>CM060935.1:837152303-839552303 GCA_030765085.1 Allium cepa | reverse complement strand
AGCATGAGATTGATCGCCTTAAGCCTGAGGCCATCCATGACAAAGATATTATTAAAGCTCAGGACGAAGAGCTTGCTTCTTACAAATCTCAGCTTGAAGCCGCCCAAAAGAGCACCAAAGATACTGTCGAAGTCGTAACTCGTCTGGAATCAACCCATAAAAAAGAAATCGATGAGGCGGTCCAACGCTATGGGGCTCTAGCTTTGGAGAAAGACTCAGTGCAGAAGGAGAAGGAAGCCTTTGCCCTCCGAGTTAAGGAGCTGGAGGAGCAACTCCGCAAAGAAAAGGAGGAGAAGACCGCACGCCATGGGTCCAATGACTTCAAGTCATTTGTGTTTAGTCCGCCCTCAGTGAAATGGTTATTTAAATCGCTCATTCTCTAGTCCATGCTCTGGAGACTTAGAGTATTCTAGTCCGCACTCCGGGGACTTTGAGATTTTGAGTCGTTTATACTCTGGTCTGCACTCTGGGGACTCAGAGTACTTCGGTCCGCACTCCGGGGACTTGGAGATTTTGAGTCGTTTATACTCTGGTCCGCACTCTGGGGACTCAGAGTACTCCACTCCGCACTCCGGGGACTTGGAGATTTCTAGTCGTTTATACTCTGGTCCACACTCTGGGGACTCAGAGTACTCCAGTCCGCACTCCGGGGACTTGAAGATTTTGAGTCGTTTATACTCTAGTCCACACTCCGATGACTCAGAGTACTCCAGTCCGCACTCCGGGGACTTGGAGATTTTGAGTCGTTTATACCCTGGTCCGCACTCTGGGGACTCTGAGTACTTCAGTCCGCACTCCAGGGACTTGGAGATTTTGAGTCGTTTATACTATGGTTCGCACTCTGGGGACTCAGAGTACTCCAGTCTGCACTCTCCTGCCTTAGAGATTTTGAGTGCTCGTGCGCGTTCGTACATCAGACAGCATAATGTATCTCTTAGTTATTCGTCACAGCGTTATCATACACAGAAACATTGACAATTCATGGAGAAAATGGATTCAAGCCTTTATTAATGCAAACTAGCTAAATTGTCTTATTACATGCCGTAAACTAGGAATAAAAACTTGTCGAAAATAGATGCAACTAAAATATGAAAGAAGTCAACTAAGTGTAATAATGTCGCAAATGCTCGCTATTCCATGCTCGGGGGAGTGTCACACCCTTAACGGTTGCTAGCTTGAAAGTTCCTTCTCCAAGCTTCTGTTCAATGACGTATGGATCTTCCCATGCGGGGATCATATGTGATGGAACTGGGAAAACTCGTTTTAAAACGAGATCACCCACACCAAAGATTCTCGGTCGGACTTTTTCATTATAATATCGAGCGACTAGGTGCCTATATGCGGCCGCTCTTAAATTAGCTTCTTCACGCTTTTCATCAATAAAGTCCAATGATTCCAGTAAAAGATCTTGATTTGACTCATGGTCATAATAAGTTACCCGATGTGATGGAACTTCAAGTTCTACGGGTATAACAGCTTCCATGCCATATACCAATGCGAATGGAGTGTGGCCAGTCGCGGACTTGTGTGTGGTTCTGTAAGCCCAAAGCGTTGTTGGAAGCTCATCCACCCACTTGCCTCTAGCCTTTTCCAAACGTTTTTTCAATATGGATTTGATTATTTTGTTTACGGCTTCCACTTGTCCATTGGCTTTCGGATGAGCAATCGCTGCAAACTTTTTCTCAATACCATATTTTTGAAAAAATTCCTTGAATTCTTTGCTTTCAAATTGAGTTCCATTGTTTGTAATGATGGTTCGTGGAAGGCCAAAACGACATATAATATTTCGTACAACGAAGCTAATGACCTTTTTGGTGGTGATAGTGGCCAAAGGCTCTGCTTCTGCCCACTTGGTAAAGTAATCGACTACAACTATCGCATATTTTGCACCACCTTTGGATAGGGATAAGGAACCGACTATATCGATCCCCTACATTGCAAATGGCCAGGGACTAACCATTTGTGTAGGTTCCGTCGGCGGAGCTCTCATGATTTTCGCATATTTCTGACATTTGTCACATCTTCTCACATAGTCTGCGGCATCCCGATTTACTATCGGCCAATAGTATCCATAGCGGAGGATTTTCTTTGCTAATGTCCGCCCTCCGGTATGGTCGCCACATTCACCTTCATGGACTTCCTTCAGGACTCGTTTTATCTCACCATGGGCAATGCACTGGAGTAAGGGGGTCGAGAATCCCTTCCGATACATTACCCCATCTTGCATTACATAACGCGAAGCCTTACGAATGACTTGTCGTCTTTCGCTCCTTCTTTCGAGCACGGCCCCATGTAACAAGTACTGCTTGATTGGGGTCATCCATGATTCCTTCTCGATTTCGATCTCTAACATGAAATCTATCTCCATCATACTTATACTCGGAGTATGTAAATTTTCAACGGGAAACAATCCCATCTGCTGCGCATCGCCAGTGCTTGCAAATTTTTCCAATGAATCGGCTGCTCTATTTTGCTCACGCGGGACATGTGAAATGTCATAATACTCGAGAATCGCTAGCAGCTCTTGAACTCGGACCAAGTATGGGGCAAGTCTCTTCTGCCCCTTTGCTTGATAGTCTCCCGCACTTGGTACACCACCAGTTGCGAGTCGCAAAAGATTTCAACCGATCTTACTCCCAACTCTTTGATAAGTCTTAAGCCGGCAATCAATGCTTCATACTCGGCTTCGTTATTCGTTGCTGTGAATTCGAGCTTCAAAGCGTAGCAAATTAATCGGTTCTCAGGAGTTATAAGAACTATGCCAGCCCCCGAACAATGATTGTTAGATGCCCCATCGTTGTACATCTTCATTCGAACGGGAGGTATGACATTGCGGCCGTTTGATTCGTCTGTCATGGTGAATTCAGCAATGAAATCTGCTAGCGCTTTCCCCTGTATGGCCCTTCGCGGCAGGTAGGTAATATTGAATTGACTCAACTCGATATTCCATTTTAACATCCTTCCAGAAGTTTTCGGTCGTTGGAGTACCTGCCGCAAGGGTTGATCGGTGTAAACACTGATCGAGTGTGCCTGGAAGTATGGGCGAAGCTTGCGTGATGCAATCACCAAGCAATAAGCTAGTTTATCAATCCTGGGATAATTTCTTTCTACCCCCGTCAAACGTTTACTGACATGATATAATGGCTTTTGAACTCGGTCCTCCTCGCGAACGAGAGCCGTACTGATAGCAAGCTGGGATACTACTAGGTATACACATACAGCATTTCATGATCAATTGGTTTTGATAGCACCGGGGGACTTTTTAGATGTCTAATCAGAGCTCGGAATGCTTCCTCGCAGTCAGACGTCCACTTGAAATTCCTCTTTCCTTTCTTTATCACATCAAAGAAAGGAATGCACTTATCCGTGGCTATGGATATGAATTGACTCAACGCGGCCACCTTTCCGTTCAAGCTTTGTACTTGCTTTACAGTTCTGGACACTTGTACATTCCGAATAGCCTGAATCTTTTCTAGGTTAGCTTCAATTCCATATGCGTTCACAATGAAACCCAAGAACTTTCCTGATGCAATGCCAAAAGAAAACTTTAAAGGGTTGATCTTCATTCCGTAATGCCTGAGTATATCAAACATCTCTGCTAAGTCTCGGATGTGGTCGTTCGACGTCGTGACTTCACAAGCATGTCATCCACATAGACTTCCGTTGTTCTACCAATCTGGTCTTTAACATTCGATTCACCATACGCTGATAAGTTGCTCTCGCATTTTTCAATCCAAAAGGCATTATTACATAGTAATATAGCCCCACATCTGTGACAAAGCCGGTGTGTTCTTGGTCTGGAATATGCATCGGGATTTGATTGTATCCTGAATACCCATCCATAAATGACAATAATTCGTGTCTGGCGGTAGAATTGACGAGCTGGTCGATTCTAGGTAAAGGAAAACTATCCTTCGGGCATGCTTTATTCAGATTAGAGTAATCAACACAAGTTCTCCACTTCCCATTCGCTTTTCTTACCAGTACAGGGTTAGATACCCATTCGGTGTAGAGGGCGTCGCGGACGAACCCGTTGGCTTTGAGTTTGTCCACCTCCTCTTTGAGAGCAGCGGACCTCTCCGGATCCATGCCTCTCCTTTTCTGTTTTACTGGGATGTATTTTGGGTCTATGTTCAACATATGACTTGCAATGGCGGGTGAAATCCCACACATATCAGAGTGTGTCCAACCGAAAACATCCAGATTCGCTCGGAGGAAATCAGTAAGATCCTCGGCTACTGAAGGGTCGAGTTGTGATCCAATCTTAAGAACTCATGATGGGTCATCCCGGCTGACTGAAATGTCGATCGTCAGCTCAGCTGGTGCTGCATTCGTTTTCCTGGGTTCCCCATCATCATCTCTCGAATCTATGTCTCTAAGGATCCGAGAATGTCGTCCAAGCCAGGGCTCGGGCACTACTTGTCAATCATCAGTATTTAGGATGCGAACGGAGCTGTCCGCAACCTTCCCCTTTTCTCTCCACCGAGCTTCCCTCAGCTCTGCCACATAACATGCACGACCGATCGCCTGATCGCCATGTACTACACCGACTCATTTGTCCGTCAAAATTTTTAATGTCAAACACTATGGGGCCAAAGCAGCCTAAACTCTGCCAGGGCCGGATGACCCAAAAATACATTGTATAGAGAGTCAACATCCATTACTATGAACGGTAGGATGCGCACTCTCCTTCGCTCACATTCCCTCAGTTCAACTGGTAACTTAATATACCCTATCACATCGGTTGCAGCACCATTAAAGCCGTGGATACGGGCTTTGCTTGGTCTTAAATCTGTTGTCTCCATCTTCATTTGGTCATAAGCCTTCTTGAAGATGATGTTGACAGAGCTTCCACAATCAATCAATTTTTTTTTGGTGTAAGCTGGCCCGATCGTTGCAGATATGACCATCGGGTCAATAGTAGGAGCCTCCACCTTGTTTGCATCTCGACTCCTAAACACTATATCGTCTGTCATCATGCGTTGTTGTTTTACCGGGGGTTCCTTCTTCCACATTCAGACAACATTAATAATTCGCATGCCTCAAGGAGGTAGCATATCATTCCATCTCCTGCCAATTCTTATCTGCAGGATGAGGTCCTCCGACTATAGTGTTTATGATCAACCTACCTACGGTCCGGGTAGGTTCCTCTAGGTGGCTTGGAGCCGGCCCGCATCCAGGGTCTGACGTTCCTTGCCTACCCTCTGGTGGGTTCTTAACAAACTCCTGCAACTTTTTCTGTCTGATTAACCTTTCTATGGCGTCATGGAGGTGTCTACACTCCTCAGTATTGTGCCCGTGGGTCTCATGGAAGTGACAGTACTTCCTCGTCCGTTTCTGTTCTTCGGTGGACTCCTTTGGGCGCGGCTTTCTATATTGGAAGGTGTTACAGGTAGATAGGTAAATGTTTTCAAGAGACGTATTCAGGGAGGTGTATTCGTTGTAGGTCGGAATCCTCAACTTCCATTTCCCTGTCTCTTTTTCTTTCCGGGATTTCCACCTCCGGATCCTTTAGATTTCCCAGGCTTGTTCTGGACATCGACTTGCACTTTTCCCAAACTGTCGCCGGATTACTTCACGGCGATGTTACTTTTCACAGTGTCCTGAATAGACCCTGGTGCCTTATCTCGTCTCGTCCTTCGAGCTTCCTCCTTCCTTATGAACTAGTGAGCTTTGGAATAGAATCATTCCAACATAGTTGGGGGCTTTCCCGCTAACCAATCTCCAAACTTCGAGTCTGGATCTACACCGCGCATTACCGCCATCAAGATTGCATGGTCGTTGGGGTTGCTAACTTCAATGGCGGCAACATGAAACCACTGCAAGTATGCTTTCAAAGACTCTCTCGGAGCCTGGATCACGCTTAATAAGGACATCATGTCCTTTGGACGAGTAGCATGTATCCTGAATTGTTCAATAAATTTCATCTCCAACTCGTCTAAGCTGGATATAGACCGCGGAGGAAGTCAAGTAGACCACATAGTGGCGATTCCGGACAAAGTGATTGGGAAGCACCTACACTTAGTCACGTCATTCGCCCTTGCAGAATCCATCATCCATTCATATCTCATCACGTATTGCCTAGGGTCAATCTTCCCTTCGTAGGCTTGGATAGTCGGCATACTGAATTTCCTGGGATACTCAGCCTATGGAATAGTATCTGTGAATGGAGTATGACTCGTGGACACTCCCCAATCTTCGTTGGTCAAGCCTTGGTTCTCTCTCATTAACTTCCTGACCATGGATGATAAGTCTGGAGTTTGTATGGAGGATGGGAAGTTGGGTTCCGTTCCATGGGACCGTGCGGTTTGATGTCCCCTGCTGGCGGTCGGCCAAACTTGCATCCTGAAGGCCAGCTTGATTTGGGTCTTGGTGAGTCGGGCGTCCAACCTCCTCACATGCCTGATCCCTGGCGGATCGATCAGCTGCACCTGCATGTGCAGCTTCAGTCTAACGGCGTCTACGCCAAGAAGTTCATCAGTCGAGGTCAAGTTATTGGATGAAGAATAAGGAGCAAGGCTACCTCCAGCATTTTGATGCTGCTGCTGGGCAAGCTGAGTCATGAGATTAGTGTTGGCTTGAATCTGCTCAGCAAGTTGCCTTCTACTTTCTATGAGTTCTCTTATCAAATCGTTGAACTCTGTTTGGGAAACGACTTCCATTTGATTTTGGGTGGAGGGCCATGTGCCTTGAATCGTTTGTTGGTTGCTAGATCCAACTTGTTGCACACTAGCAGTCTCGTGGACGTCCGCATTGTGAGAGGCTGATCGGGTGCATGGTCTTCCCATAGTAGAGTTGTTGGTTGGAACTCTGAATAGATTCAACGGACATCCAATGAATAAGTCGGATCTCCTTTGGGGGATTTTTCAATCCAATAGCTACAAAGTAGATCCTGTCGTCCTGAGAATTCGGTTCTCAGTGAAAGCACCAAAATGTTAGTACCAGAATTGGTCACTAACACCCTTAAGAGAGATTATGTAGAGAGATTAATGATGAAAGTAAATGTAAACAGTAAACAGAATGCTAAACTTAATGCCGAAAATAAGAACACCAGATTTATAGTGGTTCGGCGTAATTGCCTATGTCCACTTTGAAGTTAATATTTATTGCTTTACTTATCAACTCGTTACAGATACAATCCATACACTAACTATTTGATTACAATTATTAAGAAAAGAAGATAAGTCTTGAATGAATCTTGAATGCGGCAGAGTCTCCCCGGTGTTCTCGAAAAACGGTCTCTTTCACTGTGCCCCTTCCTCTCTATTTATAGACGAAGATTTGTTGGACGTCCCTGACGGGCCTAGTAGCAAGATACCTCGGCCCAAAACAAGTAACTCCTGTGTGTCGATCCATAAATGCCGAGCGACGTATGCCGAACGGCACATACCAAGCCATGCCTCTAAGCCAAACGAGGCAGTATATTGTGTGAAATATGTAGACCGAACGAGTTTCGATGCTAATCGAGGGGAGATGCCAAACGAGGCACGAATGCCAAATGAGGCTGGAATGTCGAACGATACCTCTACGCCGAACGAGGTTGGAATACCGGACGAGGCCGAATGCCGAACGAGCTTTATGCCGAATGAGGCCGAATGTCGAACGACTCTACTGTACCGAACGAGGCATGAGTGTCGAATGAGGCTGGAATGTTGAACGATACCTCTACGCCGAACGAGGTTGGAATACCGGACGAGGCCGAATGCCGAACGAGCTTTATGCCGAACGAGGCCGAATGCCAAACGACTCTGCTGTGCTGAACGACCCTCAATGCCGAACGAGGTCTGGATGCCGAGCAGTGTGGAATGTCAAACAACCCAGTTGTGTCGAACGACAATGCTGTGCCGAATGTCCCTAGATGCCAAACGAGCTTGAATGTTGGCCGGCCCAGTTGTGTCGAATGGCAATGCTGTGCCGAACGTCCCTAGATGCCGAACGAGCTTGAATGCCGGTCGGCCTAGTTGTGCCGAACAACAATGTTGTGCCAAACGTCCCTGGATGTCGATCGGTGCGCAAATGCCGAATACCTAGTTGCCTGGTAAAACCTCCAGGTAACACATTCGAGGGAATATACATGCCTAAGTATATGCATACGTTTTAGTATACTACAATATATATGTACATGGTTTGTATATACATATTAATAGTTCCATAGATATATAGTTTAGACATATATATGTATGTATTATATATGAGAAGCGCTCTATCACACTCCTATTTGGGAACACCCCTATTGCACCCTAATTTCAGCCATAAGTTTATATATTTAAATAATTGGATGAGTAGAGAGAGTTAGTGGGAAGAGAAAGAAACATAAATATGAGGTGGATATCAAGGGGAGAAACATAAATATGAGGTGGATATCAAGGGGTTATAGGGCTGCTGCACTATTTGGAGTGCAGTTGAACACTCTCCATTATATATTGCAACTTACACACACACATGGTAATACACATGATGATAATAATAATACATAATTAGAATTAAATGTATTCAAATTTTTTTGACTAAGTAAAAATATAAAGTCGAACTAAAAATTATATTTAAAATTTCTAAATTTAAATCTAATTTTGATTAAGTCAAAGATAATTACAAACTCAAATTTAAATATGAAAATTTCAAAATATCTTAAAATTCAAAATATTTGAATTAAATATCTAAAAAGTGAATAACTCAAATATGTTAATTTTTAAGCATATATAATATTTTATTTGGCCAATTAAATAATTTTAATAAAATATATGTATGTATATATATTAAATATAATTCATTTGTAATAAAATTAAAATTAGTAATTAATAATAAATTAAATTTTGGTCTATGTAAAAAAATTGAATACAAAAACATGAGTATAAAAAATATTTTCTATTTTATTTTAGAAACAAACTAAGAACAAAATTATTTAATATATAAATTATTTTAGCCTGCTATATTATATTAATATAATTTATAAAGTGAATTTAACTTAAATTTATTTATAAATGTATGATGGTGGAATAATATTATACATACATTTCATTTTAATCATTCACTATTTAAAGTGTTACAATATTAAAAACAAATTTAAAGCCTGTATTTTGTTTACTAAATTATTAAAAAGCATTGCGTATATATACATATAAGTGGAAACTTTATATCTATATACTTGTGAAAGGAAGCATACATGTATAGATCTATAAATATAATTCATTTCTAAGGTTCCATCTTCTTCAGCCAACCATTTCCTTTTACTTCCCTCAATTTTGACCCACCTTTAATCCATCCCCTTACCTCCTTCCACATTTCTCTTCCTCCCACTACCCTATCTTATCTTGTTGTTACAAGCCTACCTTTTTTTCTATGATTCGCATCTGTCTACTTCCCTACTGCTCAAGCTCTGACCTTTATAGCTTTGTTGCTAACCCACTTTCAGACCTATCATAGTCTGCCACTCATAAACCCTTTATTTTCTTATAAATCCTGAAATATCCATTTTTGTATGTATCTAGATGTTGTAGAGGCATTATGCTTTATAACGATTTTTCTTTTCAGTGCTGGTTCGATTTCTTTATGTTTAGATCTTCGAGCTATTTGGAGTGTCCCAGATATTGCAAGCTTCTATTGTTCGTGCTATGGAGGCTGTGTTTGGAGTGTTCTGGGTATTGCTGGATTATACTCCGTTATTGACGCCCCAATTCCTAGCTTATTCTCGGTTCTTCCTTTCGAAAATCCAATGGTTGCTTGGTGATTGCCCAGCAACGTAGGTGGTTATATTTGTATTTACTTATGGTTCTTCACCGTGATTTGGTTGCTTCGACTCTAGTCCCCTGGTGTGGTGTTTTATGTCCAGTAAGCTTCGGTTTGTGCAAGCTTTTGGTGGATATTTTGGTGGTTTCATTGTCACGGCTGCCTAGTGCAACATTATGGTCTCGTCCCTTTCATTTTGTTATTGTTGCCTTATGCAACATATCAGTTATTTGTTTCCTTGTGTCATAGTATGAAGCTATGTGCTTCAATCGGTCATAGATGGTTGTAATATTGTTTTGTCTATCATAGTTGAAGCGTTTTCTTTGGTTAAAGTGTGCTGACAGGAAATGTCTTATGTTGGGTTGTGTAAGTATGATGTACTTGTAATAGCAAGCATGTTTACTTATAGTTAGAATCTTGAGTTATTATAAGAGTAAATGCCTTTTGCATCAATTTGTTTAAGTGCTCTCTAGTAGTTGCTGAGGTGTCTTTGGCTCATACCTGTTATAATTGTTTTAAAGTGGTATAGCCATTATAATCCGACTTGCCTGTGCAAATTAATCCTATTTTGTTTTTCATACAAAGATAAGAAATCATTTCTTAATGGATCTTGCCCTTACAAACACCTTGATTTGAGAATAGGCTCTTAGATTCCATGAATCACCACTCGAAGTCGGAATGATGGAATGAACCACCTTTAGTTTTATATTTTTAATATTTGAGTGTAGGAAATGGGGTCGACCTAGATGGGTTAAAGGAGCTAGAAACGGTAACTAGGGGGAGTAGCATAAAGAATCAAATGACCTAGATTGCATTGGTATTTATAGAGAGAAAATAGAGAAAAAATCTACCAACCTTTACTCGTTCTCTCTTACCAATTTAAATGCAGAACTATATCTCACTCCCTCCATCTATAACTGGTCATACTTATATGAACCAAAAAAATTTCAGGCCTATTTAAATAATTATTTATTTTTGAAGTCTATTTAAATATACATCGATATCATATATTGATATATGCACATATAACATTTATATATACATCCAATAATTAATAATAGCATCTAAAAAATTTCTAGGAGCTACCCTGTTTACTAAAATAACTCAAACATCAAATACATCGATAATTAATATTTCTTAAATATTAATTAATTTAACTAATTTATAATGTTTTATAAACTGATTAAATCATGTGGTATTTTAGAGAATTCACAAACGCAATTATATGACTTACATATGTGAATTCAGTCAGCGGTTAATATTGCAGTTCTGATTTTAACATTCACATGTCACCTGTAACACCACATAAATTAATAAATAATTAATTAATTAGTTATGGAAGTAAAGAAAATTGAAATAATGAAAATGGGTGAATATTCATGTGATGCTTGGTTACTCATTATACTTGGATTAATCAAGTGATACCAGGAAAATCCGAATTTAAAATATAAGTTAATAAGAATTAAATGCAACCATTAGAGCTAACTAATTTATAAGAAAAGGAGTAGTTGGGTCAACGGTCCAACTATTCTATTGGAGTAGAGATAAGTACCTCCCTTTTTCATCTCATTACATTAATAATTGAATATAAAAGCTTGAGTTATTTAATGGTGCTTGCAACATAAACAACAAGAAGAAGAAAATGGAAATATTAAAGCTACGGGAACTAGAGACTTCATCGACTAAAGTATATAGGTGAGGAATATATTCCCTAATCCTATCTTCTTCTTTGAATTTCCAACGGTCGGGTTTTTATTGAATA
The DNA here is from genome assembly GCA_030765085.1 of Allium cepa. Taxonomy (NCBI): domain Eukaryota; kingdom Viridiplantae; phylum Streptophyta; class Magnoliopsida; order Asparagales; family Amaryllidaceae; genus Allium; species Allium cepa. The sequence continues at coordinate 839,540,815 of CM060935.1, read as the reverse complement.
ATTTTCACACTTCTAGAAATTTCTAAGAACTTAATATGATGATATAAACATGTTTTTAGAGTTGAGTTTCGATATATGATTTTCCCATACGTAAATAATTATTTATGAATTAGTAGAAGGTCATATGAGATAGAAAATGGTTAGAAATGAGGAACTTGAGTAACTGCATAAACACAAAACAAGATTTATTTTACTATGATTATCCAAGAATGAATTAAGACATTTTTGAAAGAAATTAAGTATGGTCGAAGGGATATAATTATTGGAACAGGGACAGCCTACAGTGGAGGTAAATGGTAAATTTCAAAAAAAAATCCTTTATCAGATCTTTAAATGGGCCGATAAAGTCTAATTCATTTAGAACTTCGTTAAATTTTATTTAAAAAAATCAATATTTTATTTAATTTCAAAAGTAAATTTTATTTTAGTTTAATGTGTATTATATTTTATATATGTGTATCATATACACATATGTATGTACGTGCATGTGCAACGCAATAATGTATCAATGGTTTAACATGCCTTTGTATAGATGCCGAGATTTACGTCGCAAGGAACATGTTAGCCTATCTTGTATTGAATTCGCTATCTTAATGTTTGTGCCTATATATATATATATATGCATCAAAATATTATATAAAAATATGTATATGAATATAAAAAATTAAATACATGTATATCCAGTTTTATGTAAGTTAAAATGATAAATATGAATAATTTTGTAAAACATTTGTAAACTATGTGTGACGCCCCACCTCTATACTCACGCTAGCCAAGGATACTACGAGGTAATGTCGTCAACTAGCACAAAGAATAAGGCTGTTGAGGAACGACCATCCGTGTAATTGCTTTATGCGAGCACCGATATGTCAGATAATATAACATGCATTTCTTTTCAAGAGGAAATCTGACATACCGATACAAACTCAAAGCTACTACACAATGGCTATATGATCTTGGGAAACAAATATAAAAATAAACATAACATAAATCAGTCACAAACATCCATATCATAAGGGCGGAAACAGATATGAACAAAACATATAGAAGTGTACGTCAGAGTAGTGGTCAAATAAGATCCACAATATCACAAAAGAATAGATACAAGTGCTAGATAAAAGAATACGCATACATCAGGGAGTCTCTATCACAAATGTATAACATAAAAACTACCGATCTAAAGTAGTAAGCCAAAAATCAGGCGACAATCCCTGATAAGAAGTCTAATTGAAGCACCTGTAATATCTCGGTCTGACCCGAGTATTATTTAATAAGAAAATAATAAACAGATCAGTCTAGCTATAAATATCAGATAAAATGAGATAGAATAAGAAATAAGACAAAAACGTATGATAACAAAAATGTCATACCGTGAAACGTATACATTGACTAACAACACAAAAATCATGCAATATCTCAAGAAATCTTAAAGCACTAAAAACAAGGTTATATTCTTTATTTTATTCACCAAACCACAAATATTGACAAACATATCAATGCCAATCGCAAAAGTTGGTCAAACACAAATTATAGAAATCATTAATTAGAAATCCAGAAATCGCAAAAAGGGGAGGCCTATCACAAAACAGGAGCATAAAAACACGCCAACACGTGCATCACAAACGGAACGTTATTCCATGGTCGCTAACCATCAAATTTGAGCCGAGGCTCCACAAAATGGCCCAAAGACCTTTGAGCCAAAGCTCCACAAAATGGGACCTTTGAGCCGAAGCTCCACAACACGGTCCGAAGACCATGGGTCGCTACCCCACAAAATTGAGCTGAAGCTCCACTAAAGGATCTTTATAGATCCAAAGTGTAAATTACACTAAGCTAGTAAATAAATGAGTTAGGCTTCATGTCCCATAACCACTGGCTTAACTTAATTATTTACGAACAAATTGTAGAATTCCACACGAAAATAAGTGCAAATTACACCAAATTAGTAAATATATGAGTTTAGCTTCATGTCCCATAACCACTAGCTTAACTTAAATATTTACGAACAGAATTTCCACTTGAAAATTGTCACAAGAGTTCAATCAAACAAGTCCAAAAATTAACCGACGAAGTAAACGCAAGCGTTTCATACCGCTTGTTTTGCTAAGCCGTTTAATTATATTTTCTCATACGATCGAGGTAGAGGTTTGTATATACTAATAGGTTGGAAAACGTTTTTAACAAATGAGCTTTGTATTAAAATAGTGTTGAAATCGTTTTGATGAAAGAGTTTTGATATTTACTACTAGTATAGAAGCCTTTGTATTTTAAAGTGACAAATCACAGAAATGATTAGAAACAATCAATCACAAAAAATTCACATACGAAGACGTGAAATTAAATCCAAAGAAATCGATATCAAATCCATCAAACGGATTTCCAAAAATCCCGAAAAAGAAGTCATCAAAGTCAATAATAAATGATAACAACTAACCTAATCAACAAAAATCAATTAAAATTGGAAATCCACTCAAAAATAGCCAAAATAGGCAAAATTGACAATTCCAGACGTCTGGTGGGTGTTTCCTGACGTCTGGCCCTATGTTCTGGAAAATATATGCTTTTCTCCTTTCTCTTTTTAATTCCTACGCCACACTACAACAAACTGGGGCTTTCATAGCACCCATTCATAGCGTTTTGGCCTTTGGTGCTAATAAGTTTGTTTATAATAAAAAAAATTCATAAATTAAACACTATACAAGCTCCCGCTAATTGCTAATCTTTTCACAAATTTCCTTTCCCATCGTAAGTCTAATTTCATGCCAGATCTCGACCAAACCCTAGTTTCGCAGCTCTCAGCTTACAACTCGTCGCTTGTGGTCATTGATAGTAACTCGTCGCTTCCTTCTCACAACTCATCGCTTCCTTCTCGCGGCTATCAGATCTCCAAGATTCTAGGTATTTCTATTTTGATTGATGATTTAAGATATTTCTATTGCTCACCAGAAATCACTTAATCAAATTACTTAATTCACATGAACGAGAAATTTCATCAAAAAGAAAACATAAAGACACAAACTAAAAGTAAGTGTCGCACGCAATATGATTGAAACTGGGTAATGTTTTTAATTTTTTATTTAAATTTATTAGTGATATATAACTATCTATGTTAAATAATTTGGGTAGCTAGGATGTGTTGATTCGGCTATTGTTTAATGATAATGGTAGCTAGTCTTGTTGAAATAAATACTTATACATAGTTATTCCCTAAAGTAAATTGTAGAAAAATAATGTTGTTTGTTTATTTTTTTTGACAAGTGATTTTAGTTGTTTGTTATTGTTATGTGTTTTTAACTGAGTGGTTTGGATAAATGCACAGAATGAATATCATATATCAAAAGTAGAAGTTATTATACAATTTTAGTTATTATTTCCATACTTTATACATCACTTATCCTTTTGTTTAATTTTTTTATTCCATTTTCATTATAATCAAATTTGCTATTAGGTGTTGTAATAGTTTTCATTTGAAGAAACATTAGGAATGATTTTTTACTGCATTCTAATTTACTGTTTTGAATATTGTATGTTTTACTTAAAAAATCTTTTGCAAGCAAAGAAATATAGTTCGTTTGAATTTATTACTTCATCGGCAATACAAACAAAATGACAAATTAATCACCCAAGTTAAACTGATATAGGCATGTACGTAGTCGATAAGAAACTTGATGTTTTCATTGATAGAGTAAATTTAATGTTAATGCCATGAAAATATGGCTATGGGACATAGGCCAGAGTGTAAATTATGAAAGTTGATGTAACAAAGAAAAGCTAGATAAACCAAAGAGTAAGACATCACAAAATGATTTCAAAAATTAATCACCAGTACAACTTTATGATAGAGATGAATAGTTTCTAATTTATAGTGGCGCAAAGATGTGAAATAATAAGTTAGTCACTCCATCTTAAGAATTTAATTATATGCAAATAAACATCCTATAAAAAGATAATAATCTGAATATTAACGTATTAACAAAAAGTAAATATCACATCATAAGAAAAATTAAATAAATAACCGAAAACATTAAACTTATATTTCTATGTATTATATACTTAGTTCAAAACAACAATAAGTCAAAAAAAAATTATTTCATTTAATTTTTTACACAAAAAATTTAGTTTGTAAAAACTATACTTAGTTCATTTAGACATTCACAAAAATATGAAATGATGATAAATTTCTTTCATACATGATAATATATTACATGATAAAATTATAGGTATAAAGATTTACTTCAGAAAGCTTACCTAAAAATAATTTAATTATTTCAAATCATTTGCTACATGGATTATTGGCAGTATACAAATGATATGAGTACATCAAATGATATTTTTGTCATCTACAATTCTAATTAAGTACAATCTAAAAATGGACTTAGAAATATAGGAGAGAGATCTTTGAGTTTATCAATTTTAAATCAAGGGTGTAACTGAAAAAAGGGGGTATGATGTTAAATCGAAATGATTTTTTTTTGAATAATACCTTAACATCCATCATCAAATTCACACATACAAAAACATATACATATAAGCACCAGCCTTAAATATGAATGCAGAATTTGATTATAAAGTGGATTTCCTTAAACACATTGCTTGCAAAAACACTATGATCATCGACAGAAATCATTATAACTTTGGGTAAAAGAATATGGTGTTGGAAAATAGTATTTAGATTTCCAAAATAATATCAAAAACACCTATTTTATGATGTTGTCTAGGCTGTGTCAATACGACAGTTGAATTAAGTGCAATTAGCAATTTTGCAAGTCTACACTAACAAAATCATGTATGCATATGAATGGGGGACTTCCTACTTCTGATTATGTAAAAATGTACTCTTTTTGGATTTTACTTGCTTATTTGTTGGAGGATTTGATTTTAAAGAGATGACAACGTACAATTTAGATAAGTTATCTAAATAGCTATACTTTTTGTATGCAAATTTGCATTCGCCTTCCATATAATGTGACTCATAAATATTTGTCATTCTATTAAAATACTTCAATTCTTTTGCTATCACTCTTGTCGCAAAGAAAATATTTGAAGCTAAGTTTAGTTCATTATTAGGATATTCATAAGAATGCGGCCTTCAAATATGTATGTGAGTATATATTTTCAATTAGACAAGCGTCAATCGGTCTCCGTGTTATTTATGTATTCATGATAGCCTTGTTTATTAGAACAGATCTCCAAGACAAGATGCCCAATTGCTTTTATTCAAAAATAAGCTAATTTTACCAGAACAACATATTGAAACTCAGTAAGTCCTTGTCATGATACTATATCTCTAAATTTTAAAAGAAATGCTAGTTTTCAATTTCGCTCTTGTTTCATATATTATTTTCCACTGCCCTAGAAATGCATATTTTAAAATAATAAAGCTTATAGCTTCATTCAAAAAAAAATAACAATAACAATATTATTATCATCATCATCGTCATCCGAGTTGGATTTTTGTAATATCGACCTGCGCTTGTTTAATTGATTATTTCTAATCAATTTGGGTACTCTAGGTGCAAAGTTTTTCATCGGTCATAGGTCAAAGCAAATGACTGAACATTAACTGATTTCTACATTTGAAAAATTCATGAAAGTTGAGGAGGTTAGCATTATTAAAGATAAGGCAACCAAGACGTCGCTAGGTTAGTTTTAACTTGGATTCAATATTGTTTGGTGGTTCTAGTTGAGCCCAAGATTTTAATTTTTCTAGTGCGTAATGCAAGTCGTTGTTTTTTGATATGTATGACTAGAGAGGAAGTTTATAATGCCGTCAAAGTTTATCATAATAAAAGACCCTGCCAGGGGTAAGTTTTAAGAAATACTATTTTAACCAAAGTGAATTTAACTCTGGAATATTTGCTTTCTAAATTTGAATTACTTGCTACAAATACCACATATCCACAACCAAAAGCATTTAAAAAATAACATTAGCATACGTGCGTATGCATGTGTGGAGAATAGATCATAGAACTTATATAAGAGTTTGTAGTGCTGTTGTGACACCTTAACAAATTAACATGATGTCAGATGTTACACATTTCGTGGAATTTTAACTCACATTATGGGTATCATTCCAAAAAAAAAAAAACAGAGAGAGAAATCATTTTGAAACTTCAAACCCTCAAGATTAACCATCATAATATGTATTTTAACTGTTATTTTGATGCATCAAATTTAATTATGTTAGAGTTATTTGGATCAACCAATTTTTTTGTGAAGATGATTTTAAGTAATGTAACACTTATCCTTAAAGTATATACTGATGTATACATCAAAATTATGTCAGATGCTATGGATATCTCCTTTCTCTCGCTCTCTCTTGCTCACACCCAGTTTTATACGTGCATGCATATACAACATATAGATACACACATGTTTTATGTATATACACATGCATATACATATACTTACATATATACCTGTATACACAAATATACGTGAACAAATTATCTATGCTTGTATGTCATAATTAGCTGCTTTGCATTGCTTTATCTCTGCAACTAGTTGAAAGGTAAATGCATTTTGGTTTTCCAAATTAATTGATTTTCAATAACTTGCACAAAACAGATTATAGTCTTAATTATTAGTACTCTGGCTTGCCTGAAATAACCAAATGAATCTTTGACAGGAATACTGCTGCAACACTCATTAAGCAAAAGCTTGTATATGTTGGGAGCGAGACATGAAAGTTGACTGCTTTAAGGCAAAATTTTGTAGAGGTAACACAACAAATTAATGTCCATTTTCTTTATAAAGCCGAATAGACAGTTTAAATGTGATGGTGGAAATGCGGTACACACGATCAGTATATTTTTTCCTGTATCGATATATTTCTGTTAATCCTGATTTAAAGGTTGGTTTGCATTGTTCTCTAGTTTCTTTATATCCTTGCAAATTTTAGGACATGCAATGTCAAGTCATTTTAACAAAAAAGAAGGCTTCTATGTTATTTTATTCGATTAATGAATTGATTATAACTGGTGATACTTATAATCTTGTCCTATGCTAATGTGTAGTCTTTAAATCTTCCAATATTAATCTTTGTCCACAGCAAAGAGAGAGCCAAGCAGCTGCATAGAGGATTGGCATGTGAAGATATAAAGGTTGATCTTATTCATGCAGATCGTTCTCAAGAGGAGGTAACTAATTCTTCTTTTTCTATCTTTAAATTATAGGTTACAATACAATCTTGGAAAATTTATGCATTTGGTTTACTTCTCGAAACCTATTACGGAAACAAATTTGTTCCCATCATGTAGACTTTTTTATGGCATGATTAGGGTCGTGTCATAATAAAACTTTAAAAAATATTATGAAGTGCTGTTTAGGATAGTGCAAACTGGCACTACCGTTATGGTGCGATCAAGGATCATGTCATAAAAATTTACTTAATCACACCATAACAATTTCTTTAAAGAAAATTTTTGGACTGCAATTAAAGATAGTGCTAACTGACGATATTCTAAATTGCACAACAATTATTATTATTTTCTTTTTAAAATATAGCATGACAGACTGGTGCAATTCTAAATTGTGCAAACTTTTTCTGTAATTAGTTTGGAAACAAGTCTGTTTCCGTAATAGGTTTCGAAAAGTGACTTACATGAGCAAATTTTCCTACAATATTTAACGAAATTACCTTTTCTTCTAAAGAGAGAATGCGGTTGATAATTTGTTATTTCTTGCATAGCACACAACAATATCGACCTGTGCTAGAAGTGAGGTGGCAGTAATGCAAAAGAAATCAAAGTCTCTCTATTTGTAAGTTTAAAACTTTCTATCATTATCTCTATCTTGTTACTCATTTGTTGTCCAAAAGTTTAAAACTAAATTTATGTTGAAATATTTTTATCCTCTTCCAGTTTCAATTTGCTTGCATAGTTATTTAGCTATATAATATGTTTTAGTAACATGTTGAATCATTCTTACAGATTTGGTTTCATTTTAAATTGAAGTTCTTTGGTCGCTTCTTAAAATCGATTCAAATTTGAATTAAAGTTACAGTTGAGAAAAATTATTTTATTCATAAGAGAAAATAGAATTTTAGATGAAGCTCAAGCAGTAAAGTTACAATTTACACCTTGGATCTTTTTACTTGGCTAACTTAAAATTGTAAAGCTCAAGCATCAAATTTGTTTGATTGTGCTAACTATTTGTTTAATGTCTTAAAATTAAAAAAATTATATTAGTAGCTAAATAATTAACACATTGGCGACTTACTGATGTTGAGAAGTACTATAGATGCCCATATGGTGAAAATCATGGTCCAAATTGTTGACATTCCACGTTAATCAATCCAAAGTCATGTGCAGACTGATGCACTGCCATTAACTTCTATCTATTGTGTTTTCATGAAATAAATGACTACATAGTAGTTGCACTCTACTGCATATACATCAGCCTGCTTACGTCCACTTCCTTATTTTTTTTGAGTATAAGGTTATGCGTACCCTCCAATTTCTTTCTTCAACTACCCTAATTTCCTTTTCTGCTCCAATTTTTGAATTCGCTTGTCCTTATCTGCTTATTTCATTCATTTGTTTAGTGCATCATGTTTCAGGATGGGTTACATCAACTGTACGTACACCCTGTGCATGTAGTCTCTACCCTTTACTCATGGTAAAAGGAAAGCTAAAACGGAATTTTCTTTATTTAAGCTAAAGTTAATTCAATGTTTGAAGTTTGAATCCAGTAATTAAGTAGAATGAACATCGATTCAATCATTTCGTAGGGTTAGGTTTTAAATTCAGTAGTGTATATCCGTGCGGTGGTGTTATACTCAGCTACGAACAAATTTTATTCTTTTACCCTGTGCATGCTAGGTTTTAATATATGTTTTTCCTACTTATTTTAGGTATGTGGAACAATCAGTAATTGCTGTTTTGACTTTTGAAGCTAATAATCAACTACAAAACCTGGTTTTAGTATTAAGTATCTTTGGCCTGCTTTGCTTTTGCCCATTGCTGCAGGAAACAAGGTAATAATGTACAAAAAACTATATTTGGGGTTCCCTTTTAGTGCTACTAATAGCAAATCCATACCTGTGTTTACTGTAAGAAATTACACAGAAAGTAAGGTTTTTCCCTAAAATCTATTACTGTGGTTCTATCCTAGTACATATTTAACTTTAAATGGTATCTTATTGGATATGAATGGCAACCCGATGAAGGTTTAAATGTACAGGGAAACCTTAGCAAACAATATCAACTTAATAGACTTGAGTTATTAAATTGTAATGAGTTTGAAATAGCAACGAGTTATATTTTGAGACTAAGATCTATAAATTCATTTGTATAAATTCAAACTGATTGTGTGTTGCAGTTGGTTGTGAGGGGAAGTATGATAGCAGCAGAGAGTGGAATTGGAAGGAGGTGAATGACTATGTAGACAGTGGTGATGTAAACGAGTTGGAAGATTGGTTGAAGGATTCGGTTGAAGTGACGGTCGTGAGGGGTTCAAGGAGGAAAGTTGGTTGTGATGGTAGTTTGACTGTGATGGAGATGAATGGGGGTTCTGGTGAGGGGTTTTGTTTGGCTGCAGTTGAGTAGGGAGGCGATGATGGTTTGTTTGTTGGTGATATGGTGAAATGATATTGAAGGGTTGTTTAGATGTCAGTGTGATTTGATGTGGACAGGGGTGGTATGCTATGCAATGGTGGGTAGTCAGAGATGGTCAGGGGTAGAGTGTTGTTTTGGTGTAAAGTGTTGCAGTAGGAGTTTGTGGTTGAAGTAAGGTAGATGAAAAGAAGTTGAGGACTGGGATAGGAGTTGTGCAAGTTTTTTTTATGGGTGAATATGTTGTAGTATGGGCAGGAGATGGTTGTATAGTAATGGTAATGTAGTGCTGTATGAAGTATTCTGTGGTGATGTTGGTATGTGAGTGAAGTGGCACTGTATGTAATGTGAATGGATGAGTAAGGAGATGATGCATATGTAATGTGCACACAGGAGTGTGCATGGAGAAAGGAGGATAAGCAAGAAGTTGGTGAATGTGAAATGGTGATGGCGCTAAAGTGATGTAGAAGTTTTGTATGAGATGGTGTAATGGTTTGGAGTGGTTTTGGAGGCTGATGGCCAAAGTGTTATGGAGTTGTATTGGAGCAGATAGTTTTGTATGTAACAGAGGTGGGTGGGGAGCAATATGAAGTGGCAGGCAAATGTAACAGGGAGGAGCAGTGACTAGTGGTCAGCAGGAGTGTGGAAACTGTGATGGTGCAAGGTGGTTGTCTGAAAAAGTGGTAGAGATGTGAATGGTGTTTGGGGTTGAAGCTGCGGCTATGTTGAAGGTGATAGGCAGTTCAGGTATAACAACAGAATGTAAACTTGGACATTGCAATGCACTTTTGTTTCAGTAATGTATCAAAAACAATGTAAAGACTGAAATTGGTAATATATATGCAATTGTGTGAAAATGTCTGTAAATTCAAATTGGTAATCTATCTGTGTGCGTATATATATATATATAATATAATAAAAAGAAATATGAAACAAATGCTGAAAATTAATATTATATAGAATAGCGTTTGAAAAACGCTATTGATTCATCAAACGCTATCGCAACTCTATATGAGATGTAAGATTTATGCATCAAAAACGCTATAATAGAATCAAAACGCTATAGTAGAAAATAAAAACGCTATACAAGCATGACAAGAAATGCTATCGAAAAACATTGTAACGCTATAACATGGTTTGATGAAACGCTATAAAATGTGCTCGAAAACGCTATAGAAGTTAAATGAAGGATTATATTTCCTATAGCGTTTAAGTTTAATAACAGAGAAAAAACGCTATAGTAGGTTGCAAACGCTATGCCGTTTTGTAAACGCTATTAGCTATTATAGCGTTTTCCTTCCTGCTATGTAATGCTGCCGGCCTACCATAGCTTGTGGTTCCACGGCGTTCTCTGAAATGCTATGGTAGCCTGTTATAGCGTTTTTCAAATGCTATGAAACCCATAAACTGTTGTAGTGCCATTTCAGACGCCTGAAATTTCCAACCAGACGTTTGAATTTGTTTTTAGACGTCCAGATTTTGCTTCACACGTCTGGATTTTTTTCTGCTCTATCCAGACCCCTTTCCAGACATCTGGATTTTTCAATCAGACGTCTGGATTTGGTTTCAGACGTCTGAAATTAATTTCAGACGTCTGAAATTTTCTGCAAGACAAAAAAAACAACCTAGACAAAAAATGGAAAATCCAAACCGAAATGCGATCGAACGAGCGATGGATGCTAGGGATTTATGCCAACCAACAACCCAGCACTATAGGCTCTTCGATACGCAACAAATAACATGTTCAAACATCAAAATAGGATCTTTAAAGGTTTTGACTTCAAAACACCAAATTTGAAAAATTCACCAAATCAATTCAAATCAAAAGCAAAAGAACATGAATAGATGTTAGGAATTCATATCTAACAACAATGAAAGCTATAGACATATATGTGATTTAAGAACTCACCTTTAAACCTAAAAAAAATAAAAGAGAAGCTTCTAAAATAAGGCAAGATCAACCACTCTTCAATCTCAACCCAAGAAGCTTCAATCTAAGCTTATAAGAAAATATTTCCTAAGTTAGGGTTTAGGAATTTCTGAAAATGGAAGAGCGATTGAGATGGAGAGGATGGAGAGGATACTTACCTAAGCTTCTCTTGGATTTTGGACTTGAATTTGAGTTTCCTAATCAAATCTAAGGCTTAGGAATTTCTATTTTCTTTTCTCTTCACCCATTTTTACAAAAGCTTGAAGTGTTAAGAAATAATAGAATAAATGAAGAGGAGAGGGGGTGGAGTTAGCATATAAGATGAGTTGGGTTAGTGCGCTGAAACTCAAACCCAAAGCCCTAAGTGAAATGGCCGAAATTCTAGCTAACTCCAAACATATCGATGTTTATACTTAAATAGGTCGCAAATGGCATTTTGTACTCAATGGAAGTGGTCTTGAGTTCTAATTCGACCGTTTGCACAAAGTAGTTTTTCGAACTAAAATCCGACCAACGATGCTATATTTAAATAAAATATTTAAATATACAACCGTAAAATATGCGGGTTGTTACAGGCTCCCTTCCTTAAAGAAATTGCTTCCTCGCAATATTTAAGAAGAAAATAAAGAGTTACAACCATAAAAGCATATCAACACAAAAGAAATTTTAAGTTAGAAGATCACCTCTAAGAGCATAAAAGACTAAGTCTAGATGTGTTCGTTTGATGAATTCTCTAGATTCCCAAGAGCAATCCTTAGGATTTGAGGACCATTGAACTTTCACAAGCGGGACATTTTTATTTCGAAGGCGTTTAACCTCTGAAGAAATGGTACGAATAGGATGTTGCTCATAAGTCAAATTAGGCGAAACTTCAATTTCTTCCACAACACCGGGCTCAATAATAGAATCGGAACCTCGAAGGCATTTCCTTAATTGAGAGACGTGAAATACGTCATGAATAGCAGACAACTGAGCCGGTAATAAAAAGGCGATAAGCCACGGAACCAACGCGTCCGGTGATGGAAAATGGACCAATATATCGAGGTACTAATTTTCCCGATAGACTGAAACGCACAACACCCTTCATAGGTGAAATACGAATAAACACAAAATCTCCCATAGAAAATTCTAACTTCCTTCTTCGGTTATCGGCATAGGATTTTTGCCTACTTTGAGGTTCTTTCATTCTACAACGAATAAGTCAATCTTTTCTGTCGAATTACGAATAAAATCTGGACCTAAAACCAGCTTCTCACCGGCCTTAAGCCAACAAGAAGGAGATCGACATGGCCTTCCATAGAGTGCCTCGAAAGGTGCCATACCAATACTAGATTAGAAGCTATTATTATAGGAAAACCCAACAAGAGAAATATGATCTTCCCAACTTCCACCAAAATCAAGAACACATGAACAAAGAAGATCTTCAAGAGTTTGATTCACATGCTCGGTTTGTCCATCGGATTAAGGATGATAAGTGGTGCTAAAATTAAGCTTCTTTCCCAAAGGTTTTTGAAGACTCTTCCAAAATCCACTAGTAAACAATATATCACGATCACTAACAATAGAAGTAGGAACTCCATGCAATTTAACAATTCATTTAACATAGAGTTTGGCCAAAAGATGTACGGTCCGCTTGGACCAAACGGGAATAAAATGGGCGGATTTTGTAAGTCTATCAACTATCACCCATAGGCTATCATGGCTCGAACGAGAACGGGGAAGTCTGTCAATAAAGTCCATGGAGACTTGATCCCACTTCCAAATTGGAATGTCCAAAGGTTGCAATAACCCACCAGGCCTTTAATGCTCGGCCTTAACGAGTTGGCAAGTCATGCAATGCTTAATGAAGTTAGCAATATCAGATTTCATTCCATCACAATAATAAAGTCACTTCATATCCGCGTACATTTTACCACTACCGGGATGAATGGTAAATTTAGATCGATGAGAATCTTTTAAAATATCTTTACGAAGATCACTAATGTTTGGTACGACAAGTCTACCAAACTTTCGAATACCGCCACGAGAATCAACATCAGAGTCTTTCAAACCTTCAATATCAATTTTATCCCTATAGTTTTGGCTAAGAAGAGCAAATTTGGGATCTAGCTTTTGGGCTTCAAGGATGCGGTCTAAAAGAGAAGGATGAGCCTCAAGGCTACATAAAACAAGAGATGAACATGAATTGGATTCACGATCTTGAATCTCACAAGTGGATAAAGTATCGAGATCGTTACATTCGGATATCATCGTTGAAACAACAGCTTTTTGCCTACGACTAAGTGCATCGGCAACACGATTTTCCTTTCTGGGAGTATAAAGAATATCAAGATCATATAATGCAAGGAACTCGAGCCAATATTGTTGATGCAAATTAAGTTCCTTTTGAGAAAATAAATACTCCAAAGATTTATGATTGGTGTAGAGAAAAAATTTCTCTCCCAAAAATAATGATGCCAAATTCTAAAAACGAAAATAACGGCCACGAACACTAGATCATGAGTGGCATACCTAGTCTCGATAGGCTTTAATTGTATAGAAGCATAAGTGATAGCACGTTCCCTTTTTCAAGAAACGACACCCAAACCAATACGACTAGCATTGGTACAAACAACAAAATCTTGGTTCCGTTCGGGAATCACAAGAATAGGAGTATCGAAAAGAAAGAGTTCTTTTAATTGATCCTGTTAAAAGCTAAAACTTTAAAAATTACAGTTAACTTTATGTAATCATTTTTCTAGAAAAATTTACTTATTCCAAATCAATGTACTGTGTCTGATTGTCTCATCAAAGCGTTTAGGAGATTCCTATCGATAACGTTGATCAAGCGCATCGACCAGAATTCTTAAAGCACTCAATGGGCAAAACAACACAATCTTCTTTATGATAAAAATATCTCTTAAAAACTTTACGAATATTCTTTGCTCGTTTTAAGAACAAAAATCCAATTATACTTATAAATAAATCTTATGAAAAATATTTGCAAAATTTTAAGTTGTTGTTTTCATCCAAAATCAATAAACACAAGGATGGTCTCATCGAAATATTCGCCGAGTACTCGATCAATAAGATTGATGAAATAAGCTGGACAACTCGAATGACATCACGTGTCATTCATAAGAATCATAACGAGCGTGGAATGCGGTAAGTGGAACACTATCCTCCACAACTCATAGCTAATGAAAACTGGTGGTAAAGTCAAACTGAAAAGACCTTAGCACCACTCAAAAGATTGTTTAGGTGATAATCCTAAGACAAGCTCAAAAATACCGGAAAATTCACGAACTACTTGGATAAGGAGAATAACATCTTCCTCAACAAGTGGGTCTAGAAAGTAAAATGATGTCACCAAATTGGAGCTGAAATCATTTAGAAAAAATAGAAATCTGCTTAACATATTGAAAATGTCGAAGATGGATAGTCCACTCGAGACATGAGATATGGCTTTATAATAATTAAGCCAATCCTTCCACGAAAATCAATTCCAAAGCCTAAGTAACGCATAACATGCAAATCGGCCCGGAAAGAAAAATCACACAAAATAATCTTGACATCTTTTCAAAGCAAACAGGGTTTTGTGGATCCACCAACCGATTCGGAATTCTCAAAGAAGTCATCAAGCCCAAAATATTTAAAGAAAAAGAATCAACAAGTTCTTTTGATATAAAAATAATGAGATGAACCTATATCAACAAGAACTCGGATAATCATAAAATAAATGTCGTCTAGGACAAAATGAGAAATACCTTGACTAGGAGAAGTGCTACTAGGCGCTTGCACAACCTTAAGCCTTGCCTCCCTCTTGCTTGAAATTTTGGGACATGAAGGTAAAAGATGACCCGAACTCTTGCAATAATGACGAAAGAGAGGTTTCAGACACCTATTAGTATAATGGTCTGTGGAACCATAATTGTAGCATTGTCCATGACTAAAGGTAGGAGCTTTTGCTACCGGGGTTTTTTGTTCCTCTTTCTTCTTGCTTCGAAGTATGGGCATGCAGAAATATGATGAACTGAATTTTTGCAATAACGACAATAAAGAGGTTTCGGACACTCCCTTGCATAGTGGTCCTTAGAGCCACAATTGTAGCATTCTCCATGATTAGGGATTGGAGTCTTTGCAACAGAAGTTGCCTGTCTCCCTTTCTTGATGGGATTAGGGCTTTTGAATTTAATATGCCTCTTTTTGTTGCTATTAAGGCCCTTTTTGAAACCTCCAACATCACTATCGCTTCCTTTATCGACCTCTTCTTCTCGTAGGGTGATATCTACAAGCTGATCGAAAGGAACTTCTAGTTTTAAAGATAAAACCTTTATGGGGCTCTTACTCAAAGTACAGATAAACCTTTGATTCTTTGCAAGATCCAACAACTGTTGGGCATACATGAATACGCCATCCAGAAAAGGACTACTGGATTGACCAGCGCTAGGACTTCCAGAACTAATCATCTCTTCTTCGTTAAGAAAGAAAGAAAGAAGAGGAAAAAAGTTATTCTCAAAATAAATATCAAACAATCATGGTTGATTAAACAAGGCATCACAAAAGAAAATAGGATAGAACGGGTCCTATGACTCGGATAAATCCTAAGGCACGACTCCCAAGAAGGACTTAGGACAATGATCCTTGCTAGATTATTCTACATTGTTCCGAAGTTTGGCTTTGATACCAAGCTGTGACGCCCAAGGACACTACGAGGTAATGCCATCAACTAGCACGAAGAATAAGGCTGTTGAGGAGCGACCATCCGTGTAATTGCTTTGTGCGAGCACCAATATATCAAATAATATAACATGCATTTCTTTTCAATAGGAAATCCGACATACCGATGCTAACTCAAAGCTACTACACAGTGGCTATATGATCTTCGGAAACAAATATAGAAATAAGCATAACATAAATCAGTCACAGACATCCATATCACAAGGGCAGAAATAGATATGAATATAGCACATAGAAGTGTACATCGGAGTAGTGGTCAAATAAGATCCACAATATCATAAAAGAATAGATACAAGTGCTAGACAAAAGAACATGTATACATCAAGGAGTCTCCATCTCAAATGTATAACAACAAAAACTACCAATCTAAAGTAGTAAGCCAAAAATCAGGCGACAATCGCCGATAAGAAGTCAAGTAGAAGCATCTATAATATCTCGGTCTGATCCGAGTATTATCTAACAAGAAAATAATAAACAGATCAGTCTAGCTATAAATATCAGATAAAATGAGATAGAATAATAGATAAGACAAAAATGTATGATAACACAAATGTCATATTGTGAAATGTATACATTGACTAACAACACAAAAATCATACAATATCTCAAGAAATCTCAAAGCACTAAAAACAAGGTCATGTTCTTTATTTTATTCACCAAACCACAAATATTGACAAACATATCAATGCCAATCGCAAAAGTTAGTGAAACACAAATTCTAGAAATCATTAATTAGAGATCTAGAAATAACAAAAGGGGGAGGCATATCACAAAACGGGAGCATAAAAACTCGCCAAAACGTGCGTCACAAACGGAACGCTATTCCATGGTCGCTAACCATCAAATTTGAGCCGAGGCTCCACAAAACGGCCCGAAGACCTTTGAGCGGAAGCTCCACAAAACGGCCCGAAGACCTTTGATCCGAAGCTCCACAAAACGGTCCGAAGACCTTTGAGCCGAAGCTCCACAAAACGGTCCGAAGACCATGGGTTGCTACCTCACAAAATTGAGCCGAAGCTCCAGCAAAGGATCTTCATAGAACCACAAGTGTAAATAACACTAAGCTAGTAAATAAATGAGTTAGACTTCATGTCCTTTAATCACTGGCTTAACTTAATTATTTACGAACAAATTGTAGACTTCCACTTGAAAATAAGTGTAAATTACACTAAGTTAGTAAATATATGAGTTTAGCTTCATGTCCCATAATCATTAGCTTAACTTAAATATTTACGAACAGATTGTAGATTTCCACTCCAAAGTTGTCACAAGAGTTCAATCGAACAAGTCCAAGAATTAACCGACGAAGTAAACGCAAGCGTTTCATACCACTTGTTTTGCTAAGCCGTTTAATTATATTTTCTCATACGATCGAGGTAAAGTTTTGTATATACTAATAGGTTGAAAAATGGTTTTAATAAACGAGCTTTGTATTAAAATAGTGTTGAAATCGTTTTGATGAAAGAGTTTTGATATTTACTACCAGTATAGAAGCCTTTGTATTTTAAAGTGGCAAATCATAGAAATGATTGTAGAAACAATCAATCACAAAAAATTCACATACGAAGACGTGAAATTAAATCCAAAGAAATCGATATCAAATCCATCAAATGGATATTTCCAAAATCCCCGAAAAAGAAGTCATCAAAGTCAACAATAAATGATGACAATTAACCTAATCAACAAAAATCGATTAAAAGTGAAAATCTACTCAAAAATAGCGGAAATAGGCAAAATTGACAGTTCCAGACGTCTGGTAGGTGTTTCCATACGTATGGTAGGTGTTTCCATACTAGTATAGAAGCCTTTGTATTTTAAAGTGACAAATCACAGAAATGATTGTAGAAACAATCAATCACAAAAAATTCACATGCGAAGACGTGAAATTAAATCCAAATAAATCGATATCAAATCCATCAAATGGATATTTTCAAAAATCCCGAAAAAGTAGTCATCAAAGTCAATAATAAATGATCACAACTAACCTAATCAACAAAAATCGATTAAAATTTGAAATCTACTCAAAAATAACCAAAATAGGCAAAATTGACAGTTCCATACGTCTAGTAGGTGTTTCCAAACGTCTGGCCCTATGTTCTGGAAAATATATGCTTTTCTCCTTTCTCTTTTTAGTTCCTGCGCCATTTCAGACGTCTGAAATTTCCAACCAGAAGTCTGAATTTGTTTTTAGACGTCTGGATTTTGTTTCAGACGTCTGGATTTTGTTTCTGCTCTATCCAGACCCCTTTCCAGACATTTGGATTTTTCAACCAGACGTCTGGATTTGGTTTCAGATGTCTGAAATTAATTTCAGACGTCTGAAATTTTCTTCTAGGCAAAAAAACAGCCTAGACAAAACATGACAAATCCAAACCGAAATGCGATCGAATGAGCGATGGATGCTAGGGATTTATGCCAACTGACAACCCAGCACTATAGGCTCTTCGATACGCCACAAATAACATGTTCAAACATCAAAGATAGGACCTTTAAAGATTTTGACTTCAAAGCACCAAAATTGGAAAATTCACCAAATCATTTCAAATCAAAAGCAAATGAACATGAATAGATGTTTGGAATTCATAACAACAATGAAAGCTATAGACATAGATGTGAGTTCAAGAACTCACATTTAAATTCAAAAACAATGAAGGAGAAACTTTTAAAACAAGACAAGATCAACCACTCTTCAATCTCAACTCAAGAAGCTTCAATCTAAGCTCATAAGAAAATATTTCCTAAGTTAGGGTTTAGGAATTTCTGAAAATGGAAGAGGAATTGAGATGGAGAAGATGGAGATGATACTTTCCTAAGCTTCTCTTGGATTTTGGACTTGAACTTGACTTTCCTAATCAAAGCTAGGGCTTAGGAATTTCTATTTTCTTTTCCCTTCCCCTATTTTTACAAAAGCTTGAAGTGTTAGGAGAGAGGGTGGAGTTAGGATATAAGATGAGTTGAGTTAGTGGGCTGAAACCCAAACCCAAAGCCCTATGTGAAAAGGTCAAAATTCTAGCTAACTCCAAACATATCGATGTTTATACTTAAAAAGGTCGCAAACGATATTTTGAACTCAGTGGAAATGGTCTCGAGTTTTAATTCGACTGTTTGCATAAAGTAGTTTTTTGGACTAAAATCCGACTAACGATGCTATATTTAAATGTACAACCGTAAAATATATGGGTTGTTATAGACTCCCCTCCTTAAAGAAATTGCATCCTCGCAATATTTAAGAAGAAAACAAAGAGTAACAACTATAAAAGCATATCAACACAAAAGAAATTCGAAGTAAGAAGTTCACCTCTAAGAGCATGAGAGAGTAAGTCCGGATGTGTTCGCTTGATGAATTCTCTAGATTCCCAAGAGCAATCCTTAGAATTTGAGGACCATTGAACTTTCACAAGCGGGACATCTTTATTTCGAAGGCGTTTAACCTCGAATCAATGATACGAATAAGATGTTGCTCATAACTCAAATTAGGCGAAACTTCAGTTTCTTCCGCAACACCAGGCTCAATAATAGAATCGGAATATCGAAGGCATTTCCGTAATTGAGAGACGTGAAATACGTCGTGAATAGCAGAGAACTGAGCCGGTAATAGAAGGCGATAATACACGGAACCAACGCGTCCGGTGATGCGAAATTGACCAATATATCGAGGTGCTAATTTTCCCGATTGGCTGAGACGCACAACACCCTTCATAGGTGAAATACGAATAAACACAAAATCTCTCACAGAAAATTCTTACTTCCTTCTTCGGTTATCGGCATAGGATTTTTGCCTACTTTGAGGTTTTTTCATTCTATGACGAATAAGGTCAATCTTTTATGTGGAATCACGAATAAAATCAGGACCTAAAACCAGCTTCTCACTAGCCTCAAGCCAACAAGAAGGAGATCGTCATGGCTTTCCATAGAGTGCCTCGAAAGGTGCCATACCAATACTAGATTGGAAGCTATTATTATAGGAAAACTCAACAAGAGAAATATGATCTTCCCAACTTCCACCAAAATCAAGAACACATGAACAAAGAAGATCTTCAAGAGTTTGATTCACATGCTCGGTTTGTCCATCAGACTAAGGATGATAAGTGGTGCTGAAATTAAGCTTCATTCCCAAAGCTTTTTGAAGACTCTTCCAAAATCCACTAGTAAACAATGGATCACGATCACTAACAATAGAAGTAGGAACTCCATGCAATATAACAATTTCTTTAACATAGAGTTTGGCCAAAAGAGGTACGGTCCGCTTGGACCGAACGGGAATAAATGGACAGATTTTGTAAGTCTATCAACTATCACCCATAGGCTATCATGGCCCGAACGGGAACGGTGAAGTCCGTCAATAACGTCCATGGAGACTTGATCCCACTTCAAAATTGGAATGTCCAAAGGTTGCAATAACCCACCGGGCCTTTGATGCTCGGCCTTAACGAGTGGGCAAGCCATGCACGTGCAACGCTTAATGAAGTTAGCAATATCAGATTTCATTCCATCCCAAAAATAAAGTCGCTTCATATCCGCGTACATTTTACCACTTTCGGAATGAATGGTAAATTTAGATCGATGAGAATCTTCTAAAATGTCTTTACGAAGATCACTAATGTTTGGTATGACAAATCTACCAAACTTTCGAATACCACCACGAGAATCAAAACAAAGTCTTTCAAACCTTCAATATCAATTTTATCCCTATAATTTTGGATAGGAAGAGCCAATTCGGGATCTAGCTTTTAGGCTTCAAGGATGCGGTCTAAAAGAGAAGGATGAGCCTCAAGGCTACATAAAACAAGAGATGAACATGAATTGGATTCACGATCTCGAATCTCACAAGTGGATAAAGTCTCAAAATCATTTCATTCAGATATAATCATTGAAACAACCGCTTATTGCTTACGACAAAGTGCATCGGCAACACGATTTCCCTTTCCGAGAGTATAAAGAATATCAAGACCATACGATGCAAGGAATTCGAGCCATTGTTGTTGATGCAAATTAAGTTCCTTTTGAGAAAATAAATAGTCCAAAGATTTATGATTGGTGCAGAGAACAAATTTCTCTCCCAAAAATAATGATGCCAAATTCTAAAAGCGAAAACAACGGTCGTGAACACTAGATCATGAGTGGCATACCTAGTCTCGATAGGCTTTAATTGTATAGAAGCATAAGTGATAGCATGTTCCCTTTTTCAGCAGAACGACATCCAAACCAATACGACTAGCATTGGTACAAACAGTGGAATCTTGGTTCCCTTCGGGAATCACAAGAATAGGAGTATCGAAAAGAAAGATTTCTTTTAATTGGTCATCTTTCCCAAAAAGCTAAAACTTTCAAAATTACAATTAACTTTATGCAATCATTTTTCTAGAAAAATTTACTTATTCCAAATCAATTTACTTTGTCCGATTGTGTCATCAAAGCGTTTAGGAGATTCCTATCGATAACGTTGATCAAGTGCATCGACCAGAATTCTTAAAGCACTCAATGGGCAAAACAACACAATCTTCTTTTTGATAAAAATATCTCTTAAAAACTTTACGAATATTCTTTGCTCGTTTTAAGAACAAAAATCCAATTATACTTATAAATAAATCTTATGAAAAAGATTTGCAAAATTTTAGGTTGTTGTTTTCATCCAAAATCAATAAATACAAGGATAGTCTCATCGAAATATTCGCCGAATACTCGATCAATAAGATGGATGAAATAAGCTGGACAACTCAAATGACATCACGTGTCATTCATAAGAATCATAACGAGCGCGGAATGCGGTATGTGGAACGCTATCCTCCACAACTCATAGCTAATGAAAACTGGTGGTAAAGTCGAACTGAAAAGACCTTAGCAATACTCAAAAGATTGTTTAGGTGATAATCCTAAGACAAGCTCAAAAATACCGGAAAATTCACGAACTACTTGAATGAGAAGAATAACATCTTCCTCAACAAGTGGGTCCATAAAATAAAATGATGTCACCAAATTGGAACCGAAATCATTTAGAAAAATAGAAATCTGCTTAACAGATTGAAAATGTCGAAGATGCATAGTCCACTCGGGACATGAGATATGGCTTTATAATAATTAATCCAATCCTTCCACAAAAATCAATCCCGAAGCCTAAGTAACGCATAACATGCAAATCGGCCCGGAAATAAAAATCACCCAAAATAATTTCGACATCTTTTCAAAGCAAACTGGGTGTTATGGATCCACCAACCGGATTCGCAATTCTCAAACAAGTCATCAAGCCCAAAATATTTAAATAAAAATAATCAACAAGTTCTTTTGATATAAAAATAATGAGATGAACCCATATCAACATGAACTCGAATAGGATAATCACAAAATAGATGTCATCTAGGACAGAATGAGAAATACCTTCACCAGGAGAAGTGCTACTAGGCGTTTGCATAACCTTAAGCCTTCCCTCCCTCTTGCTTGAAAGTTTGGGACATGAAGGTAAAAGATGACCCGAACTCTTGCAATAACAACAAAAGAGAGTTTTTAGAAACCTATAAGCATAATGGTCCGTGGAACCACAATTGTAGCATTGTCCACGACTAGAGGTAAGAGCTTTTGCAACCGGGGTTTCTTGTTCCTCTTTCTTCTTTCTTTGAAGTATGGGGCATGCAGAAATATGATGACCTTAATTTTTTCAATAACGACAATAAAGAGGCTTCGGAAACTCCCTTGCATAGTGGTCCTTAGAGCCAGAATTGTAGCATTCTCCACGATTAGGGATTGGAGTATTTGCTGTTTGTCTCCCTTTCTTGTTGGGATTAGGGCTTTTGAATTTAATATGCCTCTTTTTGTTGCTATTGAGGCCCTTTTTGAAATCTCCAACATCACTATCGCATCCTTTATCGACCTCTTCTTCTCGCAGGGTGATATCGACAAGCTGATCGAAAGGAACTTCTAGTTTCAGAGGTAAAACCTTTATGGGGTTCTTACTCAAAGAACAAATAAACCTTTGATTCTTTGCAAGATCCAAAAGTTGTTGGACAGACATGAATACGCCATCCAGAAAAGGTTTACTGGATTGACCAGCGCTAGGACTGCCAGAACTAACCATCTCTTCTTCTTTAAGAAAGAAAGAAAGAAGAGGAAAAAAGTTATTCTCCAAATAAATATCAAACAATCATGGTTGATAAAACAAGGAATCACAAAAGAAAATAGGATAGAACGGGTCCTAAGACTCGGATAAATCCTAAGGCACGACTCCTAAGAAGGACTTAGGACAATGATCCTTGCTAGATTATTCTACATTTTTCCAAAGTTTGGCTTTGATACCAAGCTGTGACGCCCCACCTCTATACTCATGCTAGCCAAGGACACTACGAGGTAATGCCGTCAACTAGCACGAAGAATAAGGCTGTTGAAGAGCGACCATCCTTGTAATTGCTTTGTGCGAGCACCGATATGTGAGATAACATAACATGCGTTTCTTTTCAAGAGGTAATCCGACATACCGATACAAATTCAAAGCTACTACACAGTGGCTATATGATCTTCGAAAACAAATATAGAAATAAGCATAACATAAATCAGTCACAGACATCCATATCACAAGGGCCGAAACAGATATGGATATAACACATAGAAGTGTACATCAGAGTAGTGGTCAAATAAGATCCACAATATCATAAAAGAATAGATACAAGTGCTAAACAAAAGAATATGTACACATCAAAGAGTCTCTATCTCAAATGTATAACAATAAAAACTACCGGTCTAAAGCAGTAAGGCAAAAATCAGGCGACAATCCCTGATAAGAAGTCAAGTAGAAGCACCTGTAATATATCGGTCTGACCCGAGTATTATTTAATAAGAAAATAATAAACATATCAGTCTAGCTATAAATATCAGATAAAATGAGATA
Source organism: Allium cepa (assembly GCA_030765085.1). Lineage (NCBI taxonomy): Eukaryota > Viridiplantae > Streptophyta > Magnoliopsida > Asparagales > Amaryllidaceae > Allium > Allium cepa. Next base: position 839,516,736 of record CM060935.1, on the reverse strand, counting down.
GAATAATAGATAAGAAAAAAAGTATGATAACAAAAATGTCATATTGTGAAATGTATACATTGACTAACAACACAAAAATCATACAATATCTCAAGAAATCTCAAAGCAATAAAAACAAGGTCATATTCTTTATTTTATTCACCAAACTATAAATATTGACAAACATATCGAAGCCAATCCCAAAAGTTGGTGAAACACAAATTCTAGAAATCATTAATTAGAAATCCAGAAATCACAAAAGGGGGAGGCTTATCACAAAACGGGAGCGTAAAAACTCGCCAACACGTGCATCACAAACGAAATGTTATTCCATGGTCGCTAACCATCAAATTTGAGCCGAGGCTTCACAAAATGGCCCGAAGACCTTTGAGCGGAAGCTCCATAAAACGGTCCGAAGACCTTTGAGCCGAAGCTTCACAAAATGGTCCGAAGACCTTTGAGCCAAAGCTCCACAAAACGGTTTGAAGACCATGGGCCGCTGTCCCATAAAATTGAGCCGAAGCTCCACCAAAAGATCTTCGTAGATCCATAAGTGTAAATTACACTAAGCTAGTAAATAAATGAGTTAGGCTTCATGTCCCATAACCGTTAGCTTTACTTAATTATTTACGAACAAATTGTAGACTTCCACTCGAAAATAAGTGTAAATTACACTAAGTTAGTAAATATATGAGTTTAGCTTCATGTCCCATAACCACTTGTTTTACTTAAATATTTACAAACATATTGTAGATTTCCACTCGAAAGTTGTCACAAGAGTTCAATCGAACAAGTCCAAGAATTTACCGATGAAGTAAACGCAAGCTTTTCATACCACTTGTCTTTTTAAGCCGTTTAATCATATTTTCTCATAATCGAGGTAAAGGTCTGTATATACTAATAGGTTGGAAAATGGTTTTAATAAACGAGCTTTGTATTAAAATAGTGTTGAAATCGTTTTGATGAAAGAGTTTTGATATTTACTACTAGTATAGAAGCCTTTGTATTTTAAAGTGACAAATCACAGAAATGATTGTAGAAACAATCAATCACAAAAAATTCACATACGAAGACGTGAAATTAAATCCAAAGAAATCGATATCAAATCCATCAAATGGATATTTCCAAAATCCCCGAAAAAGAAGTCATCAAAGTCAACAATAAATGATGACAACTAACCTAATCAACAAAAATCGATTAAAATTGAAAATCTACTCAAAAATAGCTGAAATAGGCAAAATTGACAGTTCCAGACGTTTGGTAGGTGTTTCCGTACGTCTGGCCCTATGTTTTGGAAAATATATGCTTTTCTCCTTTCTCTTTCTAATTCCTGGGCGATTTCAGACTTCTGAAATTATCAACCAGACGTCTGAATTTGTTTTTAGACGTCTGGATTTTGTTTCAGACGTCTGGATTTTATTTCTGCTCTATCTAGACCCCTTTTCGGATGTCTAGATTTTTCAACCAGACGCTTGGATTCGGTTTCAGACGTTTGAAATTTTCTTTTAGGCAAAAAAATAGCCTAGACAAAAAATGGCAAATCCAAACCGAAATGCAATCGAACGAGCGATGGATGCCAGAGATCTATTCCAACCGACAACCCAGCACTATGTGCTCTTCGATACGCCACAAATAACATGTTCAAACATCAAAGATAGGATCTTTAAAGATTTTGACTTCAAAACACCAAAATTGGAAAATTCACTAAATTAATTCAAATCAAAAGCAAATGAACATGAATAGATGTTAGGAATTCATATCTAACAACAATGAAAGCTATAAACATAGATGTGAGTTCAAGAGCTCACCTTTAAACCCAAAAACAATGAAGAAGAAGCTTTTAAAACAAAGGCAAGATCAACCACTCTTCAATCTCAACTCAAGAAGCTTCAATCTAAGCTCATAAGAAAATATTTCCTAAGTTAGGGTTTAGGAATTTCTGAAAATGGAAGAGGGATTGAGATGGAGAAGATGGAGAGGATACTTACCTAAGCTTCTCTTGTATTTTGGACTTGAATTTGAGTTTCCTAATCAAAGCTAGGGCCTAGGAATTTCTATTTTCTTTTCTCTTCCCCCATTTTTACAAAAGCTTGAAGTGTTAGAAAATAATAGAATGAATGAAGAGGAGAGGGGGTGGAGTTAGGATATGAGATGAGTTGGGTTAGTGGGCTGAAACCCAAACCCAAACCCAAAGCCCTAAGTGAAAAGGTCGAAATTCTGGCTAACTCCAAACATATCGATGTTTATACTTAAAACGGTCGCAAACCGCATTTTGAACTCAATGGAAATAGTCTCGAGTTCTAATTCGACTGTTTGCTCAAAGTAGCTTTTCGGACTAAAATTCAATTAATGATGCTATATTTAAATAAAATATTTAAATATACAACCATAAAACATGCGGGTTGTTGCACTATGTTTAGACACATACGCAAACCATATTGTAAAATTATGTAATAGGTTAAAGAGAATGAATGAAAATACAATCTCTTATTAAAGGAGCAATTGAATGTAAACATTAATATGTGATTAATACTAGAAAGTATTAGCTTAAGAGAGGAATGAATGAAAATTAAATGACAATCTCTTTTAAAAGGGGCAATTGAATGTATACACTAATATGCAATCAATACTAATTTACATACCCTTTTCATCTCCTTGTAATATAGTTGGCCATTTTATTTTAAAATTAGTTCCTCTCTTTGTCATGCATGTATATGTGTATAAACATAAATAATAATAATCAAATTTATACTTAAATATTTACTTATTTATGCTCATGCCCAGAATTAATTATTTTTTATTTTCAAAATTAAAAAATACATACATACATACATATATATATATATATATATATATATATATGGGAAAATCTACTTGAACACAATTTGGTTGATCTCTACCATTAGATTGCCCCATGAATTCCACCTTTCATGTAAAGACAAAAAGATCCGATCGTCCAGATCTTTTGTGTTCTCATTTGTTTCATCAATTTGTGTTCAAATAGCCGGCCCCTATATATATATATTAATTATTTAATTCTATACGGAATTAATTGTACAATAAATAAAACATTATTTTCAGGTCCAAAAATACATGACATTTCTTTTATAAAGCTTATACAAATTTAATATTATATAGATAAACACATATTTATTTATATAATCAATTTAAGTTGAATAATCAATTATATATTAATATAATATATTATCAAATAAAATAATTTTTTGAATGTATTTTTTACATGAATAAATTTTATAAAATTTTAAAACAAGTAATATATGATTTACAACATTTAAATACAATTGTTAGCTTACCAAAATTAGCAACAGTAATATTTATTATAAAAATATTTTTTTACTGATCATGAACATTAGCAATTGAAAATGTTCATAAAATTTACTTATTTGTATTTTTTATAGATGCAACTATACACACAACAACTAATTTTATGACAGCATTTTGATATACAAGATTCGTGATATAATCTAATATCCTATAATATAACATATGAATATAAAAAAAACTAATACATAGATTTACCTTTCATCAAGCCATGTTGAATTGATTCCCTTCAATCATTTCGCAAATTAAAAGATGCTAGCTTTTGAATTGCCAATCGTCGACCATCGAATAGTGTTGAATTTGTTGTAGTATGAACTTGGGAATTTTTTTATTTCTTTTTGCAAGCTATGGTCAAAAATTTATAGTGGAGTTTTCAAATTTTTGGAGAGAAGTGATTAGAGAAAATGAAGAGGCAATCTCATGTCAAAGAAGGAGACTAAATATATGATTAATATCCTTGTAATAAAGAGTGCCTTTTCATTTCAAAACTTAAAAAGAAACCCTCCTTTATTCCTTACCATGGTCTGCCATATCTATGACCACAAAGGCTGGTTATGTGTGCTTGCTCATGAATGTTAAACATATTTAAGTCCATCTAAAAAATTCCCGCATTTAAATATTTAAACACGTACTGATATCTCATATCGTTTAGTATATTTATAACTATTAAAAATACGCTATTTAATCATGTTAAATGCATCAAATAAAATTTCAATACATTTCATAACTATTAATTAATTTAATTAATTTATAATGATTATAAATCAATTAAATCAAGCATTTAAATGAATATTCAACATTTTGGTTGTGCGACTCCTAGATGTAAATTTGGTCAGCGATTAATATCGAACAATTCGAATATTAACATTCACATGTCACTTAGCAGGTGGTGTGACATTTTGACTAGATTTATTGCGTAATTGGTTTTGGTAAATGCAATTTTACTTTGTTAAGTGTTATCCGGAAGTGACGATTATTTACACCAGTTCTTTTCGTCAAAATAGTATCGCTTTGAACTTTTGAAATCTGGTAATAGTCAAAATTTCAATATCGTCCATGTTCAACTTTATAGTTCAGATACAAAGTCCATGGTTCAAAGATAACTATTATTATTAACTAAACTACTCTTACCAGATATTTTGACTTTGAGTTAACTTCATTTGACCATCATACTAACCCCATATAACAGGGGAGACGAATCATCTCTTTAACAATATTTCACTTCCAATACTTCTACTCAACCCAACTATAGTCGTTCGATGCTCTTGTGCCACAATTTAACTATAATCAAAGCGAAGCTTTCATTTAGAAGACTGAAAATATTCTCAAGACAGGAGAACTATATAAATTAGCCACTTTGATATTTTCTATTTGAACTTGGTATATTAACCAACAGAAAACCATCGAGTGAGTCATTCCATAGTTATCTAATAACAATCGGTACGTAACCTCTTGGTTCCCTTTAGCAGCCATAAGTAATACACTACGTAAAATTTGGAAAGTGTTACGTACTCTAGTCTTAACGGATGTATCAACGTCTAACATCAATACATCTTGACTAGGAATATTTAAAATGATATGCTTATCCTATTGTGATATAATACTAATGGTTACAACTATTTGTAGCTGCTATCACAAACACATCATTTATGGACTTTCTAACATATATACCTAAATTAACTAATTATCTATTTATAAAATTTTATAAAAAGTATATAACAAAAAGGAAACACCTTTTATGTCGAACAAGATTGGTTATTGACTTAGATTTATGTAACAAATTTCATAATTGCTCATAGTGCATACCCCTAACTCTATAAATCTCCTACATGCATTTGGGGTCAATCATGGAATCTTATTCCAACTTCTTCAATCAGTTTCTTCCAAACCAAGTGGGATTATCCCTCCATGAATGGGTATGCTATTATATTTCAATTATCTACTCTGTCAATCAACTCTCTCTAATGTCGATAAATAGCTTTTATCATGTGGAATAATTCGGAATATGTCCCTCGACCTCTAGTGAGCTCCAAGTTCTGCTACAAACTATATCATGACATTATTATCGTATAACAATGTTATGGGATTATCAACATTTGTAATCATCCTCATCTCGATTATATCTTTATGCATTTATTATATATATACATTGATTTTTTGTGGCCTTATTCAAGGCGATGTTTGGCCTTTTAATGAGTCATCCACAATCTTTTATTTAGAACATTTCAAACATAAGGCTTATTAACCAAGTTTTGAATATGAATTTTATATTGACATATTATACTTAATATAACATATGTAGTCCGAGTTTGAATACTCCTTCATAAGAAGTTCACTATTTCTATAAATAATTCTCCTTTGCTTTGTAAATACACAAGAACACTCAAAACTATGATTTAGTGACCTTAATTTCGATTTGACATTTGCTTCATTATCAAAATACACGAACAAATCTTTATATCGTAGACCACATAACATATATGATAATTGTTATTGCCAATGCACATAAAATCCATCCTACATGTTTCTTATTAAACATTTTAATAAGGTGTTTATGCATACTGTCTGGTACATTCCCAATGTCCTTTTTACTCACTATAAAGAAAATATTTGCAAATCCAATGTCGAATATTCAAACAATTAAAAGTTGATTTTAACATAAGTACATTGTTAACAACCAGTAGCATGTTGTTTTCTTATATTTAGAAATATCAATGTACCTTCAATGTTCTTTTTTATGGATATATGTTTCCTCTGCATTTTGACTGAAATCAAACTATTTGATATTTCTATCAACATACTTATTCGGTTTTAATGCTTGTCAAATGATACGTTCATATCGGTTCTTGGATCATGTCTAAAACCCGCAAATTCAGTATTGCTCCTACCGGCTTTGAGACACTTTGATTATATACGCAAACACTCTAATATAAATTTTTATTTATAATTTATCGTTTCAGCATATGTGCACCAAATCACAAAGTCATACACGACGATCATTTTGTAGGTTAAATCCGAATCAACTTGATATACATTGAATGGAGAACCTGTTATGCTAATTTCAATAATTGAAATTGACAATTTTTTTCTTATTAATGTGCCTTTTACAATATTCTAACTATATTTTTCTTTCTCCTAAAGACAGGTTTGTGGCCGGGGGATTATTTCCCTTTTGGTCCAACTATCAAAATCATATTTTAATAATGTATTAGGAATGTATTTTGAATTTTTGCATCGTACCATATCATAGATTGAATACTCTTAATGGTTTAACTAAACCACCAAGGATTATTTATTCTTGACATTGATAAGAAATTCATAGTTTCTTCTTCAATATGCAAGTATAATCATTGGACACTATTTTATACATTTATTTATGTTTTCTTAATCTCATTTCATCCCTTATAATTTGTTTTATCCTTGGATCGTATCCAAATCCATTTTACTATCAATAATTTCTTAAAGAAATTTCTTTGCTATGACGTTGGTTTTTCTTGAAACAACAATTGTTTCTTATTGCAATGGATTGGGTGTTCATGAACATTTATGAATTGCCATACATAAAACCAAATTGGTATTTGTTCATAATAATTATGTTCCTAACATAGATCAGTCATCCAATGACTATCATCCCCAAACTCCTTTGAGGCAATTCATATAAGATTTTTTATGTACAAATATTATGTGCAGTCGCTCAACTCACATAACCCGCTAACTCCTTGGTTTAGGATATGAATGTGTTTCTTATAAATCCATATATTGTATGATTTTGTAAGCTATTCTTTGGATGATATCAATCTTAACCTTTTGTACTACTCTTAGTACACACCTTTGATTAATTATCTTCAACCCAAAGAAATAAATCTCATAGAAAACTATTTTCTATATGAAAATACATTCAAGAGAAGTCATATTTCTTATTCTAATGTTAAGTATCAATTATTTTTTTATAATTTTTGTTTAAGATGCTGCTTGATGAAGCAAAAGTGATCATTCACTCTTTTCATCTCTGTTGTATCTTAAATCACGTCTACTCTTGTACATTCATTTTTCTTTTTAAATGGTCAAACCATTCAAAAGAAAATTCTTATCAATAATAAACTCTTTACAAAGGCACACTCGAACTTCCTTAACATTTAAGAACATCAAATATGTTGCACATACATAAATTGAGCAAATTAACATTTCAACGATCGAGTTTTTAGATCCATCTTATAGTTTTGGTCTAGGGTTACATTTTATATAATACAATATTCATTGCAACCGATCGGATAGAATACTCGATCTTATAGTATGGCTTATTTGCTGACATCAAATGAACTAATTTCATTGAAATATCATACAATTAAAAAAATTGTGACCATACTCCATATAATACATATATGAGATAGTATATGGATCAAATATTCATAGACATGTATTGCTTTTAGAGTTTGAAACTCATAGAAAGAATTACACGGCCTTAAAAAAATAAACATATAAGCGATCAAATTATGAATGTATTTAGTGGTTGTAAATTTAGGCATTTGCATGGGTATACAAAACATTAATATGCAAGAAGTATTTAATAGTAAGTATATATATTATATTTCTATTTGTCAATTTTCAATTTAGTTCATTTATATATTTTGATTAATAAACTTTTATTAATCATATTAGTTACAAAAATTTATCAATGTAGCTTATTATAACATTATATAGCATATGTTCTTACAATATTAGATATGTTAATTTGGTTACCATTTCATTTTTCTAATATGGCTACCATTAGTCTTATATGTTTCTCCAAACTCTAAGATGAAATGTAGAAGTTTTTCGACTTCACTAGTGGATGTTAGAACTCGTCTGTCTTGGGATTCTAACTATGAGTTTTCTCAACAAGTCATAGTCCCACAAACGATGGATAACTCCTTATAGTATTGTACCTTGAGTTTGCTCAACAAATACATATGATTAGCTTACCTCGTCTAGTCAATATATTAATAATACTACACATAACATCTCTAGCTTGAGTTTGCTTAACAACTGAAGAGTATGCAAGTAATTTATTATTATATGTAAATGGCAGTGGATAACACTTCTATTAAAGATTCATAATCTTCAATATATTTGATTGAGTGATATCGACTTATGCAATAATGTATTTTTTATAAAATATCGTCGTGGTTCAAGTATCGGGCACATCAGAAATCACGGTATACATATATATACATATGTATTTATTCCTTAAGTATATTTGGATTTCTTTAGTGTTCCATCTTTAGTTTATACATTCATATTACATAAGTATAATTATTATATAACTTTTACATTTCATTAACTTATATAATAATTTTATGTATAATATTATATTGATTAAGTCTTATATAATAATTTTAATTATTTAACTCCATAGTTAATTTTATTTTATTATTCGTACAACTTTTATATTGGACACATATACTACAACCTTTATAGTATATACTATAACCTTTATAGTAATACATACATATATGTACGTATGTATATCTAATTTAATTAATTAACCATTAATTTATATATTCAAAGTAAACACTTTTGATTAAATTACATTAATTTCAAAAGTCATTTTATATATACATACACGTATATTTATAATATCTTAAACAATTTAAGATAATATAACATATATCAATATATATAATAGTGCATATATATAATTAATTAACTTATTTTATTAATTTATTTTATTAACTTCATTAATAAATTATTTTTTGAAATTAATGTTTAATTTTTAATTTTTTAAACACTTTGAAATTTTACTATCCTTTCAGACATTTTGAAAACATATGTTATATCATAACTTTTATAATAAAAATATTTCATTTTAAATTTAAATTTTAGATTTAAAATATTTACTTTAATCTTCAAAACAATTTTGAAAATTAGCCCAAAACCGCATTCAAATTGAGCCTTTTCTATTATAGACAACCTTTGGGCTCACTTTACCTTTTTAACTAGTCCGATATCTAGGTAGGATGGGGTACTTGATTACCCAATTCTGATCCTAAACATTACCTTTATAGACACCATACTAAATGAGAAAGCTTATGTAGTTAGTCCTAACATGACTAATTTAGATTGTGTAAGCTATTAGGCTCTGATTCCGTTATTGGAACTGGGCCAACCCGTAGTGGAGGTAAATGGTGAATTTCAAACAAGTTTCCTTCATTAGATACTTAATGGGTCTATGATGTCTAATGAATTTAGAACTTTTCTAAATTCTATTTGAATCAATATTGAATTTAATTTCATAAGTAAAGTTTTAGTTTAGTTTAATGTATATTATAGTTTGTATATGTGTTCCATATACGCATATATGTATAAGTGCATGTGCAATATAATAACATGTGCATGGCTTAACAAGCCTGTGTGTAAGTGTTGGGATTTACATCGCAACGGACATGTTAGCCTCTATTATATTCTATTCCTTGTCTAAATGTGTGTAAATATGCTCAAAATACTATATAAATATATGTATATCTACTTTTACTTAGTTGAAATGATAAATGTGAACGATTTATAAAACATTTATAAACTATGTATGTATGTATGTATGTATGTATACATACACATATACATACTTACAAAACCATATTATAAAATTAATTAAGTATTAGGTTAAAGAGAAGAATGAATGAAAACGAAACGACAATCTCTTATTAAACGAACAATTGAATGTAAACCTTAATATGTGATTAACACTAGAAAGTATTAGCTTAAAGAGAGGAATGCATGAAAATAAAATGGCCATCTACTATTAATGAGGAATTAAACTTACATATTAACATGCGATTAATACCAATTTACACAGCATTTTCATCCCCTTGTAATTAAGATAGTCTGTTCATTTTAAAATTAATTATTATTTATCACACATGTGTATATATATATAAATCTAAGTAATAATAATAAAATTTATATTTAAAAATACTTACATATGCTCACGACCTAGATCTAAAAATAGTTTTTTTCATCTTAAAATTTAAACATATATATAGTAATTATTTAATCCCATATGGAATTAATTATTCAATAAATAAAACATTATTTTCAAGTCTAGAAATGCATAATATAATTTTCATAAAGTTTATACAAATTTATTACTATACATATAAACATATGTTCAACTTAGATTAAATAATAAATTATACATTAGCATAATATATATATTGAATAATTTTTTTTTTAATGTAATACATGAATAAATTTTATGAAATTTTGAAACATGCAATGTATGCTTTATAACGTTTACAAACAATTACTAGTTTACCTAAAGCAGTATTAATAATATTTTATTATAAAATATAGTAATTTTTTTTGCTGGTCATAAGCATTAGCATAAAAAAATTAATAAAATGAAATATATATATATGTATATATATATACACGCATACACACACATGCAATTGTATGCACAACTAACTAATTTTGTGACATCATTTCGATATACAAGATCCGTGGTATAATCTAACATCATATAATATGACATATAAATATGAAATTAAAAAAATTAAAACATAGATTTACCTTTCACAAATCCTTTACGTACACGTTAAAATGATGAATTGATTTCTTTGAATTAATTCACAAATCAGAAGGTGCTAGCTCTCGATTGCTAACCGTCGATTATCGAATAGTGTTAAATTTGTTGTAGTACGAATAAGGGAATTTTTTTTGCAATCCTGGGTTGAAATTTTCTAGTGAAATTTTGTAATTTTGTAAGAGAAAAGATTAAAGCGGTGAAAAGGCAATCACTTATTAAAGAAGGAGAATAAATGTGTAATTGATATCCTTGTAATAAAGTGTGTCGTTTCATTTCAAAGCTTAAAAAACCCTCTTTATTCCTAACCATGGCCTGCCATATCTTAGGCAACCATGTCTATTTATGCATGCCTGCTTACGGACATTAAACATATATAAGTCCGTATAAAAAATTCCAACATTTAAATTTAATTTAAACGCGTATTATAATGACCTGGAATTTAATGGTTTTGATTGTGAATATTTGACTAATTTAAATATTTAAATAATTGATTTTAAAGTTATTAACTCCTTTAATTATTTAGTAATAGCTAATGATAAGAAACTTATTTTTGAAAATTTATTTATAAAAATAAATAGTTTAAATTAATATCGATAGTGGGACCAAAAATTATTTTATCGATAAATGGTCTCGAAACGCGTGAACTTATCATTTCGGGGAACTGTCTTAAATTTTCATAGAAACTATTAAATTGAATAGAATAATAAGGTGACGTACGCTGACAAGTTTTGTGATGATCGGATATACCGTGTGGTCGTGCGAGCTCGAAATGTGCAGCGGAAATAAATGAGAATTTAAAAATAATATAATTTATTATAAATAACCCACCATAACCTTTCACTTCCTCACTTCATCATTTCCCCCCTCTCTTTTTTTCTTTAACGAAACATTGCTTAGGCATCTCTTTAAATTTAATTAAATTTGGAGCTAGGAGCGACTTAGGAAGCGGTTGTTAGAATCATTTAATTCGCATGGACGAGGGCTTCCAATCCGTAGTGTTGGAATTAGGTGCGGCGGTGTTGGGTTGAGATCGATGTATGAAGATCATGGCTAGGGTTAGGTCTAGGTGGTGATTGGAGAGGCATTAGGCAAAAAAACTATTACAATCGGGTTGCCCTTGTCGGGGAGCACCATTCACCAAATTTTTGTTAAGACTGATCACTATTTAGAGGGTGTGACATTTCCTACAATCGATGAGGGATTGGGTCGCGATTCATAAGGTGGTTTTGAGCTGCAAATGGTGGGGTCTGATGTAGAGATGATGTGAAGTGGAGTGCAATAGAGCGAAGGTGGTCGATTTCATGGAGTATGCAGGGAGGAATCAATGGGAAGGTGCATGGCAAAGGCTGTGTACATATGTGCGTGAAAAAGGGAAATGAATTGGGGAAGAAAATGGATTAGGGGTTGGTGATCAATTAATTAAGTAATTAATTAATTATATTTTTAATTCAAAATCATACACGTACGATGTCTAATCGAGATGCGGCCTTTTGAGTTGCACTCGTAGGAGCATTATCTACGCATTGGAGCTGATTTTGTCAAGTTTGGGGCACGTAAAGTTTTGAGATAAAATCAAATGTCATTCGACTTTAGGTCGAGAAGGAACGTATAAGCATCAACTAAACTTTGGTGAGTTAACCCACCTTTGAATGAACACTATATGATATATGATAGATATCAATTATCGTTTGCATGCTTGAATGATTTATTTATTTGGTCTAGTTGAATTCTTGTTTTGGAAAGCGGATAACATATGAAATACAGGGAACTTACGAAATTTTGTAGAGGGATCTGGATTTCTCGCCACTGTTGACATTAATTCCATTTGTACATAGGTTGGGTAAATTATTGAATGTCAAAAGCTTGGTACTTGGCCTTATTGGATGTGATTTTGATAGGTGACTTTGATATTAGCCTTATTGTTGTTACACTTGTTACACTTATATGGAAAGCACTTGTTAAGTGTTATGGTAACCCTAAGTCTTATTATAGTAATTTGGAAATACTATTAATTGCTTTTTGGAACTGAAATTGGTTTTGATTCAGAGAATGATTTTTTAATGTGACTTTTGGAATTTTTGATGGTATTTTGTTTAGAAATGGTTTTCAAACTTCTCTATTTTGCTTCAAACTTTTTGATAGTCTATTCTAATTTATATGAAAATGTTTTAAAAGTATTTCAGAATGTGTTTATTTTACAGAAAAATTAATATAATAACGGATGTTTATAATTTCCCAATTCATTCAAATGGCATCATCTTCTTCTTCGTTCTTGTCGTCTTCTTTTTCGTTCACTTCCAACTCAACTCCCAATTTCGATTTCTATCACTCCTCGAATTTAAGAAATCATGTTCATTCGTACGTTCAAGTTGTTAAAGATTCAAAATCTTCTCGTAATCTTAACCGAAAGCCAATTTTTGAAAATTGGGTATATTCCAGAAAAGGAAGGAAGATATTTTTCGTTGTGGAGAGGTTTCTCGTCCGGCTAAAGACCTTCGATACCTTATTAGATGTTTTAGTTGTGGCCTTTTTGGTCATAAAAAACAAATGTTTGACAAAATTCAAATCAGTTTCAGATGAAAAAAGGAATATGTTGATTACTGAGCGTGAATTTCTTTTTTTATAAATAATAATGTTGGACCATTTTTGGAATCAAAGGAGTGAAGGGATTGATTTATTAGAAGACTTTTCATACACTTTGATGTGATTAATGCAGTTAATATAAGTCAAAATTATAAAGTGAAATTTGGAGATCCTGATATGGCTTTAGTTCAGGATAGGCAGGTTGTTGATTATTTTAACTCTGAGTTGGTTGGTCAAAATTTTAAAGATAATTCTGATGTTGTGTTCAATAAGGGATGGTCTTGATGTTGGTAATATCCCAGTCTTTGATTTGGGTGATGATGTCTTGAGAGGTTATTTTAAATCCTCGGAGGTTCTTATTGATATCAGCAGCGAAGAAGTGGATTCTTTTGTTCCATTATTATCAGGTCCTTTTGTTATGCAATATTGTTCGAAGTTACATCATCTAGAAACTGGTGCCGTTAAATTAATGTATGTCTCTAGTTGTGCAAATCAAACACAAGAATAGGATAAATGCTTTGTTCACATTCCTAACAAGCATAAAGAAAAATCTTGCTACGTAGGGAGTTTTGAGATTGACACATCAAATGGCATAGACTGTCTAATGTGGACGATGTAGATGAGGATCTCGATTTTCCCCATGATGTTGTGAATGTTAGTGGAGTTTCAGTTGGTTTTTTTTCTAATAGAAGGGTTGATGAAAGTGCTTGTAATGAAGATGTCATCCTTGATGGAGGTAGATGGTGGTGTTCTTTGTGATTACGACTGTGTACATTTATCCCCTATTTTCGAATCAATAGTGAACAAGAACTCAACAAGCATGCAGGTGTCTAATAATCTTGTGATAATCGGTAACTTGGATGAGATTATGGATAATAAGGTTGTTAGTGATGCTGCTGGTTTTAATGATGGAGTTGTTGGTGATATTATTCTTCCATGTATTGCTCGAATCCTATTGTAGATGTAAGGGCGGTTGTTTATTATGGTTCAGATGGGTTTATAGTGCATAGCGATATTGGTTATATTAAGGAGGATATGCATTGTGATTTTATTAGGAAGGATATGCACATGGATATAACTAGTAAGACTGTTGGATATTGTGATAAAGTTCGTGGAAAGTCCGAGTGCAAAGCAATTTATTATACATTATGTGATGATCTGGAATTTTAGGCAATATCAATTTAATAATCTTTATTAATAATTAAATTGGTTTGATAATTTTTTTTATAACTATTTTAAATGGGCAAGTTAATTCTTTTCAAAGCAAATAAATTAGTTTAGTAATCTTCTTTTATAAAATATTTAATTGGTAAATTTATCTTTTAAAGCTAATAAATTTGTTTTCTATTTATAATGTATATATATTGGCATATATATATATATATTATAAATAGGAAGCCTTTGGTCTTAATTTAATAAAAGATATGTTTTTAAATTGTAATATATGTGTATGTGTATATTGTGATTTGAAGTTATGTTTTAAAATTCAATATAATAATTTTCAAAACTATATTAAAATATTTTCTATTTATGATGTATATATTTATATATATTGTAAATAGAAAGGCTTTGGTTGGAATTTAATAAATAAAAACATGTTTTTAAGTTATATATATATATATACATATACTGTGATTTGGAAATTATGTTAAATTCAATATTTGATTTTCAAAAGTTAATTTAAAATTTAAATTGAACACTTTTAACACTAGTATTCATTTATAATTATCAATTCAAGTATATTAGCTTAAGTTTGAAATAGAATTTAATTAAAAAATTTACTATCCTTTCTTTTTAAATTAATATGAATAAATGAGATTTGTTTATTTATAAATATTTATAAAACATAATACATAAGTTATATAAAGCATAAGAAAAAATTTAAATAAAGGATTAACACTCTTTCTTTTAAAATTATACTTATATAAAAATAGTTTGTAATATATAAAAAGATTTAAAACATAAACATATTTATATAAAACATAGGTAATTAACAAAATTTATATTTAATTAAGAATTTGAAACATTTGAAAACATTTAAAAATAGCTTTTAAACATTTGTAAAAAGGATAATAACACATTTGACATTTGTCTCTAAATTATGACATGCATTAACAAATGGCAAAGGGTGTTTTCATCTAAATTTTAATTTATATAACTAAGTATTTTATAAAGAAACTAGCTATTTCATTTGCATGTTCATTTCTAAAAGCATCCTTCTCTCATCCTCTTAAAAACTGAAAAAAAAATCAAAGAGAATCAAAATAATACACTACAACCTATCTCAAGTCCAACTAAAACAACAACTTCAGATTTCAACTCAATAAACAAAGTGCATTTGTGACGGACGTGAGTTTTCGACGCTCGAAAACCGACATTAATACGTCCACTGTATCAACTGCCGAGCAATCGAATGTCGGAAAACCGTACCGTTAGGGTTAAAGAAGAAGAAAAAGATAGAAGAAGAGAGAAAAAGATAGAACAGAACAGAAAGAAACAACAGAACAACATCAGAATCTCACAATCACAGCGGAACAACATATAATAGATAAATGAATAATCTTTAAACAAAGAACTATATCAGTTATTACATTACATCATATTACATTACATTATATCATCAGAGTGTACAACAACAGACAACAACAAACAGCGGAAAAGTAATACTATATACTAGTGAATACGCCATGCCATCCAGCTTGCCTCCAGCAACTCCTGAATTTCAGAATATCCAGATAAACCTGACTCTTGACTGCCCGTGTGGAAATTGGTGGGCACCCAGAGTTTAGGAAGGAAAATAATAAACTCTGTGTCAGTCATGGGACTGGTGTGAGAACTTAAAACAGTATATCTTTAAAAACAAACAACATGATAATTTTTAAAATAGATTCACAATGCTTTTTAGAAAATGAGACTACCATAAGGCCTCCCGCACACACACACAATGCAAACGCGGAATCGGAGAAGATTTCTCCTTATGATAGTCAAAGATGCTTGATACGCATTAAAAAGAAACATTTGATATTATTACTAGTGCATAGTGTATGAAAAATCATTTCGAAAATAAAGATATAAATCTTAGCCAGCATAGGCATTCCGCACTTATGCCTATTATAGCTACGATGTTCAATAGCAGGTTACCGCTACATTCCATGGCAGGTTATACAACTAAAACCGTACAGGGTTCGTATTGTTTCTTTGGATTTCCAACAAATGGTCAGGCCAAGGAACTTTCCATTGCCACATGGGTACGCCTCTGGAAAGACGACCCGAGAACCAAACCGGATCTCTGCCAACACAAGGCCGGGTTACCCCTAACTGGGTAACTACTGACACGAATATGTCATTCCCCGATCGTAACCGATCTATATCCGAGGATCCTCGATTTCCAATAACCACAAAGCAATAAATTTGCAGCAACAACATAGGTTAAGTATCTGGGCTCCATACCATGATACTACCTCTATCTAGAAGGAATGACATACACTAAAGGGGCGCTACCCCCTAATAACCTTGCCGCATCCTTCCTGTTTTGACCATTTCCGGGGTGAGGACCGACGAAGTCTCGTCCACAAAGCCACGCTTTATACAAAAGCTGTGATTTGATCATCAAATGCTCAACAACACTTCGTATGCCACATTATCAATTTGGGAATGTATCACTAGTAACCATCAACTACATAACCTTTTAGGGTGTTAAGCTAAAAGAATAAATTCTCCGCCACCAACGATAATATATTTGATAGAAACCAGCTTTACATCTCAAATTGTAACGTCAGACACACACATCCATACAAGTCTGTTCCGGGATCGAACGGAACCGAAGGCACTTCCAAAGAAGTCCTTGCAATCCGGATATTCACTAATCACGACCGGACTTCCCATCACAAAGGGTAACAAATTTCTATATCGGGTATCAACCGATGCAGAACATTCGACGGTAATCCTTCCGTTTTCACAAATATCCGGTTTCAACACCGGTCATAAATTGCAATCCATAACGACGTATCACATATTCGGAATGGGTTATACGACCCCAAGGTCCTTTCCCGGCTAACCCGAATAGTGAGAGCTTATTTTAAAAATAAGTGTGGCATTCAAATTCAAGCAATCACAACAAATACCTATTTAAAGGTAAATATTGATAGTCGGTTATTTAACTATCAATAGGCGTGTTCAACATCACCAAATTCCAAATAATTTCCCAAATTATTTACTTTTCAAAATATCTTTACTAGATATATAATTTTCACACTTCAACCTTTTGAAAACAAATTTTCAAATCACTTTTCACCTTTTCCACCTTTGAAAATAAATTTCAATCATTTTCCTTACGCGGAAATACTTTCATTTCAAAATGGTTCATTTAAACCAATTAAATAAATCCATACCGATTTACATATATTTACGTTCCAAATCCGTAAATTTATCCCCACATTTCAAAAACAAATCAACGTTTATTTTTAAACAAATTCCCCTTTTCATTTATAAATTCCATAGTGAATTTACATTCCAAAATATTTATAAATATATGATTTCAATTATTCATTTTCAATTTATCTTCAAAAGGATAAATTCTCAAAACGTTTCATTTCACATTGAAAAAAAACATTTCCATACTTATTTAATAATAAGTAATTTACAAATCTATTTATTTTCAACACTTGGAAAATAATTGATATACTTAAATCAAAATTAAGTATATATTTCATTCTTTAAGAAAAACATTCTTTTAAACAGATTAATTTGAGCTAAAATGAATTTTGCGTAAAACATCGTTACGACGACCCAAAATCACTAGTATAGGGATTCGAAATTTAGATAGATATATAAATCCCAATACTATACGAAAACATTTCCTTTCGGAAATCATTTACTATAACAACAGTGTTATAGTCCACCATTTCCTTATATTTCTCGAAAACGTCTATTTCAACAATAAATGTTGAAATCTATGTATTCGATACTTAACGCATTTCAAAACATCTTTAAATCATTTTAATTCTATTTAAAATATCACTTCCCTAAACCATATCCATTTTATTTAATAATATATTCACTGTCCAAAATCGTGAATATACTTCACTAACCAAATTTCAATATTTTCAACACATTTTATTTCAAGGATAATTCGCTATCCGAAATCGTGAATATATCTCCTTTAATAACCTTCTATATTAAATTTATCAAATTCAATTGATTTTGGATTTATAAACAATGTTTATAAATTTCATTTCTATTTATAAAAACTTCAATTATAAAATCCCTTTTTTAAATCAATTCAATTTATAACTCAACTTTATACCCAAATCTGATTTATACGTTAATTATTTATAAATCTTTTATTTTATAAAATCTATTCATTTCCAAACTTCACAATTTATAAATCTATAAATTTTATTCACTTGTGAAATTCATTCATACTTCATTTTAACACTTAACAAAACTCGTTTCACAATTCCTATATTTTGAATTTATAAATATTAATCTTAGAAATCTTTTATATAAACCGTTTATAATAATTCAAAAATCTCAATTTAAATAAACCAATCCTTTTAATAATTTACAAAACGTTATTTAGAACTTATATGACTCCAAAATTTTACTTAAGTATTATTTTCCAAAAAATATAACTTTTATAACAATAAAATTATAATGTTTATTTATTTTAAAAATTCAAAATTTAATAAAACGTATACTTTCAAAAATCACTTTTAAAATTCTTTTTAAAATCAAAATTATTATTTTAAAACTTCAAAAATGGATCCGATGATGCAACAGCACCAAATAGTCAATCAGGACAACCCAAACATCATATATCAATATGATAATCAACAAACATCACAATATCTATAAATAAATCAATATAGTTGAGGAATCCAGTTGGATCCCTCCAACCTGTTTCCCTGCATTCAAAGATATTAGCATAATACCAATTCCGTTCCAATACGGAATTATCGCGGTATATGGGATTTATAAAAATATTATCCGCTTAATAGACGGCGCAATAGGGTCTCATCCGCTATATAATGCGGGAAAATCAACTCCAAGTACATATATAATACCAATTCCAATCAAGATGGAATTATCGCGGTATATGTTTTTAATAAATAACATCCGCTTACTAACGGCGCATAATGTCTATTTTAACAGTCAATAGATAACAATCATCATTCAAACATACAATCAAGAAATTTTAAATATAACTATTTAAAATTTAAATCGAAACAATTCGATTGAGTGAGAAGTTCTCACCTCGATTTCAATTCAGTTTCCGTGTTTTATTTCGAATAAAATTAAACACGCGTTTAATTTTATCCGAAATTCTTACTAACTCCAAACGACTCCAAACTAGCTCCATTGCATAATGCTCGACAAAACGAAGCCAACGCAATTGGTTTCGTTGAATTCCAACCTCGTACGCGAAAGTTAGAGCATTTTAAAGATCGTACGAATTTATATATAAATTAAATTACAACTTTTTATTTTATTTTTATGCCCAACAAATCAGGGCCGTCCATTCCAAAACCCCTGGATCTGGGCCATCCCTCCCACTTCATCTCCTTTCAGTTTGGCACGACACCCCCCAGAAACCCATTCAATTATTGCGACCACCACACGACGTTCTACAACGATCAGCAACTGTCATTTGGAAGCCTTCAATGCACTCCACCTTCGGCCCCAAGGGCTTCAAGATCGGTCGCCTATACGACCTTGAAATTCATGCGCAGCCCACCACGTACGCAGGCCAATTTCTTCCTCCACGACGCTCCAATTCAGATCACCACCGTTGGACATGTCATACTCATCGAGCTCTACACTTTTCTAGTTAGAGGTTTCTTGTAATTGTTGATAGATTTGAAGATAATTGAGGGAGGAAGGAAGTTGAATTTCGGCCATTGAATATAGATAGTGGCGGCTGGCTTTGTTTCTAGGGTTAGTTTTTTAGTTTGGATGCAAATGAAAATGGTTAGGTCCTTTTATAGAAAAATAGCCAAAACACTATTCATCCCGGAATTTCTGAACTCCAAACGAAGCATGCCAGTTGGCGTTTCTAAGGTTTACCCCGCGTTACGAACACAATGGAATGTGTTTCGGGACTAATTCGATCATCTGTGCGAGTTATGGCAATAAACGATCAATTTTAAATTAAACCGATTTAAACTAATTTCTAGGCGTTTTGGCTTGCCCCGGACAAACCGTAAATCCGATTGACACGAAATTCGAAACCATACAATAATATCACATTACAGATCCGATGAAACTGGTTTTGTCGAAATCCGAGGCTAGTTGAAAAATGACCATTTTAACTCGCCAAATTAATGTTAAAACAATTTCGATGCGTTTCGAGCTGCCACGGTCAAACGAAAACTCCGATTGCTACGAAAATTGAAATCCGATAATAACAAACTATTACGGATCCAATGGAACTAATTTTGTCCAATTTTGAGACTGTTCGAAAATTGGCTATTTTTCAGTCGATAATAAAATATTAAAATATTCAATTTTCACAAATAAACTTTTAATTCAATTTTAAAAGTTCTATAATGTTATTCTAACTTCAATATGATAAAATAAAATTTTACAAATCATTTTCAATCATATTAAACTCGATTTTCAATTATTTCTATAATTTAAGATATTAAATTACCGATTTAATTATCCAATTAAATCCAGATATTCGACATAAAATTTATTCGACCTATAAATTTCACTTATAAATATTTAAAATCAATTAAATATTCAAATTTAATTAACAGAAATTCTGGGTCGTTACATACTTCCCCCCTTAAAAGAATTTCTTCCTCGAAATTACCCGGTAAGAAAAGTTACATAATCCATTAACTTTCCAAAACAAACCATTCAATTTAGATTTTTACAAATCTCTTAAGTGTTTAACTTTCCCAAAATTCATAGTTAAACTTCTTACAAAATCTTTACTAAGTTTCCAAATCCAAACTTAGTTTTCAAAAAATTTCCAATTTTCTCAAAAATATTCTAACTCCTTAAATTTTCAGAAAAATTATCCAGAGTCTCCTTTGTGCGGCTCGATCTGAAAAAATGATAGTATATATATCACAAATATACATCTCATCAAGTGATGAGGGATCCCGCAGGGAAAAAGGTATAAAAGTACGATATTTAATCCGAGATATGTACCTTATTTATTATTAGCAAGCATATACGGCTAATATAGCGCGAAACACTACACCAAAACAGCAAATTTGGCACACCAGGAAGCGGAGATTTGATACGGCTCTAAGCCGTATCAAATTTGATACGGCTCAGAGCCGTATCAAATTGCCTCTGCGATCCACACCCCCCACAACACCTAAAATCTAACCCTACGTTTGAAAGGCCGCGGATCACTACATTTTGCTAGCGCTAGTTTTCATTTCCCAGACTATTTTCATTTCGCTCCATCCCTAAATTACACAATCCCTAAATTAAATCACGCCCTGCTCACAATCCCTAAATCTTAATTCTAGTAGCACAAGTTTCATCAACGAGCAAGAATGATGACTACGGAAACGATGGGCTGAGGGCGGCACGTGGAAAACGAGGAGAAGGCGGATGAAGGTGGCAGTGGCTGAGACATGCTAATGGTGGCAGACGGTGGTGGGTCGGTTCAGTTCAGGGAAAAAGGAGGCAACGAGTTTGCGTTGGAATGGATTAGATGGTTGGAGCTTGCAATTGGTTGAGGGTTTTGGGTGAAAGTTTGGATTTTTGGTTCGAAGAACTCGGTGGTTCGGGAAGAAGTATAGGGGATTGCGTTCTGGTTGCTGGTGAGGGTGAGTTGCGAAGGCTGGTTGCCGAGGGTTTATTTTTTTGGGTATGAATTTGATTGCTAGTGTAGTGGTGGGTTTGAAGGTGGTTGGAAGTCGCGATGCAGGGGTTGCTGTAGGTTGGTGTTCGGTTTGGGTTTTGGGAATGAAGGGGAAGGAAGCAGTGATGATGGAGGTTGAAGTGAATATTGATGCAAGAGGCTTGTGGTGGCTGTTGATTGACTGAAGTGTGATGTGGTGAAGCAGCTGATGGTTTTGGGTTGGTCGGTTGCTGGTTGAGATCAGAGTTGGGGAAGGTTAGTGAAGGAGGCAGTAGAAGGAGGAGGTGAGTTGTTGGTTTGTTGAGGATGATGGTAGAGTGCAGTTGATGGAATGATGACGAGGTAGTGGTTTTGGATTGAAACTAGTGGGATGATGTTGTTTGGGTGGTAGTATGAAGTGGTGTTGGAAGTGTAGTTTGGTGACCAGGAGGATGTGGGTGAAGAAGTTGTAGGCAGGTTGGGGAGGGTTGTGGTAATGATGATGGTGAGGGAGGAGAGATGTAGAAGTTGTGATATGTTTGATTGTTGGTTGATGGAGGATGAGCAGGCAGGGTTGTATGTAATGGTTTTCAGGTTTGTTTGTTTGGAGATGAATGTAGAGTTGATTGTATGATGTGTTGTTTATGATGATGCATCAAAGAAGTTGCAGGCATAATGCTAGTCAGTGATGGAGTGTGGCAGTGATGTTTGTTTGTGAAGTAGTTGTTTGTTGAGGATGTTAGAGATGTATGCAGAGGTATTGCAGCGGTGAAGTTTTGTGATAGTGGTTTCTTTATGCAGTGTAAAGTTGTTGAAGTGGTGGCAGTGTTGAAGATGGACGATGTTTGAATAGGATGAGGCAAGGGATTGTGATGATGAAGTTGGTTTGGGAAATGAAGTAGTGAAAGTTTGTTGCAGAGGTTGTTGGTTGAAGAAAGGCAGGAGGAAAAGCAGGTGAAAGTCAGTGAAGGGTATGGTGTTGCTTGGTCGCAGGCTACAGTTTGGTTCGATGTTTGGTGATGGAAGTTGGAGGATGTAGGGAAGTGCAGTTATGGGGATGTGCAATGGTGGGGGTGTGCAGTGATGCAGTTGTTCCTGCAATTGTAAATGAAATGTAATTCTAATGCAATTGTAAATGAATTGAAAAAAATGTAATAGTTGCTGTGTAGTTGAATAAGTTGAACAAAATGCAATTGTAATAGTAGGTGCGCAGAGGTAGTTTCAGGCAATAGAAATAATAATATGCACAATCAAGTTATTTAACAGAGAAGAAGACTTGTAACCAGAGACATGTGGTTTTGAAATGTGCAGTAGTTCATTCTTTTTTTGTAAACAGAGAATTGAATATTGATTGAAATGCCCTGTAAGTTTGAGTTGAAAGGAAAATAAAACAGATAAATTGTAGAGCAATAGTAATAGCAAGATGCAATGCACAAATGAGAATGGAAATGCACAATTTTTTTTTGTATGAACAACACAAGAAACAAAGAACAAATGACACAAGTGAACAAAAGATAAAATGTATAAATAGAGAGCAATGCATTATATTTTTTTACTTTAATACATTAATTTGATACGGCTCAAAGCCATATCAAATTGATGAATTTGATACGGCCCAAAGCCATATCAAATTCATGAATTAGGCAGTGCTTTGAGCCGTATCAAATTTTTAACCACGCCAAAATTTGATACGGCCCAAAGCACTGCCTAATTCCATTTGATATGGCCAAAAGCACTGCCTAACTGGCATTTCTGTTGTAGTGAAAGCGAGCTCCAAATGCGAAGCAAGCGCAATCCGCACTTACTAAACACTCAACAAACAACATGAGAACATGTATATATGAAAATAATATCAATATACAACATATATCACTACATAACAACTGCATGTGCCAACATAGCAATGCATTCAATCAACAAATGCAACTATCAAGCAACTATCATCCAACTAACCAAATAAATATTTATTCATATTCTCATTAATATTCAATGAATTGGTTTTCCAATTTAAATCACATTTGATTCATTAATCATCGGATTTTATCAACAGTCATTCATATTCAATTTCAATTAGTTTGCATTTACTAATTTACATTCACATTAGTTAACTTTCCATTCAATCAAATTCAGTTTCATAGCTTTCCATTTATCAATTCAATTTCATTAATACTTAATGAATTATATACAATCAACTAATAATCATATAACAACCAATGTATATTCAACATAACCAAATTATTTAATTTACATTCAATTTGGTCCAACACTTTTAATTCCAATTGGTTTATATTAAATTGACTTCCATTCCAATTTATTCAACTTCCAATAACATTTGCTTTTAATGAATTAACACTTTCATCCATTATCCCATATCAATTTTATTTACATTCAATTAATTTACATTCAATTCATTAGTTCAATTCAATTGCCAATTCCTTTAACAATATAAAGTTGAATTTCATTTATATAACTCAAATTCAAATTCTTAATGACTTCACTTCATTAATTCACTTATTAATTTACTTTGACACCAAAATCAACTTTATTCAACATTATTTAAGTTATATTCCATTTAAAACATCATTTGTTTATTTTATTAATATCAACATCACTTAACAGGTTTAATAGTTGGTTCATTTTAACTTTTCACATTATCTAGATAAAATTTCCAGAATTCAATTACCCCGTTTTTACTCCAAAACCATTTTGAAATTATAATCAACTCAAATCCAATTTCCTATGGAAGCAATCCATCACTTTAGAAACTCGAAAATGAATTCTAATGATGTGGCCATCATCATCGGTATTATTTTCCAGCGACCGAAGTAAGTTCAGTGCTTCCTCACTTCCACAAATTCATTCTAAAACAATTTTCCTCCAAAAATATTTCCTAAAATAATATTCAATCGTTTCCTTCAATACTTTGGAATACATTTCAACATTCCCAAGAGTTCTAAATCTCAAAACCTTTGTTTTCATTACATTTAAAACACTTCTCAAAATCCCCGGGATTTAAATTCTGGTTTAAATCAAATTTAGTTATTCTTCCTTTGGATAAATCATACTTATAGAATTTTATTTGGTTATAACCCTTTCAAACTCTAAGTTCTTATATTTTATTATTTCATTAACAACGAAACATCCAAAGATATATAATATATTTAGAAAATTATTCCTTCTATATCAAAATACAATTTTCGGGCAAAATTATTTCATTTACCCGCTTTAAAACAATATCGTGTCAAATTGTTCTGTACAAGTGTTTAGAGATCCCTATCAACAACGTTAATTGCTCGTATTGACCAGAATCCATATACCACTCAACAAACCAATTATCACAATATAAAACAATTTATATTTACTAACAAATACGCGCTCGTATCTATTATTACACTCAAACTCATTATAGAGTACTACTGACTCCATCTCTAATGAGTAATTCCCAACAGAGCCATGGTTGTCTCTTAACCATATGCTCTGATACCAAATGTGACGGACGCGAGTTTTCGACGCTCGAAAACCGACATTAATACATCCACTGTATCAACTGCCGAGCAATCGAATGTCAGAAAACCGTACCGTTAGGGTTAAAGAAGAAGAAAAAGATAGAACAGAACAAAAAGAAACAACAGAACAACATCAGAATATCACAATCGCAGCGAAACAACATATAATAGATAAATGAATAATCTTTAAACAAAGAACTATATCAGTTATTACATTACATCATACTACATTACATTACATCATCAGAGTGTACAGCAACAAACAACAACAAACAGCAGAAAAGAAATACTATATACTAGTGAATACGCTATGCCATCCAGCTTGCCTCCAGCAACTCCTGAATTTCAGAATATTCAGATAAACCCGGCTCTTGACTGCCCGTGTGGAAATTGGTGGGCACCCAGAGTTTAGGAAGGAAAACAATAAATTCCGAGTCAGTCATGGGACTGGTGTGAGAACTTAAAATAGTTTATCTTTAAAAAAAACAGCAGGATAATTTTTAAAATAAATTCGCAATGCTTTTTAGAAAATGAGACTACCATAAGGCCTCCCGCACACACACACACACAGTGCAAACGCAGAATTGGAGGAGATTTCTCCTTATGATAGTCAAAGATGCTTGATACGCATTAAAAAGAAACATTTGATATTATTACTAGTGCATAGTGTAGGAAAAATCATTTCGAAAATAAAGATATAAATCTTAGCCAGCATAGGCATTCCGCACTTATGCCTACTATAGCTACCATGTTCAATAGCAGGTTACCTCCACATTCCATGGCAGGTTATACAACTAAAACCGTACAGGGTTCGTATTGTTTCTTTGGATTTCCAACAAATGGTCAGGCCAAGGAACTTCCCATTTCCACATGGGTACGCCTCTGGAAAGACGACCCGAGAACCAAACCAGATCTCTGCCAACACAAGGCCAGGTTACCCCTAACTGGGTAACTACTGACACGAATATGTCATTCCCCGATCATAACCGATCTATATCCGAGGATCCTCGATTTCCAACAACCACAAAGAAATAAATTTGCAGCAACAACATAGGTTAAGTATCTGGGCTCCATACCATGATACCACCTCCATCCAGAAGGAATGACATACACTAAAGGGGTGCTACCCCCTAATAACCTTGCCGCATCCTTCCTGTTTTGACCATTTCCGGGGTGTGAGGTCCGACGAAGTCTCGTCCACAAAACCACGCTTTATACAAAAGTTGTGCATTGATCATCAAATGCTCAACAGCACTTCGTATGCCACATTACCAATTTGGGAATGTATCACTAGTAACCATCAACTATATAACCTCTAAGGGTGTTAAGCTAAAAAAATAAATTCTTCGCCACCAACGGTAATATTTTTTTTAGAGCAAGACGGATGTGTAGCGTGCTGCTACACAGCCGGTTAGATAATAGTAAATATATAAGTAGCGCGATCGACAGGCCCGATCGATGGCCAAAATGATATATAAGTGCCAACGGTAATATATTTGATAGAAACCGGCTTTACATCTCAAATTGTAACGTTAGGCACACATCCATACAAGTCTGCTCCGGGATCGAACGGAACCGAAGGCACTTCCAAAGAAGTCCTTGCAATCCGGATATTCACTAATCACGACCGGACTTCCCATCACAAAGGGTAATAAATTTCTATATCGGGGATCAGCCGATGCAGAACATTCGACGGTAATCCTTCCGTTTTCACAAATATGCGGTCTTCAACACCGGTCATAAATTGCAATCCATAACGACGTATCGCATATTCGAAATGTGTTATACGACCCCATACCAAAACCCCTGGATCTGGACCGTCCCTCCCCCCTTCATCTCCTTTCAGTTTTGCACGACAGCCCCCAGAAACCCATAGCCGCCCCTAACTCTTCAATTATTGCGACCACCACACGACGTTCTACAACGATCAGCAACTGTCATTTGGAAGCCTTCAATGAACTCCACCTTCGGCCCTAAGGGCTTGAAGCTCGGTCGCCTATACGACCTTGAAATTCGTGCGCAACCCACCACCAATGCAGACCAATTTCTTCCTCCACGATGCTCCAATTCAGATCACCACCGTTGGATATGTCGTACTCATCGAGCTCTACATTTTTCTAGTTGGAGTTTTCTTGTAATTATTGATAAATTTGAAGATAATTGAGGGAGGAAGGAATTTGAATTTCGGCCATTGAATATAGATAGTGGCGGCTGGCTTTGTTTCTAGGGTTAGGTTTTTAGTTTGGATGCAAATGAAAATAGTTAGGTCCTTTTATAGAAAAATAGCCAAAACACTATTCATCCCGGAATTTCCAAACTCCAAACAAAGCATGCCAGTTGGCGTTCCAAAGGTTTACCCCGCGTTCCGAACACAATGGAATGTGTTTCGGGAGCTAATTCGATCATCTGTGCGAGTTATGGCAATAAACGATCAATTTTAAATTAAACCAATTTAAACTAATTTCTAGGCGTTTTGGCTTGCCCCGGACAAACCGTAAATCCGATTGACACGAAATTTGAAACCATACAATAATATCACATTATGGATCCGATGAAACTAGTTTCTTCGAAATCCGAAACTGTTTGAAAAATGACCATTTTAGCTCACCAAATTAATATTAAAACAATTTCGATGCGTTTCGAGCTGCCACGGTCAAACGAAAACTCCGATTGCTACGAAATTGAAATCCGATAATAACAAACTATTACGGAGCCAATGGAAATAATTTCGTCCAATTCTGAAACTATTCGAAAATTGGCTATTTTTCAGTCGATAATTAAATATTAAAATATTCAATTTTCACAAATAAACTTTTAATTCAATTTTAAAAGTTCTATAATGTTATTCTAACTTCAATATGATAAAATAAAATTTTACAAATCATTTTCAATCATATTAAACTCGATTTTCAATTATTTCTGTAATTTAACATATTAAATTATCGATTTAATTATCCAATTAAATCTAGATATTCGAAATAAAATTTATTCGACTTATAAATTTCACTTATAAATATTTAAAATCAATTAAATATTCAAATTTTAATTAACAGAAATTTTGGGTCGTTACGACATTCAAGAAAAAAGAAAAAAAAACAATAACATCAGTTTCAAAGCTTCACTAAAGCAGAGATTTCAAATAAAAACAGCAAGCTAGCAAATCAAGTAACAGATTCAAAGATTTAAAGTTTAAGCAACATAACAGTTTCCAGATCTAACTAAAAACTTCTGTTCTCTGTTTTATAAATCAGGCGAGTAAATCTTGCTTTTAAAAACAGTTTTTTTTTTAAAACATCTGTGATTAAACTTTGTTGTATGTGATGATGTATATGTGTTTATATGAATGTTGGAATGCATTTTGAAATTATGAATTGTCCGTGTATGTATAAGTTCCTGTATACATGAATCTTATATGTTCTTACTTAGAGGACTTAATTTCCTTAAGAAAATTCATACCTCTTTATTCAAGAAAATTTAAGCTTGGATCTTTGAATGAAATATGATTATTACAACCTAATATCAAATTTAAAAAGGGTTTCAAGAATTTAAAATTTGAAATTAATTCAAAAATAAAGAAATACAGGAATGATCAGAAATAAGTCAAAAACCAATGCTGTTATTTTCAAATTTTGATTTTAGAATCTGATTCATAGTGCTAAATAATGGATTTAGGTAATAAGATCTTGATTTTAGAGAAGTATTTAGTGAGATATCCTGAGTTGTTCGGTTTTGGGATTATCGACAATTGCCGACGATCTATGTCGAAATAAAGCTTGGGGTTGATATCGAGGGTGGCTTTTGGGTGGTTGATCTCTGGAAAGTTGGTCGGAGTTTTTGTAATATGTCGTGGTGGCCAGGGGACAACGAGATAGGGTTTTGAGGTGCTGTTCGTCGAATTTGAAATCGAAATGGTCCCATTGTCGTCAGTGCATTGGAACAAATCGGGATAAAGGGAATTGACGCTGGTAGACGATTCGATGCTTCAGTGTGATAGGAGAGGGTCTTTGAAGTCCGGTTCGTCGGTGATTGGGATTTTCTGTCGACATTGTAGTTTCCGGGTTGGTTTGAATCACTCGATTTCGATTCGAGATGGGACTGTTGGATTCAAGTGATCGGAGGGATTATCAAGGTCATCGGTGATGTGTTGGAGCCATTGTAGTTGGTCGGAGCAACGTGAAGTCGCCATGCAAGTGCACTGTGCACGTTTTTGCATCTTATGTTAATCGTTTAGTTTGGGAAGATGCGGTGATCTCAGGTAAAACTCGGAACGATAGTGGGTGTGTCTCGAAGTTTTTCTGGAAGCGAGTTTCTCGTGTGAGATCTCGGGAATTTAGGGTTTTAGCTTGGAATTGTTGTGTAGCTGGCTCGGGGTTTTGGTGTTGAGACGGGTTTGTTTTTCTTAAGCTAGCAGGTTTAAAAAAATTTAAAAGAAAAGAGTACAAATCTTAAAATTTTTAAAGGGGATTCACGATTTCAAGTTTTACGAAAGAATACAAGTTTAAAAGTAAAACAAGAATGAGTTTTTCCAAGTCTAAGTATTTATTTAATTCCAAAAAAATGTTTAAATGAGTTTTAAAGTTTATTGTTAAGTTATTTAAAATGATTTAGTTTTCGAAAGAATGTTAGTCTAGTTTAAAGAATATTTAAAATGAATATGTTCCAAAGTATTATGAACCAAATTCAAAGAAAATATAACAAATTAAATAAGTCTTTAAAGATTTAAATAGTTTGAGATTTGTTTTGTTCATAGTAATTATATTAATTTTGTAATTAAATTCCTAAGTGTTTTTAAAGGTAATAAGATGATGTTTTGAAATTAAGATGTGATTTAAGAAAGAGTGTTTAAACTTTATTTAATCAAAGAATTTTATAAGTAATGTTAGTATAAATTAATTTCAAGTATTTAAATTAATTTAAATGATAAGTAAGAGTTAAATTAAGATAAATGGTTTATCTTAGATAATTAGAGTCTTATTAGTAGAAGTAATTAAAGCTTAATACATAATTAACTAATGGTTAAGACATAGTGATACATAATTAGAGTCAAGTTCTAGTGGTCCAGTGGTTAAGACATAGTTGATTTGCTACATATGGTTGTAGTGGCACCGGTTCGAATCCCAGCGGCCACAATAATGAGATATAGTGCACGGCCACTTATAAAACCGGCTAACCGAAGGCCAGGGCAAACATAGTTTCCTTGGCCCCAAAGTTTTAGTCTCCACCTTTTGTCAAGTTCTAGTGGTCCAGTGGTTTCGACATAGTGGATGTTGCTACATTGTGTTGTAGTGGCACCGGATCGATTCCCAGCGGCCACAGTAATGAGACATAGTGCACGGCCACTTTAAAACCGGCTTAACCAAAGGTCAGGGCGACATAGTCTCCCTGTCCCCAAAGTTTTGTCAAGTTCTAGTGGTCCAGTGGTTAAGACATAGTGGAGTTGGTACATGTGGTTGTAGTGGCACCGGTTCGAATCCCAGTGGCCATAATAATGAGACATAGTGCACGACCACTTATAAAACCGGCTAACCAAAGGCCAAGGCAAACATAGTTTCCTTGGCCCCAAAGTTTTGTCAAGTTCTAGTGGTCCAGTGGTTTCGACATAGTGGAGTTGCTACATTGTGTTGTAGTGGCACCAGTTCGATTCCCAGCGGCCACAATAATGAGACATGGTGCACGGCCACTTATAAAACCGGCTTAACCAAAGGCCAGGGCGACATAGTCTCCTTGGCCCCAAAGATTTGTCAAGTTCTAGTGGTCCAGTGGTTTTGACATAGTGGTTGTTGCTACATTGTGTTATAGTGGCACCGGATCGATTCCCAACGGCCACAATAATGAGACATAGTGCACGGCCACTTATAAAACCGGCTTAACCAAAGGTCAGGGCGACATAGTCTCCCTGTCCCCAAAGTTTTGTCAAGTTCTAGTGGTCCAGTGGTTTCGACATAGTGGAGTTGCTACATTGTGTTGTAGTGGCACCGGTTCGATTCCCAGCGGCCACAATAATGAGACATAGTGCACGACCACTTATAAAACCGGCTTAACCAAAGGCCAGGGCGACATAGTCTCCTTGGCCCCAAAGTTTCAATTTAAAAATGCATTTCTTTTTTTTAAAGTAAAAAAAGTTTCCTTCTTTTCATGGCGGCTCCATCCCTCTCCCCTGTCCTTTTCACGTCCTCTTTTTCTGTCCCTCCCACTCCTCTTCTGCCAACACCATCACTTTTCCTTCGTCCTGCTCCTGATCCACCTCCTCCACCAAAGACTTCTGATCCTATCATCAGTGTCCCTTCCAAACTCATTGTCCTACCGCCTCCTGATTCTTCCCTTCCTCCTCTACTTCCAACACCAGCTCAACAGACATGGACTTCACTCTTCAAGAGTAAACCAAGCAACGCGGGGAAGTACATCCCTGTTGAGATGACCCCGGAGTTTAAAAATGAGACTTTGATCCCTCCTCCCGCTGTCATTGATGTCGGTTCTCTTGTTTGGAGCAACCATCTTGTTGGATTCTTTCTTGACAAGCCTTTATCTTATTCCTTTGTCATTAACTTCTTGAAAAAATACTGGAAACTAAAAGGTTCGATCAAAGTTCGATCAAACGGCTTTTTGTTTCTCTTTTGACTGTCTTGCGATGAAGATCGAAGCAATATTCTGCAAGGTGACCCTATTGTTATGAAAAATAAGCTCTTCATTGTTAAGCAGTGGGATCGATATGTGGGTAACGCGTGTGAAAGAATAACTTCAGTTCCAATATGGGTGAAATTCTCCAATGTCCCTATGTTTGCCTGGTCCCATATAGGCATTAATTGGACAGCCAGCAGACTTGGCAAGCTTTTATGCATGGACGAATCAACGGTGAAGTTGGAGCGGCTAACTTTTGCTAAGTGTTTAGTAGAAATTAAGCCGGACCATTCATTGGTTGACTCTTTTCCTGTTCAACTTCTGGATGGTGGTACTCAAAACATTCATATCGAGTATCAATGGAAACCTGACATTTGCGCTAACTGTAGAGTGTTTGGGCATTCTGATACAACATGTGATAAGTTAATTCCCAAGGTCGTGACGGGCGAAAATGAGAAAAAAAATAATCTTCAATTTGATAAAGTGTTTGCTGCTCCCAGGAACGAAGTTGCTGTGAGACAGAGGAAATATAAGTGGCAAGTAGTTAATAAAGCACGTGGACAAAGGAAGTATCCTTCCTCCTTAAAAGTCAATAATGTGAATTCTCACAAAGATAGCAAAAATGGAAATAATATAGTTACAGTAAATGGGCAAATGGAGGAGGAGGAAAATGTTATTCCATAGTTGGGAAAGACAGGCACTGATGGTAATTTTGTTAACAATTCTATTAAATCTCGTTTGCTGGAAAGTAATGGATTTAATACTCTATCTGACTTGGCAGAGAGTGATTCTGACGTGGTCGCCACTAATACTGTTACTACCGAGTTGGATTCAAACGATGTGTTTGGTTCAACTGATAATATAGAGAAGAGTTTCATGCTCGTGCAAGCTACTGAATGTAACTTGAATAACAACCCCTCTCAACAAGCTGAACTAAATTTTGAAGTCCATGCTACTAAAAATTCTGCATGCATTAACTTGCATGCGGTTCCTTTTTCTCCATCAATACTTAAACAAGATCCAATTCCTCATATTTCAACTTCAGGTCCTTTCTCATGTGCTGTTCCAACTCAAACTAATACTATTTCCAATACCATATGCCACCCTTCTGTAACTAATCCCACCTCACCCCGTACCAATGTTGTGCATGCATCTGCCGTGCACGTGCACAACCAAAAAGAATCAATAAATGCTTTATCTGGTATTCAACAGGGAAATGAACATCCTTATGATCAATTGCATCCTCCCTAAGCATGGAAACCTCCTCCTCCCCCTCCTCCTCCTCCTCCTCCTCTCATCCAACCATCATCTCTAGCTAATACCCCACTATCCTATACTAAGTCCAGTCCTACTTGCAGTAGGAAAAAACTAAAATCTTCTATTCCCTATGCTGATGCGGATCTCAACCCGAGTGGGATGTCTACATCTTCTCCTACCTGTCCTGGCAATAATAATCAAAACACCCCTCTAACCAGGGGTAACAAAAAGAAGCTCCAACTTCAACAGCTAGTTTATCAATGTTGAACAACATTGGTGTGTGGAATACGAGAGGTGCTCACTCTGAAGCCAAACTTATCCAATGTAAAAAGTTAATTGCCACACATTCGCTAAGTATGCTAGCCATTCTTGAATCCAAACTGAATACTACTCTCTCTGTCAAGGCTACCACCTATATTAACTCATCATGGAAAATGATCAACAACCTACATGAAGCTCCTTTTGGAAGAATTCTTATTCTTTACAATCCTTCAGTTTATTTACTATCTCCTATCTTAGCTACTCCTCAACTTATTCACATGCATTGCTTTCATACCTCTTCTTCCACTTCTTTCTACATCACTGTTATATATGGCTTCAACACTGTCTCTGCTAGACAGAGTATGCATAATCTCCTCCCATCATTCAGACAGGAGACACATCCATGGATTGTAATAGGCAATTTCAATTGCTCTTATTTGTCTTCTCATAGGATGGGCGGCAATCCCCTGTCCCGTAGAGAGACCAGACCCCTCAATGATACAATTACTCAATCAAACATTGTTGAAATCAAAACTGTTGGTGCCCCTTTCTTATGGAATAACTCTAGAAGATCATCTCCTCGTACCTTCTCCAAAATCGATTTCACATTCGCCAACCTGTATGCCCTAAATGCATGGCCTCTCATTTCTAACCTCCTTCCTATGCCAGGCCTATCTGATCATTCACCCCAAATAATTTCCTTTGGTGCTGCTATGAAAAAAAGGAACACAAATTTTAAATTTTTTAACGCTTGGATACATCACCCTAATTTTTTCCCTATTGTTAAAAGTCATGGACTTCTCACTTTTTTGGTAACCTAATGTTTATTTTGCAGTGCAAGCTTAAAGCTATCAAAAAAGAGTTGCAAGCTTGGTCGAGTTGCAAATATGGAAATGGATCTCTGGCTTCTTCCACGCTCTCTCTCAAGCTTCAACTCATCCAGGAGGCTCTGCTGGGTGATCCTTTAAATCAAGATCTTGCTGCTCAGGAAGCTAAATTATCCTCCGATCTGTTTGATGCCTACAAGCAGGAAGGATTAATGGCTAAGCAAAAGTCGCGTATGGACTGGTTCATGGATGGTGATAGGAATACTGCTTACTACCACTCCTCCCTTAAAGCAAATCAAACTAGAGAGCAAATTACTACCCTGGTTAATGACAATGGTGAATACATTTCCAACCCTCCTATTATTGCTAACATGTTTCTTGAGTATTTCAGTACATTATTAGGCAACAATAACAATTTCTCCCCTCAACTTGACCTGATTGATTCTGTTAACCTTCCCAAAATCTCATCGGAAGAGAACGAAATGCTTTCTATGGCGATTACTGACAATGAGATTAAAACAGCTTTATTCTCTCTCAATGCTACCTCATCAGGAGGTCCTGATGGGTTTAATGCTACCTTTTTTACGTCATGCTGGGAGATTGTCAGCCCTCTCTTCCTCAAGGCAGTTCATAACTTTTTCAACAAGTGCAAAATGATCGGTTCTGTCAATGCCACTAACATTGCTCTCATCCCTAAAGTGAAAAATGCGTGCCATGTTGCTGATTTTAGACCCATATCTTGCTGTAACACTATATACAAATGCATATCCAAGGTCATTGCCAACAGACTTAAGTTAGTTCTGCCTAACATCATATCCCCCAATCAAGCAGCTTTCCTTAGTGGTAGGAGTATTCTGGACAATGTTTTGCTGACTCATGAACTTCTGAAAGGTTATAACTCCACTAACATTTCTCCCAGAGCCATGTTCAAAATTGATATTTCTAAAGCTTCGACTCCCTGCAGTGGGATTCCATTTTTATAATCATGGGTCTCATGAATTTCCCCCCTCATTTTGTGGCTTGGATCGAAGCATGCATCTCCACGGCAAGGTATTCCATAATGGTCAATAAATGCAATGAGGGATACTTCACTAGTAAACAAGGCATTCGACAGGGTGACCCAATGTCTCCATACCTTTTCATTATGGTGATGGAAGTCTTGACACAAATCCTCATTCATCAAGTTCATGAGGGTCAATTTTCTGTTCACCCTAAGTGTAAGAATCCTCTCATAACTTCCCTTATGTTTGCTGATGACTTGGTAATTTTTTTCAAGCCTTCAATGACGACGGTTACTTCAATTATGGACAGCCTCTCCAAGTTTCACAAACTTACTGGCTTATCTATTAACTTATCGAAGTCGGGTATGATGATTGCAGGAGTGAGCACTGAGGTTACTAACCAAATTTCTAATGTTTCCTCGATCATGATTCGTTCTGACTGTTCTAGGTACCTTGGTATCCCCATGGCAACTTCGAGAATTGCATTCTACCAATGTATTCCTCTCTTTGAGAGGATTACGGCTCGCATGTCTTTGTGGACAAATAGGTTGCTTAGTCAGGCTGGAAGACTCACGTTAATCAACTCCATTATATTTTCCATGACTGTTTATTGGGCTAAAAATTTCATCCTGCCTTCTAAGCTGATAAAGATGGTTAGGAGTGCTATGTCCAATTTCTTTTGGCATCGATCTATTCAATCCAAGAAGTTAACACCCTGTGCATTTTCCAAACTTGAACTGCCTAAGTCCAGGGGTGGTTTAGGAATAAAGAGTGTACTATAATGGAATCGTGCTGCCATGGTGGTACTTATAGACAATATTCTGAATCATAAAGACAATATCTGGGTTAAATGGTCTCATAAGTATATGCTTGGCAAAAAGAAGAACTTTTGGACGATGGCAGTGCCGCAGTCATGTATCTGGACGTGGCGCAGTTTACTGAAGCTCAGATCCATTTGTCTTCCTTATGCAAAATGTAAAGTTGGCATCTCTGGTGGTGTGTCCTTTTGGCATGACCCATGGGTTAAGGAAGGTACCATTCTCAGTCACCACCTTCTGTTTAACGAACAAGTTCAATCAGGTACTCGCCCTGACGCGCTGGCCATTGACTATCTTCCTGAAGGTAAAATTGTCCTTCCATATTCGAGTAATCAAAACGTTCGAAACTACTGGAACCAAATAAAAGACTGCCATGTCCCATTATCCCCGCACGATGGTATCTCATGGACATTTTGTAAGGACAGATACAAGATTGGTGGATTGTATAAGATTCTCGTATGTCAGAGTAACTTGGTTACCTTCTCCTGGCATAAGAGAATCTGGCTACGACATAACACGGAGAGGCAGAACTTATTCCTTTGGAAGACTCTCAATAACTGCCTGAAACTAAGGTTAAGTTGAGACAGCGTGGTGTAATCATCGATACTACTTGTAGTTTCTGTCATGCCGCGGATGAGGATACCCTCCATTTGTATTTCAACTGTCCATTCATCAATAATTTATGGTGCTCCCTTAACGCGACCATCATCCGAAGAACAGTTTCCATTAACAGCGAGGTTGAATGGAATTTGATCTACAAAACGACGAGATGGAAATGTGAAGCTACCTTTGCTTTTCTGTTTACGCTTAAAATCTTTATCTGTACGATTTGGGATGAGAGGAACGCGATTATTTTCTCTGCCAAAAGGAAGAATTTCACCTTACTGAAAGCTCGCATTATGGAGGGAATTAGAGATGGAGTTCGTGCTTCCAATCATATGTTTCCTACCTCATTCCTCTCTTTTATCTCCTGATTCCCTCTCCCCAGTTTGAATGTGCAGTTGTTTTGCGTGTTTTCTTTTTTTCCTTTTTTTTCCTGTTAATTGTCCTTATTAATATGTCTGTCCCTCTCCGTGTTCTAGTCCTTTTCTTGCTTGCCTTGTTGGTAGGTTTGTTCCTCTCTGCTTTGTTTCCATTCTTGATATATTAATAAAAATGGTAGGGGCCCATTTTTTAACCCCGCTGGCCTTGCCAAAAAATAATTAACCAATATGATTAATAAATGTAATAAAGATAATTAATTAGTTTAATTAATTAAAGATAGTTAATTTATTAATTAATTAAGGTTAAGTAATCTAAGCAATTAAAGATAATTAATTAAAGAGTAAATTAATTAAATGGGAGTAATTTAGGGATTAATTACTCAATGTAATTAATTAAATTAATGTGATTAATTCAAAATTAAGTAATTAGTTTAATTAATTTAAGATAATCACTTGACGATTGATTACGTATAATTACTTAATGTAATTAATAAGAGTAATTACTTAGTGTAAGAAATTAATGGGTGATTACTGGATGTAATAAATTAAAGAGGAATTACTTAATGGTAAGTAATTGAAGAATAATTACTTGGTGGAAGTAATTAAGGATTAATTACTTTGTGTAATTAATTAAGGATTAATTAATATAATTAATTAAGGAGTTAATTAATTAGGGTAAGTATTTACAAGATGGTTAATTACCGTTTGTAATTAATTAAGGTTAATCAAAGGGAAGTGATTAATTAAAGTATAATTAATTAATGGAATTAATTAAGGATCAATGTAATTAATTATAGTTAATTAATTAATAAAGTAATTAGAGGATCATTAATTAATGTAATTAATGAGATTAATTAAAGGATAATTACTGCAAATGATTAAGGGTAATTAATTTGTGTAATTAATTAAAGGCTAATTACTTAATATAATTAGAGAATAAATAATCAAGGTGATTAACTAAGATGGATAATTAAGGGATGATTAACTAACTGGATTGTAATTAATTAATGTTAAATAAGAAAGATTTAAAAGTAAGTATGGGTGATTAATCTTTCTTATGGTTGATTGGATGAGATTGAATGCCTTGGGTTATGTGATATCTCTGATATGTGATAAGGGTTGCTTGTGATATGAGATACTTTGGTTGAATTGTGATAATATGGATTATCTAGGTGAATTATCTATTTGTGTAAATATAGATGATAAATTATATTGTTTAAACTTAAACCACTTGGACATTAAAACGGCGTTTTGGATTTCGGTGAGACCGAGATTAGATTTTCGAATTGGATATCCGAAAACCACATTGATCCAAATTAAACGTTAGGTCGTGAATTCAAGTGAAGATCAAGATGAAGACTCGAAGTGTAAGGGCTATGTGTCGTTAAAACTCTGAGGGTGATTCCAAAATGAGTTTGACAGAGATAGTGCTTTCAGATTCGAGATGGAGATTCAGAGTGCAAGGGCTATTGGCATTAACTCTGACGGTGATTCCAAAATGAGTGCAAGGGCTATTGGCACGAACTTGTATGGATTGAATGCTTTCAGAACACCGTCAAGAGGACGATGAGCATTCTAAGGTAGATGTGTCCTAAAAAGGTAATCGCAACCTCAAGCCTCATCAACCGAGAATGGCTAAAACAGGGCAGGTGCAGCAAGGCTAAGTGGGTTGCGCTCAAGTAGGACGAGATATTCCCCTATCTAGAGCTCCCTTTATATTCAGCTTAGTGGGTAGTTGGAATCGTGCGCCATGCGGGGTTGTCTAGTTCGGGACTATCCAGTAAGGGATGGTTCCAGCCTTGTATTGCAGGGGATTTAGGGTGGATCCTCGGTACGGTGATTTAGGCCACGTACTGTGACGGGCAGTACCCCAGTAGCATTGCCATTGATGGAAACCCATTTACACTACGTTCCTTTACGGTTTTGATTGCATAACCCACTTTGTGGCTAGTAGCTGGAATTTAATCATGTAACAATTTCAGCTATTTTCTATTTACTTGAAAACCCTAGACACTATTATAATATCACTGGATTTCCTATCAAATGTTTTGGTTATCGTAAGGTAAAAACTTTTCCTTTATGTGCGGGAAGTCTTACAAGATACCTTTCATTTTCAAAGGTTTTTCAAAGTTCAGCAATTTTAACCCGTTTACTCACATCAAACTCATGTCTGACCCGAGGTTTATTTTCTATTTTATTAAACTCTTGGGTACTCAAATTTTTACAAGTAGCCTAGGGATTCGGGTTGCTTTGATGAATTTATGGAGGAGACTTGGAGCAGGAGGCTTCAGCGTGTAGATATATATAGAGTTTCTGTTGTGTTGTATCTCTATAATGAAGTATGCATTGTATAAGACAGGTCTTTATAACTGTCTAGTCTGTGATGTATAAGCCATATAACTCTGATGTGTATGATACTATGTAATATCTTATGTGAAGCAATATAATTTATTCGTTTCGCTGTGAGATTCTGATATTGTTTAGTTCTTTCTTTTCTATCTGTTCTCTTTTCTATCCCTTTCTTTCTTAATGATGATGCGTCTTTCTGTGGAATGAAAGGCGGGTCGTCACACATTAAGCCTATAAAAAAAAAATTGTTGCTGGGCATTGTAAGGAGGCTTATATGCGTGCGATTCTTCTGGTAGAAGAAAGATTAGTAAGTGCAAGTGTAATTCTAGTTCTGCAAATTCAGTTAATATTCAAAGAAGCCCCAGACTTCAGAAAATTAAGACGCCTATTCGACGTGAAGGAGATGTTATCTATTAATAATAAAAGGGCGGTGTCTGTTTAAGTTGTGTGATATTTGAGGTATGTTCTATTTTTGATTGGTTAGAAACAACCCATTTGAAGAACATAAACATCAATGTAATGTATGAGATATAAAAGTAAGAAGTGTACTTAGATCTATCATTAGTGGCAGCTAGTTTTGAAAGCATGAATCAATACCTTATTGTGCATGCCAAGTGTAACAAGGATGACAACGGTATCCTTGCAATGTACGAATGCGTGTGCATTCAGTTCCTAATGATTTAAGTCTGTGTGTACATGCACTTCGCTTAAGATCCCTAAGTGTGCAATTCTACTTGAAGTTGTTTCTTGAGTTTTTTTTTGGTTTGGATTTTAAACTAAAGATAATCCAAATGCTAAAATGCCTACTGTTCATGTTTTCTCTATTGTAGAAGGCATTCAAAAACTGTATATTTTGACAGTCTTTAGTGGTAAACATGCTTTGGTTTTCTATGGAAACATCTTTGCATTGGAATATCAGAGTTTGTGTTGTAGTAAGTGAAAGTGTTGCTGATATTTTTTTCTAGAAGAGATTTGAACTAAAAATCTAGGATAAGCAGTTTAGGATATCACAGTTGGTTGTTGCAATGGATATTGGCTAAGTTCTAGTGAATTGGATTATGTACTGAAGTTGATGAATATTTAATAGTGCTATGGGTTTTTTTACTTGTTGTACCATGAAAGGTTGTTCTACAATGATGAATGTTAAGGCTGTCACGATGTTGCTAATTCAAATCGGTTAATGTGTAGTTATAAGTAACGGTAAAAGGGCTAGAAATAGCTTATATTGTAAAAGATGATATAGAAGGTTGCATATTTCATGGACATGTTCAGGCTTTGGTGGATTGGATGGATTCGGCCAATCTTGAAGATTCAAGCATTTATCACATTTTGTTTTATTGTTATTTTTATTATGGCCCTTACTTACATAAGTTCTTGGGAGGGTGTTTTATTCTCTTATTTATATGGGTTTTTTTTCCACCTGCCAGGCTTGTTCACAGCTTCTTCTTAAGTGTAGATAAAATTTTATCAGTGCCCTCCTTCTTATGAGGATTGCTTATTTTTCTCAATAAAATAACGAATGCTTATTTATAAAAAAAAAAGGGGAATTTATCTTTTTAATAAAGTGATTTTTTTTTTAAGGAAGATAAAATATTTTGGAATAAGTATTTGTGAAATGATTTACATAAACTATTATATGGAAAGAATAGATTTATAAATGGTATTTTGGAAAAAGGGAAATGATATCATTTTGATAAATTGGAAAAATAAATCACATTTGTAAACTATAGTACTATATGGAATGATCGTTCTATGGAATATAAAGGAGATTTATGAAAGACATTTATAAAAAGAGTTTTATAAATATAATGGAGATTTATTAAAGGAGTTTTATAAAAGAGATTTATAAAAGGAGTTTTAAAAGGAGATTTATAAAAGGAGTATTATGAATATAAAGGAGATTCGTAAAAGGTTAAAAAGGAAATTTATAAAAGGTGTTTTATAAATAGATATAAGATCGACAAAAGAATTTATTAA
Organism: Allium cepa; assembly: GCA_030765085.1. NCBI lineage: Eukaryota > Viridiplantae > Streptophyta > Magnoliopsida > Asparagales > Amaryllidaceae > Allium > Allium cepa. The sequence goes on along the minus strand of CM060935.1, from coordinate 839,474,865 downwards.
TATAAAAGAGAATTATGAAAATGAATTTTATAAAAGGAAATGAGATTTGATTTTCATAAATGATCATCTTAAATTATGATGGTATTGAAAGTATTCTTTTCACACTTAACACCAAATCCCAAGGTATGGAAACTCGTCTTTATATGTGAGAATTAAGAATGCATGTTGAGGCAGGATAGTACGCTAACTTGTCCGACTATGTTGTTAATATAAAGATAGTGCAAGTTCAAAATCGGGAAGTGGTGACGATTATATTTGGTTTAATATCCACACCATCGATTTACTTACACCAGGAAATGAGTTTGGGTTTATAGTAAACAATGTTTTAAGTGACATTTGTTTTTGACCCATTTAAGTATGCTTTTGAAATATGAAATCTTTCTTAAGATTTGTGAATATACTTATACTTTGAGACAAGTATACGGATACATTTTCTAAGTATGAAAATGCAGTGTTGTATGAATATACCTATACCATGGATATAAGTATATGGAGTTATTTTTGAAGTATTGAAAGTGAAATGGTTAGTGAATATACTTATACTGTGGAGATAAGTAAATGAATATTTTCCAACTATTGAAAAGAGTAGAGAAGATTTATGGATATATCTTTGTAAAAGTATTTTAATGTAAGTATTTATAAAGTGGTTTTAATTAACGAAAGGATTAATTAAAGAGGCTTAGTGGTTCTTATATGCTTAATGAGGCTTGATTTCCATATGAAATTTAATCTCTGATTGGATTGTTTTTTAAATAGATATTTAAAGAACCGATTATCAATTCTTGGCCAGTTTTGAAACTATCGATTATTGGCTTGGAGAGACTGGGATCGGATAAGCATGAATTATCCGAAAACCACTTCGAACCAGCATAAGCATTTGAATTGAAACATTTGGAAGATGATCGAATCGAAGACAGATTTCTTTGCCGTGCAAGAGCTACTTACTACTAATCCTGAGGGTGATTCCAAAAGGATGTAGTAGAAGTAGTGCCTTAAGTTCGTTCATATCCTGAACAACTTATATTGATGAATGTTGGCATTGCATTGTTTTCTAGAGGACTGCTTTAGCATTCTAAGTGGGATTTTCTAAAATGCTTAAACGTAACCTTAAGTCTCACACCTAGTAATGACTAAAAAAGGGGATATACAACATGGCTATATGGTTTGCTACCATTAGGGTATGGTTATCATCCGATGTAGATCAATATTTATGGATTTGTGTATGCTAGTGACTTAGTAAGGTTGTTGGCCATAATCGAAGTGATGACATATTCGATAATCCAAGAAGGGGAAAGATGGTCCTGTGTTGGAAGGAGGTCCATGTGAGGCTCTCGGTATATTTTCTCTAGAGGTGTACTCTAATGATCCGGATTTTCGACCATTGAAAATCGATATTAATACGTCCACTGTATTAGATGCCGAGCAATCGAATGCCGGAAGATCCAATTGTTATGGAAAATAAAGAAGGGAGAAGATAAGGAGAAAACCAAACAACATAGAATCTCACGACGAAACGAATATTCTACAATATACCATAAATCTTTACACAAAAACAAAGCTGTAATATAAGTATATACTGACGTCTATCAAAGTATACTAACCTATTTCAGTCTAGATAATTATAATAGTCTGTCCTCACAACTGCTAATAATCACAAACATAAATACAGTGGAAAACAACCATCTATGTGAATACGTCTTTCGGCCTCCAACTCGTCTCCTGCAGCTCAAAGTATCCAAACTAATCTGTAATATGCTCGGTCTAACCCGAGCATTATAATAAAATAACACACAAGTAAGTTTGGAAAACCAGCATGAGAAAGCACACCCGACTGGATTTATAGTTACATGAAACCTTTGAAAACAAAGATATATAGTAAGAACACGCCATACATAAACACGAACGGGTTTTTAACCTTATGATAACCAAAACCGTTTCTATAGAAAATTCATTTATATTACAATAATGTCTAAAGGTGAAAATAATAATAATCAAGTAGCTGTGATGCTCGTGAGTGTACATCACAACAATACTAGGTATGTAATCAAAAATCGATGAGTGGCGTTCACTAATCGTGTAGGATTTCCATGGAGGTCCCCTTAGTACTTTGAGGAACGATCCTTCTGCACAAGAATAAGAGTTATCCTTCCAAAGCAGTATACATCCTTAGTGATGTACCATAGAAAAAACATAGCTATTCTCACTAAGACCAAGTGCATCACCCCACGCATGCATAACAACTACGAGGGACATTTGGGAGGAGCCAACTATACCCTATGGGTTTGCCAACCCTACTATCCATGCCTTCTATCTCAAGGTTTAGTCATTCCCGCTGATGAGGCTACGTTCGACATTCCAGTTTACTTACGCACCTCCACCAAATAGATCATGGAACACCATATGGATTCCAATACCCCAACGGGTCTTAGAATAACACATAGATTCCCATATCTCAGTTAGATCTTGGAATCACACTCGGATTCCCATACCCCAATGGATCTTGGAATCACACATGGTTCCCAACATTCTAATATATCACGAATCTCCTCCATAGAACCGTATATGGTTTTTGAAGTGGCTACGGGTTCGAGTCATCACTTACAAGTACACTCCTCCACTTCCCGGGTGCTTCACAAAACCAAACGTCGATTTTCGAAATGCTCAATACTGGTTCATTTGAAATGATCAGACAATACATAAGAGGGATCACCCCCTAACCTTTTAAGTGGACAGATCTCCTTATCATTTGCCCTAGAAGAAAGAAACGAGTTTATACGTATAGTATAGCGCCACCGATGATAATCGTACCATATAATTCTCATGTTTCCCCTAGATATTTCCAAAGTTAAAATCCTTCGGTGTTAGGTAGGAAATATTTTTTCACCACCAAAATTAAGAAGGATTACATATTTAGGCCAAGACTTGATAGTCCGTTATTGAACTATCAAATAAACAAACATTCAAACAAAGATTATATTTCATAGGAAAAATCAACATTGGTAAAGCATATAAGCAATCACTAGCCTCATTTCATAAATCTTCATATATAAAACACACTTTGTAAATTACTTTTGTATAAACACCTTTACAAGATATACTCGCAAATCTCTATATTTCAATACTTAGAAATATCCATATACATGTCTTAACAGTATAAGTATATTCATAAAATTTAGAAAGAATTTCTTTTTATTCCATTCAAAACCCATTTATAAAACTCCTTATGATTCTCTAAAAAAAAATTATAAGCTATTTTATAAATTTCCGAAAAACCATTTATAAATCCTTTATAAAGTCAATCACTTATAAGCTTCTTGTACCTTTCAAAGATCACTGATAAACCCTTTATAAATCTATAAACCATTTATAAAACTTATTTTATATATCTATAACTTGTCTCTAAAATTCGTTTATAAATATCTAACTATATATAAACTCTCCCACCTTCCAAATAACCTTTCATTAACTCTTCAAAACATTTTATAACTCCTTTATAAAATTAAAGTCTTCCAACTTCATCCATGTGTCTTAGAAAACATTTATTAATAATTAAGAATCTTTTCCTTTAAAACACCATTATATAAAAATGGATATCAATAATAAACATTATAAATAAATAGGAAATTATTTACTTTAAACATCTTAAAATAATATTAATAATTTTAAAATATTGTTAATTAAATAATAATAATTAATCAATCTTTGCCATTATTATAGATAATAATAATTTATCTCCAAAACCTTATTAATAATCCTTATTATTACTTTCAAACCCAAGTTTATTCTAAAATAATAAATCTTTCAATTTATTAACTTTTTTATAAATTCTTAAAAGATATTAACTATAAATAAATAATCTTTAAACAATATTAAAATAATTAAATAACTTTAAAATAATATTAATATGATTATATAACCTTAAAACAAATTTTAATATCTTTACATAAGTTTAAAAGAATATTGTTACAATTAAATAACCTTAAATAAATGTTATAATTAAATAACTTAAAAAACAATATTAATATAATTAATGAGGTTATCTTTAAAAATATTTTCGAAACCCAATTTCGGATTTTAAAACTATTCCTTGTCTCAAAATCAATTTCCAATTAAATGGAAATTTATAGTATTTTTAAAATACTAATTTGAGGCCAATAGCCACCCAACACTTAACCAGTGTCAATATCGAATCACTTCTGGGTTTTAGTTTTCAACATGTAACAATGTTATAACTATAATGTCCACAATCAGGTTTATTGTTCAATAATCCATATAAAATATATTATTGAAACAATTGAACAATAGCGAGGAACCTTGTTGGATCCATCCAGCATGTTACCCCTACATCACAGCTTATATATATGTTGGCACACACACACAGATATATATATATATATATATATATATATATATATATAAAATCAACAGTTATGAGGAATCCGACCTGCTTTCCCTGCATCACAAATGTTATGCAATCATAAAATATAAATCAACCGCTTCGAGGCGGGATTCGCATATAAAGGGTCGTCCGCTCTTACACAAGAACGTAATAGGGTCTCATCCGTTCCAATAGACGGAAATATTTAATCAAACTAATAAATATAATAATTCATCCAAACAATCAATCAATAATTTTTTCAATTATATACCATACCGGTGATCCAAAAAGGTGAGTTTAACTCACTGAAATTTTCCTTCACCGCCGAGGCATTCAGTTTTAGAGCTAAAATTGAACGACGTCCGATTTTAACCCAAATTTCAACTATCTCCAAATTTATCTAAACCAGTTCCATTGTGAAGCTTTCATCGTTGCGAGCACAACGCAAAAAGTTTCATCTCATTCGGCCTTGTATGAGAGAGATATGAATTTTAGAAGTTATCAAAACATTTTTAAACTAAAATAAAATAAACTAATACAACTTCACCTAAATTAAGACCATGCCATATCTCTTCTTCCCCAAATCGTTCATACCTTCCCTGTGCACGACATAACATAGTACCAAAGCCATGCACGCCCAAGCTAGAATACAGAGCTACACTCCGCTAAACACCAATCCGACGATTCAATTGAACTTCCCATCGCGATCTTCAACTATTCAACACCTCACTTCCCTCTCCGAGCCCCTATAACAAAATGCGACTGCACAGCTGACCTCTCCTCGTGCAATGATGTGATCTATAATTCTTGACCACGAAATTTTGCACTAAGGTGCCATTTGCCTTCCCGAATCCAAATATGACATCCAATTTACCGAACTCTTCCTCCATTTTCCACAAGCCCTGGTTGACAATACCCATTTGACTTCACTGTCGAACTCCACAAACTAGTGTCGCACCTCTACCAAGCATATCAGTGGAAAGATCTCTTCGAATGAAGAATTTTAAAGTTCGTTTTAGATTTTTTTATTAAGTAAATTTCGAGCAATAATTTTTAATATTCCTTCTTTTATTATCTTACTGACCGCGTTTTTATACTGAAGGGAAGATGGAAAATATCATAAAGGAGGATGTAGGCTAAGTACGAGAATGAGCAGAGAGTATGGCTAATGTGAACAGTCAGGCAGTGTGTGGTTAGATTGAAGAAAAAACATTATTTTAAATTCAAAATATCCAGCTATAAAATTTCGGACCCCGGTGTAGACGTGCCATCTGGCGTTCTATATTATATCCCTATCATGAACGCAATGGAACTACTTTCGAGCCATAATTAGATCGTACGTAGAAGATAGCTTTTTGAATCCAATTATTTTATCAAATTTTAAATATTAATTTCTGCGCATTTTGATCTCGCACGACCAAAAGATATGTCTGATCACCAAGAAATTTGACGACATATTATGGTTTCATCGAAATCCGAGACAGTGCCCCGGAAAGCTATTTTTATATGTTAATTGAAATGAGTTATTTCCAAAATTGGTTAAATCACATTTTAATCCAATTTAAAAGTTTTATTATCTTCATTCTTATTAAATGGAATTTATACAGGCTTTGAAATTATTTTTATCAAAATGAAAATCCATGATTCAGTTATTTAAACAGTTTCAATTATTGAATTCAACAATTAAATTATCCAATAAATTACTATATTTGAAATTCAAGTTATTTAATCTATAAAATCAATTTTTCAATTTTTATATTTAATTAAATATCTCAAAGTCAAATAACTAAAATTCTGGATTGTTATATTCTCTTCCCCCTTAAAAGAATTTCGTCGTCGAAATTGCCAAGTGTAGGAAAAATGCCTAAAATAATTACTTCGTTTTAAAACAAATTAGTTGAAATAACTCATCAAATCCCTTTTAAGCCTTTAATATTCCAAAACCAATTTGTTGATACCTTGTTATTGCTTTTACTAAGTTTCCAAATTCATCCATAGATTCCAAATAATATTATATTTTCAATCGTTTCAAGTTATAATTCAAAATCAAATTTTAGTTATCAAAAATTTCTTCAAAATCTCCAGCTCTTTAAATTTTCAGAAAATTTCGCCAGTATCTCTTTGCGCGGCTCTATCAGAACAACCACAAATCTCCATTACATGCCAAAACCGGCAAAAAAAACAAAAACAAAGTGGATCAACCATAAAATCATCAAATTAAAAAAAAATTAACATATACCTTTTTGTTGGGCGATCAAATTTTACTTATGAAACCAAAAGCATCGAGTTAGCTCTTGTTTATATTACCTTCATCTTATTTGCCAATGATATCAAATCATATAATTCAAAATCATATTATTTTGCATTTTTAATTTCCAACGTTTTGCTTTATTTAAGCCTGTGTGATGTACATATATATTTTCCACACAATACCAAATCTGATCGCTTGCTCGATCACACAATTCCACTTTCGAACTAGTGCCATTCACACGACTACCTTAGTGCGGACTCAGATCTGGTTCCTTGATTAGAAACTGTCATTCTCCTTGCATAGCCATATACTATGATAGAGAATTTCAGAATCAACTAAAAATCCATATCCAGTGTTCGCCGTCGAGAATCGAGTGAAAAATTCCAACTTATATTGATATAAATCATCTCAAAATCCTATGCTCGAATCTTGATCAAACCGTTATGCAAATAAAATAATATACGTACAACTTACATATTTATTTCCTTTTGATTTCTTACCTATAACAAATCCTTTTTATTTACGTTCATTATTTACTTAGTATATTCCTTTCAATGCTAATATCACATTAGAATTATTCCACCAACTTCCTTAAGTTTATTATAAACATTTTATACAAAACTTCTTATGTTTATTATCACTTGACGCTTAAGTCCATATTTGTTTTAAATCAATCTAAATTCCATTTAACTTAGTTCATTATTTAATTTCACTATTCAATTTTGTCAAACACGTTCTAAACCATATCCAATTTACTGACTTATTTAATTTGTTCATCCAATAATTCATTTTAAATCATAATTAATTCCATTTTCCAAAAATTATTTCATATAACCTAATTTAGGTCAAATTTCCTTTCAAAAATTCATTTTGTTTAACTTAAATTAAGTTAAATTCTATTTCAAACTTGGTTTCCTCAACATTCGAATTCAACAAATTAGAACATTGTTTTAACTAATTCTCAGAATTTGTAAGTTATAAAACTTATTTTCTCACATTTTCATAAATACTTAAACGAAAATTTCCCAGAGTTTTAAACACCTTGTTCTCATTTATTTCTAATCATTTTTGAAATCATATATATATATATATATACAGACACACACAATCCCTTGATATACCAAATCATTCTTTTTGATTTTAAAATAAAAACTAGTTTTACCAAAACAAAACTCCAATGGTAGCAATTCTTCCATTGGAAACTCGAAAATGAACATTGATGATGCAGCAGTCATTACCGAAATTATTTTCCAGCGACTGAAGCGAGTTAAGCGTTTTCATTCTCTTTAAAAAAATCCTTTTCAAATATTTCTATTTAAAATTATCTTCCAAATAATAATATTATAATCTTCTAAAACTTTGAAAAACATTTCCAATACCAATAGGGTTTAAATTCTCAAATTTCCAGCTTCTAGATCCATTTTACTTACAAAGCATATTTATAACATACTCCTAACATTTCATTTCCCTTTCCACTTATAAATCATATTTATATAATTCCATTAGGTTATATAAGATTATTCCTTAATTGTTGATCTTGCTTGCATTATAATATCAACTTTTATTCGATCATAAACAACAAACAACAAATGATAATAGTATAACATTATCATTTCCTAACAGCCAAGCACAGCATATATACTATAATAATTTCTAAAAATTATTTCTTTTTATATAATATAATCAAGGTAAAATTATTTCATTTACCCAATTTCAAAACAATACTATATCAAATTGATATGTTCAAGTGTTTAGAGATCCCAATAAAAAATGTTAATTACTCGTATTGACCAAAATCCATAAGCCACTCAATAGATCAACCAACACAATATAAAACAATTTTTATATCACTTACAAATACGCGCTACACACACTTAAACTTATTCTAGGGTGCTACTGAACCTATCTCTAATGAGCACCCCACCAAAGTCAAGGTGCTCGCTTAACCTTCAGCTCTGATACCAAATGTAACGACCGGGCTTTTCGACCCTTGAAAATCGAAATTAATACGTCCATTGTATCACATACCGAGCAATTGAATGCTGGAAGACCCGATTTTTAGGGACAAAAGAAAAGACAAGGAGAAAACTAAACAATACAGAATCTCACAGCGGAACGAATAATCAATAAAATAACATAAATTTTTACACAAAAACAGAACTATAATATATGTATATGCAGACTTCAATTAGAGTATACTAACCTATTTCATCCTGGACAGTTATAACAGACTGTCCTCACAATTGCCGATAGTCATAACAATGAATACAGCGAAAAATAACCATCGCGTCTCTAGGCATCCAACTCAAATCCTGCAGCTCCAGGCATCCAAACTAATCTATAATATGCTTAGTCTGACCCGAGCATTACAATAAAATAACACCCGAGTCATTCTGGAAAACTAGCGTGAGAAAACACACCCGACTGGATTTAAAGTTATATAAAATTTATAAACAAAGGTATCTCGTAAGACCACGCCACACATAAACACGGACGGGTTTTTACCTTATGATAACCAAAATCATTTATATAGAAAATCCATTTATATTATAATAATGTCTAAAAACGAAAATAATAATAACAACCAAGTAGCCGTGATGCTCATGAGTGTACATTACAACAATACTAGGTATATAATTGAAAATCGATAAAGAACATTCACAAATTGTGTAGGATTACCATGGAGGTGCCCTCAGTACTTCGAGAAACAGTCCTCCTACTCAAGGATCAAAGATATTCTTCCAAAGCAGCATACATACCTAATGATGTACCATAGAAAAAACATATCCGACCTCGCTAAGACCGAGTGCATCGCCCATGCATGTGTAACAACTATAAGTGACATCTAGGTGGAGCCGACTACACTCTATGGGTTTGCCAACCCTACTGGCCATGCCTCCTATCTCTGGTTTTAGTCATTCCCGTTGATGAGGCTACGTCAGGCATTCTAGCTCAATACCGCCATCGAATGGATCATGGAATCCCACATGTTTCCAATACCCCAATGGATCTCGGAATCACATATAGATTCCCACATCTCAATTAGATCTTGGAATCACACTTGGATTCCCATACCCCAATGGGTCTTGGAATCACACATGGATCTCACGAATCTCCTCCATAGAACCGTATATGGTGTTCGGAGTGGTTATGGGTACGAGTCGCCTCTTACGAGTACACTCCTTCGCTTCCCGGGTGCTCCACAAAACTAAATGTCGGTTTCCAGAATGCTCAATATTGATTCTTTTAGAAATAATCAAATAATATATAAGAGCGGGGATCACCCCCTAACCATTTAAGTGGACGGATCTCCTTATCGTTCATGCTAGAAGAATGAAACGAGTTTATACGTAAAATATTAGCACCACTGGTGGTAAATGTACCATATAATTCTTGTGTTTCCCATAGATATTTCCATAGTTAATATCCTTCGGTGTTAAGTTGGGAATATTTCCGTACCACCAAAATTAAGAAGGATTGCATATTTAGGCCAAGATTTGATAGTTGGTTATTGTACTATCAAATATACAGACATTCAAACAAAGATTATATTTCATAGGAGAAACCAACATTGGTTAAGCATATAAGCAATCACTAGCCTCATTTCATAAATCTCCATAAATAAAACCACTTTGTAAATAACTTGTATATATACAACATTACAAGATATACTAGAAAGTCTCTATATTTCAATACATAGAAATATCCATATACTTATCTCAACGGTATAAGTATATTTATAGAATTTAGAAAGATTTTATTTTATTCGATTCAAAACCCATATATAAAACTCCTTATGATTCTAATACATTTATAAACCATTTTATAAATCTCTGAAAAACCATTTATGAACCCTTGATAAATTCAATCTCTTATAAGCTTCTTGTACCTTTCAAAGGTCACTGACAAACCCTTTATGAATATATAAGCCATTTATAAAACTTCTTTTATAGATCTATAACCTGTCTCTAAAACTCGTTTATAAATATCTAACCATTTATAAACTCTCCCACCTTGCAAATAACCTTGTCTTAACTCTTCAAAACATTTTATAACTCTTATATAAAATCTAAGTCTTCTAACTCCATTCATGGGTCTCAGAAAACATTTATAAATAACTAAAAATCTTTTACTTCAAATCATCATTATATAATAATGGTTATCAATAATGAACATTATAAATAAATTAGAAATTATTTACTTTAAACATCTTAAAATAATAATTAATAATTTAAAAATATTGTTAATATAATAATAATAATTTATCAAACTTTACCATTATTATAAATAATAATAATTTATCGCCAAAACCTTATTAATAATCTTTATTATTAATGTCAAACCTAAAATTATTCTAGAATAAATAATCTTTCAATTTATAATTTTTTTTATAAATTCTTAAAACATATTAACTATAGACAAATAACCTTTAAACAATATTAAAATAATTAAATAACTTTAAAATAATATAAATATGATTGCGTAACCTTAAAAAAATTTAATATCTTTACATAATTTTAAAAGAATATTATTATAATTAAATTACTTAAAAACAATATTAATATAATTAATGAGGTAATCCTTAAAAATATTCCCGAAACCCAATTTCGGATTTTAAAGTTATTCCTTGTCTCGAAATCAATTTCCGATTTTGAACGGCAGTTTATAGTATTTTTAAAATACTAATTTGATGTCAATAGCCACCCAACACTCAACCATTATCAATATTGATTTTTTATCACTTCTGGGTTTTGTTTTCAACATATAACGATGTTATAACTATAATGTCCACAATCATATTTATTTTTCAATAATCCATATAAAATATATTAGAAACAATTCAACAACAACGAGGAATCCTGTTGGAGCCCTCCAACCTGTTACCCACTTCATCACAGCTTATATATATATATATATATATATATATATATTAACATATACATATATTAGTAAATAAAATCAACAGTTGTGAGGAATCCTGTTGAATCCCTCCGACCTGTTTTCTCTGCATCACAAATGTTATACAATCATAAAATATAAATCAACCGCTTCAAGGCGGGATTCACATACAAAGGGTAATTCGCACTTACATGGGACGTAATAGGGTCTCGTCTGCTCTAAAAGGCGGGAATATTTAATCCAACTAATAAATATAATAATTCATCCAAACAATCATTCAGCAATTTTTATCAACTATATACCATACTAGTGATCCAAAAAGGTGTATTTAACTTACCGAAATTTTCCGTCGCCGCCGAGGCGTTCTGCTTTGGAACTAAAATCGATTTAACCCAAATTTCGACTGTTTTCAAATTCATCTAAACTAGATCCATTGCGAAGCTTTCGTCATTGTAGGCGCAACGCAAAAAGTTTCATCTCAACTGGACCTTATATGAGAGAGATATGAATCTTATAAGTTATCCAAACATTTTTAAACTAAAATAAAATAAACTAATATAACTTCACTTAAATTACAACCATGCCATATCTCTTCTTCCCTAAATTGCCCATTCCTTTCCTGTGCATGACAAAACATAGTACCAAAGCCGTGCACACCCAAGCTAGGATACGGAGCTACGCTCCACTAAACTCCATTCTGATGATTCCGTTGGACTTCCCGTCGCAATTTCCACCTATTCGACACCTCACTTCCCCTCCGAGCCACCATAAAAAATGCGATTGCATAGCCAACCTCTTCCCTTGCAATGATGCGATCCACAATTATTGACAGAGAACCAAAATTTTTTGCATCTAGGTGCCATTCGCCTTCCCGAATCCAAATATGACATCCAATTCGCTAAACTCTTCTTCCGTTTGCCACAAACCCAAGCCTTAGCTGACAATACCCATTCGATTTCATTGTCGAACTCCGCAAACTAGTGTCGCACCTCAAACCAAGTGTATAAGTGGATAGATCTCTTCAATGAAGAATTTTAAAGTTCGTTTCTAATTTTTTTTATATTAAGTAAATTTTGAGAAATAAATTTTTGAATGTTCCTTCTTTTATTGTCTTACTGACTGCGTTTTTATCCTGGAGGGAAGATTGGAAATATCATGAAGGAGGGTGTAGGTCGAGTACGGGAATGAGCAGATAGTATGGCTGATGTGAATGGTCGGGTAGTATAAGGTTAAATCGAAGAAAATATATTATTTAAAATTCTATCTAGCTATATAATTTTGGACCCCAATGGAGATGTGCCGCCTGGTGTTCTATATGTTATACCCCTATATCGAATGCAATGAAACTAGTTCCAAACCCTAATCCGATCATTTGTAGAATATAGCTTTTTGAATCCAATTATTTTATTAAATTTTAAATATTAATTTCTACGCGTTTCGATCTCGCACGACCAAACGATACGTCTGATTGCCATGAAATTTGACGACATATTATAATTTATTATTACGGATCCAATGAAACTGGTTTCATCAAAATCCGAGATAGTGCCCCGAGAGGCTATTTTTATATGTTAATTAAAACAAGTTATTTCCAAAATTGGTTAAGTCACTTTTAAATCCAATTTAAAATTTTTATTATCTTCATTCTTATTAAATAGAATTTAAATAAGATTTGAAATTACTTTTATCAAAATGAAAATCCAAGATTTAATTTTTTAAACAGTTTCATTTATTAAATTCAACAATTAAATTATCCAATAAATCACTATATTTGAAATTCAAGTTATTTAATCTATAAAATTAATTTTTGAATATTTAAAATTAATTAAATAATCCAAAGTCAGATAACTAAAATTTTGGTTTGTTATATGTAGTGTGGCAAGCAATATCATGTAGGCTTTTCATTGTATGATTCAATTCTCTAATATATGCCTTACAGACTTAGTTGTATACCAAATATGTTGGAACATTAGGTTCAAGCATTCAGGTATGTTATATATTTATTTTAAACCCTAGGCATCATTGTAATATAACTAGATTTTCTAATAAAATAGGTTGCTTATCATAAGGTAAATCCGTGTTTATGTGCGATGTGGTCTTACGAGATACCTTATTTTGAAGGGTATTATAAATATAAAAATCCATATGATTTGATTTTTTGTTTCTCATGCTAATTTATTAGACTGTCCGGGAGTTTTTTTCTTTTAATGCTCGGGCCAGCTTGAGCATATTTCCATATTTAGTCATAGATGCTTTGGAGCTTCAGTAGATGAGATAGATGCCTCCAAAACATATTTACGTGTCTTTATTTCCTCTGTATTTCTTGTTTTGTATTTATCAGTATTTGTAAGGACAGACTTTTATAACTGTTCAGGCTGATGATATGTTAGTTTACTCTAATTAATGTATGTGTATTACTTTTCTTTTGTAAACATTATGTGTATATAATATATTACTCGTCACAATATGAGATTATGTTCCATCTTTTCTTTTCTTTCACCCTAATATTTCATCTTTTCGATACTTGGATGCTCGGCACGTGAATACTGTGGATGCATTAGTGTCGACATTTTAAGGGTCAAAAAGGCAGTTCGTCACACTTGGTATTAGAGCTTAGGTTGAGCTTAGAATGAGTTGAGCATATTATATATATGAGTGTGCGTATTTGTTAGTGCAATGAAATGTTTTATATTGTTTTGGTTGATCTGTTGAGTATACATGGAACGCTACGTCATCGATGGGGGTTTCATAACACTTGGATAAGGCAAATCGACACAGTGTTGTTTTTGAAAATTGTTAAATGAAATAATTTTACCTAGGATTATATTTTACATATAAAAGAATAATTTTCAAAAAATTAATATAGTTATGTATGACGTTTTGTTCGGTAGGAGATAATAATGTTCGGTTATTATCGCTTATTGTTTGATCAGTCATGCTCGACCAGTTTATAAGCATTGACTATTGTTTATTGATCATCGCTTTATGCTTGACCAATTTATGAGCATTTTACCTTTCCATCATGGTTTGAATATATAGTAACTTGTGGGGACATTGAAACAAACACTACGTGAAAAAAGTTTCACATTTCGACTATAAGGCATTTGCAGATATTGTTGGGTTAAAATTTAATTTCAATAAAAGTTGTTTATTATAATCTAAACAAAGGTAAACATTGTTGAATGATTTTATATAAGAAAGTGAATTGTATAAGTATGGTTTATATAACAACTCGCATAATTTTATATATTTAAATGTTTTATTTAAATATAACATCGTTAGTTGGATTAAATTTTGAAATGTGACTTTTTATAAACTGCCAAATCCAGACTCAAGACCACTTCCATTGATTTTAAAACTACGTTTACAACTTGTTTAAGGATAAACATCGATATGTTTGGAGTTGATTAGGATTTTGGTATTTTTATTTGGGCTTTGGGTTCGGTTCTAGCCGACCAACCCAACAAGATAACCCAAACTCCTCTACCAAATACGCTAACTCCTCTCCTCTTCACTCATTCCTTTCATAATTTCCTAACACTCTCAAGCAAAAGTAAAAATGGGGGAAAGAAAGGAAACTAAATTCATAAGCCCTAGTTCTCTTAGAAAATTCAAATTCAATTATAAATCAAAGAGAAGCTTAGGTAAGCATCCTCTCCATCTTCTCCGTCTCAATCTCTCTTCAGTTTTTAGAATTTCCTATAACCTAACTTAGGAAATCTTTGCATATACTAATAGATTGAATATCTTAGAGGTGTAGTTGAAGAGGAATTGATCTTTCCTTGTTTTAGAACTTCTTATTCCTTGTTTTTAGTTTAAAGGTGAGTTCTTGAACTCACATCTATGTCCATAGCTTTCATTGTTGTTAGGTATGAATTTCTAACATTTATTTCATGTTCACTTGCTTTTGAATTGAATTGGTTTAGTCAATTTTTCAATTTTGGGTATTTTGATGTCAAAACCTATAAAAATCCTACTATGGATGTTTGGACATGTTGTCTGGAGTGTATTGAAGAGCCTTTAGGGCTGGTTTGTAGCTTGGCATAAATCCCTAGCCACCGTCGCTCATTTGATTGCTTCCAAGTTGATTTGGTCATCAATAACCTAGGCAAACTTTTCCCTGAGCTTCAGTTCAGATGTTTGGAAAAACAATCAGATTTCTGGGTCATAGGAATAAAAATTCCAGACTTACAGCTTAGATGTCTGAGATTATTCCCAGACATCTGAGCAATCTGGAAGAAATTTGCAAAACTTCGGCTCAGACGTTTGGAAAAACCCCCAAATGTCTGGTGCTGTTAAATTCAGCCAATTTGCATATTTTTATGTGGGTTTCCATTTTATAGATTTTTGTGTATTCGATTAGTTGTTGCATTTATTAATCGACTTTGATGACTTCTTTTCTGGATTTTTGGGAATATCCATTTGATTGGATTTGGTATCATTTTTGTGGTTTCAATTCACGTCATTGAATGCAGATTTTTGTGATAGATTGTTTTTACAATCATTTCTGTGATTAGTTACTCTTAAAACATAAAGGTATCTATAATAGTAGTAAATACTCAAACTATTTCACAAACAAAATTTCAACGTTACTTTTAATACAAAGCTCATTGTCAAAACCGTTTCCCAATCTATTAGTATATACAAACATTTACCTCATTCATATGAGAAATCTAATTAAACAACTTAGCAAAACAAGTGGTATGAAACGCTTGCGTTTACTTCGTCGGTTAATTCTTGGACTTGTTCGATTGAACTCTCGTGACAATTTTTGAGTGGAAAACTACAATTTGTTCGTAAATATTTAAGTTAAGCTAGTGGTTATGGGACATAAAGCCTAACTCATTTATTTACTAGCTTGGTGTAATTTACAATTATCGATCAATGATGATCATTTTATGATTTAAACTAGCGATGTGTGATGTCTCTTTGTCTGCGTGGGAGACTAAAACCCGTTTGTGGAGCTTCGGCTCAAATTGGTGGGGTAGCGACCCATGATCTTTGGGCCGTTTGTGGAGCTTCATCTTAAATTTTTTGGGTTAGCGACTATGGAATAGCATTTCGTTTGTGATACACGTGTTGGTGAGTTTTCATGCTCCCGTTTGTGATAGGTCTCCTCCTTTTTGTTTTCTGGGTTTCTAATTATTTATTTCTGGAATTTATGTTTCATAAATTTTTGCGATCCGCATTGATATGTTTTGTCAATATTTGAGGTTTGGTGAATAAGCTAAAGAATATGATATTCTTTTTGGATATTTGAGGAGATTTAAGATATAGTATGATTTTCGTTGTTATCAAACATATACTTGTCACAGTATGGCATTATTGTTATCATATGTTTCTGTCATATCTCTTATCCTATCTCATCTTGTATGATATTTATAGCTAGACTGATTTGTTTATTATTTTTCTTCTTAAATAATACTCAGGTTAGACCAAGGTGTTTCAGGTGCTTCTACTTGACTTCTTAGTCGGGACTAGCTTTTGACTTTTGGCAAACTACTTTAGCTTAGTAGTTTTTACTTTTATACATTCGAGATAAAGACTCATCGTTGTATGCTTATTCTTTTGTGATGTTGTGGGTCTTGTATGACCACTATGTTGATGTACACTTCTATGTAATATATTCATATCTGTTTCAGCCTTAGTGATATGAATATCTGTGACTGATTTGTGTTATGCTTATTTTATATTTGTTTCCGAAGACAACATAGCCACTATGTAGTAGATTTGAATTTTTATTTGATATGTCAGATTTCCTTTTGAAATGAAATGCATGTCATTATACCCGACATATCGGTACTCGCACAAAGCAATTACACAAATGGTCGCTCCTCAACAGCCTTATTCTTCATATTAGTCGTCGGCATTACCATCTAGTGTCCTTGGCTAGTGTGAGTATAGAGGTAGGGCGGCACAGTTTATAAATATAGTATATATATAAAAAAGGATTTAAGTTGAGAATTTGAGAACTTAAATTCCGGTATTTTTGAAAATTGTTTTTCACTGTTTTGGCGAAAATAATGATATTATTATTTGAAAGTGTTTATGAATAAAATATTTTAAAAGGATTTTAAAAGGAGATCGAAAGCATTAAACCCACTTTTGTTGCTGAAAAATAATTCTAGTGGTGACTGAGCATTATCGTCGTTCATTTTTGAGTTTCTAATCGAGGGATGCTACCATAGTAATTTGTTATAGAGTTGCTGGGTAAAACAAATCTTAGTTAAAAAATCCCCAAACGTACGATTTGATATACTAAAATTATAATTAAGTATATATTATAATTTCAAATAGAGTTGAATAAAACCCAGTGTTTAGTTCTTAAGTTTTCTGTTAAGTAATTTTATGTACACGCATATCCTATACATTCGGGTAGTGGGATTCGTGCATCCCATTGGTAGTATTCATTTTTTGAAATAAAATGGAATTTTAACGAATTTAGGCGGTTGAAAAGTTTAGAATTAGTTGAAAATTTGAAGCTAAGTGTTTATGAAATATAAAAGTATAGTTTTGTAACTCTAGAAGATAAAGATGGCATTTCATGAAATGTTTCATAAATGAATTCTAGTATTAAACAAGAAATGATCTATGAGAAAAACAGTGTGATTTAAAATGAAGGGTAATTAGTGTAGTTAAGAAACCAATGGAATGAATATGTAAGTTGTGCGTAGATCATTTTATTCACATAACAGTTCTTGATCCAAATTCGAATACATGATTTCAAAGTGATTTACACCAGTCCGAGTTAGGATATTCACTCAATTCTTGATGGTGAATACTTGATTTGGATTTTTGATATGATTCTAAAGTTTTCTATCATAATATATGGCTATAGAAGGAGAATGGAGGTTGCTAATGAAGGAACCTGATCGGAGTCCGCACTAGGAAAATCGAGTGAGCGATACTAGTTTGAAAGTGAAATTTTTGTGATCGAGCAACTGGTCTGATTTGATATTGCGACGGATGGTCCATGTGCACCGTATAGATAGTTTAATAGGGCATGTTTGCACTAGATGGTTGCTACATATGATTTAGCATGCTTAAATCCATGGTGAATATTGCAATTGCATTTAATCCCCTTTGTCGAGCACACGATCAGGTACATAAAAGCACAAATTTACTAGTTGTTTTTGGTTACATGGGTGGAGTTTGATTGCTGAAAAAAAGGGTACATGTTTATGCTTAACAGTTGTGTTTTCTATGTGATATACACACTCTATAAGGTATATTATACATGTACATTGTTGTTTTGTTGTCCCTAGATATGTGCTTATATTGATGCTGTGATTTTCTTCAGACCTAGCCGCGAAAAGGAGATGCTGTCGAATTTTTTTAAAATGTGTGGGACTTTAAAAGCTTAATAACTCATTTAAATTAACTGATTTTAAAAGTATAAGGGTGAGAGGACATTATTTTATTTAGGAATTTCGATGACAAAATTCTTTTAAGGAGGAAGAAAGTAATAATCCGAAATTTTATCGTTTTGATTCCGAATATTTAATTAATTTTAAATATTTAAATAATAGATTTTAAAATTTATTAACTCCTTTTAATTATTAAATAATAACTAAGGATAAGAAATTTGTTTTTGAAATTTATTTGCAAAAATAAATAATTCGAGCTAACATCGATAATGAGACTGAAAATCGTTTTATCGATAAACAGTCTCGAAACGCATGAAATTATCATTCCGAGGCACTGTCTCAAAATTTGATGAAACTAATGCCATCAAAACCTAAATTTATAAGGTGATGTACTTCGACAAGTTTCGTGACGATCGGATGTACTATGTGGTCGTACGAACTCGAAATGCGCAATGAAAATAAAAGAGAATTTAATAATATTATAGTTTTATTATGAATAACCCACCATAACCTTTTAGTTTTTCATTCTTTCACTTTCCCTCTTTCTCTCTTTTTATTTTTCCTCTAGCAATATATTTCACAACTGCTACTTCAAGTTTATTTAAATACGGAGCTAGGAGCGACGTGGGATGCCGTTGTTAGATTCATTTAACTTGTGTTGATGAGAGATTCCAATCTGTAGTGTCGGAATTAGGTGCAATGGTATTGGGTCGAGATCAAAATATGGAGGTATGGCTAGGGTTATGTCTATGTAGTAATTGGAGAGTGTTGGGCAAAATGGAGTCTACAAATCGGGTTGCTCTTGTCAAGGAGCAGCATTCCCCAAATTTTAGGCAAGACCGATCACTATGTGGGGGTGCGACATTTTCCTCTAGCCGATGAGGGGTTGGGTCGCAATTCACATGGTGGCTTCGAGCTGCAACTAGTGGGGTTCAATGTGGAAAGGACGTGAAGCGGAGTTCAACGGACTGAACGGTGGTTGATTTCATGGAGTATGGAGAGAGGAATCGATGGTGAGGTGCACAGCAAAGGTTGTGTACATGTGTGCGTGTATTTGGGAGATGAATTAGGGAAGAAAGTGAACTAGGGGTAGGTGATTAATTAATTAAGCAATTATTTAATTTAATTATATTTTAAATTCAAAAATTATAAATTCAGTATCTTATACATATGAGGTCCAATCGAGACGCAGTCTTTTGCATTGCGCTTCTGAAGCGTTACTTACGCTCTAGAGTTAATTTCTTCAAGTTTGGGGCAACTAGAATTTAAAGCTAAAATCAAATGCCATTCGATTTTAGGAATTCTATTTTAGATTGAGTAGGAACGCGTAACTATCAATTGGAATTCTGGTGAGTTAACTCACCTTCGAATGAATACTGTATTATGTATAGTAGATATAAATTTTTGTTTGCATGCTTGAATGATTTGTTTGTTCGGTTGGATTGAATTTCTTTTTTGAAAACCGAATAACATATGAAATGAAATACATATGAAATTTTGTAAAGGGATCCAGATTCCTTACCTCTGTTGACTTTAATTTCATTTGTGTACTTGTTGCGTAAATTATTGAATGATAAAAGCTTGGTAGCTTGGCTTATTGGATGTGATTTTGATAGGTGACTTTGATATTGGCTTATTATTGTTACACTTGTTATCTTATATGGAAAGAACTTGTTAAGTGATATGGTAGCTCTAAGCCTTATTATAGTATTTTGGGAAAACTACTAATTGCTATTTGGATTTAAAATTGGTTTTGATTCAGCGAATGATTTTTAAATGTGACTTTTTGAATTTTTGATGGTAGTTTTTGTAGAAATGGTTTCCAAACTTCTCTATTTAACTTCAACCTTTTTGATAGTCACTTTTAATTTATACGGAGATGTTTATTTCGAGAATTCTTTATTTTACAAAAATTTAATATAATAACGGATGTTTATTTATAAAGAAAAAGGGGAATTTATCTTTTTGTAATAAAGTGCTTCGATTTTAAAGTAGATAGAAATATTTTGGAATAAATATTTGTGAAATGATTTATTTAAAATATTGTATAGAAATAATAGATTTATAAATGATATTTTGAAAAAAAGGAAATGGCATCATTTGATAAATTGGAAAAAAATCACATTTGTGAATTTATAGTGATATGTGGAAGGAACGTTTAGAGGAATATAAAGGTATAAAATAAGTTTTATAAATATGAGTGAGATTTAGAAAAGGAGTTCTATAAAAGGAGAATTATAATTGACTTTTATAAATATAAAGGAGATTTATAAAAGGAGTTTTATAAAGGAGATTTATAAAAAGGGTTTTATAAATATGAAGGAGATTATAAAAGGATATTTATAAATATAAAGGAGATTTATAAAAGGATTTTTATAAAGGAGATTTATAAATAAAATGGTGTTTTATAAGGGAGAATTATAAAAATAAGTTTTATAAATAGAAAGGAGATTTATAAAGAATTTGTAAATATAAAATAGATGTATAAAACTGAATTTTCTGGAAGGAAATATGTTTCGATTTCCATAAACGATTGTTTTAAATTATGGTGGTGCAAAAGGTATTCTTTCATAATTAACACCAAAGTCCAACGTATGGAAACTCGTCTTTTTCTGTGAGAATTAAGAATATATGTCGAGGCAAGGATAGAATGCTAAATTTTCCGACTACATTGTTAATCAGGAGATAGTGCAAATTTGAAATCGGGAAGTGGTGGCAAGTATATTTCGTCTGATATCCATATTATCAATTTACTTACACCATAAAATGAGTTTAGGTTTATAGTAAACAATTTTTTAAGTGACATTTTTTTAACCCATTTAAGTATGCTTTTGAAATATGAAATCTTTCTTAAGGTTTGTTAATATACTTAAACTGTTAAGATAAGTACATGGATACATTTTCTATGTATTGAAAATGCAGGGTTGTGTGGATATACTTATATCATGGATATAAGCATATAGAGTTGTTTTCGAAGTGTTGAAAGTGAAATGGTTTGTGAATATACCTATATTATGGAGACCGGTATATGAATATTTTGCAAGAATCGAAAAGAGTAAGTAGATTTGTGAATATATCTTTGTAAAGTATTTTAGTACAAGTATTTATAAAGTGGTTTTAACTAATGAAAGGATAAATTAAATAGGCTTAGCGGTTGCTTATGTGTTTAATCAAGCTTGATTTCCATATGAAATTTAATCTCTTATTGGATTGTGTTGGCGTCCAAATTGGCCACCAACACCCAATTTTGCAAAAGCTTCAATATCCAATTCAATCGTAGAAATATGAAGAGAAATAATAAAGAACAAAATTAAAACAATTATAAAGCAAGTAAAAGGAGACAAGATTTATAGTTGTTCGGCTAACTCTGGCCTATGTTCGTTCCCAAGTAATCCTTTTTATTATACTGAAGTTTGTTTACAATTACAATTAGAAATCCAAGAATAAAATTGACAGAGTGTAGACCCTATTGAATATGAAGAGAAGTAGAAATAAAATACTTTTTATGATGCCATGCTTGCTATATTTATAGGGGAAGACGTGCACGGATCGAGCTGAAATTTTGACATTAGGTTCATGAGACCAAGATGAAGCCACCCAAAAATTTCCTGACCCATTCGATGCCCACAATAGAGGTCGGTACCGATCTCTATTTTGGTGTCTAAATGGGGTGCAATCCCACTGAGGGGTTTCCCATGGTGTTAGCTACCTCCCCTCCAAATTTTGTGCCATTTTGACTTACGATTTGTGAGATATCACGTTTTCCGTGAAGCGGTGTTGTTTAAATCCTAACTTCTATTGATCCTTATGGAGGGATAGGCACCGATCCCTCCAACTTCTTCCGAATTCCTAATGATCCCAATAGGAACTTATCCATGTTATATTATTCTTAGCCTCCAAGTTTCATTCCAATTGGATTAGTAAAACTCAAGTTATTGATCGATCTTTGTTGCAATATGGTGTTAAGGCTGATTATAGGCGATCCATATGGAGGGATAGACACTGATCCCTCCAATTTTCTCCAAATGCTATGCGATCCTATGGGGTGCACATGTTATAATTAGCTTGTCGTTCAAGTTTCATGTCAATTAGATGTGTAGATGTGGAGATATTGATCGATCCTTGTTATGAAATTGGGTTAGCCGATCCCTAAGAGGGATAGGTGCCGATCCCTATTAAGGGACAGATGTCGATCCCTTCAACTTCTCCAAATGCCATGCGATCTCTAAAGTAGACTCCTTAGAATCCCCTCTTCTTACTTCCAAGTTTTCAATTTAATCTGCCTTGTGGTTGTTGAGTTACGGAGCGACATCATTGAATTGTGTCGATGAACTGAATATGATCTGATCCCTCTTCTTTTGTCCATAACTCTAGCATATGAACTCCAATCGACTTGAAATTTAAAATATAGCCTCATAAGGCCTTCCCTGTCACTTCATACCAATTGCACCTTGACTGCGACAATAATTAGGGATTCGATCCGAATCTGCTTGACCATCGTCCATAGTTTCGTTTATAACCTATCTCCGACTAGGTAATCATTCTCCTAGCTTCTCGCCTTGATGATCATGATGTCCGTTGTGTTAAATCCGCCAGTGTACTGCCTTGCCAAAAGAAGGGTTAACACTTTGCCCCCCAAAACATGTCTTGCAATAGTAATACGTGTTTTTAATTGCCATAAATCCAAAATCCGAAGTCTACAATCCATCGATAGCCATATTGACCAATCTGTTGACAATCCAAATCCACGACCTCTCCAGATCGTTTTATCCAAACCCTTGATCGCATTAGGTTGTTAGCCAACTCTCAAATTTCTCTGGGCCCATATCCAAATCCATAGTTGTTCGAAGCTGATATACAAATCCATTACCTCTCTGGGTTGTTATCCTGATCCAAATCCTTGATCTCACGGGATCCTTGTCGAGCACAATCCATACTCGACAACCTGAGCAAGCTGATCCATCACGTTTAAGCGAAACAACCTACCCCTTGCTAAGCATAGTCCATACCTGATGACATTGATCTCTCCGGATCCTTGCCGCGCACAATCCATACTCGATGACCTGAGTAGGTCAATCAATGACATTCGAGCGAAGCGACCTACCCCTTGGCAAGCACAGTCCATACCCAATCACCTTGATCCCTGCGTATCCTTACCGCACACAATCCATATTCAGTGACCTAAGTAGGTCAATCCATTGCGTTCGAGTGAAGTTGTGACAACCCGAAAATCCATACCCTTTGAATCGACAATAATCCACACATGTCCGACCCAAAAAGCACAAACTGACGGAAAATCAAGAGAAAGAAAAGAAGAGAGAAGAAGAGAAGATAAGAAAGAGAGAAGATAGAACCAAACAGAACAATACATAATCTCACATCATAGAGGAAAATATATAATATCATACCAATGATCTTCACAAAACAGAAACTATATATGCACATCAATCAGAGTTCAACAATCAATCAATAGTTATCAGCCTAAACAGTTATAATAACATGTCCTTACAAATGCCGATAATAAAAAAACTAAGCAATGCAGCGGATAGTCAAGCAAATACAAATGTACGAAAATGAAGATCTCCAGCTCTCCTGCTGAAGCTCCAAAAGTATCAAATCTAGACTTGTAAATATACTCGGTCTGACCCGAGCATTGAAGGGAAGAACGCCCTGATTAGTCTGGTAAACCAGCGTGAGAAATACACTCAACTGAATTTATTAAATTACCAAACTTTTCTTTATCAAAACAAAAGTATCTCATAAGACAAGTCCACACATAAACACAGACATCTTTTTACCTTACGATAACTAAAACATTTCTTTCATATCAAATCCTCTTATATTATACTAGTATCTAGTATATACAAATAATATTAATCATAGTCGAAATGGTTACCCATATAGCATTTCGAGGCTATTCATTACGCCTTTACATACAAAATCGTAGCTCGTAGTGGGTTTTGGATTTCCATACAAATGACCAGGTGAAGGGACTACCATCCGGCAGTACATCTCTAGAAGAATGTTCCGAGGACCATTACAAAGGATCCTCTTCTAACACAAGACCGGCCCACCTCTCTAACAAGATGGTACCGAATATATCATCCTTCGATCGTTACCGACCTTTACCGAGGGCCCTCATAGCATGCAAATCACTATAATCAGATACACGAAGTCATAGCGTGTAAAGATATATCTAGAAGAGGATGATCATATCCTACTCGGGAAGGACCCACTTAGCCTTGCTGCATCCAATCCTGTTTTGGTCATTTCTGGTTGATGAGGCCTGACGAGGTAATGATTACCTTTCACAATCACATATCACATGACTTTAAATGCCACATGGCCATTTCCGTTGACTACTAATTTTCTTTCACAAAAATACAACCCTTAAGCTCGTATGTCTGAAGGAGGGTGTTAAGCTATGAGAAGTTGCCTTCTCCACCACCACTAATGTACGTTTGTAAAAACAATGTACATAATCTTTAGAAATGCAATGTCAGACAAACATCCATACAAGTTATTCAGGAACAGGATAAACTGAAGGTACTTTCCTACCACATCCTATCGGGAAATCCCTAGGATTAGTAGCGAGTAGTCCTCGCATTGGATATTTCATAATGAAGAGACCACGCTACTGGATGTATATTGGGATTTTAACCCCAAATGATCAACAAGCAGTCCCCCACTATGAAACTCCGGAATATCAATATCATCACAAGCAACCTGCACAATCATCGCATATACGTTGGTCCGAAGTGGTTTTCAGATAAATCTGATCTCGGTCTCTTCGCACCAACAACGCAAAAACGTTTCTCCACCTCACACAGAAACTAAGTCTCGTAGACTTATCACGTCTCCATCTTTCAACTTGCTATCCTTCGGGCCAAGAAGGAAGCTCAATAGATTGGAGTAATACTGTGCACTATACGAATCAACATCCTCAACACAAACAATAATCAAGCCTACACAGAAGGCTACGTACTAAGTGTACAACTAAATAGTTCCCACATCAAGTTGAGGAACTAAAATTTGGCTAATGTTTGATAGCCGGTTATTTAACTATCAAAACAAATAAACAAATATTTAGCACCATAACAATCACTAGGCCCTTTTAATAAATCTTTTATCAATTAAATCACTTGCCAAATGTTCACTTTAAATTATCTTTAAAAGATATAATCACAAAACATTTCACTTCATATTGGAAAACATTTCCATACTTATATAATAATAAGTAATTCACATATCTATTTATTTTCAAACATAGAAAATATTGCATATACTTAAATCACGGTTAAGTATATATTTTATTCTTTAAGGAAAAGATTCTTTTAAACCTCTTTATTTTGGGTCAAAACGAATGTTGCGTAAAACATCGTTACGACAACCCAAAATCAATAGTATAGAGATTCGATAATAAGATAGATATATAAATCCCAATACTATACAAAATATTTCCTTTCGGAAATCATCTACTATAACAACGGTGTTATAGTCCATTATTTCCTTATTTCTCGAAAACGTTTATTTCAACAATGAATGTTGAAATCTATGGTTTCGATCCTTAACACATTTTAAAACCATCTTTAACACATTTTATTCCATTTAAAATATCACGTCCCAAAACATTTCTTTAATATAATATTCACTATCCAAAATCATGAATATAAATCTCTAACCAAATTCAAAACTTCTACTTATTTAATTAAAGGATTATCCACTGTCCAAAATCGTGGATATATCTCCTTTAATAATTTATATATTTACTTATCAAATTTATTTGATTACGGATTTATAAAAATGTTTATAAATTCCATTCATATTTTATGAAAACTTCAGGTTATAAATTCCTTTTATTTACCAATTCCATTTACATCTCATTTATATGCCAAAATCTGAATTATAAGTTAATTACTTATGAATCATCTATTTACAAATTCATTTATTTTACAACTTCACAAATTCATAAGTCTATACATCTTATTTATTATAAAATCCATTTACAACCTCATTTTAACACTTACAAAATTCCTTTATAATCCCATCATTTTTTATTTATAAAAACTTCACTATATAAAATTCCTTTATAATTCTAACACTTTGATATATAACATATCAATTTTATAAATCTTATATATAAATACCATTTATTATAACTTTAAAAATCTCCATTTAAACTATTTTACAAAATAGCTCATTCCATATTCTAAAAATCATAATTTACTATATTTCACAAAAACCATAATTTTTATAACAAAAAAATAATAATATTTATTTATTCAAAATAAGTTCACTTCCTTTAACACTTCAAAATTCAACAATGTATATTTTCAAAATCACTTGAAAATCCTTTTAAATTTGGAAATCATCACTTTAACATTTTTAAATTTCCAAAAATAGGCCCAATGCTGCAACAGCACCAAATACAACAATCACGACATCCAAAGCATCATATATCATATGATAACAGAATATATAACAATATCTGTAAATAAATCAATATTGTTGAGGAATCCAGTTGGATCCTTCCAACCTGTCACCTGCAACAAATATACATATTAGAATATGTGTACCATGTCTGCTTCGAGGCAGACGCGCGCACAAAGGGTCATCCGCTTATACACAGGAACGTATAGGGTCATCTGCTCCACTAGGAAGGAATATATCCAAATATCAATCAATATATCATATATAATCCAAACAATCATCAATCATCATATCACTTGTATAAAAATAGCAGTGAGTCAAAAAGACTGAGTTGTACTCACATTGCGTCCAAAAGCAGTTGCAGTGTTTTGTTCCAAATAAAATTAAACGCGCATTTAATTTTACCCAAAATTCACACTAGCGCCAATCAACCCCAACCAGCTTCATCGCGTAGTGTTCGCGAATATGAACCCAACGCAATTCGTTTACAGACCTCGTATGAAAAAGATATCACGTTTTAAGTTTATACAATTTTATAATATAATAATTCCAATTTTCTTTTTATATTTTTACCGTAGAACTCATCCATGCCATCCATTTCCCAAAACCAAATCTCGGCCATTGTTCTAATCTTCTCCTCCATCAGGTTTTCACGTACACTAGTAAACCCATATTTGCCTCCTCTTTGGCGAATTATGCTCCCTTCACGCTTGCTTATAAGTTGATCGAGAACCACCGTGTCGAAGCCCTTCGCGAGCTCTATACCTGGCATGAACGAAGTGAAGCTTGGCCCTATCTTTTTCTTGAAAAACGCGCATGACCTGATGGTGAACGCGGCCAGATTTTGGCGCCCATGATGAACTCCAGGCAATCTCCACCGTTGGATGTGAAGTACTCGGCGTGTTCTACGTTTTGCTAGTTGGGAGTTTTTTGTGAAAGATGATGGATTGGGAGATCGGAGGGGATGAAGCTTGAGTGTTTTCTGGCCATAGAAACAAAAATGGAGGCCAGCCCTAATTAGCTACGGTTTTAGTAAAAAAGTGGAATAGTTTGGCCTTATATAGAAAATTGCACGACACAATTCATCCGATTTTTTTCCGAACTCCAAATGAAGCGTGCCGGCCCGGCATTTATAATGTTTTACCCTTATTCCGAACGCAATGGAATATATACCGAGAGCCAATTCGATCATATTCGGAAGATAGGTTTTCGAATCGACTTATTTAAATTTAAAATTTATTTAAACAAATTTCTATGCATTTAAGCTTGTCCCCGGACAAACCGTAAAACCGATTGACACAAACTACAATAATTTAACATTATGGATCAAATGTAACTGGTTTCGTCGAAATCCGAGACTGTTTGAAAAATGACTATTTTTACATGTCAATTAAATATTAAAATATTCAATTTTTACAATTTAACTTTTAGTTCGACTTTAAAAGTTCTCTGACATCATTCTAATTCAAACATGATTTAATTCAAACTTATAAATCATTTTCATTCACATTAAATCCAATTTTCTAATTATTTCTACAATTTCTAATATTAAATTAACAATTTAATTATCCAATTAAGTCATTATATTCGAAATATTATTTATTCAGCTTATAAATTTAACTTGTGAATGTTTAAAATAAATTAAATATACGAATTTCAAATGACTGAAATTCTGGATCGTTACAGAAGTGACCCACCCCTTACTAGGAATAATCCATACCCGACGACCTGTGTTATCCTTTACATTGATCCAAAATTAAGCATTCCTAACTCCATAAAATAAGAGTCCGTACAACCAATTAACCAGAGTTCAAGAAATCTAGAAAAACAAGAGTTCGAAGCAAACAAGAAGAAAGGAAAATAAACAAATTTCACAATCCCTAGCATTACAGTTTATCATCATCTAAGAGCATGCCTAGGGACCATCCTCGATTGTGTACATGTGTAAGTGAATTAGCCATCTTATTGTGGAGTTTGCTTCTTATTCCATGCCATCCCAATCAAATGATGACAAGTTGATGATGATGCTTTGATCTAGTGCCATTTTCATTCAAGGTGGACGGTGGCTGCTGCTATTCCACCATCGCTGCCCGAGTCCTTACATATTGTTGTAACTGACCATTCCTCACAAGTTCCTTAATGATATCCTTTATGTACCTATAGTCATCTGTACTGTACCCATCAAACTCATGGAATAGGCAGCGATTTCACGATGTCCGTTCGCGTTCGGTGGATTCTCTCCTTGTCGACCTTCGATACAGAAGGCATCCTCGGGTATCCAAATATATCCGTTCTAGGGTTTCATTCAATTCTAAGTAAGAATAGATTTTGGGTTCCCCTTCTATCGCTTCAATCCATCAAATCTATTATCCATGTTCCTTTTACCCTTGTCCTTTCCTGAGCTCTCACCGAGCAATTCTCTACCTCGTACAGTATTAACTTCGACTGCATCTTTATTAGTTTTTGCATCTTCTTATCATAGAAACCTTTCTATTTCATGTTAGAAATCCTTGAGATCCATAGATGGATCCCGTATCAGTGATATCTTAAAATCTGAATTATTTGCAACTCCTGACACTGCCGCCATCAAAACCATCTGTGGGTCTGGTCGATCCACCAAAACAATTACCGCGTTGAACATGGCTAAGAAATTCTTGAGTGGTTCTCCTACCCACTACTTTACTGATGTCAATGTCATCGTATTCTTAGGTCTCGTAATGTGAACCCGAAACTACTTCATAAATCCTTCAACCAGTTCTATCATATGCTAACAGAACCGCTCTCTAACTATCTGAACCATTGCGCAACTACATCCGTTAAGTATGGGGGGGGGGGGGCATCATGCCAGGACTTCTTTCGATGCCCCCAGTACTTCCATGTGTTGTATATACCTTATTATATGCATAATTGGATCCGACTTTCCATCATAAGCTTCCCTTGTTGGTAGTTTGAATTCTGGTGGATTCCTAACATTCCAGATATTTGGAGCAAATGGACTTCTACTTACATCATCCAGATCCCTGTTCAATCCTCCATGCATAGCTTGCCTTATCATCTCCGTAAACCTAGCATTGTCTTCCAATGGTAGTCTCCTATCATCATGTCCAAACCACCCTCTAAGTCTACGAGGGAATTCTGGAACGTGTTCCTCTGGACGAGCATTCAAATTTTGATTTGCACCAAGCTCCATAGGACCGATCGTAGGTCCCTCAGCATCACGATCAACCAGACTTGGTGGCATGCTCCTTAGCCTTTGGGGATCGATACTGATCAGCGTCGGTCCTTCTAGAATGGCAAAGGACAATCCCTAGCTGCTCCATTCTATTCCTTTGCCTATTGGTTTCCTTATCATGTTCTCAGTTCTAATTTGCAGCAATTCTTGTTGCTTCACCTCCTCGATTCTATGCTCTAACCTGTCTGATCCGTTGGAGTAAATTTTGCACCATCTCCTCCTATCTTTTCAGCATCCTCTTCTGCATAGCATACATCATCATTTCCATTTCATCTCTGGTGATGTAGATAGATGCTGGATTAGCTCCAGCTTCTGAGAAAGCCTCCTGACTCCCCCCATGGTAGCTACTTTTTGGTAGCACTCTCCTTGTTGATTACTTAGCTATTACTTTTTAGATCCAAGTATCCAAGCTTCCAAATATAAGATCCTATCTTCCAAATCTGTGGGTGCAAGTCCTTTTAGTGAAAGCACCGAAAAATTGGCACCAAAATTAGCTACCAACACCAATTATGCAAAATCTCCAATATCCAATTTAATCATAAAAATATAAAGAGAAATAAATGAAGAACAAAATCAAAATAATCAGAAAGAAAGTAAAATGAGACAAGATTTATAGCGATTCGGCTAACTCTGACCTACGTCCACCCCCAAATAATCCTTTTTATCATAATGAAGCTTCTTACTGTTACAATCTGAAATCCAAGAATAAAATTGATGGAGTGTAACCTCCATTAAAGATAAAGAGAAGCATAAAGAAGATCCTTTTTCTGATATCATGCCTACTATGTTCATAGGAGAAGATGTGTACGGATAGAGATGAAATTTTTACCAAGGGTTTGGGAGACCAAGATGAGTTTCACCCAAAAATTTCCATGCCCATTGAACCCACAATAGGGATCGGTACTGATCCCTATTTTTGTGTCCAAATGGTGTGCGATCCCACTGAGGGATCAACCATAATTTTAGCTATTTTCCCTCCAAATTTAGTGTCATTTCCACTTAAGGTATGTGACGTATCGCGTTTTTGTAAAGTGGTGTTGTTTAAATCTTGACTTCTGCCGATCCCTATGGAGGAATAGGTACCGATCCCTCTAATTTCTTCCAAATGCCATGCGATACCTATGGGAGATTTTTCATGTTGTGTTATGCTTAGCCTCCAAGTTTCATGCTAATTGGATTGGTAGAACTCGAGTTATTGACCGATCTTTGTTGCAATACAGTGTTAAGGCTGATTATAGTCGATCCCTATGAAGGGATAGATAATGTTTCCTCGAGACTTGCTCCAAATGCTATGAGATTCTTATAGGGTGTTTCATATGTCCTAATTGGCCTTTCCTCCAAGTATCATGTCAATTGGATGTGTAGATGTGGAGATATTGATCGACACTTGTTATGAAATTGGGCTTAGCCGAACCCTAAAAGGGATAGGTACCGATACCTATTGAGAGACAGATGCTGATCACTCCAACTTCTTCGAATACCTTGCGATCCCTTGGGTAGACTCCCTCTTCTTTCTTCCAAAGTTTTGTTTCAATTGGCCTTATGGTTATTGAATTATGAAGCATCATCGTTGAGTTGTGCTGTTGAGCTAAATATGATCAGATCCATTTTCTTTTGCCCATAACTCTAACATACAAACTCTAATCAACTTGAAATTTGAAATGTAGGCTTACGAGGCCTTCCGTATAAATTCATACCAATTTCACCTTGATTGGGACAAAAATTAGTGATCCAATCTGAATTCACTTGACCATCGTCCATAGTCTCGCTTATAGCCGATCTTCGAGCTTGGTAACCGTCTCTTCGGGCTTCTCGCCTTGATGTTCATGATGTCCATAGGGCTAAATCAGCCTGTGTGCTGCCTTGCCAAAAGGAGGGTCTATAGAATGTTTGTTTATTTGATAGTTAAATAACCGACTATCAAATCTTGGCCAGTTTTGAGAGTACTGATTGTTGGTTTCGACCAAGATCGAGTAAGCATGAGTTATCCGAAAAACTTTGAACCAGCATAAGAATTCGAATTGGGACATCTTGAAGATGATGGAATTGAAGACATGGTTTTTTGAAGTGCTAAGATTACTTGCTACTAATCCCGAGGGTGATTCCAAAATAAGTGTAGTAGAAATAGTGCCTTCAGTTTGTTTATATCTTGAACAACTTGTATTGATGAATGCTGGCATTGCATTGTTGCTTGGGGGGAAATGTTAGCATTCCAAGTGATATTTGCTCAAAAGGTAAAACATAGCCTCAATTCTCAAACCCAGTAATGACAAAAATATGGGATATGCAACAGGATTATGTGGTTTGCTACCATTAGAGTATGGCCGTCATCCGATCTAGATCAATATTTATCGACTTATATATGCTAGTGACTCGGTGTATTTTTTGGCCACAATTTAGGTGATAACATATCCTGGTATTATCTAGAAAGGAGTAGGTTGGTCTTGTGTTGGCAGGGGTCCATGTAAGGCCTTCTCATTACATGGAATATGTTCCCCAATACGAGCCTTATCGACTTAGTTGTATTCCAAATACGTTAGAATAAAGACGTGAGCATTTCAGCTATGTTATATATATGTATATATTAAACTCTAGACATTATTTTAATCTAACAAATATTCTAACAAAATGGTTTGGCTATTGTAAGGTAAAAGTCTGTTTGTGTTTATGTCCGATATAGTCTTATGAAATACCTTTATGTTGAAGAGTTTTATAAATATAAAAATTTATATGATTTTATTTGAGTTTGTCACACTAGTTTACTAGACTTATCCGAGTGTTATTTTCTTACAATACTCGGGTCAGCCTGAGCATATTTCCAAATTTAGATATGATGCTTTAGAGCTTCAGGAGATGAGCTGAATGCTTCCAAGACGTATTTACATATCTTTATTCTATTGCATTTCTTGTTTTTTATTTATTAATATTTGTGAGAACAGACTATTATAAAAGTATATTATGATGATATGTTAGTTTTCTTTGATTGATGCATGTATATTACAGTTTTTTTTGTAAGGATTATGTGTATTTATACATTACTCGTCATAACGTGATATTTTGTTCTTTTTTTTCTTTTCTTTCACATCAATAGTCTATCTTTCCAACATTTGGATGCTCAACAAGTGGATATCGTAGATGTATTAATGTCGACTTTTTGAGGGTTGAAAAGGCGGGTTGTTAGATGTACCGATATGCATATCGTTCGGTATATTTGTAACTATTAAAATACACTGTTTAATCAAGTTCAATACATCAAATAAAATTTCATAATTAATATTTCATAAATATTTGCTAATTTATTATGATTGTAAATTAATTAAATCAAGCAGTCAAAGGAATATTCAATGTTTAAATTATAC
The DNA here is from genome assembly GCA_030765085.1 of Allium cepa. Classification (NCBI taxonomy): domain Eukaryota; kingdom Viridiplantae; phylum Streptophyta; class Magnoliopsida; order Asparagales; family Amaryllidaceae; genus Allium; species Allium cepa. Next base: position 839,440,949 of record CM060935.1, on the reverse strand, counting down.
GACTCTTAGGTGTAAATTTGGTCAACGTTTAATATTGAATAATTTGAATATTAATGTTCACGTGTCACTTAGAAGATGATGTGATATTCTGAATTTTTTTATTGATTACTTGGTTTCGATAAAATCCAATTTTACTTTGCTAAGCATTACCCGGTAGTAACGATTGATTACATCAATTCTCTTCATCAAAACCATATTACTTTGGTATGGAATTTGGTAATGGTCAAAATTCCAATAATATCAATATTCAACTTATAGACCAAAATCAAAGTCTTGATTCAATAATAACAATTATTATTAACCAAACTGCTGTAACTAGAGATTTTGTCCTTGAGTTGACCGTGAAACTAACCCATATAACCAAGAGATGAATCCTTCATTGAATAGTGTTTCACTTTCAATACTTCCATTCGACCTAACAATGGTCGTTAGATGGTCGTGTGCCACAATTTAACTATAATCAAAGCAAGCTTTTTTTATCGAAAATGGATAGTATTCTCAAATCATAAGAACTATGTAAATTAGTCACTTCGATATTTTCCTTTTGACATTAGTTATATTAACCAATTAGAAAACTATCGATTTAGTCATTTCATGATTATCCAATATCATTCAATACATAATCTCTTAGTGCCCTCCTAGACATGTGTAATACATTACCAACATTTGGAGAGCATTACATACTCTGTTCTAAACGAATGCATTGGTGTCCAGTCTCGATCCATCTTGACTAGGAATATTTATAATGATCTGCTTATCATATTATCATATAATACTCATGTTTACAACTATTTGTGATTACTATCACAGACACATCATTTATGGACTTTATGATATATATATTTATATACTTAAATTAGTTAATCAAATATTTATGACATTTTATGATAAGTATATAATAGAGAGGAATCACCATTTGTTTCGAACAAGATTGGTTATTGACTTAGATTTATGCAACAAATCGCATAATTAACCCTAAGCCATGCCCCTAACTCTATCAATAATTGGTTATTGAAGGAGAACGGTTGTTCCGAGAAGGTACATTAATATAGACAAGTAGAAAATATTGGGTCAAGAGTCCGGATCCACATTTTATGCTAAACATGCAGGATAACGATCAGAAAGGACTAAGTCAAACGAATAAGGAGTTGACATGTTGTTAGTGGGAGATATATATGGATGGTTTCCAACGTTTACTAAAGGAAACACGAAAGAAGGTAGATCCAAACCGAAATGATAATAAAATCAAAATCTTAATATAATGGCTTAATAAGAAATGCTAATATATGAAAAGTTTAAGGCTAAGGTTGTCAAACCAAAATTATTAATCGAGGACCAAAGGCGATCAACGGTTAATGAGGAGTTATGAGTAGAGGAGGAGATTTTAGATAAACTAAAATTTAATTTCACAAATCATTTCAAAACTAAACTATAATAGGTTTCCTGAGGAGTCCGAGAGTAGTAACTAAGTAACTCTTGGCAGAGAGCTTAAAATCGGGATTAATGACTTCAACGAAACTATAATGGGTGCTAAGGTTTAAGATGATCACGATTAGTACTAGTCACAAAGATGATAATATGATAATCAATATTAATAATCACTGCTGTAAAAATTCTACTATGCCTCCGACTAGGCCCCGCCTAGGCGCAAGACGAGGCTTACCATCTAGTGATTTGTCTAGGATCTCCAAGATAAGATTTTTGCCTTATGTAAGAAACTAAACATGTATTTAAGCACCAATTAGGAATTATTCAAGGTCCAATGCCACGAACAAGCATCGGTATGCTATTTTAAAGCGGTCTTCCCTCCCTGGCCACTCCAGAGCACATCTAAAATCCTAAATTTCAATCTATATCAATCAACACTAAGTAAAACACTAAAATTTGATCCAAAATACATGATTTTTCAAAAATTCCTAACTCCGATCATTCCCTGCCTAAACGATCAATCCCTAACCCATACTTACCGCCTAACATGCACTAGCAATTTTTACAACCTTATTAATAATTAAAAGGCATTTTGTTGAGATATAAACTTGGTAGTAGGTAAATAAAAAGCCTAAAAGTGAATAGTTAGGTAGAATGCTTGGTGAATGACATATTGGCAAGAGGTGGCAGTCAAGGAACTGAGGCTTGTGTGGCAACTGATATATGAAGGCATAGGTTTAAGGCCTATGTGGCAAACCGAAATACGAAAGCTTTAGTGTAAGGCCTAGAGCGGTAACCGAGGGAACAATAGAAGACGTAACGCTAAAAGTCGCGATCTAGAACCGTAAGCGAAGTAAATGTAAGGGCCGTGTGGCAGTCGAAATACGAAAGTGTTGGTGTAAGGCGTAATGGAAACCAAGAATGACGGGGCATAAAGCCTTAGTGGCAGCCGAAAGCAAAGTGTAAACGTATATATTATATAGGTGTAAGGTGCTAATACTTTAGTTATTGATTTTGATGACAACAACCATATAAAATATAGATACTAATGTTTCGCCAAGTTATATAGTATATTTTGCAAAATATTACATAGGTATTGAATCAAAGACTGTAAAGCATAAAGACTCAAGATAAAAATTTGAAGACGCATAAGTTCAAAGACAAAGATATGAAGAGCTCAATATTATAATCTAGTTCTTAGAGTCAACAGAATATATTGTTAAAGTCCTTGATAGAAATTTTGATCTCTATCTCCAATTTCTGATCATTGATATTCCAAACAAAATAAATTATTTTAAATTCAAATATATTTTTGAATATTTTATAAAAAAATTATGAGTTCTAATATATTCAAAAACTATGTTCAAATTATTTTACAAAGTGTAGAATTTTCAAAACAGTTTAAAAAGATAACATTTCCTAAATTCACTAACATGTGTTAACTTATTTCCATATGTCGACATATAGGCTGTTAATTTTTTTTAAATTTTTGAATGGAAAAGTCTTTTGGATACAACCCTTCATGAATGGGTACATCTATTCATTCACTGTATAAGAGGAGTGCAAATGAATTTTAGTTAATTAATAACTTACTTTCTTTTTACTCCTAACTCTATTGCAAATTCTCTTGAAAATATACTCTATACTCTTTACAATCATATAGAATCAATTCATACTCCATTATATTGGTTCACTACTACTTACTTACATTTCGCAAGCATCTCTCTCACATTTCAAAAATCAAAGTAATATCCAAGTGGCTATAGGATCCATTGTATCCAAAGTGCAACCAATTTCTTTCGAAAATAATCAACACTACCCTTGTTTGTGTGGGTTTGCTTGGAGCCCGTTCAAATCAAGTAGGTGTTCTTAGTAGCCCGATAAATCTAGTGGGTTCTCTGTTTGCCCACTAAATCAAGGGAGTTTGCCCTCGATTAATAATACACGAAGGTACGTCTCGTAGCCCTGAAACCGGGATTTTATCCTGGTTTACCTTTTACCTGGTTTAAAGTTGGTGATTGAAAAGAAATATGTACAAGCAATTGTACGGGACTAGACGCAGGAGAAATTCGAACCTGTATAAAATCTCTAGTATCGTCTCTCTAACTCTTTACTTTACTTTATTGCTTTTACATTAATCTGTGATTGCATCTGTGATTGATTGTTATTATAAATTTATGTTGTTAATATGTGATTTGATATTAATCTTGATTTTTTTTAAAGGATTTAGATAAGTGAGAAAACACTGTTCACCCCCTCTAGTATTAAACTAGCCTTAAGATCCATTATTCCGCAATCCACATTTAGTATCAAAGCACTAGGTTTTCAAAAACCCGTAATCGAATTTTTGAAAACTATAAATGGCAAGCACTATTTTTAATACATTTGTTAACACTTTTATAGAATGACAATCTACTGCTAGACCCCTACTTTTTAATGGTAGTAATTACACTTATTGATCATATAGGATCTACGGTTTAGTGGTTTAGATATCTAAAATATTATATAGAATGAGAACATTTAACCCCAAACTGACTTTTCACAATGGATTATTGACCGAAATACACAAGCACTTAATAATTCTAAGGCCTTGAATAATCTAGAGAACACTACGAGCTACACATGCTGGCACTAGTAAAGTTAAGCGGACCAAAATCTCCATGTTAAGTAATCAATTTCAATTTTTTAAAATGAATCAGAATGAGTCTATTTCTGACATGTATTGTAGATTTCAAGATATAGTACATTCTTCAGTATCATTAGGTAAAAACTTTTCTGATGAGGACTGTAATACCCCCACACCCCGTAATATATCCAAAAGAACGTATTAAATGGCATGGTGCGATGTAGGTATGACTACAGCTAACAGAGACTAAGATTCACAAGACAAATATAGATAAAAATAGCAAAAATTTAAAATAATAACTTAATCAAAACAAAACTTCATATATGCTTCATAAATAAGTCAAATGCCAAATACCACATGCATGTCTAAAAATCCAATATGTCTCGTGAAGCAAAAACTCATAGTCTTAAAAAACAGAGTAGATAATATCCCTCATAATAAGCCAGTACATAGAAAGAACAGAAGCTGGAAATAAAAGGAGTACATAGTAGAAATTTCCTCCAAGAAAATTCTAAGCAGCAGCAATCTACCGACTTCTCCCTTGATTGCCTATGTGGGGGCAAAAGGAAAAATAAAGGAGTGGGTTAGACTAGAAGTATGGTGAATGATAGTAATGACTAGAATCTTTAAGGAAGATAGAAGTAATAGACTCTACAACAACTATAGCATAAATAAGGATAAAGGAAATATAAAAGGACTGGAATTAAGTATGATTAAATCTTGCGCAATTTATAAAAGATTAACTTTGATGGCTTGCACTTGTCCTTGATTTCTGCTTTGAATTCCTAATGTTGTAGTTAGGATGTAACCCTAATTCTACCCATTTTGATTGGCCTGCTACTCTATAGTACCTCTATATGGACCAGATGTTATATAACTCCCTACACAGAATGTTACTGTGGACCAAACGACATATATAACTCTCTACACAGAAGACATTTATTTACTATGGACCAGATACTATATATAACTCCCTACACAGAATGTTACTATGGACCAGACGACATATATAGCTTCTAACACAGAAGGCAATGGTGTCTATGAAAGACACCCATACTAAGCGCTTGGAATTCATAGCTATTACTGAGCAGCTGAATGGAAGTCGCATGCGTAACTGCTATCATGCCCATGCTACCTTTTGCTCCACCTATTGGGTCTTTTTATTACCTCAAACTCCAGCATAAGCGTGTCCCTCATCCCATTTCAGGCTAATGTGAGATCACCGTGTGTCCATAGAAAATAGGGGATGTTGTTGGTACTGGCCCATCATCCAAACAATAACTAGTTGCGTCCCTTATCCAAATCCCTCATGATTTGGACTTCTAATTGATCAATTACTAACATTTTTGGCATAATCGTGCCCTCGTCTCACTTCAGGCTAATGCGAGACCAACATTTTGTCTAATAGGGAATGCTATTTGGTACGGATCCTACTTTCGTTTTTGCTTATTAACTTAGGTAAATTATTTAAATAAGCTTTTACATTTTTCTCTACTATCTGTGCTTATTAATTTTGCCTAATTCTCAAAATAAGACTTATTCTGTTCTTTTTCCTATTATAGCCTTTGTTATAATCATGCTTATTACTTAACCCAAGGTCTAAGTGTGAAAATAAGCTTCTTTCATCCTTTACTCTCTTTTTGTTATAAATCTAAGTTATAACTAGGTCAGTCTTTTTAATTAGTCCAATTAACATCATAATTAGACGTAATTTCAGTCCAATTCCATTTACATTACAGTCTTTGCAAATTACATCTTATATTCCATTATTTCAGTTTTCTTACAATCTAATCCATATTCGCGTTAATCCTATTCTACTCCATATGTGAAGAAGAGGGTGGAATAAAAGAAAACTAAAAACAGAAGAAAATCCAAAGTATAGAAAGAAGAAGCAAATAACGTATAAATAACAGCAAATAAACTAAAATACTGTAAATGAGCTATAAATAAACGGAAAAGCTATAATTAATAGAAATAAGCTAAAATTACTAAAATGAATAGCTGAAAGGAAATAGATAGAAAATAGTTCTAAAAACTGTAAATAAACTACTGAAAAGGCTATTTCAAAAATCGTAGTAAAATTACAACTATTGGAAACCCTATTATTTTAAATTACATAAAGAAATCTTAAAATATTTACAATCACTCACACCGGTCCTAAGCTCTTCCTATGGTCTTCTCGGATCCACTTGGTGTTGTAAAATAATTTAATTATAACGATTTTCTCCTTCGAAAAAATTAATCCATTTAGGGTCATTCCTAGAAAGGTGAACTCAATTGGAGAAAACCTAGAATAATAAAAAGTGTTAGGTCTAGGGGATATTTATAGGGGTAGAAGTGGATCTCGGACCGTTGGATTGGGGGATTGAATAGGATGCAACCAGTTATAGGCTGAATAGAAGCTATCAGATGCAAAAATGGAGGGACCAGATTAAAATAAAGAATGCAAAACACGTCAAAATAGAATCTGGAACGTTTGAACAAACGAACATTTGTTCGTTCGTAAATAACAGTGGCGGGTCGACTGCCTTGGTGCCCAGGTCAACCGGCCGGTCGACCTACATATATATATATATATACATATATATATATATATATATATTCGCTTATTTTGTTTATTTTATAACTTGGTCATATTAGCTCGGTTTATGACGTTCTACATATGAAAATTGGCCAGAGAATTACCACGGAAATAATGGTGTAATTCTCATGGCTCAATTTTGATAATTTCATAGCGTTATTTTATTATTTAGTTAATTAACGAGTTAATTACTACGAGTTAAATTTTGGGTTGTTACATTTTCCCCTCCTTAAGGGATTTGGTCCCTAAAATCTCTAAAGATAAAAGGATTTACTAAATGTTTTCATCTAATTCTACAACCAACTACTCAATCATCAACTATTCGTCCATTGTCCTTAAGTTTTTATAATGCAATTTTATGATACTAATGCAATTAGTGTACTGTAAATGTCCCTACCTAATGCAAAAGATTAGGCGGTCCACTGATTCAGTTGACCTCCTTTTATGCAATCATGTTTGTGCCATGTATCCAAATGAATGCAAAAATTTCCTAATGATAACTGATAATTCTATATGCATGCTACAAACATCATCCAAATGCAACAATCATGTGATAAACGTCCATTTATAGCACCCAAGGAAATAAAATAAAAATGTGCACACATCCAAATGCATATGCTCTAGTGTCCTAGTTAGGCCGATCCCAAAAGCATAATAGTGCCTAGTGTACCTATATGCATCTATTAGCATCCACTAGCAAATATTTGCAACCACTAGCATACATCATCGATAACATGTTCTATTAACATGTTTACATCAAATACTACCATCCATAGGTTAAATTCTAAGTTCTATCCTCCTAAAGGATAATACAGGAAAGAATCTATTGAAACCTAAAGATGGAAAAATGAATTCTAAAACTTACTATCAAAAATACGAGGATAGGAAGTACGAATCTTTTCATCTACTTCCCAAGTGGCGTCTGCAACATCATCTCCTCATTGCACCTTCACCAGTGGAACCCCCTTATTCCTTAGTCGCTTTGTGTCTCTCATGACAATCCTAATGGGCATATGCCGAACAGAAGCGTCCCTTTCTATCTCCACCTCCTCCAACTGACTAGGCTCTACAACCTTCGTCGAGCCATGTAAGTACTTTCGCGAGTGCGAAACATGGAAAAGTTGTGCACTCCTACGAGACTAGTAGGTAGCCTTACTCGGTAATCCATCTTCCCAACCTTATCTATGATAGGAAATGGTCCAACAAATCTAGGGGCTAACTTTCCATTTGATCCACCTTCCTAAGCGGGGATACTTTGATAAAAACTAAGTCTACAACCTCAAACTCTAAGTCTCTCCTCTGCTTGTCCGCATACGACTTCTGTCTGTCTTGAGCCGTCTTCATCCTTCGTCGCCCTAACCATATCGGGTCCAAGTAATAACTTCTCTGTAGACTCTACCCAACATGATGGGGACTTACAAGGTCTTCCATATAAAGCATCAAATGGTGTCATTCCTATACTTGTTTAGTAACTATTATTGCACGCAAACTCAACCAACAGAAGATGCTCCTCCTAAGTTCCTCCAAAGTCCAAAACGCACATCCGCAGCAAATCCTTAAGCACCCTGTTTACCCTCTCTGTTTGGCCATCTATTTAGGGGTGACAGGTCATACCCAACCTAAGTTGCATCCCTAGCGCCTCCAGTAAGCTCCTCCAAAACTCAATAGTGAAAATGGGATCTCTATTACTAACAACGCTAGAAGGAACTCTGTATATATGGATTATCTCTTGAATATACAAGGATGCCAAATATGAAGCCCTACACTTACTCTTAAACTCGGATGAAGTGAGCACTCTTGGTTAATCTATCAACAATCGCCTAAATTCTAGTGTTCCCCTTCCTAGAACGGGGTAAACCATCAATGAAATCCATTGAAATACTATCCCACTTCCACTTCGGCACATCTAAGGGCTGAAGTAACCCACGGGGAGTTTGCTGCTCTGCTTTTATACCCTTTGGCATATGAGACACTTAACTATGAACTCTGCCATGTCCTTCTTCATGCCACCCCAACAGAGCATCCACTTCATATCCTGATACATTTTGTCACCACTCAGATGAATAGTCATACGGGAATGGTGCGCCTCCTCCAAAACTACTCTCAACAAGTCATTAGCGCGTGCCGCACGAAGCCTCCCATCTCTCCTAAGCCACCTCCGCTCTCTATGGAGTAGCATTGGAGATGTCTTAAGACATCTCCTCGGCTAATCCTATCCATAATGTCCATGACCTCTGAATCCTCATACTGCCTCAAGCTAATTTGATCCATAAGGGTAGGCCTCACCTCTAATGTCGCAACAATCCGAGAGTAATGTCCACAGAGGGATTGAAATCAAAGGTAGAAATAAACTCCAAGATCCTCCACTCTACGAATAAAGGAATAAGGGTTGCTTTCTTTCTACGTAATGCATCCACAACTATGTTACCCTTGCTAGGGGTATAAACTATCTCAAAATCATACGAGGCTAAAAACTCCATCTAATTTTTGCCTCAAGTTCAAGTCCTTCTGCGAGAATAGGTACTTCAAAGACTTATGTTCGGTAAAAAGCTCAAACCTCTCTCCAAGCAAATAGTTCCTTCCAGACTTAAGTGCAAAAACTATGGCAGCCAACTCCATATTGTGGATAGGGTAGTTCTTTTCATGCGTTCTCAACTGTGTACTACCATAACGCACTACTCTCCTTTCTTGCATCAACATCGCTCCTAGATCCGTTCCACATGCATCAGTGTATACAGTGAAAGGCTTAGCTCCGTCAGGTAAAACTAATACCGGTGCGCTAGTAAGGGCTGTTTTAAGCTTCGTGAAGGAATCCTCACCATCCATGTCCCATATGAAACTTTATTGTTCTTAGTAAGGCACGTGAGTGGTGCTGAAATCTTAACAAAGTCCCTAATGAACTTCCTATAGTAGCTAGCCAATCCTAGGAAGCTTCTAACCTTGGTAACTTTCTTGGGGTCCTTTCAATCTGGCACTGCAATAACCTTGGCGGGGTCAATAGTCAAACCTTCCTTCGAGACTACATGGCCCAAGAAACGAACTTCTTCTCTCCAAAAATGACACTTCGAAAACTTAGCTCTCAAATGATGACTACGAAGTGTGCTAAAAACCTCTTCCAAATGAACAGCATGGTCCTCCATATTCTTGGAAGATACCAAGATACCATCCACGAATACCACCACAAACTTATTATGGACATCCCTAAAGACGTGGCTTATTAAATCAAAGAAATAGGCAGGAGCATTGGTTAGCCCAAAAGGCATGACCAACCACTCGAAGAATCCGTCCGGTGTCCTAAAGGCAATCTTACCTATACTGTCATCAGCGATTCTAAGTTGATGGAATCCCGTGGCTAAATCAAGCTGAGAGAAAACCGAAGTACCTACCAACTGGTCAAACAGATCATCTATCGTAGTGAGTGGATATCGCTTCTTCTTAGTGAGCTTATTTAATTCCCTATAGTCCACGTAAAGTTGAAAAGAACCATCTACCTTAGTGGCGAAGACGAGTGACGTTCCCCACTTCGATATGCTCCTTCTAATGAATCCCTTCCCCAAAAGCTCATGAATCTACTTGCTCAATTCTTTCTTCTCCCTAGGTGTCATGTGCCTCACAGTTAATGCTACTGGCTTAGCATTCCCGTTCAAATAAATCCTGAAGTCAATCTCTCTCTTGGGGGTAGTCCCCTAACCTTCTCAAAGACGTCTGCAAAATCTCTTACGATGGGAACCGAATGTAACTCTGATAATGATGAATCGAGGGAATAGAGAAAACTCAACATGACTAACCCTTGCGGGCCGTAAGATACCTCCAGAGTCCTATCACTACAAGTCTTAAGTCTAACGACTCTCCTCTTGCAGTCTAATATAGCTCTGTATGTAGATAGCCAATCCATCCCTAAGATCATCCCATACCTCAAGAATCCCAAAACATAGGCGTCGCAGTCAAATTCTATGCCCAGAATAAAGATTTTCAAACCCCTACAAATCATAGATAAGTGTGTTGATCCTCCTATGAGGTTTGAAACAATAGTGGGATCTACTACTAATGATATGTCCAAGTGCAAACAACCTACTAGAGAACTAGAGATAAAAGAATGTGACGCTCCAGAACCAAATAAAGTCCGAATGGGAAAATCAGATATAGAAATCAAACCTTCAACTTTGACTTTCCTACCTCTATCTGGAATGCTATTGGAAGGTGTTGTGTCTAATGCCTGAATCTGCGTGACTGGTGCACTCGCTCCCTGGGGAAATCTCCTACTCATATGACCGGGCTGCCCGCAAGTGTAGCACTTACCCTTCATCTTCTCCTTCCAGCAATCCTTGGCCATACGTCCAACCTTCCAACAACTATGGCACTCTATTCCCTTCTTTATCTGCTTCTGTAGACCATCATCTTTCTTCTTCTTCTTATTCTTTTCCCACCACTTCTTCTTTGAACCTTTTGATTTAACCTCCTCTTTAGACTCTCCCTTCTTGAGTGCATCTGATATAAGAGCCATCTCAATCAAAGACTCATAAGTAGCTCCCTTTGGTACATGAGTCAGCAATAGTCCTTGAAGGGGTTGATTCAATCACTTTCTTGCGCGGCGTGTTCACCAAAGCTATACCAAACTGCGACTACTCATTGAATTGATTGATTTATTCCTTGAAATACAAACTCCCTTGCTTCAAATTAATAAACCTCTCTAGCTGAACATTTTCTTCCGCCTGAGATAAAAACTTCCTATCGAATCGCTGTTGGAAACCATCGCAAGTAACACACTCCAACTCGATCACCTCCCACAAATAAGATGCCTCCTCCTTTAGCTTCCAAGCAGCTAGTTGAACTCGTTGTTGATCATCCAATCCCAAAAGATCAAAAATCCTCTCTGTATTTCTAAGCCAAGCACTAGCCTCTATAAAAGTCTCCTTGCCAAAAAAGTCTTCCTACCCAAGTCGCAAAATCTTTACAAAGCTTAGAGAAATTGATGACAGTGGCAGCAGGTGGGTTGATAGGATTCGCACCTGTTGGTGCAGGATTGGGCACTGGCCCGCACACCTCTGGAGTCGCAGCATGTAAGTACCTACGAAACGAAGCTAGGACTGGAATGACCTCGGCAAGGATCGGGGAATCAGTCATTCTATGAAAAGAAAAAGATAATTTAGGAAAGAGTCAAAGGGAGTTTGAAATGGACTTATGATGGGATTTTTATAAAAATTCATTTATACTTAAAATCATTTCTGAAAGTTCTTTTTTGAAAAATACTTTTTAAAACAAGTTATTTCGAAAAATGTTTATTTTTAAAATAAATTTTTAGGAATCCTATAACCTTAGGTTCTGATACCAAATGTAACACCCCATGCCCCTTAATATAACCAAAAGGACACATTAAAAGGGGTGCTGCATTTTATGTATAACTAAAGCTAACAGAGACTAAGATTCGCAAGATAAGTATAGATAAAAATTGCGAAAACTTAAAATGATAACTTAATCAAAACAAAACTTCATAATTGCTTCATAAATAAGTCAAATACCAAATACCACATACATGTTTTTAAATCCAATATGTCTCGTGGAACAAAAACTCATAATCTCAAATATCTACATAATATCCCTCATATAAAAGCTAGTACATAGAAAGAACAAAAGCTGAAAATAAAAGGAGTACATAATAGAAATATCCTCCAAGAAAACTCCAAGCAGCAACAATCTACTGACTTCTCCCTTGATTGCCTGTGTGGGGGAAAAGAAAAAATAGAGAAGTGTGTCAGATTAAAAGTCTGGTGAATGATAGTAATTACTAGAGTCTTTAAGCAAGATAAAAGTAATAGACTCTACAACAGTTCTAGCATAAATAAGGATAAAAGAAATAGGAAAGGAACAAACTAGAATTAAGTACGATTAAATATTGCTCAATTTATAAGATAGGTAACTTTGATTGCTTGCACTTGTCCTTGATTTCTGCTTTGAATTCCTAATCTGTAATTATGATGTAACCCTAATTCTATACTTTTTGATCGGCTTGCTACTCTATAGTACCTATCTGCAGGCCAGATGCTATATAACTCCCTGATGTTACAGTGGACCAGACGACATATATAGCTCCCTACACTGAAGGCATTTATTTACTGTGGACCAGATACTATATATAACTCCCTATACAGAATGTTGTTGTGGACTAGACGATATATATAGCTCCCTACATAGAAGGCAATGGTGTCTGCGAAAGACACCCATACTAAGTGCTTAGAACTCATAGCTATTATTGAGCACCCGAATGGAAGTCGTACGCGTAACTGCCACAATGCCCATGCTGCCTTTTACTCCACCTATTAGGCCTTCTTACTACCTCAAACTCCAGCATAAGCGTGCCCCTCATCCCACTTCACTCTAATGTGAGATCACCATGTGTTTATAGAAAATAGGGGAAATGCTGTTGGTACTAGTTCGTCGTCCAAACTATATATATTTGCGCCCCTTACCCAAGTCCGTCGTGATTTGGACTTTTAATTGACCAATTACTACCATTTCTAGCATAAGCATGCCCACGTCTCGCTTCAGGCTAATGTGAGAACACCGTTTGGTCTAATAAGGAATGCTATTTGGTATAGGTCCTACTTTCATTTTTTATTATTAACTTAGGTGATTTAAATAAGCTTTTACATTTTTCTCTACTATCTATGCTTATTAATTTTTCGTAAGTCTTAAAATAAGCCTAATTATGTTCTTTTTTTATTATAACCAATCATGTTTGCTTAACCCAAGGTCTAAGTGTGAAAATAAGCTTCTTTCATCTTTTACTCTTTTTTAGTTATAATTCTAATTTATAACTAGGCCAGCCTTTTTAATTCATTCCAATTAACGTCATAATTTGGCGTAATTTCAGTCCAATTCCATTTATATTACAGTCTTTGATATTTACATATTATATTCCATTATTTTAGTTTTCTTACAATTTAATCCATATGCGCATTAATCCTATTCTAATCCATACGCGAAGAAGAAGGAGAAATAAAAGAAAACTGAAAATAGAAGAAAATCCAAAGCATAGTAAGAAGATGTAAATAACGTACAAATAACAGTTAATAAACTAAAATACTGTAAATAAACTGTAAATAAGCGAAAAAGCTATAATTAACAGAAATAAACTAAAATTACTGAAAAGAATAGCTGAAAGGAAATAGACAGAAAATAGTTCTAAAAACTGTAAATAAACAATTGACGAGGCTATTAAAAAAATTATAGTTTACTACAACTATTGGATACCCTATTATTTTAAATTACTTAAAGAAATATTAAAATAATTACAGTCACTCACCTCCGATCCTAAGTTCTTCCTGTGCTCTTCCCGGATCCACTTGGTGTTGTAAAATAATTTAATTTATAACAATTTTCTCCTTTGGAAAAATTATTCAGTTTAGGGTCCTTCCTAGAAAAGTGAACCCCATTAGAGGAAACCTAGAATGAGAAAAAGTGTTAGGTCTAGGTGTATATTTATATAGGTAGAAGTGGATCTCGAACCATTGGATTTGCGGATTGAATATGATGCAACCACGTTATAGGCTGAATAGGAGTCATCGGATGCAAAAATAGTGGAACTGGATTAAAATAAAGATGCAAAACACGTCACAATAGGATCTAGAACGTTCAAATGAATGAACGTTCGTTCATTCATAAATAACAGTGGCGGGTCGACCGCCTTGGTGCCCAGATCGACCGGCCGGTCGACCTTCCTATATATATTCGCTTATTTTATTTATTTTATAACTTAGTCATATTAGCTTGGTTTCTGACGTTCTATATATGGAAATTGACCAGAAAATTACCACGGACACAACGATCCAATTCTCGTGGCTCAATTCTGATAATTTCACAAGGTTATTTTATTATCTTGTTAATTAATGAATTAATTGTTATAGGTTAAATTTTGGGTTGTTACAAGGACTAAGTTAGAAAAATCCTCGATTCACTCTCCTCAAAGTGGAATCAAAGACATTAGTGATAGAAGAGGCTAATGATGGTAATATTTTAAAAATAGAATATTTAATATGTAATTTATTATCCAAGAAAGCACAATGCAAGGTAGAAGAGAAAACAAGGCAACATAAAAGAAATCCAATGCTTTTAAAGCAATAACTAATGATTAAACGATGATAATTATGAGAAGATTGACTTTATAACTTGGAATTTCATAAATTTCTTGAAGTATAGAAAGAAAAACAACTTTCATGGACCATAAAATAAAACTCCTATAATTGGAACTGCAATTAAATATTTCAACTGTAATGAACTTGTTTGTTTGTAAAGAGACTGCCTGCATCAAAAGAAATCAAGGATCACGCAATCACTGATTCATCTAGAAAAAGAAAGAGGGCATACACAACAACATTAGATGATTCAGATACCACTTCAAGTGACAACGAACCAGACACTGAGGATGCAAACATGTGTTTCACAGCAATAGTAGGTTAATCAAAACATATCAAAGGGAAGGCGAAAAAAGCGGTACTTTTTAATTTTTTTAATATCATTTCTTTTAAGATTATTAAATTTTAGAATAAAATATAAATAGATAATAATATTGGATGCATATAAGTGTATGCATGTTTGTATATATAGAAATCTTTCGCCTTAATTTTATTTTTGGATTTTTGGCCCATACATTGACATACTTGAATCCATATACCGACATACAGCCAAAATTTTCAATTTCAAATTTTGAATTTCAATCTCTTTTGCATTTTTTCCAAAAACCTAAAAAGGAAACTTTTGACCTGAAACATGTCGGTCCATACCCTATTAATCAATATAATTTTATCCATTCATTCACCCACTTATTTCAGAATATCAAAACATCTCGTCACTCTCTTATCTCCTTAACTCCTCAAAAATAGCCTCCTTAAGCCAACAACTAAAAACTATTAGGCTCTTAAAAAAATCATATGCTTTCTTTTCAATGACAAAGAAGCCATCGATACTTATATTGAATATGCTACTTCCGGAAACGTACTTCCTGAAAGATTTGCAAAATTTGATGATTTCTCTTCTTATGGTCTTCAAGATATTTGTTTTCAAAATGATATTCTTGGTTTTGCCTACTCTTCTCAAAATGATTTCATTTTTTATCCAGATTTAGTAAAAATGTTTTATGCAAATTTAAATAGAAAATCTTTTAAAGGAGAAGAGGGACAAATTTGGAGTAGTGTGAAAGACACTTCAGTTGTTTAGATTGTGAAATTTCGGGTCTTGGTTGAAAATATAATGGAATTAAGCTCTCTTCCTTTAAAATTGATGAACAAATTTGAGAATATTTTCGTGATATTTTTTAAAATGACGAAGATTTTGAATTCAAACATAGAAATCTTAGACCTAAATCGAGACAAGTCTTACTTTACAACAAAGCAACATTTCAAGGATGAATGTTTACAATAACCCGACTCAAAAGGTCTTTAATATTCATTTATCCATTTATGGAAATTACCACATCAATTGGACACAAGTCATCTTAGAAGATTTTGTCCAAAAGAATATTTCTAGACATGAGAACACACTTTACCGTAGTGTGTATCTCGCTAGAGTTTTCGAATACTTTCGCGTTGATTCAAAAGGAAAACCGACTTTAGCTTAAAAAATAATTCAACAAATCCAACATTTCTCTCATGCCTATTCCTTCTTTCTTTTAACCTTATGAGACCCTTCCCCAAAAGGAAGAAGACTGGCGGGGGAAGAACAACAAGAAATTGAAAAAGAAGAAGAAAGTTATAAAATTCAAGGAGAAGAGGAGGAAGTAAAGACTTCTCCTGAAAGTTTTAAGAAACTATCTCAAAGATCTAACAAAGGAATCCTCAAAAATTAAGAGAAGATCGTCAAAAATCAAATGAAGCTAAGAAGGAACTTTACTAATCATTCTAGCAAAGTGGATAAGCGATTTGGGAAGATTTCGAAGAAGCTTGAAGGGAGCTTATGTCCTTAATTTTGTTTTAATTCTATCTAGTTATAAATTGTATCTTTTCTATATTTTATTTTCGTGCATTTTCTTAGTTTATTTCATGTTATCTTCTTATATTTTTTTTGCTATGTGTCATCTTGTTCTAATCAATGATAATTAGTTCTTGCCGTTATATATTATTCTATTAGTCTTTGAAAATTATTGAAATATAATGGTATTAAGTAAAATATATCAAAAACTTAAAAATGCAAATTTAGATACATATGTCGACATATTTATTTGTATATGTTGACATACTATAGCCGTTTGGATTTTTTTAAATTTTTTGAAATATTGTAATAAATTTAATTCAGTTATTTCAAATGCCTTTTCACTCCTCTTTAAGCCCATTTCTTCCAGAAAAACTCACACTTCAATTCGTCTTTCCATATCCTTCCATTGTCAACATTTTCATTAATAAAAATGTCTTCTCCGCAACAAAAACTTTATGAAAATCTTGAAGAGATACTCCAATCATTCAAATATGTTCTCTCATTCATGCT
Source organism: Allium cepa (assembly GCA_030765085.1). Classification (NCBI taxonomy): domain Eukaryota; kingdom Viridiplantae; phylum Streptophyta; class Magnoliopsida; order Asparagales; family Amaryllidaceae; genus Allium; species Allium cepa. The sequence goes on along the minus strand of CM060935.1, from coordinate 839,423,838 downwards.
AAGGAGTCAAAAGCATTTGGAATTAAGCCAAATGCAAATGATTAAAGAGCAAGAGAAGCATTTTGAAGCTCTTCGATGATTAGTTTCCTCCTTTATCAAAGATTCATGAGTTTAAATATAAAGATATGAAAAGCTCAAGATTATAATATAGTTTTTAGAATCGTTAGATTATATTATTGAAGTTATTTATAGCAATTTTTGATCTCTATCTCCAATTTCTGATCTTTGATATTTTAAACAAAAATAAACCATTTTAATTTCAAGTATATTTTTAAATATTTTATAAAAGTATTTTATGAATTCAAAAATATTTAAAACCATATTCAAATTGAAAACAATTTAAAAAGAAAACATTTTAAAAATTCACTAACATATGTTGATATACATATTTCGATATGTCGACATGTATGCCATTAATTTGTTTTTTAAATTTTGAATGGAATTGTCTGTTGGATACAACCCTTCACAAATGGATACATCTATGCATTCAATATATAAAAGGGAGACAAACAAATTTTTAATCAAGTAATAACTTACTTTCTTCTCACTCCTTACTTTCTTAGAAAATTCCCTAAAAATATACTATATACTCTTTAAAATCGTATAGAATCAATTCATATTTCATTGCATTAATTCACTGCTACTTACTGTTTTGCAAGCATCTCTCTCATATTTCAAAGGTCAAAGTACTTTCCAAAAGGCTATAGGATCCATTGTATCTAGAGTACAACTATTTGTCTTTGAAAAAACATCATCTTATTTATGTGGCTATGCTTGTAGCTTGTTTAAATCAAGTAGATGTGCTTAGTAGCCTAGTAAATCTAGTGGGCGATCTTTTTGCCCAATAAATCAAGAGAGTTTGCCCTAGACTCGTAATACAGGAGGGTGTACCTCATAGTCTTTAAATCGAGATTGTATTCTAGTTTGTCTTCTACCTAGTTTAAAGTTGGCAATTAAAAGAAATTTGTACAAACAAGTGTATGGGTAGGAGAAATCTAAACCAGTATAAAATATCTGGTGACATCTCTCTAGCTCTTTACTTTATTACTTTAAATTTATCAGTGATTGCATTTATGATTGATTGTTAGTATAAATCTGTGTTAATCAATCTGTGATTTGATATTAACCTTGAAAGAATTTTAAAAAGATTTACATAAGTTAGAAAACACTATTCACCCCCCTTCAGTGTTAAATTAGGCTTAAGATCCATTATTCCGCAACCAACATAAGACCTTAGTGGCAATCAAAAGCTAAGTGTAAATGTATATAGTATATAGGTATAAGGCCTTAGTGCACGCGAAAGCATAGTGTAAATTTATATAGCATATAGGAATAAGGCCTTAGTGGTTACCGAACAGTAGAAATTTATAAAATATATATGTATGTATATATGTATATATTTATGTATACATCTATATAAATATATGAAAGGCCTTAGGGGCAGTCAAGGGTATGGTTTATTGGTCACATTAAAACATTGGGATTATGTTGTAGGGTAAACCGAAGGGGTTTTTTTAGTTGTGGCTTCACGGTATTGATTTGATATTTAATTTACAAGCCAACAATATAGGGTTAATTGTGGATTAGATTTATTGCATTAGTATTGTAAATGGGAATAATAGTTTCGCATATCAACGAAGCGATCTTTCTATTTTCTTATTTAGAGTAATATGTTAGTAACATTAGACTTTATGTATGACCCTTGTTTTTATTCTTGTTTTTTCTTATAATATCATGGGTACTCATTTGATTAGGCTAAGTTTATGTGCTTAGAAATGTGCTTTTTGAATGGTTGAATAATGCAAGCCGAAGACAAAGCAAGAGGCTTGGGTGTTATATTTATATTGTTTTAATTCTGTTGTGTTTAGTGTTTATGTTCACATCTTCATATATAGTGCATGGCACTAATAGCTATGTTATACTATATTTTATTTATTTACAATACCACCCTGATGTTTTGGCATCCTGCTATGGCACACTTCCTTAACTCCCCTTAGATTTTTAATTTTTTTAGATCGAACTCGATTGTGGCACACTGCCATATACCATTGGAATTTAGAATAATAGTCAGGGTGCACTTACCATCCAATGAATGTATGAGATGGTATATATTTACAATCATGGTTCAACCCTTTTATCTCATCATTTATTGTGTACCCTACGTATTCTCTAGATAAAACATCTTTTCTATCAATTTGAATGATACCCTATCATTTATTAGCTCCACTAAGCTTCCTTTCCTTTCAAAATAAGTTAATAAAATTTTAACTTATAAAATCCTTCCTTTATTTCATCCCTATGACATGGTCAATTAACACTTGGGAACTATTTTCCAAAGTGCACTAATTTTACTTAGAAAATCGTAGCTTCCCAAGCTATCACAAATTGAACTTAAATGTCGCCAATTAGCTATCCCATAGCCATCACAAGTCAAGCCTAGCTAATATGTATTGGCTATCCTATAGCCATCACATGTTGATTTACATAGGCCATCGCTATTAACCCTCAACTAGCACGCACGTTGATAGTTTATTTTACATATCATAAGTTAAGCTTTCTATAAGCTGTCGCAAGTTAATAGCTTCCTGAGCTATCACACGTTGAGCCTCAAATGGCTATCGCATGTTGGCCCCTTTTCTAGTTGTCGCATATTGACAACTTTATTAGCTATAACACTTATGCCCCCTTAACCATCGCAAGTTGACTTCCCAAGCCATCGTAAATTGAGCTTCCTCTAAGCTATCGCAAGTTAGCTTTTATCAAGTCATTATAAGTTAAGCTGCTATCAAGCCATCGCGAGGTGGTTAATCGTATAGCTATTTAAGTTGATAGCCATAGTGGTATCACAAGTTGAATACCCATAGGGGTTATCATAGGTTGATATGGCATATTTGTAATTAACTTGAAAACTTTTATCTTATTAACTAATTACTTTACAACAAATCCCATTTGGTATCGAATTCTTATTGGTTAATAGACCTCTTTACAATTTATTTTAAAGAACTTGGAAATTACATTTCCTACTAATTAATTAATTCTTTCATTTTCCAAACATTTCGATAAAATAGGAAATTAAGGGGGGGAAACCCAAAATTTCACTAAAAATCCAATTTATCATAATCTATCTCACGGCAGAATTTCAAGTCAAAATAATTGTTTTTATTATTTTTAGTAATTAATTTTTTGAAACTAATCATTTTATTAACTTCGAAAATTCCTAACAGTTCCAAAAAAAATTCCATAAATCATAATTAAAATCTATCATTATTTATCATTATAAACTTCATACTAAAATTATGAAACATGTAAATGTGGTTAAATCATGGTTTATCCTAAAACATGGACAAATTCCTTTCATTTAAATTTTGAATTACATTCCAAATAAAGTTTAATCATTCAAACACATTTATCATCATAAAAATCATCCAATTAAAAGTAAATCCAAACCAAAATGGGTTAGAAAGGGTTTTAGGGAAATTTTTACTCACATTAATCTAGAAAACTTTGATTAAAACCCTGCTTTAGTCCTCTTTCTTCTTAAAGTTGAAGCCTTGAATTCTTCTAGCTTTAATTTCATTTTCCTTAGCTTGAAAATGGTGATCAGCTTAGTATAGTTTTAGGGATATGTTTTGTACATGAAGTGGAATGAGAGAATATGGGTAAGGCATAAGGGTTAGTGTTTTTCGCTTGGGCCAGTATCCCCTCCAACGTGGTCTCACCAATGCATCTCCCCTAATGTAAGTCCTTCACACTCTAAAACTTAATTTATTTGTCTTCATTAATAAGGCTAACTTTAAATGCCTTAATTGTCCTTGGTCCATTCAATTAACTTTTAAAGTGTCACACTCTTAATTAACTAAATCCCCCTTATGTAATTCTTACAATTAAACTTATATATTCATCTATTTGATAATATCTTATTTTTATTAGTTTAATTTAGTTTCCCATGTTACGGATCCTCCAAAATATTGGGTGTTACAGTTGCATTTCCTATAGCCCTTCTTATGACAACGGTTACATTACCTTGTTTTGATCTTCGAATGATCCCTCAACACACCTAAACATATTAAGTGGCTCGAAGAGGATTATGCTCTACTAGTTAAGATTATAATTCAATATGAATGACTCAAACTATAGAGTTAGCGTGCCTAGGATCAAGTCCACTTGCAATTTGTTGCTTATAGTAAGCACATAAAGTTTACTACTATAGCCTTTCATGGTTAAAACAAAATCCTCAACGCAACATCTCTTACTCATCTTCATACAGAACAACTTCTTAATAATCTCGTACTTTATGGAACAAGATTGCTTCCTAAACAATGCTTTAAGGATTTCATATATTTTATGGACAAATATATTTTCATGTTTTCTTCGCAGTGACTTGTCTAATGTAGACAACGCAAATGCTTAAGTGATTTTGCAATCAACAAGCCAATGTTTTAAGCTTTCACTGTCGTGGTTATTGTTTCAACGGTATTTCACTTAAACGTTCAATATTAGACGACCATAATGCTTGTACCTGAGTGCTTCTGAACTGCTCTTACCTAATCATTATAGCCAGGTCTAGTGAAATTACCATTTTCTTAAAATAATCTTAGGTTGATCATTATGCTGTAAATTAAATTTAAGTAGATTAGAGCAATTTAAATATAGAGGATGTTATTATATTATTAAACTGGTTCTATTTTCTTTTTATTTATCTAATAAGCTCCTATCATATTTTTATATTTCTCAAAACCCTTAGAAAAGATATAGAAATCTTTTGATTTCTCTAGTGGATGTTAGGACTTGGTTGCATTGATATTCTAACCTTGAGTTTGCTTAACAAATCATAGGCCCATAAGCGATGGATAAGAGTTTATCAATTGTATCATGTTACAACTCCTAACCCGTGGTCATAGCTCTACTATCATCTCAACCTTGAGTTTGCTTAGCAATTAAAAGAGATTATTCACTCATACCTACCATAAGTTAAAGACTAAGTGTAATGTGTGTGCCGTGAGTTTTCTTAACAAATACGTATAAGTACCTTACCTCGTCTAGTCCTTATATTTAGTACTGTAGATAACATCCATAGCTTGAGTTTTCTCTAAAAAGTATCCAAATAATCTATTAGTATATAAATGGTAAAGGACAACATTATGTATTAGATATTCATAATCTTTAATATATACTTTTATCCCAGTGATCTTAATTTAGTGAATAATGTATTTCTTTTGAAATGTCCTTATGATTCAAGTTTCAGACTCATCCGAAATCACGGTATATATACAATACATATATATTTATCCCTTCAATCTAATTTGGGTTTCTTATCATTCCATTATATTGTACATCCATATTATACAAGTTTAATTTATTTATAATGCTTTTAATTTAATTAAATTGAATAATATCTCATGTATGTTATTAATTAAATCGTATTTAATTAATTTATACTATTAGTTTATTAAAAATTAATTAAACTACTTCAAAATTCAAAATTTTATTTTATTCATCCAAAGCAAATTTAAGATAAATATTTAGTATAACATTTATAGTTTATATACATAAATCATTATATATATATGCATGCATGCATGTATGTAGGTGTATGTTTTATTATTAAATATTTAATTAATTAATTTAATAAATATATCATTTAGTTAAAAAAATTAATTAAAAATTTTAATAAATTCAAAAAAATTATTTATAATTTTTCTTAAATAATTTACGGTGTGTGTGCCTATATATATTCAACTATAACATTTACAGTTATATATATAGAAAACGTAGCAGTACCAATAATTTTATTTTAGTTTATAATGTTGAGATCTTTGATTAAAAAGAAATAAATGAATCATTTGATTACTATCATAAATAAATCTTTGGAACTAAAAATAAGTATAAGATTAGAGCTAATTGGGATGAATTATATCCTAATGTCGCTAGGATTGATTTACATGTACTTATTTTCCATTTACGAAAGAGTAAATTTTAAGGGCTATAAAAGATATGCAAAACGAAAAATCAACTGGCCCTGATGGGTTTTCTATTTATTTTATGAAATATTTTGATATGTTTTAAATATGAAATAACTAATATTTTTAATGAATTTTATGATAGTTTATTACAATTAGGTAGGTTTAATTTTGCTAATGTAATCTTATTACATAAGAATATAGGTGCAAATGAGTTAAAAAATTCATGCTTATTTCACTATTAAATTGTTCTTTCATAATCATTTCTACGGTTTTAGCTATAGGTGTAACAACCCGATATTTTCAATCATTTGCATCCACGTATGACAGATTTGAATTGCTCAAAATACCAGATTGTAAATTTATATTTGGCAAAACTCAGCATATATAGTAAATAAATCACAGAATCACAGACACAGAGTAATAATATACAGCGGAAACAAAAGATAGTAGTTCATGAAGCTACTATATACATATCAGAGTTAAATAAGATAAAACAGAAGTCTCGAATACCATAGTCAAATACAAGATCAGAATACATCACTAGAATCAACTGAATAACTGAAAGCTGGACAAATAGTTGGATCTCCAAGTGAAGCTCCAACTCCAAAGGTGAGTCTCAAAAGCTGTATCACTCAGTCTGACCCGAGCGTAAAACAAAACACAAAACACTCGAGTCAGGATTAACATTCTTATATCAATAAATCCAACTCAAGTAAAATAACAACTGAAATACAAATAACTCAAAGAATGTTTGGGATAATCATCCTCGAAGGATCCTTAAACTATTTACTATGTATTAATATATGCTATTATAATAATGTCTAAGGTAAAGTAAACTTACTTAAAAATAGCGTTAAGGCTTTACATTTTCCACCTTAACACATACATAGTTCCAGTAGTTTATTCAGTATCATAGTCCCTCCTGATCGGGAAGCCACCAGAGGATACTCCATAGGCTACGACACAAAACCAAAATCGTACAAGACGCACTAGGGTCGGTGACACGGCACAACTAGGCAATGTCAGGATAGATATACCAATTGCACTTCCGGACCGATGGTAACGCGTAGCAGAAACTACCGTCCACCTCGAGTCATACCCCCAAAAATAAAAGGTGCGCCCAATCAATCACAAAGTAATAGAATGGTATCGAAGAAGTGTGTTCGATAAGAGGAGCGATCTCATTAGCCCGTCGATTGCTTCTGTTTTAGCCACTTTATGCCAACTCACGGGAGTCGGGTACATATATATACCTCAATAGGACGTCGCCACCATCCTACTTCATTCTGAAATCTCCACCGCATACACGGTGGTTAAAGTGGCTTTCAGAGTTGGCAGAGAGTATGACAACTTTCGATCCCGGTCTCTTTAACAACCAAACGTTATAATAACACCGCGGTCATTTCAAAATAATTTATACTTTATAACCAAAATATCGTTGCCTTTAAAACCATATCAATACAATTTCATTTCCATTTCAAAACCAAATACGATATAATTCCATATCAAATATATCCTTTTTCCAAATACCAAAGCATTTCTCAAAGTTATAATACTTTCGAAACCAAATGTAACAACCCGGGATTTTGGATATTACTGTTGATATTAAATTATAAGTAAATTATTATTTAATATTGTGTTTAAAAATAAATTGGATAATAAAATGAGGGATTATAAACAATATCTTTATGAATATAATTTGGGATTTGAATTTTAAATAAGTCATATTATTTTATTTGAAGCCTATTTCAACATTTGATGGTTGAAAAAAAAAAGTGTAAACGAATGAAATAAAGTTTGAAAAGCTTTATTTTTGGATTTGGATTGAAAATAAATAATTATGATGGTTTAGTTTTAGTTAATTAATAATATTGGAAATTTATTCCAATGTTAGCCTTTTATTGTAAAATAAAAGGAATAATATGAAGAAAGTAAAATTTAGAAGTGTAATTAGGCTTGGAATGATGTATTAATGTTATAAAAATGTTAAAACATTTTATACACTTCATTAGACTTAGAAATAAATTTTATTTGATTGAAATGGATGAAAATAGTGATTTTTCACTAAAAATGGGAATATTGATAAATATTGTTAAAAATTTGTGTTATATGGGGAAAATAATATTGTTATTGGAAAAAAATGTGTTGATGATTAAAAAGTGTTAGAATTATTTATTGCAATTTATTTGACACGAAAGAAATTTTTGTTTAAGTTATTGCATTAAAAATAGTGTTTTTACACTAAAATAGTGTAATTTGTAAAATTGTCAAAGATAGGGTTTTATTTATAAAAATTACTTTTTATTGTCAAAATAAATTTTATTTTTTATATAATAACAATTTTATTGCAAAAAATTTGTTGTAGATATTTTATTTGGTTAAAAATGAGAAAACTAGTGTATAAATTGATTGAATAGTTTATGTATATAACATAGGAATTTCTCTAAGTATATTAGCCTTGGGCTTATTTGGATAAGGGTTGAATCCATTAGCTCTCTCTAGAACCATCTAGTAAAGGGGAAATAGGTGTACATACCCTTTTTTCTCATCTTCCTCCTCAAAACAAAAGATATAGTAAATAGAAAGAAAGAAAAACAATGGCTTTCTCTAGTTAAATCTCAATTCCACTCAATTTCGCTCTTAATTCAAGAAGAACTTTACCAAAATAAGAATAGAGAAAGGATTTCACCTTCAAGCTCTAATCCTTCTTTACAAATTTGGGTATTTGCTGTATAAAATAAAAGGTGAGTTTGAAACTCATAATTTTTAGCTTTGATTGAGATTTCAAGGTAAGAAATCTCAATTCTGTTTGTTGCATGTTTATTTGTGAAATTGCCGTCAGTAAATTGGGCAGCTGTCTTTCGTTTTAAGTCAAAATTAGATAATTTTAGATGTTCTGGAAACCATAGACATAGATCTACAAGTTTCATGTTTTTAGTTTTCTAAAATTTTGATGATTTCTTGATCAAAATCATGTTTGTTTGTTGCTGTTCGAGAGCAAATTGACAACAGCAACAATCATAGGCCAAAGAAGTGTTCTAGCCATAAGTTTTTCGTTTCTTTTCCAATTTAGGTCAAATTTTTTTTGCTAGAAAATGTATTCAATAAGGAGTAATTTATCTTCAGCTTTCATTTTGATATTTTACTATTTGACTGACCTAAAATAGATTGTAAGCAGAAGTATAGTTATGTCTTTGACAGAATTTCCTGAGTTAGAATCTAATATTGTTTGAGCTATACCTTTCTCTATTTTGATCGGAATTCGATAATTTTTTATTTTTAGAAAAGCACAATTCATGTACTACAAGTTTCGTTCATTGTGTTTTCTATAATTTTGAAGTTTGCTTGGTCGAAATTATGGTTGTATGTTGTTGTCCTGAGAGAAAAATGATAGCAACAACAATCGTTGACCTTAGAATTGTATTAGCTCATTTTTGCTCTCATTCTCTTCGGTTTTGATGATGTTTTCGAGATATTTTTAGAGCTATGATGCCTATCAGTAGGCTAACTATATTTGAAGAATTTGAAATTCAAATTTAAATGGAATATGAATTGATTTTGGGTTAAATTTGAATTGAATTTGGGTTAAATTTGAATTGAATGCGCATTGAATTCAAGTTATCGGTTTTGAGATATCCCACTTAGTTTTCGTTGCTTTCGAGAATGGTTTTCACCAACCTATTTTTGAAATACATGGAAATTTCAAATTATTATTATATAGTATTTTTTTAACTATTTTTCTAAATGAAGATAGATTTATTTCCTATAATAAAGGAATTTCAAATATTAGTTTTAATAATCGTTTTTGGAAAATCGTTTTAAATTTCTGTTTTCTCTGATAAAATTACTTTATAAATAAAATTACTTATTTTTATGGATTTCGGATGTTTAAGAAAGATAATTAAATAGTAATGTATAACATGTGGTATGGGACACATGGATTTGCTCTATCGCTTAATATCGGACTTATCGATCAAAACCCTTTCGATGAACCATTTGAGATGATTTTTGTAACGACGCAGATTTTCGTTGCCGAAAAACCGAATAGTTAGGGGTTTTAAAAAGAATTTAAGAAAAGAAAAAGAGAGAAGAAGAGAAAAGAAAGACAGAAAATAGAGAAAGAAAACAGAGAATTTGAAAATGGAACGGAAGATAGAAAAATTTTAAAAATAGAACGGAACAGAAAGAAATAACAGAACAACAACAGAATCTCACAATTCGCAGCGGAACAACATATAATAATAAATGAATAATCTTTAAACAAAGAACTATATCAGTTATTACATTACATCATATCATCAGAGTGTACAACATCATACAACATCAACAGTGCAGCGGAAAAAGAATTACTATATAAGTAATATGCCATGCCATCCAGCTTGCCTCCAGCAACTTCAGAATATCCAGAATATCCTGATAAACCTTAAACTCTTAACTGCCCGTGTAGAAATTGGTGGGCACCCAGAGTTTAGGAAGGAAAACAATAAACTCCAAGTCAGTCATGTGACTGGTGTGAGAACTCAAAACAGTTTATTTATCTTTAAAATCAAAATAGAGGAATATTTTTAATTCAATTCGCAATGCTTTTAAAAATGAGACTACCATAAGGCCTCCCGCGCACACACACAATGCAAACGCAGAATCGGAGGAGATTTCTCCTTATGATAGTCAAAGATGCTTGATACGCATTTAAAATAACATTTGATATTATTATTAGTGTATAGTGTAGAAAAAATTCATTTCGAAAGTAGAATATAAATCTTAGCCAGCATAGACATTTCGAACTATGCCTACTATAGCTACCATCCAAACAGTGGTGACCACCATAAGTGAATAGCAGGTTCTACAACTAATACCGTACAAGTTTCGTATTGGGAATTGGATTTCCAACAAATGGTCAGGCCAAGGAACTTCCCATTGCCACTGAGAATGCCTCTGGAAAGACACCCCCGAGAACCAAACCGGAACTCTACCAACACAAGGCCGGGTTACCCCTTAACTGGGTAACTACTGACACGAGCACGCCATTCCCCGATCGTAAACGACCTTTTTCACGGGATCCCGATAACCAACAACCACAAAGTAATAACTCGTAGTAACCACATAGGTTAAATATCTGGGCTCCATACCATGATACAACCTCTATCCAGAAGGAAATGTACATACCCTAAGGGGAGCTACAGCAACCCCTAATAACCTTGCTGCATCTTTCCTGTTTTGACCATTTCCGGGATGTGAGGCTCGACGAATTCACGTCCACAAAAACACACTTTGTACAAAAAGCCGTGCTTTGGGTCAACAAATGATCAACACAATGATCATCAGGATAGACGATCAAATAAATGATCCTATCACAAATAATCAACACAATGATCATTTCAGCATCACTCAGCATGTCACATTACCAAACTGGGAATATATCGCTGATAACTTCAACTATATAACCTCTGAACTCGTACGTCTCAGAGAAGGGTGTTAAGCTAAAATAATAAATTCTCCGCCACCACAGAAATATATTTGAAAGAAATCGGCTTTATATCTCAACTTGTAATGTCAGACACACAATCCATACAAGTCTGTTCCGGGCTCGAACAGAACCGAAGGCACTTACAAAGAAGTCCTTGCAATCCGAATAATCTCTAATCACGTTCGGATTTCCCATCACTTATGGAGATCTCAATACCAGGGATCAGCCAGTGCAGAGACAATCAACAAGAAATCCTTTCGCTTTCGAAAATATCTGGTCTTCAACACCGATCTTCGAATGCAATTTATCACGACGTATCACATATTCGGAATGGGTTATACGACCCCATGGTCCTTTCCCGGTTAACCCGAATAGTGAGCGCTTATTTTAAAAAAAATAAGTGTGGCATTCAATTTCAAACAATTCACAACAAATACCTATTTAAAGGTAAATATTGATAGTCGGTCATTGAACTATCAATAGATATGCCAACATCACCAGATTCCAAATAATTTTCCAAATTATTTATTTCACAAAAATATCTTTATATAAGATATATAGTTTTCACACTTCAAAAATAAATCAACATTTATTTTCAAACAAATCTCCTTTTCATTTATAAATTCCATAAGGAATTTACATTTCCAAAATATTTATGAATATTCGATTTCCATTTAATTTTTTTTTATATTCATTTTCAATTTATCTTCAAAAAGATAAATTCCAAATATTCACTTACCATTGGAAAACATTTCTATACTTATTAAAAATAAGTGATTCACAGATCTTTTTTTTATTTTCTATACTTAGAAAATATTTAATATACCTAATCGAAATTAAGCATATATTTCATTCTTTAAGGAGACCATTCACTTAACCATATTTATTTGGGCTAAAACGAATGTTGCGTAAAACATCGTTACGACAACCCAAAATCACTAGTATAGGGATTCGAAATAAAACGGATATATAAATCCCAATACTATACAAAACATTTCCTTTCGGAAATTATCTATTATAACAACAGTGTTATAATCTATTATTTCCTTTTATTTCTCGAAAACATCTATTTCAACAATAAATGTTGAAATCTATGATTTCGAATCTCAATATATTTTAAAACATCGTTAGATCGTTTTAATTTTATTTAAAACCATCACATTCTAAATAATTTCTTTAACATATTATTCACTATTCAAAAACGTGAATATACTATGTTAATAAATTTCATCACTTCTATTCATTTTAGTTTAAGGAATTATTCACTGTCTAAAACATGAATATAACTCCATAAATGAATTAGAACAATTTACTTATCAAAATAAGTCGTTTCGAATTTATAAAACAACGTTTATAAATTTTTATTCTATTTATTTTATATCAACTTCCTTTTATAAATTTTCTTTATTAACCTATCTCAATCCATATCACAATGATATACTAGAAATTCATATTATAAGTCAAATACTTATAATTTATTTATTTACTAAATTGTTTCTTTAAACTTCATAAATTTTATAATCTTATAACTTATAAGATTCATTCATTTATCCAAAATCATTCCTTTAATAACTTTATAAATTTTATAAACCTACTACTTATTAAATTCTATTTATAACTTCACCGTTATAATTCTATAATTCCATTTCTATTTATGAAATTCATTTTCAATTTATTTTAACACTTAGAAAAGTTCGTTTTACAAATTCTAATGTTTTTTAATTTATAAATATCGATTTATAAATCTTTTAATATAAAACAATTTATATTATTCCTTTGAAACATCTTCAAAGTCTTTCATAATTTCATCACTTTGATTTATAAAATAATCAAATTTCATAAATCCTATTTTTTTAACTTTTTATAAAAAATCCCAGTTTAAATTATTTTATCAAATCATTAATCTCATATTCTCAAAAATCACTTTTAACTACATTCCTCAAAAATCATAATTTTTATAACATAAAAATTATAACGTTTATTTATTTGTAATAAATCAACTCCAAAAATATTTTATAAATGTATACTTTCAAAATCACTTTAGAATCCTTTATAAATAAAAATCGTTATTTTTAAACTTTCAAAATTGGATCCGATGATGCAACACATCAATAGTCAATCACGATTTTTCAATATCATATATCGATTTGATAAACAATCAAGCATCACAATATTTAAAATCAATAAATATTTGTGAGGAATCCAGTTGGATCCCTCCAACCTGTTTCCCTGCATCCACAGACATTAGCACAATACCATTCCGTTTCAAGGCGGAATATCGCGGTATATGGGATTTTATAAATATATATCCGCTTACTAACGGCGCAATAGGGTCTCATCCGCTAAAAGAAAATGCGGGAAATCAATCAACTGCAATATATACATATGCCAATATATATATATTGCTATATATATAATATAATACCAATTCCACTTCGAGGTGGAATATCGCGGTATATGTGTGTAATAAATAACCTCCGCTTACTAACGGCGTATAGGGTCTATTCACATCCAATATTTATATATATATATAACAATCATCATTCAAGCATTCAATCAACACAGTCAATAAATTTTAAATCTAACTATTTAAAATTTAAATAACAATAGAAATTCCTTTTGAGTGAGAAGTTCTCACCTTTGCTTCTATTAGCAATCCAATTTCCCTCTTGACTCGATTTTTCTTCATTTATTCCTTGTATAAATATTTACACAATTTATTAATATTCGAAATAAATCGAGTAAATTAAATTTTCATTTGACAAATTTTAATTCATCAGTTTTCTCCTTTAATAGTTTAAATTAATTGATAGTTTCGTTTAAACCAGTTTCTTCTTTAATGAATTTATTTTAACTAAAAATAAATTTCCTTTTATAAATTAAATCAACTAACAAACTTTGGTTTTAACTATTAATTGGTTATAAATAAATTTTTCCTTTTAAATAGAATATTTGAACTAAGTGAAAAATCACTTACCTACAATAACTTAATTAATTTATTCCTTTATTTAACTTAAAAATCAATTTCCTTAAATAAATCGTTTTATCAAATGATTTGAATTCTTAATAAAATTTCTTTTTTTTTTTTAAATTTTAAATCAACTAATCTTTCCTTAAATAAATCATTTTCTTTGTTTAATAAGTTTATCTTATTTACAAAATTTTACTTTAAATAAATTTCTTTAAATCAAATTTTCTCTTAATAAATTGTTTTACTAAAGATTTAAATTTAAAACTAAATTCCTTTTGACTTAGTTGTATTTATTTATTTATTTTATTTTATTTTTTTCAACTTCTTTAAAACATTTTTATATATATATTTAAAACTACATACTTCACTGCAATTTAAATACTTCATTATATTTTAAACTATATATTTCAAATGTATATATGTTTTCATTGAATTAAATTTTAAATTTTAAGAAATAAAATTCAAATACCTTCACTCTCGAACGCCACTGCACCTTCTCACGAGCTGCCGCAGCTTCCATCGTCGCCATTGCCTCTCTTGCCCTAGCCTCGAACGCGCCAATTCGCGTCACCATCTCCTCCACGCGACTGTCATCCTCACCGTTGCCTCATCTCGCTGCTCCACCCTCAATCGCGCGAGCACGAGTTGAACCCCCTACCATCGCTCGAATCGCGACTGCCCCATCGTCGCTGCCGCGCCATTGCGCGCGCGCCGCCGAGCCCCCCCTGCGCTCCCCTTGCTTCGCCCTCCAATTGCCTCCATGAATCGCGACCTAGCGCGCGCTTGCTCTCCACGTCGCACGCGTCGCCACTTCCCCTTGCCGTCTCACGCGCGCCTGCTTCCAAATCGCCGTCACCTCCTACGCGATACCAATTGAATTTCGCGCGTGTGCCGCCTCCCTAAGCTCGCGATTTTGTGATTTAGGGCTCAACATTTATTTGATTTTCGTGAATTGAAAACAAGATTTCGTTTAAACTTAAGGAAGAGGGAACGAGAGAGAGAGGCCATTTATTTTCTTCTGCTTGCTTTTGATTTTTTTTTTTTTTTTTACGAACAGAAGGGGAGAGGAACATTTAAGATCGAGTGGAGGCATGGTGTACACGATTTAGTTTCGTGAATTTAGGCGTGAGTTTAGGCATGAATGTAGGAAGAACGTGTGCGTGTTGACTTAAATATTTAAATTTAAATTTAAATTCGTTTAAAATCTTCAACGCGTTTATGTGTCGTGTGCTCACATATTAACTCCGAAAAATACGAAATTTGAAATCCCGCAATAATTCAATATTCTGGACCCAATGGAACTGGTTTCGTCGAAATCCGAGACTGTGCCTCGGACGGCTATTTTAAATATCGATTCGAACGATTAAATTCCAAAACTGAACAAATCACTTTCAAATTAAATTCTGAAGCTTCGATTATCTTCAATATTATCAATATGAATTTTACAAGCTTTTGAAATATTTTTAATCGGCTTAAATTTGAAGATTCAAATTTTTATTCAACTCTCACTAGATTAAATTCTATAATTTAATCGCCAAATTCATTCTGATAACTTGAAATTCAATTCAACTTATCATTTAAATATTTAAAATAAATTAAATATTTTCAAATTAAATTATTCAAAATTCTGGGTCGTTACAATCTTTCCCCCTTAAAAGAATTTCGTCCCGAAATTACAAGTTAAGAAGAATGCCCTTTATCCCGTCTATTATCTTTCACAATTCAAATAGTTTTATCAACTTACTAGCCTAAATCTTTTTATTAAAGATTCACTATTATTTCAACTAGCTTTCCAACTTCATTTATAGGTTTCAAACAATATTGTTTTACTAACCATTCAAATTTAAATTCAAATTCAAATTTCAAACTTTCAAATTTTTCTCAAAATTTTTTCTAACACCCTAAATTTTCGAAAAATTTCGCCAGCGTTTCCTTTGCGCGGCTCGATCGGTACGACTACAAAATGGCACCACGGCCCCTCAGAATCAAAAAGAAAAGAGAAAAGCCAAGTGGCGAGAGAAGAAAGTCATCAAATCTCATACTGAAATTGAAATACGTACCTTTTTGTCGAGCAATTCAATTTTTATCTTTGAAATCAAAATTTCCATTTCTTTATACACCTGTATAACCTGTATAACTTGCTAGTAGTAGCATCCAAATCCAACATTCAAACCATTTTGCCAATTCTATTGCAAAATTTCGATATATGTTTCTTTATATGTTTTTACTTCAGTATTGAAGTTACATATTAATTTTCATTCAATTTCACGTTTCAATTCAATTCACGACTTCAAATTCATTCTAATTCAATTCTCAATTTAAATTTTATTTGAATTAAACTCTAAATTCTAAATATTGAATTCTATTGATTAACTAATTTAATTCAATTTGTACATTCACATTACTACACTGAATTAGTTTCATTTACTAATTCATTTCAATATTCAATTCATCTCATTTTCACTTAGAAATCCAATTCCATTTTATTTATTCAATTCCATTTGAAATTATTTTACAAATGAATAAATTATCAAGTTAACTTACTTGAATTCAATCCATCTATTTCTTTCCATTATTAATGATAATAATTCGATATTATCACTTCTAACAATCATGCAAACATATACTATAATAATTCATAGAAAATCATTTCTTTTTCTATACAAAAATAGTTTTGGGAAAATTTATTTTATAATATAAATCAATTTTATATTCACTAACATATACGCGCTCATATCTATTATTACACTCAAACTCATTCTAGAGTACTGCTGACTCTATCTCTAACAAGTAACACCCTACAGAACCATGGTTGTCGCTTAACCAACAGCTCTGATACCAACTGTAACGACGCGGATTTTCGTTGCCGAAAAACCGAATAGTTAGGGGTTTTAAAAAGAATTTAAGAAAAGAAAAAGAGAGAAGAAGAGAAAAGAAAGACAGAAAATAGAGAAAGAAAACAGAGAATTTGAAAATGGAACGGAAGATAGAAAAATTTTAAAAATAGAACGGAACAGAAAGAAATAACAGAACAACAACAGAATCTCACAATTCGCAGCGGAACAACATATAATAATAAATGAATAATCTTTAAACAAAGAACTATATCAGTTATTACATTACATCATATCATCAGAGTGTACAACATCATACAACATCAACAGTGCAGCGGAAAAAGAATTACTATATAAGTAATATGCCATGCCATCCAGCTTGCCTCCAGCAACTTCAGAATATCCAGAATATCCTGATAAACCTTAAACTCTTAACTGCCCGTGTAGAAATTGGTGGGCACCCAGAGTTTAGGAAGGAAAACAATAAACTCCAAGTCAGTCATGTGACTGGTGTGAGAACTCAAAACAGTTTATTTATCTTTAAAATCAAAATAGAGGAATATTTTTAATTCAATTCGCAATGCTTTTAAAAATGAGACTACCATAAGGCCTCCCGCGCACACACACAATGCAAACGCAGAATCGGAGGAGATTTCTCCTTATGATAGTCAAAGATGCTTGATACGCATTTAAAATAACATTTGATATTATTATTAGTGTATAGTGTAGAAAAAATTCATTTCGAAAGTAGAATATAAATCTTAGCCAGCATAGACATTTCGAACTATGCCTACTATAGCTACCATCCAAACAGTGGTGACCACCATAAGTGAATAGCAGGTTCTACAACTAATACCGTACAAGTTTCGTATTGGGAATTGGATTTCCAACAAATGGTCAGGCCAAGGAACTTCCCATTGCCACTGAGAATGCCTCTGGAAAGACACCCCCGAGAACCAAACCGGAACTCTACCAACACAAGGCCGGGTTACCCCTTAACTGGGTAACTACTGACACGAGCACGCCATTCCCCGATCGTAAACGACCTTTTTCACGGGATCCCGATAACCAACAACCACAAAGTAATAACTCGTAGTAACCACATAGGTTAAATATCTGGGCTCCATACCATGATACAACCTCTATCCAGAAGGAAATGTACATACCCTAAGGGGAGCTACAGCAACCCCTAATAACCTTGCTGCATCTTTCCTGTTTTGACCATTTCCGGGATGTGAGGCTCGACGAATTCACGTCCACAAAAACACACTTTGTACAAAAAGCCGTGCTTTGGGTCAACAAATGATCAACACAATGATCATCAGGATAGACGATCAAATAAATGATCCTATCACAAATAATCAACACAATGATCATTTCAGCATCACTCAGCATGTCACATTACCAAACTGGGAATATATCGCTGATAACTTCAACTATATAACCTCTGAACTCGTACGTCTCAGAGAAGGGTGTTAAGCTAAAAGAATAAATTCTCCGCCACCACAGAAATATATTTGAAAGAAATCGGCTTTATATCTCAACTTGTAATGTCAGACACACAATCCATACAAGTCTGTTCCGGGCTCGAACAGAACCGAAGGCACTTACAAAGAAGTCCTTGCAATCCGAATAATCTCTAATCACGTTCGGATTTCCCATCACTTATGGAGATCTCAATACCAGGGATCAGCCAGTGCAGAGACAATCAACAAGAAATCCTTTCGCTTTCGAAAATATCTGGTCTTCAACACCGATCTTCGAATGCAATTTATCACGACGTATCACATATTCGGAATGGGTTATACGACCCCATGGTCCTTTCCCGGTTAACCCGAATAGTGAGCGCTTATTTTAAAAAAAATAAGTGTGGCATTCAATTTCAAACAATTCACAACAAATACCTATTTAAAGGTAAATATTGATAGTCGGTCATTGAACTATCAATAGATATGCCAACATCACCAGATTCCAAATAATTTTCCAAATTATTTATTTCACAAAAATATCTTTATATAAGATATATAGTTTTCACACTTCAAAAATAAATCAACATTTATTTTCAAACAAATCTCCTTTTCATTTATAAATTCCATAAGGAATTTACATTTCCAAAATATTTATGAATATTCGATTTCCATTTAATTTTTTTTTATATTCATTTTCAATTTATCTTCAAAAAGATAAATTCCAAATATTCACTTACCATTGGAAAACATTTCTATACTTATTAAAAATAAGTGATTCACAGATCTTTTTTTTATTTTCTATACTTAGAAAATATTTAATATACCTAATCGAAATTAAGCATATATTTCATTCTTTAAGGAGACCATTCACTTAACCATATTTATTTGGGCTAAAACGAATGTTGCGTAAAACATCGTTACGACAACCCAAAATCACTAGTATAGGGATTCGAAATAAAACGGATATATAAATCCCAATACTATACAAAACATTTCCTTTCGGAAATTATCTATTATAACAACAGTGTTATAATCTATTATTTCCTTTTATTTCTCGAAAACATCTATTTCAACAATAAATGTTGAAATCTATGATTTCGAATCTCAATATATTTTAAAACATCGTTAGATCGTTTTAATTTTATTTAAAACCATCACATTCTAAATAATTTCTTTAACATATTATTCACTATTCAAAAACGTGAATATACTATGTTAATAAATTTCATCACTTCTATTCATTTTAGTTTAAGGAATTATTCACTGTCTAAAACATGAATATAACTCCATAAATGAATTAGAACAATTTACTTATCAAAATAAGTCGTTTCGAATTTATAAAACAACGTTTATAAATTTTTATTCTATTTATTTTATATCAACTTCCTTTTATAAATTTTCTTTATTAACCTATCTCAATCCATATCACAATGATATACTAGAAATTCATATTATAAGTCAAATACTTATAATTTATTTATTTACTAAATTGTTTCTTTAAACTTCATAAATTTTATAATCTTATAACTTATAAGATTCATTCATTTATCCAAAATCATTCCTTTAATAACTTTATAAATTTTATAAACCTACTACTTATTAAATTCTATTTATAACTTCACCGTTATAATTCTATAATTCCATTTCTATTTATGAAATTCATTTTCAATTTATTTTAACACTTAGAAAAGTTCGTTTTACAAATTCTAATGTTTTTTAATTTATAAATATCGATTTATAAATCTTTTAATATAAAACAATTTATATTATTCCTTTGAAACATCTTCAAAGTCTTTCATAATTTCATCACTTTGATTTATAAAATAATCAAATTTCATAAATCCTATTTTTTTAACTTTTTATAAAAAATCCCAGTTTAAATTATTTTATCAAATCATTAATCTCATATTCTCAAAAATCACTTTTAACTACATTCCTCAAAAATCATAATTTTTATAACATAAAAATTATAACGTTTATTTATTTGTAATAAATCAACTCCAAAAATATTTTATAAATGTATACTTTCAAAATCACTTTAGAATCCTTTATAAATAAAAATCGTTATTTTTAAACTTTCAAAATTGGATCCGATGATGCAACACATCAATAGTCAATCACGATTTTTCAATATCATATATCGATTTGATAAACAATCAAGCATCACAATATTTAAAATCAATAAATATTTGTGAGGAATCCAGTTGGATCCCTCCAACCTGTTTCCCTGCATCCACAGACATTAGCACAATACCATTCCGTTTCAAGGCGGAATATCGCGGTATATGGGATTTTATAAATATATATCCGCTTACTAACGGCGCAATAGGGTCTCATCCGCTAAAAGAAAATGCGGGAAATCAATCAACTGCAATATATACATATGCCAATATATATATATTGCTATATATATAATATAATACCAATTCCACTTCGAGGTGGAATATCGCGGTATATGTGTGTAATAAATAACCTCCGCTTACTAACGGCGTATAGGGTCTATTCACATCCAATATTTATATATATATATAACAATCATCATTCAAGCATTCAATCAACACAGTCAATAAATTTTAAATCTAACTATTTAAAATTTAAATAACAATAGAAATTCCTTTTGAGTGAGAAGTTCTCACCTTTGCTTCTATTAGCAATCCAATTTCCCTCTTGACTCGATTTTTCTTCATTTATTCCTTGTATAAATATTTACACAATTTATTAATATTCGAAATAAATCGAGTAAATTAAATTTTCATTTGACAAATTTTAATTCATCAGTTTTCTCCTTTAATAGTTTAAATTAATTGATAGTTTCGTTTAAACCAGTTTCTTCTTTAATGAATTTATTTTAACTAAAAATAAATTTCCTTTTATAAATTAAATCAACTAACAAACTTTGGTTTTAACTATTAATTGGTTATAAATAAATTTTTCCTTTTAAATAGAATATTTGAACTAAGTGAAAAATCACTTACCTACAATAACTTAATTAATTTATTCCTTTATTTAACTTAAAAATCAATTTCCTTAAATAAATCGTTTTATCAAATGATTTGAATTCTTAATAAAATTTCTTTTTTTTTTTTAAATTTTAAATCAACTAATCTTTCCTTAAATAAATCATTTTCTTTGTTTAATAAGTTTATCTTATTTACAAAATTTTACTTTAAATAAATTTCTTTAAATCAAATTTTCTCTTAATAAATTATTTTACTAAAGATTTAAATTTAAAACTAAATTCCTT
Organism: Allium cepa; assembly: GCA_030765085.1. NCBI lineage: Eukaryota > Viridiplantae > Streptophyta > Magnoliopsida > Asparagales > Amaryllidaceae > Allium > Allium cepa. The sequence continues at coordinate 839,401,890 of CM060935.1, read as the reverse complement.
TTGACTTAGTTGTATTTATTTATTTATTTATTTTTTTTTTTCAACTTCTTTAAAACATTTTTATATATATATTTAAAACTACATACTTCACTGCAATTTAAATACTTCATTATATTTTAAACTATATATTTCAAATGTATATATGTTTTCATTGAATTAAATTTTAAATTTTAAGAAATAAAATTCAAATACCTTCACTCTCGAACGCCACTGCACCTTCTCACGAGCTGCCGCAGCTTCCATCGTCGCCATTGCCTCTCTTGCCCTAGCCTCGAACGCGCCAATTCGCGTCACCATCTCCTCCACGCGACTGTCATCCTCACCGTTGCCTCATCTCGCTGCTCCACCCTCAATCGCGCGAGCACGAGTTGAACCCCCTACCATCGCTCGAATCGCGACTGCCCCATCGTCGCTGCCGCGCCATTGCGCGCGCGCCGCCGAGCCCCCCCTGCGCTCCCCTTGCTTCGCCCTCCAATTGCCTCCATGAATCGCGACCTAGCGCGCGCTTGCTCTCCACGTCGCACGCGTCGCCACTTCCCCTTGCCGTCTCACGCGCGCCTGCTTCCAAATCGCCGTCACCTCCTACGCGATACCAATTGAATTTCGCGCGCGTGCCGCCTCCCTAAGCTCGCGATTTTGTGATTTAGGGCTCAACATTTATTTGATTTTCGTGAATTGAAAACAAGATTTCGTTTAAACTTAAGGAAGAGGGAACGAGAGAGAGAGGCCATTTATTTTCTTCTGCTTGCTTTTGATTTTTTTTTTTTTTTTTACGAACAGAAGGGGAGAGGAACATTTAAGATCGAGTGGAGGCATGGTGTACACGATTTAGTTTCGTGAATTTAGGCGTGAGTTTAGGCATGAATGTAGGAAGAACGTGTGCGTGTTGACTTAAATATTTAAATTTAAATTTAAATTCGTTTAAAATCTTCAACGCGTTTATGTGTCGTGTGCTCACATATTAACTCCGAAAAATACGAAATTTGAAATCCCGCAATAATTCAATATTCTGGACCCAATGGAACTGGTTTCGTCGAAATCCGAGACTGTGCCTCGGACGGCTATTTTAAATATCGATTCGAACGATTAAATTCCAAAACTGAACAAATCACTTTCAAATTAAATTCTGAAGCTTCGATTATCTTCAATATTATCAATATGAATTTTACAAGCTTTTGAAATATTTTTAATCGGCTTAAATTTGAAGATTCAAATTTTTATTCAACTCTCACTAGATTAAATTCTATAATTTAATCGCCAAATTCATTCTGATAACTTGAAATTCAATTCAACTTATCATTTAAATATTTAAAATAAATTAAATATTTTCAAATTAAATTATTCAAAATTCTGGGTCGTTACAATTTTAAGATGTTATTAAATTTTGGGTAGATTATATGGTCCGACAACTCTAATTTAGGAGCACATTCGATGAAGGATCATTTTAAGATGTGTTTCTTAATCGCCGCTGAAACGAGATGAATTAAGAGCTAGAAATTCCTAATTTGAATGATGGTTATAAATAACCATCTAGATGTTATTTTTACTTGCCAGTGAGATGAGGTAAGCTTCTTTATGATGATTTTACGATTTTGAGATGTATTATGATAGTTTTTACCTGTCGATTAGATGAGACAAGTCACGATGCCACTAAATCGTTAATGAGATGAAACGAGTATGGTATTATATTTACTCGCCAATGAGATGAGGCTGAGTATTATTTCATGATGTTTATGATGTTTTACTAGTGGTACCAACTAACGGCTAGTAAACCATTAGGTGCGAACGTATGGTATGGGACGTACGTTAACGCCTATTGGGTTCCTATCTGAGAAGTTGAGACACATTCACGATGTTACTAGTACTACAGACCATGAGTACTCGATTGGAGTCATCATGATGTAGTTGCTACTCCGATCATCACGATGTTATTAACTCAGGTCTTTGTGACTATGAGTCATTATGATGTTATAGACTATAGTCATTCATGATGTTCACGATGTTAAGATGATATTTGGCTCCAGTCATCACAATGTTTATGGTACCAAATAGCAGTACTAGTCACGATGTAGCGCACATAGCATTGCTTCGGCATGCAATCGAGGATTTGGCCAATCCGGGATTTCCTTGAGTTTTGATGTTTTAGACTTCACTGTCTTTAGATGATTATTACATTGTCAGCCTAGTGCCAGAGGAGATGTATGCATATATGGTGAAATCATTTATGATGTTATTCTTCGATTGAGTTATTTGCATTATGGATTGATGATTTGATGATTTTATAGATCACTTGATGTTAAGATGGAGTTGAGATGTATTTATAAATTTATACCGATGAGATGAGGTATAAATGATTATGAAGAATCTTTTATGATGAGTTTTAGTGATGGGTATGAGATGTATCTATATTCATACCGATGAGATGAGGTATGAATAAGTATAATGCTTCTTTTATGATTGGATTTTATATTTTCTTGAGTAATCCTTAGGATTTCCTTGAATGATCCTTAGGATGTGCCAATGAGATGAGGCACATCCATATGTGTTTTATTCTATGTATAAAGGATATGTACCTTTGATGTATTGTTATATTGACAACCACTCATAGCTGAATCATTTGAAGTCATTATCCATATTCCTTTATATCGTCGATGATATGAGGAAAAAACGATGTTTATTAAGTCTTATCTTTAAAACTTTGCTCACCGATGTTCTATTTGCTTAAGTGTCAGCTATGCCAATTAAGTATGACTTTATCGTTATTATCTCTTCTACTTGCCAAGAAGAGATGTTGTCCTTTCTTATGATGTTGAAACCCTGTTTAGGGCATGGCATCCTTTAAGAAAAAGGATACCATAGCTTTCACCTACTCCTCCTTATCGATTATTTTGTTTAACTGATGATTTTAGCTAACCTGACCCGTGTGTTTTCACTCAGGTCAGACCGAGTTGTTTCAGGTATCATCTATTGGACTTAGCTTGAAGTTGATGTTGGATATCAGCTCTTTATTCGCTTGAGTAGTTTATTTCTTCCATATACTCTGATGTTTTTACATTTGATTTAATGTATATAGTAGGGTCGTGTACCACCCTAATTGTATTCATATTTTATTGTACTGAACGTGTATTAGTGTATATGTATATATATGATGTTGATTACTATTCTGTGATGTGATTTACATTCAGTTATTGTATTTTGTTCTGATAGGCCCGTTAGCCACCTATAGTTTTGGATTAAGCATTTATTGGGTATGTCGATCCACATGAGTTGGAAAAAAATTTATATTACATTTATCGACGTATTCAATATATGTTTAAGGCAAAATTATAGACGATCGCCGTTAACTAGCCCTATTCTTCGCTTTAGTAGATAGAATTACTTGTTAATCCTCTTTGCTAAGGTGGGTCTCGGGGTGGGGCGTTACACCAAACACTTGAAAATATAACATTTCCAAAACACAATACTTTGAAATTCATAGCTTCGAAACCATAACTTTCACCACTTAAACAGTTTAGATATTCAAATGGTATACATAATAAATAGCCTTAAATTTAAAATTACTTTGTAAAATAAAATAATTTTCTCCACTTCACAAATTGATTCAAATCACCTTGAATCCAAAAATTCAATTTTTAAATTAAATCTAAATTCATAAAATTTCAACTCAATTCCATTCTCAATAAACCATTTTCTAATTATACTGATTCTCAACACAGATTTTTAACCTCAAATAAACCATTTCAAATTCCATATATTCAAGGTTTTAAATATTCTAAAATTTCAAAAATAAATTTTGATAATTCCATTATATATATATCAAATTAAATTTATATTATTTATTTTTGAAATATTTACTTAATAAATCCAATATCATTTAGATAAAATCTTTAACCTTTAAATAACTGGATATTAATTCAATTTATTTAAACTCGATATATTTATTTAAATCACCTTAAACAAAATCATGTTATAAAGCCATATCCTTTAAAATCTCAATTTTCAACAAGTTCCAAATCGATTTTAATTAAATATAATTCTTAATTATATAGAATTTCAAATCAATTCCAAATCTATCTTCCCTACCTTAATTTATTAAAATAATTATAAACTCTATATTAATATATAAATTTAAATTCTTAACCATATTATATTTAATAAAATCTAACTTTATCATTAACTTATTTTATAGAAAAACAAATTTATACATAGCTTAAAGTCAAGAATTTAACTATATATAAAATAACATTTATATAATATCTAAAATCAATATTTTATAAAACCATATATTTCTTTCCAAAACTATAGAAATCATTTCAAAATATTTTATATATAGACCACAATGTCTATATATAATTTTCTATCCTATGGTCAAGTGATATGGATATTCATCATTTCAATCCGTAATTTAAATATATACGGGTATATATCATTTCAAACCGCAATCCCAAATTCAATTCAGTGAAAATCGCTTGGGTCTATCATTTCTGCCCATAATGATTTTCTCCTATTCTAAAGTCCGTTCGGGTATGTATCATTTCAACCCATAGTGAATTCTATACTAACAGGGAACTTGCAGAGTGATAATAGATATGATAATAGTATAACAGCCATATATCATCAATATAAATAACAGATAATGGTGTTAGGTGTCACAGGTGAACAGATATAGATAACATCATATATATAACAATGTAAATAACTAACAGTAGCATATTTCAATTTTCGTTTCAATTGAAATCAAATTTAATAAATATAAGAACATTAATCGTGAGTGATTGCTCACCTTTCGAGGCTAGGGAGGATAGAAAATGAAATTGAGTTACGAATCAAAGCACGAATTCCAAATCAAAACAAGATTGGCATGAATTCGATGAACAGATCTGATAACAGAAATCGATGGGAATGAATCAAATCAGTTTGATATAACAGAACAAAATGTATATTATATTATTATTAATATTTTGTTAAAGTCAATGTATAATTTAAACCACTATTAATAAAATAAATATAAATATATAAATATTATTTCAAATCATTTTAACCACATTTTATATTTAAACCTTAATTTATCTATGAACACCAAACTCTTGAATGTTTAAATATATGGGCAAATCTATGGACTAGCATATATGCTTACATACGTACACACACAGATATATATATATATATATATATATATTAATTAAAACATATTAACATAAATCTATGTATATGCTATTACAAAATCACTACTTGCTTTAAGACTCATAGATTTGAAAAGCAAAATTCAAATATTACAGTTCAAAAACGAATATTTAAAAGAATCAATGTAAATATTCCAAAGTAAAATTATATATATATTAGGACAGAACCCAAAATATAACTCCATCATATCTACAAATACATATACATACATTTTTCTAACAATCTAACTTTATACATATATTTTTGAAATCTAAACACACATTAACATTTGAAACAACCCATACATATATAACGCGTTTTTAATATAACTTAAGAGGACAGAACCCATCTCATATACACATATATATGTTTAACTAATATATCTATACAAACAAATATATAACCTTACATATATTTATATATATACAACCTGACAGGTTATAAGTAACTTTGATATAATGTAAACTGCTATAAATTTGTACAAGACTCAACAGACTAATACACATCTCTTATATTATAACACTTCAACATATTATAATTATATTGTTTATCGTACCTTTTAAAACTTATACTTATCTAAATTTATATATATATATATATAATTATAAAGGAAACAACTTTACACTATATATAATTATTAACTGCTACAGACACATAAAATTAAATAACATAGATTTCTTCTCTGCCATTCTTACCAAAACCAATGTAAACTTTACAGAATAATTATATGAATAACCAAAATGACCCAGTATTATATACAACATATAGCTCATATAGTAAGCATTGCAAATAAGCCACTATTTATATAAAATAATTATATAAACTATATACAATGGAGAGAGGCTGCTCAGGCATAAATTACTAGCTCGGGTATAACCTGAGACATATCATACTTAAAAATATACATACATACATACATATATATATATATTCATACGTTATATATATAAACAACATATACACGTTATATAAAATAAACATGAATATATATAGGTATATCTAACTAGCGAAAATAATACAAATAACAATGCATCTTATAACATATGTATATAACTCATGCACTTGTAAATATATATACACACGTATATATAAGCCTATACTAAATAAGAAATACTTAACAACCGTGAATATATATACCTTCATATATACAAGAGATGAGACTCGGTTAGGGAAGAAATGGGTGGCTTGCACTTGCGATCAGCGAGTTGAAAGCAGAATGCCACGGCTGTTGGACCAAGGTGTGGCTATGCGAAGAGTTTTGTCGAAGGATCGACGCGGTGGTCGTGGCTGTCTGTGAGAGGCCGGTCAAGGCTGGAGGGTATGCCGATGGTTGAAAAAGGAGATGGAGATGGTGAAGTCTCGGCAAGTTAGAGAGGCTCGTGTGAATAGGAATGGTCATGGAGGAAGAAAAAAAAAGTAGATCTGGAAAGAAAGAACCGTTCAAAGTGACATGTGAATTATGAGCTTTAGTTACAAATATATATACTATATATATTTTTGGCAGAGCAAATCAAAAGGAAGCGGAGAAATCAACGTATGAAATGGACTAGGCTTGTTTTGTTTTATATATTATTTATCTACCCAAAGAGAACACAGAAAGAAAGATAATTGGAAAGGCAAAGTAAATAGGCAGCTATATAATAAATTTGAAATGATGGATTCATAACAGCGGTCTTTGATTCAACAAAAGTTATTAAAGCAGTTTATTATATTGCTTGGGCTTCACGGTTTAGATTTGAAAAGAAAGTGGAGGTGAAAAGACACAAATTTGGGACCGTTACAACAGACCGTTATTTTCATTTTCATCGCATAACGGACCTCAAAACAGAGAAGTGAATATACCTTAGAGATCAGCACTACGAGATGATAAAACAATATACATATATTAGTGGTACAATCATCCGATCAAAAGTCGATAATCGGTACAGACATACGTTGCTATTCAGTATGGAAAAATTCAAACGGTGCAAGAACGTCTGAATTTCATGAAACGAATTTTGCAATCTGATTCAGGGTGTTCTAAATAAATTTTCTCATGTTGACATATTTAGGTTTCAGAACACTTTTAAATTCAACTTTTATTAACTGATTTAAATTGAAATAAAATTACACGATAAAATAAACTTCAATATTATCAGATGAAAATTTTGTTAGTTGCTATATTGAAGTAGATGCATTCCAAATATAAAAATTTTATTTCCAATTTTTATTGTTTAAATTCCATAAAATTTCAATTAATTACGTTATTAAAACAGTTAAAATTTACGGGTCGTTACACTCTCCCCCACTCAAAACTTTTCGTCCCCGAAAAGGAAAGAGGTAGGAGAATAGAAACAACCAGAAAGAAAATAGATTGAAAAACAAAACAAACAATTAATTTAAAACCATATAAATCAATTTAAATTAATTAATCTTAATAATGGATTTTAAATTCAAGCATTTCATTTATTTGATTTGATGTAAATTTATTAATTCCTTCAAAGCAAAATTTTATTTATCTCTTTTATTAAATCCATTTGATTTCTCTTAAATTAAATTCAGCTTATAATTCCATCTTAATTATTTCTAAACTTATATTTATTTATTATCTTATTATCTAATTTATCCTAAATCAACAATTTCTAAAATCATAAATTTGTGTAGTCATTTATTATACTTATATTTCATTCAGCAAATTTAAATCTTCTTTATTCCAAATTATTAATGATTTGTTCCGCTTAATATACCCTATCACATATATTAAGTATATTTGTTCTAAAAATAACTACTCAAATTTATTTTTAAAAAACTTCCTTTAACATCATTTTATATTGTATAATATTCAGTTACATAGTTAACTTCTAAATAATTAAGGTGAGTTATATTGGAATGCAATAGAGTATTATATAAATAAAACATTCCTAATTCAAGTATTTCAAGTTTAAATATTTAGACAAAAATTTTGGTTTCCTTTTATTATTGGAATCATCTTTTAATCATAAATTTAAGGACTAGATTTCCGATTAACCTCAAACCATTTAGAGATAAAATATGTATTTCAAATCAAATCAAATCTTAAATAATATACCTATATATACATTATAAATCAAGTCATACTTTTAGAAAATTCAAATCAATTTTATTTCCAAAGCAAAACTGTAGCAAAGCTACAGAATGGTCTCTTCACTTCGAAACTCGAAAATAAATGTCGAAGATGCAACTGCCATCACCAAAATTATTTTCCAGCGACAATAGAGAAGACAGTTTAGAACTTTAAAATCAAAGTTTGAAATCATTGGAAATTATACTCTCAAATTTATAAATTAAATTCAGTTAATTTCCAAGATAGTTTCTAAACCATGCTTTTATAATTCCATTTATTTATATATTGGTAAAATCAATGGTTTACAAAACAATAAATGAAAAATCAAATATTATTATTGTAAACATCCAATTTATTTAACTGTTTAATTTCAGCAAATTTATACTTAAATAAAATATAATCATATAAAATTAATTCATTTACCAAATTTGAAATAATATTGTGTCAGTTTACTCTGTTAAAGTATTTTGAAAATCCTATCGATAGCGTTGATCAGACGAATCGATCAAAAATCCAAATCAACATCAACAACTCAAACAATCCAATATATATGTATAACATTTTAATATTAAGTTACAAATACACTTCCTCGCTCGATGATAAAAGAATGGATTTCCAAAGCAAGGATAGAGATTCAAATTTGATGGACTCAAATCAAAGAGAATTTTAATTCGAAGATAGGTTCGAAATAAAAGATAAGATGATTAAATAACAGAATGGGAAGGTGGATAAGCTTATATAAATCACGGGCAACCTTAACCAGGTCGACCGTGACTTCAAGAATAAGATCAATGCAGAATTCTGAGGCAAATTACATTTGATCGCAAGAGATATAATTCAGGCATAGCAGGAGATATGTAGCATTGTAAACGAGGATACAGAAGTCTTCGGTGAATTAATGCTATTGTAAAGGAGTTTCACCCCTTTACAAATCATTCGAAGATTGACGAAACCGTCGATTTGTTATAGAGATTTTTGAAGTGGAGTTATGGGATACTTCAGAATAGGAATAGGGAGAGATAAGGATGGATTTTGGAACCGACGGGAACAAATAGATTTTGCAACTGATGGGAATGTTCCCAAATTCAAAGAAAAACTTAGTCACGTAAGAGATTCAAGCTCGAACGAAAGTGACTCCGTAAATAAATTTACTCTATATACTAAGTTTTCTTAGAGCCAAAGCTATGATACCACATGTGACGACCCTATATTTTCAACCATTCGCATCCACGTATGCCAAATTTGAATTGCTCAAAATACAAAATTTTTAATTTATATTTGGCAAAACTCAGCATATACAGTAAATAAATCGCAGAATCACGGACACGGAGTAATAATATGCAGCGGAAACAAAAGATTGTAGTTCATGAAGCTACTATATACATATCAGAGTTAAATAAGATACAATAGAAGTCTTGAATACCATAGTCAAATACAAGATCTGAATACATCACTAGAATCAACTGAATATCTGAAAGTTGGATAGATAGCTGGTTCTCCAAGCGAAGCTCCAACTCCAAAGGTGAGTCTCAAAAGTTGTAACACTCAGTTTGACCCGAACGTAAAGCAAAGCACAAAACATTCGAGACAGGATTAACATTCTTATATCAATAAATCCAACTCAAGTGAAATAACAACTGAAATACAAGTAACTCAAAGGATCCATTAAACTACTTACTATGTGTTGGGCGAATTTTCACCCAGAAGATCTCGAGACCAGGAAGCCACAGTTTCACTCGGGTTCGCAATCTCCACTTCATTCAGCACGACCAATCACCTTCCCATTCGGCCTTGACACATTCGGCCTCCACTTCGTTCGGCCCCCACCACATTCGGCATCCTTTATACCACCGGTCCAAGCACACGACACCGAACCAGATGATGCCGAACCAGCCTCTCCAATACACTGCCGAACCAGATGATGCCGGACCAATCGCCACCGGTCCAAGCCACAACCGAACCAGCCTCTCCAATACACTGCCGAACCAGATGATGCCGGACCAATCGCCACCGGTCCAAGCCACAACCGAACCACCTTTACAACCGAACCACCATGACCAAACCAATCTCCAAGCACGGCCGAATGAAGCCTCGCCGAACCAGAAGTGCCAGGCCAAATTGCTCCAGCCCGGGCCCACCAGCAGCTATATACATCCAAGACCCCTACCCCCAACCTCACTCTATAAATAGAGGGGCAGGGGTACAACAATGGCAGACAAGTTTGAGAGCTCAAGCAAGGAAGGAACTTTCAAACTACTTTCATACACTCGTATACAACGCATTGTACTTGTAATCTGGAAGAAGAAAGATAATAACATATAAAGTGGACGTAGGCACATTCTGGCCGAACCACTATAAATCTGCGTGTCTTTTACATTTCAGCCCTTACTTTCCTCATATTTACATACTCATCTAAAATCATTGAAAATCACACATACTCAACTAAAATAATACGACTTGGAGGTGTTTGTCCATTTTTTGTGCAAACATTTTTGGTGCTTTCACTGAGAGCTGAACTCAGGCTTCATCTTCTCCCACTCAACCTTTTTCCTAACGACATCACTCGTTGCTTAGAAATCATGCCTTCCAAACAGAGAAGGGATGTTAACAAAGGAAAGAACATCGCAACTAGCAGCCTTCCAGATCCAGCAATCACAGGTCAGCCCACTTCAACAGCAGTACCAGATGAAAATCAGGAAAATCCAACTGGTCCCGCAACGGAACAACCAATCACTAGGGCAGATCTGGACAGGGTTGTGGCTGAAGTAACTAACCGCTTCACATCCCAACAAGAAACTTTGGTGGACCAACTCATGACACGCTTAAGGGACGCTGAAGAGTCCAACCGCAACACTGAGTCATGGGGTGAATCCCAATCCGGAGGATCCCGGAGGCAACAAAGGTCTTCACTCTTCGAACAAGCTATCAACAGGAAAAACGATGATAGGGGCCGCGCCCGGACTCAGCCCGAATTCCGACTCGAGGAAGCCCTTGGAACCGAACCTAGCGGGGGAGGCACCAGGCGAGGGTCGGATGTAGCTGAGCCAGTCATGCCACCTAATCATAGAAACCCCGCTGAACGGAGCCGAGCTAGAACCCAGCCCGAAGTTGACCCCATGGATGTGCTCGAAACAGAACCCCACAGGGGAAGATCAAGGCAGGGGGCAACTGTAGCTGGTCCTAGCGTGCATCCAAGCAGCCAAAGACAACCACTGGATAATGCTAGAGGTGATAGACTGTACCATCCCTACAGGTCATCTGGGCGAGATAGATCCCGCAGGGAAGAACCGAGCTCATTTTTGTCCGCTCCAAGTTCTGACGAGCGGATGGCACGATTATTCAGAGAATGTGTCCAACGGGAGCAAAGGGACCGAGGAATAGGCGCTAGGGTCACCAGTCCCTTTACCCGAAATATCGAAACTGCCATCACTCCCCGGGAATGGAAAATGCCAACCATGGAACCTTACAAAGGAACTTCCGACCCCATCGTACACCTGCAGAGATACACCCAGCATATGCTCATGAGTGGAGCAACAGAAGGAGTATTATGTAAATGCTTTCCGCTATTCCTATCAGATCTAGCTACCTCCTGGTTCTGCCATCTACCCCAAGGATCCATCAACTCATGGGAGATGTTAAAAGAAAGGTTTATTAGCCAGTTCCGCATCCATGTGGAACAACCCAGGGATGCTTATTCTCTATCCAATGTCAAACAGAAAACCGGAGAGACGCTACAACAATATCTAACACGGTTCAACGCCGCAGCGGCAGCAGTTCAAGATGCCGATGAAAAACTCACTCTAATGGCCCTCTGTAGTGGTGTGCATCCAGACACCAAGTTTGCCAGAAGATTAACTAAGGAAAAACCAGTTACCTTGCCTGATTTCTTCCATGAAGCTGGAAAGTATATGAGACTTGAAGACGCTGCTACGGAGAGGCAGCCAGGGCAACAAGGCAAGATAATTCAGGACAAGGTTCCCACTGCAGCTAAGGACGCTCGAAGAAATGAATCTAGAGACAATGCTGGGGGCAGAAAGGGTGAGAAGCGCCAATATCGACCAGGGCCAAGATTTGACTCCTACACTCCTTTGAATGAAACAATCGAAAACATCTACCTAGCCACTCAGGGCGAACTCGGATACAAGCGCCCCCCGCACAAGAAAGAATCAGATAACGCACTCAAGTCCGGAAAGTTCTGTCGCTTCCACGAATCCCACGGACATGACACCAATGAATGCCACCATCTTCGGGACTTGATCGAAGAACACATTAGAAGAAGAAGACTGGAACGTTATGTGAAAAGTCAGAACAGGACTCCAACTCCTGCCAATGAGAACTCAAAGCAACCCCTCCCAGAAGTAGGCGGAGGGAGTCGCAACAATCACAACACCAGTGGCTCTAGTCAAGAGAAGATAGTAGTCCTTACCATCTCAGGAGGACCACACATTGCCGACAGAAGTTGGGCAGAGATGGAAAGGTACGGCAAGTCGCTTAGAAATACCGAAGGATACGTTAACTCCGTCACAGAAGAACGCCAACCGAAACGAAAAGAGAGCGACGACATCGTATTCAGTAGACGCGATTTGGAAGGAAGACAGTACCCACATATGGATCCTATGGTCATCTCTGCCTGGTTCGGCCCTGCTAAAGTTTTTCGGATTCTAATAGACACGGGAAGCTCCGTAAACATCTTGTTCAAACATGCTTTCGACAAAATGAAGTTATCAATGAAGGATGTGTCTCCCTGCGACAAACCACTGCACGGTTTCACTGGAGATGCAAAAATGCCCCTCGGGCAACTTGACCTCTTCGTCGAAATAGGAAGTCATCCCCGCTCCGTGGTGCGAAAACAAACGTTCGTGCTAATAGAGAACCACTCGGCTTACAACGCCTTCTTGGGTAGACCAGCCTTGTCTGACTTCCAAATTGTCCTAGCCCCCTGGTGCCTGAAGATGAAATTCCCGACAGACAACGGAATAGGAGAAGTAGAAGGAGATCAAGACGCTGCCCGAGACTGCTATGTAACTGAGCTTCGCAACAACCGCAGAAAGAATAAAGGAAAAGATGCAGAGACTACTCTCTGCATGAAAAGCTTGGAGGCATAGCAACTAAAGAAAGCCCCTCCTCTTCGATACACAAGCGATCCCTTCAATGAACTAGACCCCCGGGATAAAGAGGAGGAGGCTACCGCCGAGCCTGCAGAGGCTATGGAATTCGTATCTGTAGATAAGCATGATTCAAGTAGACTATTAAAAATCGGATCTCAGCTGAAAACGGAATTGAAGGATCGACTCATTGACTTTCTCCGCCACAACTTAGATGTATTTGCGTGGACCCATGCCGATATGACAGGAATCTCCCCAGACGTAGCATGCCACATGTTGAACATCGATCCCACCAAGGTACCAGTAAAGCAAAAAAAGAGGAGCATGGGGGCAGAGCGATCAGCAGCCCTTGATGAGGAAGTAAAAAATCTACTTGCTAATGACTTCATACGGGAAGCCATCTACCCAGAATGGATCGCTAACCCAGTGCTAGTAAAAAAGGCCAATGGAAAGTGGCGAACATGTATTGACTTCTCCAATCTGAATGACGCTTGCCCGAAAGACTGCTTCCCACTTCCCCGAATTGACCAACTCGTGGACAGCACAGCTGGGCACGAACTCCTATCTTTTATGGATGCATACTCCGGATATAACCAGATCCCCATGCACGCTCCCGATCAGGACCACACTAGCTTCATCACCGACCGCGGATTATATTGTTACAAAGTCATGCCTTTTGGACTCAAAAATGCTGGAGCTACCTATCAACGCCTCGTCAACAAAATGTTCGCAGAACTGATAGGACGTACTATGGAAGTATATGTGGATGACATGTTGGTGAAGTCCAGGAAAGCCAACGACCATGTAAGCCATCTGGACGATATGTTTCGGGTACTTCGCCGATATGGAATGAAGCTGAATCCTCTAAAGTGCTCCTTCGGAGTATCATCGGGAAAATTCTTAGGATTCATCGTCCACGCCAGAGGAATCGAAGCAAACCCTGAACAAATCCGAGCTTTAAAAGAAATAAGGATACCTTCCACTCGAAAAGAAATGCAGAGCCTAAACGGAAAGGTGGCCGCCCTAAGCAGATTCATTTCCAAGGCAACTGACAAGTGTGTCCCTTTCTTCGAAGCACTCAAGAAAGACAAAGGGAGGTTCGAGTGGACCGACGAATGCTTAAAAGCCTTCCTCAACCTAATCGAACACCTTCAGAGACCACCAGTACTCTCAACTCCAAATGAAGGTGAAGTGTTATACCTATACCTCGCTGTATCATCTCATGCTCTAAGCGCCGCCTTGGTAAGAGAAGAAGACCGCACACAACGTCCGGTTTACTTTGTAAGCAAGAGATTTACGGGGGCAGAAGCCAGATATCCTAAACTTGAGAAGTTAGCATATTGTTTATTGATCGCGTCACGGAAACTGCGACACTACTTCCAGTCTCACTCCATCAGGGTTCTAACCGATCAACCACTAAGACAAGTGCTCCATCGTCCTGACACTTCTGGGCGACTCCTCAAATGGTGCATCGAACTAAGTCAGTATGATATCACCTACCATCCCCGCACCGCTATCAAAGGACAAGCCATGGCTGATTTCATTGCCGAATTCACTACCAACGAAGGCAAGGAACAATCCGAAGTAGCAAAAAACATCAAGTGGAACCTCTTTGCAGACGGAGCATCGAACGAACAAGGCTCGGGGGCAGGTATTGTGATCGTCACCCCCAGGGGAAGAAAGTTGTACTATGCATTAAGATTGGAGTTCACGGCCACTAACAACGATGCTGAATATGAAGCAGTAATAGCGGGATTGGAACTGGCCCTAGAAATTGGGATCAATTCCTTATGTATTCATAGTGATTCTCAGCTTATCGTAAACCAGGTACTAGGAGAATTCCAGACTCGAGGAGAACGGCTCACAGCATACCTAAAGAAAACCAGACTGCTGCTCGATCGATTGGACCATTATCTAATCAAACACATTCCTCGAGAAGAAAACCAAGAGGCAGATGAACTTGCAAAGCAAGCTAGTATGAAGGACAGCACCATTCCCGGAGCACTAGTAATCTCAAGGCAGCTAGCCCCAAGTTTCGAACAAGTAAATCTGATAACTGCAATCGAAGAAGGAACCTGGATGACTCCTATCCGGAAATATTTGCAAGATGGCATACTACCCGACAGGCGTGACGAAGCCAAGAAGATCTTGAGAAAAGTTCCCCACTACACAATACAAGAAGGCATCCTCTACCGGCGTGGCTTCTCTAGCCCCTTATTAAGATGCGTCGCCGGAAGGGAAGCCAAGGAGATATTAACAAACATCCATCAGGGAGGATGCGGAGATCACACTGGAGGACAGACTTTGGCAAGAAAGATACTCCGATATGGATATTACTGGCCCACACTAAACAAAGATACCCTAGACTTCGTTAAGAAATGCGACAGATGTCAGAAGTTCGCCAAGATCCCTCGACTGCCCACAAACGAAATTACTCAAATGACCAGCCCTTGGCCCTTTGCTGTATGGGGAATTGACTTAATTGGCGAACTGCCAACGGGCCGAGGCGGAGCCAAATATGCTATAGTGGCAGTCGATTATTTCACCAAATGGGTGGAAGCGGAACCTTTAAATAAAATATCTTCAGCAAAAATTATTAACTTCTTGATCAAAAACATTCTGTGCAGGTATGGAGTCCCCCTCAAGATCGTATCAGACAACGGACTCCAATTTGACAGCGAAGAATTTGCCGACTGGTGCCAAGAGCATAGAATTCATAAAAGCTTCTCATCAGTAGCTTACCCTCAGGCAAACGGACAAGTTGAAGCTGTCAACAAAATTCTCAAAACCCTAATCAAGAAGAAACTTGAAAAGTCAAAAGGCGCTTGGGTGGACGAACTTCCTACGGCACTATGGGCATACCGCACATCTTTCAGAACATCAACGGGACATACTCCTTTCTCTTTGGCATATGGATCGGAGGCAATGCTCCCAGTTGAGACTATTGTGCCTTCCCACCGTAGGATCCACTACAACCCAGAAGAAAACGAAGAACTCCTCCTCATGTCTTTGGAACTGATTGAGGAAAGGAGAAACGATGCAGCACTCAAAGCAGCAGCTCACAAACAAAAAGTGGCAGCACTATACAATTCCAAAGTCAAGCATCGCAGCTTACAAGAAGGAGATCTTGTCCTCAGGCGAATCTTTCCGCGCCCCGGGGCACTGGACCCCATCTGGGACGGACCATATGTAATTCACAAAGATCTCCACAACGGAGCTTACATTTTGTCAACAGTGGACGGAGAGGTGTTCCAGAGGGCATGGAACATCCGACACCTCCGTCGATACTTTTCTTAACTTGTACTGCCCATATGAAGTGAATTAACAAAGAGAACCAGTGGACGTAGGCATTTTCGTGCCGAACCACTTTAAAAAATCTTGTCTCTTTTTAACTTGTTCCTTTATGTCTTGGCTACTTGTTAAGTTTTATCCCTTTCTGTTGAACAAAATCCTATGGCATCTCCACTCAAGACGCACCGCGGCCTCATCTAGACTAGGCCTAACAGGTACGCCACGATTCTATGCACTCGCCAATGAGACTCTTTTGCTCCAGCATCCCTCTGCTGCGGGTTAACTCATTGCGCGCCTGCCCTCAAAGCCAACTGTAATGAGCCGATTATAAGTCATCATAAAGGCCGACTATAGCCGATGGCAGCTCATTACGGCGTTCGGCTCGTCGGTAACCGTGAACCTACTTTAAGCCCCAACATAAGGTGTGGCCAGCCAGGGGTAGTTCACGGCCAACGGCACCCACGCTAGCCGGCCACGGTAAATCGAATAATACCCACGATTACGGACCATAACGGTTCGGGTAGTTACCGTGCGCGATCTCGGCTCCGATGTGTCTTAAGTGCGGCTGTGGTAAAAAAGAAAACTCCCCGCGGAGGCGTAAGATGGGTGACAAATGTCTCCAAGACCCACAGCTAGGGAAAGTGACTACAAAACCCGTTTGCCACGAACTTAAGCACATCGACGGCCTTCCGTGACTGGAAGTTTTACTTTTACTATATTTCCATTTCATTTAAATATTTTTCTCCTATCCTGTATAACAAACTCTAAAGTACAGGAAACCAAATAGGAAGCATTCACTCATGAGGCTCTAAGCCTGCGTGCTGGGTAGCAGGGCGCTCTGCTATACCCGTGAACAGTTACACAAGACACTCAAAGCTACCGCCTGCGAATAAAACATAAAGGGCGGTACTCTCTTCTCTTGTACATAAATGCGTAACTATAACTTATTCATACACTGACATCGCAAAACGTGAAATTATATTTCAAGCAAAAACTTAACATCAAACACAAGTGGAATCACAGGCATATACATAATTATACTTCTCACACAGCACATAAAGATAGCAACAACATTTAAACATGACAAAATCAGCTTATATTATAAGATCACACGAAGTTATTCTTTGCAAATAATTTTATTACAGTTGCATATCAAAGACTAACATGAACAGTGATAAAAAAGAAACAAAAAGATGGCAGATGCATCCACACTCCATCACCAACTCCCCCAGCCTACTTAGCCGCAGGATCGGAACCCCCAGCATGTGGATCTGAAGTCCCACCTGTCCAAATCGGAAGAGGAATTCATTAAACGAACGATCAAGTTATGAAAACACGGAAAGAAAAGAAAGGGAAAAGAATAACTCACCAGCATCCGCCGCTTGATCCTCATCATCCAACTGCACGCCCGCTTCCTCCGCAGCAAGCAGCCGCATCCCCTCCTTCACCGCCGCTTGCTCCTCCTTTGAGAACTGAGCAGTAACCGCGCTCAAGTTGAAAGCCTCTCCGCCTTCCTTACCCGCATTCACCCTGGCCTCCTCTAAAGCCTGGAGATACACCTTGGCCATGACCCGAGGGTAATCGTCCATCCAAGACAAGCCGCCCTCTTTCCAAGTATGGAAGTACATATCCTGAAGCATCTCATCCATCATCCCCTCATTTTCCTCAAACTCCCTCACCCGAGCCTCGGAAGCTTGCAACTTAGCGACGGCGACGTCCCTCTCTGATTGGTATCTCAAGCAGTCAGCCTGGAGTGACCTCCTCATTTCCTCCTCCTTCAACCTAAGGGACCTCCTCATCTCCTCCATCTCCTCCTTCAACTCAGCCTGAGCCATCTCCGCAGCCTCGAGTCTCCCCGACAACTCCTCTACCCGCTCGAGATCCGCATTTCGAACCTCATCCACCGTTGTAATGGCCATGTTAATCCGCTCCCTGCAGGTAACCTCCATCTTCCGTAACTCCGCCCTACTGGCCTTCTCCATGGTCTCTTTCAGACGCTGGGAGGCTTCCTCATGCTGGGAGATCTGGATGGCTTGGTCGGCAAGCTGCTTGGCCTGATCGGCAACCTTTAGCCTTAACCGAATATTAGCACTCCCAATCTCCTCCCCGGCCTTGACCAATCGAGCATGATGCTCCATTAACTTCTTAGTCTCTTCGGCCACCCGGTCAATATTAGCCTTGGCCTCGTCCCCCATAGTAACTACCCGAGTAGTAAGCAGATCAAGATCTAGGGACTTGGCCTCATCCAGCACACGTACCATGGGGTTGCGGGGAAGTAGGTGCTCGCCCGTGGTCTCATCAAATGAAATATCCCGAAAACTTGGGTCTAAATCAGGATGACCGGCAAAAGGGTCACGAGGCACGGGGCGAGGCACATCGGGACGCCTTATATGAATGACAGTAGATCTCTTGGAAGGAGGAGGAGGGGGGCAGGGCTCCGTGCTCTCCTCCGTAGTATCACAAGGAGGCTGAGTAGGGGGAGACAGAGTAGGAAGCTGCGAAGCAGAAGAAGACTCAAATAAGGAACGGCTCCGCTTCCTTTTCTGAATGCCCTCTTCGATGACCCCAAGAAGAGGGCGGTACTTGACTACATCCCCAGTGCGATCAGTAGAAGGTTTCGCGGAAGCTCTCCTCGACTTAAATTGTTCGAGGCGGTGTCGAACATCCGACGTTTTACCCGCCTGGCCTGCCCCTGGAATAAAGAACAAGTGTTACGAACATACAATAATCCGCAATTCAAAAAATGTGCTAAGTTAAAAAGAAAGAAAAGTGAGGAGACACATCTGTTATACAAACCCGGCGGAGGAGTGGGATACTGCAATAAGTCCTGGATCTCATTCCAGGACGGAAGTGAACCGTAAAAAATTTCTAAGTCCCTATCGAAAATGGAATCGGCAGAAGACAAAAGTTCACCTTGCATCGCCGGGGTCACCCTAGCTGAGGAACCCTTAGAGGATGGGTCAGTGCTAACCACAGCTTTGCCGGTTTCCTCTGCCCTCTCCGTTTCCTTCTCTGTTTCCGACTCCCCCTCTGACTCCCCGAAGGCCCGACGGAGAGCCTCATCCAGTTCGAGGTCCTGCTCAGAGGTTAGAGCAGCAACACCGCTACCACCCTGACCATCGCCATCTCCTCCACCCTCCGACCCTTCTCCAACTTCACCTCCTTCCTCCTCTTCTACACCTTCCTCCTCCGGGACATCCGGGCAAGTACTTGGAGAAGGGCCATCGGACTCCTTGAGCTTCTTGCCTCCTACGACTGGACGTTGTGCAAAGGGCTTCCTCTTGCCACCCTTCGCTGTCACCCCACCTTTAGGCTGGGCAGCCTTCTCTTCTGCCGTGTCCCTCTGTTTGACTACGGACTGATGTGGGAGGATCAAATTATACGACAAGAGCCTGGCATTCCTAATCAGATAAGCAGCCGATCTGTCTCTCCCGGAAATAGCTTCAATTTCTGCTGCCATCCGAACCAAGCGATCATCTTCCACAATTGCAAAACCACCTGTCGCTAGCAAGAAATAAAAGCGCATAAGAGAGTGAATTACAGCCAAGACAGGAATTATGAGTAGAGTTTTTACTTACGTCCGGAGGTAAATCGGCGAATAGAGACGGAGTCATCCCTGACAAAGAACCACTCCTTCTTGAACATACTATACTTCGAGTATAAATCCAAAACAGGCTTGAAGGAAACAGCTGACTCCAAGCTAATATATGGGGACCCCTTCCTGTACCCCCTCAGATTGTACAGATATCGTATTTCCCGGTGGGAGGGGGCACGCCCGTATCTCTTCTGGAAGATAGCATACAAGCAAACCAGAATGGCATAAGAGTTGGGCTGGAGCTGGAATGGAGCCACCTTCAGATAAGTGACGAAGCTTAATATCCAGGCGTTGACTGGAGGAATAGCCCCGCACATACAATGGTAACGGCTGTAAGCAAAGTACCCCTCAGGGGGATCATATGGCATGACCCCCTCCCCCGGTAACAGCATAAGAGCCCTGTCTATCCCAAAGGAACGGGATATAACGTCAAGTTGCTCCTCCTTTAGGGAGCTAGGAAAGCAGTCGGGAGGGGAGACCAGAAGTTCCTGTGGACCATGTCCGTCCACCAATGACCTCGGAACAGGTCGATGTTGCCCGGATCCTGGTTGGGCTGGGGGCACAGAAGAAGACTCTCCTCCATCCTTGGATTTCC
This sequence comes from Allium cepa, assembly GCA_030765085.1. Classification (NCBI taxonomy): domain Eukaryota; kingdom Viridiplantae; phylum Streptophyta; class Magnoliopsida; order Asparagales; family Amaryllidaceae; genus Allium; species Allium cepa. The sequence goes on along the minus strand of CM060935.1, from coordinate 839,381,059 downwards.
GTCTGTCTGATCGTGTTTCCGCCTTGCGAGACATTTATCTGCATACACAAAAGTGAAAAACATGATGTTAGAACAAGAATACAAGCAAGCATACATAAGTCCAGAGTTCCACCCAAAGACCGAATACAAAGTTCATTCGGCACTAGGGTCTTATGCTCATTCGGCACGAGGGACTTAAGTTCATTCGGCAATGGGGTCATAAGTCCATTCGGCACTAAAAAACACATCCGGTATACATATCATTCGGTAAAACAAAACCCTTCGTGTGCATTCGGCAATCATATTCATTCGGTGATAAAAAACCATTCGGCAAAAGAATATATACCTAATTCGGTATAAGCTTGGTTCGGCAGAAGTTTGGTTCGGCTAAAAATTGATTCGGCTCTCTTTGGTTCGGTAAGGGAAAACTAAGGGGGGTAGCCTCTATATATAGGCAAACTCAGGATTGCCGAACCAGCTGGTTCGGCCTACCGGACCAACATACCGGACCAGCGTACCGGTCCAACCAAAAACCGAATGAGATTTTCTCTCTACCGATCAAGACCAGGAACTAGTGGCGTGCAAAGCGCCTCCCTCAGATAAGTACCGAACCCCAGAACTAACTAATAAAATAAGGTTATGATAACGATGAATAAGTCGTAAAATCCTCACCGACGTGGATTAAATCGTTTACACGTGTACGCGACCTCGAATGGTCCATAGGCACGCTCTGAATGGTTGTTAACCCTACCATCGTGGGAATTTACACTTTGACACGCATTCTTAAGCCCATCGGTCATATGGATATTTGATAATTATTATGAAATGGCTAAGCTACTTACACATGTACGGGGTTGCGAACGATCCCTAGGCATGCTCTGAGCTGGCAATAAACCATCTTCACAAACATAAACCGGGCATCGACGATGCCAAGCCCCTTCGGGGCTCACTCTATCGTCCTTAACGGCACAGTTCACTTCAACTCGAATATTTCGATCATGAACGGTCGTTATTCGAAATCACGCTAAAACTGTAAATTTCTTTGCAGGACATTAACGGAATACGAACGTCCGATCACCGGCGTTACAAAGCCAATCTCCCTGCCACAAGAAAAACAAAGCGCGACACATGCAAGCACGTGCCCCACTTTGGGGGGCAAATGTTGGGCGAATTTTCACCCAGAAGATCTCGAGACCAGGAAGCCACAGTTTCACTCGGGTTCGCAATCTCCACTTCATTCAGCACGACCAATCACCTTCCCATTCGGCCTTGACACATTCGGCCTCCACTTCGTTCGGCCCCCACCACATTCGGCATCCTTTATACCACCGGTCCAAGCACACGACACCGAACCAGATGATGCCGAACCAGCCTCTCCAATACACTGCCGAACCAGATGATGCCGGACCAATCGCCACCGGTCCAAGCCACAACCGAACCAGCCTCTCCAATACACTGCCGAACCAGATGATGCCGGACCAATCGCCACCGGTCCAAGCCACAACCGAACCACCTTTACAACCGAACCACCATGACCAAACCAATCTCCAAGCACGGCCGAATGAAGCCTCGCCGAACCAGAAGTGCCAGGCCAAATTGCTCCAGCCCGGGCCCACCAGCAGCTATATACATCCAAGACCCCTACCCCCAACCTCACTCTATAAATAGAGGGGCAGGGGTACAACAATGGCAGACAAGTTTGAGAGCTCAAGCAAGGAAGGAACTTTCAAACTACTTTCATACACTCGTATACAACGCATTGTACTTGTAATCTGGAAGAAGAAAGATAATAACATATAAAGTGGACGTAGGCACATTCTGGCCGAACCACTATAAATCTGCGTGTCTTTTACATTTCAGCCCTTACTTTCCTCATATTTACATACTCATCTAAAATCATTGAAAATCACACATACTCAACTAAAATAATACGACTTGGAGGTGTTTGTCCATTTTTTGTGCAAACACTATGTAGTAGTATACGCTATTATAATAATGTCTAAAGTAAACTAAACTTCCTTAAAAATAGCGTTAAGGCTTTACATTTTCCACCTTAACACATACATAGTCCCAGTAGTCTATCCAGTATCATAGTCCCTCCTGATCAGGAAGCCACCAGAGGATACTCCATAGGCTACGGCACAAAACCAAAATAGTACAAGGCATGTTAAGTAGGTGACATGGCACAACTAGGCAATGCCAGGGTAGATATACCAACTGCACTTTCGGACTGGTGGTAACACGTAGCAGCTACTACCGCCCACCTCGAGCCACTCTCCCAAAAATCAAATGTGACCCAATCACAAAGTAATAGAAAGGTATCAAAGAATTGTGTCCGATAAGAGGAGTGACCTCATTAGCCCGTCGATTGCTCTTGTTTTAGCCCCCTTATGCCAACTCAAGAGAGTCGGGTCCACGTATATACCTCAATAGGACGTCGCCACCATCATGCTACATTCTGGAATCTCTACCGCGTACACGGTTGTTAAAGTGGTTGTCAGAGTTGGCAAAGAGTATGAAAACTTCCGATCTCAGTCTCCTAAACAACCAAACGTTATTATAACACCGCGGTCATTTTAAAATAATTTATACTTTAAAACCAAAATATCATTACCTTTTAAAAATCATATCAATACAATATCATTTCCATTTCAAAACCAAATACGATATAATTTCCATTTCAAATATATCCTTTTTCCCAAAAATCATAGCGCTTTTCAAAGTTATAACACTTTCGAAACCAAACATTTGAAAATATAACATTTCCAAAACACAGTACTTTGAAATTCATAGCTTTGAAACCATAACTTGCACCACTTAAACAGTTTAGATATTCAAATGGTATACATAATAAATAGTCTTAAATTTAAAATTACTTTATAAAATAAAATAATTTCCTCGACTTCACAAATTGATTCAAATCAACTTGAATCCAAAAAATCAATTTTTAAATTAAACCCCAATTCATAAATTTCAACTCAATTCCATTCTTAATAAACCATTTTCAAATTATATCGATTCTCAATATAAATTTTTAACGTCAAATAAACCATTTCAAATTCGATATATTCAAAGTTTCAAATATTCCAAAATTTCAAAACTAAATTTTGATAATTCCATATATATATATATCAAATTCAATTTACTATTATTTAGTTTTGAAATTTTTACTTAATAAATCTAATATCATTTAAATAAAACCTTTAAACTTCAAATAACTAGTTATTACTTCAATTTATTTAAACTCGATATATTTATTTAAATCACCTTAAACAAAATCAAGTTATAAAACCATATCGTTTAAAATCTCAATTTTCAATAGTTCCAAATCGATTTTAATTAAATATAATTCTTAATTATATACAATTTCAAATCAATTCCAAATCCATCTTCCAGACCTTAATTTATTAAAATAATTGTAAACTCTATATTGATATATAAATTTAAATTCTTAACCATATTATATTTAATAAAATTGAACTTTATTATTAACTTATTTTATAGCAAAATAAATTTATACATAGCTTAAAGTCAAGAATTTAATTATATATAAAATAACATTTATATAATATCTAAAATCAATATTTTATAAAACCATATATTTCATTCCAAATTCATAGAAATAATTTCAAAATATTTTTATATATAGACCATGGTGTATGTATATAATTTTCTATCCTATGGTCAAGTGATACGGATATTTATCATTTCAATCCGTAATTTAAATATATACGGGTATAGATCATTTCAACCCACAATCCCAAATTCAATTCAATGAAAATTGCTTGGGTCTATCATTTCAACCCATAATGATTTTCTCCTATTCTAAAATCTGTTCGGGTATGTACCATTTTAACCCATAATGAATTCTATGCTAACAGGTTGTAGAGTGATAACAGATACGATAATAACATAACAGACATATATCATCAATATAAATAACAGATAATGGTGTCAGGTGTCACAGGTGAACAGATACACATAACAACATATATATAACAATGTAAATAACTAACAGTAGCATATTTCAATTGTCGTTTCAATTGAAATCAAATTTAATGAATATAAGAACACTAATCGTGAGTGATTGCTCACCTTTCAATGCTAGGGAGGATAGACAATGAAATTGAGTTACGAATCAAAGCACGAATTCCGAATCAAAACAAGATTGGCATGAATTCGACGAACTAAACTGATAGCTGAAATCAATGGGAATGAATCAAATCAGTTTAATATAACAGAACAAGATGTATATTATATTATTATTAATATCTTGTTAAATTAAATGTTTAATTTAAACCACTATTAATAAAATAAATATAAATATATAAATAATATTTCAAATCATTTTAACCACATTTTATTTTTAAACCTTAATTTATCTGAACACCAAACTCTTGTATGTTTATATATATGGTCAAATCTATGGACTAGCATATATGCTTACATACATACACATATACATACATACATACATACATACATACACACATATATATATATATATATATATATATATATATTAAAACATATTAACATAAATCTATGTATATGTTATTAAAAAATCACTACTTACTTTAAAACACATAGATTTGAAAATCAAATTCAAATATTATAGTTTAAAAACAAATATTTAAAAGAATCAATATATATATATATATATATATATATATATATACCCCAAAGTAAAATTATGTATAAATATAAATACATACATACATACATACATACATACATACATACATATATATATATATATATATATATATATATATTTCATGACAGAACCCAAAATAGAACTCCATCATATATACAAATACATACCTTTAAAATACATACAGTTTTCTAACAATCTAACTTTGCAGATATATTTTTGAAATCTAAACACACATTAACATTTGAAACAACCTATACATATATAACACATTTTTAATATGAATTAAGAGGACAGAACCCATCTCATATACACGTATATATGTTTAACTAATATATATCTATATAAACAAATATATAACCTTACATATATTTATATACATACAACCCGACAGGTTATACGTAACTTTAATACAATGTAAACTATTATAAATTTATACAAGACTCAACAAACTAATATACATCTCTTATATTATAACACTTTAACATATTATAATTATATTGTTTATCATACCTTTTAAAACTTAAACTTATCTAAACTTTTATATATATTTGTATATATATATATATATATATATAGTTAATTATAAAGGAAACAACTTTACATTATATATAATTATTAACTGCTACAGACACATAAAATTAAATCACATAGATTTCTTCTCTGCCATTCTTACCAAAACCAATGTAAACTTTACAGAATAATTATATGAATAACCAAAATGACCCAGTATTATATACAACATATAGCTCATATAGTAAACATTGCATATAACCCACTATTTATAATTATATAAACTATATACAACGGAGAGAGGCTGCTCGGGCATAAATAACTAGCTCGGTATAACCTAAGACATATCATACTTAAAAATATACGTATATATTCGTACGTTGTATATATAAACAACGTATACACGTTATATAAAATCAAATATGAATATATATAGGTATATCTAACTAGCAAAATAATACAAATAACAACACATCTTATAACATGCGTATATAATTCGTGCACTTATCATGTAAATATATATATACATGTATATATAAACCTATACGAAATAACAAATACATAACAACCACGAATATATATATATATACACACACCTTCATATATACAAGAGATGAGACTTGGTTGGGGAAGAAATGGGTGGCTCGCACTTGCAATCGGTGAGTTGAAGGCAGTGTGCCACATTTGTTGGACCGAGGTGTGGCTATGCGAAGGGTTTTATGGAGGGACCGACACGGTGGTCGTGGCTGTGCGTGAGAGGCCCGTCAAGGCTGGAGAGGATGCCGATGGTTGAGAAAGGAGATGGATGATGAAGTCTCGGCAAGTTAGAGAGGCTTGTGTGAACAGGAACGGCCATGGAGGTAGAAAAAAAAAGTAGATCTGGAAAGAAAGAACTGTTCGAAGTGACAGGTGGATTATAAGTTATAGTTATAAATATATATAGTATATATATTTTTGGCAGAGCAAATCAAAAGGAAGAGGTGAAATCAACGTATGAAATGGACCAGGCTTTTTTTGTTTTATATATTATTTATCAACCCGAAGAGAACACAGAGAGAAAGGTAATTGAAAAGGCAGTGTAAACAGGCAGCTGTGTAATAAATTTGAAATGATGGATTCATAACAGATGTTTTGATTCAGCAAAAGTTATTAAAGCAGTTTATTATATTACTTGGGCTTCAAGGTTTAGATTTGAAAAGCAAGTGGAGGTGAAAAGCCACAAATTTGGTATCGTTACAACGGAACGTTATTTTCATTTCCGTCGCGTAACGGACCTCAAAACACAGAAGTGAATATACCATAGAGATCAGCAATACGAGACGATCAAAACGGTATATAGATATTGGTGGTATGATCATCCGATCAAAAGTCGATAATCGGTACCGATATACGTTGCTATTCTGTATGGAAAAATCCAAACGGAGCTAGAACGTTCGAATTTCACGAAAAGAATTTTGCAGTCTGATTCAGAGTGTTCTAAATAAATTTTCTCATGTTGACATATTTAGGTTTCGAAACACTTTTAAATTCAACTGTTATTAACTGATTTAAATTGAAATAAAATTATACAATAAAATAAACTTCAATATTATCAGATGAAAATTTACCAATTGCTATATTAAAGTAGACGCATTCCAAATATAAAAAAAAATTATTTCCAAATTTTATTATTTTAATTTCACAAAATTTCAATTAATTACGTTATTAGGATAGTTAAAATTTACGGGTCGATACAATAGGTTACACGCTAAAATGAATGAACTAAAATTGATATTATCAAACTGCATTTATCAAAGGTATAAATATTAGCGTTAGTTATAGAATTTATTAATCATTGTTGTAAAAACATTATCACTTATGCACTTTTAAAACTTGATTTTGCAAAAGCTTTTAATTCAATTGATTGAGATTTTCTTAAGAATTTATTATTGGCTAGGGGTTTCAGTACTAGATGGGTAAGTTGGATTATGTCTTTGTGCTTAAAATGGTAAATTCAAATATTATGTTTAATGGTATATTAGGAAATAAAATTCAATCGAAATGTGGACTTAGGCAGGGAGATCTAGTGTCCCCCTTTTGTTCAATTTATGATGGACATTTTTGCTAGAATTGTCAGATAAACCACTAGTGATGAGTTTTTATATAATGCCAGAAATGAAATTACAAGTAATGGCATTTCCATTCTAAAATTTGTGGATGATATCATGCTCTTTACATAACACTCAACTAGACATATTATAGCACTTAAGTTTATATTATATAGTTTTGAATTGCTCTCCAGACTAAAGATTAACTTTGATAAGAGTTTAGTGTTAGTTTTGAGTGATATAGATGTGATAAAAATTAAGTCACTTGTACATTAAATTGTAAAACTATGCAATTTCCTATCGAATATTTAGGATATTTAATAAGGCCAACTAGACTCAAACATAACGACTGGTTAAAAATAATCGATAAAAAAAAGATTAGCTAAAATGGTTCAATTTTTATCAAGGGCGGGTAGGATAGTCCTTATTAACTCTATTTTGTCAGCATTGCTGATTTACTAGATGTTGTTTTATCGCTTTCCATAATGGGTAATTGATAAAATAGATAATATTAGGAGGGATTTTTATGGAGTAGTGATAATTCTAGTAATAGTTCAAATTTTTTATTTAATTAGGAAATAGTATGCAAATCTAAAGATGTGGGATGGTTATGTATTATAAATTAACATAAATTAAGCATTTCTATATTAGGAAAATGAATACGAGAATTTACATATAATAATGAGAATTTAATTTGGAAAGAAATAATATCGAATCAATGGTGTAGTGGTACTTATAAAATACAACATATGTGACCACTACCATTTTGGACAATTTAATTCGACAATAACCCACACTTGTCTAACCAAACAATTTAAAGGACAGATTATTAATGAGATTTGTAATAAAGAAATAAGATACAGAAGAACAAAACATAGAATCTCGTAGCGAGAGGACAAAATATAATAATAACATATACAGTTGATGAAGTTGTTTACAATATTCATTTGGTTCAAATTCACAGCAAAATCAAAGATATACAATTCAACAAACGGACTAAATAATGTAGCGGAATAATTGTAGTAAATATGACCCCCATCTTTATCTTTAAGTAAACCATGTCTTCGAAACATTGAAATACTTAGGCGGACCCCAGCATAATAAAAATAATACACTCGAGTCAGAACTAAACATTCTTATATAAGTCAAATCAATATCAATTTCTAAATTAAACAATTTCACCTTTCACATTTCAGTTTCAGTCAAATTCACATTTAAAATTTCAATTAAAAAAATTAATTTCCAACTTTAAAATCTTTAAAATAATTCAACTCCAATAAATTCATATTTAATTTCAAATTCAACTTCAGGATTCAAACTTTATAAATTCAAATTAAATTGCAAATTCCAACTTACCGGTTTACAATCAACAAAATTCAAATCAACTTCTTTAAACAATTTCATTTAAACATGTTCAAACGATCAATTTTTATTTCAATTTCATGGGTATATATATATCATTTCAATCCATATTTAAACGTTGTAGGAATATATCATTCCGACCTATTTCTTAGTTTAGGTATTCAATATCAGTTATGATTTATAAACAATTTAATGTCACAATAGCAACAACGTTTGCAGTATAATAATATAACAACACAACGCTCCACTTATTTCAAGTTGGAGAATTTACATTAACCACTTAATTTCAAAACTTAAAATTTCATATACAATAATAGTTTAAATCAACTTAATTAAACAAATATCACAATCAATAACATCATCCAAATCAACATCATATCATCCATTAGCAACTATAGGAATATATGTGCAATCAACATCCAAATTAACTAATTAAACATATCTCACAACAACATCAGTTATCACATATTAAGGGTGTTCAACTAGTAGTGGTATCCAATTTCAATGTCAATTTAAATTTCTAACCAACAATCAATAAAATATATCACTTCATAAACCAATAGAAATTTTTTAGCATTTCGCGAGTGAGTTTAAACACTCACCTTTAAAAGAATCTGAAAAAATTGACGATAAAGAACAACCTCGAATCCTATGCCAAGAGGAAGATAACACTGCTATAAATGCAACACGACCGACCCCATTTGATTTGGACCTCATATGAGCAAGATATGGATTAGAGTACAATTGAGACTAATTTAAAATTAATTCACTTAATTAATTTAGATTTTAAGTCAAATACTCTTCTTTAATTACAGTCATTCAAACTAAACAGTCGCCGCCACATTCTAGCCACAAAAAGCCTCGACCGTCCCCTTGCCTATGCCACCGGAGCAGCCTTCTGAAACACCACCGTCGACGATAAATCGACCAAAAACTGCCACGCCTTTGAACTGAAATCGCCGCCACCACCATAAGTCGATCCATGATGATCTGACCGTCCATCGTGATCTCCTCCCCAAGCCAAACAATAATTTAGTTAATGCTGAGTGCTAATTATGCCTCAGGTGGCTTAGATGGACGACGACCATTGCTATAGGGTTTGAATATAATTGAATAAAATATTACTGACACTCTTCACATTCCAAACCATCACGAACTCCAAAGAAGGCGCGCTCATTGGTGTTCCTAGCTAATTACCCATATTCTAAACACAACGAACTAGCTTCGATGTCCAATTCCATCATATATAGAAGTTAGCTATTACAATCAAATTATATTATAAATTTATATGATAATTAAAAAAATTATTATTAAAACCAATTAAATCACTTTTAATTCTAAACTAAAATTTTGCTACCATCAAACAGAATTTAAATATACTTTTGAAATCAAAAGTTTCACTAAAAATCCAATATTTAAATACTTAATTAATTCCAATATTTAATTATGAGTTGTTATAAAGTCGGGTTCATTACATTTTATGGTTTTAACCTATTAATCAAATTTCTCTAGAACATTTTTATATGAAAATATCTACATTTCCAAATTATGTTTTCCATTTCAGTATTTACTAGTTTCTAATTAAATCTGAAACTGAATAATATTTTCGTATTCCACAACTACTTAATTTCTTTAAAGTTCCTTTCATAGAAAAGCTTATGTATATAAACCTTTTATCCATTATAGTTTAACTTAAAATTCAAATTAGCTCTAAAATTAATCAACTTCGTTTAAAAAATCTACATTAAATAAATCCAAATAAAATATTCATATAGGATTTAGATTCAACTTTAGTTGAAATCCAATTATTTTCCATCTAAATAATACAAACTGAAGCTTAAACTACGTTAAAACCCAAAATAATACAAATTATTTTATAAGAAAATCTTCCTGGTAATATAATCTATCAAAAATTCTAGATAAAAGAATTTCAATATTAAATCTTTCTTCTTTAAATAATTTCAGGTAATCAATTTCCAAAGATAACTTTGAATATAATCTCAAATAAAATTCTTTTATAATATCCTACTAACTTAAGTATTGTTATTTAGATTCTCATACTTAAATGAAAACATCCTTTTTATTACAAAAGTTATTTTATTTTCATAAAATGCTTATTCATTCATTTCAATTCATAAATTGAAGCCTTCTTATATTTCAAAATAATGTACATTCGAAATGAAAACATTCTTACCCTAAATTCATTAACTGCAATTCATTTCTCTTTCCATTTTCAATGGAAAGATTTCAATAAATATATTTCCAATTAATTTCAATCTTCTACTTCAAAACATACCTTTATTGATGAAATCAAATAAATAAATAAATAAACAATTGTAATCCTTATTTATAGTCATTCACACACTTATAAAATTACAGTATTCAACAAGCGTTAAATTACGACCTCAATGCATGGTTTCCTCTAGTTTTGAATTAAAATTATCAAAATACATTTATATAAATAAACTTATGCTTCCTCCATCAATCAAATATTCATTCAATTAATTATTAAAACTAACATTTATTATTCTAACTCCAGTTATTACTATATATATATATATATATATATATATATATATATATATAATAACATTACATTATCTCTATCCTTAAATTCCTACTATTAAATTATATTCTAATATGTTATCATCTTCTATCTTATTGAAATCTATCATTTAAGAATTTCATTTAAGATTCTAACGTATTTTCTTGATATAATTTCCCTTAATAAATCATAAATATTTCCATTTTTAATAATTTTATTCAAAAATTCGATTAAATTTAATTTTTTTAGATGGCTAAAAATTACGAGTCGTTTCAACATATTTTTACTAATAATACAGATAATATCTCTCATTTTGGATATCAATAATAAAAACTTATGATATTTATAAATTAGGAATTAATAATGCTGTACATTCGGAGAATAATGCATCTTTTTGGCACGATGGTTAGATATCGATGATTTCCTTTAAAGTAGAATTTAATGAACTTACGAAGTTTGTAATTTTAAAAATGTATTGATTTCAAAAACATATAGACCAAATTTAAAATTTCCACAAAAATTTAGTTTAATCGTTCTTTAGCTAAAATACATTGTTAAAGTTTGCCTTACATTGTGCTAAATTGGAATTATATTACATTGAAAATAAAAATAACATTAAAATATTGTGGTGCAATAGTAATAAAATCTATACGACACACTCTTTTTATAAATTTCTTAATTTTTCGAATACAAAATCGAATATATTTAGATATGTTCGGAAAGGAAATACTCCACCCAAAGCTAAAGTATTTATGTGTTTAATTATACATAGAAAATTGAATACTATAGAACTATTAGAAAAAAGTTATTGATAATAAATGTTTTTTCTGTAATATGGAAATGAAGAATATTTTGCATTTATATTTTGAGTGTTATACCACTAATTTATTCTTTTAAATTGTCTTAATATTTTTATACTTTAATATAATTAATAATGATGTTAGTTGTGAATAATTTTGGAATAAGCTTAGGTTTTGTTATAATGGTTTTTCATAGATTGGTAATTACACTATTTTACTATAATATGTTGGTATTTATGGTTTGAAAGGAATCAAAGGGTTTTTAATACTATAAATACTCCAATGCGCAATTTAATACACACACACACAGTTGCTTTGTTTTACGTTAATTGGATTTCAAACCCTAGATATAATAAAGATAATGATATTAGTTTCAGTGAATATCTTAATAAAGTTAAATCTCGTATTAATTTAATTAAGAAAAATATAGTATCCAAAAATATAAATATAAATATAAATAGCACTTCAAATACTTTTTTAATTGACATTTCTGCCAATGAATCCGACATATATGATATTAGCCTTGATACTTCACTATATTATATTTAAAAAATTAATTAGATTTTAAAACGTTGAAATTTTGAATATAACATTCATCTCAAAACTTATGGTATTTATTCTCAATAATAGAAAAAATGATAATAAACCAAATTTAGCTTCGTTGAAGACCTTTTGCCAATGACACATTTGATACTTCACTATTATTATGATATTAGCCTTGAATTAGAATTCTCTTTAATTTGTTTGTTTTTATGTAATTTGATTGTGTTATACTTTTTATTGTTTCTTACTCAGGTTTGATCATAATATTGGTTGTTCCATCTTTTACTAGACTATTATATTTTTATTTTGCTTATATATGTATATATGTGTGTATACGCATACATAAATACATATATAGATGTATGTATTAGTCTTACACTTTTGGTATAGTCTTTTTTGCAGCTTTAGATATACTTATTGGACCGGATGGATTCAGTTGATTTTGAGGATATGATCACTCATCTTATTTAGTGGATTATAGTGTTGTATTATTTTATGGACCACTGCTTTCTAGGATCGGGGTTTATTTTTATCTTTTTGTTTCACAGTGTACCGGGTGGGTATTGCTACCTATTAAGCATGTTCACGGCTCTTTTTTCTAGTACAGAATAAAATACATGAGTTCTCTCCTCTTTAGAGGACCACTCATTTCTTTCAAAAAGAAAATTATATATATTTACACACACACACACATGTGTGTGTGTTTATTTTAGTTAATTAACTTTAATTAATTATGTATTTCACTAATCCAATTAATTAAATATTAAATAATTTTTTGAAAGAAATGTTAATTTATTTTCAAACAATGTTGGAAAATATTTTATAACTTATATAAAATTTATTTACATTCTAATTTTAAGTTTTAAATTTAAAATATATTTTAAAAAAATTCAACTGAATTTTGAAAATTAGCTCAAGGCCTAAATCAATTTGGGCCTTTATAATTGGGCTAATCTTTTGAACTTACTCCGCCCACTAGGCTAAGCCATTAGCGAGGGATGAGAGAATACTTGACTATCCAACCTTCAACCATAAATATTACTATTTCAGACATCCATCTGATACGTAGGCTTTATTACTTAGCTATAAAGTTGATAATTTAGATTGCACAAACCATTTGGGCTCTAACACAATTAATGAAACCAGGCCGGTATGCAATGTGTGAAATATGTGGATCTAAAAAAATTCATATTTTAGGTCATACCAAGCCTATAATGTTAATTGGGTTGTGTTAGATCGAATCTTATTAATCTAAATAAAATCCAATTTTATTTAATTTTCTGATTTATTTAATTAATTAATTTAATCAAAAATGATTTTACATAGTTTATGAGTATATCATGTATACTCATATGTGTATAACGTGCATGTGCAAAATAATAAAGGTGTATATGATCAATTTTATATGTATGTAGATATTGGGCTGTATCCACTTCATATATACTTCGCACACTACGCACGCACGCGCGCGCACACACACACACACATATATATCATTTACCATAGTTAATATTATATATGTAATATGTGCGGATATACAATATATATGTATGTATATACAATTTGAGAATATTATTTATGATATAGAAAATATCATTTTTGAAAATATCATATAAAGACTACATCTATATTTCAAGATTTTAATATTTATATAAATATTAATTTTAATTAGCAAACAAATTTAACTATCTCTTATATCCAAATTTATAGGCTAAATATCTTAAAATTTGAGTTAATTTGTTTAATATATATATATATATATATATATATAATATGTATAAGTTAAAAATAATTTTGGTAATAAATTACTATATATATATATAATTTAAACATTTGATATTGTTTAATATTATGTGTGTGTGTGTTCGGCCGAATGCCAAAAATATTTTGTTATAAATATATTAAATTTAATTATAGAAATATAATATTTAAATTTGAAATTAGTTTTATTATGATTTAAAATATATTATAATTATAAATTCGGCTTGAATTTTTTTAAATGCCAATGCAAATATTAAATATTAGTGCGTGTGTGTATGTCATTTGAAATTATTAATATATGTGCAAATGAATAAAGTTATAAATAAAGTATATATTACGATAATATTATATTTATCATACATATAAAATTATAACAGGAAAAGGTATTATATAGATATATAGTTTTTTTCTCCACGTATTCATTAAATTTAGCAATCAAAATTAGTAATTACCAAACAGTAAAACTATATATGTGAATAGACAAAGGCATTGATACACACACACATACATACAACTGGTGATATAAATATGTAAATATGAGATACACACACACATACATACAACTTGACTTTACATATTTATAAACCCTAACCCAACTTGACTTTATTGATGTAAATAAACCCTAACCCTAACTTGACTTTATTTACATCAATTCCACTTCGTCATCACTATATCGGGTTAGGGTTTATGGAATTTGGTTTCGACTAAAATTCCAATATCATTCACAATCAACTTAGTTAGTCCATAAGCAAATTCTTTGGTTCAATAATCACATTTATTAGTAACCGTAATACGTTGGCCAAAGATTTTGATTTTGAGCTGACTATAGTTGAATGCGATTAGGGCTGTCAATAGATACCTAGAAAATTAGAAATCTGCCTACATCTGTATCCGAAAAATGGGTAAATAACTTATATTCGAAAAAAAGGACGAGGATGCGGATACGAAGGCATCCACATCCGAAAATTATCTGTCTGATTTTTTCAAGATTATAATTTAAATTATGTGTATTTTTGTATAACGTAATATATTTATTTATTGTTTTATTAAGTTAGAAGTTTATATTATTTGCACTAATTGCATATTAGCTGCTCAAAACTATTTATTGTCATCATATTTGTCTATTTTAACACTTTAATAATCAACAGGATTGAAAAAAAAATTATGTTAAACTAAAATTTTCCATTTATGTTTCTTGGTGTATCGATCGTTATCGAATAAAATAATTATCGAATATCTGTCCATATCCACGAATGCTGATTCTAATATCCAAAAATGATTTTGGATGCGGATACAGATATGACACTATCTGCATCCCTAGAAGTATCCGTTGACAGCTAACTGCGATACTAACCTCATACGTCGAGGAGATAATTTTTTGTTGAATAATGTTTCACTTCCATTGCTTCAACTTAGTGCTAAGTAGCTCGATGGTCACTATGCAATGTTTGACTATAATCAGAGTAGAGTGCCCACATTGAAGCTTAATAGTGTTCTCAAGTCAAGAGAAGTGGCAATATTGTCACTCGAGTTTCTTGTTTGACCTAGTTGTTGTTAACCAACAGAAAACTCTTGAAGGAGTCATTCCGTAGTTATCCAATAACCGTCCGGACATAATCCATTGGTGGCCCCAACAGTCTTTAAGTAATGCGTTGCCCAGTATTTGAACAACAGTAAGTACCATAGTCTCAATGGATGTATCAATATCCTTTTTGAAAACATCTTGATCAATAATATTTAAAATAATATGCTATTTAGTATTATGATAATTTTCTCATGATTATAAATCTTTGTAATTACTATCACATAACATACATTTAATGATTTTTTTTACTAATAAATATACTTAAATAAATTATTTAATTAATGTATCAAAATATAACAAGTATACATAAAGAAACAAACACCTTTGTGTGTCGAATGAGATTTTATTATAAAGTTAATAATTAATAATAAATCACAAAATTGTTCTAGGGCATATGCCTCTCCAACGAATAACATTTGTGAAGTACCTTGAGCATCCATTGTAAGTTCGTGCATACTTGTTAGAAGTTTACATCAGAAGCTCAATCCTTTAAATTTATATTTTGAACCAACAGTTAGAATAAATATTTTCATCAGGTCCAACATCGCTGTCTCTATAGTTAGACACTCTAGTTTTGGTCTACGAGGCTACAGGTTCGAATCTCACGTAGCGCGTGCTTCGAACCACTGGACATATGTTGACTTGTAGCGTGTTATATGCTACCTAACATTTAGTACAACTTTGTACTACAACCTAAGTATCCAATGTCAGAAAAGGAAAAAAATGCTTGTTCGCATTCACTACCCACTATATTTAGGAAGAAGATCATATAAAAACAATATTAGCTTAATGCACGGATAAGAAATTTATTTGAGAAAATGGATGATCGGTACAAATGTTTTGAGGCTCACCATATTAAGTATAAAATAAAAGGTTAATTACATTAGTTGACAAATATTACAATGACCCTGTATACACATTAGTTAATTTGGAGACCACATGACCACTTACCTGGCAGTTGCTAGGTGTTTATTCAAGAGACTGAGGCTTACTTTTTTTAAAGAAGCTTTGATTGTGACATGGCCCAACTTGCTTCCAATAATAATTAATACTTCATGTTAGGTTCGTACATAGCTTTAGTATGTAATGTGTCAAAGCGTGTGCGTGTTTGGCGTGACTAATAAATACGCTGTTTGACTCCTGGTTAACAAAAGAAACATGAAAATAATTTAATATAATATAGAAAGTTAACATGCCGTCCACAGCGTGTTAGGAGTATTTATATGCACAAGATGACGCAAAAGCATATCCTGGATGAAGCACCTTGCTTTTTTACTGCACTACTTTCCAAATTGGCACTACTTTCCATATGAACTGTTGACACGATATTTCATTTATGTTAAGAGTTAGGACCTATTATTTAGCTCAAGCTCTTGCTCTTATTTCTTTAATTTAAACCGTAATCCATCTTAATCGATTATTCTTCGTTTTATAATTTGTTTATTATACTACAACGCTGTTTTTAAAATTTGTTTATCATACTACAACACTATTCGCTAGTACCATGTCAAAAAAGCGTCGGCATAGTGTCAAAAAACTATTTTCCAATGTCATTCCACCGCCCTTATGAGCATCTAAAAAACAAACGAGGAAATATTTTTCCATGTCATTCCGAACACTTTCCAAGGAGGAATTGTCAATGTCAAATTTTTTTAAGACAAAAGTAAGCTTTGCTTGTAAACACCGAGAAAAAATGCATCGAACCCATAACACGTACTTTAAGTAATTCACAAAGATATATATAATTGGTGATAGTTGAATTCCTGACCTTCAAGGTAACCAATGCATGTCATAACCAACTAAACTACCCTAGTTTGTCGATGCCTTCTTTCCGATGTCAATTCGATGCCAGTGTATACGTAACCAAGGGTCTAATAATATCAAGTCCCATGGTTGAAGCCAAGAATACAACCTCACACCGCACATAGAATATGCCATATTGGAGTGTATATAAATTATCTCATCATCACATGTCGAAAACCACCGAACGATTCCAACGAAATCATCCTATGAGTCAAAATGCAACATAAGCATTCTTCATGGTCCATCTTACATCCAATATCACAGATTCATCCTCCGGACTCCCACGAACCTTATCGACCCTCTAGTTTTGGAAAACATTGTCGAAGCATGATGCAACAAGACCATAAAAATAGAGGATTGCAAAATCCATCAAAAATCCATGGATTTTAGCACTCAAAAAACTAACGAAGTCTAGTCTAAACCGCATATCAAACTGAGCTGGTATGTGAAAATTATCGCATTTTGAAGTTTCATCCCGAATCGAGCTATAAGTAACCAATCAATTGACCGAACAAGATAATCGGTCAACTAAATAGAATTCAGTCGACTGATCACTCTGGTCAGTTGATAGAGCACCTATTAAATTTAACTATAACACTCCTGCTTGATCCGGAAGTAATGAGTCGATTGACTGGTTTAACCAGTCAACTGGTTGGTTTTACTTATCCCATCTAGTGCACTGACCTTTAAACGTCCATATTTTTTTAACACAACTCATTGTTTCTTCTTCCGCTGCAATCTCGTGATAAATTTTCTTTCGATCTTGGTATATCATATCATAAATTCATACTTCTTTGATGTGTAATATCCCAAGAAACACATCTTATGCAAATAGGCAACACTTCGCATGAGCACTTACCCCCCATAGTAGAGCACTTGTTATAAATTATTCGCCTTCAAGTGGATGTTACTTCTCTAAGGAAATTCAACGTTGACTTGGAAATTGAATATTGAACAAAAAATTCATTCCCTATCATCCTAACTTAGTTCCTACGCATTCAACTCGATCACGACCACTGTATTCAATTCAAATGTTGAAGTTATCACATTCATTGTATTCTTAGATATGTTAATTCTTCTATTTTACGATCAGAACATTCAATAATATAGTTATCATCAAAATATTCAACTTCAACTCTTAACTATCAAAAACTAGCTTTTAATGTTAAGTTTAAGCATTTGCCATTTAAGGTTACTAACTTACAAGTTCATGCAACATATATTTCAATGATTAGTACAAGTCATCAAGCTATACCATATGGTTAATAAGCACGCATTTTCATTTATAAACCACCAACAATCATGAAATCTAACGAAATCATCCATTGTTATGATTCATAGTCTAAGGCTTACAGACTCTTTCATATACACATTTAATCCATCTCCTTAGTCAAATTCCATTCATTTTGAGTTATACAAACAATGAATAAAGACATTAATCGTTCATAACTAATCTCCCAATATCCAAATTACAACCTATGAACCATCACGGAAATTGAATATGGAATGAGTGCATAAGAGAGATCATAGAGAGTAGAGAGAAGTTCCACTCGTCAAAGCAAGCAAGAGATCTCATCTAGCAAGAGACCCATCACGAAACCCTCTTCCTCTTTATGCCTGAAGTCCAAATCTTCTCCATTCGCTCCAAACAGATATGGTTTATAGAGAATTCCCTGAGAGAAGTTACGGTTATTCCTTTGTTTTTAGGGAATTATTTTTCTGTAGTTTGGGTGGATCCAAGAGGCGGTTTGGTCTTAGAAAGCTCTAGGGCTTTAAGGTGAAAATGTACCGTAAAGTGAAATGGAAGAGATAAAGAGGAAGGTCGCACATATAAATCTAAATTGGGCTCAACCCAATTTTTAATCTCCTTTTAAAATTCACAAAATTCATTTATGTCCAAAATAAAGAACCCCTGACTCCAGCAAATGAAGTCCTATATATTTTTTCTTCGTGGAAAAGACATTCTAGACGTAATTGACTAGGTCTCGAGATCTGTTAACCCGTCTTTTGGCAAGGCCAAGAACATGCGAATTTAACTAAAATAATTTCATGACTATCGATGTTGAAATATGATGGGTCCGGTTCAAATGGACGATGTTCACTTGGATAAATGGTAGGTCGTTCAGTCGGAACGAAGTGGTTCGAAGTGTTTGGAGTTCGACCTTGTGGCTCGGCAGTTCGGCATGGCAATGTCCGCTCGAGGTATGGCGGTTCAGGATGGTCGTTTGGTTGCGGCCCGGCATTGCCGCTCGGCATGGGAAGTCGTTCGACATTGGATGTCATTCGGCATCGTACCTCGCTCGGCATTGGAAGTCGTTTGGCATCGTACCTCGTTCGGCATTGGAATTCGTTCGACATTGGATGTCGTTCAGCATCGTACCTCGCTCGGCATTGGAATTCGCTCGACATTGGATGCTGTTCGGCATCGTACCTCGCTCCGCATTGAAAGTTGCTCGGCATTGGACGTCGATTGGCATACCTCCCCTCGGTCGGCACACCTCTCCTCGGTCGGCATACATCCCCTAGTTCGGCGCACCTACACTGGGTCGGCATACATCCCCTTGTTCGGCGCACCTCCCCTCGTTCGGCATACCAACTGCTCATGGTCGGTCAGCATAATGAAGTAGGGTTCGGCTATGGCCTTAGTGCACCCAAACTACTCAAGAGGCCCAACAACCTGGTTTTGTCTATAAATACAATGTGTGGGGGTTCTGAAAAGGAATCTTCTTCTTGTCTCTGCTCTCTAACTTTCTACTTTCTAAAGCTAAGGCTGGTTTACCACTTTGTAACTGTATTCGATTGTTACAGTAATAAAATGGAAATCATTGGAGTGGACGTAGGCCGGAGTTAGCCGAATCACTATAAGATCTGTTATTCTTTATTGCTTTTACTTTAATTTTGACTGTTATTCACATTATTACACTCTACATACACTATATCTGTTATCTGCGACTGTTAGTTGGTGCTTTCATCTACATTTGGGTGCTAGTGACCAATTTTGGCACTAACATTTTGGTGCTTTCACTGAGAAGGCAAGCACTCAGGGATCTTGGAGTAAGGAAATCGGATTCTAGGAGGCAATGGCTAGGCCATCAACAAGTGACAGAAAGGAGTAATCGGGAAGGAAGTCAAAAGGCTTCCTCTAAAGCTGGAGCAGGTCAAGCATCCATCTACATCACCAGAGATGAGATAGAGGCAATTTTGAAAAGACAAGAGAAGATGATGCAGGCTTTTCTCAGACAATTTACACAAGCCGGAAATACAGGAGCTCAGATCCATGGAGCTGGATTGGAAGCACTCAATCAGCAAGCGGAAGGAATGGCTCAACAGGGGGCAGCCCCCAATTAGCAGACGGCTATCAACCTGGATGGATCTAGACTCAGGGGCATACCACCAGGAAACTCTGGACCAATCCATGGAGGGATACCAGATGACGTCGTACGACCCGACACCAACAGGAGTGTAGGAGTACGAGACGAGGAGTATGTGCCAGAGTTCCCTCGTGAACTTGGGGGGCAGACCGGAGGCAACGAACAAGGATTACAACTCGAGGACAACGATAGATTAGTGGAGATGGTCAGACGGGCCGTGAGAGACGGATTGGTAGACAAAGACTTGGAGGAAGTGAATAGGAGTCCCTTTACTCCTATTATCAGGCAAGCTAGGAATCCATCGGACTTTAAGCTAACAACGTTGGATATGTATGTGGGAGAACATATCCCACCGTTCATCTGTCAATGTATATGAGGCATATGGAGGTACCGGGGGAATCAGATGAGGTCATGGCTCGATGCTTCCCATTGTATTTGACGGATATCACAGCCATGTGGTTCAGACAATTGAAGAATGGTTCTATCGGTACATGGACGGAGCTGATTGAAAAGTTTATGAGACAGTTTCGGGTCCATATAGTCAGACCCAAGAATGTAATGACCTTGAAATCGATGAGGCAATGGAAGGGAGAGTCACTCAAGAACTTCTTAACCAGGTTCAACACAGCGGTAGCCTCAGCGGGTCGACCCAATCCGTCCATGGTTTTGATGGCAGCAGTCTTAGGAATCATGGATAATTCAGATTTCAAGATATCATTAGAACGGCACCCACCGAGGGACCTTGGGGAGTTCTACCGTGAGGCGGAAAGGTTCCTGAGATAGGAGGATGCGCACGCTGAAAGAGTGGGGAGAGAGGCTGAAGCTTATGCAGTGAGGGGTGGAGGTCCATCCAGGGAGGACCCAAGTAAAGATGATAAATGAAAAAGGAAAACGAATGGCAATGGTGGCACTTCAAAGAGGCCTCGAAGGGAGTCAAAGTTTTCTTCTTACATATATTTAACTGAGACTCTAGAAAGGATTACTTGGACACTCGAAGGCGCCTCCAATATCGAAGGTCGGCAAAGAGAGAGACTTTAGAATACGAACGGACATCGGGAAAACATTGCCTATTCCATGAGCTGGATGGGCACAACACAAACGACTGCATGCATTTGAGGGATATCATTGAGGAGCACGTAAGAAATGGTCATCTACAGCAGTATGTCATGAATAAAGCTGTGGTAGTGGGACAGGAGCGACCACTGCATACCTCAAACGACGGTGGCACTGGACCTAGGCAACGTCAGCTCATTATCAACTAAACAGATTTATGGTTTTGAATAAGTAATAAAACTCAAAGTAAAACGGCTAGGTCACTTACACACGTACGGGATCGAGGACGGTCCCTAGGCGTGCTCTGAGATGACGAAAGACTATACTGCTTGGGTCTATGAAATCCTATTTTCTTTCTGTTTTTCTGCAAACTGTATTTTCCTTTGAAACTTTGGACATTTACTTTCTTTGGTATGGTTTTTGAGTTTGGATTGAATTCCCGATTTGGTTGGTTTTTTGGTTTGCCATTTTGGTATGGATATTTGATTTTTGATATGGATTTCTGGTTTTCTGATTGCATTCGGAACAGTGTAACATACAGTTTAGTTTTTGTGATTACTGTCCCGATCAGAGAGATAGGGAAGTGACCGCAAGTTACGTGTCCCTTCGCCGGAGAGTGATGGAATGGACTCGGAAAAATTATAAAATTCCTTGGCCGGAGTACCAAGGTCGGAGAATATAAAAGTCCTTTGTCAGAGTGCCGAGGCCGGTGAATATAAAAGTCCTTGGCCGGAGTGCCGAGGTCGGAGAATATAAAAGTCCTCGGCCGGAGTGCCGAGGCAGGTGAATATAAAAGTCCTCGGCCAGAGTGCCAAGGCCGGAGAATATACAAGTCCTTGGCCGGAGAATATAAAAGTCATTGGCCGGAGTGCCGAGGCCGGTGAATATAAAAGTCCTTGGTCGGAGTGCCGAGGCCGAAAAATATTAAAGCCCTTGGCCGCAGTGCCGAGGTCAGAGAATATAAAAGTCCTTGGCCGGAGTGTCGAGGCCGGTGAATATAAAAGTCCTTGGCCGGAGTGCGGAGGTCGGGGAATATAAAAGTCCTTGGCCGGAGTGCCGAGGCCGGTGAATATAAAAGTCCTTGGCCGGAGTGCCGAGGTTGGAGAATATAAAAGTCCTTGGTCGGAGTGCCGAGCCCGGTGAATACAAAAGTCCTTGGTCGGAGTGCCAAGGCCGGAAAATATCAAAGTCCTTGGCCGGAGTGCCGAGGCCGGTGAATATAAAAGTCCTTGGCTGGAGTGCCGAGGCCGGAAAATATCAAAGCCCTATGCTGTAGTGCCGTGGCCGGTGAATACGCAAGCCCTTGGCCGGAGAGTCGAGGCCGGATAACATACAAGCCCTTGATGAGAAAGCTGAGGCTGAAACAGGATAATGCGACTCAGCGAGGTCTACGGATTCAGACTAAACCCAGAAAGGTCATGAATTTAATAATATGGTTATAACAGGATATGGACTTTGGATATCGGATTTGAGGCTACTCAAAACACACCTTTCAGTAGCAAGGCATGTTTAGAAGGGCAAATGTTAACCCGCCTTTTGGCAAGGCCACGGACATGCGGATTTAACTAAAAAAAATTCACGCCTATCGAGGCTGAAATATGATGGGTTCGGTTCAAATGGATGATGTTCACTTGGATAGATGGTAGGTCGTTCAGTCGGAATGAAGTGGTTCGAAGTGTTTGGAGTTCGACCTTGTGGCTCAGCCGTTCGGCATTGAAATGTCCGATCGAGGTATGGAAGTTCAAGATGGTCGTTTGGTTGCGGGTCGACATTATCCCTCAGCATTGGACGTCATTCGGCATTGGATGCCGTTCGGCATCGTACCTCTTTCGGCATTGGAAGTCATTCAGCATTGGATGTCATTCGACATCGTACCTCGCTCGGCATTGGAAGTCGTTCGGCATCGTACCTCGCTCAGCATTGGAATTAGTTCGACATTGGATGTCGTTCGGCATTTGAAGTCGCTCGGCATTGGATGTTGTTCGGCATCATACCTCGCTCGGCATTGGAATTCGTTCGGCATTGGATGTCGTTCGGCATCGTACCTCGCTCGGCATTGAAAGTCGCTCGGCATTGGACGTCGATCGGCATACCTCCCCTCGGAAGGCACTCCTCCCCTCGGTCGGCATACATCCCCTTGTTCGGCGCACCTCCCCTCGGTCGGCATACATACCCTTGTTCGGCGCATCTCCCCTCATACGTTATACCAATTGCTCAGGGTCGGTCGACATAATGAAGTAGGGTTTGGCTCTGGCCTTAGTGGACCCAAACTACTCGGAAGGCCGAACAGCTTGGTTTTTTCTATAAATACAACATGTGGGGTTCAGAAAAGAGATCTTCTTCTTCTCTCCGCTCTTCAACTTTCTAAGTCTAAGACTGGTTTACCACTTTGTAACTGTATTCGATTGTTACAGCAATAATAAAGAAATTATTGGAGTGGACGTAGACTGGAGTTAGCCGAACCACTATAAAATTTGTTGTTCTTTATTGCTTTTACTTTAATTTTGACCGTTCTTCACATTATTACTCTCTACATACACTCTATCTGTTATCTGCGACTGCTAGTTGGTGCTTTCATCTACATTTGGGTGTTAATGACCAATTTTGGTGCTAATATTTTGACGTTTTCATTAAGAAGGCAAGCACTCAGGGATCTTAAAGCAAGGAAATCGGATTCTAGAAGGCAATGGCTAGGCCATCAGTAAGTGACAGAAAGGAGCAATCAGGAAGGAAGTCAAGAGGCTTCCTCTAGAGCTGGAGCAGGTCAAGCATCCATCTACATCACCAAAGACGAGATGGAGACAATGTTGAAAAGACAAGAGGAGATGATGCAGGCTCTTCTCAGACAATTTACACAAGCAGGAAATATAGAAGCTCAGATCCATGGAGCTGGATTGGAAGCGCTTAATCAGCAAGCGGAAGGAATGGCTCAACAGGGGGCAGCCCCCAATCAGCAGACGGCTATCAACCTGGATGGATCTAGACTCGGGGCCATACCACCAGGAAGCGCTGGACCAATACATGGAGGGATACCATATGACGCTGTACGACCCGGCACTAACAGGAGTGCAGGAGTACGAGATGAGGAGTATGTGCCAGAGTTCCCTCGTGAACTTGGGGGGTAGACCGAAGGCAATGAACAAGGATTACAACTCGGGGACAACGATAGATTAGCGGAGATGGTCAGATGGGCTGTGAGAGGCAGAATGGTAAACAAAGACTTGGAGGATGTGAATAGGAGTCCCTTTACTCCTATTATTAGGCAAGCTAGGAATCCACCGGACTTTAAGCTACCAACGTTGGATATGTATGATGGGAGAACGGATCTCATAGTTCATCTGACAAAGTATATGAGGCATATGGAGGTACTAGAGGCATCGGATGAGGTCATGGCTGATGCTTTCCATTGTATTTGACGGATATCGCAGCCATGTGGTTCAGACAATTGGAGAATGGTTCTATCGGTACATGGACGGAGCTGATTGAAAAGTTTATGAGACAGTTTCGGGTCTATATAGTCAGACCCCAAGAATGTAATGACCTTGACATCGATGAGGCAATGGAAGGGAGAGTCACTCAAGAACTTCTTAACCAGGTTCAACGCAGTGGTAGCCTTAGCGGGTCGACCCAATCCGTCCATGGTTTTGATGGCAGCAGTCTTAGGAATCATGGATAATTCAGATTTCAAGATATCATTGGAACGGGACCCACCGAGGGACCTTGGGGAGTTCTACCGTAAGGCAGAAAGGTTCTTGAGATAGGAGGATGCGCACGCTGAGAGAGTGGGGAGAGAGGCTGAAGCTTATGCAGTGAGGGGTGGAGGTCCATCCAGGGAGGACCCAAGTAAAGATGATAAATGAAAAAGGAAAACGAATGGCAATGGTGGCACTTCAAAGAGGCCTCGAAAGGAGTCAAATTTTTCTTCTTACATAGATTTAACTGAGACTCTAGAAAGGATTACTTGGACACTCGAAGGCGCCTCCAATATCGAAGGTCGGCAAAGAGAGAGAGACTTTAGAATACGAACGGACATCGGGAAAGCATTGCCTATTCCATGAGCTGGATGGGCACAACACAAACGACTGCATGCATTTGAGGGATATCATTGAGGAGCATGTAAGAAATGGTCATCTACAGCAGTATGTCATGAATAGAGTTGTGGTAGTGGGACAGGAGCGACCACTGCATACCTCGAACGAAGGTGGCACTGGACCCGGGCTTATCAACTAAACAGATTTATGGTTTTGAATAAGTAATAAAACTCAAAATAATACGGCTAGGTCACTTACACACGTACGGGATCGAGGACGGTCCCCAGGCGTGCTCTGAGATGATGAAAGACTATACTGCTTGGGTCTATGAAATCCTGTTTTCTTTCTATTTTTCTACAAACTTTGGTTTTTCCTTTGGAACTTTGGACATTTACTTTTCTTTGGTATGGTTTTAGAGTTTGGATTGAATTCCTGGTTTGGTTGGTTTTTTGGTTTTCCATTTTGGTATAGATATTTGATATTTGGTATGGATTTCTAGTTTTCTGATTGGATTCGAAACAATGTAACATATAGTTCAGGTTTTGTGATTACTGTCCCGGGCGGAGAGACAGGGAAGTGACCGCAAGTTACGTGTCCCTTCGTCGGAGAGCGATGGAATGGACATGGATAAAATATAAAAGTCCTTGGCCGGAGTGCCGAGGTCGGAGAATATAAAAGTCCTTGGCCGGAGTGCCGAGGCCGGTGAATATAAAAGTCCTTAGCCGTAGTGCCGTGGTCGGAGAATATAAAAGTCCTTGGCCGGAGTGCAGAGGCCGGGGAATATAAAAGTCCTTGGCTAGAGTGCCGAGGCCGGAGAATATAAAAGTCCTTGGCCGGAGTGCCGAGGCCGGTGAATATAAAAGTCCTTTGCCGGAATGTCGAGGCCGGAAAATATCAAAGTCCTTGGCCGGAGTGGCTAGGTCGGAGAATATAAAAGTCCTTGGCCGGAGTGCCGAGGCGTGTGAATATAAAAGTTCTTGGCCGAAGTGCCGAGGCCGATGAATACAAAGTCCTTGGCCGGAGTGCCGAGGCCGGTGAATACAAAGTCCTTGGCCGGAGTGCCGAGGTCGGTGAATATAAAAGTCGTTGGCCGGAGTGCCGAGGCCGGAAAATATCGAAGCCCTTGGCCGGAGTGCCGTGGCCGGTAGTACGCAAGCCCTTGGCCATAGAGTCAAGGCCAGATAACATACAATCCGTTGATGAGAAAGTCATGGCTGGAACAGGATAACGCGACCTAGCGAGGTCTGCGGATTCAGGGTTAAACCCGGAAAGGTCATGAATTTAATAATATGGTTATAAACAGGATATGGACTTTGGATATCGGATTTGAGGCTATTCAAAACACACCTTCCAATAGCAAGGCATATTTTGGGGGCAAATGTTAACCTGCCTTTTGGCAATGCCATGGAATGCGGATTTAACTAAAACAATTTCATGACTATCGAGGCTGAAATATGATGGGTTCGGTTCAAATGGATGATGTTCACATGGATAGATGGTAGGTCGTTCGGTCGGAATGAAGTGGTTCGAAGTGTTTGGAGTTCGACCTTGTGGCTCGGCCGTTCGGCATGGAAATGTTCGGTCGAGGTATGGAAGTTCAGGATGGTCGTTTGGTTGTGGCTCGGCATTGCCGCTCGGCATTGGAAGTCGTTTGGCACTGGATGTCGTTCGGCATCGTACCTCTCTTGGCATTGGAAGTCGTTCGACATTGGATGCCGTTCGACATCGTACCTCGCTCAGCATTGGAAGTCGTTCGGCATTGGATGTCGTTCGGCATCGTACCTCGCTCGACATTGAAAGTCGTTCGGCGTTAGACGTTCGGCATTGTACCTTCCTCGGCATTGGAATTCATTTGACATTGGATGTCGTTCGGCATCGTACCTCGCTCGGCATTGGAAGTCGCTCGGCACTGGATGTCGTTTGGCTTCGCACCTCGTTCGGCATTGGATATCCTTCAGCATCGTACCTCGCTCGGCGTTGGAAGTCGCTCGACATTGGATGTCGTTCGGCTTCGTACCTCACTCGGCATTGAAAGTCGCTTGGCATTGGACGTCGGTCGGCATACCTCCCCTCGGTCGGCACATCTCCCCTCGGTCGGCACACCTCCCCTTGTTCAGTGCACCTCCCCTCGGTTGGCATACATCCCCTTATTCGGCGCACCTCCCCTTGTTCGGCATACCAACTGCTCAGGGTCGGTCGGCATAATGAAGTAGGGTTCGGCTATGGCCTTAGTGGGCCCAAACTACTCGGGAGGCCCAACAACCTGGTTTTGTCTATAAATACAACGTGTGGAGGTTTAGAAAAGGGATCTTCTTCTCTCCACATTCTAACTTTCTACTTTCTAAGGCTAAGGCTGGTTTACCACTTTGTAAATGTATTCGATTGTTACAGCAATAAAAAGGAAATTATTGGAGTGGACGTAGGCCGGAGTTAGCCGAACCACTATAAAATCTATTGTTCTTTACTGCTTTTACCTTAATTTTGACTGTTCTTCACATTATTACTCTCTGCATACACTCTATCTGTTATCTGCGACTGTTAGTTGGTGTCTACATTTGGGTGTTGGTGACCAATTTTGGCGCTAACAAGATCCAATTCCGTCATATATAAAATTTATCTTCTTAGGTCATTTATAAATCACCTTCCCCCAACTAACACAATTTGCAACCCAAAACATATTGATGCTTATACTAAAAAAAATCCTAAATGGCATTTCTGGAAACGGTCGCTAGCCTTAATTCCATTATCAATAAAAGTTGACGTTATGGCACTTCCTTGAAGTACTCTTTAATCCTAAATCTATTATTTAAAATTACCAGGGGATGATTTACATGCTATTAGAGTCCACATAGACTTCCATGGACCTTCCAATTTGATTTGAGAACATTCGATTTACTAATCAAGGATAGGTCACCCCTCTATTCCTAAGGTAGGAGAGCATCGGTTTCTTTTAGAATAAAGGTGGTACTTTATTCCAATAATTTGCCAAATCTATTATTGCCTCCTCCGGTATAATTTGCTCTATAGATACTCTTGACAATATGTGGTTTCCAATCACCACTGACATAGTTCTTTGAACGAAGGAAGCACCAACCCATATGATCCTCTTGACCCTTCTTTGATATATATTTATGTTTTCCCTAGTCCTCTTTCTCTTGGAACCTCGGTGATTATATTAGGAACACAATGCATTTGAGATGTGATACCGCCCTATTAGATTTTATTATTTTAGAATTTCCTAGAATCAGACCGGTGAGGATCGTTGCTTATATTATTAGGTATCAGGTGATGCCATTATTTTGGCAACTGAAGGAGTGCTTTTCGAGAAGTTAAATTTACTCTAGCAAGTATGCAAACTGCGTTCCTAATCTTGGTGCCTACTTTCTAGCTTAGTAGATTTTATCGGACCCAATCAGTTTGATGTGGGTAGTGATACCTCCTCTACCGAGGAAAGGGAGACTTGTATTTTCTAATAGCTAGAGTAGTTCAACTCTACTCTTATCTTTAAACTCATTGGTTCAAGAATAAAACATGGACGGATCACTATATTAACCAACTAGCTTTGCTAAAAAGGTGGTACTTTATTCAAGCAGAACAATCAGTTTGATGATTTAAGGGTTCAACCATGTTAGTTTAGAATGTTATGGCACCTGTCAAATGATTTCATAGTCCTTGACGAAGAGCATTAATTTGCAACAAAAAAACCCATATTCATTATAAAAGATGTGTGTTTCTAGTTGACTAGTGCATTGCTATTTGACTATACCTCGAGCAAGTGCCCATAAAAGACAAGAGCTTGTGTATAATGACCTAAAATTTTAATCTTTGATTTGAGAATATTTCTTTAATTTTAGAATATTTGATTAATGGTTATTAATAATAAGATAGCCCTCTTTTAATTAATGAATAATGATGGGGAACTCATTATAGAAATTTGTTTATAAAAATAATAAATGATGATGGTATCATTCAAAAATTAACTCGTGAGATTATAATATTAGGACATTATCTCGGATTTTGACGAAACTAGTGTCATTAGGTTCAGAATAATGAGGCGATGTACGACGATGAGTTTCATGATGACCAGACATACTGTGTAATTGTGCGAGATCGAGATGTATGTCGATAAGTTTGAGAATTAAATACAATATTCTTATCATTATAAATAACCTCCCAAAACCTCCCATAGCCTCACTCTTCTTTATCACTTCTCCTCTATCTCTCTCTTTTATTTTCAGTAAGCAAATAAAGCTAGCTGCATCCTTTCCAAATTGTTTCGAGAAGCTATAGCGATGGAGGATTCGATTTTGGATCTGTTGGATTTGTATGAGTGAAAGCTTCAAATCCGAATGCGTTTTAGGGGGTGCGACGATGACTTGGGATGATCAACAATTGCTAGCCGACACTGGGGTTCCACTTTGTTATTGATTGGTGCCGAACTAGGCCAAGGTGAGGGTGGATTCGGGCTCCTCTTGCAAAGGGGAGTGGATGAGAGAAGTGTGGAGTGGCGCGACGCCTTCTAGAAAATGCGATAATTTGGAACAGTGATTTTCATAAGCATGTCGTGATGGGGAGGTGTTGATCGAGCTTCTCAAGTTTGGGTAAGGATGGAATGCCCGCGAAGAGAAGATCGTTGGCGAAGTCCGTGGCAGATTTCGTTGAGAAACGAGGGAGAGGAGGAGAGAAAGGAGCGGCATGGGTTTATGTACGTTGATTTGGGGAAGAAGGGAATTTAAATTTAATTAGGTGATGAGTAAATTAATTAATATGTAAATAATCCCAAAACTTACAAAATCAATATCTCCTGCATACGAGATCCAAATCGAACGCGGCTTTTTGCGTTGCACTTGTAGAAATGTTATCTATGCACTGGAGGTAATTTCCTTAAGTTTCGAGCTAGTAGAATTTTGAGCTAATATCAAATGCCGTTCGATATTAAATCGAGTATGGATGGAAATTTGGTAAGTTAACTCACCTTTGGGTGAACACTATATGATATATGTGTTTATCAAAATTATTATTTGTGTGCTTGAATTATTTCTTTTGTTGGTTTGGTTAAATTCTTACTTTGGAAAGCGGATGACATATAAAATGAAATATAGAAAACTCAAGAAATCTTGTAGAGGGATACTAAAGGATTCCTCGCTACTATTGGTTTTAGTTTCATTTATATACTATCATATAAGTTGTTAAATGCCAAAATTGTGTAGCTTGATCTTATTGGATGTGACTTTGATATGTAGCAAAAGTTGAACTCTTTTAATATAGATCAATGAAAGCACGTGTTAAGTGTTATGGTAGCTTTAGGCCTCATTATAATATTTTGAAAATATTATTATTTTCTGTTTTTATTTGAAAATGATTTTTATGTAGTGGATAATTTTTATATGTGACTTTTGGAATTTTCTATGGCTTTTTATTTAGACATAGTTTTTGAACTTCTCTATTGTACTCAAACCTTTTTTGTTAGTCTCCTCTAATTTATATGGAAATGCTTTAAAAGTACTTTAGAAAGTATTCATTTTATAGAAAACTTAATATAATAATAGATATTTATTATAAAGAAAAAAGGGTTTACCTTTTATATTTAAAAGAAGAAAAAAATATTTTGGAATAAATATCAGTGAAACGCCTTGTATAAATTGTTGTATAGATTGATTTATAGATGGTATTTTATAAATAAAAAAATAGATTTATAAATGATTTTTTTTAAAAGGAAATAATATCATTTTGATAAATTTGAATAAATAAATCACATTTGTGAATTTAGGGTGATATATGGAATTATCATTTTGTAGAAAGTATTTAGTCTTATCTTGAAACCAAAGATTGGTGATAAGTATATGTGTTAGAAAATTAGGAGATTATAAAAGGAGTTTATAAATAAAATAAGTTTATAAATAAAAAGGAGATTTATAAAAGGATTTTTGTAAATATAAATGAGATTTATAAAAAGTAGTTCATAAAAGGAATGTGATTTGATTTCTATAAATGATCGTTTTAAATTATTGTGGTGTAGAAAGTATTCTTACCATACTTAACACCAAATTCCAAGATTGTGAAACTTGTCTTCATCTATGAGAATTGAAAATGTTTGTCGAGGCAAGGATGGTTCTCTAACCTATTCAACCTCATTGTTAATCGAGATTCGAGTGATAGTACAAGTTTGAAATTGGAAAGTGGTGGTAAGTATACTTGGTCTAATTTCAATACAATTCATTTACTTACACCAAAAAAGGAAAGTGGTTTACAGCAAACAATGTTTTTAAGTGCTTTTTTCTGACCCATTTAAGTATGCTTTTGAAATTTGAAATATTTCATAATGTTTTGTGAATATGCTTATATAGTGGGATAAGCATTAGGATATTTTTTAAAGCATTAAAAGTGTATAAATGAATATAGAATGAACAGTACACTTATGTATATTTTTTGTAAAGATATTTTAATACAAGTGTTTACAAAGCGATCTTAATTAATGAAAGTATTAATTAAAGAGGTTTAGTGGTTACTTATGTGCTTAACCATGCTTGGTTTTCATATGAAATTAAATATATAATTGGATTGTCTGTTTATTTGATAGTTAAATAACTGACTATAAAATCTAAACCAGCTTTGAAACTATTGTTTATTGGTTTGGAGAGACCGGAATCAAATAAACATGTGTTATCCAAAACCATTTCGAACTGGCATAAGTGTTCGAATTGGGTTCATCTTAAAGATGATGGAATCAAAGGCGTAGTTCTTTGAAGTGAAAGGGCTGCTTGCTACAAATCCTGAGCGTCGTTACAAAAAGGATGTGGTAAAAGTAGTCTCACTTTTTTCATATCCTGAACAACTTGTATGGATGAATGTTGCCATTGCATTGTTGCTTGGAGGTCAGTATTAACATTCCAAGTAGGATTTACTAAAAAGATAAACTGTGGCCTCAAGCCTCACATCTGGTAATGAATAAAACAGAAGATATGCTTCAAGACTATGTGGTTTTCTACCACTAGGATTTGGTCATCACTTAAATCTAGATCGATATTTTCAGATTATGTATGATGTGGCCACGGAAATGGTTTGCCAAGGACAACCGAGGTGACAACATATTATGTACTATCCAGTAGAGGGGTAGGCTGGTCCTAATTTGTAGAGGGTCCATATGACGCCCTCAATACATTTTTGTAGAGGTGTACTATGACATGCGATAACCTAATAGCATTATCATTGTATGGAATCCATTCTCAAATACGTGCCTTATGGACTTAGTTGTATACTAAATATGCTATTGAGTGTAATTAATGCAACCATTCCGGTAATTTTATGTATTTATTTAGAAACCTAAATATTAATATAATATCATAAGATTTCTTGTAAAATGGTTTGATTATTATAAGGTAAAAACCCATCCATGTTTGTTTGTGGTATAGTCTTACGAGATACCTTTATTTGAAGGGTTTTATAAATATAAAAATACATATGATTTGATTTGAATTTCCCACGCTGGTTTACCAAACTGATTCAAGGTATTGTTTTGTTATAACGCTCGGGTTAGCTCCAAATATATTTCCAACTTTAGTTAGGTACGCTTTAGAGCTTCAGAAGATGAGTCGTATGCCTTAAAGACCTATTCATGTATTTTTTCTGCTGCATTTCTTATTTTGTATTTATCAGCATTTGTCAGGACAAACTGTTATAACTGTCCAGGCTGATGATTGGTTAGTTTACTCTGATTGATATATGTGCATTACAATTTTTTTGTAAAGATCGTTTGGATATTATATATTACTCGCCACGTTGTGAAATTCAGTTTGGTCTCTTCTTTTCTTTCACCCCAACAATATGTCTTTCCTTTGCTCGGATGCTCAACATGTGAATACTGTGGATGTATTAGTGTCGACTTTTGAGGGTCAAAAAGGCGGATCGTTACTTTGTGTTTTTAGTTGTGTTAGTGAGCTGGTTGATTACGGGCAGCATGAAACTATCCTTATGGCATGCTATGTTGATATTAGAATAATCTACACACATTCTCCATGTAATGTTGGATTTTCATATAAGCATTGGGTTTGCAACCAATTCGAGATATTTTGATTTCCTTATGAAACTTTTATTGAGCAACCATTCGACCTCTACTTTAGGACATGATATCTTTCGAGGTTCAGTGGCGTCCTGTCTTAATGCAAAGAGCTTGACTAGGGTTGATATTCAAGGCGTAATAGGCCATAGTGTGATCTATGCTAGTCATGTCTATTGGAATAGATGCACTAGCAATGAGGTTAAAGGGGAACTTGAAAAAAAATCTTTTACTAATTGCACAAGATCTTATTTTTATGTTTATATTAATAATATTTTATACTAAATTATATTTAGTATTGATTCAATGTTGTTTACAAGAACTTTTACTAGCATTTATAAATGATGTAGTAAGTCGCTTATGATTTTAAGTATTCAAAAATGATATTTAAATTTAACGACCCGAAAATTTTAACGATTTTAATAGGATACTTAACTGAATGTCTCTCAAAAATATAACAATTAAATTTAACAATGAAAATTTAATGTTTGGAGTACGTCTATTTAAACGTAGCAAATGTCAGATTTTCATCAAAAAAGTTTGTTTTGTTTAAATCAGTTAAAATTGATGGAAATAAAATATTTTTGAAATTTGAATATTTTTATATAATAAAAATGTCAATCATTTTCTGAGTGAGATGTCATATTTCGTTTCACCAAATTTGGACTGCTTTGGCTCATTTATCTTATTTTCGGTGTTTTAGCAATAGCTTGGCAGCAGAAATCGACTTTTAATAAGATGATCATATCGCCGATATCTGTGTACCTTTCTGTTCGTCTCGTCAAGCTGATCTTCGTAATATATTTATTTGTGCATTTCGAAGTATGGTGCGTAGCGAAATCTACATAACGACTAGCCGTACCGGTACTACATTCGAGCCTTTTTGGTTTCCTATGTCCCTTCATTGTCCAACATATAATAAAAAGCCAGCTGCTTTTATAATTTCCCTGAATTAAATTTAGCTTTGACAATTGTCGTTCCCATTGTTTTATATATGGTGGTACGCTGCCTCTTTTTCTTCTGTCTGTTCATAATTCTAAAGAAAAGAAAGATAATAAAACACATATATAAAATAATGTCTAATCGTATGAACTGTTTACATCATCTTCTACGTTTTTCATTTCCTTC
Organism: Allium cepa; assembly: GCA_030765085.1. Classification (NCBI taxonomy): domain Eukaryota; kingdom Viridiplantae; phylum Streptophyta; class Magnoliopsida; order Asparagales; family Amaryllidaceae; genus Allium; species Allium cepa. The sequence goes on along the minus strand of CM060935.1, from coordinate 839,345,788 downwards.
CCACCCTATATCCTCTCCTATTTTTCGATGCTACTGAAGAAAAAAATATACAAAGCATATTTATATCTGAAATATATATTTGTTTTGCCTGTTCCTCAAGTGCTTTCATATCTTCTACTCGTCCTTTTCACTTCGATCACCCATATAATGCTGCCACATCAGCTCAACCTCCAGCCTCTCTCCAGACAATTGCCCATCCACCATTCTCTTCTAACAAAGGCCAACTCCACCTACCATATGCTCCCCTCACACACAGCCTTCACTTTGTCACCACTGCTGCTCGAATAACTTTCCCTCCTCCACCAATAATCACCGCTCGGCCCAACCTCCCTTCTTCCACTTTCTCCACTTTGATCTGACGCCATTATTTACTCCACCCCAAGAGTGCTCAGATTTTCAATCCACCCACATCCCATACCAAGCCCACGAACTTGACACCAAACCCTTTCCCCACGTCATCACCTCAGCCGACAACACTCCACCAATAGTGGCATCCACAAAATGACCTTGCCACCATCAGCTGCTTCTTCCCTGGCCAGCCGCATGCATCCTCCCTTGCATCCCCATCAATCTACGACCTTCACTCCATTCCAGCACCTATAGCCTCCACGTTCAGCCCTATATCCCCTTGAACCCGTTCACTTTTCGAGTCACCCAGATCTCCGATCAACCTCGCCTCTACCATGAGCACGTGCAGCCAACCCTCACCAATCACTTAGCCGCAAATCTATCGCAGCCTTCTTTTTTTTAATATACAATATATGCACTTTGATTTTAAATATATGTGTATATAAGAATATAATATTAGTTTTAAATATATAATATATACATACTTTGATTTTTGATATACGTGTTTAAGAATATAATATTGGTTTTCATATATATATATATATATGTGTGTGTGTGTGTATGTATATATATATAGGCTGCATATATTTGTTTATGTAGAGAATATACATTTGTTTTCATATACATATTTTCTGCATATGTTATACATATTTTTTGCTTATATATAAATAGTTTGCATATATGATTTTTGAGTAGCTTATACATATGGACATATATAAATATATAGAAAAGAATATTGATTTTTAAGAAATGCTGATATTCAACATATAAAATATAGATATTCGATTTTATTAGATGTGTTTTAAGAAAAAAATGATTTGAAATAGAATATATACAAAGATTTTATTTTCAATCTGAGTTTAAAATTTAATATTGATTTTAATATATATATATATATAGATTTAATTTTGATATGTGTTTTAAACTGAATATTGATTTTTCGAAAAGGATATATATATTGTATTTTCATCAAATCCTAGTTCGTCCACCTTGCTTTGCTTGTTTTCGTTACTGTCTGGAGATTATTTCCACAACTCTAGCTTGTTTGTGCGTATCCATGTCCATGCTTCCCATTCTTGTTGTTTTCTCTAGCCTCGAAAGATGAGCGATCACTCACGATTAACATTCTTATATTTAGTAAATTGATTTCACATGAAATGCCGATTGAAATAAGATGTTTAATTTAAATTGTTAGTTATTTAATTACTGAATATGATATGTTAATATTTGAAAATTGTTAAGCTATATAAATTGACATATGACACCATAACCTGTTATTTATATTTTATTTAAATTGTTAATTATGATTATATATGTTTGTCATTGATATGTATGTCATTTATGGTATTTTATATTCTCACACCGCAAGTTCCTGTTAGTTAGAATTCCCTTTGGGTTGAAACGATACATACCCAAACGATATTATAGAGTAAGGGAAATCGTTATGGGTTGAAATGGTGAACCCAAGCGATTTTATTGCTATTTGAAATTTTAGGATTGCGGGTTGAAATGATATATACCCGTAAATATTAAATAATTGCGGATTAAAATGATAAATATTTGTATCACTTGACCAAAGGTTAGAAAACTATATACGCACACCTTTGGTCTATTTTAAATGATTTTCGGAATTTTGAAAGGAATATATATGGGTTTTGATGAATATTGATTTCAAATTATATTATAAATATTTATTTTAATGTATGTAAATTCAGATTTTAAAAAAAAAATATGTTTTGGAAATTTTAAAATTAAAAGTTAAGTTTTAAAAATGTAAATTATAAAATTTTACTTATACCTTTGTTATTTTTAAATATACAAAATAAGATTTAAAATAGATCAAATAGTAATAAGATTTAATTTAATAATAATTAATATAATAAAATTTAATAAGAATTTAATTTGGTTACTATATACATAATATGTTTAAATATTTATATAAAATTTATATTAATATTTTAAAATAGATTTGTAATAACATTAATAAAATTATGGTTGGAAAGATAAATTGAGTTGACTCATAATTAAGTTGATTTAAGAATTTAAATAAGTTTTGATTTGAAACCTATTGATTTTACGGTTTTAAGGATATGATTTAAAGCTTAATAACTTGAATTTTATAAAGGCGATTTAATGAATATTTCAAATTTAAATAAAATTGTAATTGAATACTAACTTTTTGATTTAAATTTGAAATTTGAAATTTATTTAAATATTTATAAAAGGGTGATTAAGTGGATAATTTCAGATTAAGTATTATAAGTTGGATTTTTAATTTTGAGTTAAATTTGTAATTTGAGATTTTATTTAAATATTATAAAAATGATTAAGTGAATATTTTCAAATTTATATAAAATCAAACATGAATATTGGAATATAAATGAAATTTAGTTATTATAAGTGTTTGAATGATTTAAACCTTAAAACCTATTGAATTTGAAGTTGGTTTAAATTTGTAGTTCAAACCTGGATTTGAAATCGGTTATAATTGATTTTAATGAGAATTTGAATTGGGATTGATATATTAAATTTTGGAACTAAAGTAATTGATTTGAATTGAATTGTGAAATTGAAAGAAACAATTCTAGTTTAAAACTATTTTCGATATAAACTCTTTTTATTATATAAACTATTTTTAATGTATAAACTATTTTAATCGATAACCTATTTTAAATATATATACTATTTTTAATTTATATCCATTTCAACATATATAAACTATTTTCAATATTTAAACTGTTTATGTTGGAACTGTTATGATTTAGATTTAATGGATTCAAATGCCAATATTTTGATACGAAGGTTTAAACTATTTTGTGCTTATGATTTTGGAAGTGATATAATTTCGAAAGTTATATGATTTTGAAAGCGAATATGATTTTGAAAGTGATACGATTTTGAAATGAATTTGATATTTTGATATGAAGAATGAATTATTTGAAATGAAAATGTCAACGGTGTGAAATAAGCGTTTGGTTGTTAAAGAGGCTGGGATCGGATATTGTCATACTCTCTGCCAATACCGAAAACCACTTTAACAACTATGTACGTGGTGGTGAATCTTGAACGAAGTAGGATGATTGGCGATGATTATACATGAGGTATTAACGCAGCCTCGACTCCTGCGAGTTAGCTTGATGTGGCTAAAACAGAAGCTATACTGGGCCAAGTGAGGTCACACCTCCGATCGAGCATGCTTCTTCGATACCATTCTATTACTTTGTGATTTGATTGGGTGCACCTTTGATTTGGGAGTGTGTCTCGAGGTGGGCGGTAGTAGCTGCTATGCATTACCACCAGTCCGGGAGTGCGAAAGGTAGAATCCTACCCTGGCATTGCTTCGCGTGCCTTGTCACATGCCTTATCGCGCCTTCTACGAATTTTGTTTGTACTGTACCAATGGAGTGCCGTCTGATTGCCCTCCAGTTTACGAAGGAATCACGGTACCGTATAGACTACGGGAATATATAAAAATGTGTTAATGGGGATATGGGTAACGCCTTAATGCTATTTTAATAGTTTACTTTACTATAGACACTATATATGTAGCGTATTGTAGTATGCATGTAGATAGTTTAACAGATCCTTATAGGATGGGAATCCCAAACATCCTTTAAGTTATTTTGTATTTCACTTGACATTTCGCTTGATTTGATTTACTGGTGTGAGAATGTTAATCCTGACTCGAGTGTTTTGTGTTTTTCTTTATGCTCAGGTCAGACTGAGTGTCATAGCATTTGAAACTCACCTTTGGAGCTTGGAGCTATGCTTGAAGATCTGTTTTATATCTATTCAGCTTTAAGTTATTTCATTTGTTTCCAGTTTGTGTTCAGACTTATCATTAGCTTTTGTATTAGTGACTTCTTTGTACTTGGGATTTTCAGTTGTATTTATTTCAAACTCTAATGTTTATTATAGTAGCTTCATGAACTACTATTTATCTATTCCGCTTCTTATTATTGTATTACTCTATGTTTTCGATTGATTTGTTTACTGTATATGTTAAGTTTTGCGATCTAAAAATGACAATATGTTGTTTTGAGCAATTCAAGTCTGACATGTATGAATGATTATCGATTTGAATCGTTCGAAATAGTTGGTCGTTACAGTTGGTACCAGCGCTCTGGTTTAGGTAAAACTTAGCAAATGGAGAAGAACTCATTAGAGATAGGGTAGTGATACCCTAGATTGAGTAGAATCACTTATAGAATCATCTTCGTTCGAGCTTGAAATTTTTTGTTAGGATCTTCCCGGATTAGGATTTCTTTCGAATTTTGGAACTTTATCTTAGTTCTGAAATTCATTCTTGTCTTGTCTTGTTCGTGTTCTCCTTGATACTCGAGCATCCCATAGCTCTATTCTTGTTGATTTCGGCAATAAATTTGTGCTTATCTTGCCATCTCAATTGGCAACTTCGTCCTTTCGTGTGAGTAACCCCAATCGGCAGTCCCGCCAACCTTAGCAAGATTTGTAAATAGGAAACTCCTTTACAACAGGCATCGATTCATCGAAGATTTCTATGTCCCCGGTTTTGATGCTGTTATCCCTCGTAAATCTTGACCCGTTTCTCTAGTAGAAGAATAAGGTAATTTCTCTTATGGGCCAATGTCGATTGCCTTAGGATTATGCAGGCAATTTATCTTTTCACTTGGTTCTCAGCCTAGTAATCTTGACTCGTTCCTGTTGTCCAACTATTTTCGAATGTCTTTGGTGAAGTCACTCCTCCTCCTCCTCCCATGTGGGAAACTAAATTCCGCATCGTTCTTATTTCTGGAGCTCGACTGGTTGTCTTTCCTATTGGACGAATGGTTTCTATGAATGGTTAGTTATGCACTTTAGAATAACCAATGCTCCTGCCTTCTTTTTCGATCACATGAATCACGTTCTCCATGATCTTCTCAACCACTTTGACCTGGTTTTCGTTGATGATATTCTCGTCTTACTAAGTCGCGGTTGACCCGGTTAAGGTCACCACGATTTATATAAGTCTATCCATCTTTCCTCTTTTGTGATTACCATTCCGATCCTATCTTCTTAGTTAGAATTCTCTTTGATTAGGGTCCCTCTAAATTTGAATCTTTATCCTTATTTAATTCATTCTTAAATCATCCTTTGAGGGAGTTTATTTGTAATTGATGTAAAAATATTTTATATCGTGCTATTTGAGTTGTTAGTTTGAATTTTCGGTTTCAATCGATTCGTCTAGCCAACGCTATTGATAGGAATTCCAAACACTTGAACAAAGCAAACTGTCACAATATTATTTTTGAAATTGGTAAATGAAATGACCATATGTATGATTATATTTTACATATAAAAGTATAAGTTTTGGAAAATAGATTGTTAATGAATTGGTTTTTAGAAATTCTAATACTAGATTATCATTTATTAATTTGTCAACATTCCTAAACCATTAACTATTATTATGTGTTAAGGGGATGAAAATTTAAACATGTTTATAAATCAGATTGGAAAATGAATTTAAGTTAAGGATATGAGAATTTATTTTTTGGTACTTTTCAAAATTTGGTTTTCAAATTTTTTGGAAAATGTATTATTTGAAAGTATTTCGAGTAGAAATTGTTTCAAAAGAATTTTGAAAGAAGCAAGTCAGTACTCTCCTTTTATCTTGCTGGTAAATAATTTCGATGATGACCGCAGCATTATCAACGTTCATTTTTGAGTCTCAAAATAGAGAGACCGCTTGATTGCTTTGCTACACTTTTGTTTAAAGTGGATTTGATTTGAATTTCTTGAGTATGATTTGATTTCAATATATATATAAATATATATATATATATATATAGATATATTTGTTTCAAACGGTTTGAAGTGAAACTGGAAATTTTAACTCTTAAGTTCTACTTTAAGTGATGGTTTACAATTATTGAAATGAAGCCAATTTTTTGAATAATTGGAATGTTTAAAATGTGAAATAGAATTGAAATAACTTGAAATAGTTGAACTAGGATAAAATTTATTTCTATAACACTCAATTGCATTCTAAAACATATATAACTTACCTGAAATATTCAAAAAGTTAAAATGTAAAGTGAATATGTAATTGAATAATATACAATGTAAATGTAAGTAATAAGATGTTCAAAATGAAATTTTGTTAAAAGAAATATATAAATAAAACTTTGAGTTGTTATAACAAATGTTTATGCACTTAATATATGTTGCAAGATATATTAAGTGAAATAAATGAAATAATAAAAGGAGAATACTATTTAAGTAAATAAATACGAACTTAAGAAACTAAACAAGTAATAAATAAATTTATATTTTGTAAACTGTTTGCAATACAAAAGTAAATTACAATGAATAGTTGAAATTGAAGTATAAAGTGGAATTAATTTAAGTGAAGATAAATGGATTAAATAAATGAGTTAAATAAAATTGTTTCGAAAAGAAAAAAGAATTTAAGTTATAAGGAAAATATGGGATGTTAATATTAAACTTAAATCAATTTCTTGAAAGATTAATCGAAGGATATTGACATTAAAAAACAATATACTATGTGAATGAAATAAAATAAATGGAAATTTATATGGTTTGAGATAAACAATTTTGAATTAACAGTTTTGAATTAAATATAATAAATGGAAATTATTGTTGTATCTAGTGATATGTATTTTGAATCTGTCTTTCCTTTCTGTTGTCTATATTCTCCTATCTCATTCCTTTTTGGGGACGAAAAGTTTTGAGTGGGGGAGAGTGTAACGATCCGTAAATTTTAACGATTTTGATAGTGTAATTAACTGAATTTTTCTTGAAAATACGACAATTAATTTTAACAATAAAAATTTGATATTTGGGGTACGTCTATTTAAATGTAGCAAATGCCAGATTTTCATTAGAAAATATATATAGTTTGTTTTGTTGTGAAATTTATTTAAATTTAAATTAGTTAAAATTGATGGAAATAAAATATTTTTAAATTTGAATATTTTTACACAATAAAAATGTAAATCATTTTCTGAGTGGGACGTCATATTTCGTTTCAGCAAATTTGAACAGCTCTAGCTCCATTTATCTTATTTTCGGCGTTTTAGCACCAGTTTGGCAGCAGAAATTGACTTGATAAAATGATTATATCGTTGATATCTGTGTATCTTTTAGTTCATCTCATCGAGCTGATCTCCGCCGTATATTCATTTATGCATTTTGAAGTTCGGTGCGTGGCGAAATCTGCATAACGAGTAGCCATACCGGAACCGCATTCGAGCCTTTTTGATTTTCTATATCCCTTCACTGTCCATCGTATAATAAACAACCACTTGCTTTTATCATTTCCCTGAATTCGATTCAGCTTTGACTTATGTAATTCCTATTGTCTTATATATGGCGGTACGCTGCCTCTTTTTCTTCTGTCTGTTCATACTTTTGAAGGAAAAAAGATAACAAAACCATATATATAAAACAATGTCTATTCATACGAACCGTTTGCAGCATCTTCTACTTTTTCCATTTCCTTCCCACCCAATCTACTCTCTTCTTTTTCAATTCCGCTGAAGAAAAAACATACAAAGCATATTCATATCTGAAACATGTATTTGTTTTGCCTGTTCATCAAGTGCTTTCATATCTTCTGCTCGCCATTGTCACTTCGATCACCCATACAACGCTACCACATCAGCTCAACCCTCCGGCCCTTCTCTTGACAACCACCCATTCACCATTCCCCTCTAACAAATGCCAACTCCACCTACCACATGCTCCCTTCATAGGCAGCCTTCACTTTGTCACCACTGTTGCTCGAATAGCTTTCCTTCCTCCAATAATCACCGCTCAACCCAACCTCCCTTCTTCCACCTTCTCCACTTTGCTCTGACTCCATTATTTCCTCCATCCCAAGCGTGCCAAGCTTTTCAATCCACCCACATCCCATACCATGCCTACGAACCTGATACCAAACCCTGTCCCCACACCATCACCCCAGCTGACAACACTCTACTAATAGCGGCATACACCAAACTACCTCGCCAACATCAGCTGCTTCTTCCCTGGCCATGTTGAATATTTTGGAGAAAGAGGTAGAGAATATAAGAAAGAGGAGTTTTTATTTTATTTTGTTGTAGAAAACTTTTCTTTATTGATGATTTATTTCTTGCTTTATTGATTGCTTACAAAATGAGAGGAGAGCTCCTTTATTTATATGACTCAATAGAACATTCTAGATATAGAATACTCTAGAAACATGACTCATTTGACAACTCTAGAACTTTCTCTTTAGACAACTCTAGAAACATAACTTTTATATAATTCTTATTTCTAGCAACTAACATACAATTCTATAGCTCTCTCCAAATTCTATTAAATACAAGAAGATTCTATAAACTTTAATAATAAGAAACTTCTAGAAATTAACAAATCAAGTTTAATATTTCAACACCCCCTTTTAAACTTGATTTGTGACTCTAAGCAGTACTTGTAATCTTTGTATTTCACGTGCTTCGGTAGGAATAGAGATATCATCCAAACTTTCTTCATTGCATCGACCTTCTTACCAAACGTCGAGATCTTCAATACAAGTTCACAGATTCTTGCTTTATCTCTTTCATATCGTCCTTCTTCGTTACCGTAGGATTTTCCATAAACTAAGCGTTCCAACATCCGCCTTGTTTCGGTACCATAAATTTTAGTCGAGCCGTATATTCTATCTTTTAATTCTTTCATAACTTTGCACTTACGGTTTTTGATCGATCCAATTTCTATGTATGCTTTCCAAATTTCACTTTCGTCCGTCATTTCTGAAAACATTACTTCAAAATTTGGTTTGTTCAAAATTATATAAGCTTTGCTCACTTTCTTATTTTCATGATGAAAATAATCACTTTCCACTTTGGCTTCATTCTCCTTTTCCATATCTTTAGAATCTTGCTTGTACATTAAATTTCCTCTTTGCTTTTGAATTTTATCTTCTTGATTCGGGCCTTCTTCATTGTCATCTCCTTTACTTTCATACTTTTCATCATCGGTGTCATCTTTGCTTTCTTTATTTTCTTCATCTTCTTCTTTTTCGTCATTTACACGTTTCCCTTCTTCTTCCAATTTATCATTCTCTAAATTCTCAAATTCCAATAATTTTTCAACATCTTTCTCATTGTCACTATTCTTTGTTTTCTCTTTTTCATGAATCAGATCGTTTTCTTCTGTTATTTTTGCATCATTCTTTCCATATACTTCTTTCAATAAATTCAACGATTCTTTTGTGGAATCTTCTCCATGTATATGATCATAAGCTACTTCATCAACGTTCTCACCGATCACAACACGAGAACGATGGTCATTCCATCGTAATTTCGCAAATGCTTTCTTGTCAATTTGCGACACGTTCTCCAAATCATTCGACCATTCATAATCAATCTCCATAATCGTTGATAATCCTTTGCAGATTAACTCTTCTTTCTTTTCCTCATAAGTCAACAGCAAAGTACCATCTTTTTGACTTATTTCTTCAACGTAATTGGTATTCTCTTCAATTTTATTATGCTTTGAAGCTCTACATTCAGAAGCATAATGTCCAAATTTCTCGCAATTGTAGCATTTAACACGTGACTTGTCATGCCTTGAATTTCCTCTTCCACGACCTCTTGTTGAGCTTTCTCCTCATTTGTTGTTGTTGTTATTGTTTTCATAGTTGGGCCTCCAACCTCGTCCATGTCCATATACACGACCTCTTCCTTTTTCTTGGCCACCACCCCATCTTTGTTGGCTTCGATTACTTTCTTCCTTTTTTAATCAATCCCTGTCTTAAGGACTTGCTTCACAGTCTCTTCCTTCTTCCTTTTCTTTTCTTCATAAGCTTGCAATGAGCCTAGAAGTTCCTCTATTGACATGGTCTCCAAGTTTTTTGTTTCTTCAATGATGGCGACAATATGTTCGAACTTCGGATCTAATGATCTAAGAATCTTCTCCATAATTCTTACATCATCAAACTTCTCACCATTTCTTTTAAGATTATTACTAACCACTAGAACTCTTGAGAAGTAATCAGAAACTAGTTCACCTTCTTTCATATGTAAAGTTTCAAACTCTCCTCTTAAAGTTTGAAGACGTACCTTTTTGACTTGATCAGCTCCCTTGTAAGACGTTCGAAGCTTCTCCCACGCTTCTTTGGCCGACTTTGATTCAGAAATTTTTTCAAAGGTATCATCATCCAATGCTTGATAAATTAAACAAAGAGCCTTCTTGTCCCTTGTCCGTGATTTTCTCAAACCGTCTCTTTGAATTTGAGATAAACCATCTTCATTCTCCTGTTCGGTATAGCCATTTTCAACTATCTCCCACACGTCGTGTGCTCCAAGGAGAGCCATCATCCTTAAACTCATCATAATTGTTCTTGGTAAGCATTGGAACTTGTAGGGGAACGCCATTATTCACCATCTCTATCTTCTAAAAGATCCTCGCTCCGATACCACTTTGTTGAATATTTTGGAGAAAGAGGGAGAGAATATAAGAAAGAGGAGTTTTTATTTTATTTTATTTTGTTGTAGAAAACTTTTCTTTATTGATGATTTATTTCTTGCTTTATTGATTGTTTACAAAATGAAAGGAGAGCTCCTCTATTTATATGACTCAATAGAACATTCTAGATATAGAATATTCTAGAAACATGACTCATTTGACAACTCTAGAACTTTCTCTTTAGACAACTCTAGAAACATAACTTTTATATAATTCTTATTTCTAGCAACTAATATACAATTGTAGAGCTCTCTTCAAATTCTACTAAATACAAGAAGATTCTAGAAACTTTAATAATAAGAAACTTCTAGAAATTAACAAATCAAGTTTAAAATTTCAACAGGCCACTCGCGCGCATCCTTTCCTGTAGCACCATCAACCTGTGACCTTCACTCCATTCCAGCACCTATAGCCTCCACGTTCGGCCTTATGTCTCCTTGAACCCATCCATTTTTCTAGTCATTCTGATCTCCAATCAACCTCGCATCCATCAACGCCTCTCAGCCGAAACAAACTGTCCCTGCCTTGAGCATCGTACAGCCAACCCTCAGTACTCATCGACTTTAAACCCTCACTTAGCCACAAACCCATCGCAGCCTTCTTTTTTAATATATAATATATGTTCTTTGATTATGAATATATGTGTTTTTAAGAATATAATATTGATTTTAAATATGTAATAAATACATATTTTGATTTTTAATATGTGTTTAAGAATATAATATTGGTTTGCATATATATATATATATATATATATATATATATATATATATAGGCTGTGTATATTTGTTTAAGTAGTCGCATTTACATTTGTTTTCATATACTTTTGCATATGTTATATCTATTTGTTGCTTATATATAAATAGTCTGCATATATGATTTTTGAGTAGCTTATATATATATATATATATACACACACACAAAAAAGAATATTGATTTTTAAGAAATATTGATTTTAAAATATAAAATATAGATATACGTTTTTATTAGACGTTTTTTCAGAAAAAATTGATTTGAAATAGAATATATATAAAGATTTTATTTTTAATATGAGTTTAAAATTTAATATTGATTTTATTACATATATAGAGATTTTATTTTTGTATGTGTTTTAAATTGAATATTGATTTTTAAAAAAAAGGATTATATATATATATATTGTATTTTCATCAAATCCAAGTTTGTCCACCTTGCTTTGCTTATTTTCATTGCTGTCCGGAGATTATTTCCACAACTCTAGCTTGTTCGTGCATGTCCGTGTCTGTGCTTCCCATTCTCGTTATTTTATCTAGCCTCGAAAGGTGAGCGATCACTCACGATTAAAATTCTTATATGTACTAAATTGATTTCACATGAAATGACGATTTAAATATACCGTTCAATTTAAATTGTTAGTTATTTAATTGTTGAATATGATATGTTAATATTTGAAAATTGTTAACCTATATAAATTGACATATGACACCATAAACTGTTACTTATATTTTATTTAAATTGTTAATTATGATTATATATGCTTGTCATTGATATGTATGTCATTTATGGTATTTTATATACTCACACTGCAAGTTCCTGTTAGTTAGAATTCCCTATGGGTTGAAACGATACATACCCGAATGATATTATAGACTAAGGGAAATCGTTATGGGTTGAAATGATAAACTCAAACGATTTTATTGCTATTTTAAATTTTGGGATTGCGGGTTGAAATGATATATACCCGTAAATATTAAATAATTGCGGATTGAAATGATAAATATCTGTATCACTTGACCATAGGTTAGAAAACTATATACGGACACCGTTGGTCTATTTTAAATGATTTTCGGAATTTTGAAAGGAAAAATATATGGGTTTTGATGAATCTAATTTTAAATTATAACATAAATATTTATTTTAATATATGTTAATTTAGATTTTTAAAATTTTTTATGTTTTGGAAATTTTAAAATTATAAGTCAAGTTTTAAAAATGTAAATTACAAAATTTTACTTATAACTTTATTATTTATAAATATATAAAATAAGATTTAAAATAGATCTAATAATAATAAGATTTAATTTAATAATAATAAATATATTAAAATTAATAAGAATTTAATTTAACTACTATGTACATGATATGTTTAATTATTTATATAAAATTTAAATTAATATTTTCAAATAGATTTATAACTTAATAACTTGATTTTTATAAAGGTGATTTAATGAATATTCAAATTTAAATAAAATTGTAATTGAATATTAAATTTTGTTTAAATTTGAAATCTGAGATTTTATTTAAATATTTATAAAAGGGTGATTAAGTGGATAATTTCAAACTAAGTATAATAAGTTAAATATTTAATTTTGATTTAAATCTGAAATTTTATTTAAATATTATAAAAACGATTAAGAAAATATTTTCAAATTTAAATAAAATCAAAGCTGAATTTTGGAATATAAATGAAATTTATTACATTTAGTTATTGTAAATGTTTGAATAATTTAAACTTTAAAAGCTATTGAATTAGAATGGTTTAAATTTGTGGTTCAAACCTGAATTTGAAATTGGTTAAAAATGGTTTTAATGAGAATTTGAATTGAGATTGAATCAAATTAAATTTTGGAATTAAAGTAATTGATTTGAATTGATTTGTGAAATTGGAAGAAACAATTCTACCTTGAAACGATTTTCGATATAAACTCTTTTTATTATATAAACTATTTTTAATATATATACTATTTTTAATATATAAACTATGTTTAATATATAAACTATTTTAATCCATAACCTATTTTAAATATATATATATATTAATTTTAATTTATAACTATTTCAATATATATATATATATATTATTTTCAATATTTAAATAGTTTAAGTTGATACAGTTATGATTTGGATTTAGTGGACATGGATGCGAATATTTTGATATGAAGGTTTAAACTGTTTTATTGTTATGGTTTTGAAAGTAATTTGATTTTGAAAGTGACTACGATTTTGAAACTGATATTTTGAAATGAATATGATATTTTGATATGAAGAATGAACTATTTGAAATGAAAATGACCCTGGTGTGAAATAAGCATTTGGTTGTTAAAGAGACCGGGATCGAATATTGTCATGCCCTCTGCTAATACCTAAAACCACTTTAACAACTGTGTACGTGCTGGAATTTTCAAAATGAAGTAGGATGGTTGGCAACGATTCTACATGTGGTATTAACGCAGCCCTGACTCCCATGAGTCGGCTTGATGTTACTAAAACAGGAGCTATACTGGGCCAAGTAAGGTCGCGCCTCTGATCGAGCATGCTTCTTTGATACCGTTCTATTACTTTGCGATTTGATTGGGGGCACTTTTGATTTGGGAATGTGTCTCAAGGTGGACGGTAGTAGCTGTTATGCGTTACCACCAGTCTGGGAGTGCAAACGGTGGAATCCTACCCTGGTATTACCTCGCGTGCACTATCACATGCCTTATCGCGCCTTCTACGAGTTTGGATTGTACCATACCTGTGGAGTGCCCTCTGATAGCCCTCCAGTTTAATAAGGAATTACGGTACTTTATGGACTACGGGAATATATAAAAATGTGTTAAGGGGAGTATGGATAACGTGTCAACGCTATTTTAATAGTTTACTTTACTATAGACATTATATATGTGGCGTATTGTACTATACATGTAGATAGTTTAACGGATCCTTAGAGGATGGGAATCACAAACATCCTTTAAGTTATTTTGTATTTCACTTGACATTTCACTTGAGTTGACTTACTGGAATAAGAATGTTAATCCCGACTCGAGTTTTTTGTGTTTTCCTTTATGCTCGGGTCAGACTGAGTGTCACAACATTTGAGACTCACCTTTGAAGCTTAGAGCTTTGCTTGAAGATCTGTTTTATGTATATCCAGCTTTTAGTTGTTTTCAGCTTGCGATCGGACTTGTCATTAGCTTTTTTATTGGTGACTTCATTGTACTTGGGATTTTCAATTGTATCTGTTTCAAACTCTGATGTTTCTTATAGTAGCTTCATAAACTACTATTTAACTATTCCGCTGCTTATTATTGTATTACTCTGTGTCTATGATTCCATGGTTGATTTAGTTACTTTATATGTTAAGTTTTTCCAATATAAAAATAAAATATGTTGTTTTGAGCAATTCAAGTCTGACATGTGTGGATGATTGTCGATTTGAATGGTTCGAAATAGTTGGTCGTTATAGTATTTTTCTCTAAAAAAATTTTGAAATATTTTCAAACATATTTTGAATTATCTTAAAGTTGGTTTCAAGTTTAAATATATTTTCAATAATTATATATAAATTTTGATAAAGTAAAGAAGAGGGTTAACACTAAAAGCAAATGAAATAGACTTCTATAATTCTGGGAGTTAATATTAATGTCAGGTAGTGACAGAATAATAGACTCTGACCTACCGGCCTTCCCTTTTGAATGAGGAATAGTTAAGTTAAGTTGGAACATCGAAAACGTGTTAACCATGTAGTTTACTATTTGAAAAAAAATTCGCACAAACACCCATTATTTATAAAAGAGAATAAAATATAAAGAAATATAAATGAAAATGAGGAAAAATAGAGACACGATCATTTATAGTGGTTTGGCAAAGCTTAGCCTACATCCACTTTAATATTTTATTGTTGATTTATGATTGGGGCCAGAGGTTCTTGGACTCGGTACAACTCCAACACTTGAAATTTCAAAAATACAAGAATATATGAAATACAAGAGTTAGAGCCAGAAAGATCCCCAAAAGTGAGCCTTACCTTCCTATTTATAGAGGTAGGGGCCTGAAATCTCGCATATAATATCTCCTAGCCGTTGCACTAGATTTAGACTCGTTCTCCCAAAATAATAGGCGTCATCTCAGCCAAAGCTGGGAGTTGGTACCGATCCCCAATTAGGACTTTGTGCTGATCCCTAAATTCACCATTCTTAGTGCCTTTAACCTTACAACTTGTGTCATCATATAGTAAGCTTCATTATTCCATGGTTGTTTGCACCATTGCTAGCTTGTTTCTGAGTCCGAAGGATGGTGTTTACAGAGAATAAAGTTGTAGTTTCAAGCGTTCATGGAGATCGATGAGGAATTGTGTTGATTCGATGAAACGACTTTAGAAATAAAGCCTGGGCATCAAGGTAAACATGTAGGCAGAAAATGAGGTCCATCAAAGTTGTTTCTGGGAGTCGGTACCGATCCCCAAGTAGGAGTCGGTACCGATCCGCAACTGAGGGGATCCTAAAGTTGTATTGTCTTAAGTTGTTTCTGATTATTTTGGCTTTGAATTTATAACTCTGTGTATGATTGGTTATTGCACTACTAGGCTATCTCTCTGGGCTTTCCGCCTTGAGAATGACAAGTTCTATCTGTCCAGTTTATCTGGATTCTGCCTGATTAGAAGGCTGGATAACATTTGCCCCCCAAAGCACATATCGTTTCTAATGTGATGTGCTTTGGATTGAGACAAGTTTAGATTTTTTAAAGGACCCCATTTTTTGCGTTGAATGGTTACATCCTTTCGCGAATCAATTTCATGAATTTTCATGTCCATAGTAATCCATTGTGGCGTTCGATCAACATGCGAGACTATAAATCTGGAATGTGATCCCATGATCTGCTATCCGAAGTTTGAAGATTTTTAACTAACTCCATGAGTTGCTTAGGTATGAATCTGATTTTCCCTCAACTATAGTCATCAAGTACGGAGCACTTTTATGCGCACACGTCCATGTACTTGCTCTTGGGTTAGGGGAGTATATACACATGGTGAATCACACGCACATGACTTTGCATATGTACAGATCCATGCATGTGTTCACAAGTTTTTTCTGGTTTGGGACTCAGTACTGATTCCTTCTTTGGGAGTTAATACAGACTTTTCACTTAAAAGAATTTTCAAGTTTCTTGGCTATGAGAATTTGAGCTTATGACCTTATATTACCCATTTCTTCTTTTTCATCTCCTCACTTATTCACTTGCAAAATACTTGATACCTTTAACTATCTCCATTAACAATTCATTATTCCTAAATAGAGATCTGTCATTGCCTATCCTTGCTCTCCGTTGCCACCATTCATTACCCCAGTCAGATCCGCCTTCACCAACTCAAACCCTAACTCGAGATCTTGCTTTAACTGATCCTGCCTCCAGACCTCAAATCGCATAGTCATAGGTTGATGTATAATGAATTAGATGATAAAGGTGGAGGAAGATATGGAGGCATGGGTGAAGTGACATGGATACGGATGTATGTTGGGGGCTGAGTCTTTAGAGTAGATGGAGGTGGGAGAGGAAAAAATAGGAACTCTCTTAGTTGTGGGGGTCGATATGACTCCTACACTTAGGCAAAATTTTCCTATTTCAAATTTTCACGCACACATTGCCTTGTTGATTCATGTCGGGTTACTCTTTCATCTCGAGAGATCTCCAAGGTATAACCAATAACATGTAGCTTGTCGACATGGTCAGAAATGACGATCACGTCGAGTAATACCCAGACTTTAAGAATGAACGGCTAAATTAACGGTTAAGCAATAACGAAAATCTAAACTACACGACACCACTCTAGAATCCACTTTGGCATGGTGGTATGGCCTGTATTTAATCTTCTAATATTGATTATCTATCGATTTTTGCATTCCAAACGTCTAGCTGCCCAGACCACAGGTACATCCACTTCAAAATAGGTTGAATCTGATGCAAAATCAAGCTCATCTACAACATTGCATGCACAACAAACACCTATCTGTCAAGAACGGAAACCATAAGTTTCATAACAAAATATTGAGAATCCCAAAGTAAAGCAATAAAATACTAAAAATCTAAGTGAGCCGTCCAGATGTGGATCCCGCACCAAACACTCCTGAAGATGTAGTAATATTAAACAATCCCATTGATTCCATTGCATCGAGAATTGGGGAAGGCCCTTTTCGTAGAATATGTCCGAAGCATGGAATCATGTTTGAAGATGTTTTGGTTCCATCCCTAGATCAAAGATCGCATAACCCTCCAGATGGATATATTGCCTGTAACAGGCGCATGTGTTTGGCAGGTTACGTTCCACCATTAAACCTTTTCATCCATCGAGTGCTAAATTTTATGCGACTGGCTCCTACACAGCAGCATCCAAACAGCTATGCTTTTCTTCTTGACACATATCTGGTTTTCTCTAAACATCTAAATCGAGTGTCTAGCGATGAAGATTTCTGATATATATACATCTTCAAGGAGTGAAAAGAAAGCCTGTCTTTCATTTATTTGTACCGTATAAGGTACCGTAGAGTAGTCTGCGGGACATGGAACAAGCCAAGTAACCTCAAAAGTGAATAATTCTACGTACGCTACCCATCCAGATTTGCTCGCAGATGGACAATTGGATGTAAGCTCTACTTCCGTTGTTCAATATGAATTCAATTTATGGTCCATAGAATTAGTTTATTTTCCTTCATTACATAGATGTCCCAATTAGACCTAACAACGATGCACTTTTGGTACCATCGACACTCTTATGGACATCCTAGCTGACGACACGAACATAAGGATTCTTATGTTAGATGAGAACCTTCTCGCCCACTGTCTGTTAGATGAAGGTCACATCACCAACATAGTTCAGGTCGTTGAGAGTGACGATGATGATGGTGATGACGATAAAGGTGATAAATAACCTCTCCCAAGAGCCAAAGTCGATTCTGATTAGCCCCCAGTCCCAAGCGCTAGGGTCAGAGCCTAGAAAATATGGAACTAGAACATGAAGGTGCTGAGGAAGGCGAGATTATTGTTGAGAGCATTGAGGTCGGCCAAGGTAACAGTGAAGTGGGCCATGGGTCTCAAACCGAATAACACAAGGATGACCTACCTCCTACTCTTAAAAAGAGATTGACTATGAAAATTTCGAAGACACGGACCTCCACTAGTCACGGGTGCAGAGAAGAGTCCATATTCCTTCAACGGGCACATTCTTTGATTTATGGTCAATCACTATGGATTTCAGCTCTTTCGATGTTGGTAACATCAGCGTTGGTGACATTGATTCCTCGATCGGCTTTGAGCAGGACACCATTCTCGGCAGTGCG
Organism: Allium cepa; assembly: GCA_030765085.1. Taxonomy (NCBI): domain Eukaryota; kingdom Viridiplantae; phylum Streptophyta; class Magnoliopsida; order Asparagales; family Amaryllidaceae; genus Allium; species Allium cepa. The sequence goes on along the minus strand of CM060935.1, from coordinate 839,326,892 downwards.
GAGGAGGACCGATTAGTAAAGCTCCAGTATATGGTACGTTGGGAGAACTAGGATACACACGCATACGTGCACATCACGATACTTTCAATTAACTCATGTCCTTGTATGTTTGATCTAACTCATTCCTGTTGGCCTTGCAGCTTTTATGGGTAAGAGAAAATATTCATTTTGATCCTTAAAAGAAAAAGTGTATCATATTTAGCATCCTCGGTCAAGCTCGTACCATCAAAGGAGTGGTCAAGACTACGATTTAAGTCATCACTCCGGTCATGATAGTTTTTATCGAGATAGGAGCATTTATGATTGGGACCGTTCTTATCATGATTCCACTTCTAAGCAATGGCCTAGATCCAGATCACCTCTTCCCCGAGGTCTAGATAGGCAACCGGATCGCCGTGAGGAAATTCCACTGGTTGACACTTCTCGAGCTCCATCTCTCACATCTGTCTCTATAGAGTCCATAACATTATCTCATTCTAGTAGGTCCTCCAAGCACATATATCATAAGAGTGGCTCTGATACTTTTCATGAAATTCCCGGTAAAGGAAGTGATATTGCTCAGGCCATTAAAGAGGAACAACAGGTAGACACTATGGGTTAGACGGCTAAGCTTAAGAATGAATTCCCTAACATTTGCTTTGATGGAGTTATATTTTTGCCAAAATTAAAGAGAATTCCTGTTAAAATCTAGTCGAGGACCATCGACTGCATAATCAATGTCCATAATCAATACAACGAATGTGCGAAGCTGGCCGAAAAGATTACAAAAGTTTCAAGAAGCAAGCTATAGGAGATTGAGAATTGGAAAATCATTACAGCCTATAATATAAGAATTATTGCCGCTTTCGACATTGGGATTGAGAACATAAGAAAATCCCAAGCCGAAGCGAAGAAGAAGGCCAATGAGGTCAATATAGCACTCGAAGTCAAGAGATCCAAGCATTTGAGAAAAATCGAGCAATTGCATCATCGAAACCACGAGCTGATAATGGAAAGGGATGCTCCAAAGAGGAACATGGTTGAATTGAAAACCAAGCTCGAGGGCGATACCAAAGAAAAAGACGAAGCGTAGAAAAATTTCAAGCTGCATACGACATCTTGGTCACCGTCAGAATAGAGAGGAACGAAGCGCTTGAGAAAGCCAAGGACATTGATGCCCTTGTTAAAAGAGAGGTCGAAGCCATGGTTTAAGGATAAGTTGATGCCGCGGAATAGCAGGTAGAAGATTAGATGATGTAGGGATTTGAGCCATTGATTACTCAATACAACGCCAATGTGCTTAAGTTTCAAAATATGGAGAGGTTCAGAGAGGATTACCCTCTAATGCTTGCTCGTGCTTGGGAGTGGGTTATTGGGGAAGAGAAGGAACATCTCAAAGGTGGTGAGGTGTACTTGGAGTTGTTGGAGAAAGATGTTCTGAGGGGGGATGAGCCCAAAATCCTCCATGATAACCAACATCTTATTGCTCTAGAACTTGATACTACTGCTAAAAAAGAATTAGGCAAAGGCTCCGGATCTACGCGCCATGATGCTATACCTGGTAAAACTCCTCAGACTCAAGATGTCCATGATTCATTGTTGGCTCTGGAAATGATTCGGAGAAATCCCAGATCTTGAAATCCACTATTTCTCTCCCCTATTCCAGAAGGGGTTTCTGATGGCACTCTGGCCCAAATGGAGCTTCAGACTGAAGAAGGTACCTTTTTAACTTCTCTAGTATTTCAGAAAATCGATGTGTCACCGATTACCACATCTAATCTCTCTTTGCTTTATACTTAAGCTTCAGGTCAACCCACCATCACTCCACTTTCTGATAAAGGCTCTCATCCGAGACTACATGCACATGCAACAGAATCAATGACTATTGCATCTTCCACAACCATTTTAACTGTCCTGGTTGAAGACAAATCCTACCTTGATGCATAGATGATTGATTCTCTGCTGGAAGAAGGAGTTGGCAGGACTTAAGAGACCCATGTTGATGAAGATGTTATAATCATTGGAGTTTTCAAAGCTCTGTTGGGCACATTCTAGGTGACATTGAGTGCCATCATCCGTTGGCCGTTACAGTTAAGCTGGAGAGGGAGGAGGTTTTTATTGTTCCTTTATCTAAGCCTCGCCGGGAAAGATCGTCTCCTCACCCGTACATATTCCTCCACATGGAAGCACTTAGAGCACTATGACAATGTCTTCACAAAGCATTCCAACCTCCGTTCCTCTGCCTTAAAGAGCTAGAGTGCACTGGCTAGATCTTCGCAAAGCACTCATCCTAAAGGCCAAGGAGGTAGAGGAAGAGGGAAAAGCAAGGAAAAATCTCGAGCGAAGCTTCCCCCGGTTCCAAGAAGAAGAAAAATGAGACACAAGCTGGGGAAGTAGTGATAGGCTTTTGTTGCATATATAGACCCTCTCTTACCTTGAAATAATAGTAGCTTGTTTTCGTTTCTTGGCCAGTTTTGTGCGGATTCAACCTTCACTTTCTCTTTATAGGTTTGGTGTGAGTCAGTTATACTTAGCTTTCTTGGTTTAGTGTCGATAACAAAGAAATTTTCTTTTGTAGAATCCATGTTCAAATTTGTTTAAGTACTTAAGAAATACGCTTTCCATTCAATGTACTTGTGATTTTTTCTCTTAGTGATCATTTTTGAAATAAGTCCTTAGTCCATTTTATAATTAGCCGACCTCGCACCACTCCGGTGAATATAAGCAATCATTAATGTTAACCACTTAAAGCAGTGATTCGAGTATCCTTTTCTAGGATAATAAGTCCCGATTACACCACTTCAAGTATAAACTTAAGCTAACTACTTAGAGTCATAGCCTATACATCCTAATCTGGGATGTTCATGCTTCAATCACACCTAACTCCAAGTGAAAAACGGAGGTTTGAAAATTATATCCCGCTTTACTTCAAGCAAGGATCTTCCATTCTGCCTACTCCTGGCAGAATATTAAGCATAAGACGGACTTATCACGTCAGCTTTCGTTTATACTCTTGTCCCCAGTCCAGGGACGAGAGATGAATAAGCGAATGGTCGTGCCACATTCGATTTGATTTATACTCCCATGCTCTATCAAAGGGAAAGAGTTCGGATGTAGATAGTGTATCGCGGCTGGCTTATGTTTATACTCTTGCCCCCAATTCGAAGGCAAGAGTTGGTTTACGGATAATCATATTCCACCCGATTTGCGTTTATACTCCCGCCTTCAATCTGAAGGAAAGAGTTGGTTGTTATCAATCTACAGACGTCAAGAGGGACTTCATAGGCCCGATCATGGAATGCAAAAGTTTGATCAACACCTATCTTCGGGTACATGCGTACTTGGATTAATCATATGTGATTCATTCGAGTCAGTCATGTCATAACTCTTAAGAAATGGAGAGATATAATTTTTTGCTTGTAAGCCATTTTATTTGATTAAAGAGGGAAATGATAGAATTTTGTCTTATTACACGACTCTAGCCAGTTATTTACAAATTTATTCTCTAAGTGAAATAGCATCGTGGATGCTTGCTATTCCACGCCCTCGGGAGTGAAATCCCGTACGTTGTTGCCAGCTTGAAAGTGTCATTTCCAAGCTCTTTATTGTGTATGACCTTCCAAACGAAGCCCAAGTTCTTAGGGCCAGGGAAGATTCGTTTGAGGACCAAGTCATCAATTTTGAAGGTTCGACTCCTAACTTTGGTGTTATAATATTGAGAGACTTGGTGTCTGTGCACAGTTGCTCTCAACTCAGCTTCTGTCTGTATTTAATCGATCATATCAAGAGACTCTAGGAGGAATTGGTCGATTGTCAGTGGATCATAGCGAGTAACCCAATGAGAAGGCACTTCCAGTTCGACTGGGATCATAACTTTCGATCTGTATGCCAAAGCAAAGGGAGAGTGTCTATTCGTGGACTTATAGGTTGTTCGATGATCCTAAAAGTGTAAATAGGAGTTCATCGACCCACTTTGCTTTGTTCTTTTCCAATCGCTTCTTAAGAATCGACTTAATAATCTTGTTTACAGCTTCAACCTATCCATTCACCTGGGGGCATGCCACCGCTGCATACCTCCTCTATGCGATGTCGGCAACAGAAATCCATAAACTTCATACTATCGAATTGGGTCCTATTATTAGTAATGATTGCTTGAGGAACTCTAAAACGTTAGATTATATTCCAAACAACAAAGTTGATTACTTTCTTTATGGTAATCATGGCAAATGGCTCCATCTCAGCCCATTTAGTAAAGCAACCAACCACCATGATGGTGTACTTCATGCCACCTTTAGATATCGACAATACATCGATGGTCCAATGCCCCAAACTTCAAATGGCCAAGGACTGGCCATTTGAGTAAGTTCCATCGGCGGGGTGCTTGGAATTTTAGCAAATCTCTGGTACTTGTCACATCTTTAAGGTAGTCAGCTGCATCTTGATTAACAGTCGGTAAGAGATGTCCGTAACGAAGGATCTTCTTCATCGGGATCTGCCTCCCAGTGTGGTCGTCACAAGCCCCTTCATAAACTTCTCTCAGAATTTGTTTGGTCTCGCTGCGATTGATCCACCTAACATAAGGATAGAGAAACCCTTCGTGGATGACACATCTCGAAGCTTGTCAAAGTATTTTTCTTCTTTCATTTCTTCTCTCTTTAAGGATTCCTCTTTGCAAAAAATTATGAATTAGAGTCATCCACGACTTATTTTTTGGTTTAGTCTCCAAGACCCAATTAACATCCATCAGGTCGATGCTTAAAGCTGAAAGCTCCTCCATCGAGACCAGGCCAATGAGCTGTGCAACCCCATAACTAGCCAATTTGGCTAATGAATCGGCCTTTTCATTCTGATATATAGGAATATGTGTTATCGTATAGTATTCAAAGTTGTTGAGCAGCTTGAGAACCTGGTTTAAATATGAAGCTAGCCTTGCTTCTTTTAGCTGATACTCTTTTCGAACCTGACATACCACTAATTAGGAGTTGTAGAAAATGTGTAAAATCTTTATTCCCAATTCCTTGGCGATCTTGAGTCCTGCAATCAAGGCCTCGTATTCAACTTCGTTGTTCATTACCATAAAATCGAGTTTCGAGTTGCAGTTGATCGGGTGTTCTTCGGAAGTGACAAGCATGACTCCAGCACCAAAACACTAATCATTGGATGCACCATCTGTGTACATCTTCCATCCAACTTCCTTTTCCTCATTACTCTCTGAAGGATCATCTCACGCAGTAAATTCAACTATGAAATCCACCAAGGCTTGATACTGTATTGCTCTCCTTGGGTGATAAGTGATATTGTATTGACTCAATTCAATGTTCCATTTTAACATTCTTCCAGAAGTCTAAGGTCGTTGTAAGACTTGTCTTAAAGGCTAGTTGGTAAGAACATTTATTGGATGAGCTTGGAAACAGAGGCGGAGCTTTCTGGATTTAATCAACATGTAGTATGCGAGTTTTTCTAATCTCGCGTAGTTTCTTTCTGCTCCTATCAATTACTTGCTGATGTAATAAACTGGTCACTAGATGCAGGAGTCCTCATGCATAAGTGTAGCACTTAGGGATGCACCGACATCGCTAAGTATATAAACAAATCCTCGTCATCCACCGGCTTTAAAAGAATGAGGGGTCTTTTTAAGTAATTCACCAAAGCTTGGAATGCATCTTTACAATCCTGATTCCATTCCAAGTTTTTTATCCTTTTAATCATCTCAAAGAAAGGGATATAATTGTCAGTGGCTTTGGAGATGAATCAATTCAGAGCAGCGGCCTTCCCATTTAAGCTCCGGACCTCCTTGATCGTATTTGGGGCTTTAATCTCCCTTAAAGATTTGATCTTTTCTGGGTTGTCTTCAATCCTATGGGAGTTGACAATGAAACCTAAGAATTTACCTGAAGCCATGCTGAAAGAGCATTTCAAGGGATTGAGTTTCATTCTGTACTGTCGAAGAACTCCAAACAACTCTGCTAAATCATCCACTTGATTTCTTGAATGTTGTGACTTCACGAGCATATCATCCATGTAAAATTCCATTGATCATCTAATTAGGTATTTGAACATCTGGTTCACAAGTCTATAGTAAGTCGCTTCCACGATCTTTAATCAGAAGGGCACTACCAGATAGCAATAGAGTCCGAGGTCGGTGATGAAGCTGGTGTGTTCCTAATCGGAAATGTGCATTGGGATTTGATTATATCTGAAGTATGCATCCATAAATGAGAGTAGCTCATGTCCTGCAATCGAGTCCACAAATTGATCTATCATAGGTAGTGGGAAGCTGTTGTTCGGGCACGCCTTATTCAAGTCTGAATAGTCAATGCATGTCCTCCACTTTCCGTTCACATTCTTCAGCAAAATAGAGTTAGATATTTAATACGGGTATAAGGCATCACAAATGAAACCGTTATCCTTCGGCTTATCGACTTCTTCTTTGAGCGTAGGGGATCTCTCTGGACCCAAGCTGCGGTGCTTCTATTTCATAGGAATGCATGTGGGATTTACGTTTAATGCACGACTCACTATCCTGGGCGAAATCCCACACATATCCAAGTGTGTCCAAGCCAACATATCTAGTTTTTCCTGAGAAAACCAACCAACTCCCTTGTCACACTAGTACCAAGGTGAGATCCAATGTTCAGGACTTTACTAGGATCATCCTTAGTAATTGGGACATGGATTGTCAATTCAACGGGAGCTGCTCATCCACCCTTTGGCCCTTTTCATTAGTTTATGTAATCGTAGAGCTGGCTAGTTTTCCCAAGCCTGGGCTCATCCATTAGTTGATATGCGTTCAAAGCCTTTATGAAGAGGACCCCCTTTACGCTCTTTCCTTTCTCCTTGTGCCTTGCTTCCTTCAGTATGGCAACATAGCATTCGTGGCCAACCACCAGATCTCCGTGCAAGATCCCTACTCAATTGTCTGTAGGGAATTACATAGTCAAAACACAAGAGTGTGATTGCCTCTTAAAATTTAACTAGGGCCGATCGATCCAAGAATGCATTATAAGCAGAATAAATATCCAACACTAATAACAGAACGACCCACACTCGCCTACGGTCGCCCTCACCAAGTTCCATTGGTAACTCAACAAATCCTATTTAATAGGAGCCAAAAATATCACATGCAGTATCTCCTAGCCATTATCTCTGATTTAGACTCTTTCTCCTAAAATAAAAGGCGCCATCTCAACAAAAGCTACGATTCGGTATCGATCCCCAAGTGGGACACGGTACGTATCCCTAAATTCATCATTCTTGATGTCTTCAACCTTACACCTCGGATCATCTTATAGTAAGCTTTGTGATTCTATAGTTGTTTGCACCATTGCTAGCTTGCTTATGAGTCCAAATGATGGAGTTGACGAAGAATAAAGTTGTAGTTTCAAGTGTTCATGGAGATCAATGAACAATTGCTTTGATTTAATGAAATGACTTTGGAAATAGAGCTTGGGCATCAAGGTAAACATTTAGGCAGGAAATGGAGTCCATCCAAGTTTTTTCTAGAGTTAGCACTGATTCACAAGTAGGAGTTGGTGCCGATCCCTAACATGGGAAATCCCACAGTTGTATCGTCATGAGTTGTTTCTGATGGTTTTGGCTTTGACTCTGTCACTCTTTCTGTGCTTGGTTTCTGGACTCCTAGGCTATCTCTTCATGCTTTCCGCCTTGATAACTCCAAGTTATATTTGTCCAACTGCCCAGATTCTGCCTAATCAAAAGGCTAGATAACATTACTTACTTTTTTAAAAGGTAACTAACTTTGCCTAATGCCAAAAGCCAATGAAGTAGACTTATCTATTTGTGAGAGTTAAGATTAACGTCGAGTAAGGATAGAGCAATAGAGCTCTAACCTACCAGGCTTCCCTCTTGAATGAGGAATAACTAAGTCGGGAATGTCAAAAATGGGTTAATCATGTTGTTTGTTACTTGTGTATGGAAATCATTAATACTATAATTAACACAAAAATCCAACGAGTATGCTTGTCTATTTGTAAGATTTGAGAATGAAGTGTCTAGGTAAGGCTTTGATGCATCTAGCGCTATAACTTGTCTGGCTTCACTCTTGGATGAGGAATAGTTAAGTTGAAATGTCGGAAACGAGTTAAGTAAAGGAACATTAATTTGTATAAACAATTATTTTAACTAGGTAATAGATTAGTAGACTATCTAACTTAACTTTTTATTAAACTTAGATCTTTAAAAAAATGTTTCAAAGATAATACCAGTATGGAATGGTTTTTGGGTTTGTTGTGATAATGTTTTATTAACATTCATCTATAACCTTTTTGATTAAATTTGTGAATGCAAATAGATCTATAAAAAATGATGTTTTAAAAATAATCATACGTGAAATAGTTTTGGGCTTATAGTGACAATGTTTTGGTAAGATTAGCCTTAAACCTTTTAAATAGATTTGAGAAAGTATTTAGGTCTTTAAAATGGATATTTTAAGTTATGTAATCTTTTGGAAAAATATAGAAAAATAAAAGGTTAAAAGAAAGAAATCATTTTAATGATTATTAATATATTTACACCATTTGAGAAAAGTATATGAATACGTTTTGAAGTATAAAAAAGTAAAGATTTAGAGTAAGTAATCTTGTTTATAATTTGTGAATATACTTATACTAATTAAGATAAGTATAAGAATACTTTTGAAGTATTGAAAATAGTACAAATGAATAGTGGAAATTGATAAATAATGTTTTATTAGATAAAAGAAGTTTTACTAATAAAATGGTTTTTAATTAATAAGATTTATTAAACAAAAAGGGGATTAAAAGTCACTTACGTGACTTGATCGTGCTTCTTTACTCATTTATGGAAAATATTTAGTCGTATATTTAGCATTAAAAGCGGATGAAGTAGGCTTGTCTATCAACAGGAATTAAGGTCGATGTTCATATAGGGAGATGGGTAATAAAGTTCTAGTCTACCAGTTTCAGTCTTGATCGAGGGATAGTGTGAGATGAAAATATCGAATAAGTGATAAGTATACTAGACCTTTTTCTATATACGATCGTTCTCATTATCATTGAATGACCAAATTCGTCGATCGAGTCTTAGAGAGACCAGGATTGGTAAGTGGATTACTTGCCGAAAACTACTTTAAGGCTAAGATACATTTTCTATCTCTTTTAAGTGAATCTCAATAGAATTCAGGAATCTATGTGGAGATTCAAGATTTGTTTAAGATGCTTGAACATATAGTTGTTCATGATCTATTCAGGACGTGGGAATCCATGTATGATTCCAAGACCCGTTGTCTGTTCGAGATATGAGGAACCAACTGGATTCATTTTTTGTTCGAGTGATGAAGACTCGTGTGAAAGATGCGAAATGGTAATCTTGACATAGGAAATGACTAAAAACATTGTAGGATTGTAACAACCCAAAATTTATCATTTTGATAAATTATATTTATTTTGAAAATATTAAAATAAAAGTTTTTAACATATATTATGTTGTCTTGAATAATAAATAACAATGGTAAATTTATTGCGAATAAATATTTACAAAAATATATACTTTGGAAAAATATCGATTAAATGACCGATAATTATTTGATCGATAAACAGCTCTAAAACCATCAGAAACCACGCAGGAAGAAGGATATATACACTTATTTATCCATTTAAACAAGAACATGGAATAAAATTATTTATTTTGTTTTTGAAAAATAAAAGTATTTATGACACCACCAATAACGGCATCTCATTTAATAATTGATTTATGAATTTAAATTGAGATTTAATGTTTTAATAATTATTATAATTATTCAAATAATTGTTCTAAATGATAATAATTACTTTTTATTACTTATGAAGTGATAATAAATAATTCACGTTAGATTTCTGAAGATATATATATTTGATTTGAAATTATAAGGATAATCAAAGCTAGGATTTATGAGAAGGAGGATAATCAACTAAATCAACATCAAATCTCACATTTATAATCTCAAAGCTAAGGTGAATAATTACTACATCCTAATTTCCTTTAGTTTTCGATTTTAAGATTAGACCCAGGATGATTTTGCAAGTATATTCCATGTTGATGATTAAAGTAATATACACACACACAGATATATATATATATGTTGTTGATGGATTATATATGTAATGTTAGTTTTTATGATATGTTTGACAGGAAAACATTATTTAATGACATCCGAATGCCTTGAAAATTTATATATATATCGAAAATGATATTTTAGAGATGATTTTCAATTTTCATAATTTTCTGAAATAATATGGATTTTATATTAATTTTCTAGTGAAAGAAATTATTTATTGGATTATAAATTATTTTCGGCCAAAATAATAATTATTTGGAGTTGAAATTTTTATATGTTAGGCAACATGTTAAAATAGATTTTTTTCAAATTTTCCCTAAGTTATTTGATGAATATATAAAGTTATCTAAGGTATGAGACTTAAATGTTTTATATACTTAATTAAGGAGAAATGGCACTTTATAAAATGAAATTATTATTCAATTTTGAATATAGTAGCAACATATTTCTGAAAGGAATTTGTTAGCCAATGAAAATTAGAGAAATAAAGGCGGGTTAATTGAAAAGTAATCTTTTTGAAGTTAAAAACAAAGAAAGCATATTTTTAGCATGTTTTAGCCTTTACGGCAACAGACCTTCTGACCCAAACCTTCCGATAAGGTTGAGAGGTTTCAAGCTTTCAACAAGATCAAACCAATGCATATGGTATTAAGCTAATTGGTACATAATGAATTGGACAGAGTCGAAAGGTTCTGAGTTTAAAGGATAATGGCCAAAGAGATTGGGTATGTTTGTTTTATAAACTAAAAGCTTTAACTTGCTTTGCTTTCGAATAAAAGCTCTCGACTTGGTTGTTTTTGACCATGTCAAAAAATTTAAAAGAAAGGTTTTAAATCCTTCAATATAGTCGAAAGGTTACTGCTGCTTTATTACTAAAGACATAGTCGAAAGATTAGTGACGCTTTGTGAATGTTTTGTTTTGAACCTTTCGACAAAGACAAAAGGTCTACTTATTTTAAAAACTAGCTGCTTCTCCATGCTTTCGAAAGGAAGCTTTTGACTTAGGTAATTCACCTTTGTTTTATAAATTGAAGTGAAACCCAAAGCTTTCGAAAGAGTTGTTTTAAAGGATATGTTTAAAGATTTTAACGCGGAACTTTTGACAATGTCCAAAGGTAGCTTCCAATGGTTTCGAAAGGTTTATTGAATGGTTTCGAAAGATTTTAGTTGAATGATTTTGAAAGGATTGATTCATTGGTTTCGAAACATTTATTGAATGGTTTTGAAAGGTTTTCGGTGAATGGTTTCGAAAGGTTTAATTCAATGAATTCAAAAGGTTTAAACGGAAGGTTTTCCAAGGTAATATTTTAAAGTGATTTTAAAGAAGAATGTCTGAAGTTTTATACTTTCGAAAGGTTTACTTTTTAATTGGTTTGAAAGGTTTGGAGAATGGTTTCGAAAGGTTTGATCTATGATTTCGTAAGGTTTGAGGAATGATTTCGAAAGGTTTGAGACTACGATATCAGAATACCATATGAGACTAGTATAGGGCCGCGCCCTATACAGTAGCTAATAACCTCAGCTGTTTCCTTGTCCAAAATTCCAATGTGTAGGGTTTTGTCACAGGTAGACTAAAATTATGATTACACACCGAAAGGAATATATGTTTGTATACAGATAAGTTATTGGTGAGCCCAAAAACCATTAGGATCGAGAAGACTTGGGAGATATTTAAGTTAGGGATAGACCGTCTAGAAGTGAATTATACCGTCCAGATGAGAAATGTTTAACAGATAGTTAAGGATAGATAATCCAGAAGAAGAATATCTAACAGATGTCTGGTTAATTTTGATTATATTGTCTGGCAGGCCAGAGTCAGCCCAAGGTTAGAAGTTATCCAAACAAAACTAGTGTGTTTGAACATATAGTTCATTATTACATGATATTTATTTATGTTTACATAATTTCTTTACAGTATTTAACCATTGTAGATGCAAGAGCACTGTATATGGTTTTATGAAAGTTTTTGCAAAGATATGTTTTAAAAGGATGTTAGTGAGTGGAAATCTGTTCCTTAAAGAGGCATGGTCTCACTTAACATAATTATTCTAGGATGTATAATATTATTCACACTAGGCTTTATGTATAACTTAAAGTTTACATTTTCCCCTTTAACCCTCATGTGCTCAATTGCATTGAGTAGGATGAAAGATTAAGGTCCTTTTCAGGTTTTAGTAGGATGACGAATAAGCTACCGGTGGCATGCAGGAGGCAAACAGATAGCTATTTAGGAGTTACAGTTCTTGTTATGTTTTGTTGGATTTTCCACTGTGTTGTTTTGTATTAGGTCTATTATGACCATATGACTCTGATCAACCAAAGGCACATCTTCATATAATGCTCTTGGCGTATTTTGTAATAATTATATTTAATCTGTGTTTGGGAACGATTTGGGATTAAGTGTTGCGAAAGTGAAACAACTGGTTTTGAAATGTAATAAAGTAAAAAAAATTGAAATTTATGTTTTACATCATATTCAAGTGCTTCTGATATTATTGATACCATTAATATAGTCATTTTTAGTCGTCAGAAGTTAATACTATAGATGACTGCAGCATCTACAGCGCTTAGTTTTGGGCCTCTAGATAGGGGATGTTACATCCTCCTTCGTATTAAATCTCTAAGAGCTCTTCTTTTATGTCTTCCATGCCTTAGAAAAATATTTGTAAATTTATTGCAAAATAAAGTAAAATACATACACACACATATACCATTTCATTCCACCTCAAAACCAAGCCAAATCACTCCACATCTCCACTCAAACTCATGGCCATACCCAAATCCATGCTTAGCCTGCTTACCTCCACTTGCAAGCTTAAGTCGTGGCTTTTTGAAGGTCCCAGGCTTGATTCTGTAGGTTTTGAGTCGATCATAGTGAAGCTATAATAAATTTCATAAAGTTAGAAACTATCGAAGGTGAAAACTCTATTTATATTATGATATTTTGGATGATATATATGTTTGGTCATGCTTAGTTACGATGATTGTGAATAATGTTTGGATATGATAATATGTTAGTTTAGATGTACAAATAATTCAACGTTTAATACACGTGAATATCCCGAAGGAAACCACTTTCCTTTAACAAATGAAATGGTGCATATAACACTCTTAAACCTCTTGAAAATGGTTTTAAATGGTTTATAAATGTTCCATAAACACTAAACCCAGTTTGGTGAAGTTTTGACAAGTTATGAAAATTGAGACAAAAACAAGCGCGTCGCGTAACGATAATTCGAGATTTCGCGCCGTAAAAGTTTAAATCCATTTATACAATGGAATCAGAGGCAAGATTCTTTGGCATAAGTATTTTCCAAACTCTAATAACAATAGTTTTCAAACATAAGAAAAGGATCTAGATTTCGTTTAGTAAATTTTGAAATATGAGCAAAAAAAGTTTTCAAAGTAGTCATGCTTTGGTAGTCCAAAAACCAAAGCGATAAATTCTTTAAAAACGATATTTTTAATTCTGTAAAGGTATGAAATAAATTCTATATATATTTTAAATGTTTTAAAAGAGATTTGAGTTATAAAAATGGATTTCTAAATGATAGAAAAGTTGGTTTGATCAAATAATATTTGAAAACACTATTCGTAGGACTATTCACAGCACTTTTAATAACTTTTGAAACATGGCTTTAAACTTAAGTGTTCTTTCCCAAGTATTTTATAAATATTTTCAAATAAATAATTAAGTTTTTTAAAGATAATTTGGAGGTTTTATAATTTATCTCAAAGGAGTTTAAATAAGTGATTTAAAGAAAACCTGTTATAATTAAGTGATTTAATATGGGTACTAAAAGCCGACGAGTAGACGGAATTTTTCTAGTCGTGAGATCCGGATGTGAAGTGCTTAAACTAAGGAGATATTTAGGAGAAACCGGTGCCTTGGGCGAGGAATAGATAATGTCGAAATGTCGGAAACGAGACAAGTATAAAAGATTTAATTTTTTCAAAGTTAATACAACCTGGATTGTATAGAAATAATCTTCGTATACTTGGTATTTAATTCCAAGGAAGGAACCTATACCACTCGTGTAAATTTAAAGGGTGATTTCACCGTAATTCGACGGATAGTAAAGATTGAGTAATTAATCAAATGATAAGCACCTATTTAATCAAATGCTAAGCAGTTATTTTCCTAGCATCCTATTATCGATGATTGTTTCAAAGGAACCGGGGTCGGATTTGAGTTATTCTTATCCAAAAACCACTTCGAACCGATTTACGTATTCGAAATGAAGAAATGGATTGATAGTAAATATAATGAAGGGCTACTTTTGACCAACCCCAGAGGAAAATTTCTCATATCATATATATGTGGTAGTGGTATCTTCATTTGATCTTTGATGCAAGGGTCGTTTGCCACAAATCCTAGGGGTAGTTCCCGATAGGATGTAGTAGGAGAGTTCCATCGGTTTGTCCTGTTCCTGGACAACTTGTATGGATGAATGTCTGACATTGTATTTCTAAAATACACGTACATTGATTTTTGCAAACGTACATCTATTTGGCGGTATATGAAGTAACTCTCTTGTACTTAACACCCTTCTCTGAGACATATAAGGTCGGTTGTCATACATTTATGGAATTCAATAATATGCAATGGAATTGGCAATGTGAAATTCAAAGTGAATGTGCAATGTGAAAGGTAATCGTTACCTCGGGCCTCATCTCCCGGATATGGCTTAAACAGGGCATGTCGTAAGGCTATGTGGTTCATAACCATCAGGTTATGGTCATCGGCTTTCTAGATTACTCTATATCTGTTGAGTATGATGTGTACGATACGAGAGCTTTCGGATAGGTCGGTAACGACTAGGGTGATGTCATATTCGGTTCTATCCGCCACCAGATGGGTCTGCCAGTAGGCCGTTCTTGTGAAGTGCAAAGGTTTCAAAAGTTTTTGATCATCGGTACATCCCTCTAAAGATATACAATATGGAAGGTAGTTCCTTACCTTCCATTGTATGGAATTCTATTCTCCAATAAGTGCCTTCGAACTTGATTGTGCAACCTATTATGTTGGAATTTAACTAATGTAACGATTTTGGCTAAGATTATATAAGTTTACCAGAAAGGCATTTTCAAAATAATGTCGTTAAAAATAATATTCTCAGATTTTGCATAGTAAAGATTTTAGTTATCATAAGATAAAAATCTATTTCGTGTTTATGTGCACGTGGTCTTATGAGATATCTTTTGTTTTCAAATATCCGTATTTTGAGTTTCTCACACTTATCCCTTAACTGACCCAGAATTTATTTTCTTTTCCCTTAAACTCTGTGTGTCCTATTTTTTCGGGTAGCCAAGTAGTTAGGTTTAACTTGGAGCATTGTGATGGAGCTTGAAGTCTGGAGTTGAAGATGTTCCTGTAGATAGTTCTCCATTCTCGCTACATTAGTTTACTGATTGTATTCAGTGTTTATAAGGACAGGGATTTATAACTTTCTAGGCTGATTTATAAGATAGACTCAGATAAATGTATTTACATTTTCCACTGTAAAGATATATATATATATATAATATATGTTATTCCACTCATGTAAGATTCTGTTCTATCTTTATTTCCGTTTTCTCCATGGCAATCTTCCTCTCTGACACTTGGATTTGTGGCACGTAAATACCGAGGATGTATTAGTGTCGACTTTCGCGGGTTGAGGGGGCGGGACATCTCATTTGGTATTAGAGCTTAGGTTGAGTGAACACCTGATCCTAATAGAGGTAAAGTCTCATCAGAAACAGGGTTAGTAATATCCTAGGATGAGTACCTTATTAGAGATAGGGTAACTCATTAGATGATTTTGGATTTGAAAATATGGTAAATGAAATAATTTTACCTTGGATTATATTTTGAATACAAAGAAATATCTTTCAAATGATATAGTTATTTATATAGTGATTAGTTGTTTGATTTAAAAGTTTAAATACAAACACCTTGTGAATTAAGTTTCACGATTTGACTATAAGGTCTTTGATAATAATATTGGGTAAAGCTCAATGAATTTATAAGATAATAAACGAGCATGTTATATAAAAGTGTGTTTCAAAAGAAAATCAAATGATTTTGTAAAAGATGAATTTGGAAGATGTGTTTTATCACAGTGATTTTGTGTTTTGAATTTTTTTGGCAAAGTTTAAAGAAATTGGAGAAAAGCCATCTAATATAAAGTAATTAACCTTTTATATGAAGTGATATATATATATATATTAAAGGAAAATTTTATAAAAGTAATATTTTATAAAAAAGTTATAGATTAATAAACGGTGTTTTATAAATATTAAAAATGGATTTGTAATTGATATTTTGTAAATGGATTTATAAATGGGATCTTATAATTAAATGAGATTTATAAAAGAGTAGAGTTATAAATGGAATTTTATAAATAAAGAGATTTATAAGAAGAAGTTAAAATATAAAGGAAATTTATAAATATAGTTTTAAAAATATGGAAATGATTTGTGTTGAGATTTAAGTATGGATTTTATAGAGAAAATACATTCACGTATTAAAAAGTTAAAATAATCTTTTAAAGGAATGTTTTGAAAGTGATATTTTTCAAATGCAGATTAATGACTTTAAAAGGTGATTTCAAATATACTTAAGTGATGAAAACATAGATTTCTACATTTCTTTTTTGCAGTAGATGTTTTCAGACAAGTGAGAAAGGCATGGACTATAACACTGTTGTTATAGAAAGTGATTTCCAAAAGGAGATGTTTTATATAACATACGAGCTTGATTCATATCCTATGTTTGATGTAAAGATTAGAGTGGGTAACTTATATCTATTTTTAAGTTAAGAATGTCATCCATTCAAGGTCTGAGAGGTAGTGATATCCCAACTTGATCAGCTTCATTTTTAACTAACAAATAGTTTGAGTCGACATCGAAAAATTAATATTAAGTGTAATTAATCAAATCCTTATATTAGTGCTTTTGGATTTCGTAACAATATTTTACGCAACATTCATTTTGATGCAATAAAGTATGTTTTGAAAACACGAAGCTTTCCTCAAAGATTTTTATGGATTTAAGTATATACAGGTATTTTCGAAGTGTTAAAGTTGAAATAATTTCTTTGAGAAAAGATAGAAATTTTTGGTCAATAATTTTTTAAGGTAATTGCATATAAAGAAGCGTCTTTATAAAAATGTTTGAAATAAAAGTTTTTTGAAATGTTTCGGTAAAAATTTATAGTAAAAATTTAGGAAGGTTAATAAGTACGCATGAGGTACGTAAATCATTTCATCGCACGATTATTATCTGAGATCCGAGTATGGAAATTGAGGTGTTTATAATTGTTCGAAAAAGGATTTATCACTCAATTATTGAGACAAACATTGAGGAGGGTTTATGGTTGAATACTTTAGTTCTCAATCACACTTGATACCTATGCAAGGAAAACTAGAGTTCTAATCGGAAAGCTTGATTGAAGTCCGCACTAGAGGATCGGGGGATCAATACTAGTTCAGAAGTAAAGTTGTGGGTTTGATATGTAGATCGAATCAAATATTGCGCACGGATGATCCATATACATTGTTCGGGCGTAAGTTTAAAATAAATATTTTGGGCAAACACCTTTGGGTTTTGCATTATAATTTTGAGGACGAAATTCTTTTAAGGAGGCAAGTTTATAAGGACCCGAAGATTTATCAATTTGATAAATTATTATTATTTTAAAATTATTCAAGTACAAGTTTTTTTAACATAGATTATGTTTTCTTAAACAATACATAATAATGGTAATCTTATTTTGAATAAATATTTACAAATATATATAGTTTGGAAAAATATCGATAAAATGACCAAAAACTGTTTTATCGATAAACAACTCTATAATCATCAAAAACCACTCATGAAGCTGGATAAATACACTTACATTATCCATTTAAATAAGAATATGAAATAAAATTATTTATTTTATTTTTGCAAAATAAATTGTATTTATGACATCATCAATAATGGCATCCTCTTTAACAATTGATTTATGAATTTAAATTGAGATTTAATATTTTAGCCATGATTATAATTATTCAAATAATTATTTTTAAATGATAATTATACATTTTTATTATTTATGAAGTGATAATAAATCATTTATATTAGATCTATGAAGATATATACTTGATTTGAAATTATAAAAATTCGTATCGCTTTATCGATATAACATCACTTTTTGTAAACAACTGTTTAATATTAATTTATATTGTTTTATAAATCAAATGTGATCACTGTAATCAGTTAAAATAATAAGAAATTAATTTTAAAATTTTGTTTACGTTTATGTGTAATTTAATTAGTAAGTGAAAATATGACCGACAGTCGGTTTTCAAATTATCAACGGTTTAGCGAACAAAAGTTGTTCAAGGTTGTTTGAAACTTCTTTATATGTCCTAGGCACATATATAACACACACACACCCTAACATATATGTATACTCATGTATATACATAACACACATATGCATTTATATATACATATATGGTAAAAAAATACCTAAGATATTTTAGAAAACTTCATCCTTAAGCTAGGCATAGTCAATGCATGTGCCATGAAGTGTAACGATGGAGGCACGTGAGGAGGGGGACCAACGTGTGGAATAATGGGAAGGAGGGGTGTGGGTTGAGGGTAGAAAAGGAAATGCACATTTAGATATTTTCACACATTTTTACCTGTAAATACAAGGCCTTAGCTCTCTCATTTCATTCATCCATTCACTTATTCTTCCTCCTTATTAAATATGAAAAAAGATTGAGATTTCATTTGGTAGATTTTGTAATATGAGCAAAACAAGTTTTCAAAATAGTCGTGCTTTGGACGTCCGAAAACCAAAGCAATGAATTCATTAAAAATGATATTTTTAATTCTTCAAAAATATGAAATAAATTCTATAAATCTTTTTATGTGTTTTAAAAGAGAATTGAGTTATAAAAATGGATTTATAAATGATAGAAAAATTGGTTTGATCAAATAAGCTTTGAAAACACTATTCGTTGGACTATTCACAGCACTTTTAAGCATTTTTGAAATATGGCTTTTGAACTTAAGTATTCTTTCCTAAATCTTTTATAAATATTTTCAAATAAATAAATAAATAGTTTAAAGATAATTTGGAGGTTTTATAATTTATCTCAAAGGATTTTAAATAAATGATTTAAAGAAAACCTGTTATAATTAAGTGATTTAATATGGGTTCTAAAAGCCGATGAGTAGACTGAATTTTTCTAATTGTGAGATCCGGATGTGAAGTGCTTAAACTCAGGAGATGTTTAGGAGCAACCAGTGTCTTGGCTCAACTAGCCTCTTTCCTGGATGAGGAATAGATAACGTCGAAATTTCGGAAATGAGATAAGTATAAAGATTTAATTTTTCCAAAGTTGATACCATATGTATTGTATAGAAATAATCTTCTTATACTTGGTATTAAATTCCTATGAGGGAACCCATACTACTCGTGTGAATTTAAAGGGTGATTTCACCATTATTCGACGGATAGTAAAGATTGAGTACGGAAATTAGTACTGAGTAGAATTAGTATAAATTCTATAGACCCTTTTTATTCAATAAGGCTTTACAATGTAAATTATGAGAAATGATTTTGATTTGGTATTTTCAAAGTTAAAGAGCAGTTTAAAGATTCTGTATATACCGGATAGAAATGTTTTAAAGATATATATCTCTAGAAGATATTTTTAATAAAGAGAAATAAATTAACCATATGATAAGCACCTATTTACCTATCATCTTTTTATCGATGATTGTTTCTAAGGAACTGGGGTTGGATTTGAGTTATTCTTATCCGAAAATCACTTCAAATCAATTTACGTATTCGAAGTGAAGAAATGGAATGATAGTAAATAGAATGAAGGGCTGCTTGTCACTAACCCCGAAGGAAAATTTCCCATATCATATATATGTGGTAGTGGTATCTTCATTTGATCTTTGATGCAAGGGTTGGTTGCTACAAATCCTAGGAGTAATTCCCCACAGGATGTAGTAGGAGAGTTCCATCGGTTTGTCCTGTTCCTGGACAACTTGTACGGACGAATGTCTGACATTGTATTTCTAAATACACGTACATTTATTTTTACAAACGTACATATGTTTGGTGGTATATGAAGTAACTCTCTTGTACTTAACACACTTCTCTGAGACGTATAAGGTCAGATGTCATACGTTTATGGAATTCAATAATGTGCGATGGAATTGGCAATGTGGCATTCAAAGTGAATGTGCAATGTGAAAGGAAATCGTTATCTTAGGCCTCATCACTCGAAAATGGCTTAACCAGGGCATGCTATAAGCTATGTGATTCTTAACCATTAGGTTATGGTCATCAGCTTTCTAGATTACTCTATATCTGTCGAGTATGTTGTGTATGATACGAGATCTCTCAAATGGGTCGGTTACGACTAGGGTGATGTCATATTTGGTTCTATCCTCCGCCAGATGGGTCTCTGGGTAGGCTGGTCTTGCGAAGTGCAGAGGTTTCAAAGTTATTGATCCTCGATACATCCTTTTATAGATATACAATATGGAAGGTAGTTCCTTGTCTGCCATTGTACGGAATTCCATTCTCCAATAAGTGCCTTAAAACTTGATTGTAGAACCTATTATGCTGGAATTTAATTAATATAACAATTTCGGCTAAGATTATATAAGTTTACTTGAATGGCGTTTTCAAAAGAATGTCGTTAAAAATAATATTCCCAGATTTTGCATAGCAAACATTTTGGTTATCATAAGATAAAAATCCATTCCCTGTTTATGTGCGGCGTGGTCTTGTAAGATACCCTTTGTTTTTAATTATCCATATATTGAGTTTCTCACACCAGTCCCTTAACTGACCCGGAATTTATTTTCTTTTCCCTTAAACTTTGGGTGTCCTATTTTTTAGCGTAGGAAGGTGGATAGGTTTAACTTGGATCATTGTGATGGAGCTTGAAGTCTGGAGTTGAAGATTTTTCTATAGATAGTTCTCCATTTCCATTCCCGCTACATTAGTTTACGGATTGTATTCAGCATTTATAAGGACAAAGATTTATAACCTTCTAGGCTGATTTATAAGATACTCTGATAAATGTATTTAAAGTTTCCATTGTATATATATATATATACATTTAAATATATATATTATTCCTTTCTTGTTAGATTTTGTTCTTTCTTTATTTTCGTTTTCTCCATGGCAATCTCCCTCTCCAGCACTTGCATTTGTGGCACATCAATACCGAGGATGTACTAGTGTCGATTTTCGAGGGTTGAGAAAACAGTCATCTCATTTGATATCAAAGCTTAGGTTGAGTGAACACCTGATCCTGGGGGGGTAAAGCCTTATCATAGATAGGGTTAGTAATATCCTAGGACGAGTAACTCATTAGAGATAGGGTAAGTGACACCCTAGAATGGGTTGATATTCTTATATATGAACGCGTATCTGTTAATGCTATATAAAATTGATTTTTAATTTGAAAATATGGTAAATGAAATAATTTTACGTAGGATTACATTTTCAATATAAAGAAATATCTTTCAAATGATATAGTTATTTATATAGTGGTTAGTTGTTTGATTTAAAAGTTTAAATTCAAACACCTTGTGAATTAAGTTCCACGATTTGACTCTAAGGTCTTTGATAATAATATTGGGTTAAGGTTAATGAATTTATAAGGTAATAAATGAGAATTTTATATAAAAGTGTGTTTCACAAGAAAATCCAATGATTTTGTAAAAGATGAATTCGGAAGATATGTTTTATCAAAGGGATTCTGAGAATTTAAATCCTGATGTTTTGAAAGTTTTTTGGTAAAGTTTAAAGAAATTGGAGAAAAATCCATCTAATATAAAGTAATTAAACGTTTTATATAAAGTGATATATATATATGTTAAAGGAAAAATTTATAAGTAATATTTTATAAATAAAGCAACAGATTTATAAACGGTGTTTTATAAATATTAAAAATGGATTTGTAATTGATATTTTATAAACGGATTTATAAATGGGATTTTATAAATAAATGAGATTTATAAAAGAGTAGAGTTATAAATGGAATTTTATAAACAGAGATTTATAAGAAGAAGTATTATAAAATATAAGGGAAAACTATAAACATAGTTTTGTAAATATGGAAATGATTTGTGTTGAGATTTAAGTATGGATTTAACAAAGAAAATACATTCACATATTAAAAAGTTAAAATAATCTTTTGAAGGAATGTTTTGAAATTTATATTTTTCAAATGAAGATTAATGACTTTAAAAAGTGATTTAAAATGCACTATCTGATGAAAACATAGGTTTCTACATATCTATTTTGTAATAGATGTTTCGGAAAAGTGAGAAAGGCACGGACTATAACACTGTTGTTATAGAAAGTGATTTCCAAAAGAGATGTTTTATATAATATAGGAGATTGATACATATCTTATGTTTGATGTAAAGATTAGGGTGGGTAACTTATATTTATTTTCAAGCTACGAATGTCATCCATTAAAGGTCTGAGGGTTGATGATACCACGACTTGATCGGCTTCATTTTAACTAAGTAATAGTTTGAGTTCGACGTCAAAAAATTAATATTAAGTGTAATTAATCAAATCCCTATACTAGCGCTTCTGGGTTTCATAATGTTTTTTATGCAACATTCATTTTGTCCCAATAAAGTGTGTTGTGAAAAATATGAAGTTTTTCTCAAAGATTTCTATGGATTTAAGTATATAGAGGTATTTTCTAAGTGTTAAAGTTGAAATAGTTTCTTTGAGAGGAGATAGAAATTTTTGGTGAATAATTTTTTTAGGGGTAATTGTGTACAAAGAAGCATCTTTATAAAAATGTTTGAAATGAAAGTTTTATGAAATCTTTTCATAAAAATTTGGGAAGGTTAATAAGTATGTACGAGGTACGTAAATCATTTGGTCGCATGATTTTGATCTAACATTCGAGTATGGAAATTGAGGTGTTTACACTGGTCGAAAAAGGATTTACCACTCGCTTCTTAACGACAAAAATCGAGGAGGGTTTATGGAATAATACTTGAGTTTTATATCATAGTTTAGAGCTATGCAAGGGAAACTAAAATTTTGATCGGGCAGAGGATCGGCAATACTAGTTCAGAAGTAAAGTTGTGGATTCGATTTGTAGATCGAATCGAATACTGCATACAGATGATCTATATACATCATATGGGCATAATTTAAAATAAATATTTTTACAAATACCATTGGGTTTGGCATCGTAATTTTAAGGATGAAATTCTTTTAAGAAGGCAAGTTTGTAGCGATCCGCTATCAATTTGATAAATTATATTTATTTTAAAAATATTAAATGTAAGTTTTTTAACATAGATTATGTTTTCCTGAACAATAAATAATAATTGTAATCTTATTTTGAACAAAAATTTACAAATATATATAGTTTGGAAAAATATCGATAAAATGACCGAAAACCGTTTTATCGATAAACAGCTCTGTAATCATCAGAAACTGCTCATGAAGCTGGATAAATACACTTATTTATCCATTTAAACAAGAATATAAAATAAAATTATTATTTTATTTTTGGGAAATAAAATGTATTTATGGCATCGTCAATAATGGCATCCTATTTAATAATTGATTTATGAATTTAATTTAAGTTTAAATGATTTTATCCTTATTATAATTATTCAAATAATTGTTTTTAAATGATAATAATTCATTTTTATTATCTGTGAAGTGATAATAAATCATTTATAATAGTTTTATGCAGATATATACTTGATTTGAAATTATAAGGAAAATTTGTATCGCTTTATCGATATAACAACACTTTTTGTAAACAATTATTTAATATTAATTTATATTAGCTTCACAAATCAAATGCGATCATTTTAATTAGATAAAAATGATTAGATATTAGTTTTAAAATTTTATTTATATTTATATGTAATTTAATTAATAAGTGAAAATGTGACCGGGAGTCGGTTTTCAAATTATCAACGGTTTAGCGAACAAAAGTTGTTCAAAGTCGTTGGAACTTTGTTTATATGTCTTGTGCACATGTATAACACACACACCCCTACTATATACACACACCCATATATATACATAACACATATATACATATATGGCAAAAAAAATCTAAAATATTTTGGACTATGGAGATGTTCAGGATTTGCCAGTTCCCTGACTCACATGGCCACTTTCCTGAACGAGAAATAGATAATGTCGAAATGTTGGAAATGAGCTAAGTATTGAAGATTTAATTTTTCCAAAGTTAATACAACTTGGATTATATAGAAATGATCTTCTTATACTTGGTATTAAATTTCGAGAAGGGAACCCAAGCTATATGTGAGAATTTAAAAGGTGATTTCACTGTTATTCGATAAATTGTAAAGGTTGCATACGGAAATTGATATTGAGTAGAATTAGTTTAATTTCTATCGACCATTTTTACTCGATAAGGCTTTGCAATGTAAATTATGAGAAATGATATTGATTTAGTATTTCCCAAGTTAAAGAGAGGTTTAATGATTCCGTATGTATTGAAAAGAAATGTTTTAAAGATATACATCTCTAGAAGATATTTTTGATAAGAGAGTAATTAATCAAATGATAAGCAGTTATTTACCTAACATCTTTTTATCGGTGATTGGTTCGAAGCAACCAGTGTCGGATTTGAGTAATCCTTATCCTAAAACCACTTCGAACAAATTTACCTATTTGAAGTAAAGACATGGAGTGATAATAATATTATAAAGGGCTGCTTGTCACTGATCCTTGGAGGAAATTTCCCATCATATATATGTGGCAGTAGTATCTTCATTTAACCTTTGGTGCAAGGGTTGCTCGCTACTAATCCTAGGGGTAATTCTCAATAGGATGCAGTATGAGAGTTCCTTCAGTTTGTCCTATTCCTGTACAACTTGTATGGACGAATATTTGACATTGCATTTCTAAAATACACATACAAGGATTTTTACAAACGTACATCTTTTTGGTGGTATAGGAAATAACTCTCTTAACTTTACATCCTTCTTTGAGACGTACGAGCTCAAGGGTTGTACATTTGTGGAAATCAATAGAGTGTGATGGAATTGGCAATGTGGCTTTCAAAGTGAATGTGCTATGTGAAATATAATTGTTACTTCAGGCCTCATCACCTAAAAATAGCTCAAACACGAAATGCCATAAGGCACGTGGTTCGCGACCATTAGGGTACGATCATCACCTTTATAGATTACTTTTTATATATCGAGTATGTAGTGTATGCTATAAGAGCTCTCGAATAGGTTGTTTATGAATAGGGTGATGTCATATTCGGTTCTATCTCCACCAGATGGGCCTGCGGGTAGGCCAGTCTTGCCAAGTATAGAGGTTTCAAAGTTGTTGATCCTTGATACATCCCTCTAGAGATATACTGTATAGAAGGTAGTTTCTTTCCTACCATTATATGGAAATCCATTCTCCAATAATATTACCTAGCAAATAGATCATACTATATAGAAGGTACTATCCGAAAACCACTTAGAAGTTTCACTTGGAAGGTGTTTTCTAAAGAATGTCATTAAAAATAATATTCCCAGATTTTACATAGTAAAGATTTTGGTTATCATAAGATAAAAACCCGTTCCGTATTTATGTGTGACGTGGTCTTATGAGATGCCCTTTGTTTTCAAATATCTGTATTTTGAGTTTCTGACACCAGTTCCATGACTGACCTGGAGTTTATTTTCTTTTCCCTTAAACTTCGGGGGCCCTATTTTTCCAAATAGCCAAGTAATCAGGTTTAACTTACAGCATTACGATAGAGCTTGAAGTATGGAGTTGAAGATTTTCTTGTAGATATTTCTTCATTTCCATTCCTACCACATTAGTTTGTTGATTGTATTCAGAATTTATAAGGACAGAGATTTATAACTGTCCAGACTGATTTATAAGATAGACTCTGTTAAATGTAATTAAAATTTCCACTGTAATTATATATATATGTGTGTGTGTGTGTGTGTGTGTGTGTAAAATATGTTATTCCATTCGTGTAAGATTCTGTTCTGTCTTTCTTTTCTTTTACTCCATGATAATATGCCTCTCCGGCACTTGGATTTGTGGCACGTGATTACCGAGGAAGTATTAATGTTGATCTGAGGGTTAAGGAGGTAGGTCGTCACAAAGATGCACAATCTAGGTTAGCGACCCATGTCAAGGTATTATCTACTCCATATATGGAGATAATTATCGATTGTTGGCTAGTAGGAGTTGATGATATTTGGTTCACGATGTTCATGTTTATGTTCGAATTCCGAGCCACTTGTACTTACCTAAATGGTATATCGTATCTAGGGATATACGTCGCTCGGAGGTACTTACTGACCCTTGTGTAGTAGAATGGATCCGGCTCCATCGAAGAGATCTCCATAGAAAATCCATTATGCAAACATTCCTTGTTTGATTTGAGTGTATCTCTAATATGATGTTAAATGTAAAAAATGCAACCATTCCAGCCATGTTAAAATAATTATATTTGTTTACCTAAATGGTATATTTTATCTAGAGATATACGTCGCTTTGAAGTACTTTCTAACCCTTGTGTAGGAGATTGGATCCGGCTCCACAGAAGAGATCTCCAAGGAAAATCCATTATCTGAACGTTCCTTGCCGGATTTGGTTGTACCTATAATATGTTGTTGAATGTAACCTATGAAACCATTACATCTATGTTATAATATTTATATTCTACACCCTAGACATTATCTATTATGTCACTTTATGTACTTATTAGATAGTGGTTCTTTTGAGGGGATAACTATTATGGCATTCCATGTGATCTCAAAAGTATTGTTATATGATAGCTATTATTTCTTGAGTTTCTTATACCAGACTTATGTCTGATACTTGGTTTTTGTTTTCCCTAAATTCCTCACGTGCTCTTTCGAGTAGTTTGAAAAAGGCAGGTTTTCGTCGATGTTCATTGGAGCTCGAGAAAACAAGTTGGATGATTCACCTACCATAGTATTCTTATTTCTATTGCATTACTATATTATACTTATCAGAATTTGTAAGGATGGGTTGGTATAAATATCTATGATGATGATGATACTTAGGTTTTGTAACCCTGAAATTTCTGTATCGGAGTAACCGTTTGTGTTATTCCTTTGATATTATGTATTATCATTCTACTATGAGATTCTAATATTATGTTCTCTTTTTTATTGTTCAATTTCTTTTTCTTTATATTTTACCCTGACAATTTGTCCATTCGTCACTTGGATGCTTGAGATACGAATACCGTAGATGTATTAGTGTCGACATTCAGAGGTTGAGAGGGCGAGTTGTTATTGCTCTATCAGAGCTGAAGGTTAAGAAAGAACATTGGCTTTGGTAGGTATGGCTCATTCGAGATAGGGTAAGCGACATCTTAGAATGAGTTGAGTATATTATACATATGAGAGTGTATTTGTAATTATTTTAAATGCCTAACTTAAAGGTAATTATAATTACAAAAATTAAAGATCTTATATAAGGTAACTTATATAAGTAAATTGTCAAAATATAGTTTAATTAATGTAGGGGTTAATGATGTTTATCTATTATCTCTCGTTTATTAGTTTAGTAATGCTCGGACAGTTTATGGGCATTGACTTTCATTTGTTGATTGTTGATTTATGCTTGATCGGCTTATGAGCATTTTTACCTCGTACTATATGGGTGGGTGGGTAGTAAATGTAGATGCATTGAAATGAACACCTTGTGAACTGAGTTTTACAGTTTGACTATAAAAAGTTCGGTGATAACATTGGGCTAGAAGTAACTCTTATAAAAATTTAATTTGGTAAATGATATTTATTTTAATACGAGGAGGAAAAGGTATTTTGAAAATAAACATTTATGAAAATAATTTTATACAAATTTAGTTTATAAACAAGAAAGATTAAACTGATATTTTAGAGAACTTAATACCCGGCTTTTTGAAAATCTTTTTCAAGATTTTAGAGAAAACAGTAGCAGCATTATTTAAAAGAAATTATTTGATAAATTGGTTTACGAAATTGAGATCATAGTGCTTAGTAACATTTGCGAAGTATTTGATGCTATTTTGAAATGATTTTGGTTAAGTCCAAAAGGCATGAATTGGATGTACTAAACTCACTCATGCCGCTTAAAAAATTATTTTGGTAATGACTTCAACATCATCGGGTTTCATTTTTGGGTTCCTAAATGGGGGATGATACATGGTTGTTTTAGTAAAAGGAACTTCTATTTAATTGGAAATGGTTTGTTATACAAAAGATATATGTATATATTATTATTTCAAAGCAATGTGAAATAAAACCCGGTGTTTAGTTCCAAGGTTTTCTTTGGAATGAATTTGGAATGCACTTTTTTGGTATAGAATTTTTTTATGTGTATGTATGTAGGGTGCCCTGTGTGGTAGTGGCATTGCCCTAAATAGATAATGAAACCTTTTTATATTTTCCCTTTTTGGGTAAAGTGTGTTTAATAAATTATTGATATTTATTCAGTTATCTTATGTACACATGTAGCATATGCATTAAGATTGCATGGTATGTATATCACGATATGATATCTTATTTAGTGGTTTCATTAGTTAAAATGAAACGGATTTTTGGGCAATTCTGGATAGTTGGAAACTTCCAAATTGTTATAGGACTTGAAGCAAAAGTGTTTTTGTAAAAGTATAAAAGTTGAGCTTTTGTAACTCTTGAATTGAAAAGATAGTAAGTTAAAACATGTTTAATTTTTTGAATATACTTATTAAGTAAAATGAATTTGATGTTTTGGATATACTCTTAGGATGTCATGGAGTATTATACGAATATGAACTTAAGTTATAGTCGTTTATAAACTTGGAGTTATGTTTTATGAAATGTTTCATAAATGATTTTAGTATACAATGACATACTATTTGGATAAAAGAATGTGATAAAAGATATTGGTAGAGTTAAGAAACCAATAGGATAAACATGTAAGTTGTACGTAGATCATTTTAATCGTATAATTGTTCTTCATATAGTATTCGAGAATATGATTTTAGGGTGATTTGCACCAGTTCAAACAAGAATTTTTAACTCGATTCTTGACGGCAAACACTTGAGATGGATTTTTGATATGATCCTGATGTTTTCTATCATGGTATACGGCTATGTAAGGAGAACGGAGGTTTCTAATCAAGAAACCTGATCAGAATCCACACTAGAAAGGCCAAGTGATCTATACTAGTTGGGAAGTGAAATTTATGTAATTGAGCAAGTGATCGGAACTGATATTGAGTATGGACGGTCCATGTGCATCATATTGGCTTTAGTATATGCATACTATGTTTAGTTGGCTTATGGAGAGTCTATATGATGATTATTTGATTTACTATGAGGTAGCATGAATTGTCTACTAAGTAATTAACTAAGGCTGTTGAGTGTATGGTACGCTTAGTTGATCGTTTATCATCCTTGTGTGATGAGAGGATTTTTAGCTTGGAAAACCGTGAGCTATTTTTGCTAAGTGATTTTGAATATTGTTAAGTATTTCTATATGATTGTTTCTTTGGTTGCTCATGTCGAAATTTTGAGGATGAAATATTCTAAGTGGAGGAGAATGTAATGATCCTGAATTTCGGACACTTCGTATTTAAATTCTGAATTATTTAAATATTTGAATCTTGGATTAAATGTTATTAAAATGATTTAATAAGCTTTTTAACCCTCTTTTATTAATGATAATAAATTTATTTCAAAAATAAACACTATGGAAAAATATCGATAATGTGTCCGAATATCGTTTTATCGATAAACTGCTTTTTAATTGTCAGAAGTTATTCAGATTTTTTTTTACATACACTTATTTGCTTAGGAAATTAATAAAATGAAATAATAACTTTTTTCATTTTATTAAATAAACCTTTTGGATGATGGCATGCATAATTAATGGAAGAAATTTAGGAAATGACCTTTATGGTAATACTTAACTTTTTAGTAAAAAGAGAAAGGTGCAAAGTTAACATGTGAAAAGGAGGCTCCTTTGTGACTTTCCATGGAAGGTTGAAGGTGGTAATAACCTCTTGTAAAAACGCATGAAAGGAGGGGAATACCCTTACAAATAAATCAATAATTCACTTGAGCTTGAGATGAAGTACGAATGTTAAAAATGGTGAAAATGCTTAAGCACTAATCCACTAATTACTCTCTAACTTTTTCAAGTCTTCACCAAATCACCTACAATATCTTTTAAACTTTGGTTTTGGACCTAAGACATCATGAAAGGCATGATCATAAAGTAAAAAGTGGAAGAGGGTGCGAGGAAGAGGGGTTCCAAGGAGAGTCCATGAGCATGGAGGAGGAAGGGGAGGTGGTTCTTCGGTTTGAAATGCTAAAGGCTGAATCTTTAGGCTCGAGGTGATGGAATGAGATGATTCTTTGCTCTTTTGGTTTGTTCTTGGGTTTTTCATGGATATAATTGAATTATCTCACTATTCTTAAGTATAAATATATTTTTTGTGTGTGTGTGTATGTATGTGTGTGTGTGCACGCGCGCAAATTATAAAGTTAAGTAAAGTTAGAAACTTTGGACTTCTCTTCCTTTTGAAAGCAAATGATAACTTTATATTGTACAACATCACTTACATTACCCTCTACAATATTTTTGTGGCATTGACTTGATATTTAAATGGTTCTTTAATTCGTGTGCTTAATTGAAGAAAGTTTGAAAGTATTTGAAGCAAGAATAGTCATTATAAGCACACTTCTAAATTCCTTGTTTTCAGGAATTTATAAATAAAAATGGAAAGAAATTATTAGGGGTTTCTTTCCAAGGTTTTTAAGTTCCCTAGTGGTAGTACTTACTAAAAAAATTTAAATCCCTAAATCATTTGTTAAAGGTATTAAAATTAGTCAGAAAGATCATGCTTTTCAATGTTGTTTTAACAAGGAATTTTAACAGCACTTTTAAGTGTTGTGGTAAGTTATTTATTGTTTTAAGTACTCAAAAATGATATTTAAATCTGGTATTTTCTCTAACCTTTTTAGATATGTTTTCAAACAAATTTTGAAGTATTTAAAGTTGGTTTCAGGTTAACGTATATTTTTAATAATTATATATGAATTTTGGAAAAGTAAAGAAAAGGCTTACTAAAAGCCGACGAGGTAGACTTCTCTAATTTCTGAAAGTTGAGATTGATATTGAGTAGGGAAGGAGCAATAGAGCTCTAACCTACCGGGTTTCCCTATTGAACGAGGAATCGTTAAGTTATAATGTCGAAAATGTGTTAATCATGTTGTACTAACTTGTTTAAAAGATAATTAACTTCGCTTAACACTAAAAACCGACAAAGTATGCTTATCTATTTTTAACAGTTAAGATTGACGTAGAGTAGGGACAGAGTAATAGGGCTCTAATCTACTAGGCTTCCCTCTTTGATGAGGAACTTTTAAGTCGGGAACGCCGGAAATGGGTTAATGATGTTGTTTGGTACTTGCTTATGGAAATCGTTAATACTATACATAACACCAAAAACCGACGAGTATGCTTGTCTATTTGTGAGATTCAAGAATGATGTGTCTAGGCAAAGTTTTGATGCAACGAGTGCTCTAACTTACCTGGTTTCACTCTTGAACGAGGAACAGTCAAGTTGAAATATCGAAAATGAGTGAAATATACGAACATTAATTTGCATAAGCAATTATTTTAAGTAGGTAATCGATTAGTCGATTATTGAACTTAACCTAATATTAAACTTAGATCTTTAAACAGGATGTTTTAATACAAGTTTTGAAGGGTTTTTGAGTTTGTTGTGACAATTTTTATTCAACATTCATCTTTAACCTTTTTGATTAAACTTGTGAATGTAAGTATATCTTTATAAAAATGTTGTTTTAAAGATAAGCATAAGTGAAATGGTTTTGGCTTTGTAGTGACAATGTTTAAGCAACATTAGTATTAAACCTTTTTGAATAGATTTGTGAAAGTTCCTCGGTCTTTAAAATTGAAATTTTAAAGGAAAAATATAAGTATGTAATCTTTTGAAAAAAGATAGTAAAAGAAAAGGTTTAAAGAAAGGAATATTGTTAATGATTGTGAATATACTTATACATTGAGATAGGTATATGGATACTTTTTGAATTATAGAACAAGTAAACATTTAAAGTAAGTAATCTTGTTTACCATTAGTGAATATACATGTACCAATTGAGATAAGTATATGAATACTTTTAAAGTACTAAAAAGTGTACAAATGAATAGTAGAAATTGATAAACAATGTTTTATTGGGAATTAGTAGATAAAAGAAGTTTTACTAATAAAATGGTTTTAATTAATAAAAGATTAACTAAACAAAAAGGGTATTGGAAGTCGCTTATGTGACTTGATCATACTTTGTATGACTTGATCGTGCTTTGTATGTTTACTCATTTATGGAAAACATTTAGTCGTATACATCGCATTGAAAGCCAATGAAGTATGCTTTTTTATTTGAGGGAATTAAGATTGATGTTCATGCAGGGATATGAACAATAGAACTCTAACATACCGTCTTCACTCCTAATCGAGGGATAGTGTGAGATGAAAATATCTGAAATGTGATAAGTATGCGAGACTTGGTTTCTATATGCGATTGTTCTCATTAACATTAAATTACCAAATTCGTCGATTCGGTCTTAGAGAGACTGGAATTGGTAAGTGTTTTACTTTTCGAAAACCATTTCAAGTTTGAAATATGTACTCTATCTCTTGAAAGTGGATTTGTTTGCGATGCAGGAATCTATGTAGAGATTTGGGATCTATGTAAGATGCTCGAATATGTGTAGTTGTTCGTGATCTATTCAGGATGTGGGAATCTATGTATGATTCTAACATCTGTTGAGATGTTGGAATCCACGTGTAGTTTCGAGATTTGTTCGCGATGTGGGGATCCAATTAGAAATTTGTGTTTTGTTCAAGTGATGAAGACTCATGTAAAAGGTGCCGAACGTAACCTCGATATCAAAAATGACTAAAAATAGAGCAGGATGCACAACCTGGAGTTAGTGACCCATGTCAGGGTATTATCAACTTCATATCTAGAGATTCTTATTGATTCTTGGCTGGCATAAGTTGATGATATTTGGTTCACGCTGTTCATGTTTATGTTTGGACGTTGGGCCTCTTATGTTTGATAGGGTTAGGGGTATGCCCTAGGGGCAATTCTATAGTTTATTGTAAATTAAAAACTCTGAAATCAATTCTCTTTCGAAATAAAGGTGTTTGTTCTTTCTGTTATATATTTGTTGTAATGTGTTATAAATAATTAAATGCTTAATTAAAATATATTTAACAGAAAATCTATAAATGGTATGTTTTTGTGATAGTAGTTATAAAGTATTGTAACTGTGAGTAATTTATCACAATAAAATTAAATATACCATTTTAATTGTTCCTAGTCAAGATGCATCGAGACTAGATATTGATGTATCCGTTAAGACTAGAGTACATAACACTCTCCAAATGTTGGGTAATGTATTACTCATGACTGCTGGGGGCACCTAAGAGTTACGTACTGATAGTTATTGGATATTTATGGAACGACTCACTTGATAGTTTTCTGTCGGTTAATATAACTAAGGTTAAACAAAAAATCATCAATGTGACTAATTTATACAGTTCTCTTGACGTGAGGATACTGTTGATCTTCAATGTAGATGATCCGCTTTGATTATAGTTAAATTATGGAATGATGTCCATCGAACGACTATAGTTTGGTCGAGTGAAAGCATTGGAAGTGAAACATTATTCAAGAGAGGATCCATCTCCTCGGGTAATATGAGGTTAGTATAATGGTCAACTGAAGTCAAATCAAAGTCAAAGCCTCTGACAAGAGCAGTTCGGTTGATAATAACTATTATTATTGAACCAAGGATTTTGTATTTGGACTGTAAAGTTGAATGTGGATGATATTGGAATTTTGACCGTTACCGAATTCCATAAATCCAACGTGATATAGTACTGACTAAGAGAATTGGCGTAAATAATTGTCACATCGGGTACCTCTTATAATGAGTAAAATTAGATTTACTAAAAGATGTGTAAGTGATCAATTTAGCCAAAATGTCACACCACCTGCAAGGTAATGTGTGAACGTTAATATTAAAATAGTTCGATATAAATGGCTGACTAAATTTAAACCTTTGAGTCGCACAACTGAAATAATGAATGCTCTAAATGGACCACATCATTAATTAATTTATAATTGCTTAAAATTAATTTAATTAATTAATATTTATGAAATATTAATTAATAAATTTTATTTAATTTGTTTGAATGCCCTTAACATTTAGTAAAGTGTGTATATATAAGTTGTAAACGCGCATATCGATAGATAATATCTTTAGAGCATTTAAATTTGATTTAAACATGATAAATACTAAAAAGGGGACTTTAAATAAATAAAGTTAATTAGTATTTATGAAATGTTAATTATTAAAATTTTATTTTAATTTATCTGAATAACATTACATTTAATAGCGTACGTATATAAAAGTTAGAAACGCACGCACTTTTGAATTGGATTTGAATGGGATTGATGCTAATGAGATTTTGGAAATTTTTGAGGGGCCATATGGCAACATCTCAAGTGAGAGTGAGAGAGAGAGAGAGAAAGAAAATGAAAGATTTCTTTCTCTGTATAATGTTTATTATGCTCTCAATTAATTACCTGTTTTTAGGGAAAGAAACGAATGGTTTACTACCCTACATTAACTCTTATTAATAATTGTTGAGTGTATTTGATACACTATACATTTAAGATAAATTAATACTATACTTCCTTTTAACCAACTTTAAATAAAATAAGACTTTATTTAATGTTTTATTAGATTGGATCTAATATAAATTTAGACTTCATGAGCTCGTTAAAGATCCAAAGTGGTAAGAAATTTCAAAATTCACTATTTCTTCCGCTGCGTGTTGGCCCAGTTCAAACAATAGCCTATGCGGTCTGCATTAGTCATATTAGGGCTAACTGGTTAAGCTTGTCCACTTAATGCGGTGTCTAGAATGGTAATGTCTAGATTGGAATTGGGTAACCAAGTATCCGGCTCTACCTAGTTACCAGCCTGGCCTGAAAGGTGAAGTAAGCCCAAAAGTTTCCCCTAATAGAAAATGTCCAACTTGAATTGGGCCTTGGACTAATTTTCAAAGTCATTTGAATATTAAAGTTAAGGATTTTAAATTTAATTGTTAAATTTAAAATGAAATATGTTTAATATAAAATTAATAATATAACATAATTTTTCAAAATGTTTGAAAAATTATTCACATTTATTTCAGATTTATTAATAAGATTAATAGAATTAAATTAATTAAACAGGCTTATTAATTAATGAATATGTGCATGTATTATATATTGAGATATATGTTATATTGTTTTAAATTGTTTAAAATAACATAAGTATACAAGTACATACATGAATTAAAGTTTGAAATTAATATAATTTAATTAAAATAGTTTAATTAAATAAGTTAATTAAAAGATTATTTAATTAAATTACATGTATATATGATACATATGTTATATTATAATAGTTATGAAGGATAATTATTCATGGATATAAATGTTATGTCAATGTCAAATTAATTAAAGTGTTAATCAATAAAATTAAATAAATATGACTTAATTAATATAAACTAAAGGTGGAACCTAAAAGAAACCCATAATAGACTTAAAAAATAAATATATACGTAATCGTACGTATATTGTGATTTCAGATGTGTTTGACACTTGAATCACGAGAGTAGTTCATAAGAATTGCATTATTTCATAAGTCGATATCACTTAAGTTAACGTTGTCCCCTACCATATATATATATATATATATATATATATATATATTAATAAATTACTTGCATACGCCTTAATTTTGAGTAAACTCAAGCTAGGAATGTTATGTGTAGTATTATTAATATATTGAATAGATGAGGTAAGATAACTATATGTACTTGTTGAGAAAACTCAAGGTACATACACTGTATTTAAGCCGTCACTATATCGTAGGTACGACTGAATAATTTTCATTTTGATTTGTTGATCAATCTCAAGGTCTAAGTGAAATTAGGACAAGGCACCAAGGGTTAGGAGTTGTATATGATACAACCGATAAGGAGTTACCCATCGTCTGTGGAGCTACGACTTGTTGAGCAAACTCATGGTCAGAATTCCAAGACGAATGAGCTCTAACACCTACTAGTGAAATCAAAAGACTTTTATATTTCGACTTAGGGTTTGGCGAAACATAAAATACTAGTGGGAGCTTATTAGCAAAATGAAACATAAGTTTTGACCCTACTATATCATAAGAACATTCGCTAAGATTTGTCCTAATAATATACCACTTAAACTTGCAAAAAATGTCAACTCTAAAACTGTTTTCTGAAAGCGACAAGCTCACTGGACCGAACTATACAGACTGGCGAAGATCAATTAAGACAACGTTAACTTACGAGTGCCTTTGGACTTCTGTTACATGTGAACCCAAAACTGAACCCAAAACTAAACCCGCTAATGACACAGACTCTGAAGAACGATTTGCTTATTTAAAGTGGTAATCAAACCTAGAGATCGCCCAAGTTTTCATGTCGTCCACCTTAGACGAACCGTTGAAAAGGCAACATGAGAACATGTCTGTCCATGAGATTTTCAATAGTCTCAAAGCTCTTTTTGGCGAACAGTACTATTCCACAAGGTACGAACTTTCGAAGAAACTGTTCGGCACCAAATGACCAAGGGACAGAAAGTGGATGATTACGTTCTAATAATGAAAGGCTATATTGATAGACTTGCACAATTAGACGTGGAAATAAGCAACGAAATGCAAGTAGACATGATCCTTGGTTCTCTCACTTCTCAATATGAACGTTCATATTGAATTACAACACGAAGCAAATTAATTTGAATCTTTTGGAGCTCCTAAAAATGTTGAGGTCGGCCGAGTCTACATCTAAGGATCAAGGTGCCGCACTTGCTGTGAGAGGCAATGCATCATTTTCGAAAGGTTCGAAGAAGAGGAAAAGGATATGGTAAGAAAAAGAAAAGTAAGAAGACCGATGACAAGGGTGAATGTCACCACTGCCACAAGAAAAATCACTAGAAAAGGAACTATCCTGAGTACTTAAAGATTGTTAGGGAAAGGAAATAGAATAGTTCTGCAGCTCCATCGGGTACATTTATGGTTCAAAATTGCTTTTGCAATCAATAAAATGTCTTGGGTTTTAGATACTGGATCGAAACTCATATATGTAATTCGTTACAAGGGCTTAGGAACTGGCGCTTCATGGTAAAAGGAGAAATGAGCCTCCAAGTTGCTGAAGGATCTATTATAGGTGCAACAATAGTAGGAGACTATCATTTAGTTTTTCCTAGTGGTGTAGTACTGATATTATAATTGCTATTTTGTGAAAGACTTTATTTGCGGAATTATATCTGTTTCTAGATTGTCTGACACTGGATATGTTTTTCATTATGCAAACAATGTTATGAACATTAGTTTGAATGGAAATAAGATCTATGTTGGTGTTCTTGAAAATGACATTTATGTGATCAGTACTAATTATGTGTGTTCTATGAATAAATCTTCCAACAATATAAATGAAAATTATCTTTGGCACTGTAGGCTATGTCATATCAGTGAGAAACGACTTCACAAATTGAAAATCGAAGATTTCCTTCATCACTTGATTTAGAACCATTTGACACTTGTGAGTCGCGTCTCAAAGGTAAAACGATCAACCACCCCTTTAGTGGGAGTAATAAAAGAGTTGATGAACTCTTAGAGCCGATACATAGTGATGTATGTGGCCCAATGCCTATAGTTACCAAAGATAATAGTTCTTACTTTGTTACCTTAACTGATGATTTCTCAAGACTAGGTTATATATATCTTATGAAGAACGAATCTGATGTCTATGAGAAGTTTGTGGGGTACAAAAATGTAGTAGAAAATCAAACATGTCGTAAGATCAAAATTCTTCAATCAGATCGAGGAGGTGAGTCTGTTGGACAAGATTTCCAACAATACTTAAAAGATAATGGGATTATCTCTTAGGTTACTTCACCCTATATGCCACAACACAATGGTGTGTCGGAGTGAAGGAATTGAACCCTATTAAAAATGGTTCGTTCCATGATGAGTAAGGCTGAATTACCTTTGTCCTATTCGGGATCTGCGCTAGAAATAACAACAAATATGTTGAACTTGTTACCCACTAAGTCTATGCCCAAAACAACATATGAGATATGGTCTGGTAAGAAACCTTAACTCAAATATTTGAAAGTATGGGGTTGTCCGGCATATGTTAAAAACATTGGTCCAAATAAACTAGAGGCAAGATTGGTATTGCGTAAGTTTATAGGATATCCTAAAAACTCGATCGATATATATTCTTCAATACCGAAGAATGAAAGGTCAGTGTTTATCGACATGCGGTCTTTGTAGAAAAGGAATTTTTATTAAACGAAATTAAGAGTGAAGTTGTAGACTTGGATTAGATCCGAGAAACAAACACTTGGGTAAAAACGGTGAGAGAAACAAGTTCACCCGTATACGAAAACAAGAATACTATTAGAAGATCTAGTAGGGAATCTCACACACCAGAGAGATATTACGGTTTTCTTGTTGATGGAAAAAAGAAGGACTGTCTTAGGTGATGACGCTCCTTTGACTTTTCAACAAGCATAGTAGACTAAAGACTTTGCACTTTGGTTTGAAGCTATGAAATCTGAAATGGACTCCATGTACGGAAAAAAATTGGACTTTGTCAAACATACCTGAAGGGATAAAAACCATTGGTTGCAATTGGATTTTCAAGAAAAAAATAAATGCGGATGGGGAAGTGGAGACCTATAAGGCAAGACTAGTTGTGAAAGGATTTCGTCAAATTCGAGGTGTTGATTATGATGAAACCTTTTCACCTGTAGCTACGCTTAAATCGATTCGGATTATGCTAGCCATTGCTACATGCTATGACTATAAAATATGGCAAATGGATGTAAAGACAACTTTTCTAAATGGTGATTTAGAAGAAACCATTTATATGCCGCAGCCAGAGAGTTTTCTGGTCAATAAGAGTAAAGGCAAATCTTGCAAGTTGTTATAGTCCATTTATGGACTCAAACAAGCTTCAAGGAGTTGGAACAGGTGTTTTGACCAAGTAATCAAACAGTTTGGTTTTTATCAGAACACAAAGGAAGCGTGCATATATATACAGAAAGGAACGGGGCAATGCTATTGTTTTCTTAGTACTCTATGTTGATGATCCATTATTGATTGACGGTGACACTTTATTATTGCAATCATTGAAAGCTTGGCTTTCCAAAAACTTCTCTATAAAGGATTTGGAAGAAGCAGCCTATATACTTGGTATGAAGATCTATAGAGATAGATCTAAGAGGTTGTTTGGATTGTCTCAATCCCTATACATAGACATCATACTAAAAATGTTTAGTATCGAGAATTCCAAGCATGGAAGTGTTCCAACGCAATCTAGAATTGTCCTTTCTAACAAGGATGGTCCTCATACCGATGAGAAGAAAGAGCGTATGAAGAGGATTCCCTATGCTTCAGCCATATGATCCATAATGTATGCTATTTTATGTACTAAAGAGGACGTGGCATATGCATTAGGATGCATAAGCCGATACCAGTCTAACCCTAGAGGAAAACATTAGATGGCTGTAAAAGGTATACTTAAGTATTTGATAAATACTAAGAACTTATTCCTAATATATGGAAATGGAGACCTCATTATGAAGGGTTATATAGATTCGAGCTTTCAGTGTGACATAGATGATAGTGAATTAGTGTATGGCTATGTATTTACACAGAATGGTGGAGCTATTAGCTGGAAAAGTTCCAAGCAAGAAACAGTTGCTGATTCCATGATGGATGCTGAGTACATAGCCCTCAATGAAGCAGCAAAAGGGGCAGTTTGGATGCATAAGTTTTTGAGTAAGCTCGGAATGATTCCCGATACCAGGAATCCTATGGCATTGTTTAGTGACAATAATGCAGTGATATAAATTGCTAAGGAACGAAGAGCACACAAGGAGTAACTACATGTTTTTCGAAACTTCCACCTAATTAGAGAATTCGTTGAGAAGAAAGAAATGATACAAAGGGTAGAAATCAAGAACAACATAATAGGTCCACTCACTGGCTCGGTCAGTTCTCAAGAAACTGATTGAAGGGATGAGACTGAGATTCCATAATTGGCCCCAAGTGCAAGTGGGAGATTGATAAAGTTAGGGATATGCCCCAGGGGCAATTATGTAGTTTACTGTAAATTAACAAATCTGAAATCAATTCTCGTTCGAAATAAAGGTGTTTTTCTTTTTGTTATATATTTGTTATAATGTCTTATAAATAATTAAATGTTTAATTAAAATACATTTAACAGAAAATCTATAAATGGTATGTTTTTGTGATATCAGTTACAAAGTATTGTAACCGTGAGTAATTTATCACAATAAAATTAAATATACCATTTTAAATGTTCCTAGTCAAGATGCATCGAGACTGAATATCGATGTATCCGTTAAGACTAGAGTATGTAACGCTCTTCAAATGTTGGACAGTGTATTATTCATGACTGCTAGGGGCACGTAGGAGTTATGTACTGATAGTTATTGGATAACTATGAAATGGCTCGCTTGATATTTTTATGTTGGTTAATATAATTAAGGTCAAACAGAAAACATCGATGTGACTAATTTACCACAGTTCTCTTGACTTGAGAATAATGTTGATCTTTAATGTAGAAGACCTACTTTGATTATAGTTAAATTATGGCACGATGTACATCGAATGACTATAGTTAGTTCGAGTGAAAGCATTGGAAATGAAACACGATTCAAGAGAGTATCCGTCTCCTTGGTTATATGAAGTTAGTATCATGGTCAACTGAAGTCAACTTAAAGTCAAAGTCTCTGGCCAGAGTAGTTCGGTTAATAATGATTGTTATTATTGAACCGAGGATTTTGTGTTTGGACTATAAATTTGAATATGGATAATATTGAAATTTTGACAATTACCAAATTCCATAAATCCAAAGTGATATAGTTTTGACGAAGAGAATTGATGTAAATAATTGTCATAGTCGGGTACCGCTTATAATAAGTAAAAATAGA
This sequence comes from Allium cepa, assembly GCA_030765085.1. Lineage (NCBI taxonomy): Eukaryota > Viridiplantae > Streptophyta > Magnoliopsida > Asparagales > Amaryllidaceae > Allium > Allium cepa. The sequence continues at coordinate 839,285,697 of CM060935.1, read as the reverse complement.
TTTTACTAAAAGATATGTAAGCGATAAACTCAACCAAAATGTCACACCACCAGCTAAGTGAAATGTGAAGGCTAATATTCGAATAGTTCGATATTAATTGCTGACTGAATTTACACCTTCGAGTCGCACAACCGAAATGATGAGTGCTCTAAATGAACTACTTGATTTAATTAGTTTAAGATTTTTGTAAATTAATTAAATTAATTAATATTTATGAAATATTAATTACTAAATTTTATTTAATTTGTTTGAATTCCCTTAACATTTAGCAAAGTACGTATATATAAGTATAAACTCGCGTATCGATATATGATACATTTAAGAGTGTTTAAATTTGATTTAAACAAGATAAATACTAAAAAAGGGGCTTTAAACAAATAAAATTAATTAGTATTTGTGAAATATTAATTATTAAAATTTTATTTTGATTGATTTGAATAACATTAGCATTAAATAGCGTACGTATATAAAAGTTATAAACGCACGCATATTTGAATTGGATTTAAATGTGATTGATGCTAGTGAAATTTTGAAATTTTCTAGGGCCCATATGGCAACATCTCGAGAGAGAGAGAAAGAAATTGGAAGATTTCTCTCTCTATATAATGTTTATTATGCTCTTAGTTAATTACCTGTTTTTAAGGAAATAAACGAAAGGTTTCCTTCCCTGCATTAACTCTTATAAATAATTGTTGAGTGTATTTGATACACTATACGTTTAAACTAAATTAATTTTAAACTTCCTTTTAACCAACTTTAAGTAAAATAAGACCTTATTTAATGTTTTATTAGATTGGACGCAATATACATTTAGACTTCATAGGCTCATTAAAAGATCCAAAATGGTGAAAATTTTAAAATTCACTCATTTCTTCCGATGTGTGCTGATCCAATTTCAATAACGTTTGCCTAAATAGTATATTTTATCTAGAGATATACGTCACTCGAAGTACATTCTAACCCATGTGCAAGAGATTGGATCACGCTCCACTAGAGAGATCTCGAAGGAAAATTCGTTATGCGAACGTTCCTTATTGGATTTGATTGTAACCTCTAATATGCTATTGAATGTAATCACTTTAACCATTCCAGCTATGTTATGATATTTCTATTCTACACTCTAGACATTATATAGTATATCACCTTATGTACTTATGATATAGTAGTTCTTTTGAGGGGATAACTGTTATGGCATTTTATGCAGTTTCAAAAGTACTGTTACATGCTAGCTACATATTTCATGAGTTTCTCATAAAAGATTTATGTCTGATGCTTGATTTTTGGTTTCCCTAAGTTCCTCACATGCCCTTTTGAGTAGTTTGAGAAAGGAAGTTTTTCGTTGATGTTCATTGGAGCTTGAGAAGACGAGTTGAATGTTTCATCTACTATAGTGTTCTTATTATTGCTGCATTATTACATTGTACTTATTAGCATTTATGGCAATAGTTTGTTCTAACTGTCTAGGTTGATGATGGTACTTAGATTTTCCAACTTTGAAATTTCTGTATCGGAGTAACCTTTTGTATTGTTTCTTTGATATTATATATTATCATTCCGCTGTGAGATTCTGATGTTGTATTCTTTTCTTTCTTGTTCTATTTCTTTTTCTTTATATTTCACCATAACAATTCATTTTTCCAGAACTTGAATGCTCGGCACTAGAATACCGTGGATTTATTAGTGTCGACATTCGAAGGTTGAGAGTGCGGCTCATTACTGCCGCTTGGAGCCGTGCCACTCAGATTCGACACTATAGTTGGTCACCTCTTTACATGCGCAACCTATTACCGCCAATGCCATCGACTCTGACCACCTATAGCACAACCACCACCGTCAACTTCCACTATAGATCTACACCGCCTCGCCTTTATCCAAGATGATTGGAGACCAACGTAGGGCCCTACTCAACTCCTTGTAAACGTCCATGCCCTCTATCGTTTGTATCATCGATGTTTAACCATTGAATCGAAAGGGACAGTCTAGGCCCATCAAACTTTCGAAGTGTTTTCTAATCAATCTATATACCAATTTGACGAACGAATACTACAAGTGAAATTCGTGTTGTTGAGAACTATAATTTTGATATATACTATGTCCGATTTGGAATACTTTTTACGTCATGTACTTTTTAGTTGGAAGGAGGTTAACTTTTGCTAATTGCAATTGGTAAATATCTATTATCTAACCAACTAGCCATGGCATACCATACCCTAATCATCACTACAAGAAAAAGGCAGAATACCGACAGCCAAGACCGACGGCTTCCGACGGCCATTTTCCGACGGCTTTCGACGGGCCGTCGGCGGCCGTCGGAAGCCGTCGCAAATTTGCGATTATACCAGCCAGCCGAGCCCTTTCTTCCTCCTCCATTTCATACGAAAAAAACCCAAAAAACCCCCCAAATTCAACCCCTAAGCTTCCAATCCCTAATTTTTAGCTTCCGGATCTTCCAACGCACTCTAATCAAGCTTCAGTACTCTTAATCTCAGGTATAATCTCTTATTTTTATGAAAAATTCAGTTTTTACCCTAATTATAGATTTGCATAAATTGATAAATTAGGGCGAATTAATGATTGCAATTGTTTCCACTAGCGTAATAACGGTTTATAGCATCACATGGTATACCAATTTCATCTTTTATCGTGAAATTGTGATAAACACGTATAATTTGTGCATGTTCATGTATATGTATTTTGTTGTGTATGCCTTGATTCGACGATTGTATACGTTATTTGGAATAAGATAAAATGATTGAATGAACTAGGAGTATTATATTGTGCACGTTTTTACTTATGACACAAAAAAAATGCATTACTCTAAATTATAATTGTGTGTATTGAAAAATGACAAAATGTTAAACCAGCCCTAAGTTGATGCGTAATACGTCGAATAAATGTGTGAAATTAATATATAAATGTGAACAGTGAGTAAAACTGTATTTTTGAGTAAAATGCGCGCATGTTAACCGACAAATGTCCCTTAGAGAGTTTTTGGCCCCGTCTGACGAGTGTTGTACATGATCGTTGTATAAATAGTCGTTTTTTTCGAAAAACGACCATTTATATTCATCTGGTACAATGTTTGTCGGATTTGTCCCTGTATTGGACAAGTTATGAACACAGTAAGAATTTACATTTTGTATACTACTTCGTCTCAAACGGTTCATAAAATTTCGCCCTAACTTTTCTTTTTTGTTTCCTGCGTACACGCATTTGTGTACAATGCAGGGAACAAAAGGGAAATGCTGCCGAAATTTTATTGAATCGTTTGGGACGAAGTAATATACGAAATGTAAATGCTTACTGTGTTTGTAATGGGAGGTAGGATGTCTGACCAATGAAAAAAAATTATATATTTTTAATCGTTACGTACGTTAAAAAATGAAATGTGCCCTATTTGAAAATATTTTTAAATTTGTGAAGTTGTTCTTTAAATTCAAAATATTATACGAACATGAAAATAATCTTTTTCGAATGTGTATTCTTCAAAATAAATATTAAATTTTGAACTTCTCATTTTGTCAAATAGGAAAAATGATTGATTATTTTGTTGATCGAAGGAGATGGATGTACCAAAGAAAAGGAATGAGGGGCTCAATAAAAGAAGATTTTTATAACGGTATAAACGTGTTTGTTGAATTCGCCTTAAGTAATAACGGAAACGATCCAGAAATTCGTTGTCCGTGTAGTAGGTGTAGACATTTGAAGTTTTTGTTACCAGATATTGTGAAAGTTCATTTGTGCCAACACGGTTTCACACCCGAATATTATGTTTGGGATCGGCATGGAGAAGTTGTAGCAAATACTTCTGTAGAGTCTGAAAGTGTCGTTAACGAAATAGTTTCAACGACCCGTATAGAAAATATGGTCGAAGATGCAGCACGATCAATGTTTCCTATGGTTGAAGTTGACGACGATGATGTAAATGTTGAAGAACCAAATATTGAAGCTAAGAAAATTTATGATTTACTAGATGCAGCTAAAAAACCTATTTGGGATGGTTGTAAAAGCGGCACGCAGCTGTCAGTAATCGCAGAATACATTGCGATGAAGTCAAAATACAACATCACTGAAGCTGGGTTTACGGCTGTTGTACAAGCTGCAAAAAGACATATGCCGCCCGATAATCTAATGTGTGAAAATCACTACGAAGTTAAAAAACTTATGTCGGCTTTTGGTTTACCGTATCAGAAAATAGATACATGTTTAAAAGGATGCATGTTGTTTTGGAAAGAAGACGCAAACCTTAGAAATTGTAAAGTTTGTAACCAGGAGAGATACAAACCAAGAAAAAAGAAGGGTAAGGAAGTTCCGTACAAGCGTATGCACTACTTACCCATAACTCCAAGACTTCAAAGATTATACGCATCTTCTGTAACTGCGTCTAATATGAGGTGGCATAGCGTGAGAACGGAGGAAGAGGGTACGTTGACACATCCGGCCGATGGAGAAGCATGGAAGCATTTCGATAAAACGTATCCAAATTTTGCAGCGGAGAGTCGAAATGTTAGATTAGGATTATGTACGGACGGTTTTTCTCCATTTTCTCAATTTGGTTCTAAATATTCATCCTGGCCCATTATCGTCACACCGTATAATTTACCTCCATGGATGTGCATGAAAACGCAATATATGTTTCTTACTGTTGTCGTTCCTGGCCCCGACGATCCGACACAAGGAATCGATGTATATTTACAACCGTTGATTGAGGAGTTAAAAATACTGTGGAACGAAGGAGTAGAAACATACGATGTGTCAAAGAAGAAAAATTTTCGTATGTTTGCTTCTTTGTTGTGGACTATAAGTGATTTTCCTGCCTATGCAATGCTTTCGGGATGGAGTACTGCCGGTCGTCTAGCATGTCCATATTGCATGGATGAAACACGAGCGTTTTCTTTACCTCATGGTAAGAAAATTTCATGGTTTGACTGTCATCGATATTTTCTCCATGTAAATCATCCCTTCAGAGGAGACAAGAAAAACTTTTTAGCTAATAGAGTAGAAAATAGACAACCACCGACGATATGGTCAAGCGAAGACATATATGAACTTGTTAAGGACTATCCAAAGATATATGAAACGGGGGAGCAAACAGAAATTGAAGGCAAATCAGTTGTTCATAACTGGTGCAAACAAACTATTTTTTGGGAGTTGCCGTATTGGAAACATCTTCTGCTTCGCCATAACATAGATGTGATGCACAATGAGAAAAATGTATTTGATAATGTGTTTAACACAATTTTGAATGTGAAAGGGAAGACGAAGGATGATTTGAAATCAAGACGTGATATAGAAGAATTATGCAAACGTCCCGAGCTTCATATGAAACCAAATGACAGTAAAAAACCAAAAGCTTGTTACGAATTAGATAATAATCAAGTTAAAGCTGTGTTAAAATGGGTGGAAGGGTTAAGATTTCCTGATGGGATATCATCAAATCTTCGTAGATGTGTTGACTTTAAAAATAGTAGATTGAGCGGAATGAAAACTCACGACTGTCACATAATGATGGAAAATTTATTTCCCGTTATGTTTAAAGAACTACTGCCGTTAAAAGTTTGGAAGGTAGTAACGGAGCTTAGTATGTTTTACAAAGAGCTTTGTTCGACTACTTTAAAAGTGCAACGTTTACGTAAACTTGAAGTGGACATTCCTATATTGCTTTGCAAATTAGAGAAAATATTTCCGCCAGGTTTTTTTAATGTGATGGAACATTTACCTGTTCATCTTCCATCTGAAGCACGACTTCGAGGTCCTGTCCAATACGGATGGATGTATCCATTTGAGAGGTATGTAATATGTTATAACGTAATTTAATTGCATTTGAAAGATGAAGTTAATATAAATTAATGTTGCATAGATATTTGAATCATCTGAAGAAAAAAGTGAGACAAAAAGCACGAGTTGAAGGTTCGATATGTAAATCTTACATCGAAGAAGAAGCTTCGTTCTTTTTCTCTCACTATTTCAGTGACCATGTGAATATTTCATTTCAAAGTGTTCCTCGTAATGATGAAGGCGACGAACAAGAGTCCTCTCAAGCAATGTTATCTATTTTTAGACAACATGGTCGGCCTTCTGGAAAATGTGTGGAAATATGGCTAGACGATAGAGATCTTCGTGTAGCACACACTTATATTCTTCTAAATTGTGCCGAGGTTGCACCGTTTGTTAGGTAATCTGAAATAATAATTTTTGTTTTATTCTTTTCTGTAATGCATGCGCGTGTATAACCTAATGTAATAATTTGTTTATATAAACAGTGTTTATGAACGGGAACATCCGAACGGAGATCTCAGTAAAGAATTTTCCCGTTGGTTTTCAAATTACGTTTATGAGCCGAAAAATTGTGTTGTTGACGAAGGGTTGAAACATCTTGCAATGGGACCAAAAAGAGTGGTCAAGACATATCCAATATATTTCGTCAATGGATACAAATTTAACACTAAAGAATACGGTGCAGAAAAATTAACAAATAATACTGGTGTATTTGTTAAAGGTAGTGACGATCCAGAAAACCATTTAAATGATTTTTATGGCGTTCTAACACAAATTTTGCAACTGACATATTTCTCAAGACCCGCGGAGGAGGTGTTTCTATTTAGATGCAATTGGTTTAGCAATGTTCCAGGTTCTGGAATTAATGTGCATAAGGATTATAATCTTATCGAAATAAAGCATACATCGCACTATCACAAGTATGATCCTTTTGTACTAGCCAAACAAGCATTGCAAGTTTATTACGCTCCTTATCCGTCTCTAAAAAGAGATAAAGCAGATTGGTCTGCAGTTTTTAAAACAAAGGCCAGATTCACATTCGATGGGAAGAATATTCCGGACGAACAAGCTTATCAGGCAGATCTTGAGCAAAATAACGAAATAATAATTACAGACGATCATACAGATTTTGGTCCTTTGATCGATGAATCAAATGTTTTGGTAGAAGCGTTTGACAGTGCAGAGGAAAATATCGTCGAAAACGAGACCGAATCTGAATCAGAAGACGATGATGACTGATATAAATTTGAATCTGTTTTTTTGCAATTGATGTAACTATGTTGAATTCTTGATGTATTATGAAATTGATGTAACTATGAAACTAAATCCGTTTACTATTGTTTTATGTTATTTCAATTTGTCATTTATTTAGCAATTTTTATTAAAAATGCAATGAACTCTGCTTATCGTAGGAAGAGTACACCCATCATGAATCAGGTATAACAAACTTACATGTCTATTTACATTTCAGTCATTATAATTAAGCAATTTATACCATTGATGTCATGTTCATATGAAATATATTTCATTATCATGTTTTTATTCTCTTATATAATGATGTGTAAACGTCACAGGTTTATCATTATGTCACATAGAGGGAGGAGCTCTTCCCGTTCTTCAGGAGGCGATGGCAGTGGCCCATCGCAAGCGCCACACCGTCCAGTTGTTACGTTAGCCCCCAAAGCAGATGGGTAAAAATTAAATCTTATTCATCATCTTATTTTTTCTATACTATACGTATGTACTTATCTGTATCGTACTTAAAAACAGGGGGTTCGAGCTACTACCCACTAAGGTAGTGTTGGACGTCTCCAGAGCAGCATATCGTAGTAGGATGAGTGCGTGCTGGCCAAAGTGGGATACCATCCCTCCGCACATCATAGAGTGCATATGGCAGGATGTCCTAGTATGTGTAATTTTTATGTTTTCCATTTTTAATTCGTTTTTGTCGTTTTTCTACCGTTTATCGTTTAAAGTGTAATCTTTTTTTAACACAGGCTGAGATAGACATCCAGACAGATGATATGCAGCTGGCACGAGCATACTGGATGAGGAAGATGCGAAAGAACTACAGAGACACGATATCTGAGGTTAAGAAATCCGGGAAGAGACCACGGTGGATGGGGGAGAGCGTGTGGCAAGCTTGGTTGAGCTACTGGGAGACGGACGAGGCGAAGGCAAGTATACTAATTTTTTTTCAATTATTAATTTAACGTGATTGAAAAATAATGTATCAAATTTTGAATGTACAGGCAGAGTCAGATAGAAACTCTGCAAATAGAAATAAGAATCCCGTTACTCATCGCGGAGGATCGAAGTCGTTTCAGCAGTATCGGCAGGAGTTGGTAAATTTAATTACTGAATAATAAATGTAAATAGTTTATGCTATATGATTTTAAATGTATAATAATTGTATGTAACAATCAACTTCAGGAAGCCGAGGCACATGGTCCTGTCAGCTATATGGACGTGTTCACCCGTACGCATGCTGTTGAGCATGTTAATCCAGACGGGACTGTTTCGTACACATGGCAGGACGATAAATCCAGTAAAAGCCATGTAAGCATATTTCATTTTATTCAGTATTAGTAATTGTTTTAGTTGTCAAATTATTATGAAATAAGATATGATATTATTAATTTGTCAATGCAGGAGATGTTTATGGAGCAGCGACAGAAACTCCTTTCTGATACGGGTCGAGAGCAGCTGACGACCGATGAAGAGGACATTATTTTTGAGTCCGTTATGAGTCCACCAGAGCATGGTCGACGATACGGATTTGGCAATTTAGCGGTAAATAATTTAATTTTTCTTAAAATACTTAAAATATGATATTCTTACCTTTTCAAAACAATAAACTTTGATTTTATTTATTTTTCAATTATTGCAGTCCAGTAGTCAGAGTAGGAGACGGCGGAGTAGACCTCAGAGCGAGCTAGCAAGTATAGAAGAATTACAGACTAGAGTTCAGCAGTTGGAGGAGCAGAACCGCCAACAGGCCATGCAGACGGCACAGTTATTTGAGTACATGCAGCAGTTTGGTGGCCGCTTCCCTTCATCGGCTGGCTCTGGATCTGGGGCAGATTGATTCATTGCTTTCTAATTCGTTCGTGCAGGTATGTTTAGTTTTAGTTTACAATGATTTGGTAGAAGGAACAATTAATTGTTGATATGTATAATTATGTATAATACACTTGGTTCTGTAGCTGTATCAGGATATGCATGATTAGAACAGTTATTGTTAGTATTATTGTTAATGTTGGAATGTTATGTATATTTTGTATTTTATTTTTATTCTAATTTAGTTTATTTCTGTGTCTATTGAATATTTTGGAGTATTGGTTTGCATGTTTGGTTGGATTATTGTTTATTTGATTGTGCAGTATTGATATTGTAGTGTTTGGAAGAGAAATGTGGTTGGAAGGCTCTATTTGCAGCAGATTTTAAAAAAAAACAACAGGTTTCCGACGGCTTCCGACGGCTCTCGACGGCTTATTGGTCGAAATTTTCCGGCGGTTTCCGACGGGTTCCGACGGCTTATTGGCCTGGTTTCCGACGGTTTCCGACGGTTTCCGACGGCCGTCGGAAGCCGTCGGAAACCGCCGGAAACCGCCGGAAACCGTCGATAATGTATACGGCATCACCCGTCGGTAGCCGTCGGAAATACTGCTCCCCGACGCCTTCATTTCCGACGGCTTTTTCCGACGGCCGCCGACGGCTTCCGACGGCCGCCGACGGTTTTCAGCCGTCGGAAATCCCCCCTCCCCTTGTAGTGCATGTTTATATAAAATAATTACTTTTCAAATTTTAGTTACCTCGTTTATAATATGATTTATGACCATAAAGGATGAAATACTATATTTTACTACTATATATGCATATGGGATGAATACTACTTACCGGTTAGCTTTACGTCTTCTCTAATCCAAGGTAATCCTCCTCCTTCTTCGTCGTCTAGAAATTCCTTCCCTTGAAAACGCTAAATTTATCGATTGCTTTTGTATATTTGTGTAGCTCTCTTTACGATGATCGGTTTTATATTTATTTTACTTGCATTTGATTTGATGTGATATTATTTTGATTTTGTTTGGAGATAAGAAAAGGAAGATGCCAATTTGGTTTGATTTTGCTTCGGTAAGATGTCTAGGCTTAAGTAGGAATAGAAATAGAGTTAACTTTCTATTTATAGGTTGGAATAACACATGTTTAGCTTAGAATCTTGAAATTAATATATTACAAAAAGCCAATGCATTTGATTTCTTCTAATTTATAGCTCGTCCAACCAAATTTGGTAAGTTATATATGTTTTATGATTATAAACAACATTCTAGACGTAATGGAATATGTCCCCAAGCCTATTTCTATCTCCTGCAAAACTTTACAATTTTACATTTTATGTTAAATTACGATTTTACTATTTATAAATTATTTATTTAGTTGTGTAAAATTACGGGATGTTATACATGTTTCTTTGGTTTTCAACGGCTATTTATAAAGAGCCACGTTTCTTTGTTTTTTAACGATCTTTTATTACACTGGGATGAGAAAACAGTGTATCTTTGCTTTTCAACAGCAGAATGTTATTTGGATGTTTATTTAAAACAAAATAACATATGATTTTAGCAATCACTTAAACATAATTTTTATGGTGGCTATTAGTTATTGAAGCCATAAGATATTTTTCGAATGCTCATGGAAGTAGATCAAGTGTAAATAATTAAAACACAAGGAAGATAGAGAGAGAGAGAGGGGAAAAAAAGACAGAGAGAGGGGAAGAAAAAAGTAGCAATAAGAAATCCGAAGTGTAGGACAATCTTTTGTTTCTAGGTCGTATTTATGTTAAAACCGACAATTGACGACTTAGATACCAAATCCAGGACTTGAGAACACATCGTCAAAAGTCGTCAACTCTCGGTCATAGTTTTGGTTTCAAATAGAATATGAAACGTTATTAAACAAATATAAAACTCGATATATAAAGTAATGCGTGCTATTCAGCGAAGTAGACATGTCAACAAAGAATGGAACACAGTAGTAGGTAGCGGTCGTTTTCAAAGCCCCACATGTTTCTTTTATTCCTTTACATTCATTTCTTACAACTTCTTTTCCTTTCCCTTATCCATCATTTTCGCTCTTTCCATGCCTAATCTCTCACCTTTTCAATGTTGTCATAGTGTTATCTGTTTCAGTTCAATTTGTAAAATTGCACTCCACAACTTCAGCATTACAATTAGAAATTTTATATATATATATATATATATATATATATATATATATATATATATATATATATATATATATATATAATCAGAATAATTTTGACAGTGGCTAAGGCTACAGGTTTAGCATTTTGACAATGCAAATGCCCTGAACAATCCATCCCTGTATAGATAACAACAAATTCAAATGCTCCAGCCTACCAACCAAACACTCCATTTGAATATTATTTTCATGTCTTTTTCAGATAAACTATATGTAATACTGATTTATATTTTGTTGTCTGTGTACAATCTTTCATTTAGCTCAAAAGTCATATAGCCGACATTAGGAAAACTTGCTTGTTTGTTTCTTCTCCAAAGTTGGGGTGTTATCCCCTGTTTCATACACAATCACTACATTACACACCGACAGCAAATCTTCATTTACGGCCGTCTTGAGCCGACGGAAATAGTCGTCGTTATTTTACTCGTCGACAAAAGAAAAGATGACGGCTTAGCGACGGCCTCATCGACATCATTTCGACGGCAATCGACAGCTAAGCCGTCGCTAACCGAATGACACATGCTAAGATTTTATGCGTCTCGAAGTTGCCACTTGATCGTCGCTAGCCTCGAATCATTAGGTTTTCGCTAGCCGACGCAAGATTGGGAGTGTTGTTTTACAAACAGTTGTTCTTTCATCCATCAAACCACATATATATTCGTTCGTCTATCCATCTCACACACAACGCATATAAGCCCAATTTCACAGATAAAAACATTGCATACATCAAATAATATCATACCTATCACATAAAAAACCGAATTTATATCATAAAATCCATATTTGCATCAACATTACATCAAACATTCAAAAAAACCAAGTTCGAACTACATGTCCAAATTCAAACTGCAAAATCAATTGAAAATTCATCGTAAAACACAACCATACATGCTAGTCTACATTACCATCATTTCTTGATCCCGGTAAAGAAAATGTCTCGTGCTTTGCTAAGTATGCCACAATCCGCCCATTTGGCTGCATAGTCAGGCCTCCACTCTTCCATCGATCGTTTATTTCTGCTATCTTAGCGCTCGACTATACTATCTCCTCCTCAACCTCTGATTTCCTATATCTGCCTGAGAAGTCATCGTCTGTATATTAGTTAATAGCTAGTTATAGTTTATACGTAGCATTAAATAAAATTTATAAATTAGATAGTGAAGTAGTTAAACTCGATAAACATTAGCTCATGATTATCGTAACTGTAGCATATGTTCCACTTCGGCCCGTTGTTCACGGAATCAAAAATCCTATCCTCCTCCTCAACGGTCAACTCTTTCCGGCCAATCACCTTCAGCACTCGAACTCACTCCATATCAAACTTTTCTTGCAATTAGAAATAAAATTTTGCCAAAATAAATATTCAGTTTATATTTTATGTAAGGTGAAATAAGAGAAAAAAATAAAGCATGTTTACCATGATTGCTTATGATTTGGGGTTTGTCCAGGTAAATGATACTAAGCCATCTTCATTAGTGTGCTCGACGACGTACGTTTCAGTGAAGACCTCCAAATATGTAAGGCCAAGACTCTTCTCATTCGTTGAAAGTATATATGATTAAACAATATAATGTATATACATGATTAAACAATATTATAAGTATTTTATAATCGTAATTAATAAATTTACCATTTTCTTCCATCACTGTTGGAAACATTTTGATCCGCCACGGCGTGTAACGGGATTTTTTTTCCTGTTTGTCGAGTGCCGCTCAAATACTTCATGTAAATTTAACATAAAATTATATTTATTGTCTGTAACTACTTAAATACATGATTGACTAAATTAGTGCAATTACAATGGAAACTTTAAACAATTACAATATATGCACGAAACTAGAACGCGGCAGGAATTTGTCAATACTCAAGAAAATCTGTCCAAACAAAAGAGTTTCACTCATCCAACCAGATTTTTCTATTTTTCTATTAATAATAGTGGAAACTCAAAATATAAATTATACAACAAGCGATACAATATCCATCATACATATACATTACGTCATCGGTATCATAATCAATCTTCGTTGTTTTTTGATTCAGACTCGGTTTTGCAATCTATATCATTTCCCATCGACTCTCAAATACTTTTATTAAAACATTTGATTCATCGTTCAAAGGCTCAAATTAGTATGATCATCAGTTAGTTTCATTATTTGTCTCAAGATCTGCTTGATAAGCTGTTTCATCCAGAATATTATTTTGCCTTTATTTTAAAAACAGCCGACCAATCTCATTTATCTCTTTTTAGCACTGCTGTAAAAATTCTTCTAGACCTCTGTCTAGACTCCACCTAAGTTTTGCCTATGCACTAGGTGAGACTTACTGCCTACAATTTGTCTAGGCCCGCCTAAATAAGGTTTACCGTCTTATATAAGAATCAAAACATGTATTTAGGCATTGCTAAGGCATTATTTTTAAGTTTCAATGTCATACATAAGCATCAATGTTCTAGTATTAGACGGTCTTGTCTTTTTGGCAACTCCTAAGTACATTCATAATCTCAAAATTCTATATTATATCAATTGATACTAAATGAAACACAATTTTTATCCTAAAGGCATGAGTTATCTAAAATTCCTACCTTCAATTTAATACTCGATTAATCTCCATCTAAGAGATTAATCTCTAGTCCATAGCAACCTCTTAGGATTCGCGTAGGGATTTTTATAACCTTGCTTTCGCTTTTTAAGAATGATACAGAGCAATATAATGCATGTTTGGCTAATATAAAAGGATCATACTTATAGTAATGCGAATTATGCTTTATTTCAATAAGCTTATAATACTTATGCACGTTGATTCCAGAACTAGGAATATTGACGAATCAATTGCATTTGAATAAAAAACTTTTTCTACGGGTCGTGTACATGCTCTCGGCAAAACGACCCATTTCAAGCTTAGTTTTTTTTTTCCGGCTATTTTTATGAATGCAACCATACAGATTAGATTAACACATTACAAGTATTCTAGTTCGAATTTGGTTTCCTTTGAAAGTTATATGGTCTTCGAACGAATGGTTTTAGTTCGAATGTCGACGAACGACAATAAATTTAAAATTCAAGATCAACACCCTACAGTTTTTTATGTTGTAATAATATTTTGGAGATAGACACAAATACTTTGGATCGACATAAGAAGCAATAAATTTATTTTTATTTCGAATATTTATTTTATGTAATTTTATTATACTAAATGCATTTAAAATTTCATAATTAGCTACTTGACGGTTTGAAAAATATTTTAATTTGTAAAATGTTACACATAATTAACCTAATCGAAGTTGCATAATGGACCAACTAAAAGTTGTATGGATTGATCGTGCGAGTTATATTTTCAAAAACGATAAATATTCGAATTACACGAAAATATATTATCGATAATACTAATTTAACCGATTACAAGCTGTCATTAGGTTGAAATGCTAAGCTAGAATATCATTTTTATCTTTCAGGAATTAAATTAGTAGTTTTTAACATTGTTTAAAACGTAATAAGAATTTAAAAGAATTAATTGTTTAATCGGTTAGTTAAAATAATAAATAGTCATGCTGGCGGCCGTTGTCTCGCCCCGATGCTGTTTGATGTGTATTTAATAGTGAATGTCTAGATGATATATTAGTAAAAGTTGAAGAGTCTGCGTGTATCTTTGCTGTGTTGACTGTACAAATGAACCGTATTATAGTTTTACCCTGAGCAAACCTTGTGCATTTAAGTTATACTAGATTAACCAGGGTCATTTTGATCCATAGAGGACGAAACACAAAGTGTTCCCTGTACCTAAGTGCATAGTCATGTTACCCTATTGATAAAATAAAAATAAAAGTTGAAGATCGACCTTTCTTATGCTCTTTGTGACGAGTAGGCTCTACGGACGCAATTACTTGCTAGCCTTGGTCAAAACTTATCCGTACAGCACCTTGTTTTTCCATGATGAATAGATGAAGGTTTTCGGAATGTATTTGCAAATTTGTTAGACTTATTACACCTTTGCTATTTTTCCCAACTCAGCGCCACACGGACTAAGTTAATCACGCGACACTTCTGTCGCTTGTAATTATTGTTACTAGTGTGTAACCTATGCGGTACACACGATAATTTTATAAAAAAATTGTCAAATATACACAGTTAAATAGTTGAAGTAAAATGTAATATGCTAATATTAAGCATATATTTTTTCTTTTTAGCATGTTAAGATGTTATGTTTTGAGGTAATTAGTTTAAAGGAAAAACTTTAAACCAATTTTTAAACCAAAGACGCAACATTTAGAATTTAGGTAGAAGGACAATAGCGTTTTTTTTTCAATTTTCCGACTTCAACTGTTTCCTCCGCTTTCGTCCAAGTTTACCCCAGCCGCCGTCTACCTTCAGCTACTGCTTGCCCTGACCGCCACCGTCCAAGCAATCGTCATCTGAAGTCGTTGTCGTCCAAGCCGCCATCGTCCAAGCCTCTCTCTTACCGATGTTCGAATTGAATTGGATCTTCCGTTGTCGACGTCGATTTCTCCAAAATCGAGAAAACTTAACTTGTCGCCTCAACCCAAAGCTATGTCAGAAATTATTCGACCTTTGAATTCAAGAGCTACAAATTCAAGATCTAAGAAACGAATGAAAAAGCAGAATCTAGAAGAAGAAAACAGTTTAAAAAGTACCATGAATTTCAAATGATATTTAGATATAGCATTTCTATATTTGAGATACAGTAGATTGGGTTTAATATGCTAAATGATAGACTAATATAGCATCTGTACTTTTAAATATAGTATCATTATCTGACTATGCAAAATGATAGTTGGATATAGCGTAAGCATATTTCAACTGAATAATGACGAAAAAAGTGCAAAATGATACTTGAATATAGCATAAGTATATTTAAAGTGAACTAGCATGAGTAGAATATACAAAATGAAATAAGTATTTCTAAAGAGAACTACCATGAATAGAATATACAAAATGATAATTACATATAACATCTGTGTTTATTAATGTAACATTTTAATCACAAAGTTCACTACCATGTTTATGATATACAAAATGATAGTTTAATGTAGCATTTGAGTTATGCAGTCTACTATCATGTTCAAAATAGGCAAATTATACTTTAATGTAGCATTTAAAGTCCACTACCATGTTTATGATATGCAAAATGATAGTTTAATATAACATTTAAGTTATGAAGTCAACTATCTCATTTAAAATATGCAAAGTGATAGTTTGATATAGCATTTTACTTACGAAGTCCAATATCAAAGTTACAGTATGCAAAATGATATCCAATGTAGCATTTTAATCACAAAGTCCACTAGCATGCTTCAGGCATACAAAATGATAGTCTAACATAGCATTTGAGTTATGAAGTCCAATGTCATGTTTACAATATGCAAAATGATAGTTTAATATAGCATTATAGTTATGAACAACAGCTTGAAGCTTACCAGAAATACAATCAACATTAAATACACCATCTGAAACTAACAAGAGCAACGTTCCACATCAAATACAAAATAATAAAACAATAAAAGACTAAATTGCATAATATACACAGAAATGCTAGTTTCATATAGCATAATAATATGAAAGATGCAGTAATCACACGTAGAAAAAACTGTTCAAAAAACATTACCAATCGTCAATAATTCCAATACATGTCGAACATCCAATTAAAATCAAAAACGTGTTAGAACTCCATAGCGTTCACAAGCAGACGGTGGTGCACTCAAACTCAAAGCGCTTACAGCATCATCTCCTATTCTCGATATCACAAAGCATAACGAGAATGGTGAACTCGACTCAAGCAATCTAGAATGGAGGAGCGACGATCTCGATCTTCATCTGAGAGAAATGGTGAAGTGAGATGCATCTTCGAGTTGGCATCATCAGGTGAATAGCAACAGTGAGTTTGGAAAGACGGAGCAGGGAATTTTATTCGAGGAGAAGCAAAAATCAATTTAATTTTTGGTAGTCGACATGATTTGAGGTCGAGATTGAAGAGGAACGAGATTGAAGAAGACGCACGATTTAATTTTTGTTCAAGTTTTTCCTTCAGCCGAAATTATAAAAACCCGCGTCCTTAAAAAAGAACAAAAAATCTGTGCGTCTCTCAAGCAAAAAAACATGATGTGTTTTTCCTTCAGCCCATTTTCCTGTTATGTTTTCATAGTAAAATATATTAAAATATTATTTACGAATAATAAAAAATAAACATATACTCATTATTTTCATATTCTAAATATTTAAATGAAAGATTTTGTTTCAAATTAGTTTTACGATGATATTTCTAAAGTTTAAGGAAATTATATGTTAAACTTATTATTTTATCGATTTATACGTTTGAAAAATGTAGATATATATATATATATATTATTGTTATTTCCAAAATTTTATATTTTAAAATATTTTATGTATTTTAAAATAAGTATAATTTATATCTTGAAATTAAGAAATTATACGTTAAATATGACTGATATACCTATACATGTGAAACAATTTTAGTGTGTATGTATACGATAAATTTCAAAGAAAAATATTGATGTAATATGTTCATTTTTGAAGTAATATTAAGTAAATTTGTGATCTTGTGTGTTTTGATGCATATGTGCATCCACAATATGTATGATGATAAGTTTTAGATGTTAAATTGCATAATCAGCATTGATAAGAATTTTAAATGTAACATGAGATAATTAAGGAATTTTTTTTAATTTACTAAAATTGTGGATAATAATAATAAAATAATAGAATGTATCACATGCACTGCACACACTAATGTTGTAAAAAAACATGGTATTCATGCTTTAAATGTTGTTAAAATAAAATTTTGTCATGCGACGTTCGATATGTCAATTATAAATGAAACTTTTTATTATTGTTTATGCCTATAATTATTGTTAAGTGATTCAGATATTTTTATGTTTGAAAGAAATAATTACCATTTGTTACTACTAATGCGGTATTTAAATTGAAATTGTCATTTTGTTTATAAATTATAAGAGAACTTAATGAGTATTAATTACTTGAATTTATTTATGGATTTATGGTGTTTGGTTAATTTAAATACATAGATCTGAATGTAGGATAATAAAATAAAATTGATGAAAACTTTGTAAATGACTGTAAAGATTATAAAATCTCGGTATATATGAATATAAAATCATGGAAAAAATTAACATAATATTTGAGATAACTATAAAATGATAATTCATATGGATTCAAAAAATAAAGATAATTTAGGAGTAGGAGTGAAAATTTTATAATTATTGTAATGATTTGTGATCTTTAAACTTCTACCATTTAACTGATAATTTATTAAAATAAATAATTATACGTTAAATTTATTTTTATTGTTTTTTTAGTGATCCATAATTTTTTTATATGAATAAAAATTTAATTTATACCGTTTTGTTACAATGAGCGTGATATTTTGTTGGCATGGTTTTCTATATTATTCATTAGACAAATTAACAAATAATGTTTAATTAATTTTTTTAAAATAATTTATAATGAAACTATTTAATTAATTTAAATATACAGATTAAGCGTAAATTGTACATGAAAATTGATGACTTCGAAAATAGTAGTAGAAAACAGAAAGTATAGATTTTTTTTAATGTAAAATGATAGTGTAAAATTAATAGAATCTTACAAACACTTCAGAACTAATAAATTATATCAGGTCATTAAAATAAAATATTAATAAATATCTAGAGAAAGTTAAGGAGAGTTGAGAAAAATGTTAGAATTAATGCAAGAGCTAGAATTCTTCTGCTTTACTATTATTTAATAGATTTTTTTTTTTTTACAGTAGCGCTGTTTCAAAATGAACCAATATACAACAAATTTTAATGTGAGGCATTTTCGAAAAACGCCGTTTTATTTTTATTTTTTAAATTTAGACAATATTTTAAACGCCGTCTGTACAATTTAACCAGCGTGACGTTGAACTAAGCATAAATGGTCTATATCTGTAATCAGTTTTTAAAGCGTTCTAAAATTGTAATAAGTTTTTAAAAGTGTGTAAAATTAAAAAAAAAAACTCCAATTTTCTTCCAAACCACTAAGACAGCGTAATTTATATATGAATTGGACGGCAATGTATATATTTTTCTAAGATTGACACGAACGAAGACAGCTAAAATTGATGTTTTACTAAACGATGACAAACATTCTAAATGACCATTTATACTGGTAATACCGTGCGTCGCTGCAAATTGATCAACGCTTTTTGTTGTTATTTGGATTGTTAAATTTATAATGTAACGAAACACAATTCTCATGGTTTAAATGAACAGCGTGTTATATCACTTATTCTAATGGTTTAAAACAATGATCTATATAACTGAAATCAAAACAGCTACAAAATTACAATATCATATTTCAATGATCTCAAAATGTATTAGCTGAGAAAAATGTGAATGCATAACGTGTAACGTAACTACAAGGAAATGTTTATCTCAAACTACTATTTAGCTGCAAAGAGCTGTAATATTCATACCGTGATGGTTCAACCGACTAAACCGACGAAACTGTGCATTTTTTATTTTTTGAAAATCCACACATTTAAGTATAAGTTATACGCAAACATAACAAAAGAAAGATGCTTGGTAGTCGAGTTGCAAAGGGTTTTCAATGTCTATAACAAAAGTTACACAACTGAAATAATGTACTACTGCTATGCATAGCTATAATCGTATACAGCTGTAGTTGCACACCTGCACCAACAAAACTGGTATTGTGTACAAAGTAGTAGCACAAAACGACAGAAGCTTAGTAGCAGCGAATTTGCTGAAGCTTATAATAGTTTTGAAGGTGCTAGAAGCATTAAAGAATGGAGTGAGAAGTTTGCTATTTAGATAAAGTGACCGTATTTACTTTTTAAATGTAAGTTTAATTTTTTACTTCGAAATGGTGGAGAGAATGTTCATGGTATAATGTGAATAAGTAAGAAAAAGATTAAATAATCGTAGTTCAACCAGTTAAAATTGATGGTTGAATCGTTGATTTGAAGATCCGACTTTCATTTCGTGCTCAAAAGATGTGAGTTCCAAACCACAGTGGTCAACGGTTTGAAGATTTTGAGACCGTATCATGGTTGAGTACGGTCACGATGGCACGTAACGATAGATAAAATACCGAGTACTAAAGGATTTAGCTTTGGTATCCTTTTTGGTGCGTGAAGTGTTCATAAAATAATGGATTTTTTTTTCGATTTGGCCTCGTTTTTAAACTTATTGTCGCAAATGTTCTCGTTTTAAATTAATATCAAATATAGCCTATTTTGGTTAGTTCAGCGCTTAACTGGTCAAAATGCACTGGTGTCATTTCCTCGTTTTAAAATCAATATTAAATATAGCGATCAGTTCAGCGTTTAACTGGCCAGATTGAATTGGCGACTTTTCAAAAGTCACCAATGTAATTTTTTTTCTTCTGTCGACTTTTGAAAAGTAGTCGGTGGTTTATTTAAAAAGAGATTACATGACGACTTTTGAAAAGTCGCCGGTGCGTTTCAGTCAGCTCAGCGCTAGGTTGGTCAAAACAGTGTTATCTTTGATATTAGTTTTAAAACTGGACGATTTGACATAATAAGTTAAAAAACGAGGCCAAAACGAAAAAAAAAATCCTAAAATAATAAAACTTTCAGAACTATATTTAGGTGAAAAGTAAGCATTGGTTTCCAGAAATGAGCTTTGCCTCCAACCGCTTCAACAAAGCATCGAAAATGTAGAATGGTAGTCCTTATAATACTGTTCGATTTCTGGTTATAGAAAATAAAATATTCTTCGGTTTCAATTTGATTCGGTTTCAATCCGAATTACATAAATTGGAACATTCTTAATAATTTTTGGAACAAAGTATGTGAAACAAACAAATTAGAAAGTTATGTTATTTATGTTAAGGGTTTTGTACGGCAAGTCTTTGTTACCATTTAAAATGAACAAAACACTACAAGAAAAAGGCAGAATACCGACAGCCAAGACCGACGGCTTCCGACGGCCATTTTCCGACGGCTTTCGACGGGCCGTCGGCGGCCGTCGGAAGCCGTCGCAAATTTGCGATTATACCAGCCAGCCGAGCCCTTTCTTCCTCCTCCATTTCATACGAAAAAAACCCAAAAAACCCCCCAAATTCAACCCCTAAGCTTCCAATCCCTAATTTTTAGCTTCCGGATCTTCCAACGCACTCTAATCAAGCTTCAGTACTCTTAATCTCAGGTATAATCTCTTATTTTTATGAAAAATTCAGTTTTTACCCTAATTATAGATTTGCATAAATTGATAAATTAGGGCGAATTAATGATTGCAATTGTTTCCACTAGCGTAATAACGGTTTATAGCATCACATGGTATACCAATTTCATCTTTTATCGTGAAATTGTGATAAACACGTATAATTTGTGCATGTTCATGTATATGTATTTTGTTGTGTATGCCTTGATTCGACGATTGTATACGTTATTTGGAATAAGATAAAATGATTGAATGAACTAGGAGTATTATATTGTGCACGTTTTTACTTATGACACAAAAAAAATGCATTACTCTAAATTATAATTGTGTGTATTGAAAAATGACAAAATGTTAAACCAGCCCTAAGTTGATGCGTAATACGTCGAATAAATGTGTGAAATTAATATATAAATGTGAACAGTGAGTAAAACTGTATTTTTGAGTAAAATGCGCGCATGTTAACCGACAAATGTCCCTTAGAGAGTTTTTGGCCCCGTCTGACGAGTGTTGTACATGATCGTTGTATAAATAGTCGTTTTTTTCGAAAAACGACCATTTATATTCATCTGGTACAATGTTTGTCGGATTTGTCCCTGTATTGGACAAGTTATGAACACAGTAAGAATTTACATTTTGTATACTACTTCGTCTCAAACGGTTCATAAAATTTCGCCCTAACTTTTCTTTTTTGTTTCCTGCGTACACGCATTTGTGTACAATGCAGGGAACAAAAGGGAAATGCTGCCGAAATTTTATTGAATCGTTTGGGACGAAGTAATATACGAAATGTAAATGCTTACTGTGTTTGTAATGGGAGGTAGGATGTCTGACCAATGAAAAAAAATTATATATTTTTAATCGTTACGTACGTTAAAAAATGAAATGTGCCCTATTTGAAAATATTTTTAAATTTGTGAAGTTGTTCTTTAAATTCAAAATATTATACGAACATGAAAATAATCTTTTTCGAATGTGTATTCTTCAAAATAAATATTAAATTTTGAACTTCTCATTTTGTCAAATAGGAAAAATGATTGATTATTTTGTTGATCGAAGGAGATGGATGTACCAAAGAAAAGGAATGAGGGGCTCAATAAAAGAAGATTTTTATAACGGTATAAACGTGTTTGTTGAATTCGCCTTAAGTAATAACGGAAACGATCCAGAAATTCGTTGTCCGTGTAGTAGGTGTAGACATTTGAAGTTTTTGTTACCAGATATTGTGAAAGTTCATTTGTGCCAACACGGTTTCACACCCGAATATTATGTTTGGGATCGGCATGGAGAAGTTGTAGCAAATACTTCTGTAGAGTCTGAAAGTGTCGTTAACGAAATAGTTTCAACGACCCGTATAGAAAATATGGTCGAAGATGCAGCACGATCAATGTTTCCTATGGTTGAAGTTGACGACGATGATGTAAATGTTGAAGAACCAAATATTGAAGCTAAGAAAATTTATGATTTACTAGATGCAGCTAAAAAACCTATTTGGGATGGTTGTAAAAGCGGCACGCAGCTGTCAGTAATCGCAGAATACATTGCGATGAAGTCAAAATACAACATCACTGAAGCTGGGTTTACGGCTGTTGTACAAGCTGCAAAAAGACATATGCAATGGGAACATCCGAACGGAGATCTCAGTAAAGAATTTTCCCGTTGGTTTTCAAATTACGTTTATGAGCCGAAAAATTGTGTTGTTGACGAAGGGTTGAAACATCTTGCAATGGGACCAAAAAGAGTGGTCAAGACATATCCAATATATTTCGTCAATGGATACAAATTTAACACTAAAGAATACGGTGCAGAAAAATTAACAAATAATACTGGTGTATTTGTTAAAGGTAGTGACGATCCAGAAAACCATTTAAATGATTTTTATGGCGTTCTAACACAAATTTTGCAACTGACATATTTCTCAAGACCCGCGGAGGAGGTGTTTCTATTTAGATGCAATTGGTTTAGCAATGTTCCAGGTTCTGGAATTAATGTGCATAAGGATTATAATCTTATCGAAATAAAGCATACATCGCACTATCACAAGTATGATCCTTTTGTACTAGCCAAACAAGCATTGCAAGTTTATTACGCTCCTTATCCGTCTCTAAAAAGAGATAAAGCAGATTGGTCTGCAGTTTTTAAAACAAAGGCCAGATTCACATTCGATGGGAAGAATATTCCGGACGAACAAGCTTATCAGGCAGATCTTGAGCAAAATAACGAAATAATAATTACAGACGATCATACAGATTTTGGTCCTTTGATCGATGAATCAAATGTTTTGGTAGAAGCGTTTGACAGTGCAGAGGAAAATATCGTCGAAAACGAGACCGAATCTGAATCAGAAGACGATGATGACTGATATAAATTTGAATCTGTTTTTTTGCAATTGATGTAACTATGTTGAATTCTTGATGTATTATGAAATTGATGTAACTATGAAACTAAATCCGTTTACTATTGTTTTATGTTATTTGAATTTGTCATTTATTTAGCAATTTTTATTAAAAATGCAATGAACTCTGCTTATCGTAGGAAGAGTACACCCATCATGAATCAGGTATAACAAACTTACATGTCTATTTACATTTCAGTCATTATAATTAAGCAATTTATACCATTGATGTCATGTTCATATGAAATATATTTCATTATCATGTTTTTATTCTCTTATATAATGATGTGTAAACGTCACAGGTTTATCATTATGTCACATAGAGGGAGGAGCTCTTCCCGTTCTTCAGGAGGCGATGGCAGTGGCCCATCGCAAGCGCCACACCGTCCAGTTGTTACGTTAGCCCCCAAAGCAGATGGGTAAAAATTAAATCTTATTCATCATCTTATTTTTTCTATACTATACGTATGTACTTATCTGTATCGTACTTAAAAACAGGGGGTTCGAGCTACTACCCACTAAGGTAGTGTTGGACGTCTCCAGAGCAGCATATCGTAGTAGGATGAGTGCGTGCTGGCCAAAGTGGGATACCATCCCTCCGCACATCATAGAGTGCATATGGCAGGATGTCCTAGTATGTGTAATTTTTATGTTTTCCATTTTTAATTCGTTTTTGTCGTTTTTCTACCGTTTATCGTTTAAAGTGTAATCTTTTTTTAACACAGGCTGAGATAGACATCCAGACAGATGATATGCAGCTGGCACGAGCATACTGGATGAGGAAGATGCGAAAGAACTACAGAGACACGATATCTGAGGTTAAGAAATCCGGGAAGAGACCACGGTGGATGGGGGAGAGCGTGTGGCAAGCTTGGTTGAGCTACTGGGAGACGGACGAGGCGAAGGCAAGTATACTAATTTTTTTTCAATTATTAATTTAACGTGATTGAAAAATAATGTATCAAATTTTGAATGTACAGGCAGAGTCAGATAGAAACTCTGCAAATAGAAATAAGAATCCCGTTACTCATCGCGGAGGATCGAAGTCGTTTCAGCAGTATCGGCAGGAGTTGGTAAATTTAATTACTGAATAATAAATGTAAATAGTTTATGCTATATGATTTTAAATGTATAATAATTGTATGTAACAATCAACTTCAGGAAGCCGAGGCACATGGTCCTGTCAGCTATATGGACGTGTTCACCCGTACGCATGCTGTTGAGCATGTTAATCCAGACGGGACTGTTTCGTACACATGGCAGGACGATAAATCCAGTAAAAGCCATGTAAGCATATTTCATTTTATTCAGTATTAGTAATTGTTTTAGTTGTCAAATTATTATGAAATAAGATATGATATTATTAATTTGTCAATGCAGGAGATGTTTATGGAGCAGCGACAGAAACTCCTTTCTGATACGGGTCGAGAGCAGCTGACGACCGATGAAGAGGACATTATTTTTGAGTCCGTTATGAGTCCACCAGAGCATGGTCGACGATACGGATTTGGCAATTTAGCGGTAAATAATTTAATTTTTCTTAAAATACTTAAAATATGATATTCTTACCTTTTCAAAACAATAAACTTTGATTTTATTTATTTTTCAATTATTGCAGTCCAGTAGTCAGAGTAGGAGACGGCGGAGTAGACCTCAGAGCGAGCTAGCAAGTATAGAAGAATTACAGACTAGAGTTCAGCAGTTGGAGGAGCAGAACCGCCAACAGGCCATGCAGACGGCACAGTTATTTGAGTACATGCAGCAGTTTGGTGGCCGCTTCCCTTCATCGGCTGGCTCTGGATCTGGGGCAGATTGATTCATTGCTTTCTAATTCGTTCGTGCAGGTATGTTTAGTTTTAGTTTACAATGATTTGGTAGAAGGAACAATTAATTGTTGATATGTATAATTATGTATAATACACTTGGTTCTGTAGCTGTATCAGGATATGCATGATTAGAACAGTTATTGTTAGTATTATTGTTAATGTTGGAATGTTATGTATATTTTGTATTTTATTTTTATTCTAATTTAGTTTATTTCTGTGTCTATTGAATATTTTGGAGTATTGGTTTGCATGTTTGGTTGGATTATTGTTTATTTGATTGTGCAGTATTGATATTGTAGTGTTTGGAAGAGAAATGTGGTTGGAAGGCTCTATTTGCAGCAGATTTTAAAAAAAAACAGCAGGTTTCCGACGGCTTCCGACGGCTCTCGACGGCTTATTGGTCGAAATTTTCCGGCGGTTTCCGACGGGTTCCGACGGCTTATTGGCCTGATTTCCGACGGTTTCCGACGGTTTCCGACGGCCGTCGGAAGCCGTCGGAAACCGCCGGAAACCGCCGGAAACCGTCGATAATGTATACGGCATCACCCGTCGGTAGCCGTCGGAAATACTGCTTCCCGACGCCTTCATTTCCGACGGCTTTTTCCGACGGCCGCCGACGGCTTCCGACGGCCGCCGACGGTTTTCAGCCGTCGGAAATCCCCCCTCCCCTTGTAGTGAAACGTCCATACTTCATAATTTAAGCAAACTAGGTAACTACGCATCTATTTCTTTTATAAGTGATTCTTTTATAAATGGCTGTTATTGCCACATTGTTATTTATAATCTGAACTCCATTAGTTATCAATCTTTAAAATGCAATTTTTCTTTTACAAACAATGAATTAACAGAACATTTTCACCGTTAAGTCACAAATTTTATTATCTCTATAATAATTGGATACGTAAAAATCAAAATTTCAAAACTTACTTTTTCAAATTCGAATTTTACAAAATTCATTACTATAATGCAGTAAAAAACTGTAAAATATTAATGTAGTTTTTAAGTGCATTTATTACAATGCCTCAATGTAGTTAAATATTATAGTTTTTAACTACAATTCTAAAATGAGTAAAAACTACAACACTATGTTGCAGTTTTTAACAGCATTTAAGAAATGCGGCTAAAAACTACATTATTATAATACAGTTCTTTTTACCACGTTACTAAAATGCATTTAAAAACTGCATTTTAGTGTTGTAGTTTTTTATTGCATTTTAGAAATATAGTTATAAACTGCACCATTTAATTGCAGTTTTCAACTGCATTTTAGTAATGCAACTAAAAACTACATTTATATAACAAACTACGTTTCTGCAATGCTAAAAACTACATTTAAATAGGCGTATTTAAATGCAGCTTTAAATTGCATTACTAAAATGCAGTTAAACCTATTTGAATGCAGTTTTTAACTGCATTACTAAAATCCAATTAAAAATTGCAATATAAAATTATGTTTTTTAAAATTTTATTTTTAGATATTAAAATTGGATATCATTGGAAAGTTTATTAATTTTTTTATTTAATGGTGAAAACGATTTTTAAATTCGATTAATAAACAAAAAATTATTATGTTTTACAGACTGAAATAAATGAGTTGACGAATGCAAATAATGTCGGGTGTAATGTTACAAAAGTAGGAACCTAATTTATATAATTGGTGAGTAAGGGACTCGCTTTGCAATTCAATTATGAAATTGGGACCCGAGATTAATATTCTGTTTATGCAATTGATCCTCTAAAAATACTAATCATCATGTTACAATCTCTAAGCAATAGTTAGATAAATTTATATATAAATATTATTATATTAAACAGTATTCAAACGAAATAATGCTAGTTTAAGTTCCAACTTTCTATCAAAATCATTTACTTATCAATTCTGATCTGATTTAATATGATCGGTACAAAAATTCAAACTGCAACCAAATCATATTGAATTGGATTGGTCTGCTTTTTAATAATTGTTTTGATTAGTTAATACGATATTGAATATTTTAGGAGAAACTTGGATGGAATAGACATTTTATTATTGAACTGAAGTTGTATATTTTTCTTTAATTCAAACACAAAAATATCACCACTATTATGCTAGTGGCGTCGTCCAAACATTGCTTAGGATTTTTCCATTAAAACTTCAATCAAAATGTTATAATTAACTTTCTAGTATTTTCTACACATGTCTAAACTTATCCTTATCTACTACACAATTATATCAACTTATCTAGAAGAAAGCTTCTAGATAAGACTTCTCTAGAACATGCTTTTTCAAATTGGCTTTATTACATCAGACAGATACGACCAAAACAAAGATCCAAAATTAGGTTAATATTTCAACATATTCTTTTAAACTTGATTTTGCTAGTTCAAGCAAACTCCTCAACTTGACAAAATCTTCGTGCTTGATAGACTTGTTGGAGTTGTCAACTACTTGATTAGCGTCTTTACTTATTTCAGCTGCACGTCCTTTTTGACAACACACTCTCTAATGTAGTGATAGTGTGTATCAATGTACTTATTTCGATCGTGGAAGATCGTTTTCTTAATCAAAGCAATTGCTGACTTGTTATCCACGAAATTCTTGATCAACTCCTCTTTGGAAAATTCAAATCCTTTAATAGATTTCAAAACCAAATTGCATGGCAAACACTACATACTCTACTTCACTTGTGGAAAGAGTCAAAATCGACTACTTCTTTAACATCCACGTGAAAGCTGCATCTTCCATGTAGAACATGAAGCAGCTTATGCTCTTCCGGTCATTTATATGTCTACTCTGATCGCTGTCGCTATATCCAACAAGCTTGTAATTATCAGAAACTTATTAGTACAAGCTAAAATTTTCCGTCCCTTTGACATAGAAAATAATCCTCTCTACCATTTTCAAAATGAGTGTTGTTGGATTCTCCATGTATACACTGACAACTCCTACCACATATAGGATGTTGGGTCTAGTGCATGTTAAATATTGAAAGCTTCCAACCAAGCTCATAAAGAGCGTTGGATCTACATTTCTCCTTTCTCATGCTTTGACGACTTGATTCCACGTTCTACGGCATGCAAATCAGGTTAGAGTCATCCACCTTGAACTTTTTCAACACTTCTTTATTTTAGCCTTCTTGAGTGATTAGGGTATCTTTGTCTTCTTGTTTTACTCAATGCCGAGGTGGTAAAACATAAGTCCAATATCGGTCATTTCGAACTCCTTCATCGTCTCTTTCTTAAGCTCATTAAATATGCTTAGATTTCTATATATGAAGGTCAAGTCATCTACGTACAAGCATACATCAATGTATCACTGTTTGGATTTTAATATAGAGCGCATGCTCGTATGGACAGTTGATGAAGTTTCTCACTTGGATGTACTTAGTAATTTAATCACTCCAAGCTCTCGGGCTTGTTTTAAGCCATAAAGTGCCTTCCTTAGCTACATGACCTTATCTTCTTCCCCTTGACTTCATAGCATTTTGGCTACTCAACATTGACTTTTTCTTTAATAAATCCATTAAAGAAGCATATTTCACATCCATTTGATGCATCTTCCAATTGTTTTAAGTTCCAATGAAATTATTGGTCTAACAATTTCTAATCCAGCAACTAAAGTGAATAACTCATTCAATGCCGACTCTTTGATTGTAGCCTTTTGTCATTAATTTTGCCTTGTATCTTTCAACTTCTCCTTTGTCTTTCATTTTTCTTTGTATAACCACCTCACACCGACCACCTTATGCCCTTGTGGAAGTGAAATTAACTCTCATGCATCGTTCTTCTTGATCACCTTTATCTTTTCATCCGTGGCATTTCTCCAACTCTTCTTTGCAAAGCTTCTTGGAAGCACATGGGCTCAGAATATGCAAATAGGCTAAAGAGAGTAAGATTGTCTTGCTTTACGGTTACCTCGTAAATTTGGTTACCTCATAAATTTCTTCAGGGCTTCTAAAGCATGGAGCACATTCCCTTGATCTTTCGTCTTTTTGAGAACCTGAGGGTAGTGAAGCTGGTGGGGGTAGCAGGCTCCTCTCTTGATTGTTTCATCCTCGGTTGTTGCATGTCATCTTCTTTAAAGTGTGGGAAGAAGTTGTAGTCTTAGTTTTGTGGTCTCCAACACATTCTGTTTCATCAAACACAACATCTCGACTAATGATTATCTTCCCTTTATAAGAATTGTAGAGTTACAGCCTTTGGAGTTGGTGTTGTAACTGATGAGGATGTGTTTTCTCACTTTTGTAATCTAACTTGCTTTGCTTCTCGTTCGGTATGTGTGCGTGAGCAATGCTTCCAAAGACTCTTAGATGAAAAATGTTAGGCTTCTTTCCACTCCATGATTCTTGTGGTGTTTTCCCCTACACACTTCTTCCCAAGGATTAGTTTGATAGGTAAACCGCATAAGCAACTGCTTCTACTTGAAACTCCTTTGGCAGCCTCTTACTTTTGGGTAAGCTCCTCACTATCTCAAAGTTTTCATAATCTTCATTTTCGCTGCTCCATTTTATTGGAAGATCTAGGCACCGTCAATTGTTATCGAATTACATTATCTTCATAATACTTATGGAATTCTTTTATTATGAACTCTCCTCCATGATCAGATCTCATGGTTTTGGTCACAAGGTCACTTTCGTTCTCTACATGGGCTTTGAACCTCTTAATTTCTCAAACACCATTATTTCTCCTTCAAAAAATACATCTATGTTGTTCTTTAAAAATCATCGATGAAGAGAAGAAAATAGTTACCCTTACCAAATGATCTTGGCTTGATCGGACTGCACACATCAATGTGTATGAGTTCCAAGGTTTTCAAGCCCATGAGTTTGACTCCTTTGGAAAGCTCATTTTGAATTTCTTTCCAAGTAGACATCCTTCACACATTTAATCGGGATGGCTTATGCAAGGTAATTCTCTTACCATTACCTTCTTAGAGAACAAATCCGATCCACTAAAATTGAGATGCCCAAATCGAAAATGCTAAAACCGAGATGCATATTTGTAGCACATCTTAGTACATTATGCGACATCATTTTGAATGTTTAGCATGAACACTCAATTACTTGACATTCACACCTTAGTAATGAAGTTACTTGCATTGTCTATTATAGAAAGGTTATTATATTATAATTAAATATCACAACCTTTCTCTAAGAGTTCTCCTAGGCTCAAGATGTTGCTCTTCATATTTGGCGCATAGAAAACATTGGAAATAAATTAGTGCTCACCTTTCATCGCTACCTTTGATTCATCTATGAAGACCACATTGCCCTTCACTAATTCATCAAGCTCCATGAATATGCTTCTTCTTCTGCACGTATGGTTGCTTACACCAGGCACCATTGATTATTCTTTCCTTTTTTGTTGTCCTTGTAAGCTAGTAAGGTACCATCTTCTCGACTTCTTTCTTCAACGTAATTGGCTTTCTCTTCAAATCTATTGTTTCTTGGAGCTCTACATTTGGATCCATAATATCCTAATTTCTTACAATTGTAGCATTTGACGTGTGACTTGTCATACCTTAATTTTGAAGCTCCTTTCACACGACCTCCTGTTGTCATTTGGTTGTTGTTGTTGGGGCACCGACCTCATCCATGTCTATATCCATGACCTCGTCCTCATTCGTGACCAGAACCTCGTTTTTATTGGCTTCAATAGCTTTCTTCTGTTTTTGAATCAACCCATCTTAGGTGCTTACTCCATGATCACTTTTTTTTATTGTTATCATAAGCTTGAAATGAATCGAAAAGTTCCTCCATTGTCATGGCCTCGAAGTATTTTCTCTCATCGATGGTGGTGATAATATTCGAACTTTGGATCTATCCGAGCTAATAATCTAAGAATCTTCTCCATAATTCTTACATCATCCAGCTTCCCACTATTTCTTTTTAGGTTAATAGTAATCCTTAAAACGCTTGAGAAGTAATTAGAGATAAGTTCACCTTCTTTCACATGCAATGCTTCAAACTCTCCTCTTAAAGTTTGAAAGCGTACTGTTACTATAAATGTACATTCCGAGCTTCTAAAGGGGACGTATTAAGTTTGACAATAGTAATGGGCGTCGAGCTAGAAGAGAGTTAGGTCATCAAGCACTCAACATTTAACAAAGGACAACGAGCTTCAAACACTTACAAAGAGATATTGAACGTCTAAGAGCAAAGGGTATCAAACCTCTATGATAAGAACAATGTCGCATACTCAAGTAATTAACATATATAAAAAAAGATTTCGAACCTCTAAAGATGCAGAGCTCCAAATGTTTAACAAATATAAGAGTTGTCGAGCTTGAAAAAAGAAAAGAGGAGGTATCGAGTCTCAACAACCATAAAGGTTGTCAAGCATGTAAGGTGGAAAAAA
This sequence comes from Allium cepa, assembly GCA_030765085.1. Lineage (NCBI taxonomy): Eukaryota > Viridiplantae > Streptophyta > Magnoliopsida > Asparagales > Amaryllidaceae > Allium > Allium cepa. Next base: position 839,253,884 of record CM060935.1, on the reverse strand, counting down.
TGTCGAGTCTCAATAACTACAAGGAATGTCGAGCACATAACAAATATAATTAATGTCAAACATCAGCAACAAATCGGTGTTGAATTTATAAGATAATGAAGGTGCTGAATGAACAAAAACTTATAGATATCGAGCTTCTATAATGCAAAGGTTACCGAGCCTAGTGATGTGCACATAAATGTGCATATTTTTACCACCATAATTAATCTATTTAAATTAAATAAATAATCATATTGGATGTTTTAACATGTTTAAACCAAAATTCAAATTATTTGAAATCGTCACATATTCATCTTCATCCAAGGGGAAAATGATCATTTTTGTGCATATCCTAATTTGAGAAAATTTAATTGAAAATTTCTATATTATTTTGTAGGAATTTGGCTTTATATACAAGTGGTTTCATGAAGATATATGCATGCACAAGAGTGAATACAAAGGAATAGAGATGGAAATAATTCATTTCATGGATCATGGAGGACCCCACCTATGCACCTATTTTAATGTACAAATTAGAAGCTAATCTACATGCTAATGGTCATTACACTTTCATGCACACTTAATTGGTGATTATTAAAGCTAATGATTACTTGACCACACTTCCTAAGAGGATAGTTCGGGTAGTTCCAAAAAATTAATTAGCGTTTCCAAGCATATATAAATACCTTTTATCTTCATGTAATTACTCTCTTTTTCCTTAATCTCTCTTACTCTCTTCTTCTCTTTAGTTTAGGGTAGGATCTCAAATAAAAGAAAGCTCTCTTTCTCTTTTCATGGCTACTTAGCAATTTTTATTTTATGTAATTTTCTTTCTCTTTTATGCAATTTAATACATGCTTTTTTCCTTTACATGCTTATTTACGTTTCATGTTAGTACTTTAGATTTACTTTTTATGCAAGTAGCTTAGTTTTTCTTACATTTAGCTCTATTTTTCCTCTTCTTTTTATGCTATGTTGCATGGTACTTGTGTTGATATGATAACACAAATGAGAGGTTAATCCCTTCAATTTAGGGGTAATGAAGCTCTCTAATCATGTAGCATCAACATTTTGATCATTTATGTTCTCTTTTTGTGCTTAATGGAAACATTTGAAGTGGTTTAATGTTGTAGTTTAGCTTTGAATTTGATAGTATATGTTGTTCATAACAAATAGGCTATGTATAACGATCCTGACTCGACCATCGAAAATCGACACCGAATATATCACATATATTCAAATGCCGTGGATTCAAACGTCGAATCTGGTTCGCCGGAGCTTATAACACACTAAGTACAGTGGAAGAAATGAATAATATATCATTGATACAACAATGAATGCAATATCTGATACAATATGATACAACAATTTCAGAGACAAATATACACAGCGAAATGTGATAACAACGGAAGAGATAACTCAAATATGATCTTCGATGGAGAGTGAATCCAAAATCTACAACTCCAAATCAAACTCCAAAAACTCCAAGCTCCAAATCAAAAGCTTGAACCATCATCATCAATGCTGAAGTGAAACAAAGTCCATCCCAAACACGATTGCCAAACCAAAACTTCAAAGATCCAAAAGCTGAAGAAGATCTCCAAATGCTACCAAACTAAAGACTTCGAAAGCTATTGAATCTACACCTATTTATTGGATTATCTGAAAAACCAAACTCTAGACTGCCCGTGTGGAAAATTATGGGCACCCAGAGTTTAGGAAGGGAGCAATAAACTCCGGGTCTGTCATAGGACTGGTATGAGTAAACAAAAATAGTTTATCTCTAAAACAAATAACAAAAGGATTTTGAAAACATTAAAATCCACAATGCTTTTTAGAAAATGAAACTACCATAAGGCCTCCCGCCACACACACCATGCAAACGCATAATTGGAGGAGATTTCTCCTTATGATGTCAAAAATGCTTACTACGCAAAATTCTTTTGATATTATCATTAGTGCATAGTGGAAAACATTTCGAAAGTATAATATTTATCTTAGCCAGCATAGACATTTCGAACTATCCCTACTATAGCTACCATCTAAATAGTGTTGCGCCACCATAAGTAGATGGCATGTTATACAACTAAAACCGTACATGGCGCGTATTGGAGATTGGATTTTCCAACAAATGGTCGGGCCAAGGAACTTCCCATTGCCACATGGATACGCTTCTGAAGGGACGTCCCGAGAACTTACCCAGCTCTCTGCCAACACAAGGCCGGTTTACTACCTTCACTGGAGTAAAACCTAAGATATGCCACCACTGGTCGTTTGCGACCTTTATCCAAGGATCCTCAAGCACAAAGCAACATCACAGTAATAAATATACAGTGTCCACATGAGTTAAGTATCTGGGCTCCATACCATGATACCACCCTTTTTCAGAAGGAATGGACATACCCTAGGGGCGTGACCCCTGTAACCTTGCCACATCATTCTTGTTTCGATCATTACCGGGTTGTGAGGTCCTGATGCAGTCTCGTCCACAAAGCTACGCGTTTTCATAAAGCCATGTTTTGATCAACAAATGATCGGCAGCACTTCGTATGCCACATTATCAAATCGGGAATGTACCACTGGTAACCATCAACTACATAACCTCTGAGCTCGTACGTCTCAAAGAAGGGTGTTAAGCTAAGAGAATAAATCTCCGCCACCAAACAGAAATGTATTTGATAGAAACCAGCTTTACATCTCAAAGTGTAATGTCAAACACACATCCATACAAGTCTGTTTCAGGTTCGAACAGAACCAAAGGAACTTCCAAAAAAGCCCTTGCACTCCGGGAATTCCCAATCCCGATCGGACTCCCCATCACATATGGAGATCTCTATACCGGGCTCTAATCGATGCAAAGTCATTCAATGGGTTATCCTTTCATTTTTGAAAACATCCGGTCTTCACCACCGGTCTTCAAATGCTACCCATAAGTCATATCATTATTGGGAATGGGTTATATGACACATGGTCCTCTCCCGGCTAAACCGAATAATGAGCGCGATATTTTAAAAAGCATATGGATATGGGATTTCAGTTAAGTTACGACTTGTTATCCAAAACAAATGATTTAAAAAAATTACCATTTTAAATCTTTTTAAACAAAAAGATTCACTTCACAAAGTTCATCAATATTTCACAAAGATTCATTCATAGCTTTTTAAAGCAACTTCCTTTTCTAATTGGATTGTCTCATCCAATTATTAAGCCAAAGATTCAATTTATATCTTTCAAAACTATTTTCAAAGATCCATTCATAACTTTCAAAACAATTCCCATTTCAAATGTTTTATATATAAAAGATACACCATTTAAAATCCCCTTTGATTTCAAAAAAAAGTTTAACAATCTTTCACAAAGGTTCACTCATGGCTTTCAAAAACAATTCTCAATTTCAGTTTAAACTTGAAATCTTTCGATACAAATTTGAAATCCTTCCTTTATATGAAAGCTATTATTATTTGAAAACAAATAGTTTTCATTTTGGAAAAATCCAATTATATTTGCACGAGTTAAACCCTTGAGTTAAATTCAAATTCCTAGATCAATACTTTTTAAATGGTTTAACCCATATATAACTTGTACAACATCTTTAGACCATAGTTTCCAAACACAGAATTCAATTTCAAATTTTGAATTCAAATTTAAATCAAATTATTTAAATTTCAAAACTTAACCAAGTTATCCAAAATAACTTTATTTTTGAAACTCCTTTTGAAAAGCTTTCAATTCTAATTCCAAAACTATTTTGGATTCAAAAATTCAATCTTTAAAATCATTAAAAATCTTGTGACTTAACCGATTTCCTCATGCAATCCATATTTGTATGTGTAAGGTGTAGTCCAGGGGTTTTACACAATAGTGCAACATCATCAATCATCACAGGTTCAATCATATTAATATCGATAAGCGGTATATTCCTATAACGCTTATCTTCATTCATAGAATCACAGATAGATGTATCACAGATAAATAAATAAATAATTACACACAACTCAATTCACAGAACAGAATATTATAGTCCAGAGATAACAATCAATTCAAGGCATTACAGACAATATAAACATTCATAAGCAATCCAAGCATTCAATAATCATTTATAAACAGGATTTATTAATTGTTCAAATCCTAACTAATTCAATTTAATTTCCAATTAAATTAATTACTTATGAATTATATCAAATCTTGATTAATTTATTTACAAATCATCTGGTATTAATTAATAAAATTAATCAACCTTAATTATTTATCTTAATTAATTACCTTTACTTAATTAACTATCCCTTAATTAATTATTCTTAATTGATTACAATAATGAAATTAACCTTTAAGTTAATTACATAATCAATTATCACTTAATTAATTACATTTAAGTAATTACAAATTAATCTACCTTAAATCATTAATTAATCTTCCTTTAATTAATTTAATTAATTATCTTTTCTTAATCACCTTTATTAGTTAATTAACCTTTGATAAATTATTCTTAATTAATATCATAAATTAATTAATCACATTAATTAATTATCCGTAAATTAATTATTCTTTGATCACTTGGTTAATCAACCTTTAATCATAAATTAATTACTTTTAATTAAGTAATTATCTCTAAGCAATTAATTACCCTTAATTACTTAATTAATAATTAATTACCCTTAATTACTTAATTAATAATTAATTACCTTTATTAATAAATCATTCCTTAAATACTTTCATTAATTAATTAATTAATTAATTTATCTTTTAATCATTATTTAATTAACCTTAATCATGTAATTATTTTACCTTAGTTCTTGATTGATTAACAAAATTAAATCAATCACCTTGATTAAAACAAATAATCCTTTAATTAATCATATTGATAAATTAATTACCTACCTTAATAATTAATTATAAAATTCCATTTGAAAGCGTTTAAAAATAAAATACATAATATATTATTTTAGAAACAAATCAATTTTAAATATTCAACTTAAAATTTTAAATTTTGAAACTCTGTTTAAAACTTATTAAATTTTCATTTTAACTTCAAAATCATGATTAATAAATTTGAAAAAAAAACTTGATTAAATTCATCATTACCTTTTTAAACTTTCTTCACCCTTCTACATTCGTTAAATCTTGATTTGAACTTTTATATACAGCTTAAACTTTATTAAATATTTCCCTAAAATTCTAAAACCCTACTGGCCCGAGCACAATACTCGTTTACCCGAGCTCGTCTTCGTGTAACCTTCTCCTATCCATTGCTTCGAGTTGTTTTAAATATTTCTTCGTGTTTGCCCCTGAGCCACCTTCATCTTCCTCAATCAGCAGATACACACCAATATTTGTGCACGTGCACTATCACCAAATCGACTTCTGACTGATTCCATGGTCATCAACACACCGTCGACAACATCTTCGACCCACCAGACCACCCAAATCAATCAACTTCGTCAGTAATCAAAAATATGCTATTCGATCGACTTCCTGGAACCAAACCGCTTGAGTGAATCCCATCGCAAGATCACCTCAGGCCACCAACGACGTTGATACTTCATTCAAAGCATCGCCTGTCTCCAAGGCTTCGACCGCCACCGGTCTCATTCATTCCGATCCACCATAGGCGAAACACGAATTCGAGATTCAATAATGACCAAAAACACACAAAAACCCTAAATTCACATCAACTAACTTCACCGAGTATGTGAAAATTTATTCACCATTTTTCTAATGATCATCAGTCCTCAAGCTACCTTTGACATCAAACTCGAGATTATACAACCTCGAGATCACCAGAATTTGCCACGTTTCCAATTTTCGTTCAACTTCCGAGTTCTCTTGATTCAAAACCTTAAAAATCATAGTTTTCAAAAACGTATCAGATTATGTAAATGAAACAGTAAATTAAGGAAATCGAAATCTTAACAATTCTTGAATATTTACTGTAAGTCCTTGTTCCAAATAAATTACTTGACAATTTCACTCGTTTTTATTTTTAAAATTTGTATTTCATTGCTATGATAAATTTTTATTCAAAGATCAACGCCTAAATCTTTTTAAAATTTGAGATATGATTTTTTTCCTTAATCTGTCTCAACCTGCTACTAAACAGAGACAGGTTTTTTTTCCTTTTCATGCTCTAATTTTTCAATGTATACATATATATACATACAACACACAAATTTATACATGCAAACCAGAATAACATATATCAGAGAAGAAAATCAATTCAGGCATTCATATATAACAGTTTTTAAGGCAAGTTTGCTCACCCGAGTGTTGAACAAAGCAATATCTTATTAAAATCCGAAACTTGATGATTATTTGATCTTTAATTTGCCTGAAGCTGTTGCTTGTTCCAGGTTGCATTTGTTGTGTGGTTTGATTGCTTTAACTTTAGGTTGCTTCTTAATCTAGCTTTGATTCAGCTTTTGATCTGAATTGAATCTCTGAAGCTTTGCTTAGTCTTTGATTTGAAAACTTTATGTTGAAACAGTTTGAATTTGATCCTGAGTTTGCTGCATGCCTCAATTCGGGTTGATCTTGAAGAATTTGAACTGAAGCCTTTATTTTTATTTCCAGGTTTGATAATTTGAACTGCTTTGTTTTGAATCTGAAACTTATTTGTTGATGTTGAGCTTTGAAAATTTTGTTTTTGTTTCTAGATTTTCTTTCCTAGTTTTTTTTATCTTTGCTTTGATCTGTTGAAGTTGAGCTATGATCTCAGCTTTGCTTTCCAGAATCTGCTCTGAGATCAGTTTTAATTTCAAATTGAAGCTCCAGGTCTGAATTCATTTTGTTTGATTTTGAATTGCCTTGTTTCGATTTTTTGGTTTTCATTTTGCTTTGCAGTTTTTTTTCCTTTGATTTCCAGGTTGATGTTTTGAGATGAATGAAAGAGGAATATGAAGAGTAAAAGGATTTTGAGAATTTTGAACTGAAAATGAAGTAGCCAATTCTTTTTCGTTCTTTGCATGTATTCCTATATTTTTTTTATTTTAAAGAACTTAAGCCACTTGTAAAATTTGCATGATGATTTATTTACACTTGTCAAAGCAAATTTATCATTAAACAACAAATGTTAATATATAAAATCTTAACCTTACATTTGTTAAAAACAAGCAAATTTATGTTTTAAACATTTTATTGAATTTATTTACAAATTATATTTTAAACCTTACTTTATTAAAATTTACATATTATGTTTAAGTCCTTCCTCTTAAATTTATTTATACATTTTGTTTTTAAATCTTCATGTTAATATATTTATGATTAATGTTTTATTCTTTTATGTTTACAACTATATTTATTTCAAAAGATATATATACATTTTTACATACATTTCCCAATTACTTATACTTATACAATTTATAAAGAAAGTGAATTGAAAACAATAAATAAATAATCATACATATATAATTCTTGATTTATAAAGCTTTTTAAATCTAATTTTATTAAATCAAATTTTATTTCCAATATATTTATTTAATTTCAAAATCACATTTTGTTTTGTATTTATACAATTTTATAACAAATGATTTGAAATCAAATTATTCATTGCTCATAAATTATATATATATATATATATATATATATATATATATTAGTTCCTTGAAACATAAAGCTTAATAAATCTAATATTATTCATAAGATACTTATCCTTGAATTATTTTAAATCAAATTCCAAATTAAAATCCATTTGTATAAATAAATATATCTTATTTATTTTTTGAAAAATCCAAATACAAATAAATTCTCAATTAATTCACAATTTAATTTAAAAATTTAAATCAATTACCAATTCAATTTGATCCAAAAATCAAGATCGTTACACTATGTGTAAACAAACAAAATACAAATTGCATCTTCATCTAAACATGATTATGAAAAAAAAGTAAATGTTGAAATTAAAATTTGATGACCTATATTACTAAACAATAGTTAATAGGCCATGCTTAAAATAAATTTTGCTTTCAACTTTGTTGCCATATTTATGAGAGTTAAATGTGCAGTAGTGGTTGTGTTATAATTTGATGGTTTATATTAGGCTAATTAATAGCACAAATATACCATACTTATGATAAACACATCATTTAAATAACTTATTATCAAAAAAGAGATATCACAATTCATGTTTTGTTGAACTATATGATCCAGAGAGTGGATTTATCTCTAAATTGTCATTTACCTTTCATATTTTTATCTTTTTTTTTTGCTAGTTTTTGTTAGTTTTCTTACATTTCTAGTTTAATTCACTCTCGATTTCGGTATAATTTGATTGAATAGAATTTTAAAGTTAACAATTCCCTACGGATCGATTTGTACTCACTACGTACTAAGATAGTACGTCATGCGCTTGCGGTATTTTAACATAATTTCGTTCAGTAGTTTTCTAAACCGATACAATTTCCCTCGACGAATAAGTTTTCGGTGCCACTGTCGGAGAATTGCTTTGATTTTGATTTTCTACTATTTGGATTATTTTTGTTTGATTTTTTTGTGTGTGTTATTTTGAATGTTTGTTTGCAATTAAAATAAAAAATTGTTTTGTGTTTGTAGCTTAAATTTGTTTGTGTGATTGTTGTTTTCTATTTTTTTGCATTTGCATTGTATATATTTTTAAAAAAACATACAGAAAATTTAAAATAAAATAAATTTCCATTCCATTCCATTACATTTGCATCAACATTTTTCTATTTGCATCTTTTTTTTACATTGACAATTTTCTAAAAAAAAAAACAACAATCACTGTGCAACTCTTTGCACAGTTTTTGTGCAACTCCTTTGGCCATCCCTCCTCTGTCACCGGAGCCACAAACTTTCACCACTACCATCAACCATCACACTTCATTCTCCTCACAATTCACAACGCCAATCAACAACATATACCAAACAAACTTACAAACCCATCCACTGCTTGCTTGCACTTCTGAACATCCACTTCTGTCAGTTCCACTGATCAACACCTTTCCCCTTTTTTTTTTTTTTTTTTTTTTTTTTTTTTTTTTTTTTTTTGGTACTTTATATTCAACAGATCAATGGGACAACATATCCCATGTCAAATAAACGTTCGTCCTGCACCAAGCCGATCATTAACCAAGCCGATCATTAACAACTGATCAACACTTCTCTGCAACAGTTGCCGCAAGCCCACTTCACTGCCACTTCAATATACTTGCATATAACTACTGCAGCAAAATCATTACCCACAGCAACTCCTCCAACATTTCATTTAAAAAAATATATTTGATTGCTTTTCATTATCATTCACAATTTACTTTGTCATTTCTATACATTTTCAATCCTTACAAAAAAAGAAAAGAAAAGAGTATACTGTTACATTGAAGTGCACTCTGTTACCGTTCAGTTCATTGACACTGTGCACTAGACACAATCCACCTCTTCTTCAACTGTCATCAGTCATTACCCACCACAGTCACTACCTTCATCTCTTCCCACCATATACTGTTCCATTCACGTTACAACATTCAATTCACTTCTCTGCTACAACTTCAGACAACTTATCAATTCACTGTCTACATACTTCCTTCAATCAACCATTACTGCATCTTCCTTTTTCTCCCGACTGTTCACAATACCCTTCATTTTCCCCTTGCTGTTACATCAAAACCAGATACCAAAGACCACTTCACCCACATACATATCAAACCCATACATAACCTCTGTCCCTTACAAACTGCTGCCTGTACATTTGCAACCACCATCCCCAACAACTACCGTCGACACAAACAATCAAAGCAAAATCCCACTGTTGCACCACCACCAGAACACCTCGTATCACCCCAAACTTCACCGTGCCTCACCCAAATCATCAAACAACTCACTGCCCTCTTTCATCACTCGCTGCTCAATAACTTCTCATTCCACAATCTCCCCATACACAAATCACTGTCAACTTTCCTGAATACAACCTGTCATTACCATTGTTTCCTACTAACTGCTGCAATCGCCTTGCTTCTCTGGCCAAACAACAACCAACATCAGGGTGAACCACTCTCCAAACTACTCTGCATTCCTCACTGCTAAATAAAAAAAATAAAAAATAAGGAAGAGAAATCTGTGCTGTCAATTTCTATCAAACTGCTATAATAACCACTATTTCATTTGCTTCCTCGCCATAGCCTGCAGCAGCATTTTCCACAGTCTACGTCACCAAACCACTCAGACCCACCACCAAATACTCACCAGAGAACTGCCGAACCTCAAGTCCATCACGACATCACCTCGCCGCTTCTTCTGCAACCATCGCGACTTCAGAACAGTTCACCAGAAATCAATATCGAACCACCCAATCATTTCGAATCAGCAATCGCCAACAACTTCCCACCTTCGCCTCTCCACGAAATCAACAGTCGCGAACCACGTCCAAGTCGCAGCCGTAACCACTCGCGAAAATCCCCTATCGAACTCCGCCTTCATCCCAAACCCACCTCGGCAAATACTTCACTGCCTCGATCTGACAAACATCAACTAAAGCCACAACTTGCTTTCAATTTGATGTCAATTTCTTTATATTTTGATTTAATAAGCCGATTTGATAAGCAGTGGCATAAATAAAAAATTTGATTGCGTCAGTGCGTTAATTGTTTTGTTTTCCTATTTTGATCGAGAAAGAGATTCGTTTATTTTATTTTTTGGGCCGTGGGCTGTATTGATATAAAAAAAAGATGAAAAAGGTTGGGCCCGGTTGGTTTTAAAAATTTGTATTTCCTTTTTTATATTTGAGGGAATTATCGTGAAGGACAAATATTAGGGCTTTTTTAATCACAAGGACAGCCCGTTAAAATTTTATCCTCAAGGACAAATCACTGCAACTTGCCTCTCCAACTCCAGATCTTGCTACAAAACCCACACCATCGCTTCCTTCTCCAACCCAATAAACTCCGACCGAGACGTCGACCTCTCAGATCTCGACAACACCTTGGCAGAAATCAAGGACCTGCGCGCGTTGTTCGAGCTCGAGAGGCGAATTCGGAAGAAGATGGAGTCTGTGAAAAAATCTGAGATGAAGGAGCTCGCGGAGAAGAAAAGAGCACGCGAGGAAGCGGAGAGCGACCGTGAAAAGTTAGGGATGGAGATCAAGCACGTGAGTGAGGATTTCGAAAAGACGATGAAGGAGGCCGTGGACGAGAGGAGGAAGTGATGACGAGAGGATGGAAATCATTCTACTGTGTTCAGTTTTTGGGTATCAGTTTTGTATGCGATGTGGTATCAGTTTCAATAAAATAACACAGTATCAGTTTTTGGGTATCAGTTTTGTATGCGATGTGGTATCAGTTTTAATAAAATAACACAGGATCGGTTTTGTATGCGATGTGGTATCAGTTTTAATAAAATAAATAGTATGGATTTGTGGTGGTTTAGGAAATAGTATGGATTTGGGGTGGAAAATTTCTGATGGGTTATTGGTTTGACGAAACGGTGAAGGTGGTGGTATAGTGTGTGGTATTTGGAAGCGATGGGTAGGGTTTGCATCGGAAGGAATTTCAAAACTGATACCTAAAATTTCGAAAACTGATACCTAAAATTTCAAAACTGATACCTAAAATTTCAAAACTGATACCTAAAAACTGGTATCAGTATCAGCTTTTAAGAGCATGGTGCTGATGAGGGGGTGGCGTTGGCGGGTGGAGGAGGTGACATGGGGTAGTTGCACGACGCTGGTGAGGATGTGACGCTGCGGCGATGGTGAACACAAAACGGATGGAGGAGGTGGCACGAGGTGGTTGCTCCAAAACGGGTGAAGGAGAAGGTGACAATGGCGGCGCTGGTGAGGAGGTGGCGTTGACGCGGGATAAGGTGGTCGGAGCTGAAAACGGAATTGAATGGGCACGGGGAAGAGATATTTGTGCATTTGATAAAAAATGGGCTTTGGGCCTGTTCTTGAGGATAAAATTATAGACATGTGTCCTTGAGGATAAATTATTTGGATGTTTTGTTCTTTAGAATAATTCTCCCTTTATATTTTTCCTTTCCTCTTACTTTTATTTACTTAATTTGTTTAAGCAATTAGTTTTTTTTCCTTCTCTCTATAAAAAAAACGTTTTTGCTTTTATTATTCTGTTTTGATTAATTTTGTTTAATCTGGTTTATCCTTTTAAAAAAATTAATTTGTTTGTCTTAATTCGCTTAAATTTCCATCATTAAAAAAAAAACAAAATCTATGTATATATCTTTGTTTTATCTTTCAGGTTATAAAAGCAGAAGGAGAAGGATTGCGTTGCTTAGCTTGCCAAATAATAATAATAATAATAACTACTTGCTTGCTTATAAATAAATTTTGCTCCTTTTGATCCGTATCTATTGTTTTTACTTGTCTTGCATCGTTGTTTGCTTGTATTTAAAAAAAAATTCATTGTAGTTTCATTGTTCGTACACATTTTATTTCAGTTTTGCATTTCATCTTAGGATTTTAATTAATAATAACGGTTAGACATAGATAACACTTAACTGTATATTGACAATTTGTCCTCTTTCGACAACGTAATTTCTTGGTGTCTAGGCTACAATAGAGTAATAACCATTTATAAATATTATGGTAATTCGTAAATATCATAGTGGTTGTTCTTCTAAAGGTACTTAAACCTTAGGCCGCATTGCTATGGTGATTCGTAGTGCACCGATAAATCCTATCCGTTACCGAGCCGAGAACTATCTTGTTGATTTAAGACAATGTGTGATTATACAATTTTGGGTTAGGAGCCACTTAGGATAGATAATTTGCAATTAAACCATTACATTTATTTAGCTGCATTAGTTCAAGCATATTTAAAAAAAAAAATTAAAATCCAAAACTAAAAAAATTGTAAATATTCCTTGATTTTTTTAATCCTTTCTTTTGAACTTTTTTTAATAAAAAAAAAATCTAAAATCTTTTCAAAAACAAGAAAAATTGAAAAACCAAAATACGAAAAAAATCAATTTTCCATTTTGATAAATAAATTTTATTTGTAAATATTTTTTCTTTATAAAAAAAGAAAAAAAACAAAAGCTTTCTTGAAAATGTGCAAATTTCAATATTCACATGAATTTTACAATAGTTATGAAAATCAATATAATCCCTACGATTTTACTCCAAATTCGTGTGGATATTTTAACGACAACTATTCTATAAACAACTTGAATTTTGAACAACAAAGTTTTCAAGACAATGATCAAACCTCGACTCTTGAAAATAGCATTTCATCTTTACTTGAACTCTCTGCACAATAAAACCAAAGTATATATGATTTGTGTAATTCATATTTGTGTAATAACTCGAGTCAAGAATTTCAAATTTTGAATTCAATTCAAAATTCAAATGATTTGGATTATAACTCATGCCAATACAACTTCGAACTCCAAAACCAATTTCAAAATGGAAGTGTGAACCACTTTTCAAATAATTTTGGAAATGAGAATAATCTCGATTATTGTGGCGAAAATATTTCTTCTCAACAAGTTCAAATCGAAAATTTTCAAGTTAATAATTATAATTAGATTTTGTTGAACAAATAAATAAAATTTACAATGATTACACGGATTTGTTGATTGAAACATATAAAAAAAATTACATGAACAACAGAACCAAATCCCAACGTGTGACTGGTCAAACAATAATCCATCTTTTCCCCAAGTTGACGATTTTCAAATAGCAACTTTTGAAATTGCAAATAACAATCTTAATGAAGTTGTTGAAAACACAGTAATTGAGTTGGATTTCATTTTGAGGATGTGAAACTAGATCTTCCTTTTTCCGCTCACGAAAATTTGAACACAACAACTTTGGATTTTGAACTTGACACACGCAATGGAGTTGTTAATAATCCAATAAAGGAAGATGAATTTAATGAACATGATTTCTTTGGACTTTTCGAAAACGAGATGTCGAATTTTGATGGGGAAGATTTAAATTACCATTTTGATTTTGAAATCGATAATTCTGAAAATATTTTCAATGATGAACTTGAATTTCAATTTGGTGAGAATAAACTTGAACTTCAATCAATTATTTTATCAACCCCGAAAATCATAGAAAATAAAACAACTCGCACGATTTTTAATAAAACGACATTCGTTTTTCCAAATCAACATTCAACTTTGAAATATTTTACGGTTTGGTTTTCTGAGCTTACGCTGTGTCTACTAGACGAGACAAATGAATTGGCCTTTGGAAGACCGGTTCATTTACTCTTTAACGACATACTTTCTAATGTCTTGTAAATAATAATCTTTTCATATAAATAAAGGTCATGTTTTTATTTTTATCTTTCTCTTTCCACTTGGGTTGACTGTAGGGACACAATCAAAATCAAATGTTGGGGGAGCTCATTTTCATTTTTAATTTTTCATGGTTTATTTTTTTGCCTTTTCTTTCAAAAACTCGAAAAATGGAATCCCAAAAACAAATTTTCCTTTTTAAGTACTTTTGAAGAAACGCTAGGATAAATATATGGTTTGTTAATTTGAAAATTTTGAAAATCTATTTGTCTCAACAACAATAAAAATGAAGTTTGATTACAAATAACTATGGTTTAACTAGTATATAGGAAGGTTCATGCGTGTTAATTATGAAATATATCCTAATTGAAAATCTTTGTTTTAAAAAGTGGTAAATTTAAATAAAAGGATATAACATTTGTTTTGTCTTCTAAGTTAATTGGTGCTAAGATGATTTTGCGAAATTCTCCCTTCAAAAAAAACAAAAAACAAGTATATATATGTATGTATGTATATGTATATAATTTTTATTAACACATATAGTCATGTGTTCACACTCCTATGTTCACTCGCCATGCTCTGTACCATTCTCACGTAATCCCGAAAGTAGTGCACGATCGGTATATCTGGCCTCAGTTTATCTGAGTTAGGTGTATGTATATAATTTTTTTTATTAATAACGCCTACAATCGATAAGCGTTCATTCGTCATGTCTGTATTCCCCTCACATAAGTCTGCAAGACAGTGCACGGGTAATATATATCTGGCCTCGGTATTTCTGAGTTAGGCATATGTAAATATTGTAAAATCAATAAAATTTTCAAAAAAATAGAGAGAGTAAGCAAATGAAATCCAAGTACTATTTTAACTTAATTGATTTGAATTGTTATTGAAAAGAAATAAAAATACCATTTTGATAAACTTTGATAATCAACTAAGGATCCATTTCATGGTTACACTGTGTTATCAACTGAAACAACAAGTTACACTATAGTCTATTTGTTGCGATAACTTGATTTTTGTTGGATGTTTTGACAAGTAAATGACTTAAATTTTCATGACAATGAAAAAAATATGTATTTAACTTATTTGTGTAAATTAAAAATAAATCCTTCATTTGTAAATATTTTCAAAAACTCGTATTCATCACTTTGTAAATAAATCTTGCATTTTGTAAATATTTTCATCCTGCATTTGGATTTTGTTGGTAATATCCGCTCAAAACCCTCAAGAGACAACACTCGTCCTACCGGGGACACCCAGAGGTTTAATGGCTTGTTGCATATGCTCAATGCAATCGTGCTCCCTAGAAAATGGATTTATCTTAGTTTATAGTTTATTCGAGGATGAATAAAAAGATAAGTGTGGGGATATCTGATATGCACGTAAATGTGCATATTTTTACCAACATATTTAATCTATTAAATTAAATAAATGATCATATTAGGTGTTTTAACATGTTTAAACCAAAATTCAAATTATTTGAATTCGTCGCATATTCATCTTCATCCAAGGACAAAATGGTCATTTTTGTGCATATATTAATTTAAGAAAATTTAATTGAAATTTTTTATATTATTTTATAGGAATTTGGCTTCATATACAAGTGGTTTCATGAAAATATATGCATGCATAAGAGTGAATACAAAGGAATGAAGATGGAAATAATTCATTTCATAGTTCATGGAGGACCCCACCTATTCACCTATCTTAATGTACAAGTTAGAAGCTAATCCACATGCTAATGGTCATTAAACTTTCATGCACACTTAATGGATGATTATTGAAGCTAATGATTACTTGACCACCATATTTCTTAAGAGGGTAGTTTGGGTAGTTCCCAAAAAATGAATTAGGGTTTCCAAACATGTATAAATACCCGTTATCTTCATGTAATTACTCTCTCTTTCCTTAGTCTCTCTTACTCTCTTCTTCTCTTTGTTTAGTGTATGATCTCAAAAGAAAAATAGCCCTCTTTCTCTTTTCATGGCTACTTAGCCATTTTTATTTCATGTAATTTTCTTTCTTTTTTATGCAATTTAATACATGCTCTTTTCTTTTACATGCTTATTTACATTTCATGTTAGTAGTTTAGATTTACTTTTTATGCAAGTAGCTTAGTTTTTCTTAAATTTAGCTCTCTTTTACTCTTCTTTTTATGCTATGTTGCATGCTACTTGTGTTGATATGATAACACAAATGAGAGGCTTGTCCCTTCAATTTCGGGGTAACGAAGCTCTCTAGTCATGTAGCTTCAATATTTTGATCATTTATGTTCTCTTTTTATGCTTAATGGAAACATTTGAAGTAGTTTAATGTTGTTGTTTAGCTTTGAATTTGATAGTCTATGTTGCTCATAACAAATAGGCTATGCTTAAACAAACAAAATACAAATTGCATCTTCATCTAAATATGATTAGGGTAAAGAAGTGATTGTTGAAATTAAAATTTGATGGCCTATATTTCTAAATAATAGTTAATAGGCCATGCTTAAAATAGATTTTGCTTTCAACTTTGTTGTCATATTTCATGTGTATTAATGGTTGTGTTATAGTTTGATGGTTTATATTGGGCTAATTAATAGCACAAGTATATCATACTTATGATAAACACATCATTTAAATTCACTTATGATCTAAAAAGAGAGATCATATTTCATGTTTTGTTGAACTATATGATCTAGAGAGTGAATTTATCTCTAAATTGTCATTTACCTTTCATATTTTTATTTATTTTTCTTTTGCTAGTTTTTGTTTGTTTGCTTACATTTCTAGTTTAATTCATTCTCGATTTCTGTAAAATTTGATTGAATAGATTTTTAAAATCAACAATTACCTGCAGATCGATCCGTATTCACTACATACTACGATAGTACGCCATGTGCTTGCGGTATTTAAACATAAATTCATTCAACGGTTTTCTAAGCCGATAGAATTTCTGTCGACGAACACCTAGAGATAACCAAATCGATAAAGATGAAGGGGAAGGTTTTGAACCACTAAAACAAAGAGTGTTGTAGAATAGGTAAAAAGGAAGATGTTGAGAATTTAGCCTCAAAATGAAGATGTCGAGCTTCTAGCGATAATGAGTCTTTGCTACACCAACCATCACCAAGCTACTACCACGATAACCGTTGTCAAGTATCTACCGTAATAAAAGTTGTCGAGTAGCTACCATAGGAAGATAGTATTGCCGAACTTACAAGCGCAAGCAATGTTGAGTTCATCCATGCAAAGAGGATGTCAAATCTCCAAGAAGGAGGGGATATTGAATATCAATGATTTGAACAGATAATATATATCAAGTCAAGTGGACATGTGGCAGCCAACACGCCTGCCAATATCCCTATAATAGGCACCCCTCCACCACTTAGGGGGGGGGGGATTCTTTCTTTCCTGTTTTCTAAAGTTTTAAAGTTATAAACCCTAAATTAATTTGGGGATTTTAGAGCTGATTGTACTTTGTGAACTTTTTACACATAAGGACATGAACAATAAACTTTTTGCATAGCTTACTTCTTTCGAATAACTACAGTTGACTATTATTGAACTATGGACAAGCATATGACTATCTTTCAGACTTGAGTTAAAATAGCAAACATGCATATGACTTTATTTGGACTCGAACCGGATTTGCATCTTATCCCAAGCTTGCTTAAGGCTACTTAAGCCCTTATCCAAACCAATCTTAGTCTACCCTATATATTTGGTTAGCAAAGAAATTTGTTAACATTTTGGCACTAGAAGGAGGGCTCGAACCTCTAATTCCCCGGATATATTTATGGAGAATTATAGGGACTTCCCATTTCCTACATATCCCCACAGAGGACTTTAGGGACTCTCCAAAAGACTCCATATCCTACGTATTCCTAATGAGGACTTTCCGTATCCTACATAATCTATTAAACCACACAATGACTATCCTCGAGCAAGGATCCTCCAAGCCTTATTTTCCCAAATTAATCTATCAAGTGACCCAGAGTCTTCAATTCCATAGTAAAATTGCTAAGAGAATTGACACCGATGACTTTAGCTGAAAAGAGATGGGAAATTTCTTATGACCTAGACAACTGGAGTATAAATCCATTCCATATGGGATCTACCTCGATCTTCACTTACTATCCTACTGTAAGAAAAGAAAACAAGAAAAGGAATGATACGTTCTTGGAAATAAAAAAACAATAAAACTCCAAGCTAAAGGAACTATCTTTGAAAATAAAATAACAAAGGATTTCAATAAGTTTTTCCAGAAGTGAAAGAGAGCAATCGACCGCTCTCCCACCCTAACCAAAAATCAAGAAATTTTTAAGAGAAAACTGGCTATTAGGATTGAAGAGCCTATCCAATGTTAGAAGAAAGCCAAATGAGGACCAGACACAATCCTCTAGGAATTTTCGATTTGCAAGTGCCCGTTCCCTTGCCACCTCTTATGAAAACATCTATGTTCTAACCAAAAAGAGGTTGAACTATTGGCCTTCAAAGAAGAAGTGGCAAGGAAATGAAAGAAATCTTAGGGGCGCTTATTGCTAATATCACCGAACGAATGGACACGCAACTAATTAGTGCCGAGCCCTTAAAGGGAAGATTGAGAATTACTAGGAAAAAGGAGAACTTTGAGAATTTGTTAACAAGATTTGAGCAAAAGATCAAATGTATCTACAAAGATAAAGTCCTCAATAGAGGGAAATACTTCATGGAAACGACTTATAGTATAAAGGAAAAGCCTTTGATATGCCACAAGGGCCTGGTTAAAGCACCTTCTAGAGGGAGATTAGAGTAAACCTCTGGTCCTGCCTATAAAACCTGGCTAGAGCACTACAAGCCTTTGGTCCCACCTACAAGGCCTAGCGTAGCACCTCCTAAAGAGAGGTTAGAGTAAGCCTTTGGTCCCATATAAGATAAACTAGCCAAAGCACCGTAAGCCTTGGTCTTTCCTATGTGGCCTGGCCGAAGTGCCTCCTAAAGGAAGGATGGAGTAAACCTTTGGTCCCACCTAAGATGGCCTAGCCAAAGCACCGACTAGCCTTCGATCCTACCTATAAGGCCTTACCGGAGCGCCTCCTAGAGGGAGGAGGTAAGACTTTGGTTCTATCTAAGATGACTATCCAAACATAATGACTAGCCTAAATTATTGCCAATAAGGTAATCGGGGGCGAAAGAGACTCAAAGCTTGAGTCATTACCTATAAGGTAATCAGGGGTGAAAGAAATTAAAAGTCTAAATCATTACTTATAAAGTAATAAGGGCGAAGAGATTAAAGCTAAATCATTACCTAAATGGTAATAAGGGGCAAGAGAGACCAATCAACAAGTGTAATTTCTAGAAGGAAGTGTAATTAAATACGACTAATCTGGCTCCAAGCTAAATTAAAGCGGCCTTCGAAGGAAAGGTAAGAACTGTCTGTCGCCCGAAACCAAGGATATCAGCATCAAATATGGATATATGAGAATTTCAGAATCTTCATATTAGAAATATTCTGTCAAATAGCGAAAATCTCCATTATTGATCGAATTTCCAGTCTCATATCAATTAAGATGTAAATCTTATCAGATGGATTTATGGTCTTCTTATTAATTGAATTTATGGTCTTCTTATCGAGTGATTTTCGGTCCTCTATTAAACTGACATGTAACTTTCCGTGCTTATGAATGTTATGTGAGAAAGAAAAGTTGTTGAATAGCCATCTAAGAAACTCAGATAGAGGGAAGGAAATTAAAGCAGCAAGGGTCCATTATGAAATCATTCGACTAAGAAAATTGGGAGACAAACTAATTCGATTTTTCTGAAATTCTGCCGATTCAATAATTATTCCAGAAGATAATTTTCAAAACCAAGTTTTCAAAGATTAATAGGAAAACTTTTTCAAATTTCTTTGGCATTTACAAAATGAAATGATTGATTTTGGAAAGAAGTAATTTCTTTAAAATTATTGAAATCATAATCATTTACTTTATGCTTTACCATAAGAAAAAGGGAAACTCTTATCAAGGTAGGTGGCAAAAAAGTACTATGACCCCTGATAAGCAACTCTCAAATAAAGCATATCTAAAAGCATTCTTCGGAGAAGCAAAAAAGCAAACAAATCTATTAAAGACCACAAATCATATGGAATCAAAGTAACCAATCTCAAACAACCTCAATGAGTTTAAATGCAAGATCAGAACAAGAAAGAGGAATGCAATGTTTATTTAAAATATCAACTATTTAGGTACAAACTTATTTACTAATTTTACATACAAAAGTTATGAAAATCAAGAAAAATCATATTAATCTTCCTAAGGAGGAGGTTGAGGGAGTGGATAATGTTGTTATACCTTTTCTTTTCCTTTCCTGTCAGCCTTGAGAAGACATGGATGATCACTTGAGGCAGGGGAATCCCTAAGCAAAAATAGAGGGCCTTCAATATTATTGAGATGGTCATAACACCTACATAAAGGGAAAGGTTGATAACGTCTATATCATGCCTCCACTGCTCCACCCAACCTCTGATTCATTTTTGAACCTAATAAAGAGTAATCGATTTTTGAGCCAAAAGCAACTATTATTTCAAGCAAATAATCAATGAGGGAGTCCAATTAAGAATTTTCAAGCGACATCACCTTGGTTATTTTCAGTTAGGACTCGAGGTCTTGCACTTTTTCCTTCAAAGCTTCAACGATCGAAGAAGCTTCCATGATATAACGGATCACAACATGTAGTAGTTCTTTGAGTTTTTCTCCTTCTTTTGGACCATGTTTATATCATCAACAAAATCAATCTGAATCTTTAATGTGTGATCGAGCATCATATTGACCCTCTTAAGAGCCTTAATCTTTTTCTCAAGAGCAAATTCCTCACATCCTAGCTCCTCAATTCGATTTTGATATTGTTGAGATGTTTAAAAACTTTCTCATCCCACTTTCCTTTTAAAAACTAGGTGCATTCATATTTATACTCCTGGCACCACCTAGAAATTTCTCTATCATATAAACCCGAAGGCGAGTTTTCCAAATATGAAAATTTCTTTATAGCGGCCGAGGATTGAGGCCTAGTTGTCCTTCTAGGAGTGAAAGCAGGAACACTGGATTTACCCCTACTAGCAATAAGCTATAAAGATTGGCATGATGCTTGACTCTTCAATAAATCAACATCAAGGTCTTTGATTTTCTGGTGCAGTATGGCAATTTTTGCATCAACCTCAATTCTTTGGTCTGGAGGACCAAATTGGCAAACTGTAGCTATGCTATCTTTTAGTTCTTTAATCTCCTTATCTTTCTCTTTAATCTTCTCCTCCAAACTTGAGGTCATTTCATTCATACTACTTAATGTTGGCCTCAATTTGTAGTATTTTTTATTCCATTTATATGCTTATGGGTTATCCGAAAATGGTATAACTGAAGCATCTTGAGAGAAGCGCTTTCTAATGTCTAACATCGGTTTGGCATTGAGTCTATCTAATCGAGAAGGAAAGTCAAGATCACTGGATGTGTGCATTAGTTGATGTTCCTAGTAAGAATAAGTAAAAGAAAAATCAATATATGGGTAAAACATACTCTTTTTTTAATAACAATGTTTATAAACATTAAGATTCAAGTTTTATACATTAAATTCTTATGTTTAGGAGAAGTTGTTTGAGCCTTCTTGAGTGAACTCATGGACATATGGAAATTAGAATAAAAGGAGATGTTAAACCTCGGAGGAGTAACAATTGGGGGAAACCGATGATAATCCCATCTACCAGCAAGGGGACTAGAATCACCGCATAATAGTTGAGCGTAATTTGATCGAATTTCTTTAAGTAAGTTATCTTTATCATCACTTAAGACATCAAAATACAAGTGGGGAAGTTGTGTATAAAATTCTTCAAGGTCCCTAAGAAAGAAGTATTTTACTAGTCGAGAGGTTTGAGGGTTAATGTTTCTCCTTAAAATCCATTTTTAGCTTAGAAAATTTACTTAAGAGTTCTTTTGTAATGGGAGTACCTAATGGTTCCTTAACCTATGAATTTTAGGAAAAATAGAGTAAGCCACAAAATAGCAATAACTAAATTTATAAAGATTATAAATATCACATCACACAATTATGAAGTTACTTAGGTTCATATAGTATGGACCCTTTGTAAAGCTCAAAAATGAATTTCTCTTTGTTAAACTTGACCTTGTCAAGTGAAAGGGTATTAAGGAAAAGTAGGATGATTGTGATCCTAGGAAGATTCCTGCACCTTGCAAGTTGGGGATTGATCCCATAATCATTTAAATACCCACTATGAAGACGCCTAAATAAATCCCACTTTCTTTTCCTAGGTAAGAAAAGTTAGTAAAATGATTCCTAGATTAAACTTTATAAAGGTACTCTACTAAAGTGTCCCTATCTTCAGTAAGCATCCAAAAGAGCGTAGTCAACTCTGCATTTTCTTTTATAACTCTTTCCTGATGAAGACAGGATCTTTTCAAGAGTTGAGTTGCCCTTTTTTTAAATCTTTCAATCGATTGGCATAAATGAGAAGATGCCTATATTTTTCAGATAAACTGTTATTTTCTTCAATCAGCTTCTTGATTTCTCTATTTAATCGTATCTCCTTCCTCTCACCTTTTTCATGCAAAATCTAAAAATGGTATTTGTTTCTTTTTCTTAACTAAAATGGCAAACTTATTAACTAAAGCTAATGCATAGTTATAAGCATCTAAAAATGATGAGTTTTATACTTGCACCGTGGGAGCTTGTGAGATGGTAACTTGAGTTTTCTCTTTTACTGGATGTCCTAGGAAAGGGGCATCTTTTAGGGAGATGTCTTCTTAAGGAGCATTCTGAGATTTATGAGGATTAGGAAAACCTATATCATGAGCAGACATGCCTAAATCATGGCCACTCGGTGCACTACCGCCATTCCTGTTCCTTCAGGGTCCTATTACCATCTCCCCCATCATCATCATCACTGTCATCATCATCATCATTGTCTTCTTACCCTTCATCATTATCCTTATTTGTGTCAAGCGGAGGATCATCAAAAGATAATAGCTTCTGAGGATTAATAGGCTCCTCTTTTGGGAATTCATCTTGAAGTGACCTTGGAACTCTTCCTAGATTGAGGTTGAATTTCCATTTAAATTTATCATTTAAATCTGAGAGTGAAGGAAAGTTTGATTCTTAATACTTTGCTATGTTGTCTTAATATGCAATAAAGATGGCAACCTCATAGAATCTTTCCTTAATTTTGGGGAGGGCCTGATTGATAAAATGGGAAACTTTCCGTTTGGCGTCTTTAAAAACCTTGTTTCCATAGACGAGGGCGATGTCTTTGCTTTCCAGAGTATTATCCATTTGAACCTTTTCTTTTCTAGCTTGCTCAAGCTCTATCTCCTGGGCCTTCACACTCTCTTCGGCCACTAGCCTAGTTTTTCTCTCCTCATATAAGTTAGAGGCATGTTTAACATTTTCTATGATAGCATTAATCTTCTCCGTCGCAACATCAAAAACTTGGCTCTCTAGGAACTTAACTTTAGTTGTCAATGAAGAAATCTGCTCTTTAAATTCTGGAACTTAACTAACAGATCCTTGAAAGGCTTGCTAAAGGAAAAAAATAAGCTTGATCACCTGAATCATGTGAACATATGATAAATAAAAATTTATAAAGCCAAAAGATTGCCTTAGCCAAACACATAAGGATACATACCATAAGAAGCTGCTGAAAGAGAACATAGAGATAATCCCTAGAAAAAGTGGAAGGCTGCAATGGCATTAAAGAGGCCACATAGGGAGACTGAATCATTGAGCAAACACAATCATCAAAACCTAAAGGGATAGGTTAAGCTACAGTTTTGGAAGGAAAAGATTCACGAGGAGGAAGAGTCAGGCCTAATTTCTGGTATAAGCGTAATATAGCATTTGTAGACCAAGGAATCGATGTATCAATAGCAGGGCTAGGGAGTAGCACCTGCTTTGCCTTGTGGATTTTGATCCAGCATGCTTAAGTCAACAAAATTAGAGTCTTGGTTAATGATCATATCTTCATTCGTTTCTTTAGTGATAATGGGAAGAGTTTGATCTTCTCTAAGTTTAACCTTTTTATTGGGAGAGGAGTTAAAACATTAGACAGGTCTTCAGAGTCTGTCTTCCTTTTGTGAGCTTTAATAACCTTAGTGTCCTTGGACCTAGCAGCCGATATGGTGAGTGATGAACCTGAGCCAAAGGAAAAATCATAAGATAAAAGTATTGAAAACCTCATTAAAGTAGTGATAAGAAAGTATCAGAAAAATAACATTGAATTGCGAAGGAAGAAGGAAAAGCTTTTCGATTACTAATATCCAAGGCTCGTTTTCTATGAGCATCTTCCTTGACCATTGGAGGTTCCCTGAGCACTCCATGAGTTTCCAAGATTAAAGAGTATTTACAGAGATTGGCTTTTATTAGAAATTTAAGCCCGTCCCTTATATTTTTAGAGCCAGGTTCAAAGGCACTAATTCTGGTGTCAAAAGAGGAATTAGTTCCTTTGGAAGCGGATTCTGAAAGAGAATAGTTATCGTAAGAGAATAACAAAATATAGTATAAACAATAAGAGGCAGTAAACTTTACCAAGAACAAAGAAGGACCCTTTGATTCTTAGGGTACAACACTTAATGTAAAAGAGTTGATTTTCCTAGTCCCTCGCTTTGTTAATCGGATTAATAATTAAATTCTTTGGATGAGGAAGAAGGCGATATACAGAACACTCTGATTTTGCCTACTTTCACAATTTTTACTAACGAATGAAGGGTTTCAGCATTTAGTGGGGAGGGGGTGGGGAGGTTGGCTTCTTGTAAAGTACCTCCAGGCAACTCAGATAGGTAAAAGGGTTAGGAGTCAAATGTATCAGCGCAATACCTAAGTGCACCAGAAATTGTATAAGAAACTCTGGAAAGGAAGGTAGCCTAAGTGCCAAATGTAGATAGTAGTGAAAGCGAAAAATCCTTTTGGAGGATTATCTATTCTACTGGATAGACCGACTACCATGCTTCTTTGTCTACAATACCAAACTGTTGAAGGATGGTATCCACGTCATTCTAGGAAGTTATAGAGGATTGGTTTAAGCCTGTATTTTCCTTTCTTTGAAATAGGAGATTTCAAGCGTTCCTGAGAAGAAGAGGGTTTGAAATCTTTCTTTCTAGTCATTTATCCACCATATGAAATTATGCAAAATTAGGGAAGTACCATATATTTGATAGAAGTTTAAAATATTTAAAAAAAATGTCAAAGACAATTTTAGTCCTTGAATATAGATATAAAATGGACGATTAAGTGTCAAACCTGTGATTAGATAGTACGTTCATATTTACTCAAAAATCCTTTAGCTAGTTATCAAACTTATGACGAGATGCGAAACCCCTAAATAGTTATCGAGTTTATGACTACTTGACAATTCACTAAATAATTGTTTAGTCTATTGTTAGATATCGAATCTATAATGAGATGTCAAGCTTGTAGATGGTTAGTGAATTCACAACTAATTGAAAATTCATCAACTATATATTGTGTTCACGACAAGATATCAAATTTACATCCTATTATTGAGTTTATAATAGGTGCTGAACTTATGATTAGTTGTCGAGTCCATGACAGGGTGTCGTGCTTATAGATAGTTAGTGAGTTGGAATTATTTAAAAGTGCTTTAAATAGTTATTAACTTTGCAACATAGGGTCGAATTCATAACCAATTAGAGATCCATTAATTAGTCATCAAGTCCAAAATGAGATATCAAGTTCATAAAAGTGTGTTCATAACTAGTTAAGGATTCTCTGAATAGTTATCTAATACCTAGAAAGGTTTCGAACTCATAACTAACTATCGAGTTCATAGAAGATATCAAATTCATAAGCAATTAGTAAGTTCGAAATCATTTGAAGAGCTTTAATTAGTTACTGAATCCATAATAAGATGTCGAACATATATAAGACGTTGATTTTGTAACTAAATACAACCCTTTAAATAGTTGTCGAACTTGTAGAAGGTTATTAACTCATTAAAATGTTGTCAAGTTTATGATTAGCCAAAAATTCCTTATGCACTTGTAAGATTCATAACTGGATATCGAGCTTCTAATAAGTCGTGCAATTTTTAATTGATTATTGAGTTCACAATCAGTTGGCGAATCTATAAATAGTAAACATGCACCTAGTAGAGTATCGAGTCTCTAAGTATATGTCGAATTTTGACTATTATCAAAAATCAAGTTACTAAGCTTCCAGAATGGTATCAAGTTTTGGATAATATCAAAATCCATGGGTTATCAGGTTCCTGTTAATCATTGGAGTTACGAACAATAGACAATGCATATGTCTGAATGCTTACTTCTCAAGATCAAAAAGGTGTTCGAATCCAATCGCTTGTTAACCCAAATGATTCATGGAAACCCGATTATTGAATTCCTTACTTCGAAATCAAAAAAAATCCTCTCTCATAGTTAAATTGAATAGAGAAGGAAAATCGCACATTGAATTGAATCTGAATACTGAAAAGCTAAATGAATCAAAGCCTTTCTTTAAGATTTTGAAGTTGAGAAGAAGAACAATATAATTGTGGTTTAGAGTTTTGGTTGCAGGTAGGACTTTCAAAATAAGAAGAGAAAGGTATTAATAGCAGGGGAGAGATATAACAATGAGCATTGATTACCATCCAAATGAACAAATGAGATTAAAGTAGAATACTAATAGGTGGCAATGCTAATATCGAGAAGCAGCAGTGCTAATATCAAAAGGCGACAATGTGGAAAGTCAAATTATATTAAAGTACAATACGTTTCTTCTACACAAAGGGGGAGCGGCGGTAAATGTTACTATAAATATACATGCCGAAAGTTTGAAAATAATAAGGGGTGTCGAGCCAGAAGAGAGTCAGGTCATCAAGCACTTAACATTTCACAAAGGGCAGCGAGCTTTAAACACTTACAAAAAGACATCGAACGTCTAAACGCAAAGGGTTATCGAGCCTCTATAATATGAAGGATGTCGCATACTCAAGTAATTAATAGACATGTAAAAGATGTCAAACCTATAAAGATGTCGAGCTCTAAGTGTTTAACAAAAGTAAGAGTTGCTGAGCTTGAATAAAGAAAATATGAGGTGTCAAGCCTCAACAACCACAAAGGTTGTCAAGTATGTAAAAGGGAAAAGGTGTTTAGTCTCAACAGCTACAAGGAATGCTGAGTATATAACAAAAAAGAATAATATCGAACATCAACAACAAATCAAGGTGTCGAAGTTACAAGATAATGAAGGTGCCAAACCAACAAACACTTACAGATATCGTGGTTCTATAATGCAAAGGCTACCGAGCCTATAGATAACTAGATTGATAAAGATGAAGGGGAAGGTATCGAACCACCAAGGAGTGCTGTAAGATAAGTAAAAAGGGAGATGTCGAGCATTTAGTCTCAAAATGAAGATGTCGAGCTTCTAGCAATAATAGTGTATGCTACACCAACGGTCACCAAGCAACTTCCGCGATAACCGTTGTCGAGTACCTACCATAACAAAAGTTATCGAGTAGCTTCAAAAAGGAAGATAGTATTGACGAACTTATAAGAGTAAGCAACGTCGAGCTTCATTCATGCAGAGAGGATGTCCAATCTCTAAAAAGGAGGGGATATCGAATATCAATGATTTGAATAGATGACATACATCAAGCCGAGTGGACATGTGCAGTTAACCTGTCTGCCACTATCTCTATAAATAGGCATCCCTACGCTACTTGGGAAGGGGACGCTTTCTTTCCCATTTTCTCAAGTTTTAAAGTTGTAAACCCTAAATTGATTTGGAGATTTTAGAGAGGATTGTAATTTGTGAACTTTTTACACATAAGAACTTAAAAAATAATTTTTCTACATAGCATACTTCTTTTGAATGACTACATTTGAATGTTATTGAACTATGGACAAGCATATGACTATCTTTTGGACTTGATTTGAATAACAGACATGCATGTGACTTTACTTGGACTCGAACTGGACTTTCATATTATCCCAAGCTTGCATAAGGCTACTTAAGCTCTTATCCAAACCAATTTTAGTCCGCCTTGCATATTTGGTTAGCAAAGATATTTTTCAACACGTATCTTTTTGACTTGAACGACTCCTTTGTATGACGTTGGAAGCTTCTTACATGCATTTTTTGTTGACTTGTCTCCCAAAACCTTCTCAAAAGCAACTTCTTCTAAATCTTGATAGATTAGACAAAGAGCCTTCTTGTCTCTCTTCCTTGAGTCTCTCTAACCATCCCTTTGAGTTTGAGATTCATTCTCTTGTTTGGTGTAGCCTATCTTCTGCACATCATGTGCTCCAAGGAGAGCCATCATCCCTAAGTTCCAATTATCATAGTTGATCTTGGTGGGTATTAGAAGGAACACTGCTATTTGCTATCATTTTAGGATGATCTCCAAGCTCCAATACCACTTTCTTAAATATTTTAGGAGAAATATGGAGGGAATACTTGGATGGAAGAGACTTTTTATTATTAATCTAAACTTGTATTTTTTGCTTGATTCAAACATAAAGACATCACCCTTACTTATACTAATGGTATCCTCCAAACAGTAGTTAGGATTTTTCTGTCACAACTTCAATCTAAGGGTTATAATCAACTTTCTAAAATTTTCTACATATGCCTAAACTTATCCTTATCTTCCACATAATTCTATGAACTTATCTAGATTTTTTTTAGATAAGACATCTCTGGAATATCTTTCTAGGAATTGGGCTTATTACATCAAACAATTATGACTAAAAACAAATATCCAAAACCATGCTAACATTTTAAAATATGGAGTGGTATTCTATAGTGCTCTACTAATTTGGTTGCAGTTGAACTTTTTTTCTATGCGGTTTATAACAACCAATATTGGTTATAATGTAAATCCAAGCAAAGTAACATTTAGTGAAAAATGCATTGTTTTGGATATACTGAAGCCTAATTAATCACTCATGGATTCCTTTGTCATCGTATGCTCATCTGAATGTCCATCATTTAGTTATCACAAAACTTTATTAAAAATATTGAATATCAAAACATTGTAAGAATGAGATTAGCTTGATATTCATGGATACAGACTTTGGGGATGGAACATTCATGCTTTGTTGTTCATAAGTGGAGCTAAATTGGGATTGCAATCTGTTTTCTTGTTTGTCAAATGTTAAGAAAAAGAAGGTTTTCAACTATTGTCTAACTCCTTAAACTATATCTTAGGCAATCATTCATTTGCTAAAACCAAACAACCCAATCAACCAAATGAATTTGATTGGGTTGTTTTAGTTTCGAAGGTTGGATTGGTTTTACTTTTGTATTTTCTATTTTATTTTGATTTGTTTTGATATTCAATTTTTTAAAATCATATCAAAATCCTAAACCAAATATGAAAGTTATATTATTTAGAACAAACATAATTAATATTCAATATTTGTATAATTATATTAATAATATAATTTTTCTTTCAGTTCATCTTGTGTTTTTAGAAGATGAAGAGTTTGCATCGAAAAATTATAATTTTATCACACTTTTACTGAAATACAAAGTTAATCGATTATTATAATCTCATAATAAGTTAGTAACTAGAAAATATAGCTCTGCTAAAAACAATCAACATATTTTTGATTCAATTGGTTTAAGTTTCAAAATTATTTATTCACAAAAAATTTGAAAAAATATTAGTTAGTTTTAGTTCAATTATTGATTATTGAATTATTATTTTGTCTTTTACATTTTAAAATCGTTCCAAACTAAACTAACTATATACCTAATCTTGAATTTATTTATTAAAATGCTAAACCGAAAGAATTGTAATCATTTCAAAAAATTGCCAAATTCATCTTCAACCAACAATTTTGTAGTATAATCTCATTAGAAATCACATGTTTTAGTTAAAACTCTGTTTTATTTTAACATAATCTACATTGGAGTAGAACAAGTTCTTGAATGAGTTAAAGCCCAAATAAGAACAATTAGTGCAATAAGTTCAGTTAAGTAGAGACTAAGACATGTGGTGTCTAAGTAAGTTGACATCTTCTATTGATTGGGTTCATATTCATTTTAAATGATCCATTCCACAATAAATAATATTCAGATGGCCAAAAGAATTTAAAGCCTTCAAGTTCGATGCAATGATCACCATTTACCAACCGATCAACCTAAGAGGTTTTAAATACTAAAGTTTACAATTGAAATAACCGCCAAATTGTACGTAATGCTAAATAAGGGTTGAAGAGCATTAAAATGAAAGAAATAATAGGTCATTTGGAACTGTAAAGTGGAAGTTATTAAACTTTGAAGGTTGGAAGGAAATTTTGATCAATATAGAAATCATCTTGAATGTTCTAGGTGGATCGACTATAGTAAAACCTAAACTAATTATGGCAACCTCCCTTTACCTCTAGTAACCAATGCATAAATATCTAATACCAATAGTGCACTGCAGTAGTATTTGGCCGATGGAGGAAAGTAGTCAAGGGTAAATTATGACAAACCAGTGAAGAACCTACAGAACATCTTACAGAGCGTAAACGAAATATAATAGCAAATAGATGTAAAATAAACGAGACTGTAGCATAATCAAAATGCACTAGAACAAAATAACATATCAAAGTGCAGTGAGTTCATTAGATTATATAAAGCATAAAAATAAAGTTTATACATATGAATCAAATAAACTCTAAATAACTGTCCCTAGATACAATAAGTGCTACATAGCTCCACATAGCACTGCATAGTGGAATATAAGTGATAGCCACTCCAAATATAGATATATAAGAAAGCGCTAGCCTCTTGCTCATCCTTCGCACATCTTCATGCACTTCTCGTACATGTCGCTCAATATACTCATTAAGAATATCCAAGATGTTAAGAAGAAATACAAATAACCTTGAGTTAGATAAAATCTTGTATCGGAGATCTATAATCTTAAAATACATATAAATAGTAAAAATAGTAAAGATGAACATATGTTATGGAGAATCATACTCAACCGACCATGCAACCAACAAGTTAGCACATATCACAAAGCATGCTAAACTACTACCATCACCGTCATCATATAGGTGCACTTCTACTATATTATAGTCTAGCGCATCGAGGTATACAACTCAATAATAACTACATCGTGTGACGTAACAAATACAAAAAAACATGAAAAACATAGAAAACATGAAAACCATCGAATAATATCTCATCTCTCTCATAAACGCCACTGGATATAAGATAACTCATATGATCATGTCATTAGTATAGAAACTACTCAGCATCTCGGTTACATAAATCCTTGAATCCATGCAAGTTAAAATGGCCAAGAACTAGATCATAATGCACAATTGGGTACTAGGATCACACTGCACAATCCATAGTAAACGAGTCACATTGCACAATCCAGATGAGCATCCTTTCCTTATTTACAAGCACATATCGAAACCTCTGAGTTATCTGAAAGTCGCTGTGCTTTGATACCAAATGAATATGTGCTATGGATCGTGTAATATGGATATATGATAATACAGAGTATAGTGATGCTAGCAATATAGTAAATAGTATGCAATATAAAAGCAGTATAATAAAAATAACACCATAGAATTTTATACTGGTTCGGAGCTCCATCCTACGTCCAGTCCCAGACTCCTTCTGGAAAATCACTAAAACAATAACCCCCACTTAACCTGGAGAAACAGGTCTATACAACCCTTGAGCAGCCGAACGAGGACCTGAGCAGCAGAATAGGATTTCGCCTCAATAGCCAAAGAGGACTTCACACGCCTGAGCAGCAGAACAGGACTTCAACAAATACAAAAGGCATTTGACTTTTTGTGTTCTAATAACACATATTTGTCACTCGTAGTACACCCTTTCTATAATCTTTTCCTCAAGTATGATGTGTGTAGTTGTGTGTATATGAAAATTAGGCATTTCAAATTGCTGGAAGAATATGGAAATGAATACGTAACAATGAATGTATGAATTCAAGAGAGAAGTTAATTCAGAAAAAATGATTCAAGTATAAGCAAGTATGTGAAGTGATTTGATCTTGAAATTCATGCATATATATAGTAGTTGAGGAGTTGCAATACTGGTGAAGAGATCTCTGCGAATAGAAATGGTTGCAACCTTTCGGGAGGAAGATAACTATTCAGAAAAGTGGTGCCTTTTCATGGAAAACGACAGTTGCAGGATTCAGTCGACTGAATACAGTCAGTCAGTCGACTGAATTTAAAAACATGCACAATGAATGTTAAAATCACAGGTTCAGTCGATTGACTGACTGTATTCAGTCGACTGAATTTTGTTGTTAAGCAAAAACTACAGTAGCTCATTTGGTTAGAGTACTTGTCTTCCAAACTAGTGGCTGTGTTCGAGCCCTGCTCCATGCATTTTTTAAAAACATGATTTTGATTAAAATATGCATGCAAGTTTATTTGAACATGAATGATGATTCTTGAGGAAAGATTTTAACAAAGCACTAAACTAGACTTTATATACACATTAGATGACTCTTGTTAAAATATATAATTGTACAAACATATATTAGGCTGATGAGTCTGGTGTTATCGTAGTCGTAGATTCGTGAATTGCTGCGTCTTGTCAGCTGTCAAAACCTATGATCCAACATTCTCTCCCTTTCTGATGATGACATCTTCATTTGCAATGAACAAATCTTTGACAAGATTTGTTTATCTTATCTTTCTCACTAAATATATTCATATAATTGTGTTATAGATTTCTCCTCCGGAATCTGTGCTTGCTTGGTTTATTCCTGCAAATAGCATTAGAGCAATATCTTTCTCCCCCTTTTGTCAACAAAAAAAGGAGAGTTTATATGATAATATAAATTATATTTCACAAAATTTTTAACATAGAACAATATAAAACAAAATAACTACTACTTATAATATAAGGTATCAAAAAATTAACATTTAAAGCATGCGATATCCTAGGTTCTTATAATTTCCTAATTTTTAGGAAATCATGCACATTTGGGTGTGGTTGAGCCTTTTTAAATATATTTTTCATTATTAACTACCATATCAAAATAATCATCAATGTATTTTTCTATATTTTTCCAATTAACAAGAACCTAAATATTTAGATAATTTTTATGTATATTTCCGTTCAATGATTTTGTACTTCTAAAGAAATTATAAACATTATTGGTCAAAGCAGTATTTGAATTTCTATAAAAATTGGATTTGGACTTTTCTCGTAATCTAGCACTAGCACTTACATTTTTACTATAAATGAGCGTGTCTAGTGCTTATTTCTACGATCTGTTTTATTATATCCTAAACCCCTTTTATCATTCAAAGGTCTAGAACTAGATAAAATCATGTTTAAATCGTTTTGACCTTTATTAAATTTCATGACTTAAGTGTTCAATTTGTCAAATTTAGCCTTAAAGTCACAATTATTATTTTTAAAATAAATAATACTATTATTCAAAATATCAATTTTCTTATTTAATTCAGAATTCTCATTTTTTAACATACGGTTCTCATTTTTGAGAAGGGAATTTTGAGATTCTGAATTATCTAAAGAGGATTGTAATAAATCATTTTGTCTTTTCAAATCAAAAATTTCTTTTGAATTTTTTTCTCTCTTTTTCAAATGTGGTGTTTTTTTCATCTAGAAAATCTTTAACAGTTATAAAATTATTCTTTAAAACACCAAGTTGATTTTCTAAATTTAACTTTTCATTTTTCAATTTCTCATTTTCAAGTTCAATAGATTTCATCTTTTCTAAAATAATAAAATTAAGGTTTGAAATCTTATTGCTTATACTAACTAATTCATTATTATCTTTTACTGAAATTTGTAAATCAAAAAGTACCTTTTTGCAGTCCTCACTGGTGGCTTTGGCTGAGATTTTACCTGTTGTATTTCGACTGGATCGTTTTCTGGCCATTATTCTACGACGTTGTGACGATCGATAGAATTCCAGACCCTGATACCAAATGAAAGTCACTATGTGCCAAATAAAAATGACTATGCTATGATATCAAATGACAGTGTGCTATGGATCATGTAATATGGATATATGATAATTAAGAGTATAGTGATGATAACAATACAGTAAATAGTGTAGAATATAAAAGCAGTATAATAAAAATAACATTAGAGATTTTTATACTGGTACGGCGCTCCATCCTACATCCAGTCCCAGACTCCTTCTGGAATATCACTAAAACAATAACCCTCACTTAACCTGGAGGAACGGGTCTATACAACCCTTGAGCAGCCGAACAAGTATCTGAGCAACAGAACAAGACCTCAGCAGCCGAAGAGGACTTCACACGCCTGAGCAGTAGAACAGGACTTCAAAAAATACAAAAGATTGTTTGACTTTTTATGTTCTAATAACACAGATTTGTCATTCATAGTACACCCTTCCTATAATTTTTTCCTCAAGTTTGATGTGTGTAGTTGTGTGTATATTAAGATTAGGTAATTTCAAATGTCTTGAAGAATATGGAAATTAATACGTAAGCAATGAATGTATGAATTCGAGAGAATAGTTAATTCAGAAAATATGATTCAAGTTAAGCAAGTAAGTGAAGTGATTTGATCTTGAAATTCATGCATATATATAGTATTTAAGGAGTTGCAACTGCTGGTGAAGAGATCTCTGCGAATAGCAATGGTTGCAACCCTTGGGGAGGAAGATAACTATTCAGAAAAGTGGTGTCTTTTCATAAAAAAGACAGTTGAAGGATTCAGTCGACTGAATTTAAAAACATGCACAATGAATGTTAAAATCACAAGTTCGGTCGACTGACTGACTGTATTCAGTCGACTGAATTTTGTTGTTAAGCAAAAACTACAATAGCTCATTTGGTTAGAGTACTTGCCTTCCAAACTAGTGGCCTGTGTTCCAGCCCTGCTCCATGCATTTTTTGAAAACATGATTTTGAATAAATATGCATGCAAGTTTATTTGAACGTGAATGATGATTCTTGAGGAAAGATTTTAACAAAGCACTAAACTAGACTATACACACATTTGATGACTCTTATTAAAATATATAAGTATACAAACCATATATTGAGCCGATGAGTCTGGATGTTATCGTAGTCGTAGATCGTGAATTGTTGCGTCTTGTCAGCGTCAAAACCTATGATCCAACATTTTCAATGATTCCTTAGCACATGTCCCAATAGTAGAACCACTCGTTCATTCCACTTAACAAGTTCACCTTGTACCAAACTTGCCTCTTCGGACTATCACTAGATGGTACAAACACTTTTCCCTTGAAGCGTTTGATCCAAATCATTCACAATGTCGAGTCATTAGAGTCCCGTCATTTTGTTGGTTGCCTAAATGATCTGCGGAGTCACCCTTGTGTCAACTGTGAAATCATCCCATATCGTGCCTAATGTTTGATCTCGTATCACCCCAGTGTTTGCTCTATGTAAAACACCAAGCCCCCATCAATTGATATTGGCCTACAACTCGCAAACCATCCATCCAAACACCACGTGATCAATCATGCCCACTCCCTTAGGCTTTATTCACATTTCTCTAAAATTTGGACCGTTCGATATCGATCCATATGGATCAATGCTTATCGATATGGCCTAAAAATAAGTCAATCTTTTGAAGTTTTTAAAGTTGCTCTTCTATGATCGATCCACCTTACGTTTGCCCTAATGTCTCTACTGCATACTGGTTATCTACCTCGAAGTACCTCACCATCTTGGCTTCTCCATATCTAACCGTCATCCATTTATATAAGAATAGGAGTCCAATGTGGCACGATTGTTTAGTGCTAATCGATGCTCGATCGGTGCCGACTGATGCTCGATCGATGTAGATTAAGTTAATTAGCTAACTTATTTCTAACTAAAATATGCTCTGATCCATCTCTAAGCCAAAAGCTTTGTTCTATGTGCTACTCCTTTGCATCGATTCGACTCCAAACACTAGAGCTGATTCATCATAGTTTTTCAATCGCTTTGGATCTTCCATCTTTTGGGTAAACAAAATTGAATGGCACATCAATAAGCCACCCTGCTTAATAAAAGATACTTCCAAGATCCAATCTCCAATTTGCTTTGATTAAGCATTTCAAACATGCAGTCAAAACATAAAAAAAGCAAAGTAACAATCATATCACATATCACATCATAAGAATCAATATCACATCCATATCATATTCTAGCATTCGTATGATTAACTATAATATGAAAACACATGATTTTTTATATTTTATAACCATTTAAATTCATCCATAATTCATTTATAAAATTAAACCAATCCACAAAAACATAACAAGTTGAAAAGTAGATTTAAAACATGTTTAAACATATAAAAGCGCATATAAAGGCTGTGAAATGATAAACCACCCATTAATCGATGTAAAATCTTCGTAAATCATAAAATACAATGCAAATTTAAGATAAATAGTATTAGACCAAAATTCCCTTTACACAAAATGATAATTTGATAATTTCTAGTTGGTCTTCTTGCTAATCAACCCTTAACTACTACATTTGTCTTAATATATTGCTGATTAATGATGGACTTGAAAGGAGATTTATTTAACGGAGGATTGGTTACATTTTTAGGAAGTGGAAGATTGATTTGGGACTTTTCTCTAAGCTGTAGTTGGCACCAATCTCCAAATCATTAGTGGGCCTACTTATGGACTTTGGTTAATTACCATTGAAATCTACCTAAATACTGCTTAACTTAAAACTATGATATCTTTGAAATCGCTTATCTAAAAATCTACTATGACCACTATACAAAAATTCAATAATCTTATCTTTCATTTAGAATAGGTTTCAAAACCAAATTTAGCATCTATGAAAAAATATAGCCATTGCATTAGTTTAAGGTCAAAACCATCCACAATTAATTCTAAGGGTCAAACATGTTAAATGACAATACTACCCAAAGTTATAATCCAATTTATGATCATTTGGTTGTGAAAATAGTCTTTTTATGATTCGTCGATATGTAAAAATGTGGGTCGTTACGCTCTCCCCTCCCCCTTCCATTTAAGAATATCAGCCTCAAAATTCCACCAAAGTCAAATATAACCAAAGCAACCAATATCAAGCATGCAGAATATCCTGAAAGAGTTTGAAGTATGCCATATGGCTAATTGTGTAATTTGTTATAAACATCTAACTCTGTAGCCAATCTTGTTCGTAATAAAGATGTTTGATTTACGTTATATTCTTTGTCATATTATGATATAATTATTCAAGTAACTAATTTAAAGTATATAATAGAAAAAATCTTTAGATAAATGTTTTATATAATAAGAAGATCCTTAAATAGCATGTTATGTGATTGTAGTTGCAAATAGTTGCAATCGTAAGTAATTAATCACAAATAAAATAACATTTTGTTTTAAATATTCCTGGTCAAAATGTTTCTGGAAAGAATAGTAATACATCCCTTGAGATCAAAGTATGTAACGCTCTCCAAATATTGGGCAGTGTTTTACTCATGGCTGTTGCATACACTAAAATGTTACGTACTCATGGTCATTAAATAACTATGGAGTGACTTATCCGACCGTTTCCTATTGGTTTATAACAACTAGGTCAAACAGGAAATCATAGTGTGATGATGTGGCATGGTTCCCTCGATTTGAGAATACTACGGAACTACAATGTTTATATCCAGTTTGATTATAATCACATCATGTCATGTAACCACCTAGTGACTATAGTTGGGTCTGAATTAAGAATTGGAAGTGAAGCACAATTCAATAGAGAATTTGTCTCCTTGATTTTATAAGATCAATATCACGGTGTACTATAATCAATTCATGGTCAAAATATCTAGCCAGAGTAAAACAGTTAATAATAAATGATATTATTGATCCAAGGACTTTGTTTATGGACTGATCAAATTTAATGCGGACATTGTTGAAGTTTTGACCAATACCAAAATATATCTTAAAGTGATATTGGGTTGATGAAGAGAATGCATATAAATTATTGTCCCCATTAGTACCCCTTAAAGAAATGTAAAATATGATTTATCGAGAAGATCTATAAGAAATGGATTCGGCTGAAGTGCCACCCAACTAACTAAGGTGATGTATGAATATTAATATCTGAAGTGTATAATATAAATACTTGACATAATTCACACGTCTGAGTATCACAATCGTATTTGTGAATACTCTAAAATACTATGTGATTTAATTAGTTGATAAAGTACTATAAAATTAATTAAATTAATTGATATTTAAGAAATATTAACTACTAAATTAAATATATATGATATTGTTATATATTTAAATTGGTTTAAATATGATTATTTACTTAAAAAGCTATGAGATTTTTTGATCCATCTATGGATCCAATAGTTGCTGGCCATAGAAGGAGAATCATGGTCTAGATAATTGATTTGGATCTAATTGAGTTAGTAAGGAAGATTCAAAGAGAGGAATAGGAAAGCTTTTAATTATCTCCATAAAAATAAAACCTGCCTCATTAATGACAAAGCGAGGAGTATGTCCTAGGGGAAATTCTATAATTTATTTTAAATTACTAACTTTTTAATAAAATCTCGTTCGAATAAAAGGTGTTTTTTTTTCTATTGTACGTTTCTCATATTGTGATATGTTAATTAATTATTTAATTTAAGTACAATTAATAAAAATTCCATACATGATATGTTATGTGATAGTAATTATAATGTCTAGTAATCATGAGAAATTTATTACAAAAAAATAACATATTATTTTAAATAATCCTAGTTAAAATGTTTCAAGATAGGATATTGATATATTCATTGAGATCGGAGTACGTAACACTCTCCAAATATTAGGCATTTTATTATTATAGTGGCTAGTGGCACTGAGGAGTTATGTACTAATAGTTATTGGATAACTATGGAATGAATCGCTCAAGGATTTTCTGTTGGTTAATATAACTAAGGTCAAATAGAGAATCTCGAAGTGATGATATTAGATAGTTCTCTTGACTTGAGAATATTGTTGAACTTCAGTATAGATACTCTACTTTGATTATATTTAAACAATGGCATAGCATCCATCGAATAACTATAGTTGGGTATGTTGAAGCATTGGAGGTGAAAACACTATTCAATAGAGAATTCGTCTCCTCGGTTATAGGTTAGTATCACAATCAACTATAGTCGACACAAAGTAAAATTCTTTAGCTAGAGCAGTTTGGTTAATAATAGTTATAATTATTGATCCATTGGCTTTGCGTTTGGATTAATAAGTTAAATATGGATGATAATGGAATTTTGACCCAAATCAAATTCCATCCATCGTAATGTGGTATTGTTCTGACGAAGAGAATTGGTGTAAATAATTGTTACTAGCAGGGACCGTTTAAAATAGTAAAATTGGATTTTACTAAAAATGCCTAAGCAGTAAATTCAGTCAAATCGTGACACCACTAGCTAAGGTAACATATGAATGTTAATATTTGAATAGTTAGATATTAATTGCTGATTGAATTACATGTATGAGTCGCACAACCGCCATTGGGCCAAAAAGTGGCTCAACAATCCAATTTGAA
This sequence comes from Allium cepa, assembly GCA_030765085.1. Lineage (NCBI taxonomy): Eukaryota > Viridiplantae > Streptophyta > Magnoliopsida > Asparagales > Amaryllidaceae > Allium > Allium cepa. Next base: position 839,214,211 of record CM060935.1, on the reverse strand, counting down.
TAGTAAAGAGTAGATCTAAGTAGAAGCAGTAAGAAATCAACATAAATACAAGGATTTTATAGTGGTTCTGCAAATTCTATGACCTACGTCAGTTTTTATCTTATTATAGGTTTTTTGTCAAAAATATAAGAGTTTAGAGTTTTTTTTAGTTCTTGAACACCAAAGGGTAGGCTCTTGAGTGACAAGATACAAGTAGAGATAGAGATTGAAGAAGAGAATGGCCAAAAGTCCTTTAACGATCGATCTAGGCTTGTTACTTATAGGAGAATCACCCACCGAAGTCGTCAGATCATAAAATACTAGGTAATTCTCTGCATCCGAGAAAGTAAAAGGAAAGGCGAACCCCCGTTATAAAATATTGTCGGCACTGATTTGAACAGGTTTGAAAATGCATAGGGATCTTGTATAATATGGCTTAGATATGTATACATGTGTATGTACAATATTAAGTGTTTGCACCAAAATGTGGCATAAATACCCAAATGAATATAGTAAAGAAAAGAGTGAAGAAAGTAAGAAAAATAAATAAATAACAAGACACAAAGGTTTATAGTGGTTTGGTTAATCGTTGCCTATGTCCGCTTTATTGCTGATTTGGTTGTTGTTTATAAGTGATGTTCTTATGGATTAGTATGGATCCTTGGGATTACAAGGGATTATAGAGAAAATTGTTGAGGGAGAAAAAGGATCTCCAAAATGATGTCCCTCCATGCCTATTTATAGCTGAAGGTCACTGATACTTCCTCATCCACGATCGAACCGACATTCCCTACGTCCAGTTGTAGTTAAGCTCAAGAAAACATGGCCATGTTGGAAAATATAATGAATCGATACCAATCCATAGGCATGGATCAGTACCGATCCATAAGATTTCCTTATGGTCTCTTCCATTGCCTTGTTTAAGTCCGAAGTGTTGTTAACTTCATGTTCCCTATCTTGATATCTTTGTTAGAGGATTTTTTTTGAGTAAATAAGTTAGATCGGTGGAGGAATGAAGTTCCTAATTTTAAATGCTCAAAATGTTCGAAGGCAAAGTACATGCACCAATCCATTGAGGTTTGGAATGGGTTTTTATCATCGATTTCCAATTCTATATGAATACAATTATCATGACTTGGGAGTAGAGGAGATACGGGGTGATTTGGGGGAAGTTTTATGGATCGATACCGATCCATCACTTTAATGGATTAGGTTTACTGAAATGCAATAATGGCTTTGCTTTTGCCTTGTAATTTTGGTTGTACTTGGTTTCTTGGCTTGTCAGCTATCTCTCAAGGCTCCTTATCTCGATAACTTTCATGTTCGACCCATCCAATTCGTCCAATCACTATCCGGTCAAAAGACTGGATAACAATTTCCTTATAAAGAACGCCTTGCGAATGGAAGGCGTGCTTTGCACAAGAACAAATATCGAAGCCGATCGAACATTAGTGGTTGAATTTCTCGACCATCAATCGACCAACCTGCAATGAATCATTTAGTTCTTCTGAATCCACCTGTAAGCCAAAGACCATTCCAGGCCACAATAGCTACGTACTCGAGTCCTTGCTTGGGTGCTAGTAATTGATGATCATCATTCTGTGTTCTCCTTGAATTATCATATAATATAGTACATCGTAAATCAGGATCGTTCCATATACATCCGGGAGTTAATAGACATGTATTAAAATCAATGGCTCAATTCGGTAATTACTATCCAGTTATTTCAAGGTCAATTGGTGTTCGAAACCAAAGTTTAGTTTTCATGATCTCGAGGTCATGCACTCGAGGACCAATTATATATTCTTGATCACTCCGGACCGTCAACCAAATTTTCGACCTTTTCAAGCTATGGGTCCATTGTCGATCTCTTTGGATCATTCTTCGATTCCTTCAGATCATTCCTCGATGTCTCCGAATCGCTAATCCGACTATCAATCTCTCTGGATTATCAACTCAATCATCGATCACTTTGGGTCATTAGTTCAATATGATCCCTCTATATCATTATTTCAATCCATAATCACTCTGGGTCATTTAGCATCCAATCTAGCGTTCGATCACTTCGGATCCTTGCCGAGTCCAATCCCCATGTTCTTCAACAAGGGGACTTAATTTCTTATCTAGGGTTCGATCTACTTGAATTGTTTCTCGATCCCGTTGGATCTTATAATCATCCAATCTAGGATTCAACCCATCTAAGTTGTTTCTCTATCTCGTTGGACCGTTCATCATCCAATCTAAGATTTGATCTCTCCGGATCATTATTGAGCCCAATCTGCTCGCTCTCCAACTGGGAAACTCAATGACTAAGCAAGTCCATCCACCCATAGACAAGGTGAATTACTTTTCGCACAATCCCGATCCACTAACTCTCCAGCAAGGGGACTTGCACCTTATGGTCATTGCCCTACCTCTTCGGATAAGAATATCACGATCAATATTAGTCATCACATTCAAGTGGATTTAAATAATCAAGCGTCCGCCTACTGGATCCAAATTCAAGTACAAAACAAGCATAGAGTCAAACATCATCATAACTACTTTACTAGGCTACATCCTAGCATCCAACTCAAAGCATGCCTAGAGACCGATCGAGGTCCCATGCACAAGTAAGTGGCTAGGCTGCAATGCTGCATCACTTAATGAAAATGAAGATAATGTGCAAGAACAGAACCTGATTCACTGCCATGCTAATCATGACATGACTATCCTTGGCCTTGATTTACGCTCGTTTCCATTTGCTGTAGACTATGGCTACTCCTATTCCATCATCGTAGCTTGGTTTTTGACGTACCGCTACAACCGATTGTTTCTGACATGTTCCTCGATCAAGTCATGCAGGTGCCTGTAATCATTTGTCTTATGTCTATCCAGCTCATGGAATAGACAATACTTTCCCCGATCCCATCCCTCGATTAGTAAGCTTTCTCTTCATCAGTTTTTGATAGAGGATCCTGCCCTTGGTATTGAGGTAGATCCTCTTTGGGGTTCGTTTAACTCTTTGTTAGAGGATAACTTCTGGTCCTCCTCTGCTGTTTTGGTCCTCCAAAGCCATTTTTGGCTTTCCGCTTACCTCTTCTTTGCTAGATCTCGCCCTGAATGGCCCTTCACCATCCATATCATTTACTTTTATCCTCTCAGTTTCAACGTCCTCCTGATGCAAGTATCTCTCGGCCTTGTGATAAAATTCCACGAGATCCATTGAAGGATCTTGTTCCAAAGAAACCTTAAAATCTATGTTACCGACCACTTCTAAAATTTCCACCATCAGAACCACTAATGGATCCAGCCTATCAACCGCGGTAGCTACCATATTAAATCTTGTAAAAAAACTCCTTAGGGTTGGACCACTGCTTCACGCTTGACAGCGTCATTACATTCTTGGGTCATGAAATATAGTCCCAAAACTGTTTCATGAATCTGTCCACCAGTTCGTTCCATATGCTAATGGAATAGTTTTCCAATTGTCTAAACCATACCGCCTCTGAGCCTATCAGACACAAAGGGAAACACCATCCCATCACTTCTTCAGATGCATCTAACACCTTCATGTGCTGGATGTACCTCGTCAAATGAACTGTCAGTTTAGTCTTTTCATCATACGTTTCCAACATTGGCAGCTTAAAATCGGGCGGATCCCAAGTGTACCGAATGTTCGAAGTGAATGGACTCCTATTCACATCCTTCCGGCTCTAGTTAGGTAATCCACCCTCATTGCTCATCCAACTATCTCAGCAAGTCTGCCATTATCATCTAATGGAACTCTCAAGTTCGCATGCTCAACTTGCCCCGTTCCCATGAGGGAATTCTGGCACATATTCCTCTGGTCATGCATCTACACTCAGATTCATGTTCAGATGCACAACATTATTTATTGGATATGCTTCATTTCCACCCAAGTCAAAGTTGGCCATGCACCTAGGTTCTTGGGGTTCGGTACCGATCCGTGCTTGGGATTGGTAGATATCCGTATAAGTCCTATGGAGTAGCTCTAATTTGCTCCGTTCTACTCCCAAGTGCATTTTCTCTAGCTTCAGGCCTTTGGTTCTAGTTTGTAGTGACTCCAACTGTTCCTATTTGTCCTATTCTCCTGAATAATCCTTCCATCATCTCTTCCGAGTGGGCTATCATTCTGTTTTGCATATCCATCATCATCATCATCATCATTTTCCATGTTATCTCTGGTTATATAGATGGAAGGCGGGTTTGATCATGAGGATACCTCTTGTTTGTACCCACGACCTTGTTGGATTTCTCCAGCGGTTCTTTTGGTCAATGGTCTTGTCATCCTTTTTAATCTCAAGTCTCAAGTCATTGAATTCAATTATTTCTCGATGGAAGCACCAAAATGTGGCACAAACACCTAAATGAGTATAATAGAGAAAAGAGTGAAGAAAGTCAACAAAAACAAGAAATAACACGACATAAAAGTTTTATAGACGTTCGGCTAATCGTTTCTTATGTCCACTTAGGTTTGTTGCTGATTTGGTTGCTGTTTACAAATGGTGTTCTTATGGACCGGTATGGATTCTCAGGACTACAAGGGATTATAGGGAAAATTGTTTAAAGAGCAATAGGATCCTCAAAATGATGCCCCTTAATACCTATTTATAGCCGAAGGTCACTGAAACTTACTCATCCACGATCACACCCACATTCCCATGTCCAACAGTAGTTAAGATCGAGAAAATATGGCCATGTCAGCAAGTAAGATGGATCGATACGTATTCATAGGTGTGGATCGGTGTCGATCCATAAGAATGCCTTATAGATTTCTTCCATTGCCTTGTTCAGGTGCGACTTATTGTTAGCTTCATGTTCCCTATCTTAATTGCTCTATTAAAGGCATTTTTTGGGTCAACAAATTGGATTGATGGAGGAACGGAGTTCTTGATTTCAAGTGCTCGAGATGTTCTAAGGCAAGGTACATGTGACCCATCCATTGATGCTTGTCATCGGTTACTATCACCATGACTTGGGAGTAGAGGAGGTATGGGGTGATTTGGGTGAAGTTTTATGGATTGGTACCATGGATCGGTATCGATCCATCACTTTAATGGATTCTAATTATTTAGGTTAAAGGATGGCTTTGCTTTCTCCTTGTTGTCTTGGTTGTACTTGATTTGTGGGCTCAGCTATCTCTCTGGGCTCCTTGCCTCGATAACTTTCAAGTTCGGCCTATTAAGTTCGTTTAAGCACTGTCTGGTCAAAGGGCTTGACAACACTAAGCAATAGTAACTGGTAGAGTAGAGTAAAGTAAATAAAATAATAACACCATAGCCTTTATATTGGTTCAGACCTTCCATCCTACGTCTAGTGCCAAATCCCCCTTTTGAATTTCCACTTACCAAAATACCTTCTATTTTTCAGAGGAATAGGCAGTACAATAGAGTTTTTGATTTGACAAGCTTGCATTCCTTTAACACAAATTTTGACTAATTGTACAAGACTTTCTATAATCACCTTGGTAATTCAAGATTCGTGCAACATGAATATTGAAAGTGTTGTGAGAAATGCAAATTATGATCTTAAGGCTAGAATTAACACTTGAGGGGGATGAATAGTGTTTTAAGGAATTACTAATTCTTTTTGAGTTTACATTAATTTGAACACAAATGTATGCAATATTCAGACACAGATATGATCACAGAATCAAACATAGATGCAGAAGTAAAGTAAAAGCAATAAAGGAAAGAACACACAAAATTTTATACTGATTCGGAGTTACCCTACATCCAGTCCCGCAACACAAGTAGGATTTCCTTTCAAAATCAATTCTTACAATTACACCCTCGAATTCAAGGCCACGAGGTACACCACTCCAGATTCACAACCCTCTAGATAGAGATACTTGATTTTACAGGAAACAAGTTTACCCGATTGATTTCCTAGGCTACAATCACACCTTTTATCACACAATTAATTACAAAGAAGCCAATAACTCTGAATAGCACCTGGATCTTGTTGAGATAGTGATAGAGAACCAAACCAGAGATGATCTAGTTAGATTCAATGATGATTTCGGCAGAGTAATGGTAAATGTATGTAAAGAAATGTGGAAGAAGAAGAGGAGTGAAATCAAAGAATATATGTATATAGATTCATTTAAAACAACCCCTATTTATAGTAGAACAACAGTCATGTCCATTCGTGAAAGAATATGACGAATAGACACTTCCTTTGAAATTCAAAATTTTGAAATAAACTGCCACCTTGTCGTTATGGGGTTGTCGACGGGCCTATGGTATTTTTGGTAATTTGATTTTCTTTGAAAATAACTTCTATCTTGTATTAAAACTATTTTAAACTTTATAAACATACTTAACTATTTTTGGTAATTTGATTTTGAAGATAAAGATCATTTTTAGGCTAAAAATATTTTAAAACTAGGATAGATGTTTTTGATTCTTTTAAAAGGAAGATTTTGAAATCATTTTGAAAACAAGATATAATTTTGTAAAACTTTTGAATGAAAGTTAGTGGATACAAAACAACGTTCCACTAGATTTTTCGTAGGTTCCATCCTACTTAGGGTTCCATCCCTTTATCGGGCTCGAAGTGGATTCCATTCCACGAATAATTAGGATGTCAATGCTTTTCCAGGAGTTTTAACAAAATTCCTAACTAAATTACTTATTTTGAAATCTTGAACTCTTGTTAATCTTGATACTCATGAGTCTTCAATCTTGATATCTTCAGTCTTGAATCTCTATACTGTACAGTCTTCATTCTTGGTACCCGCATGGTTAAATCCTGCATATACATATATATCTAAACTATAATGTTAGTATTTATATTTTATAATCGTATTCTAAGGTTGTTGTTATCAAAACCATATTTATATTTTATAATCTTATTCTAAGGTTGTTATCATCAAAACCATCATCTCAGGGACTAATAAGTGTACCGAGTGATTCTTTAGTAAACAATAGAGTTTGAAAGCAAGAGTGTTCAAGAGTGCTCAAGAAATATTAGAGATATAGAAAGCAAGTTATTTTGATTTATTAATGTTGAACTGTATTAATGGGTATCAAGGAGCTACATCGAAGTTGTAATTGTTTAGAGAAGCTATTAGTATTCGTAGAGAAGCTCTTTTATGATCACAAATATTCGAAGAGCCATTTCATAAAGCAGTTGTTACAGGGTAATCAGTCGATTGAGAATAAATAGTCAGTGTACTGAAAATGAACAAAAAAACATGGGAAAATTCTAAAATGTGAATGCGTAATAAAATATAGCAGTTCATTTGATTGGAAATATCCCTTGCCGGTGGAAAATATTTCAGTCGAATGAACTGTATAAAAATCTTTTTTTATATAGACTACTTTATTTTAATTTTCTCAACCCTTTGACTTTTGAAATTCTTTGTATGTAGATATGTGTGTGTGCATGTGAACTATCAAGGAGATTTTACAAGTATATCTAAGACCAAATACATATATTTGACTTGATGATCCGTATTTCCTTGGATTTTGATATATAGATGATCTGCTTTCATTTCTCCTCGATTCTTTGAATCAAAATCTTCTGGTACCTACATACTATAATATTCTATATATATCCAGAGATATAATTGTCATCATTAAAACATAATAATAGGATTTTAACAATCTCTCCATTTTGATGATGACAACTACATGAATTGAGATAAGATTTTATATATATATATATATATATATATATATATATATATACACACACGCGTGTGTGTGTGTGTATGTATGTATGTAACTCTCCCCCTTAGTATGTGCTCCTTGTGTTACTGTACTCTCCCCATTTGTCATAAAAAAAAAGAGTATGACTAAGATGCAGACATGGGTCCGAACTCCCTAAGAGTAATTTCTATTTCTAAAGTCTATTTTCGGCCACCCCTCCACTAGTATTGTTCCTAAGCCAGGTTTAACGTGTTCCTCGTCGGGCCTAATTGGATGAGCCCGAGGTTACAGGTACTGGTAGTACAATGCCAAAATACGCCATTCCCTAGCTATTTCTAATTTAAACATCATAGAAAACAAATAAAACTTTCAATGCAAACAAATATTTGCACGACAAACATACATATTAATGATAATATAAAAAACATAAACAACATAATAATTTTCGATACAGATTCGAACAAAACCAAACACACACAACTACCACATCACCACCACAACAACCCTAAGAGTTTAAATATTTCGAATAACACAATTTTTTTATTACATAACACGTAACACAAACAAACACAAGTCAAACCATCCAAGGCCTTTTAGAATGATTCAACTTTCTGGTTCAGTAGAGGTGTTAGATAGAGAGGGTAAATGAGAACACAAAGAAATATTGTTCCAAATTTTCTCTCAAAGTGCTTTTGTTCTTTGATTATTTTATGTTGTTGTTTGAGAAGAATTTCTTTATTAAGGAGGATTGCAATTTTGGCGGCGATAGTTTTGGAAAGATCGAAAAGTGCAATCTCCACATCACTATCGTAGACAATCCTTCTACTTCAATTTCATGTTGAGTGGATGGTTGTACCGGTAGCTGTGGTTGCGATGAGGATTGACCTATGTTCTCTTGAACTAAGAAAAATAGATAAATATTATACGACACTAGAGGCTCCATTCTCGATAGTAATTTCATGAAACAGAGATGGATTTTTGTCTGTGACCTTAGCTAAGATAAAATCTTGCGAACTCTTTACAATAATACGAAAGCGAATGAAAATTTTGGTTAAGTATGATGCAAAAAAGTGGTATGTCGGGAGTGGCATTGAATGCTTTTGAACTTGTCATGAATTATTTTTACCTTATTCAATTTTTTATTAGAATAAGTAGCATTATAGATTTTGTAGTTGTTATCGTACATTTGCTCGTAGCTCTTGGTTCGTGGCACTTTGGTGTGAATTACCATTTTGTTAAGCATTCAATCTTGGGAACAAAGGTTGACTAAAGTGTTGGGAGTTTGGTTGGTAGAAAATAGATTACTAGTTGGATTATAAGCGAATTCATCGTAATCGATGTCATCTAAATCATAACCGGAACGAGTGCAGCCTAATATTCTCCCCAAATCTTTCATAATCAACCTAATTTTAACTCCTAATACTTTTCTCCATAAAAGTCCCTCATCATTATCATGTTTATAAAAGTTTCCATGTAAAGTTGCATAAAACATATATACTAAGAAAGACTAGATTCTCACCTTGTTTTGATTAGCACCAATAAGCGATAGGAATTCGTGCTCCCTTGCTATCTCTATAATACCAATGGTCGAAAAATCTGCCAATTTACAAAACATCTCTTGAAAAACTAATTTATCATTGAGTTCATTGAAGTGCTTGTTAACGCGTTTTTAACTAAGCAGAAATCAGTAGGAATTAGAACGTCAAGACGAAGACGAAACGACTTGAAACCTTGGAGACACGCTTAGATAAGGGATAGAAACACTCAAAGACAACTCAAAAAAATGGAGCAAAGTACAGAAGTCAACATCGACCTCCTAATGTTGCGGTTGACCTCTCATATCTTCTTGTTTTCCACTCAAACTTTGCCTTTTCTATGTTTTCTCAAGAGATTTCCTAGGGTTTTGAACAATTTAGTGCAAGAGTTAGTAGCTAGACAGTAAAACAAACCATGTAATGAAGGAACTATCACCAACATCAACTAACTATCCACAAAACATTACGGGACAAACCAAAATCAAGTAGCATTAGGTGTACAAGAAAATTGACTCACTTGGGGTTAAATACAAATTCAGCACCGACATGAGAAGTCAGTACCAGCATATGTAGTTAATGTAGGCGAGTTCATGACTTCACACGCTCTTTTGGGCCTTCATCTGGACTCTACCCCAACTCTCCTTCTGGCCCAATACGATTGCTACTCCTATAAATACAAACCATAAAGCAAGTAAGACAGGATCTGGTTTTTGCTATCACTACACGAAAGCTTTGTTTCTTCTTCATTTTCTTCCTCTACACAATAGTCACCGAGTCAGCTAATTTAGGCAATTCTAGGACTTGGAATCGGTCTAACCCTTGTACTTTTGACTTTAGACCCTTTGTATTTTCAATCAAATCCATAAGAAATAAAGCTATAGAGTGGACATAGGCGAAATATTGGTGAACAACTATAAAATCTTGTGTCTCTCTTTCTTATTGCTGTTTATTTCCCTTTACTATTACTATTACCTGCTAGATCTAGGTCTCGCAGGTTTCCTACAACCTATTTTAGTGTGTTGATCCATATTTAGTACTAATATTTTGGTGGTTTCACCGAGAAAATCTAAATCCAGGCTTAGAACTAACTTGCTATTTTCTATTAGAAGAGATTCGGTGGTTAAAGCTAGGGAATTTGCTTCGAAGATTTGTTGGCTTGCAATTGGAGATCAATGGCACCTAGAAAATAGAGGACTACTTCTAGAACATCCATAGGAGAAACAGTTGGTGGTGATGATGCAAATCCCTAACAAATTGAAGTTAACAATACTAACAATCATCAAACAGAGGTTAATACTAGAAATCTATTGCCAGGTTCCTCCACTCAATAGGATGTTGTGACTAAGATGGAGCTTAACCAGATGGTTAATGAGCTTTTCATGGATAAGATCGATGCTTTGCTAGCGCTGCAGCCACCAAGTACTCCAAGACCCAGATAAGAAAATGCATCTGGTATGGAACAATAGAATTCCTTTATTTGTGGCTTGAACAAGAGAAACTATGAACGAATGTAGAAGGAGGTTGTTGATGGAGTCATAGGAATTGTAATAGAAGGCAAAGAAAGTACTCCTCCTATTGGAAATTAACTTGCTGCAAATCCAAATCTTGGAGTAAACACTCGTCAATTGAACAATGCAATGCTTGTTTTCGACCCCGAAGATTACATGCAACTTGACGGTAATGGATTGGAACTGAATGCTGATGTAAACAAGAAAAATGCCAGAAACGAAGTTCAAACTGCCCCAGTAAAACCAACCGTGTGCCAACAGGACCCTACAGGAGTGGCTTTCTCGAAAAATGGAGAACCTAGGCTTCAGTTGGTGAATCAAGACAGTTTTAGAAGTCAAACACTCGACACAACCCTTAATAGCCGACATATAAACCGCCGTGCTAGCGAGGAGTACATCACTAATGTTATAATGATCGCCCTATACCACCAGCACCAATAGTATATAAATACTGCATTGTTGTCATGCCCGGTCGATATAGGACGATCGTCAGGGTTGAAATAAATAAATATAGCATATAACCTGTCGTATATCTCACAGAACATGGACGAAATATAATATCATAGATATGACAGAAGAGACGGTAATAACAATATGAACAGATCATCATCACTAGAGTATAATATCCATATAGTTATAACTCAATAGTAGAGTTTATATGATGGAAAACAGACTCAAAAATTGTCTTAAATACAAATGGTAAGCAGCCACTGCTAAGGTACCACAACATTGCTTAGCGGAATAAGCGTAGATTCCATATATGTAGATAATATAAGATTGCTCCATCCAGCTCATCCTTCGAATAGGTACTTCATCACCTAGACATATTATCTAGTGCACTCATTTAAGATTACCCAAGAAAATAAAAAAAAATGCATAAAACATTGGGTCAGGCAAAAGTCTGGTATGAGTGTTAAATGAGTCTCATAATACTATACAAGTAAATATAGTAAGGTTACACGAACTGTACCTGACTTGGTCTGCAACCAAAGAGTTAGCATATAACACTATAATATGCTATTCTACAATATCATAAAGATATACCACAAACCAAATAAAGGATATCAGTATTTTAGGTATTCCTATCAGCAATACCTACTTACCCTTATATCTTTGAGTGATAGCATACTAAAGAAAGCAACCAAAGAAAACTATAACATCCATCAAACAATCCTATCTATCACTCTATGTGCTCTAAATATATGATAACTCGTATGACCCCCAAGCCAGGGATTAAATGGAAATCCTAGTTCTCTATTGTACTCTAGTATTTTTCATCCCAAAATTGGACACTAGACCCAAAGCTACATGTCTAAGATATACAGGTCCTTCATTGATCCATGGACGTCCCTACTTACAATACCCCTACTTCAGTACAACTGAAAACTCTCCGAGCATCACCAATACCTTAGCACATGCACCCGAGCCCACCATTGCTCCATTTGGATACCAAGCCCTTCTTTCCAAATCCATTTTCCATTATTCACGAGGAACCCTTCTACATTCCTCGATCATACTACTACCTCCTTTACGAGCCACCATCTTTAGAACCTACTCCCAACACGAGCTAAGATCCGAAGACCATAGGCTTTCATCATGCTGTTATATCGTCATCCAACCTAATACGAATGAGCCAACACCTCCAGCATGATCTACAGAACTTCAATAATTGTCCCTAGAAGTTTCACTACCATATCATTCACCATGATAAATTGGTACCGACTTATAGGTATAACTCAGTGTCGAGTTATACACTTATCCAACAAATGACTAATCTCTCTTCCATGTCTCTGGTACTTCCCTTATAGTGCCTTGGACCTAGACTTATCCATCTTTGATAACTTGGCTCCCAATCTAAAGCTCCTTCTTCTAAGTTCTAGAGATAACTCGCCATTACACCCTATAATTTGCCAATTTCCTATACCTTGCTATGGAACATCTGACCTGGCCAAGCTCCATCCATCTATGCCAACCATCGAGTCATAACCCCCTTCAACTTGGTATCGAGTTATAGGCATAACTTGGTGCCGAGGTATTACTTAACCCAATTTGAGTTGCGACTTATCATGTGTCTTCCTACCATACTCTAGAGCCTGTCGGCCAAGTTTCGTCCAATTCCTACCAACTTTGCTTTCGATTTGCACAATTCTCCAACTTAAATTTCGATGTAATCACAACACTCGCAACAACATCAAGTCATATCTTTCAAACATAGAATAACAAATAATTTCATCCAATCAAACTCACAACCTATCAAAACAAGATAAATAAGGTAATTTCTAACATGAATATATGAACATAAATCAAGGTTATTTCTAATCAATCGATATCATACGCATGGATTAACATGTCATTAAAGTTAGAAAAGGTTTTTTGGCAAAAATAAATTTAAAACACTTTAAATCCTATAATTCTTCCATATAAACAAGTGTAGCATAGTGAGAATGCATAAACCACTCATCAATTACAAAATCCAACCAATTTGTGCGTAGATCTAATTGGATAGCAGAGAAAAGCATTTCAAATCAAGCATATCGACGATCTTTAGGTTCAAATTGAAGATCTAATCTCCAATCCACAATCTAATCTGATTTAGAGAGCAATTTGTGTGATTTTTGATTAAAATAGGATGGATCTAAAGCTAATTACGGTTTAAGCCTAATTTAGAATGAGAGAAAAATGTTTTAATTTGACTCTTCAACCCTCTTTTTATAGTATTTCCTAACTAGACTAATAGGCTCACTAATGGGCTTAATAAATTACATATTAATCCCAACCAACAGCTCTGAATACTTATATAAAGGGATTACTTTCTAACTATAAGTCAGTTTTTCTACTATGACCACTCTACGAAATGGAAAATCATCATCCAAATGTAATGGAGTTGGTTTGAGACCCTAATTCTGCTCCTATCAAAAGTTATAACCCAAACAAGTTTTCCAGGGTCAAAATGGTCACATATTCGGGAAAAATCATAGGTGTGTAAAATTGCCCTAAGAGTCATATCCCAAAATTATGGAATCATGCCACCTTATATGAATAAAAAAATTAAGATCCTCCGATACATAAAATATGGCTCGTTATATTCTCCCCACTTTATGAATTTCGCCCTCAAAGTCCCCAAATTAGCCAAAGTACAAGCAGTTATAGTTATCTCGCATGCCTACCAATCATAAGCCGCCATCATACATATCAAACATGCAACCATGCAATCGATAGTATAGATGACCTACCCTAGCATGTAGAAAACTAACCTATCATATGTAACACATAATGGTGAAAGTAGATATGATAAAAGGTGGATATTATCATCTAAAGAGCTCCAAACACGTAGTCCTCATGCTTTCCTCCATCTCCTACGTACAATAGCTATTATTTCCACTCCATTGCACGTTCACTAGCTTCATCGTCTTTCTCCTAAACTATTTCGTACCATATTCAGCAATATGAAGCGGCCTAGCTGGTATAGAAACTTTGGGTTTTACCTCAACATCTTCTAGTCGATCTAGTGTGATCACGCCCGAGTTAGGCACAAACTTTCATAGATAAGAGATATGAAAAACATTATGCATGCCCGCCATCTTCTGAGGTCGACCCTATATGCTAGCTTTCCAATTCTCTCAACTATCGAAAAAGGACCTATGAATCTTGGTGCCAACTTCCCCTTTCTACCGAATCAAACTACGCTCATTAGAGCAGAAACCTATAAAAACACCATATCTCTGAAAGAAAACTCTAACTTTCTTCGTCTCTTATCCGCGTAGCTTTTATATTCATCCTAAGCAACTTTCATTCGCTGCCAAATGACCTCAATCTTCTCTGAAGTCTCTCTAATCATTTCTGGTCCAAGTACAGTTTCTCGCCCACTTCCCGCTAACATAAAGGAGCATTCCATGGTCGGCCATACAATGCTTCGTACGAAGCCATACCAATACTCGACTGTTAACTATTTTTATATGCAAATTCCACCAAATGAAAATGAACATCCCATGATCTACTAAAGTCTATAATGCATGTCCGAATGAGGTCTTCCAATATATGATTTACTCTTTTGGTTTTCCCATTCGTATGCGGATGATAAGCTGTACTAAGGTGTAGCTCTGTCCCTGATGCCTCTTGTAAGCTATTCTAAAACCAACTAGTGAAAAACAGATCTCAATCGCTCACAATGCTCTTTAGCACACTATGAAATCGTACTGTCCATTTTACATACAACTCCACCGGCTTGGATGTCATTTGACTTAACTTGACGGGTATAAACCTTGCAGACTTGGTCAACTGATCTACTATAACCCAAATGCCATCGTACCTTGCTCAAGTCCTTGGCAATCCATCAGTAAAATCCATCGATACTTTCCTCCCATTTCCATTCAAGAATCTCTAATGGTTGCAAAAATCCAATAGGTTTCTTTTGCTTTGCTTTTACCAACTGGAAGTTCATACACTTAGAGCTGAATACCCCAACATCCCTCTTTATACCTTCCTAGTAGCAAGTTTGCTTCATATCTCGAAACATCTTATTACCACTGGATGAATAATCAACTTAGAACGGTGATACTCTCTTGGCATTTTATCTCGTAATCCATCAACATTGAGAATAAACAATCTCCCGTCTTTATGAAGCCAACCTTCTCAGTCGAGTTCGTATTGCTTCGTATCTTTAGATTGTACCTCTTCCTCTATCTTCGCTACGATTTCCACTAGTCTAGCATCTTGCTTCTGACTGGTACCGATCATTTCAATCAGACTAGGTCTAATAAATAAGCTTGCCAATATTTTTGGTTCTAGCTCTTAGTGAGGCTTGAAATCAAATCCAACTATACTATATCTGCTTCTACTCCATGAACATTGCTCCCAATCCAATATGTCTTTTACCCAATGCGTCAACAACGACATTCCTTTTTCCTAGAGTATAGGAAATACCAAAAACAAAAGATGCCAAGTACTCTAACCGTTATTGCTAAGAAGGTTGAGATCCTTCTGGAAGATAGATACTTCAAGGGTTTGTGGTCCGTAAACAGCTCAAACCTCTCTCCTAATAGATAGTGCCTCCACATCTTTAGAGCAAAAACAATTACTGCCAATTCCAAATCATGAGTTTGGTAATTCCTCTTGTGCAACTTCAGCTGCTGACTTGCATAGGTAACAAGTTTCCTTTTTCGCATCAACAGCGCACCCAATCCAGTACCACTACCATCGGTGTATATTTTTACTTTTCATTTCCACTTGGAATGGTCAACACAAGTGCACTCATCAACCACTCCTTCAAAATCACAAATGCATGCTCACACTTCGCGTACCATACAAAGGTCTAATTCTTCTTCATCAAATTGGTCAATGGTGTCGCTTCCTTCAAGAAGTCCTTTATAAAGCGTCTATAGTATCCAGCCAATCCTAAAAAACTTCTCACATTCGTAGCATTCAGAATCTTTTTCCTCTTGCTCTCCTTGCTAAGGATAATCACATTCTCTAAGGATGTGGATTCTCCTCCTGTAGTAGGAGCTGGCCCCTTAGAAGCGGCGTCTCCATCCTTTGACATTCGAAGCTTGATTTAGTTGGAGGCTTTGCTTCCTCCTCCTCCTTCTTCATCTACAGCCCTTTCTTTTCCTTCTCAAGTCTACCTGCCATCGTCTGCTTCTTAATTAGGTCTGACTAACCAGTCACTACCACTTCCACTTCTTCTTCTAGAAACATGGAGACATCCTTCAGGTTTGCAACGCTACTATTTGCTCAACGTCTGGCCCACTGCAGTGGTGGAAGTGGTAGAGATGGCAGGGGCTTCTGAGCCCTATGTAGCTAGAGGAGGAGTGGAAAAGATAGTTGACCTACAAGTTGGAAAATGCAGTTGTATAATTTAATAAAGGACTCTGAGTGAATTGGAGCTTTTGGAGTACTAGAGAGATGAGAGAAATAGCTGTTGTGAACCTAAACTTCCAAATCCCTTGCTCCGGTCCCTATTTTGATGGGTCGTTCGGTAGTTGGAGGAAAGTATGATTCATGTAGAGCTTCAAAAGATGGATGCATGAAAGGTTGTAGAGCTTATGGACGTTGGAATGGTTGTTGCTTGCCGTTGAAATTAAGAAGTAGATATGGAAGGCTGTAGAGCTTGTGGACGTCGGAATGGATGGATGCATATGAAAGGGCTTTAGCGGGGACATCAGATGCGTCCTTCCTTCTCTCTTTTCTTAGAAACTCCCTATTGGGTGCTAGGAAGTCTATGTCCTTGGAATTGAGATAAGTTTCCATTAACTCTTCTTTAGATTACATATCCACTGCTCGTTCTGATCTAACTAATAATTCGTCCCAAACCATAGCAAGAACCAGGGGATAGTTGTTTTCGAGCCACTTCAAACTGTCCTTATTCATAACATTGCAAGATAGAGATGCAGCAAGCTAGCATCCATCTGCCACATTGCTTCATCATGCTCCCCTTAAAGGCCCGAGAGCTCCGAGCGTGTGACCAAATAGTCAGTCTCCACAGCCAATTTATCAGGTGCGGTCTGTTCTTTCTCCTTGGCCATTCTTGCATTCTCCTCATGGAGTTGAGCAACTTTTGTAGCCTACTCAACAATGGTGGTAGCTTGTTCAATAATAGTTTTGTCCCAGATCTAGAAAGTATGTTCTCTTTCAGTTTCTTGCTCTTTCATTCTTTTGGACTCCCTATGAGCTTCCTTGAGCTGATCATTGATCATGGGAAGCTCTGTCGTGATTCCGTCTTGCTTCAATTAGAAGCTTATCACTGTTAAGGCCGCGTCTCCCTCAATCTCTAACTGAGCCATCTCATTGTCATGATCCTTAATTACTCTATCGTAAGCATCTCTTTCCGCCTCAAACAAAAGAATCTCCTGTGAGTTAATATCATTGACGTCAGAAAGGGCTCGTACGGGACTCTTTCACTCAAACCTAGCCTCCAAGTCCTCGTGGACTGCCTTGATATTTTAAAGGGAAGTAGCTCTATTAGTAGGCTTTATGTTCTTATCGAATTAAACCTTGTGCAAGAAGAGATTCTAGAAAGCAACATGAAGCTGGGGAAAACCAAGTTGACGTGTGAACTTCTTTCCCCGACTAGAAGAAGAGGGAGTGGCTGAAATAGTTGTGGCTCGAGAGGGTGGAATTTGCAGCATTATGACATCCTAAGGCTCAGTGTAGGGAGGAGCACTTGATAGCGAGGTACTGCAGCAATCATGAGAATGCCTATGGTGTTTGTTCATATCATCAAGGGCATCGCCTTCATAGTCCATTTTTCTCTTCTCTCCCCTCTCATGCTCTCTCTCCAAGTGGCAGGCCTCATTATCTTTTCTCGACCTTCTCTCCTTGTTAGTTTCATGGTAAGAGCGATGCGTTGGATCTGGAGTTTGATTCCTGTAAGAGATAGTATTTTGACATAGTTCATGGTACAGTCCATAACCCATGGGACTTGAAACAAAAATAAAAATGAAGTTAACTCTTGATTTCTAAATCCTAACTCGATGCAGAAATGTGTGTCCATGATCCTATAGTTGGGTGCATAGTGTCGATGACCCTCTATATACTCTACGAACCGTTTCGACATGGTTTCAAAGCTGTAGTCCTGCCACTAGAAGATATATCGTTATGCGAGCCAATCTCGCCTATCATTTCACTAGTTAAGAAATCCTCGAATTCACTCATGTGAATGGAGACGTCTCTTAGAAAATCGGAATGCAACTTATCTCCAACAGGGTTTTAGCAGCTTGACCTCCATTCGATTGAGGAATTCCAATGGTTAGTTCTTCTTGAGAAGAAATGAGAACCTTGGCACTCAGCTCTTTGGTAGTTAGTAGTTCCAGAGAAGGTAAGTTAGAAGAGTATGGCTCATTGAAGGTGACTCATCGAATGACTCCTCTCCTTCCTCGCTAGCAAGGTAATCGCTATTGTCATCATCAGACTCATACTCCCCTTCACCGACATCTAGCTTTTTTCCCGACTTCCTTACGAATCCCACATCCTCCTTGAGGACCGTGAGCATTCTAATGCCATCATCCTCGTTATTGGGGACATTATCCCCTACAAGCTCATCAGCCCCTATCCCTATAGCTTCTTCCTCTTTATCACCCACTGGCTCATTAGTTTCTATATCAGCAGTCCTCTCTTCACATATATCACCAGATCTACTTTCTTCTTCTTCCTCTCAAGGACCCTTGTCAGAACCACAAGTGGAGGCAGTGGAGCATGTGAATGATTTAGAACTGCTCCATGTTGAGGATTCTGTGTTGGCTATTCTTCCCAGCCAGAGCAATCCATACACTTGTATGTTTTTGCTCGTCAAATGGAACTTGACGATATATTGGTTCGCTCTAATAGCCTTTAAATCTGTGAACATTCTCCCATGCTCCCACTTCTTGTCCCACTTTGGAATATCAAAGAGAGGCATACATTAGGTTAGGAACTTAGAAATTCCAATACGGAAGCGATTAATTAACAGAAGCTTACTTCCTTTAAACCAGAAGCGATTTAATCATTTTGGACAACGCACAAAGAAATAATCAAATTTGAATATGGAATGCATGTTGTGATGGCTCCCAATGACCTTGCATCTTGTCCAAGCCTCGACAATTATGAAAGATGGGCACTTCGGTCCCCTCTTGTACTTGGAAAGATATAGGAGTCACCGTGGAGGGAGTCAGGAGGCTTCTTCTGTAGCTGGAGAAAATCAGTCATCTATCTACATCAGCAGAGATAGAAATGGTTATAAACGTGTCAATAGGACATGTTACAAGTGGTGGTTGCTAATGAATGTATATGGATGTATTGGTTGCATTTATGCATTTCTATATTTTAGAAAAAAGATCAGTCATATAGGTACACAAACTCATACTGTGCGCATGTTATTTCTTGTTTTCTGATTTTTGATTGTTATCCATGGACGTTATGCCTATGGATGTACGATTTGGATGTATGGTTAAGCATATATAGAATTATCAGTTTACCATTAGAATCTTTCATATATTTGGATGCGTATCACGAGCATACTTGGATAAATAGGGGGCCGACCAAATTAGTAGACCGACTACTCAATTGCGTTAGTTAGGTTAATGTGCATTCCACACGGCATAATTACATAATTGCATTATAATTATTAAAGATTATGGTTATTATGGATAATTAATGAGTAGATGGATGTAGATTTGGTTGCTGGTTGTTATTTGCATTCATCTATTATTTGAGATTTTGGGGATGAAATCCTTTAAGTAGGGGAGAATGTAACACTCCTAGATTAATCGATCAACTATCATATTCACTTTAGGTAAGGCCTTCACTTGCACAAAATATATTTGTTAATGCTTGTATTATCATATTCACTTTATAACCCATATGGGCATGTTGGGGTGTCAAAGGGTAGGATCACCAGCTAGGTTGACCCAATAGTGAATGTAAGCTGAATCAAAAGACCATGGAGTTAAAAAGTTTATTAGTTAGCCCATAAAAACTATAATTTAAGGAATGGTACTGGTAGGTGTCAATTGGTTCTTAATGATCCCATGAAAACTATGCCTAGAATAAGTTGTCGAAAGAGATCATAGACAGCCCATGAAAACTATGATATGAGAGATGTTATTGGTAGAAACCAATAGGTTCATAGTGATCCCATGAAAAATATGATTGGATAATAATATTGCTAGCCAATAGGTTCAAAGTGATCCTATGAAAATTATGACTGCTGATGGTCTCCTTGGTGATTTTCTAGTCATTGCATTCTAGTTCCAAGTATCCAAGCTTTTAAATCCACAATCCTTGCTTCCAAATCTACAGGTACAAGTCCTTCTCAGTGAAAGCACCAATTTCCAAAAACAATCTCCAAATAGAAAAATAAGCACATGGATCATAGAATAAATAGCAGAAAAAGGAAAGGAACTCGCGAGTTTTATGTTCAATGGAGTTGTAGATTTTGAGTTATTGACCGATTATCATCGAAAGTCACCAAAACGGTCATCGAAAAACCCACTTCAGGGTTGACTCGAAGCGAGACCCAAGTAATCACCCTTCTGACTTGGAGCAGATGCTGAGGAATCTGGCCTAAGGTTAGACTTAGATAAAATCAAAAATTTCCCAAAGAAAAATAGATTCTGACTCCAAGCATGAAAAACAATTGAGGTCGATCATTTTTCTCCAAGTACCAATCAATTCGACCTCAAGCTGACTTCAAGCATGAAAAACGACCGGTGCCGATCATTTTTCTCCAAGAATCGATCGTTCTGACCACAAGCCAACACCAAACAATCATGTGTTTGATACCAAGCATGATCCAACACTTCAAATTCCTGTGACTTCAAGCGAACCATGCACCGACTCCAAGCAAGTAGCAAATTTTCCCAAATCTGACTCCAAGCAAGTTACAACTGATCCGTCGATACCGATCCATATTCTGTACTCCGGTTGACGAAATTTGAAATGTAGCATTATGAGGCCTTACTTGTCACTTCATATTGATTGCATCTTGATTGGAAGCCGGTCCGAATTCGCTCAACTATTGTCCATAATTCAAAGTCTCATCGATTTCCAAACCCGATGACCATCTCTCTGGGCTTCATACCTTAACGATCACAGAAGCCATTTAGCCAACCTTTGTGATATACTTCCTATTCAAAAGCTAGTATAACATTAATACTGATAATCGAATGAAATGGATTAATTTTCTAAAAACAGGTAAATTGAAAGATGTCTGGATTGTAGGCAATCGACCAAAGACTAGCATAGTCGACTGTCGTAAGTCACTTTTGACTTATTAGACTGTTTGGGGCCATGAGCCAATTGGTGTATGAACCTTATTGTTCTCTAAATTGCTTGGTTGGCATATACACATTTAGGTGTTTTTATTTAAGGTTATGGACTTAGTTCGCATTTCCTATCATAGAGTAGGATGCAAAGTGTCGTTGATACATGCAACTTATGTTGCAAAAGGTGTGCACATGTGTTGGGATCAGATTACCGGTCGTTAGTCGAGGTGTTGGGATCGGATTGCCGATTATTAGTCGGGGTATTGGGATCAAAGATTATGTCGATTATGGACATTCCCATGGGCTCGTATGGGCGCATACGCTAAAAGCTAGGTGGTGTCTAGTACTAGCATGAGTTAAGTACAGCAATCCCGGGGTTACGTTAGAGGTAATGCTGCTAGGATCAAAGGGTTAGGCACATGTGCATATGATGAGTCACTATACGAGTTTATATGCATGTTCTTCCTCTCCAGGCCATGTGTGAGTTATAATGGGATAGCAGTTGCCCCTAACTAGAAGATCGTTCGGTGAGGTATGATCTATTGTTATTCCCATGATGTTAGGCTATTGACCCTTGATATGTGACCTTAGGCATATGCCCTTAGGTGCATGGACGATGTACACACACTCTATTTCACCTAGAGTAGACTTGGAGTTAGTTGTATTTAATTTCCTTGTTAGTCTTGTTCTCATTCACTAGACATATGTCTAACCCATTCCATTTTTCCCAACCATAGGTAGATAAATTAGCCGTTGACAGATCCATTACTGCCTTCGAATTATCGTGCCTAGAGTCTAGTTCTGTTTTATCCTCTATCATATGTTTCCTATTAATACATTTGTTCTTTCAGTACTTTTCTTATGAGAGATTATTTTTATGATACTCTTATGTTGACATGTACTGATTGTTTTCTGAGACTACGATATTATGATATTTTGAGATCTGGATTTTTTTGATGCTTTGAGCTTTTTATTACTATATTATGAGATTATCCATATATCTAATTTTAAGTTTCTGTTGTAATGATGTTTGGATTAAATAGATTATTTCTTCTTTGATATTTTAGTCTCTATGATACTCCTTTTACCCTAAGCGATGATCCATGTTTCTTGATATGGTAGTGTTTGACCTGTCAAGGGATGCGGGTTGTCATAGGCTAAGTACATTTAGGTTGGTCAATTGGTTTACTTCGGGGCAGAGGTATAAAATGGCTATTAGGTCTACCTCTGCATCATTTAAGTAGTCATAAATAACCCTTGACACTGTTTAATTAGGAAGGGAGGGCCAACTTTATTTCTAAACCCAAAGGTATTAAGTAATATGCAGTGGGAATTTTCCTTGATTTTCATTAGGAAAATCTAAAAGGGATTCTTTGGTGGTGGTACACTATGTAAGCATTTTTTGATAGAACAAGATTCTTATAGCAAGGCCGCATAGGTTGAAGCCACCACCAGTCTCAAGAAGTCATTAGCAAAGACTTAGGTAAGCCTATAAGGATTATGCGTCCTACTAGTGTAGAGTTCATATGGTATATGCACTGATCTTAAAGTTGGTTGTTTGTTTGTTTGGATAGCAGGTGGATAGTTAACCATTGAATAAGTATTTGAGATGCGGTAGTAATACGATTACTTAAATTATAGAGTCATGTCTAGGAGTCATCGGCCTTCGGGCCATTGACTATAGATTACGCTGCGAAGGGATTTTCTTTTGGGAAGTAGAGTGTGTCTATATATATATATATATATATATATATATATATATATATATATCGGAGTAGGTTACATGCATAGATACTTATACCTCATAGTAGGTTGAATATATCGTAGTACGGTGGATAAAGTATGTTTCCAGTCACCAAAACATTATTTTGACTCCATCCTCATTCAAACCATATGATAGATTTAGAGGGACATGTTACTGGTACAAGATGGGAATGGTAGACGGACATGTCTTCTCGGCCATGCTTGGCACTGACAAGGCAACTAGATATTCGAGAAATATTATTAGTTCTAAGGTAGAACCTTAGTCAGTATATATGTATTATTATATTTTACTATTTCACTGTGAGTTCATATAGATAGATTTTTAATATATTTATGTTTGTTTAAAGTTACCAACACCAACGATCTGTACCCTAAAGCACTCAGGTTTTCAATTTAGTTGAAAAATCAAACCCATTAAGACAAGTGTTGTACATTAGGGCTCACAGGAAGTTGAGAATTTGGAGGTTCCACACGATAAAGGAAATTTATCAACGATAGAGTGGTCCAGAGTAGACAATAAAATAATATAACATATCTATTTATGAAGGGACTGCTCAATTAGTTTTGAGTAAACTGATTGAAGGAATGAGATTAAGAGTCCATAATTGGCCCTAAGTGTTAAGTAGGATATTGAGTGAGTTAGGAATATTCCCTAAGGCGATTATGAAATTTGTAACACATGTCTAACTATATGAATAATCATATTCAAAATAAAGGTATTTATTTCTTTAATTTAATTTTTTGTATTGTGATATAAATTATTAAGTAATTAATTCAAAGTATAATAATTACTAGTGAAAATAGTTGAAATTGTGAGTAATTAATCATATAAAATAACATTTTGCTTTAAATATTCTTGGTTTATATGTTTAGATAAAGGATATCAAAACATCCATTGAGACTAGAGTATGTAATGCTTTCAAAAGGTTTAGTAGTGTAGTACTCATGACTACTGAGGAAACCAGGAGATTACATACTTATAGTTACTGGATAACAATATAATGATTCAGCCGAGAGTTTTCTATTGGTTGATAACAACAAGGTCAAATAGAAAATTTTAATTTGAAGATGTTATGTAGTTATCTTGAATTAGGAATACTATGAAACTTCAACATGGATACTCCATTTTGATTATAGTTTTTTCATGGCATGATGACCGTTAAGCGCCTATAGTTGGGTCTGAGTTGAAGCTTTGGAAGTCGGGCACCATTTAATAGAGAACTTATTGCCTTAGTCATATAAGGTTATAACCACGATCAACTATAGTCAACTCAAAGTTAAAATCTCTTGATATGGACGTATAAGGTATAACTCAGTTAATGAATCCTTCTTCCGATTTGTATCTGATAATCAGCTGGACCTTAGATGCCTTCGCTACAAACAATCTGGTGATTCTATAGTTTTCGATATGGACGGACTGGACGCGACTTCGAATTCTGTCATGCTTGCTGATCCATCCTAGGACCGATCTTTTATCTACTGTTCTGATGATGTGGTTTATGATCCTTGTCTTGCTCTCCGGTTCCGCCCTTTTGCTGGTATTTCTGGGTCTTCGAGCTCTTCTTTGGTGACTATGGTTGTTGGTGATTCTCCCTCCTCGGAGGAGTGTTAGTTCTACTTATGTTACTATTAGTTGCCGTGACATAGCTGTCACGTACCTGTGCTGTTTTTTTTTTGTATTTTAGTAGTTAAGGTGCTTTTACCTTACTCCTGTACTTCAATTTTTATTACGTTCGTAATAAAAGTGGACGGTCCACTAAAAAACCGGCTTGCCTTGCAAAAAAAATCTCTGACTAGAGTATAACAATTATAATAAATATTATTATTGATCCAAGGACTTTGTAATTAGATTGAATAGTTTAATGTGGATATTATTGAGTTTTGACTGATACCAAACTCCATTTGTCCTAAAGTGATATATTGTTGACGAAGATAACGTTTGTAAATTATTGTCACATTACAGTACTGCTAAGGTGATCTAAAATTTGAATTTTAGCAAAAAGATATACAAGCAACGAATTTGATCAAATTACCACTCCATTAGCTAAGGTGATGTATGTAAGTTAATATTTGAATTGTTCAATGTTGATCCCTAGATGATTTCACACCATTGAATCACACAACTACATTAATGAATTCTTTAAAAGATCACATGATTTAATTAGTCTACTAACAATTATAATTAACTAAATAAATTAAAATTTAAGAAATACTGAACTTCAATGCATTTGATGCCTGTGGTGTTATTAGTAAATGGAGTAGCTGTTAGAAATTTTTTAGGCGCTATTATTAATTGTGTAGATGTATATATAAATGTTATATGTACACATATCGTTGTACGATAACGTTATATGCTTAAACAGATTTTAAATATAAATAATTATTTAAATGGGCATAGATATTTTTTGGTTCGTATATGACGAAATATGACCATCCATGGATGGGGGTGGAATATTCTAGATTTGCATCTCGATCTGAGTTTGAATTGGTAAGAGAAAGAGTAAAAGATGGTTGATCTTTTCTCCCTTTTCTCTCTATAAATATCAAGCCAACGTTATTTATTTCGGACTCATAGTTCCTCCATCTCCTTGCCGCCATAACCGTATTATCCATATCTTCGTCAACACTATATCACCTAAATATGCATATAATTAGGTTATTGTTAAAATTCCAATATTATCCATATTCAACTCGATTGGTCTATAAACAATGTCCATGGTTTAATAAGAGCGTTCATTATCAACTATATTGGTCTAGCTAGAGGATTTGACTTTGATTTGACTATAGTTAACCATGATACTAATATTATACAACAAAAGATACGAATTCTCTATTGAATAGGGTTTTACTTCTAATGCTTCAGCATAGACACAACTATAGTCGCTCGATAGTCGTCTTGTCATGATTTAACTACAATTAAGTTGAATATCCACACTGAAGTTCAACAATTCTTTAAGTCAAGACAACTATGTGGCAACATTACTTTAAGATTTTCCATTTGACCCGGTTATTATTAACCAATAGGAAATTCTCAGATGAGTCATTCCATGTTAACATGTAACTGTGACCTAGTAGCCCTATGGTTCCCCCAACAATCCCTGAGTAATGTGTTGTCCTTTGTTTGTTGGAAAATGTTACACACTTTGGTCTCAAAAGATGTATCGATGTCCTTTCTCGAAACATCTTGACTGGGAATATTTAAAACAAAATATTATTTATGTTTTAATTACACATGATTACAACTATTTACGATTTCAGTTATGTAACACCCCACACCCCATAGTATACCCAAAAAGGCATTGCTATTATTGCTTATCGTGCATGTTGCTATGTACTTTTCAATGATTATTGTTGCATATTATTTCTTATTGGTTGCTAGTTATTGTTTGATTATAAACTTTTTTGTTGATTGATTATTAATTGACTGTTTATATTTGCTGATTGATTATTGATTGATTTTTGATGCATGTTGATTGCTATTGCTAGTATATTATGTTAATTTTCCTATTCCATAGAAGAAGTGCGCAAAGTATTTCATGAATTCTGTTTGTATAAGAGTATAATTCTAGTGAAATCATCTGATGAGTCGACTAGAGAAAGTGAATGTGAATCAGATGTGGCTTTGGACCTTGAAGGCCTATTCAATTTTTAGAATAGGACTGTATGGCTTCAGATCGATGGGCTTAAGCTTGTTCAAATTCAGTGGAGCTTTTATTGATATGCCTCCAATTATTTAAGGAAATTTTTTCCCCTTTTATTTTGTTAAAATGTAAGAAAGCATAGTATAGAGATAGCTTTGTTTTAACTTGTAATTTTAGTAGTGTGCGTGTCATTTTCGATGGTAACATGTTTATTTATGATGTTGGTTGCATTAGATATGCTTGTTGCAAAGTTTGTTATAACATGTTTATTTGAGATGCTTGTTGCATTCGATGTGTTTGTTGCGCAGTTACTTGTAACATATTTATCAAGGATACTTGTGGCATGGTTTGATATAATATATTTATTTGAAATGATTATTTTATATGATGCTTAAATCCATGGTTTAATGTTAAGGTTGTGATTAGTCCTCCTTGTTGAGTACATAATTATGTGCATGAAAGCAGCTACGTGCTATTGGGATGCTTATTCGCTCAGATTAGCATCTAAATGACATGCTCTTACTATGAAAGAGGCACGTACGATCTATGGTGTGGATGGTATGGGTATACATGATTGTATGTTCTCAAAAAAGAGATGCTTCTGATATGAGTTGTGTGCGTGTGTGTGTGCATATGTTGTTTTGGGATATTTCCAGAGCTAAACTCGCAAAGGAGATGCTATTGAATTTTTCTAAAACAAAGTAGATTTTAAATCCTCAAGGTTATGAGGTATGTACCATGCTTTTGAATTTTTATCATGCCGGGTTGCATTGGGTACTCATATAAATTTGGGGATAAAATTCTTTTAAGTAGGGGAGAATGTAAAAACCCCGCATTGTTATGATTGGATACCTAAATATTTAGTTTAAATATTGAATCGTAGATTAAATGAAGGTCTAAAATTTAACTTTTGGCATATGGGAAAATAAGGACTTGAGACTACTTATGTTGAGATCAGATTGTTATTGTGAATCAAAACGGGTATAAATATCACTATATTTGGAGTTATGGTGTTTTTATGATTTACTTATTATTATATGTATTCTATAAAAATACGTGTGTAATCGGGTATAGTGGGATCTCAACTGACAGCTTGTGTTTTTGGGATAAGGACTTCCTCATTGGACTTGCGGTTGAAGAATTTTTGGAATCGAACAATCTGATATGCTATGTGGTCGTACGAGCCCAAAATGTGTGGCTATTTATTTGAGAAGTCAAATGAAATATTTTTTTATTATATATAAATCCTCCCCACACATGCTACTTTTCCTCCATCTACTTTTCTTCTCCCCTTTAAAACTTATCCTCCTCTATACATGAACATTACCTCTCCCTTCTTCAAATTAAACCAAGAGCTTCGGCCATCATTTGGGAAAATGAAGAGTGGCATAATGTTCTACTAGGCGAGACACATGATATGGTACTCATATTGGTCAATATGGTGATGGCTTTGTGAAGGTTGCTGCTAGGGTTGTAGGTTTCTTGGCTTTGGGAGGAGCTAAGTGGGATTAGGCAGAGAGGAGTGTGGGAATGGACTTAGAGGATAAAGACAAGGAGGTTGGTGATGCAATGACCGGCGTGCGACACCCTAAGGTAAGTGTTGACATTTTCCTAGTATAGTGAGGGGGCTAAAGTCATGAATTGAAGGAAGGATAATCGCCGCACAACATGATGAACAGGGTCCATCATGCGTGATTTCGTGGAGCGTAGCTCATGTAGTGGTGGTTAGAAGGTGCGGCAAGATTGGGTTATACTTTAGGTAGGTGAGATTTTTATTTTGGAAAGAAGGGACTAAATTATTAATGAGGTAACTAATGATTAATTAATTAGTTTAATTAATCTCATTTTGTATTTAATTCATATCTCTTACATATAAGGTCCAATCAATATGCAATCTTCGTCGTTGCACTCGTAGTAAGATTGTCTACGGCAAGATAAATGTTTGAATTAGATTCGAATACTTGAGAAATTACAGTTTAGGTGAACAAAAATTATAACTTTGAATATATATTTCATTATAAATTCCTCTAATTATATATATATATATGTATGTATGTATGTTAAAAAATTACCAGGGAGAGGGAGAATAATATATTAAGTAATTATTTTCATACTTAATTGGATTGGTTTGAGTGGATATTTAGGATAATGGACTCTCTCTGTGTGTGTGTACACACACACACACATATATATATTATGCCCTATTCGGTAAGTTTGATGGATTTGATATTAATTTATAACATAGTTATAAATAAATTAAACTCTAATTTGTAGAAATATCAGTGATAGAAATATTATTAAATATTTTATTACTGATATTTGGGATAGTTGATTGAGATCCCATATACATAAGTATTGTGTTCTATTCGTATTGGATAGAATTAGATAGAGTTGAAATTATAACATGATTATAAATTAATTAGAACTATAATTTGTAGTTATATTAGACATACCAATATTATTATATATTTTATTACTATTTGTAAATTAGATGTATGACCTTTAAAATAAGCTATAATGCTAAAATAATGATTTAATACAGGTTAAACTTGTGGCTTTACAGCTTATCTAGCTTAGATATTGGTTTATTATTGTGTAAATCAATAATCATCTAGCTAGTGAATTTCTATAAAGGTTACTTAAGAAGTTAGAATAACAAAAAATACTGTATTACTTAATAATTTTGATCATGGTTATAAAATCTCAAATATTATAATAATGTGATTTATTGACTTTAAATCCTAAGAAATGGTTTGAGATATATGTATATATACATATATATATATATATACATACATATTATATATACATGATCTATATAATTATTTAAGGCCTTATGGATAGATAAACTTAATTTAAATAGAAGAATTAAGTGAAAATAAGCTATAATACGATTGATAGGAAAATGCACTATTATATAAAATAAGTGTGAGACTTCTATAAAAAAGTAGAAAGAAGATATGATTATTAGATTTGTGACTTTAGTAAGATGAATTTTGGTTGATTTGTTTATATGATTGTATATGTGAATTGTTATTGATATGGAGATAATAGATTTGTTACTTTGGTTATGTATTGCCTTCTTGTATGTAAATGTGCAGGATATGTGTTTATAAGTTCCGTATAGTTGGACTAATTTTGTATATACATGCATATATTTTATGTGATTTTTATGTCTATATGTATAAATATAGTTCTAGTAAGTCCGACTTAGGGCTACCGGTTAGTGCATGAAATCCACTATACCATTGCGGTGCAGGGGTGGAGGGAGGCTGAGATGTTAGTTTGAGCAGGTCATACATTGTTTCATGGTACGATTAGGTGCTGTAATTAGACTTACATGCCAACTTTTTTGAGGAATTGGTGTTCAAGAGAGTCCACATGTTAATTATGGCTACCAATGGGTCTCTTTGGTAGCTAATGGGATTTCAACATGATTTATAGATATGCCATTTAAGTATAGGTATAGTTCGGTATGCCCGACTTAGAGTTATCAAATAGTGGAGGGAATATATTATACATGTATGTAAAGATAGGGTTCAATTGATATATATGTGTGTGTAATTATAGATGCATGGCTTGGGCGATTTATGTACATTGGTTTGGTATGCCTGACTTATGGCAACCGAGTAATGCGAGGCACTTCAAGAACAAATCACAACCCACACGGGGAAGACAATACTTAAATGTTTTGTACAGGTGTGGGAAGGTACGTGAGGTTCAACATTTTAATACAATTCTGGTATGTCAGTGTAGATAACCGCAAGGGAAGGTTGCTAGTGACAAAATCCTTTGTACCACTGAGACGCCGACCTACAGATGTGATCCCAAAGTAGGGGCGGAGAGAGATTGGAATGACAGCCTAGAGTAGGTCATATACTATTCTATAGTACAATTGGATTTTGCGATACAACCTACAAACTAACTTCTTTATAGGTGTTGGTTTCTAGGGAATTCCACAAATTGGTCGAGGCTTTCGATAGGTCTCTTTGGTATCTAATGGAAATTCAGGACGGGTATCAGTTATAAAGATCCATGTTTTGGTTATAGGATATGAACATGCTATGTTAGTAGCATTGTATATTATTGTATTTATTTTGCATTTCAGATGCTTTGATAGGGATTGGGGGATCTATAGCACCGTTGCTTATGAAGTGATGTATTACCCTTACACTCGTTTTTCATATTCGATACAATGCTTGCTAAAATATGTATTGCTTCGTAAGAGAACCACTATTATGTATCATTCAGACTTGTTGTTTTACGGATGAAGTAAAATGATGTGTGATTAGTATTACCCATTGATCTGTGCTCATGTTTATTAGATTTTTATAGGTTGCATGTATATACAGTACTTAGAGATGGTTCTTACCATACCAGACTTCATGTTTGATTCGTATTTGTCTTAGTCTTTTTATATCATGACAACTTTCAAGTACTTGATTGAGTAGCTTGGGAGTTAGGTGTTTTTGGAGACGGGCTTACAGGATAGCTCGAGCATTCTGGAGGCATGAAGTCGATATATTGGATGTATATACTTATTGGTGATGCAGTACATGGAATACATGTTATTTTGTATATGATACTTGTAATATCAGATACTATATTCAGAACTCCATACGAATGGAGTTAATGTATTATGACTTTCAGTGCTAATATTTATTTTCCAGTTGCTTTTGCTAACGTAGTCACTTGTATATTGTTTATCTTATTTTTTTCATGTATATTTGGTAAATTATCATACAATGTTGACTCAAGATTTTATGAAGTGTGGGTCATCACATTACTCTTCATCTTTATTTCGGTTGGAATGTAGTTTGTTTGTCTGTAATGTAATAAAGTGATAAAATAACACAGTTGTAATTAAAACGGGAAAAGAAACCTACTTCTCGAGTTAGAGGTGTTGCAGAGATAGCTCTTGGAGTTTGTATGACCAATACTCAGTTAACCATTCAAGAGTCGCTTAGGAGATAATAACTGCAAATCTCTTTATCTAAGTTGTTACAGTAATGTTTGTGCTTGGATATGTTTTCTCAGATAGAAACTATGTCCACAATCTACTGCGCATATACATATTATTCTAACTTGTGTTTATTATTAAAAATTCGGTTGTTACGTTCACTTCATATTACCCGCACACGTCGAGTGTGTGATCCTTGCGATGTCACTTGTCTTGCACTTGTTTGAAAATATTTGTGACATATCCATAATCTCTAACTCCAACGCGAGAGCGTATGTTTGGGACTGATCATTGTTGTTTATTTCTGCATTAGTTTCAAAGATTCGATGAAAATATACATTTAAAAAATATGTTTTTAGTATTTTCTTCATCTTCGTTGCACGGTACACACTTGGTTTCAACCCATGTACTCCTTTGGCTTAACTTCATTTTTGTCTTACGGAGGCTGTTCACCACCTTGTATAAGCAAACTGCCATTTTGGATACATATATTTTATGCCATGTAAAGCTGGCCCATGTTTTTTTATCAAATTTTGTTCCAATTGCACCCTAGGTTCTTTCGAATGGGCATTTGCCTTTGTTGCAACATGCCACCCCCAGAAATCTTCTTCCTTACCACTACATGTTCTATACTTCCCATTTCTTCGCTCATTTATCCTAAGAAACCCATTCATTGGCATTTGCATCCCACTTCGTCTATTATTTCATTTACTAGCATTATTTTTGCTTCTTGTTCTAACTATCATGTGAGATTCTAACCTATACACCAACCACCCCCCTTGGATCCACGGGTCATACCACAACGATATAGATTTCCCATCCATTAGTCTTTTCCTCATGCACTTTATAGCTTTTGTCCTTGTTCTCAGCAAGAATTTCTATATACTCGAAAATTCACTTCTCTTCCACATATGCCAAAAGGACCATTGTTTGACATACTTTGCTTACATCCACAACCGCTGAAATTCCTTGCGAACTACTCTCCAAATTAATTTGACTCCCAAAGCCATATTTAACTCTTTAAAGAATCTAAGGCACATATCCGCTCCTCTTCTTTCGGTCTGCACACTATCTTCTAGGAAACTTAGCAAATTTTCCTTTCCACTAAAAATTAAGACACTGATGCTTGATTTTATTGCTAGCAGCTTAAAGCATTGCATCCAATATTGTAAAACTGGACATACAATGGACTTGACAAACTCCATACATCCTACGATACTAAGAAGTTTGCTTCCTACCCTTGTATTTTTTTTGATTCGATCAATTAAGCACAAATAGTCTTTATACTTTAGATTCATGCTAGATAAGGGTATTTTGACATACCAAATTGTTAGTTCCTCTGTTTAATGTTGACAATATTTATTATCTCCTCTTTACATCGTACAACTATGAAAAATATGATAGACTTTTCACAATTTACCTTCGATCGTGGGCTTTTTGCATCTTGCTAAAGACCCTTTTATTGTCGTAGCTCCTTCATAATCAGCCTCATGAAGACAAGAATGTCATCTGCATGGATGGTTTGTGTTATTTGGTTTATAGACAAAATTATCCTTGCCCCCAAAACCATTTACAGTCTCATGAGCAGACAAAATTCCATCTCCCATTCTCCTATTAGGAACGAATGCATTTTGGTTTTTCAACATTAGGTCTTCCATAAAGAGTTTTTGCTTATTGCATAAAATTTTAGCAAATATTTTGTATTTAATATTGTAATAAGAGATTGGCATGAAGTGTTGTACATCAAATGCATGCTTGTACTTCTAGACGAAGTGGATGAAATTGTGATTGAATTCATTTAGTATTTTCCCTTCCTAAAAAATATCATTCAATGCCTTCATGGATTAGCCCTTTGATAATTTTCCAATGAGTTTTGTAAAACTTGGAACCAAATCCGTCTGGGCCTAGTGCGGTTCTGTTATTTACGCTAAAGATGACTTCTTTAATTTCAAATTCTTTAATTTTATCATTAAGAAAGTTTCTCCCATATTCGATGATGTATACTATACTGGGTTGGGCCATTGAATAGCTCCGAGAAGTATGTAACTACTTTATCCCTAAAACTCTCTTGATCTATGTACGTTGCTCCATCTACTGAAATGTTACTATTCCAATTATTCATGCATCTTTTATTTGACATCTTGGCATTAAAAAAGATATCACTTCATCATCTAAGAGCAGCTGATCACTTTTTGCCTTTTGTATCACATCAATTATTTCATGTTTCAATATAACTTCCAAACATTCCTTCATTCTTTCTAGCTTTGAGGCTGTTGATGGTCCCATCCTCTGCTTAAGACATCATTGTAGTTTAGCACATTGATTTCAAATTTTTGTCACCTCTCTTCTTGTGTCATTTTTATCCTTGCTCCAGATTCTGAGGTTCATCTTAATAGCCTTTTTTTATATACTAAGCAGTATAACGATTTCCCTTCATATACTACACTCCACCTCGCATCAAATGCTTCACTGTAACTATCAAATAAATGCCAATGGTTCATGTACCTAAAAGGTCCCAAGTTTTCTTTACTTTATTAAACTAAAGAAACATATATAGGTGTATGGTCGGTGATAATCAAGGGCAAGTAGCTAGCACTAGAACATTGGAAATACTTCATCCATTCAACATTCATGAATACTCTATCAATTTTTGATATAATATACCTTTTCGAGCGTGACCACCTAGTGTATTCAAAGCCTTTAACGTCCATTTTAAATACTTCTACTCTTACAGCCCATGTGTCAAGTTCCATCGGCTTGCTAGAAAGCATGAGATTTCCGCCACTTTTCTCACTTGCTTCTTTGATGCTATTAGAATCTACTAGCATAATCAATGGTCTGAATATGCATATAGAATCCTTCTCTAGATTATATCATAATTTATCTCTAAGTTTTTTGAAATTCTGCGCATACACAAAAGTGCGGTTGCAATGAACTCCGCTCGCATTACATGCCTCTAAAGTAAGATGTTGGTCAATCATACTTATTATGTTAAAATTCCATACTTCCGTATCAATATTTGAAATAGCATGAAACATTGCTAATATTGCAACGTTTATGTACGACCAGCAATTTTGAACACTTCATCTTTGAATATCGTAACTTCAGAAATATGGTTAAGTGTTATAAAAGTGATTTTATAACCTTGTTAAAATCTTTGTAATTAATAAATAATGATAGGAAACTTGTTTTTGATTTTTTTTACAAAAATAAATACTTTGAAGAAATATTGATAATGTGATCGAAAATTGTTTTATCAAGAAACGAATTTTTATTTCAATAAAAGTTGTTCAAACTTTATGTACATGTCTAAATAACATATGAAGTCATAGTAGCGAATAAAAATATTTTGATAAATTGTGGTTAACTAAATCCACCTTAGAAAGCTTTTAGAAGGTGTGAGGTGGAGATATTTTCTTTTGCTTTTGAGGCGAAATGAAAGTCACACGGAGACACATGGAGAAGGGGTGATGTTTGGCTGGCTAGAGATGATGAAGGGAGGTAAGGTAAACTCTTGTGTTGCCTATATAAGTGCACTAAGGGGTTCACAAATCCTTTTTACATTTTATACAAAATAGGAAAAGCTCTTCGCTCTCTCTTTCTCTTCTAAATAAATTCTGAAAACTAGAATCAAATACACCAAAACTCTCTCAAAACTCTAGTATAAGCCCTATAACATCTTAGAAAAAACTATTAGCAACTTGAAGCTTGAAGAATTGGAGCACATTAGCCCCGTTTAACCCTAGGCCGTGAGCAAAAAGAGACTATACGTTGCCTTGGCCGTGAGTAAAGTGGTAAAGGTAGGAAGTTTGGGAGCTTGCAAAGTTGAGGTAGGAAGAAGGAAGCTAAGTCAAGGCTTGTTCTTGGTTTTTACTTATTGAAGCGTGAGAAATCTCACCGTTTGAATGAATATAAAGAGTGCGTGTATGCTATTTTTACTATAGTATTGTGCTTGACTTTATATTGATATATTTGTTGTGATTCTTGCTTTGGAAAACAAATGACATATGTAAAAGATGTATTTGTATATCTTTCTACGACTTTTTGCATAGCCTTGACATAAAAGCACATAAGGATTGATTGGGCTTTGATTGAATCGGACTTTTAAATTGGAATGGTTTTATAGGGACTAGTCACTATAAAGCATTTACAAATGCCTTGCGGTAGGCATTTTCTATAAGAATATGTAGACAGATCCATAGGGTTTTCATGCTATGATTGTGATGTATATTGATTACTGTAAAAGAATTGGACCTCAAAAAGATTGTCTGCGGATCAAAAAAAGAAAAAAATTCATGCACAAAATTTTTCTCTTGTTCATACTCAACGATAGTACATTCTGGCCAATGTAGTATCTCTGAATCCATTTAACATCATTTTAGAAATACTATAGTTTCTGTTTTGAACTTTAATTATTTTAAAATGACTTCAAATTTAAATATTTTACTTCAATCCTTTTACACTTCGTTTATAACATATATTAATGTATTTTAAAAATGGTTTGAAATTTAAATATATTTTTAATAATTAATTATAAATTATTAAAGTAGAAGGTTTACTTTTAATAAAAGAAAACATGTTTTTTGAAGATTTTAAATAAATTGTAAAACTATTTTTAAGTAATATTTTAAACAAATGTTTAAACTGTAATTATAAGTATTTTAAAGTATTTTTAATTATATATAGTTTGTAGGAAATTAGTTAATTATTTTATTAAAGTATTAAAAAACTTATGTAAAATGATATCTTTTTAATTGTTTTTAGAATTTTATTGAATACCTTAGTTTACAAATAAATTAGTATACACACACACACATACATATGTACATATGTATGTATGTATATATCATTTTCAGAGGGATTTAAAATTATAAACAAATGTTTTTAAGAAGGGTTTAGGAGTTATTTAAGTAGCTTAATCGTGCTTTGTTTTGTTTTCTTGTTTACGAAAAGTAATTAATACTACACTTAGACTAAAAGCTAACAAAGTGTCTTGTCTACCTTTGACAGTTAATAATGGTGTTTGAGTAGGGTTTAGAAGCAATGGTGAAATAACCTACGGGTATTACTCTTGATCGAGGGATAGTAAATTGAGAAGGTCGTAAACATGATAAGTATACGAAATTTGATTTACATAAGTGACCGTTTTTAGTACTACATAATCGATTAGTTGACTATCGAACTTGACCAAATAACCTTGGAAGTGTATGAAAGCTTCGCGGCTTCATACGGTTTGAGATCCCTTAAGGAGGACTCGTTGGTATGAAATGACTCAAGCTTTGAGAATTGTACATATACGAGATCCCCTGGGAGGACTATACACTTACTTCTAAAAGAAATGGAGTTGAGTTAATCAAAATTTCATCGATTTAGTTATGAGGAGTTCAAGATTGAATAAGTATACTTATATAGTACTTACCGAAAACCACGTTAAAATTAGTATACAAGTTTACGTTTTAGTAGCGACTGTGAAGTGGAATGTTATAGAGTTGAACTGTCTATCTTAAGGTTAAATCCATGTGAGAGGTCAACATTAACACTTCAGATTACCACCATAAGGTTAAGTCCAATGGAGATATTAAGACTAGCATTTGTTGAACGACTTGTGCTAGAATTCTTAAAAGGATTCATGATCTGTTAAAGTGATAAAAATCATGTGAGAGATGCTAAATGTTACTTTACCATTGAAAATGACAGAAACAAAGTAGGCCTCATAGTCTGGGGTTTAACTAACCCAAAGGGGTATATCAACTCCATATTTAGAGATTCTTATCGATGTTGCTGGCGAGAGTTAATGATATCTAGTATCACATGTTCGAGTGTGAATCTGCTATGTTTACTTAGAGGTATATTTTATCTAGAGATATATGTTGCTTGGAAGGTAGTTTCTGACTGTTGTCACGGAGGCCAGCTTTAGTTTAATGAGGGGACCTCCATGGAAAATCCATATGCGAGTAAGCCTTAGTGCTTTTATATGTACATCTAATATTGTTGTGTCACGAGATGCAAGCAACACACCTGTTTTTTTATTTATATTTTACACCTTAGACATTATCTATTATATCCTCATATTTACTTACCAGATTATTTGGCTTCTTTTGAGGGGGAAACGGTAATGGTGATTCATACGGTCTCAAAAGTTACTATTATATGGATGCATGTATCTTGAGTTTCGTGTACTAGACTTATGTCTGATATGTGGTTTTTATTTAACTTAAATTCCTCGTGTATTCTTTCGAGTGGGGCGAGTAAAGCAGGTTTGACTTTGAATGCTTCAAAGCTTCAGGAGATGAGCTGGAGGCTTCCATTTATCTACCTATTTCTATTTTCATTGCACTAGTATTATGTATTTATAATCATTGAGAGAACAAGTAGTTAAAAATGTCTAGACTGATGATGGTACTTAGGTTTTGTAACTCTAAGCTTACTCTGTATTTTGGAATATCATTTTTTTTAATATTGCATTTTATCGTTTCGCTTGTGAGATTCTGATATTGCAAACTTTCTTGTATTGTTTCTTTTTCTTTTTACTTTAT
The DNA here is from genome assembly GCA_030765085.1 of Allium cepa. Classification (NCBI taxonomy): domain Eukaryota; kingdom Viridiplantae; phylum Streptophyta; class Magnoliopsida; order Asparagales; family Amaryllidaceae; genus Allium; species Allium cepa. The sequence goes on along the minus strand of CM060935.1, from coordinate 839,175,894 downwards.
CCCAACAATCTGTCTTTCCAGCACTTGGATGTTTGGCATACGAATACCGCGGATGTATTGGTGTCGACATTCATAGGTCAAAAAGTCGGGTCATTATATCTGGTATCAAAGCAAAGGTTTAGTGACCTTGGCTTTGGTTGGGTATGGCTCATTAGAGAAAGGATAAGAAACACTCTAGAATGAGTTGAGTGTATTATACATATACGAGAGCATATTGGTGTTTTTCTATAAAATACATATAATATTTCCTTAAGAGTAACTCTTTCTTTGAAATAAATCTATCATTTAAGTATCCTAAAGATGTTTTGCTATGTTTAGGTAGTAAGAATTACGAGTACTAGAGCTAGTAATGCTAGAGGAGGAGGTAGAGGTGGGAGAAGTAGTGATGTTACTAATGTGGAACTTGGGCATAGAGGAATTCCCTCCTATTCAAGAACCAGGGTGAATGTTGTGGAAGAGGTTGTGCAGGTTCGGCTACATATGAAATTTGCTTTGCTAAGCCATGACTTTGAGTGATCCGTTCGTAAGAGGTTCAATGGCACCAAGAGTATCATCGAGGTTCAGACTTAGCCTAGTTTGTGTGGTAGGATTTTTGCAGACAATGGATTTGGATGATGCAATGAAGCATCGTTTGGCATCGCAACATCTGACTAATGGTGCAATGGATTAGTACGGTTTGATTATTTCAGATGTCTAGGAGAATGACTTTCCTTGGGCCTAATTCAAGGAAGTGCTTGAGATGAAGTTTGTTTCAGAGGTCGGAAAGACTATGTTTTTAGGAGCTTCCTATATCTAAAATAGGGTGCTATGTCATTTCTTGAGTATGAGAACAAGTTCAATGCATTATCTCAGTTTGGGCTTAGGTTGGTAAATGCATCGCTAAAGAAGAACGAGATGTTCATTGTAGATATGCATCCAGAGTTCAAAGGGACATGACAAGTCCTATCCAGGGGTCGTTTGTGAATTTAATAGGTATGGGTTTGAGGTTTGAGTGTTTGGCTCCAAAGCCATCTATATCAGCACCAACGGAAAACAACAACAAGTGTAAGTTTCAACTATCAAAGGACGTTTCCAATTTAGCTTGCTATATAAGTGGACAAAAGGAACATTTTGTTAGGAATTGTAGGTCAGATGCGAGAGGACAAGTGGTTAAAATGCTAATTGAATGTAGCTAATTAAAGCGCTGATTGCAAAGACACCAAAGCTTAAGCCATAGGTAGCCAAGAGTTAGTTTGCATCGAAGAATGGTTACAACTACCACCGTTCAGGTCATTTAGTCAAAGATTGTTCGATTCTTTAGAAAGGCCACCTGCCTAGGGTTTTCGCACTTGTTGCAGCACCTTCCACTTCTGCAACTACAAAAGGGAAGCAGGTTCTTGAAGATGTTTATAGCATTCATGTTTTGTTTGATTTTATTGCTTCTCTTAGTTTCTTATCCCATAATTTTGTTGATAGACTAAAAATTAGAGCCAATTATGGCATTGAGTCTACTTGCATGTCAAACCCTATAGGGGCTCGACCAATCTTAGTATGATATGTTTAGGAGTTTAGGTTACTTGTTTTGGCCAACTCCTTTCATATTATATGTATTTTATTGGTTTTTTGAGTTTTGATGTTTTTCGTGGGATGGATTAGTTATCAAGGAATGATGATGTCCTTGATCGTGTTGAGCGAACTATATTATCGAAGAAAGGAAGGAAGATTATGTTAGTGTCTTGTGAACGGCCTAGCTTTCTTATAAGTAGTTTTCTTTATTATCTTGATGTGGAGGAAGAGGAGTTAGGGTCAATCTTTATTGTGCAGAAGTTTGAGGATTTGTTTGAGGAGGTGTCGAGTTCATCCCTTCATCGTGAGATTGAATTTCATATTGATTTGGTTCGAGATGCTAAACCTATTATGTTGTATATGCATAGGCTATCACCGAAGGTTAGAATTAGCTAACCATGTCAAAAATTATTTGAGTAAAGGCTTGATCCGACCTAGTCGATGGAACTGGGGAGTGTTCATCGTCTCTGCTATGAATGCAGACTATTCCTTAAGACTTTGTGTAGATTACTATGAGCTTAATAATCGGTCTGTTAGAAATAGGTATCCTTTTCTTAAGATAGATGACTTGTTCTATTAGCTTCATGTTATTTGGGTATTTTCTCAACTTTATCTTGACACGGGGTTTAATCAGTTGAGGATAGCAGAGGAGAGTGTACATCGATAGCTTTTAGGTCTACTAAGTTTTATGAGTGGTTAGCTATCTCGTTTAGCCTAACTAATGCTCCAACGTATTTTATGGACTTGATAAATCGGGTTTTTAGGATGTGTTGAACTAGTTTGCTCTTGTGTTTATTGATGATATTCTGGTCTACTCTAAGACTAATGAGAAGCATATTCGCCATATGAGGAATATACTTGAAACACTAAAAGAGTGTGAGATGAAATCTAAGTTCTCTGTACAACCCTATTTTTTTGCATATAATTTAAATTTGATTTTTATTTTATTTTGAAATTATTTTAAACTTGTTTATTTCAAACATTTCATTTTTAAATATAAATTTTGATTATTATTTTAATTATAATTTCAAACTGGTATAAATTGAATATTTCCCTGAAAAATGGATTTGTGGTCAAAACTGATCAAACTTTGACTTTTAAATTTAAATATTTAATTCTTTAATTTTGTCTTTTATTATGAAAATAGATTTAATATCATGAATATTGCTTTTTGTTTCGTCGAAATTGAATTTAAATTGTGAAAGTTATACCCTTTACAATATTGGGTGTATATAAGGTTATTTAACAATATTCTTTGTTTTAATTTATATAAATGATATTTTTACTTGATAAATATTATTCTAATTTGTATATTTATGTTATATTATGTATATTTTGACTTTTAAATATTTTTAAAGTGATGTTTGAATTTTCCAAAGCTTATTGGATTTATTTTCTATTTTTAAAGCCTAGTTTCTATTTTCTTTGCTATTTTCTTCATTTAAATTATATTTAAATTAAAATTTATATATTTATTTGTGAATGCATTTTATTTTATGTTATTATCTTTGTTATAAATATTTTATAAGTACATAAAATTTTTCCAAAGTTCATTGCATTTATTTTTCATATTTTCAAGACTAGTTTGCAATTTTTGCTGTTTTATTAATTAAATTATATGTAATTAATATTTATTTATTTTGTTTACTTGTTTAATTTATTTCTGAGTTTATTTTATCTTTATTTATCAGTATTTTAAATGTATTTAAAATTACAAAAAGAATTAGAGAAATATGAAGAGTTTAAAACCTTTCATTTACCTTTGACTTTTCACCTCCCTGCCTTTTCATTTTTCAGCCTCCACTTACATTCAATTGTGGCCGTTCCTTATACTATCTTCAGCCGTATCTTTTTTTTTTCATTTTTCACGAAAATTCTTCCTTCTCATCTCTGAAAATTTCAGCCTCCATCATCTCCAAGAGTTTGGTAAAATTCTTTTTCTTTTCCATTGCTTTTCTACTTGTTTATGTTGTTTTCACTTGCTTTCTCACCTTTGTAGCTCAGCCCCTTGCTCCTCCTTCACCATGGCTGCCACCACCACCACCTGAGCCAGCCTCCACCACCTCCTCTACAGCCCCAAGCCACTGTCCATGCACCCATGTGACCAAATCCGACAATATCTACACAAACTTCACCTATATGCACCATAGCCAATCACCTATGCCTTCATCACTTTCAACCACCCGTTGGCCGCCACCTACTCCACCTCCACCATCCATGGATGACCTGGAACCCGTTGCCACACCATCCTACAGCCCACTACAGTGATGGCCGCACCATGCTAGCTTGTGGCCGAACTCATATGTTGCATAGGATCCATGGTAGTTGCATTGTAGTGTTAGTTCCATGCACCTATCTCTCTACCATACTTTGCTCCATCATTTTCCCATGCTAGGCCGATCTTTAGGAACCCAGACCAGATCCAAACCATGCCTTTAGCCGTGCCATTTCAGATCTGGAGCTGAAGCATAGGTGGTAGAAAGCAAGTGCAAACACTTTGGATTTGTTTATGCATCCAATTCTATCATTGTTTAATGGTATTTTGTGTTGAAACTTATGTGTTGTTATACTTGTTTTGTTGAATGTATCCAAGAGAATTGATACTTTGGCTCTCCCACTCATCTTTGTGTCGTGTTATCGTTCTTGTTGGGATCTCATTCGTGCATTCGTTGTTGTGTCTCCAGCTCAAACATGTGAGTTATCCTCACTAGACAATATGTACATATATAACTAGTAAATTGACCCCTTTTGAATCTGTAAAATGCATTATCATGTTACATATGCTATATTATGATTATATGATGTTCACCCATGCTTAAACACCTATTATAACATCTGTTACTGTTATATTATGTTGTTCTGTTATTTTTATCAGTTTATCACACTGCAAGTTCCCTTTAGATTAGAATCACTATGGGTTGAAATGATACATACCCGAACGAACTTTAGAATAGGGGAAAATCGTTATGGGCTGAAATGATAGGCCTGAGCGATTTTTATTTTATTTCATTTACTTGGGACTGCGGGTTTGAAATGATAAAACCCGGATTTTCTTTGTAAATTACAGGTTGAAATGAAACATTACCCGTATCACTTTTCCCAGGCTAGAAAATTATATACAGACCTGTAGTTAAAATATATTTTTCTAAAATTTTTAAAAACATGTTTGAAATGTAAATATTACATCTGTTACTGTTATATTATGTTGTTCTGTTATTTTTATCAGTTTATCACACTGCAAGTTCCCTTTAGATTAGAATCACTATGGGTTGAAATGATACATACCCGAACGGACTTTAGAATAGGGGAAAATCGTTATGGGCTGAAATGATAGGCCTGAGCGATTTTTATTTTATTTCATTTACTTGGGACTGCGGGTTTGAAATGATAAAACCCGGATTTTCTTTGTAAATTACGGGTTGAAATGATACATTACCCGTATCACTTTACCTAGGCTAGAAAATTATATACAGACCTGTAGTTAAAATATATTTTTCTAAAATTTATAAAAATATGTTTGAAATGTAAATATTATAATATTTTGATTTAAAACATAATTAAAAATGATTTTTGTGAAGTATTATTGATTATTTGGAAATTTATAGGTTAAATAAATTATGGAAAAGTTAGAAAATTTAAATGTAAGTTATTTTGGAAATTTTGATTTAATTATAATTGGAAATTAAATTAAATATGAAATTATGATAAATTTATGATAATTTGAATTTAAAATGAATTTAAAATGATTTTATAATATATTAATGGTTTTTGAGTAAAGTTAAAAAGTGAAAGGGATGATTATTTAAGTTGAAATTTTAAAATATAACCAAATGAGAATTTGTGAATTTGGCTTAAAAGTGAATTTTAAGTTAAGTGAATAAAATTGAAATTAAGTTATATTTTGAAATTTAAACTTAAGTGTTAAGTTGAAATTTAATTTAATGAATTTAAATTTGAATGTTGAAATTTAATAAGTGAATTATTATTAAATCTTGATTTTTGAATGGAAATTTAACTTTATAAAATCATGAACTTAAGGAAAATTAAATGTTGTTTATAAATGTGAAAATGTATGATTTTATAAGTAAAAAAAATGTTTTAAACAAAATTATAATTGGTTGTGAAATTATATTGAATATTTGAAGTTAATTAACTGTATTTTTGAAATGCTATTAATTACAATGTAAATGATATTACAGTATTTGTAAATGCTGTAGTTGATGATAATGAACTAAAAAGCTAAATTAAATTAAAGGCTATTATAGCAATCTTTTTAAGTGCTATAATTGTTGAATTTAACTAAGTTATTTGAAATTTAAGTAAACCCTATTATAGCATTTTTAAAATGCTGTCTTTTGTTAAATTGAATCGTTTTGAATGTAAATTTTCGTAGCGTTTTCTTAATGCTGCAAAAAGTGAATTTTCACTGTTTTGATAAACTTAAGTGAATAAATGAACTTTGGAAGTTGAAAATTTTGGAAATTTAATACTTTAATTATTAAATATAATAACTTCATTTTAATGATTTAAAATGATTTTTGAAATATAAACTGTTTTGAAATGTGAATTGAAATGGTATTTTAAATTGAATAAAATGAATAATGATTTGAAAGGAAGTTTTGAAAGATATGATATTTTGACATTAAATGATTTGAAAAAAATGAAGTTTTGAAAGATATGGTATTTCGATATTAAAATGATTTGAAAAGAAATTCTGAAAGATATGATAATTTGGAAATGAAGCTTTGAAAGGTTATGAATTTTAATATATTAAAATGATTTGAAAGGAAGTTTTGAAAGGATAGGATAATTTAATATATTGAAATGGATAGAAATGATTTAATATTTATTTTGATAAATATTTGAATTTGGAAGATATGGTATGATGATATATTGAAATGGTTTGGAATGATTAAATCTTTATTTTGATAAAGATTTGAATTGAAATGATATTTTATTTTGAAGTATAAAATATTGTTTTAAAGTTATAACTACGGGTTATAATAACGATTGGTTGGCAAAGAGACCGGGATCGGATATGGGCATACTCTCTGTCGATACCGAAAACCACTTTGACTAACCGTGTACGCGGTGGAGATTCCAGAATGAAGTAGGATGGTGGCGACGTTCTTGAGGTATATTTACGTGGACCCAACTCCCGTGAGTTGGCATAAGGTGGCTAAAACAAGAGCGATCTCGGGCCAAGTGAGGTCATTCCTCCTATCGGACACATTCCTTCGATACTATACTCTTACTGGTGATTGATTAGATGGCCATCCTCCGATTTTGATATGGGAGTGTGTTCCGAGGTGGGCGTATGTGGCTGCTGCGTTACCACCAGCCCGTGTGTGTAATTGGTATATCTACCCTGCCATTGCCTTGTGTGCCGTGTCACCTACCATACCGAGCCTTTACTACGAGTTTGTTTTTCTCCCGTAGCCCGTGTGGTATCCTCTGACAGTCACCCGGAGTGGAGATGGCATGATATTGGATGGACTACTGGGACTATCATGTGTGAAGGGTGATATGGGTAGCCCGGAACGCTATTTAGAAGTAAGTTTATTTTACTGTAGACATTATTATAATAGCAAAACATTACTACATAGTAAATAGTTTAACGGATCCTTAAAGGATGGGCGGTCCCAAACATCCTTTAAGTTACTTGTACCTTATTACAGTTCACTTGAGTTGGTTTACATTATGTAAGTATATATTGTCCTGACTCGAGTGTTTGTATTTTTATTTACGCTCGGGTCAGCCTGAGTTATTCACAGATTTGGATTCCACTTTCTGGAGATTGGAATCGCTGGAGATTATCTGCTTATCTAGTTTTATCTATTCCAGTTCTGTTGTTCTATTCAGCTTGTACTTGGTTATCATCTTAAGAGTTCTGTTGTACTTTATTTAGTCTGTTGTATTTTATTTAACTCTGATATATTTACATAGTAGCTTCATGAACTGCTATCTCTTTACTTCCGCTGCATTTCTTACTCTGTGTCTGTGTTCTGTGATTTTTATTTACTGTATATTCTGAGATTTGCCAAATTTTATTTACAACGCGGTATTTTAAGCAGTTCAAGTCCGACATGTGCGGATGCGAATGGTTGAAAATATCGGGTTGCTACAGTTGGTATCAGAGCTTTGGTAGCTCTAGGCAAAACTCAGTATATAGGGTAAATGTATTTACAGAATCACTTTCATTCGAGTTTAAACCTCTTCTTTTTTGACTCGATTCCTTTGAATTTTGGAACATTCCCTGTGGTTCCAAAATCCATTCGTGTCCCTCACTATTTATCTTCCTTTGTTTCTGGAGTATCCCATAACTCCACTCAAAAGATCTTCATAATGAGTCGACGGTCTCGCCAACCTTAAATTTATTTGTAAAGGGGGAAACTCCTTTACAACAGCATCGATTCACCAGAGATTCTATATCCTCGGTTTAGATGCTAGTATCTCTTATTATCCTAAACTCTATCTCTTGAGGTCGAATGTAGATTTACCTAGAAATCCACATCGATCTTATTCTTTAAGTCACGGTTGACCCGGTTAAGGTTGCCCGCTATTTATATAAGCTTATCCATCTCCCTATTCTGTTATTTAATCATCTCATCTTTGTTTCCAACTTATCTTCAAATTATTCTTGAAGTGTATTTGTAAACTAATATTTAAAATGTTTTATATATTGTGTTGTTTGAGTTGTTGATGCTGATTTGGGTTTCTAATCGATTCGTCTGATCAACGCTATCGATAAGATTTCCAAAACACTTGAACAGAGCAAACTGACACAATATGTTTTTAAAATTTAGTAATGAAATAAATTTTGCGAAATAAATTTTGTAACTATATTATAAATCTTTATCTGGATTTTATTTGAATTGGTTGTTAAGAAATAATATTTGATTTATATATCATTTTCTATTATTTCATATATCTAATTGAACTATAAAACATGGTTATAAATTTATTTAGAAATTTAAAATGAATGTAAAACAAGAATTTGAGAATTTAATTTCCGATGGATTTCAAACTTTGTGTTTAAAGTTTTAAAGGATATATTATTTAAAGTATTTTCGAATAGAAATTTGTTTCCAAAGAATTCTAAATTTAAATTTAGTGCTCTTCTCTTTGTCGCTGAAAAATAATTTCGGTGATGACTGCAGCATCATCGACATTCATTTTCGAGTTTCGAAGTGAAGAGACCATTCTGTAGTCCTGCTACAGTTTTGTTTTGGGAAAATTTAATTGATTTTAGTTTCTCAAAAAAGAATGGATTTATAACATATGCTGATATATGATTTAAATTTGAATGGATATATATATAGTATATGAGCATTTATTTATCTCTAAATAGTTTGGAATTTATCGGAAATTTAATTCCTAAATTTTATCTTGAAAGATAATTTCTAAGTATAATTTCAAGATTTGGATAAATATTCAAGCTTGAAATAATTGAATTAGAAAGTTTTATTTGTATAGTACACAATTTCATTCCAATATAACTTACCTTAATTTTCAGAAGTTGAATATGTAAATGGATAATATACAATATAAAAAAAAGATTTTATAAATAAAATTTGGGTGGTTATTATAAATGTTATATACTTAAATTTTAGTTATAAAAGGATTAACAGAGGTAAATAAAGAAAAAGTGTAATGGAATAATTTACAATATAAAATGATGATAAAGGAACTAAGAATAAATTTAAGGCAATTACAATGAGTGTAAATATATTTAACATAGGTGATAAAATATATTGAGAGGAATAAATTTAATTTTAATTAGTAGTGAAGAAGAATTAAATTTTATTTGGTACATTTTGAGTATAATAAAAGATTTTTCAAATACATGATTTTAGGGATTTGTTAATTTAAGATAATTGGATGATAAGATAATGAAATTAGAGATGCTTAAGATTTATTTGACTTATGTAAAATTAATCTTCAGTTTAATTTGAAATTTTATGGTTTCAAATTTATTATTTTATTTCATTTTTCAAACTATCTTTTGGTTGTCCTAATTTCCCTTATCTTGCTACAGAATGGGAGGCTATTGCATATACCAGTCTGTTTAGAAATCTTTCTATAATCTTTAATAATCTTTGGTACTCATCTTTGAATCTAAGCACTGCTTGCCATCCACAGACCCTCGGTCAAACGGGAAGGGTGAATCAGATTCTAATTTTTTTTTTCATGCTTGTGTTCTTGATTCTGGAAGATCTTGGAAAGATCATCTCCACATTGTTAAACTTACCTATAGCAACAGCTTTCAGGTATAATTTTAATCTTCTTGTCATCTTGTCTTAATAATATTTCATTCTATCTTTTTCTGTACTTTCCCGTACCTCATTCCTTTTCGGGGACGAAAAGTTTTGAGTGGGGGAGAGTGTAACAACCCTATATTTTTTGCATATAATTTAAATTTGATTTTTATTTTATTTTGAAATTATTTTAAACTTGTTTATTTCAAACATTTCATTTTTAAATATAAATTTTGATTATTATTTTAATTATAATTTCAAACTGGTATAAATTGAATATTTCCCTGAAAAATGGATTTTTGGTCAAAAATGGTCAAACTTTGACTTTTAAATTTTAAATTTAAATATTTGAATTTAATTTTGTCTTTTATTATGAAAATAGATTTAATATCATGAATATTGCTTTTTGTTTTGTCGAAATTGAATTTAAATTGTGAAAGTTATACCCTTTACAATATTGGGTGTATAAAAGGTTATTTAACAATATTCTTTGTTTTAATTTATATAAATGATATTTTTACTTGATAAATCTTATTCTAATTTGTATATTTATGTTATATTATGTATATTTTGACTTTTAAATATTTTTAAAGTGATGTTTGAATTTTTCCAAAGCTTATTGAATTTATTTTCTATTTTTAAAGCCTAGTTTCTATTTTCTTTGCTATTTTCTTCATTTAAATTATGTTTAAATTAAAATTTATATATTTATTTGTGAATGCATTTTATTTTATGTTATTATCTTTGTTATAAATATTTTTACAAGTACATAAAAATTTTCCAAAGTTCATTGCATTTATTTTTCATATTTTCAAGACTAGTTTGCAATTTTTGCTGTTTTATTAATTAAATTATATGTAATAAATATTTATTTATTTTGTTTACTTGTTTAATTTATTTCTGAGTTTATTTTATCTTTATTTATCAGTATTTTAAATGTATTTAAAATTACAAAAAGAATTAGAGAAATATGAAGAGTTTAAAACCTTTCATTTACCTTTGACTTTTCACCTCCCTGCCTTTTCATTTTTCAACCTCCACTTACATTCAATTGTGGCCGTTCCTTATACTATCTTCAGCCGTATCTTTTTTTTCTTCATTTTTCACGAAAATTCTTCCTTCTCATCTTTGAAAATTTCAGCCTCCATCATCTCCAAGAGTTTGGTAAAATTCTTTTTCTTTTCCATTGCTTTTCTACTTGTTTATGTTGTTTTCACTTGCTTTCTCACCTTTGTAGCTCAGCCCCTTGCTCCTCCTTCACCATGGCTGCCACCACCACCACCTGAGCCAGCCTCCACCACCTCCTCTACAGCCCCAAGCCACTTGCCATGCACCCATGTGATCAAATCCAACAATATCTACACAAACTTCACCTATATGCACCATAGCCAATCACCTATGCCTTCATCACTTTCAACCACCCGTTGGCCGCCACCTACTCCACCTCCACCATCCATGGATGACCTGGAACCCGCTGCCACACCATCCTACAGCCCACTACAGTGATGGCCGCACCATGCTAGCTTGTGGCCGAACCCATATATTGCATAGGATCCATGGTAGTTGCATTGTAGTGTTAGTTCCATGCACCTATCTTTCTACCATACTTTGCTCCATCATTTTCCCATGCTAGGCCGACCTTTAGGAACCCAGAACAGATCCAAACCATGCCTTTAGCCGTGCCATTTCAGATCTGGAGCTGAAGCATAGGTGGTAGTAAGCAAGTGCAAACACTTCGGATTTGTTTATGCATCCAATTCTATCATTGTTTAATGGTATTTTGTGTTGAAACTTATGTGTTGTTATACTTGTTTTGTTGAATGTATCCAAGGGAATTGATACTTTGGCTCTCCCACTCATCTTTGTGTCGTGTTATCGTTCTTGTTGGGATCTCATTCGTGCATTCGTTGTTGTGTCTCCAGCTCAAACATGTGAGTTATCCTCACTAGACAATATGTACATATATAACTAGTAAATTGACCCCTTTTGAATCTGTAAAATGCATTATCATGTTACATATGCTATATTATGATTATATGATGTTCGCCCATGCTTAAACACCTATTATAACATCTGTTACTGTTATATTATGTTGTTCTATTATTTTTATCAGTTTATCACACTGCAAGTTCCCTTTAGATTAGAATCACTATGGGTTGAAATGATACATACCCGAACGGACTCTAGAATAGGGGAAAATCGTTATGGGCTGAAATGATAGGCCTGAGCGATTTTTATTTTATTTCATTTACTTGGGACTGCGGGTTTGAAATGATAAAACCCGGATTTTCTTTGTAAATTACGGGTTGAAATGTTACATTACCCGTACACTTTACCTAGGCTAGAAAATTATATACAGACCCATAGTTAAAATATATTTTTCTAAAAATTTTAAAAATATGTTTGAAATGTAAATATTATAATATTTTGATTTAAAACATAATTAAAAATGATTTTTGTAAAGTATTATTGATTTTTTGGAAATTTATAGGTTAAATAAATTATGGAAAAGTTAGAAAATTTAAATGTAAGTTATTTTGAAAATTCTGATTTAATTATAATTGGAAATTAAATTAAATATGAAATTATGATAAATTTATGATAATTTGAATTTAAAATGAATTTAAAATGATTTTATAATATATTAATGATTTTTGAGTAAAGTTAAAAAGTGAAAGGGATGATTATTTAAGTTGAAATTTTGAAATATAACCAAATGGGAATTTGTGAATTTGGCTTAAATGTGAATTTTAAGTTAAGTGAATAAAATTGAAATTAAGTTATATTTTGAAATTTAAACTTAAGTGTTAAGTTGAAATTTAATTTAATGAATTTAAATTTGAATGTTGAAATTTAATAAGTGAATTATTATTAAATCTTGTTTTTTGAATGGAAATTTAACTTTATAAAATCATGAACTTAAGGAAAATTAAATGTTGTTTATAAATGTGAAAATGTATGATTTTATAAGTAAAAAAATGTTTTAAACAAAATTATAATTGGTTGTGAAATTATATTGAATATTTGAAGTTAATTAACTGTATTTTTGAAATGCTATTAATTACAATGTAAATGATATTACAGTATTTGTAAATGCTGTAGTTGATGATAATGAACTAAAAAGCTAAATTAAATTAAAGGCTATTATAGCAATCTTTTTAAGTGCTATAATTGTTGAATTTAACTAAGTTATTTGAAATTTAAGTAAACCCTATTATAGCATTTTTAAAATGCTGTCTTTTGTTAAATTGAATCGTTTTGAATGTAAATTTTCGTAGCGTTTTCTTAATGCTGCAAAAAGTGAATTTTCACTGTTTTGATAAACTTAAGTGAATAAATGAACTTTGGAAGTTGAAAATTTTGGAAATTTAATACTTTAATTATTAAATATAATAACTTCATTTTAATGATTTAAAATGATTTTTGAAATATAAACTGTTTTGAAATGTGAATTGAAATGGTATTTTAAATTGAATAAAATGAATAATGATTTGAAAGGAAGTTTTGAAAGATATGATATTTTGACATTAAATGATTTGAAAAAAAATGAAGTTTTGAAAGATATGGTATTTCGATATTAAAATGATTTGAAAAGAAATTCTGAAAGATATGATAATTTGGAAATGAAGCTTTGAAAGGTTATGAATTTTAATATATTAAAATGATTTGAAAGGAAGTTTTGAAAGGATAGGATAATTTAATATATTGAAATGGTTAGAAATTATTTAATATTTATTTTGATAAATATTTGAATTTGGAAGATATGGTATGATGATATATTGAAATGGTTTGGAATGATTAAATCTTTATTTTGATAAAGATTTGGATTGAAATGATATTTTATTTTGAAGTATAAAATATTGTTTTAAAGTTATAACTACGGGTTATAATAACGATTGGTTGGCAAAGAGACCGGGATCGGATATGGGCATACTCTCTGTCGATACCGAAAACCACTTTGACTAACCGTGTACGCGGTGGAGATTCCAGAATGAAGTAGGATGGTGGCGACGTTCTTGAGGTATATTTACGTGGACCCAACTCCCGTGAGTTGGCATAAGGTGGCTAAAACAGGAGCGATCTCGGGCCAAGTGAGGTCATTCCTCCTATCGGACACATTCCTTCGATACTATACTCTTACTGGTGATTGATTAGATGGCCATCCTCCGATTTTGATATGGGAGTGTGTTCCGAGGTGGGCGTATGTGGCTGCTGCGTTACCACCAGCCCGTGTGCGTAATTGGTATATCTACCCTGCCATTGCCTTGTGTGCCGTGTCACCTACCATACCGAGCCTTTACTACGAGTTTGTTTTTCTCCCGTAGCCCGTGTGGTATCCTCTGACAGTCACCCGGAGTGAAAATGGCATGATATTGGATGGACTACTAGGACTATCATGTGTGAAGGGTGATATGGGTAGCCCGGAACGCTATTTAAAAGTAAGTTTATTTTACTGTAGACATTATTATAATAGCAAAATATTACTACATAGTAAATAGTTTAACGGATCCTTAAAGGATGGGCGGTCCCAGACATCCTTTAAGTTACTTGTACCTTATTACAGTTCACTTGAGTTGGTTTACATTATATAAGTATATATTGTCCTGACTCGAGTGTTTGTATTTTTATTTACGCTCGGGTCAGCCTGAGTTATTCACAGATTTGGATTCCACTTTCTGGAGATTGGAATCGCTGGAGATTATCTGCTTATCTAGTTTTATCTATTCCAGTTCTGTTGTTCTATTCAGCTTGTACTTGGTTATCATCTTAAGAGTTCTGTTGTACTTTATTTAGTCTGTTGTATTTTATTTAACTCTGATATATTTACATAGTAGCTTCATGAACTGCTGTAACGACCCAGAATTTTTATTAATTAAAAATTGAATATTTAATTAATTTTAAATATTTATAAGTGAATTTTTAAGTCAAATAAATTTTATTTTGATTTATTGGATTTAATTGGATAATTAAATCGATAATTTAATATGTTAAATTATGGAAATAATTGAAAATAGAGTTAAATATGATTGAAAATAATTTGGAAAATTTTATTTAATCATACTGGAGTTATAGAAATATTTTAGAACTTTTAAAATCGAATTAAAAGTAAATTTGTGAAAATTGAATATTTTAATATTTAATAATCGACTGTAAAATAGTCAATTTTTGAACAGTCTCAGAATTGAACGAAACCAGTTTCATTGGATCCGTAATAGTTAGTTATTACCGGATTTCAATTTTCGTGTCAATCGGAGTTATCGTTTGATCGTGGCAGCTCGAAACGCATCGAATTATTTTTAATTTAAATTTGGCGAGTCAAAATAGCCATTTTTCAAAAAGTCTCGGAATTCGACGAAACCAGTTTCATCGGATCCGTAATGTGATATTATTGTAAGGTTTCAAATTTCAAGTCAATTGGATTTACCGTTTGTCCGGTACAAATTAAAACGCCTAGAAATCGGTTTAAATCGGTTTAATTCAAATTGAGCGTTTTCAGCCATAACTCGCACATACTTCCGAATTAGCTTCCGAAACATGTTCCATTGTGTCCGGAACGCGGGATAAACCCTAGGTACGCTGGTTACGGCGTCTAAATCGGAGTTCGGAATTCCCGGGATGAATAGTGTTTACGCTAGCTTTTTCTATAAATAGGAGTTAAAATCTAAAATAAAAAGGAAATGCAAAACCCTAATTCTAATTGCTCAGCCGCCTACATGAAGTCAATGGCCGAAATTGCCCCAAATTCATCCCTCCAAATCTTCAAATCCAAGCGATATCGAGCCTCGTCTTCAACTAGAGAATTCAAGAGCATGTTGAGATCTATAATCTCAACGGTTATGATCGTGTTTGGAGTTGTAGATTAGCGGCAATTGACTTGAGAAGGAGGCACGTTCGGCCTCGTGTTGCGCGCACCAGAGATGGCCGAACTCCAAGGTGCTCCAGCCGAGTGTCATGCTGGTGATGCTCTTCGAGGTGAAGGTCCCTGATCGCGTTCAAGCTCGTCGTAGGTGATGCGGTCCTAAACCCTAGTTTGATGAGGGATGGGTTGTTTGGTGCGTGCAAAGTCTGGAAGAGAACGTGGGTGGGGAAGAAGTAACCAGTGGACTAGATCTGGAGTTTGGAAAATGGACGGCAGATGTGAGATGTAGGGTTTTAATTTTAAATTTATATTGTAATTATAGTTATATAAAACGAGTACAAACTTGTAAAATTCATAACTTTTTCATACGAGGTCGAAAAAATGCAAACTCAGTTGCGTTGGAATCGTATGGACGAGCACTACGCGATGGAGTTGGTTTGGAGTCGTTTGGAGTTAGTGAGAATTTCGGGTAAAATTAAACGCGCGTTTAATTTTATTCGAAATAAAAGCTGAAACGGAAATTAAAACCAAGGTGAGAATTTCTCACTCAATCGAATAGATTTCAATTTTATTTTTAATAGTTAAATTTAAAATATTTGAATGCATGTTTGAATGATGAATTGTATCTATTGATTGTTAAAATAGACATTATGCGCCGTTAGTAAGCGGATGTTATTTAATATAAACATATACCGTGAATATTTCATAAACAGTGAAATTGGTATATATATAATATCAATATATATATATTGGCATATGTATATATTGCAGTTGATTGATTTCCCGCATTTTTTGTTTAGCGGATGAGACCCTATTACGCCGTTATTAAGCGGATAATATTTAATAAGAACATATACCGCGATAATTTCGTACTGGAGCGAAATTGGTATTGTGCTAATGTTTTTGGATGCAGGAAACAGGTTGGAGGGATCCAACTGGATTCCTCAACAGTTTTTATTTGATTATGGATATTTTGATATTCGTTGATTATCATATACGATATATGATGGATCGTTGTAGTCGTGATTGACTATTTGGTGTGTAGCATCATTGGACCCAGATTTTGGGATTTTAAAATGATTTTCAAAGTGATTTTTGAAATATAAAAAAATATTTTTGGAATTGATCCATTTAAATAAATAAACGTTATAATTTTTAATGTTATAAAAATTATGATTTTTAAGAAATATAGTTAAAAGCTGATTTTTGAAAATAAGGAATTAATGACTTTATAAAAGAGTTTAAATTGGGATTCTGAACTTGTTATAAAAAGTTAAATATAGGATTTATAAAATTTAATTATTTTATAAATCAGAATGGTGAAGTTTTTTTTTAAAGGAAATTAAAGACGTTTTAAAGAATAATATAGATTGATTTATATTAAAGGATTTACAAATGAATATTTGTAAATTAAAACGTTGGGATTATAAAATGAGATTTTATAAGTGTTTGAATGAACTGAAAATGAATTTCATTAAAGAATGAAATCAATAGAATTATAAATGGTGAAGTTGTAAACGAAATTTATAAACAGTAGATTTATAAATTTTATGAAGTTATTTGAAGAATAGATTGGGTTAAATAAATGAATCTTATAAGTTATAAGATTTATAATTATGAAACTCTAAGGAATGATTTTGTGAAATAATCGTTTATAAGTAGTTAACTTATAATATGAACTTTTAATCTAAAATTGAGTTATAAACTGGAATAGGTTAATAAAGGAATTTGTAAAAGGAAGTTTTTATATATAAATAGAAATAGAATTTATAAACGTTGTTTTATAAATTCGCAAACGACTTATTTTGATAAGTTAATTGTTATAACTTATAAATGGAGTTATATTCACATTTTTAAATAGTGAATAATCCTTTGAATTAAAATGAATAAAAGGATGAAATTGTTAACGTAGTATATTCACGTTTTTGAATAGTGAATAACACGTTAAAGGAAATATTTTAGATTTGATGTTTTAAATAGAATTAAAACAATCTAGTGATGTTTTAAAAGGTGTTGAGATTCGAAACCATAGATTTCAACAATTATTGTTGAAATAGACGTTTTCGAGAAATAAAAGGAAATGGTAGACTATAACACTGTTGTTATAGTAAATGATTTCCGAAAGGAAATGTTTTTAATAGTATTGGGATTTATATATCTATTTTAAATTCGAATCCCTATACTAGTGATTTTGGGTTGTCGTAACGATGTTTTACGTAACATTCGTTTTGGCCCAAGTAAATATGTTTAAGTGAATAATTTCCTTAAAGAATGAAATATATACTTAATTCGATTTAAGTATATTGAATATTTTCTAAGTGTTGAAAATAAAAGAGATTTGTGAATTACTTATGAATAAATAAGTATGGAAATGTTTTCCAATGTGAAGTGAATATTTAGAATTTATCTTTTTGAAGATAAATTGAAAATGAATAATTGAAATCGTATATGCACGAATATTTTGAAATATAAATTCATTATGGAATTTATATGTGAAAAGTGAAATTGGTTAAAAATAAATATTGATTTATTTTTGAAGTGTTGGAATTTTATATCTTGTAAAGATATTTTGGAAATGTAAATAATTTGGAAAATTATTTGGAATCTGGTGATGTATGCATATCCAGTGATAGTTCAATAACCGACTATCAATATTTCCCTTTGAATGGGTATTTGATGTGAATTGATTGAATTTGAATGCACACTTATTTTTGAATAAGCGCTCACTATTCGGGTTAACCGGGAAAGGACCATGGGGTCGTATAACCCATTCCGAATATGTGATACGTCGTTGTGAATTGCATTTGAAGATCGGTGTTGAAGACCGGTATTTGCAAGAGCGATAGGATGACCTATCGATTGTTTCTGCACCGAGTCGCGCCGGTATAGAAACTCCCTAAGTGATGGGAAATCCGATCAGGATTGTGAATATCCGGATTGCAAGGACTTCTTTGTAAGTGCCTTCGGTTTTGTTCGATCCCGGAACAGACTTGTATGGATTGTATGTCTGACATTACAAGTTGAGATATAAAGCCGATTTCTTTCAAATATATTTCTGTTGGTGGCGGAGAATTTATTCTTTGCTTAACACCCTTCTCTGAGACGTACGAGCTCAAAGGTTATATAGTTGAAGTTATCAGCGATATATTCCCAATTTGGTAATGTGACATGCCGAGTGATGCTGAAATGATCATCGTGTTGATTATTGTGATAGGATCATTTATTTGATCGTCTATCTTAGTGATCATTGTGTTGATCATTGGTTGACCCAAAGCATGGCTTTTGTATAAAGTATGTTTTTGTGGACGTGAATTCGTCGAGCCTCACATCCCGGAAATGGTCAAAACAGGAAAGAAGCAGCAAGGTTATGAGGGGTAGCACCCTTTAGGATATGTCCATTTCCTTCTGGAAAAGGGTGGTATCATGGTATGGAGCCCAGATACTTACTCATGTTGAAAACACTTTGTTATGATTGTGTGAATTGATTAGAGAGCGCTCTCGGAAAAAGGTCCCAAAGGACCGGGGGATGGCATATTCGGTCAGTTGTTACTCAGTTAGGAGTAACCCGGCCTTGTGTTGGTTGAGATCCGGTTTGGTTCTCGGGGATGTCCATCCAGAGGCATTCTCAGTGGCAATGGGAAGTTCCTTGGCCTGACCATTTGTTGGAAATCCAATTCCCAATACGAAACGTGTACGGTATTAGTTGTAGAACCTGCTATTCACTTATGGTGGTCACCACTGTTTGGATGGTAGCTATAGTAGGCATACGATAATGGTCGTATGTTGGCTAAGATTTATATTCTACTTTCGAAATGAATTTGTTATACACTATGCACTAATAATAATATCAAATGTTATTTTAAATGCGTATCAAGCATCTTTGACTATCATAAGGAGAAATCTCCTCCGATTCTGCGTTTGCATGTGTGTGTGTGCGGGAGGCCTTATGGTAGTCTCATTTTTAAAAGCATTGCGAATTGATTAAAAATATTCCTCTATTTTGATTTTAAAGATAAATAAACTGTTTTGAGTTCTCACACCAGTCACATGACTGACTTGGAGTTTATTGTTTTCCTTCCTAAACTCTGGGTGCCCACCAATTTCCACACGGGCAGTTAAGAGTTAGGTTTATCAGGATATTCTGGATATTCTGGAGTTGCTGGAGGCAAGCTGGATGGCATGGCGTATTACTAGTATATAGTATTTCTTTTTCCGCTGCACTGTTTGATGTTGTTGATGTTGTACACTCTGATGATATGATGTAATGAAATGAAATGTAATGTAATAACTGATATAGTTCTTTGTTTAAAGATTATTCATTTATTATTATATGTTGTTCCGCTGCGAATTGTGAGATTCTGTTGTTGTTCTGTTGTTTTCTATTCCGTCCTATTTTCTTCTGTTTTTCTTTTTCCTTTCTCTTCTCTTTTCTTTCTATTTTAAAATTTTCTATCTTCTTTTCCCTATCTAAATTTTCTTTCTTCTTCTCTTCTTCTTCTTTTCTACTTTTCTTTTCTTAAATTCTTTTTAAAACCCATAACATCTCGGTTTTCGGCCTTTGATTTCTCGGCAGTCGATAAAGTGAGTGTCGATGTCGGATTTTCGAAAGTCGAAAATTCTTGTTTGTTACATTTGGTATCAGAGCTGATGGTTAAGCGACAACCATGGTTCTGTAGGGTAGTACTCATTAGAGATAGAGTCAGTAGTACTCTAGAATGAGTTTGAGTGTAATAATAGCTATGAGAGCGTATTTGTTAGTGAATATAAAATTGTTTTATATTGTGATGATTGGTTTATTGAGTGGTATATGAACTTTCGTCAGCGTAGTCCGCAAGACTATGCCGAAGGGGTTTCTAAACACTTGAATAGAACAATTCGGCACAATATTGTTTTAAATTGGATAAATGAAATAATTTTACCTTGAGTATATTTTATATATAAAGAAATAATTTTCAAAAATTATTAAAGTGTATATAAGTAGATTGTTTAGTTGTTTGAATAGTCTAAATAAAAGAATAATTGTATAAGTAAAAGAATTATAAGAATAAAATTATAATTAAAGTGTTTACAATTGTGAAATAAACTTATATATATAAGAAGTGAAACTATATAAAATATGAGTTGTAAATAAAGGATGTATAAATGGAATATAACTTAAGTTATGTAAATGAAATTCAACTTTGAAATTGAATTGAATAAATGAATTGAATGTTAATCGATTGAATGAAAATAATTGATAAAAAAATAATGAATATAAGTGTTAATTCATTAAAATCTAATTTTATTGGAAGTTGAATAAAATTGAATGGAAATCAATTTAATTAAACCAATTGGGAGTGATGGTGTTAAACCAAAATAAATGTAAGTGAAGTAAAGGAATTTGGTTGAAATTAATATACATTGATTGTTATATGATTGTTGATTGATTGTATGAAATTCATTAAGTGTTAATGAAATTGAAAGCTATGTAATTGCATTCAAACTTGAAGAAAATAGATTTGAATAGAATTGAATGTGAATTGGATTTAATTAGTGAATGTAAACTAATTGAATTGAGAATGAATGTTAGAAAATCCCATGTAAACGAATCAAATGTGATTTAAAGTGAAAACCAATTCATTGAATATAATGAGAATATGAATGAAAATTCATTTGATTATGGATGTAGTTGGTTGATAGTTGAATATATATTGCTATTGTTGCATTTGCTATGTGATATATATAGTTGATATGTTACTATATGTTGTATATTGAGATTATTACATATATGCATGTTCTCATGTTGTTTGTTGAGTTTAGTAGGTGCGGATCGCGTTTGCTTCGCATTTGGAGTTCGCTTTAGCGCTATATTAGCCGTATATGCTTGCTAATAAAAATATAAGGTACATATCTCGGATTAAATATCGCACTTTTATACTTTTTTCCCTTCGGGATGCCTCATTACTTGATGAGATGTATAATTGTGATATATATACTGTCATTTTTTTTTTCGGATCGAGCCGCGCAAAGGAGACTATGGCGAATTTTTCCGGAAATTTAAGGCGTTAGAAAAAATTTGAGAAAATTTTGGAAAAATTTTGAAAACTTTAAACTTTGATTTGGAATTGAAAGTTAAACAATAGTAGTTGTTTTTGAAAAGATAACTAAGTATGATTTGAAAACTTAGTAAAGATTTGTAAGAAGTTTAATTTTGGATTTTGGAAAGTTAATAGATTTTGTAACCTTTCTTACTTGTAATTTCGAGGACGAAATTCTTTTAAGGGGGAAAGATTGTAACGACCCAGAAATTTTATTAATTAAAAATTGAATATTTAATTAATTTTAAATATTTATAAGTGAATTTTTAAGTCAAATAAATTTTATTTTGATTTATTGGATTTAATTGGATAATTAAATCGATAATTTAATATGTTAAATTATGGAAATAATTGAAAATAGAGTTAAATATGATTGAAAATAATTTGGAAAATTTTATTTAATCATACTGGAGTTATAGAAATATTTTAGAACTTTTAAAATCGAATTAAAAGTAAATTTGTGAAAATTGAATATTTTAATATTTAATAATCGACTGTAAAATAGTCAATTTTTGAACAGTCTCAGAATTGAACGAAACCAGTTTCATTGGATCCGTAATAGTTAGTTATTACTGGATTTCAATTTTCGTGTCAATCGGAGTTATCGTTTGATCGTGGCAGCTCGAAACGCATCGAATTATTTTTAATTTAAATTTGGCGAGTCAAAATAGCCATTTTTCAAAAAGTCTCGGAATTCGACGAAACCAGTTTCATCGGATCCGTAATGTGATATTATTGTAAGGTTTCAAATTTCAAGTCAATTGGATTTACCGTTTGTCCGGTACAAATTAAAACGCCTAGAAATCGGTTTAAATCGGTTTAATTCAAATTGAGCGTTTTCAGCCATAACTCGCACATACTTCCGAATTAGCTTCCGAAACTTGTTCCATTGTGTCCGGAACGCGGGATAAACCCTAGGTACGCTGGTTACGGCGTCTAAATCGGAGTTCGGAATTCCCGGGATGAATAGTGTTTACGCTAGCTTTTTCTATAAATAGGAGTTAAAATCTAAAATAAAAAGAAAATGCAAAACCCTAATTCTAATTGCTCAGCCGCCTACATGAAGTCAATGGCCGAAATTGCCCCAAATTCATCCCTCCAAATCTTCAAATCCAAGCGATATCGAGCCTCGTCTTCAACTAGAGAATTCAAGAGCATGTTGAGATCTATAATCTCAACGGTTATGATCGTGTTTGGAGTTGTAGATTAGCGGCAATTGACTTGAGAAGGAGGCACGTTCGGCCTCGTGTTGCGCGCACCAGAGATGGCCGAACTCCAAGGTGCTCCAGCCGAGTGTCATGCTGGTGATGCTCTTCGAGGTGAAGGTCCCTGATCGCGTTCAAGCTCGTCGTAGGTGATGCGGTCCTAAACCCTAGTTTGATGAGGGATGGGTTGTTTGGTGCGTGCAAAGTCTGGAAGAGAACGTGGGTGGGGAAGAAGTAACCAGTGGCCTAGATCTGGAGTTTGGAAAATGGACGGCAGATGTGAGATGTAGGGTTTTAATTTTAAATTTATATTGTAATTATAGTTATATAAAACGAGTACAAACTTGTAAAATTCATAACTTTTTCATACGAGGTCGAAAAAATGCAAACTCAGTTGCGTTGGAATCGTATGGACAAGCACTACGCGATGGAGTTGGTTTGGAGTCGTTTGGAGTTAGTGAGAATTTCGGGTAAAATTAAACGCGCGTTTAATTTTATTCGAAATAAAAGCTGAAACGGAAATTAAAACCAAGGTGAGAATTTCTCACTCAATCGAATAGATTTCGATTTTATTTTTAATAGTTAAATTTAAAATATTTGAATGCATGTTTGAATGATGAATTGTATCTATTGATTGTTAAAATAGACATTATGCGCCGTTAGTAAGCGGATGTTATTTAATATAAACATATACCGCGAATATTTCATAAACAGTGAAATTGGTATTATATATAATATCAATATATATATATTGGCATATGTATATATTGCAGTTGATTGATTTCCCGCATTTTTTGTTTAGCGGATGAGACCCTATTACGCCGTTATTAAGCGGATAATATTTAATAAGAACATATACCGCGATAATTTCGTACTGGAGCGAAATTGGTATTGTGCTAATGTTTTTGGATGCAGGAAACAGGTTGGAGGGATCCAACTGGATTCCTCAACAGTTTTTATTTGATTATGGATATTTTGATATTCGTTGATTATCATATACGATATATGATGGATCGTTGTAGTCGTGATTGACTATTTGGTGTGTAGCATCATTGGACCCAGATTTTGGGATTTTAAAATGATTTTCAAAGTGATTTTTGAAATATAAAAAAATATTTTTGGAATTGATCCATTTAAATAAATAAACGTTATAATTTTTAATGTTATAAAAATTATGATTTTTAAGAAATATAGTTAAAAGCTGATTTTTGAAAATAAGGAATTAATGACTTTATAAAGGAGTTTAAATTGGGATTCTGAACTTGTTATAAAAAGTTAAATATAGGATTTATAAAATTTAATTATTTTATAAATCAGAATGGTGAAGTTTTTTTTTAAAGGAAATTAAAGACGTTTTAAAGAATAATATAGATTGATTTATATTAAAGGATTTACAAATGAATATTTGTAAATTAAAACGTTGGGATTATAAAATGAGATTTTATAAGTGTTTGAATGAATTGAAAATGAATTTCATTAAAGAATGAAATCAATAGAATTATAAATGGTGAAGTTGTAAACGAAATTTATAAACAGTAGATTTATAAATTTTATGAAGTTATTTGAAGAATAGATTGGGTTAAATAAATGAATCTTATAAGTTATAAGATTTATAATTATGAAACTCTAAGGAATGATTTTGTGAAATAATCGTTTATAAGTAGTTAACTTATAATATGAACTTTTAATCTAAAATTGAGTTATAAACTGGAATAGGTTAATAAAGGAATTTGTAAAAGGAAGTTTTTATATATAAATAGAAATAGAATTTATAAACGTTGTTTTATAAATTCGCAAACGACTTATTTTGATAAGTTAATTGTTATAACTTATAAATGGAGTTATATTCACATTTTTAAATAGTGAATAATCCTTTGAATTAAAATGAATAAAAGGATGAAATTGTTAACGTAGTATATTCACGTTTTTGAATAGTGAATAACACGTTAAAGGAAATATTTTAGATTTGATGTTTTAAATAGAATTAAAACAATCTAGTGATGTTTTAAAAGGTGTTGAGATTCGAAACCATAGATTTCAACATTTATTGTTGAAATAGACGTTTTCGAGAAATAAAAGGAAATGGTAGACTATAACACTGTTGTTATAGTAAATGATTTCCGAAAGGAAATGTTTTTAATAGTATTGGGATTTATATATCTATTTTAAATTCGAATCCCTATACTAGTGATTTTGGGTTGTCGTAACGATGTTTTACGTAACATTCGTTTTGGCCCAAGTAAATATGTTTAAGTGAATAATTTCCTTAAAGAATGAAATATATACTTAATTCGATTTAAGTATATTGAATATTTTCTAAGTGTTGAAAATAAAAGAGATTTGTGAATTACTTATGAATAAATAAGTATGGAAATGTTTTCCAATGTGAAGTGAATATTTAGAATTTATCTTTTTGAAGATAAATTGAAAATGAATAATTGAAATCGTATATGCACGAATATTTTGAAATATAAATTCATTATGGAATTTATATGTGAAAAGTGAAATTGGTTAAAAATAAATATTGATTTATTTTTGAAGTGTTGGAATTTTATATCTTGTAAAGATATTTTGGAAATGTAAATAATTTGGAAAATTATTTGGAATCTGGTGATGTATGCATATCCAGTGATAGTTCAATAACCGACTATCAATATTTCCCTTTGAATGGGTATTTGATGTGAATTGATTGAATTTGAATGCACGCTTATTTTTGAATAAGAGCTCACTATTCGGGTTAACCGGGAAAGGACCATGGGGTCGTATAACCCATTCCGAATATGTGATACGTCGTTGTGAATTGCATTTGAAGATCGGTGTTGAAGACCGGTATTTGCAAGAGCGATAGGATGACCTATCGATTGTTTCTGCACCGAGTCGCGCCGGTATAGAAACTCCCTAAGTGATGGGAAATCCGATCAGGATTGTGAATATCCGGATTGCAAGGACTTCTTTGTAAGTGCCTTCGGTTTTGTTCGATCCCGGAACAGACTTGTATGGATTGTATGTCTGACATTACAAGTTGAGATATAAAGCCGATTTCTTTCAAATATATTTCTGTTGGTGGCGGAGAATTTATTCTTTGCTTAACACCCTTCTCTGAGACGTACGAGCTCAAAGGTTATATAGTTGAAGTTATCAGCGATATATTCCCAATTTGGTAATGTGACATGCCGAGTGATGCTGAAATGATCATCGTGTTGATTATTGTGATAGGATCATTTATTTGATCGTCTATCTTAGTGATCATTGTGTTGATCATTGGTTGACCCAAAGCATGGCTTTTGTATAAAGTATGTTTTTGTGGACGTGAATTCGTCGAGCCTCACATCCCGGAAATGGTCAAAACAGGAAAGAAGCAGCAAGGTTATGAGGGGTAGCACCCTTTAGGATATGTCCATTTCCTTCTGGAAAAGGGTGGTATCATGGTATGGAGCCCAGATACTTACTCATGTTGAAAACACTTTGTTATGATTGTGTGAATTGATTAGAGAGCGCTCTCGGAAAAAGGTCCCAAAGGACCGGGGGATGGCATATTCGGTCAGTTGTTACTCAGTTAGGAGTAACCCGGCCTTGTGTTGGTTGAGATCCGGTTTGGTTCTCGGGGATGTCCATCCAGAGGCATTCTCAGTGGCAATGGGAAGTTCCTTGGCCTGACCATTTGTTGGAAATCCAATTCCCAATACGAAACGTGTACGGTATTAGTTGTAGAACCTGCTATTCACTTATGGTGGTCACCACTGTTTGGATGGTAGCTATAGTAGGCATACGATAATGGTCGTATGTTGGCTAAGATTTATATTCTACTTTCGAAATGAATTTGTTATACACTATGCACTAATAATAATATCAAATGTTATTTTAAATGCGTATCAAGCATCTTTGACTATCATAAGGAGAAATCTCCTCCGATTCTGCGTTTGCATGTGTGTGTGTGTGCGGGAGGCCTTATGGTAGTCTCATTTTTAAAAGCATTGCGAATTGATTAAAAATATTCCTCTATTTTGATTTTAAAGATAAATAAACTGTTTTGAGTTCTCACACCAGTCACATGACTGACTTGGAGTTTATTGTTTTCCTTCCTAAACTCTGGGTGCCCACCAATTTCCACACGGGCAGTTAAGAGTTAGGTTTATCAGGATATTCTGGATATTCTGGAGTTGCTGGAGGCAAGCTGGATGGCATGGCGTATTACTAGTATATAGTATTTCTTTTTCCGCTGCACTGTTTGATGTTGTTGATGTTGTACACTCTGATGATATGATGTAATGAAATGAAATGTAATGTAATAACTGATATAGTTCTTTGTTTAAAGATTATTCATTTATTATTATATGTTGTTCCGCTGCGAATTGTGAGATTCTGTTGTTGTTCTGTTGTTTTCTATTCCGTCCTATTTTCTTCTGTTTTTCTTTTTCCTTTCTCTTCTCTTTTCTTTCTATTTTAAAATTTTCTATCTTCTTTTCCCTATCTAAATTTTCTTTCTTCTTCTCTTCTTCTTCTTTTCTACTTTTCTTTTCTTAAATTCTTTTTAAAACCCATAACATCTCGGTTTTCGGCCTTTGATTTCTCGGCAGTCGATAAAGTGAGTGTCGATGTCGGATTTTCGAAAGTCGAAAATTCTTGTTTGTTACAACTGCTATCTCTTTACTTCCGCTGCATTTCTTACTCTGTGTCTGTGTTCTGTGATTTTTATTTACTGTATATTCTGAGATTTGCCAAATTTTATTTACAACGCGGTATTTTAAGCAATTCAAGTCCGACATGTGCGGATGCGAATGGTTGAAAATATCGGGTTGTTACATTCTCGAAATGTCACTTTTGGCAGTCTGAAGTGAGGTTCTTAGGACATTTTGTCTCGACAGTGGGTATTTCTATTGATCCAGCAACGGTTATGGTTGTTTGGGATTGGAAGATGTCAAAAAGCACAACCTAGTTTAGGAGCTTCTTAGGGTTAGCGAATTATTGCAGGAGGTTGTGAGTCAGTGGAATAAGGATTTTAATGCTAAATTAACACTAAAAGGGGGTGAATCGTGTTTAATAGATTATATGAATATTATTCAAATTCTTTAAGATTTTACTTGAAATTAAAAATTAACAATCACAGAATCAAAGTATAGATAAAAGTAAATGAGGTAAAAGTAAAAAAGGAAAGAACACACTTGGATTTTATACTTGTTCAGAGTTACCCTACATCTAGTCTCGCATAATTCCTTGTACGGATTTCTTTTTAACTAGTAAATTAAAATACAATCTTGATTTCAAGGCTACGAAACATTGGTCTTCGGGTAGAGCCGCTTGATTACCAGGCCACAAGCACACCCACTAGATTTACGGGCTACTACGCAAACCCAGTTGATTAAATCAAGCTACAATCATACATACTTGGATTTCGGGGATACCAAGCCATCACAAAGTATAAGAGTATGGTTTGATAGAGTATACAGACTCAAATCTTCGATCATGATTACAATTGATCCTATAACTCTTGAATAACACTTGATCCCGAGAGAGATGAGGGAAATCAGAGAGTATATGAAAGAGAATCAAATTAGTAATGGTTAAATTTGATTCTGGTTGAAATTCGATAGAGTTTCGGTAGAAATTTCTTTAGAAATCAAGAGAGCGAAAAGAGGAGAGAAAATAAGAAAGTAGTTATCAAAAATTCATTTAGAAGGCTGTTATATATAGAGAAACAATGGTCATGTCCATTTTGCGAAGAGATACAATGAAAAGACACTTCCATTCAATTGGATTATGAAAAATACGGCTAGTATGTCAACATACTAGTAGAGGATATGTCAACATATCCCTTTGTATTTTGAAAAACCACTTAATAAAAACTGTTTTGAAAATATTAAATTTTGTAAAATATTTTAAAACTTTGTACAAAGATTTAAACATAGTTTATTAATACTTTAATAATATTAAGACTTAATAAAACTTTACAAAATAATTTTGAAAGATTTAATAATAATATTTAATGTAATGTAAATAATTTATATAAAATCAATATGGTTATAAATTATTAAAGTATAAACAAAAATTCAATATACATATGTATATATAATTTAAAATTACTAAAAGAATATCATCATAAGTACAAGAGATTGAAAATTATTTTGAGAAATATTTTGAAAAAGATTATTTTATAATAAGGATATTTTTAAAACAATTTAGAACAAAATTAGAAAATGTAAGAGAGTTCAGGAAAGAGATATCATGGTATTAACATAAATTGTATGGCTCTATAACTTATTTGGAATATCTTGAAAAGCTTGAGCTCTTCAATGCTCATGAGTCTTCATTCTTGAACTCTTGAAACTTTATATCGCATCTTAAGTCTACTCTTGATATCATCATCTGATATTGTACAGTCTTCTTAATCAATATCTCTCTAATATCCTACACTATATATTATATATA
This sequence comes from Allium cepa, assembly GCA_030765085.1. Classification (NCBI taxonomy): domain Eukaryota; kingdom Viridiplantae; phylum Streptophyta; class Magnoliopsida; order Asparagales; family Amaryllidaceae; genus Allium; species Allium cepa. The sequence continues at coordinate 839,146,523 of CM060935.1, read as the reverse complement.
TCTTGATAAACATTAGTATCTATATTTTATATAATGTCATTTAGTTGTTATCATCAAAACCAATACATAAGGTACTAACAATGTCCCCTTTTCTGATGATGGCAACTCTATATATAAAATATATTAAAACTCCCCCCAATTCACTAAACTCCTCCTTAATATATGCCTAAATTTTATATATTTTTCCCCTTTTGTCATAAAAAAGTAACCAACTAAAATTATAACTCTAACACTAACTTTTATTATAATCCTAAATCTAACTTTCCTAAATAGAGTGCTAATCAATCTATATACGAATTATATATAATGATTGTGAGAAAGATTATATACAAACCATAAGTGGTATGTAAAACAAATTAATCAGTCTAAATATTCATCCAATCAAACAACGTTTATGTCACACAACATTCAAACAAATTCACACAAATCAAAACCAATTAAATCCAATCCAAACTAAGTACTATTATTTATATACAATCAAACCTATCTAAACTAGATATTTCAAGGTACTTCAACCCATCCATTAGCACCGAAGATTGGATCCACTTTGATAGCATCCCAATCTTCATCAAGTTGGTTCTTCTTCGTTCAGGGCAGAAATCATCCACCGAATCATGTCGAAATGCCTTTCTTGCTCCTTGATCATCTGTATTTGACTTAATTCTAAGTGCCTGTGATTTCTTAGGATGAAAATAAGAATGTTCTTGAATGATTCAAGTGTTGGTTTGAGGTTTTCGATTAGTTTTTGGATAGGAGAAGCCAGCATTTTGGTTTTAGATTTTAGGAATGCAAAGGCAGAAGAAAGTGAGTAGAAAATAATGATTCTCTGGTCTTCATATTTATGTAAAGGGATGGAAATTCATTAGAAATAAATATACATCTGCTGTCTATTCAATTTTCAAAACTAATTTTTTTTGAAAAGTTACCATCATATGTCGACATATGTTCTACGTCGACATATATACCTAGGGTATGTCGACATATGTGTAGAAATTTTCAAAACAACTTTGTTTTGATATATTAATTCATTTATCTTATACTATTATACTTTTATATTTTTCAGAGATGATAAACAATGTATAATAGTAAGGAAATAAATTTTCATTAATACTCGAATAGAGATTACATAGAACATAAAGAAGTGTAATGATATATAAGATTTAATATAAACAAAAAGTAGAAAATCCAAATGCAAGATAGTTTAAATAACTAGAAAGATACAGATGATAATGAGGAAGAACCACCAAGCTTGCGAATAATCTTTCCAAAGAATTTGTCCATTTTGCTGGAAGTTGAAATAAATTTCTTTGAAAATGATTTCTTAAGCTTCCTTTGGTAATGGACAATCTTCTATTGATTTTTGAGAAGTTCTTTGTTGGATAGATTTGGTGGCATATTGAATACTTTCCAAAGAAGTATCATCCTCTTCTTCTTATTCTTCCTTCTCAACTTTCATTTCATCTCCTTCCTCTTCCTCTTCCTCCTCTTCTCTTATTTCATGCTCTTCTTCCCAAGCCAACCTTTATTCCTTTTCTGTAATCATTTCATAAGGCTCGAAATAGGGTGAAATATGCATAAGTGAAATGTTGGCCTTATCGGATATTTTTCGAGGAATTGTTTCCTGCTTTAAGGTCAACATCAAAATAATTGAAAACACGAGTAAGATACCACCATGAAATAGTGCGTTTTCATATTTTGAAAGATTCCTAGAAAAAAGTTCATCCAAAATCACTTGAGACAAATATATGTTGTATCGACCATAAATTGTGAAAAGCGCTTTGACAACCTTTTGAGTCGGGTCATTATAACTACCTATTCTAGAAGTGATACTTAGTTGCAGAAGAAGACTTAAAGTTCTTACTTTTAGATGCAAGATTTTATTTTTGAATTCAAAATCATTATCACTTTCGAAAATATCATGTATTACTTCACGATTTTGAAAATCAATTTGAAAAGATGAAAGGTCCATTCCACTAGATTTGCATCCAAGAATGTGACCCAAAATTCATATTTCAAAACAATTTGTGCCCCTTTAACACTACTTCAAACTTCTCCTTCACTACTATCGTAAAACTTTCCTTTAAATTGTCTTAAAAAATATTTACTAACTTTGGACAATAAACAAAATCATTTTGGGAAGCATCGATTAAACCAAGAATTTCATTTTGCAAACAAAGTTTTGAAAGATCATAAGTAGGAAAATCTTCAAACTAGCAAATCTTCTAGGAAAGACTTTTTCCAAAAACAAACACTCTACATAGGCATGAATGGACTCTTGATCATTGAAAATATATTCTTTTATTTCTTAGAAAGCTCATTGTTTCCTTAGTATTGCTTGATGATATCATTGAAGTATAGTTTGTTGAGATAAGAGAGTATATGATTTTTGAATTTGAAAATAAAAGCGAGAAATGAATGGATGAAGATAGAGTAAATATACAGAGAATCGAAGGACATGTTCTCTGATCAAAATGTAACTTTTTAGAACATAGGAGTTGGTGAAAAGGTGGAGGGAAATTCAATTTTTGAATTTGAAGTTGAAATTCAAAATCTTTCTACATAAGTCGATATATGATCGTGGGGTATGTCGAAATATAGGTCGAATTTTTCAAAAATGATTTTTGTTTAACTATTTCCTATTTTATTATATAGTCCTATTTATAGTTATTCTATTTTCAGAGAAATTATTTTGAAAATTAATTTAAATATTTTATATTACTATTATATTATCAATAAATATAAAATATTTAACATATAATCACATAATATTCAACTAATATTATTATTAATCTGTAGGATATTCCTAATAACCAATAAAGAAACTAAAAGAAAAGAAATATTCATTCAAGAAACTGAAAAAACTTTTGATATATTAAATGCGTACCTTTTTATGATCTATTTCACCTTTTTGTCATAAATTATGTATTGCTGTGAAACACATATTAGCAATTTCTGTATCTAATTCATTATCACTCGAGGATGTATATGAGTCGTCTAATGTTGCAATATAGGCTCTTCTCCATTTTATGGATGAACCAGAGTTTGGTGTAGTTTTCAGTTTATCAGGATGTGGAAGTCTCGTTTTAAATGACACGGGTCATCACAGTTATAACATCTAACACCATTTCTGTTTCCACTTTCACTTCCTAAAGTTTTGTTATCATTTCTTTTGAAATTTTTCATCTTTCTATATTTTAGAAATTAACTAAAATTCCTTGCCATGAATGCTATTTCTTCATCTTTATTGTTGTCTGAATCTAGATTTTCCATCAATGCATTAAAAGCTATAGATTTCTTTTCTATCGCTTTGCTTTCAATCCTGTCCTGCATATATGCTTCAAAAGACATTAAATAGCTAATTAACTCTTTAATTTTTAGAGTGTTAATATCATTAGCCTCTTCAATTACAAGAGTAGTTTAATCCCCATTTAGGAGTAAGTGAATTGAGGATATTTTTAACTTGATTCTCTTCAGAAAAACTTTTACCCAATGCAATAAGTGAGTATACTAAATCTTGGAATCTACTATACATATCAGATATGGACTCGTTTGGATTCAATTTGAATAATTAAAACTGGTTTGTTAACATGAAAATTTTGGTCTATTTGACCTTACTTGTCCCTTCGTGTGTAACCTGCAAAGTTCTCCAAATTTCAAATGCAGACTTACATATAGATACTCTATTAAATTCATTTCTATCTATTGATTAAAATAATATATTCATAGCTTTAGAATCACTTTGTGCAACTGCCTTTTGGTCATCGGTCCATTATGCAAAATTTGTATAGGGTTTGGTGTACTCAGTTTATGTGATATTCCAAGTGTCTAAACTAATTAACTATAAACAAATTTTTATTCTGCATGACTAATACGTGTAATTACTGCTATTAAAAAGTGGAGGTCTAGCGATGGATTTTCCTTCGACAAATGAGTTACTAACAAGTGTATTAATAGTGTTACTAACAGTACTATTAACAGTGTTGGTAGCAGTTTAAACTTTTTCAAAAATCAGATGATGAATACTATGGAAACCAATGCTCTGATACAAAATGTGAGTCGGTGGAATAGGGATCTTAAGGCTAAATTAACACTAGAGGGGGGTGAATAATGTTTAACGGATTATATGAATAATATTTAAATTCTTTGAGATTTTACTTAAAATGATGGAATCACCAATCGCAGAAACAATCACATAATCAAAATATAGATAAAAGTAAATGCAGTAAAAGTAAAAAGGAAAGAACACACCAGGATTTTATACTAGTTCGGAATTACCTTATATCCAGTCCAGCGCAGTTCCTTCTATGAATTTGTTTTCAACTAGTAAATGCAAAAACAATTTTGATTTCAAGGCTACGAGACAGTCCTCCAGAATTCTGGCCTCTGGGTAGAGCCACTTGATTACAGGGCCATAAGCACATACACTTGATTTATGGGATACTAAGCCCACCCAATTGAATTGATCAGGCCACAATCACACCTACTTGGATTTTCGAGACACCAAGCATACCACAGAGTATAAGAGCATGATTTGATAGAGTTTACAGACTCAAATCTTAGATCTTGATTACAATTGATCCTATAACTCTTGAATAGCACTTGATCTTAAGAGAGATGAGAGAAATCAAAGAGTATATGAAAGAGAATCAAACTTGTAATGGTTGAATTTGATTCTGGTTTAATTTTAATTGAGTTTCGATAGAAATTGCTTTAGAAATCAAGAGAGTGAAAAGGTGAGAGAGAAATGAGAAAATAGTTATTGAAAATTCGTTTTGAAGACTGGTATATATAGGGAAACAATGGTCATGTCCATTCATAAAGAGATACAACGAAAATTTGCTTCCATTCAAATTTGAATTTTGAAAAATGCAGCTAGTATGTCGACATACTTGCAGGAGGTATATCAACATATCCCTTTGTATTTTGAAAAATCACTTAATAGAAATTGTTTTGTAAAATATTTTGAAACTTTGTACAAACATTTAAACATAGTTTATACTTGTTTTAATAATATTAAACCTTAACAAAAATTTATAAAATAATTTTGAAAGATTTAATAAGAATATTCAATATAATGTAAATAATATTTATATATATAATCAATATAGTTATAAATTGTTAAAGTATAAACAAAATTTCAATATATATATAAACTTAAAATTACTAAAATAATATCTTTATAAGTATAAGAGATTGAAAATTATTTTGAGAAATATTTTAAAAATATGATTTTAAAACCAGAATATTTGAAAAATAATTTAGAACAAAATTAGAAAAGGTAAGAGAGATCAGGAAAGTGCTATCAAGCTTTTAACATAAATTCTATGACTCTATAACTTATCCAGAATATCTTAAACTCTTCAATACTCATGAGTCTTTATTCTTGAACTCTTGAAACTTTTTATCAACGTCTTACTCTTGATGTCATTATCTTGATACCGTACAGTCTTCTTAATCAATACTTGTCTAATATCATGCACTATATGCTATATATATCTTCATAAAACATTAGCATTTATATTTTTATATAATGTCATATAGTTGTTGATGTCAAAACCAATACCTAGGGTACCAATAGAGGTTTTTCAAGATTTCTCAAAGATTTCTTTGCATTTGATGAATTTGACAAAGAAAGACGTCAAATTTATTTGACTGGTAAATGTGAGCAAGCATTCAAAGACTTAAAGGCAATGTTGACTAGCGCTCCTATACTGATTGTTCCAGATAGAGATGAGGGTTTAACTATTTATAAAGACGCTTATGAGATAGGTTTAGATGTAGTGTTGATGCAGCATATAAGGGTTATTGCTTATGCCAACCGTCAACTCAAGCCACATGAATTGAGGTATCTGACCTATGACTTGGAGTTGTTAGCAGTTGTTTTTGCATTGAAGATGTGGAGGCATCACTTGTTGAGTTATATACGGACTACATATCCTTGAAGTATGTTTTCACCTTGAAGGGCATAAACATGATACAATAAAAGTGTTTTGAGTTTCTCCTCGCTTATGATCTTGATATTTTATATACGCTCAAAAAAGTGAATGTTGTAGCTGATGCACTTAATAGGAGGTATGCAGTTATGGTGAATGTAGAAGTGCGTCAAGCCCTTATTAGTCATATTGAAGATAATCATCTGAGAGATCTTCATCTTGCAAGGATATTTAAAGCGGTAAGTGAGAATGAGGCACTAGAGAGGTGGCCGGGATTCGAGGTTGATAACATGGAATGTTGAAGATGAACGGGAGGTTGTGCATTCCAGATATTGATGGGATTAAGCAAGAGATATTAATATAGAGTCATCATTCACGGTTGACAATACATCCTAGAGTTTCCCAGATGTATCAAGATATGAAGTGGACTTTCTGGTGAGAAGGCATAATGAGAGAACTTTCCATATTTGCAAGTGGGTGTTCTAACTGCCAACAAGTCAAAGGCAGCCACCAGACGGCAGCTAGACTGCTTCAACCACTTGAGATTTCAAAGTAGAAGTGGGAACATATACTTATGGACTTTATAAACATGCTACCTAGGTCGAGGAAAGGTAACAAAGTTGTTCAAGTTATAGTGGATCGATTAACCAAAAGTGCATACTTCTTACCATTTAAGACAACAAGGACAGATTCGACCTTAGCTAAGTTATATGTTAAGTCGATTGTCAGGCTTTATGGAGTTCCTTATAATATCGTGAGCGATAGAGAATCGATATCCATAAGCCAATTTTGGAAAGGGTTGGATAATGATTTAGGGATGAAGCTTAGTTTGATTACATCTTACCATCCTCAGGCCGATGGGCAGATGGAGAAGTTTAACTATGTCTTGGAGGACATGCTTCGTGCTTGTATACTAGATTTAGGGGTTCGTGAGAAGAGCATTTAACACTTGCTGAGTTTTCGTACAACAACAGTTACCAGGCTAACATCATAATGGAACCTTTTGAAGCATTGTATGGCAAGCCTTGCAAATCTTCATCGTTTTGGGTGGAAACTAAAGTTCGCTTAGTACTTGAGCTAGATATGATTCGAGAGGCATATAATAAGGTAATGGAGATTCAGAAACGTACATGAGAAGCATGGAATCTGCAGAAGGGTTATGTAGAACAAAAGTACAGGGATTTAGGGTTCTCAATTGGAGACTTTATGTTCATAAAGGTTTTTGCAATGAGAAGTCTTATTCGGATTAAAAGGACTGGGCTTTTGGCCCCTCATTGTATAGGACCATTTCTTGTACTAGAGAGGGTTGGTACACTTGCGTATAAATTCGAGTTACCAACTAGGCTATCGGCATACATAATGTGTTTCATGTATCACATTTGCATAAGTATGTCCATGATCCTTCTTTGATAGTGGAAGCATCACAATAAGAAGACTTAGAGGTTGAGCCTAATTTGACAACATAGAGGCAACCTGTTCGCATTATTGATCGAGATACCAAGCGATTGAGGATTAAGGTCACGAAGTTAGTTACGATGCAATGGAGCATGGATGCTAGGGATTGCACATAGGAAATGGAGGATAGTGTGAGGGAGTCCTATCTGGAGTTTGCTTCTAGATTAGTGGTTTCTTATCTAGGTATAGCTTTTCTACTCACCGCTTAAGGTGGAGTCACTTAGTATGCATTTTGGTTTTTATATAGTTTCTTTTTTTAATAAAGCTAGCAGGTTTACTATGCCCTTTCTATTTTATTAAACACAAAAAAATGAGTATAAACATACTTACACCCAAGCAAAAAGACATAGAGAATTAAGGAAAAAAGGAAAGAAAAAACCACAAACATACATGAAGAAAAACAAACAAAAATCACTACATAGCAGCTGCAAAATCACCAAGCAAACCATGCACATAAGCTTTTTCCTTCACCCTTGAGATGATCAAATTTAACAAAATACCTTCAGGCATAATCTTATTTTCAAAAACTCTTACATTCCTCTCTTTCCATAAGAGATCCACAAACACTTTAAGGTGAAGTAGCAGTAGATTAGACCTTGCATCCCGCCATCTAGTTGCTTTAAAAATCCTGTTCCATTCATCAAAACTGAACCATAAAGGAGAATCAAAACCTCCCTTAACAAGCAAATTAGTCCAAATCTTGAAAGTGACCAAGCAAGTGAAATACATGTGCAAGTTGTCTTCAGTATGCAGTTACAGAAAACACACACGTTTTCAACGTTTAATCCCTTATCTCAAAGCCTTTTTTGTCATAATTCCATTCTTAAGCACTTTCCACGGCATAAAATTAAGTTTTTCAAAGGAAAAACTATTCCAGACTCTGGCACACCAGTTGAAAGTAGCACCATTATTCCTCATAGTAAGCATATTGCATATTGCAGAAACAAAGTGTTGGACTTGCTTATCTGTCCAGACATAACCAACATTACCAGAAGGAAGAGGAGAGCTTTGCATTAATTGCCACAGATGCTGAATTTTAAATTTAGACGAATAAGGAAGGATTACATGGCCTTCAGCAACATAATCATATACAGCTGCATTATTTGGAATTCCATATTGCCCAACCTCATCAAAGAAAATTCGATTGCTAAAATGAGGCCTTTAAATTCCCAAGGCTAAAACTAGAACTTAACAGTAGAATTAGTGGCCAATATAAGTTTCATTTGAGGAAGCATGGTTTTTCTAAGTTTCAAAATGGTTCTCCAAATAGATCCAAAAAGGGGAGAAAGATTAATAAGCCAGAAATTTTTATTGCCAAGGTGATACCTCCTAGCCCACTTGACCCAAAGATTAGGCTTACCATTAATAGAGTTATCAAAGTGCTTAGAGAAAACAGCCACATTCCATGTTTTCATGCATTTGATCTTAAGTCCACCATGTCTGAATGGTTTTTCAAGTCTACTGAAGGCAATACGGATTAATTTCCTTGAGTGCGTATCACCAGACCGAAGAAAGAGATTCATAGCTCTTCTGATGTTAGAAATTAGTCCGGGTCAGAGAAAACATCAACACACTTTTATAGACTGAATAAAAGATTTAATGATGGTTAGGCTACCTGCTCGAGAAAGGAATCTGTTGGTCCAACTATTCATAATTTTAGTGATCATCTCAAACAAAGGGAGACAAGCAGATATACCAATCCTTCTGGAAGAGAAAGGAATGCCAAGATGAGTGACACCATTAACAAGAATAGGCAAAGATGTGTTATTATGTATATGTTGCTTTTGAATTTTAGTCATTCCAGCAACAGTGAGAAAAGATTTTACATGGTTAATGTGAGGACCTGAAATACCATGCATGGTTTTTAGAACATTTTTAATGCATCTCAAGGATTCATCTGTTAGTTTTGTAAAAGGAATTACATCATCAGCAAACGGGAGAGCGGTTATAGTTGGATTCTTGCTTTTAGGACGTAAGATAAAGTTTTTATTAGCAACTTGTTTATCGATCAGTCGTGAAAAAAATTCCATGGCAACGATAAAAATATATTATGACATTGGGTAACCTTGCCTTATACCCCTATCACCTTTAAAATACCCAATAGTGTTGCCATTAAAGCACAAAGAATATGTTACTGTTGAAATACATGAGTAGATCCAACTAACAAAATGACAAGGGAATCCCATTCTTCCTATAATAACATTCATAACATCCCAACAAATAGAATCGTATGCTCTTTTTATATCAAGCTTCATCATGGCTCTAGGAGATATATAGCTACAACCATATCTATTCATAAGTTCATGGGTGAGGAGCACATTATCTAGTAGTACTCTATACATAAACTTATTCTTCTGTCCTTCATTAATTGTCATTCTTGTTTGAATTTCGAGGTTGAACTGTCTTAGGTAGGAGAGAATGTAGTGACATGTAATTTAATCTTTAAATATCTTTACCTTTGATGTATGGTTTAGTGCTATAAAAGTGATCTACAACCTTGTTAAACTCCTTTTAATTAATAACTAAATGTAGAAAACATGTATTTGAAATTTTTTTACAAAAAATGTATTGAATAAATATCGATAATGTGATTGAAAATTATTTTATCGATAAATGAATTTTTATTCAATATAAGTTGTTTAAACTTTGTATACATGTCTAAATAACAAATAAAGTAAGTAATAGTTAATAAAATATTTGACTAATTATGGTTAACTAAATTCACTTGGAGCCAAAAATATAGTATAAGACTTATAACATCTTAGCAGCAACGATTAACAACTTAGAGCTTGAAGAATTTGAGCACACTAGCCCCTACAACCCTATGCCGTGAGCAAAAAGAGGCCATTCATTGCCTTGTCCATAAGCAAAGTGGTGAAGGTAGGAAGTTTAGGAGCTTGCAAGGTTGAGATATGAAGAAGGAAGCTAGGTCGAGGCTTGTGCTTTGTTTTATGCTTATTGAAGGGTGAGAAATATCACCGTTTGAATGAATATGAAGTACACACACTTGTTTAACTATAGTATTGTGCTTGACTTTATATTGTTATATTTGTTGATTCTTTTTCTGAAAAGAACATGGCATATGTAAATGATGTATTTGGACTTGAATGGCTTTCTACAACTTGCTGAATAGCCTTGACATAAAAGCACATAGGTTTCGGTTGGATATTTATTGAACTGAACTTAAATATTGAAATGGTTTTATAGCGACTATTCACTGCAAAAGCACTTAGAAATGCCTTGTGTTCGACATTTCCTATAAAATTTATAGAGAGATTCTCACTATGATTATGATGTATATCGAGTATATTGGTTATTGAAAAATGATTGGACCTCAAAAAGATTGTTAGCATATCAAAAATGGCTAAACTTTATTGCATACAAAACTACCACAGTTCAGACTCTATTACAACGTTCAACGACATCACTTTTTGGTAGCTATAGTATCTCTGAATCCATTTAACAGCATTTTGAAAATGCTATAATTTATGTTTTGAACTTTAATTGTTTTAAAATGACTTTAAATTTAAGTATTTTACTTCAATCCTTTTATAGCTATTTTCTAACATATATTAGAGTATTCTAAAAGTGGTTCAGAATTAAAATTTACTTTTTAATAATTATTTATGAATTATTAAAGTAGAAGGTTTATTTTTAAATAAAAGAAAACATGGTTTTTTAAATAGATTATAAAATATATTTTTAAGTAATATTTAAAATAAATGTTTAAACTATAATTATAAGTATTTTAAATTATTTTTGTTTATATATATTTTTTATAATATTAGTTAATTATTTTATTAAAGTATTAAAAAGCTTATGTAATATAATCTCTGTTAAATTGTTTTTAGAATTTTATTAAATACTTTAGTCTATAAATAAATTATATACATACATACATACATACATATCATCTTTAAAGGGTTTTTAATTATAAACTAATGTTTTATAAAGGGTTTAGTAGTTACTTAGGTAGCTTAATCACGCTTTGTTTTGTGTACTTGTTTATGGAAAGTAATTAATACTATGCTTAGTACTAAAAGACGATGAAGTAGGCTTGTCTGTCAATAAGAGTTAAGAATGATGTTCGAGTGGGGTTCAGAAGCAATAGTACTCTATCCTACCAGCTTCACTCTTGACCAAGGGATGATGCTATAGAGTTTGAACTGTCAATCCTAAGGTTAAGTCCAAGGGAGAGATCAACGTTAGCATCTGTTGGACGAGTTATGCTGGACTCCATGAAAGGATTTATGATCTATTTGAGTGATGAAGAATCGTGTGGGAGTTTCTAAACATTACTTCACCATCGCAAATGACAGAAAACTGAGTAAGCCATATATTATGGGGTTTAACTTTCCCAAAGGGGTATATCAAATTCATATCTAGAAATGCTTATCAATGTTTGTAATGGGAGTTAATGATATCTGGTATTACGTGGAAGGGCATGAAGCTGCTATGTTTGCCTAGAGGTATATTTTATCTAGAGATATACGAGGCTCAAAAGGTAGTTTCTGACCCTTGCCTTGGAGCCCGACTTCAGTTTACTGAGGGGTTCTCCATAGAAAATCCATATGTGAATGAGCCATGGAGGTTTTAGATGTACATCTAATATTGTTGTGTTGTGGGATGCAAGAAACACAGCTATTTTTTTATTTTTCTACGCCCTAGACACGATCTATTATATACTTATATTTACTTGCCAAATGGTTTGGTTTCTTTTAAAGGGCAAACTGTTACGGTGATTCGTACGGTCTCAAAAGTTACTGTTATATGGATGCATGTATTTTGAGTTTCTCATACTAGACTTATGTCTGGCATGTTTTTATTTTCCCTAAATTCCTTGTGCACTCATTCGAGTAGGTTGAATAAATTAGGTTTGACTTTGGATGCTTTAGAGCTTCAGTAGCTGAGCTAGAGGCTTCCGTTTATATATCTATTTCTATTTCCATTGAACTATTATTATGTATATATCAACATCGTGAGGACATGCGTTTATAATTGTCTAGGATAATGATAACATTTATATTTTATGAATCTAAATTTACTATATTTTGGAGTAACCCATTATGATATCTTTTTGGATATTGTATTTCAACGTTCTACTTATGAGATTCTGATATTGTATTCTTTCTTTCTTGTTCTTTTTCTTTTTTACTTCAATCTGGCTATCTGTCTTTTCGATACTTAAGTGATCGGCACACAGGATGTATTAGTGTTGACATTCGAGGGTCGAAAAGTCGGATAGTGACAATTTATTATCAAACTTTATTCTCAATGCCTATACCTCTTGATACTTTAGTTTATTCTCTAAAATTCCAATACAACTCAACTTAAACTTATTCATTATTCTCTTGACCTCCACCATTCTATTTAGTTTATGGAAATCCCTTACATTCCAACTAACTATAGTCATCTATTTGGACTTGCTGGAACTTCTTAAAACCCTGCTTTGGCATGAGCTACTTTTATTCTCGGACACTTTCTCATTGTTTTCTTCACACTATTCTAGACTCCTTTTCATTAAAAGTTCATTCTTAACTGTTTCAAGCTTCTTATCCACATTACTAGTGGGGCTCTCAAGTGCAGTTGAGAACCCTCGTTTTGTCATTCGAAATGCTTTTATTTCCATTCCCATACCGCTGCTCTTCCACGGGTTTGGGTCATGTCTCCTACAAAATTACATTGTTGTTAAAATCACCATTTACATTGCTCATAATCAAATTAGAAACAAGTTCAGATAGATAGCGGGGATATTTGGGCCTGATGCCAAAGCTACATTATCTAGTGATGAAAAATGATGCTTTAAGAGTGTTATCAGAGCCATTGGCGATTTTCCTTGCATTTTGTACTGACTCTATGGCACCCTCTGGCTTTCTAGTGGACAAGGTTGAAGTAACATGGGCCATTTGGTGAGAACATAAAAGTCAAAGAAACATGTTATCTGCTTCCTTTTTGAAATTTTAATGGCGCCCGATCCTTCTTCCTCCTCTTTCTCTCTTGATTCCGCCTCGTTTCCACCTCTTGTCTCTTTACACTCCTCCGCTTCAACTTCCTCTACTTCTGTTCCTTCTTCTTCTTCTGCTCTCAATTTGCCTGTTGCTTTGAATTCATCTGATCCTATTGCTTCTACTTCTTTAAAATCGAATTGGTCTTCGCTCTTCAAATCTTTACTTAGAAATGCTGGATCTTATAAACCGATTCATTTTGATATCTCTCGTGACAAGCCTACCACTGATTTGCCAGATGTAGTTAAGGAAGAAGGTATTAAGTATTGGAATGATCACCTGGTGGGATTCTTTCTGGATGGTACTCTCTCTTTTTTATCTGTTGTCAATTTCTTGAAGAGATTCTGGAAACTCAAAGGTGATGTTGATTTTAAATCAGATGGTTATAATTTTTACTTCAAGTTTTCTAATCAAGAAGACAAGAATCTTGTTCTTGAGTCGGATCCAATTTTCATTAGGGGTAGAATGTTCATCATTACAAAATGGGATCCATCCATAGGTTTAACGCAAGCTCAGATTAAGAAGGTTCCTATTTGGATTCATTTTCATAAGATACCCATCATTCTTTGGACTTTAGTTGGTATTAATTGGCTTGCATGTCACGTTGGTAGATTGATCTGTTTTGATAGTACCACAGAAAAATTACAAAGATTTAAGTATGCTAAGGCACTTGTGGAGATTTCTCCTGACTGTGATTTACCAAGATCTATTCATATTCCGCAATTAGGAAGTAATTGCCCTGATGTACAACTTTCTTATGACTGGAAACCTAGTATCTGTACTCATTGTAAAGTCTTTGGGCACAACACTTTATCCTGTGAATTTGTGAACAAGAAGTATGTTGGGGGTGTTGATGGTGTATCTGTTGGAAATAATAATCATGTGGTGGGTGTGAAGGTAGATAATAATCAAGATGGTAATAAGGATGGTAGTGCAGTTGATCTTAATTGGAGAGTTGTTAATAAAAAGAATAAAGGAGCTTGGAAAAAGAAGAAAGTGGTATCAATAGATAAAAATAATATTCCTAATGTTACTTCTGTCAATCAGTTGGAAGTAGGCAAAGCAGTTGAAACTGTAGTACTTCATAATAATTGTTCATGTCCTTCTGAAAATGTTAATTCCTTTGCAGTTATAAATGATACTTCACTTGTTACTAATAATAATAGTGTCAGTGAAGTACTCTCTTCTAAATCTACTCTTTTTCAATCCATTAGCTCATCTGCTTCTCTTCATAATAGTCTATCAGCTATTAATGATGTGTCTTTTGTCTCTGAACCATCTATTTCTGTATTGGCAGATGGAAAATCCTCCCCATCTGCTAGTTTATTAGCTTCTTCTGCACTTCCAATTTCATCTACATCTACTTCAACTTCTTGTTCCTCTCAGTTTAGCACTAAATCTCCCATCCTTAATCCTGATTCACCTTATCTTCATCTGTCCCCTCCAAATAATTTTGTGTTACCTCCACCCTCTGTTTCTATTGAGCCTTCTGATTCACAGTCTGGTAAAAACAATGTTGTTAATTCTGATGATCTCAATAAAGGCAAAAACTTTAAGCCACATGAAGTCTTACCTTTATCATCTTCCAAAAACAATTCTCATCATAGACATACTAGGAAAAATCCTACCACCATTTTTCCTCCTCTTCCTACTAAATGAATAATATTGCTTTTTGGAATATAAGAGGAGCTAATTTATCTTCAAAGCAAGTTGACATTAAAAATCTTATTTTCGGAAATAATATTCAAATAATGTGTATATCTAAAACAAAGCTTGATACACAAGCCTCTTTGAAGGCTAGGAACTTGATTGCTCCATCCTGGTTATATGATGATAATTTTCTTGAAGCCAATCATGGTAGACTGCTTACTTTATGGAATCCAATTTTTTTCAAACTTTCCAGATTAAATGCTTCTGATCAATTTATTCATTACCTTTGTCTGCACTTGCCTTCGAATGTTTCTTTTCATCTTACCTCTGTATATGCTCATAATTCATTATCTTTAAGGCAAGACTTTCTTAATTTCCTTCCTTCTTTAAAATCAGATTCTACTCCATGGCTAATTGGTGGTGATTTCAATTCCATGTATGCTAGTAATCAAAAATTTGGTGGCTGCCCTTTATCTCTTAAAGACATTTCTCCATTAAACAGTGCCCTTATTCAATCTAATCTTTTCTCTGCTAATTGCTTTGGTCCTGACTTCACTTGGTCTAATAATAATAGGAGTGGTTATCCTACTTTATTTAAGCTTGATCATATTTTCTTAAACATCTCTTTTCTTCAACTCTGGCCAAAATCCTTTTATAATATCTTAAATCCCTCTTTGTCAGATCACTGCCCATTATTATTTCATTGTGGAATGGATGATATACATGGTAGAAAACACTCTTTTAAATTTTTTAATTTCTGGACTAAGCAAGATGAATTTTTTGTTATTTTAAAGCAGGTGTGGAACTTACAATATGGAAGGGATCCTTTGTCAAATACTACTTTCAAAATGAAGGCTCTTAAATTTCATCTTAGGAAGTGGTCTGCAACCATTTTTGGTAAGGATTCTAATCTTTCCACTCAAATTAGATATGAGCTCCATAGAATTCAGACTATGCTGACTGAGAGACCATTTGACATTTCCTTAATTCATTTAGAATCACAATTAAAACATTCTCTGGACAATACTATTCAAAAGGAAGTCTCTTCACTTAGGCAAAAGATTCACTTGAGAATGGTAAAGGAGGCTGATAGGAATACTAGGTACTATCATAATTTTCTTAAAGTAAAAAGGAATCATGAATGTATTCTTCAGATCAAGAATATGTTTGGTGACATGGTTAATACTTTTGATGGAATTAATGAGGCTTTTGTTCAGTACTTCAAATCTATTCTAGCTCCGTCAAATTTATTCACTCCTGATATAAATCCTCTATTTCTTATTAATCTCCCTACAATTACTACCTCTCAATCAAATGATTTGATTATTGCAATATCTGGAAATGAAATTGAATCTGTTGTTTTTAGCCTGGATGCTAATAGCTGTGGAGGACCAGATGGATTTAATGCTCATTTTGTTCAAAAGAGTTGGAATGTTATAGGATCTGATATTATTAAAGCCATTCAACATTTTTTCCTCCATAATAAACTCCCTGATTGTCTTACTGCAACAGCAATTACCTTGATTCCCAAAATCAATAATCCAACTTCTGTTTCAGATTTCAGGCCTATATCTTGTTGCAACATTATCTACAAAATAATTTCTAAAATTTTGTCAAATAGATTGCAAACTGTTTTACCTTCTATCATCTCAAACAATCAAGCTGCTTATTTTTCTGGTAGATCAATAAGTGATAATATTCTTTTGACTCAAGAATTGTTGTATGGTTATGAAAGAGAAAATATTTCTCCAAGATGCATGCTTAAACTTGATATTAAAAAAGCATTTGATTCCATTGCTTGGCCTTCTATTTTAGCTATTATGTCTAGAATGAATTTTCCCAAACCTTTTTTAGCATGGATCTACACATGTATTTCATCACCTAGGTATTCTATTAATAGAGAGGGTGGTTTGTATGGTTATTTCAAAGGCAAACAAGGTGTAAGACAAGGTGATCCAATTTCAGCTTACTTGTTCATATTAGTCATGGAGCTTTTAAATTCTATATTGAAAGATCTGGTAGTTAAAAACAAGTTACAACTTCATCCCAAATGTAATAATCCATTAATCACTCATTTGCTCTTTGCTGATGACCTTATTATCTTCACAAAACCCACTTTCTACAATATTCAATCTATTACTTCATCTCTGGATCTTTTCCATTCTATCACTAGTTTGCAAATAAATCTTCAGAAATCAAATATCTACATTGCTGGTTTAAATTCAACTCAGAAGAAAGATATCATAGAATTTTCAGGCTTGCTTGAATTACCAAAGAATTCCTTTTATTTGGGATTACCTATCTTGAGTTCAAGAATAACAAAGCATAATTGCTTACCTCTTTTTGAGAAGATCATTGAAAGACTTACTGTTTGGCCCATTGATAAGCTTTCTCAAGCTGGTAGATTAACAATTATTCAATCCATTGCTGTTGCTATGACCAACTATTGGACAAGGCATTACATTCTCCCTGTAAAACTGATTGAAATGATATCTAGTGCTCTTAATAAATTTCTATGGCATGGAGATCCTTTTTCCAGAAAATTAATCCCAATTTCATTTTATAAACTGTTTGAAACTAAGAAGAATGGTGGTCTTGGCATAACTAACATTTTTCTTTGGAATAAGGCTGCAATATCAGTATACTTCAATAAATTTTTTGAATCTGATAGAAGCTTATGGTCTCAATGGGTTAATCATTACTTGATTGGTCATAAGAATTTTTGGACTATGGAAATTCCACAGAACTGCAGCTGGAGTTGGAGAAGTATTCTTAAGCTTAGGCAAACATTTATCCCATTTTTACAATGTAACTATACTCAGATTAAAGGCCTATCATTCTGGCATTCTCCTTGGGCTAGGAAAGGTTTAATTTTAAGTAATGTTGTGGATTATAATATCAGAAGAAACTCTGGCATCTCTGATTCAGCTATAGTTGATGAGTTTATCCATGATGATAATATTGTTTTACCATACTCTAGTTCTTGTCTGCTCAGGAAGCTCTGGAATGTTATTACTAACAATCAAATTACCAATAATGATAATTTTCTTATTTGGTGTGATAAAGGAAAGCCTCATTCTATTAAACTCGTATATAAATCTCTCTGTGGAGTTGGTTCTTATTTTCCTTGGTATTCAAGAATTTGGAAATTTGGTGGAAGTGCAAAAGAAAATTTACTTTTATGGAAGGTGATGGCAAATGCATTGAATACTAAAGATAAGCTATGTAGATTGGGTTTAATATCAGAGGATGCATGTGTATTATGCAGAGCTGACCAGGAAACAAATACTCATCTGTTTTTTGAATGTACTTTTGTATATCAAATATGGTATAAGCTTTTGTCTAATGGTGGATACTACAAACCATCAACTGTCAGTGCTATTGAGTGGTTTAATGTGTTTAAAGCTACTAGATGGAAAACTAGAAGGACTTTTATGCTCCTAAAGTTGCTCAAGAAGTTGATTTATGCAGTTTGGACTGAGAGAAACAATAGAGTTTTTGGCATTGATGTTAAAAATACTTCTCAACTCTATAACATGATACATGGCAGTATTCTTTCTGAAATGAAATCAGGTTGTATTTGATGTTTATCTCTATGTCTCCTCCCTGGATGCCAAATTCAAGTACTCAGTTTGATGTTGAAGTTTGATGGATTGCTCTTTTCCTAGCATGAGATTACATTGAAGTTTGTCTTCAGTTTGAGGTTGTAACTGTTTGTTGGTTCAGATAGTTTTTCACGTACACTTTAAGTTTCATGTTGATTGAGTATGTGTGATTGTGATATTGGTAGTCAGTTGTAAAGTGAGTTTCGGCATAGTGAGTGTTGTAATGTGTGTGTTTTTCTTGTTTTGTTTGAGGTGGCTGCAGGTTGTGTTGTATTGGTGTTATTTGTACCTTGGGTCTTGTAAGTGTGAGTTGTAATTTAGTTTAAGTCAATAAAATGAGCTTATAGCTCTTTGCTTTTCAAAAAAAAAACATGGGCCATTTGGTGCTATGTGCATTGCTCCCTCCAAGTGTCTCTCTGAGGACTCTACCTGTTGCTATTTATTTTTCATTGATCCCTCCTCTTCATTTAGTAACTTCCCATCCTTCTTTTGGTGGTCAATGTTATTTAACCCTCCAAACTCCTCATTCTGGTTTCTGGGTAAGTCAAGGATTTTCTTTCCTTCTTTAACCATCTCCCATCCCCCATCTAGCTATAAGTAATTTCTCAATGGCCTCGTCAATTTGATGGAGAGTCTTCTTTTGGCTTGTTAGTTTAACCTTCTCTTTTTTACTGCTCTCTTCTGACAGAGTTGTGAAATGCCCTAGGGGCAATTCAGTAATTTATTATAAATTAAATAACTCTATAATCAATTTTCGTTCGTAATAAAGGTGTTTTTCTTTCTGTTTTTTGTTATAATGTGCTATAAATAATTAAATGCTTGAATAAAATATATTTTACAGAAAATCCATAAATGGTGTGTTTGTGGTAGTACTTACAAATAGTTGTAATCTTGAGTAGTGTATCATTTTTAAATGTTCCTTATCAAGATGCATCGAGACCATATATCAATGTAGCTTTTAAGACTAGAGTACATAGCGCTCTCTCGATATTGGGTAGTGTATTGCTCATGACTGCTGGGGACACCTAGGGGTTACATACTAATAGTTATTGGGTAACCATGTAACGAATCACTCGATAGTTTTCTGTTGGTTAATATAACTAATGTGTCTGATTTACACAGTTCTCTCATATTGAGAATAATATGAATCTTTAACAGGAAAGCTCTACTTTGGTTACAGTAAATCAAGGCATGACGTCCATCGAGTGACTATAGTTGGGTCGAGTGGAAGTATTGCAAGTGAAGCATTATTCAAGAGAGGATTTATCTCCTCAGTTATATGGGGCTAGTATCACGATCAACTCAAGTCAATTCAAAGTCAAAATATCTTGACAGAGTAGTTTGGTTAATAATAATTATTCATATTGAACCAAGGACTTTGTGTCGGGACTATAGAGTTCAATATGGATGATACTGAAATTTGACCATTACCATATTCCATGAGTCCAAAGTGATATTGTAACGACTCACCCTTAAAAGTTGATACTAATACATCCATAGTCTTCATATGCTGAGCATCCAAGTGCCAGAAAAGATAGATTGTTGCGTGTAAGAAAATAAAAGACAGAACAGAATTTCACATCGTAATGAGTAAACTATAATATACATAATATTCTTTAGTAAATGAAAACTATAATATACACGCACACATCGAAATCAAAGTACACTAACTAACCAACGGCCTGGATAGTTATAACAACCTGTCCTCACAAATGCTGATAAATATACATAAGCAATGTAGCAGAAAATAACACATACACGAATACGTCTCGGGGCCCCCATCTCATCTCCTGGAGCTCCAAAGCATCCAAACTAGAGCTTTAAATATGTTTGGTCTAACCTGAGCATTATAAGAAAATTAACGCCCAGATCAGTCTGGAAAATCAATATGAGAAATACGCCTCAATTGAATTTTAATGTTATAAAAACCTTTCAAAAATAAAGGTATCTCGTAAGACCACGACGCAGATAAACACGGATGGTTTTTTACCTTATGATATCCAAAACATTTCATGGGAAATCTTCTAATATTATAATAGTGTATAAGGTTTAAAATAAATATTAAATATAGCCAAAATTGTTACATTAATTAAATTCCAGTATAATATGTATGTAATAAAATCCAAAGGTCATATTGAAAAATGTATTCTAACTATGAAAGGGTAAAGGTTTACCCATTGAATCAGTACACCTCTAGATAAAATGTACTGGAGGCTAGAACACGTTGCACCTCAGCTACTCAAGACTGGCCCTACCCTTTACTGGAGCGTCGAATATGATCACCCCTTGGTTGCGACCAAACAACCATTCTAGGCCTCGAAGCATACACAGATATTGACTCTAGATAAGGGATGATCATATCCTAATAGGAGTGACCCACATAGCCATGCAACATGTCCCTGCTTTAGCCATTTACCAGTTATGAGGCTCGTAAGTAATTATTACCTTATTCCTCCTAGAAATTCCCACTTGGAATGCTAATACTTCCCTCAAAGCAGAAATGCAATGTCAACATTCATCCATACAAGTTCATTTTGGGACTGAACAAAGCCGAAGGCACTACTTCTACTATATCCATTTTGGTATCACCCTTAGGATTGGTAGATAATAGCCCTTGCGCATTAAAGATCTTGGTTTCGATCATCTTCAAGATATTCCAAATCGAAACGCTTATGTCGGTTTAAAGTGGTTTTTGGATAAAATATCTGATCTCGGTCTCCCCGAACCGATAATGATAGTTTAAAACTGGCCAAGTTTGACAGTTGGTTATTTAACTATCAATTAAAAAGAACAATTAAATTAGGGACATATTCGATAGGAAACCAACAATGATTAAGCATATAAGCAACCACAAATGTCTTTAATTAATCCTTTCATTAATTAAAATCACTTTGTAAATACTTGTATCAAATTACTTTTACAAAAATATATTTACAAACACTTTATACTCCTTTCAATACATGGAAAAATATCCATATACTTATCTCAACGGCATAAGTATATTCAAAAAAACACTACACTTTCACTACTTAGAAAATGTAGTAATATACTTATCTCAATGGTATAAGTATATTGTCAAAATATTATGAAAGATTTCTTACTTTAAAATCATATGAAAAGGATTAAAACAAAAATTATATAAAAAAGAAAAGGAGGTAAGGATAAACTGAAACATTATTCCTTTAGTGTTAAGCATGGAACGAAAGTCCACAGCACCAAAATCAAGAAGGTCGATTTGGGAAAACCCAATCTCAATTCCTTTTATAAATTTCTTCAATAAATCATTTTTATAAATCTCTTTCATTTATGAACATCTCCATTATTAAATATCCAAAACCATTTATTGAACTCTTTTATAAATATCCACAATCATATATAAAACTTCTTTTATAAATACACGAAAATCCTTTATAAAACTTCTTTATAAAAATCCATTATAAAGCCTTTTAAATTTTCTTACAAATCCAAAACCCATTTTCATTTATAAACTCTTTAATAAATCTCTTTTATTAAATGAGATTCATTTTACAAATCAATTTATTATTTATAAACACAATTAATCAGATAAATTTATTTACTTTAAACATCTATAAAAATAATAAACTAACTTTCCGACATCATTAATAAAAAAATTTATAAACTCCAAAACATTATTAAAATAATATTTAATAACTTCAAAATATTATAAATAAAGAATAATTACATACTTCCAAAACATTATTACATAATAATAATTATTAACGGCGACCAATAAATAATAATTATTAACTTCGAACATTATAAATAAAATAGTAAATAATTTCAAAAAATACTAACAAAATAATAATAATTAATCTACAAACATTATTATAATAAACAATAATTAACTTCTAAAACGTTATTGATAAATAATAATTATTAATTCCAAAAATTTATTAATAAATAACTATTATAAATCCGAAACAATTTAATAAATAATAATTATTAATAATCTTCAAACAATATTAATTAATAAATTTTTATAATAATTAAATATTGATACATAACTTCAAAAAATTAGATATAAATAAATAACTTTTAAAACACTATTAAATAATAGTTAAACAACTTTTAAACATTTCTAAATGGTTTAGAAAAGACAAATATAATGGTTGGGGTACAATAGAGAAGTTCAAAATCCGCTAGAATAAAAATATTCTAGAAAACACGAAGGTCAGATTTAAAATCATTTTTCAAATCAAAAACCAATTTCAAGCAAAATGGCAATTATACTAAATTGAGGCCAATAGCCACCAAAGCACTTAACCAATGTTGTTATTGATTTTTGTCATTACAAGGGTCAATTTTTTAACATGTAACAATGTCATAACTAATAGCACTAAACAGTCAAGATTTAACAATTAACAACCACATTACATGGTTATAACTGAAATAAAACAACATGAATATAACTAAAAATTAATAGTCATAATTTCAAGAAATTCGGGTTTCTTTACAAATTTTCCTGTATTTCAATTTTAAATACTTATTGCTTTTCAAAGCGGATATTTTAACCAATCCGCCAATAATTTCAACCAAACTCAAATAGTAAAATTTTATTAATTATATAATATATTGGTTTATCCAAAGAGGTGAGTTATCGTCGAAGCGTTTCAGTCTGGTTTAAAATCGAATAGCGTTCGATTTTGGCTTGAAAATCTACAAGCTCTAATTTCCATGATTCGAATTGCTACATGATAATGATTCCACGAGTCCAACGGGATTGACCGTGCTCGATTAAGACCTTGTATGAACAAGATATTGATTTTATAAGTTTTGCGAATTAAATAGTATAATAAATTTAATAATTACATCGTTAGTTCACTAATCACCTAGCTTAACCCAATCCTTGTTTGAAAACCTAGCCGCCGCCCTTCCATACTCCCCGATGACACCAAAGACCCCATCCACCACCATAGTTCAACCCAAGTTGGCCCCATCTAAGGCGAACCCATCAGCACTAGAAACATCCCCCTCCATCCACTGTTGCTCGAAAACTATCCAGAGAAATTCCTTATCGTTCATCTGTCTCCCATCACCATCACAACCACTTGCCACAACCACATGGCCACATCTGAACACCGAGACCACGACGCTTCCAATGACACTAAAGCCGCCATCATTCATGTCATGTAGGCTTTGATCTAGTTGAAACCACTATCACCGTTCAACTCAAAATCCTGCCAGCACACTCGAGCTATGAATATCCCACCTTCTAATCACCTCGCCTCCCCAAGCCGAACAGTTTCCTAGTTGGAACTTGTGCCTGAAATGGCTTCTGGTGGTCATGGTGAACTATGGTCGTTGGATGTAGTTATTTGATTTCAGGGGCTAAGGTTTAAACTTAAGGTTTTGAGCAAATGAATGGGAATAATGATCCTTATATAGACATATATCCGAAACTATTCACGTCCAAAAATTTACGAACTCCAATCAAGGCAGGCTTACTGACATTTCTAGCAAAATACTCTTATTCTAAACTTAATGGAACTATTTCTAGGACCTAATTCCAACGTATGCATAAGTTAACGTTTTTGGCCGCACGATATTACTAATCAAACTTGACCACCTAACTCGAAACTAAACGGTCAAAATATATCAATGCTTTTACACATTCTGGCTCACTCAGACCATTCGGACCCAACAGAAATAATTGAGTCCTAAAAAGTCCATATATGAAAATCGAATTATCCATCTCATCGATAAAATAAACCAATAAAATATTTAAACATCCAAAATTTAAATATTCAGAGCAGCCTAAAAAAAGTACAGGTTGTTACATTTTCCCCACTTTAAAAAGATTTCATCCCCGAAATCCTAGAGGACTAAGCAACAAACCGCAACACCTAAGAAAACTTGATGTTATAAAAATCATCTTCAACTTATGCCAAACCAGCAAACTCCACACTATTAACCTGCCTTCTAGATGACCTAGACCGATAGAGCTTGGAGTTTTCAATGCTGAATGTCCAGAGACATAGTCCAAGAGTCTAGAAATCAAGCACAGATAGAGCCACGAAGTCAAAGCTAAGATTATCAAAGACAACAAGGTAATGGGATCCCTCAAGTTTGGGATCGGTACTGACTCCCAAATGCAACTTGGGTGGACACCATCTTCTGCCAACAAGCTTATCTCAAAGCCGATAGTCTATTTCCAAGGTTTGTTTGTTAAATAAGTGCAATTCTCTATCGATCTTCATGAACTCCTAAATCTACAGCTTTTTTCTCCAGCAACTCCATCATTTGTGCTCAAAAACAAGCTAAGATTGGTGCAAACAACTATGGATTCATGAAGCCTACCATAAGATGATCCAAGCTAAGGAGTTTTAGATGCAAGAATCATCAAATTTAGGGATCGGTACTGAATCCCACCTAGGAACCGATACCGAGTCCCAGGTATTTTTGAGTTGGCACCTATCTTTTTGGGAGAATGAGTCGATTTTGGGCATAACAACCAAGAGATATTACGTGGGAGTTTTTCTGCCCCTACCTCCATAAATAGGAAGTTAGGGCTCATTTTTGGGGATTTTTGGGCTCTAGTTCCATCATTTCTTATATTCTTGTAACTCGGAAATTCTATGTGTTAGGGTTGTACCAACCCCCAAAAACTTCTTCCTCCAATTCAAAAATAAGTAATCAAAACTTCAAAGTGGACGTAGGCCTTGCTTTGCGGAACCACTATAAACGATCGTGTCTCGTTTATTTCCTCATTTTCATTTATTTTTCTTCATTTAATCTCTACTAATATAACTTCGGGGTGTCTGTGCCATTTTTGGTTCAAATATTTTGGTGCTTTCATTGAGAATGGAACTCAGGCCATTTGGATCCATCATCTACTATTGGATTTCCTATATCCAAGAGATAGACCCAATCTCTTTAACTTTTAATTCTACAACTCAGATTTGCAAAGGTCTACAATGGCCCCATCAAGAAGAGATCATTCTACCAATTTAGAGCTAGCACTGAAATCAAGTAGCAAGGAGATAGAGTAGTTCAAACAACCCAACCCTAAGTCCAGGCTCCTACTAACGTTATGACTAGAGTGGAGATGGATAGGACGATGAGCAGATGGAGGATAAATTTTGGGCTAGCCAACAAGAGATGAACAACATGATGCAACAGAGCTTGAGGCTACTGAATGAGTTGACTCAAAATAGCCGAAGATGGAGTAGAAGGGATTCCAGCTCATAGTCAGAGAGTTCTTCTTCATCCAAGTGAAGACGGCAGGATAGAAGGAAAAAGAAGGCTTTATAAACTACTGAGATGTCTCAACAAGAAGGAAGACAAACCCCAGCCCTATAATTAGTATTTGGTACCAAACCCCAACCTGGGCTCGATACGGACTCCTAATACGGTAGGACTATAACCCATCTACCGTGGGGAGTGTAGACAGTCCCTGGATATGTTGTTGGAGGTCAGAACTTGAAAACCCATGCTATTGTTGATGATGCTGCATATGAGAATCAAACAGGGAATGCTAGATGTATGGGTCCTCTAGAG
Source organism: Allium cepa (assembly GCA_030765085.1). Classification (NCBI taxonomy): domain Eukaryota; kingdom Viridiplantae; phylum Streptophyta; class Magnoliopsida; order Asparagales; family Amaryllidaceae; genus Allium; species Allium cepa. The sequence continues at coordinate 839,120,357 of CM060935.1, read as the reverse complement.
TTTGGGGTGCCTAGGTATCAAGCACATTCCGAGAGTGTTCGTTAAGTCAAAAACTTAGGGTAGGACCCACTCACTGTCGTTTAGTCCAACTTATTGATTAATATTATTTGGAAGATATGGTTAGGAGATTGGTTAGTGAAAGCAGATTCAGAACAAATGATGATTAGGGAACTTGTGCTAGTCGAAACCCATTCACAAAAGACATCCTTCATGCAAGGAGATTCAATATGCTAATGATGCCATTGTACGGAGGAACAATGTATCCTAGGCAACACTTATTGAGAAATGAATGGCATATGGATACACCGAGGGCTTCAGATGCTATGAACTACGGTTGTCTCCCAATTTTCTTAGAAGGGGTAGCTATAATGTGGTTCGCTCGGCTTCCACCGAGGTCCATATCATCTTTTGCTGAATTGTCGAGGAAATCAAGGAGTAATTCCTTTTGCATACCTCATTTCCAAAGCAGGGATGTCATTGTCTAACGTATATCAAGCTAAAGGAGAGTCACTGTGGGATTATTTAAATCGATTCCACTCAGCTGTAATGGAAACAATGGATCCGAAAGAGGATATGGTGTTGATGGTGCTTTGTAGAGGAGTTCATCCAGAATTAGATTTTAAGGGTTGGATAGGAAGAAAGCAACCATCGACAATGGAAGCTTACTATAGGAAAGATAATGAGTATCTATGCCGAGAAGATGAACGTTAGCATCCACGAAACAAACACTAGATGTTCATTGAACCAATTTAGAGTAATATTACTATGAAGCAATCCGGAGGAAGCTCTGGAAACGTTGATGTGAAAGTTGGTAATCAGTACAAAGGAGGAAAAAAATATTGATGGGGCAAAGAAGGGAATGTCAGATAACAAGAGTCGTTTCAGAGGTCCCAAATATGACCATTATACTGAGTTGAACAATTCAATAGAGAACATCTATCTGGCTAATCAGAATACTGGACTGTATAGGAAGCCAACTCCTAGGAAGTCAGCCGAGAAGGATAGGAAGTCAGAAAAAATATAAGACTCACGGTCATAACACTAATGAGTGCATGCATTTGCATGACTATAATGCCCCTGAATTTTAATTAACATTATTTGGGATATTTAATTGGATAAATTAAATAGAATAATGTGAATAATTAGGGGGATGAGATTAATAAATCCAATGGTTATGTCTTAATGAATCAACTTAAATATGACTTAACTAAATTTAGAAGGAGGAAATTTCCTAAGAGGTAAACTAGGAAATGGGGATAATTTCTTAGTGTATCTCTCTTCCTCCACCTTAGTAAACTTTCACTTTTTCATTCATAACTCCTCGCCAACTTTCGACTAGCTATTAAAAGCTCCAGGAAGAGTTTAAATTAAAGAAAAAGCTAAGGAAGTAAGGCTAGGAAATTATCTCACTCTCCAATCAACTAATCAAGGTGAATAATCATGTTTATCATCTCATTTTTCTATGTTTGGATCAGCTGTGGGTTATACTCGATTCATGTTTGTGATTTTGGTTAGGATTTAACCATTTAAATCTTTGTTTGGATAAGACATGGGCGTTTTAAATGTTAATGGGCTAATTAACACGTTTTGGTTTTGGTTGAATTTCGAGTTGTTTTGATCTTAATTTGCTTTGAAATTTTAATATGTTGAAGTATATAATTTATTAGATTTTTGGTGAGGTGATTTTTGGGGATTTTCCTTAATGATTTACTAAGGTAATATAATTATTTAAGCCTATGGGTTAAACTGCAAAATTGCTTTCAAATTAGTCAATTTGAAGGGTAGGCTGCAATTCAAAAATTATTTAGGAAAAAAGAATAGTGTTTTTAAGAATTTTTTTAATTTGTATACTTTTTACTATTTGGAAGTATATGAGAAGGTTCCTTAGCCAATCAAAATTAAAAAAGCAAGGTAAAACATCACTTTAGTAGGCCGAGTTCTGCCTTCGACTGTAACAAGCCCACTTTTACCCTTTTGATGAAGTTGTAAGGTACCTTTTGCCTAAGATGAAAGGTGAAAAATTACCCTCCACCTAAGTCGAAAGGTAGGCATGGTGTCGAAGGGAAGAGGGGCGAAGGGATGTGGAGGATGCTTCCTTGGCTTTCGAATGGAAACATAAATGCTTTCGAATTAATAGGTTTCGAAGGGGGGTCCTTCGCCTCCATCATTTTATGAAGACAAAATTTTTAAACTCAATAAGGGGTTTTGAAGGGGATCTTCGAAAGTTTAAACCTTTAGGAGAATTGTTTTAAATATTTTCCATAAAAATATGTTTTAGAATCTTTCGATTAATGCAAAAGGTAGGAGTGGAAAAGGAAGGGGTTACTTTCGATCCTTCCTATTGTCTTAAAAGTTAAGTTTTTAATACCTTCGAAAGTTATGCTTTCGAAGGAGATGTATGCTTTCGATTCAGAACTTCGAAAGGAACAAAGTCAAAGGGAAGCTTTCGACTTCGTTTTGCTTTATTTTTTATATGCCTTCGAATGGGATATTCGAAGGAAGGGTTAAGCCACCATCTTATACCTTTTGACAAAGTCAAAAGATGAGCCATCACCCTTTTGACTAAGTCGAAGGGTAGAGATGTTTTAAAAAGGCGGAAGGCTTCCGAAGGGCTATCTTTGGATGTTTTAATGCTTTCAAAAGGGTCACATTCAATGATTTCGAAAGGTTTTGAGTTGCATTGCTTTCAAAAAGTCTATAAATGGTTTTATAGGGGTGGTACCCCGGGCTTTCGACAAGGTCAAAAGGTAGAACCTTTCGACTAGGTCGAAAAGAAACCTTCCAACAAGGCCAAAAGGTATGATTTTGTGATGTTTTCAAAAGGAAGGCTTCCAAAGGGGCTAACTTCAAAGGGTTATTTTCTTTTGAATGAGACTTAATTCGAAGGGTTGTAAAGGGCTATTTTTAGGCATTTTTCTTGAGTAAAGTTTTGCTAATTCGAGAGGCTACTTCGAAGGGTTATAGGAGAAAATACTTATCTTTGTTTGAATATGTAAGGGGATCCTTATTTAAATTGAATGTTATAAAACCTTGGAGACACCGGGTTGGGTTTAATTTTTTTCGATACATAGTTTGGGGTTACAAATAGAAATATGCTTTTGAAAATATACATTGGAGCTATCAATGTTTTTATTTTATTTAATTTAACCTAATTGGGGCTACCAATGGGAATATGTTAAATAGGTGGTATACCTGGGGAAAATAATTAATCATGGAGATCATGAATTTTTGTAAATAACCATGGGAATCATGATATTTTAATTGGCCAAGTGATGGTTATTCGTTAACCTAGGAAAACCATGGAATGTGCGGTGGATAGCCTACATAAAATTTATAAATTATAGAATGTTTTACCAGAGGTGGTTAGCCTCGAGATTTTGCACCAAGGGTTCGGAGCCATCCTAGGAAAACTATGGAGTGTGTGGTGGATAGCCCACACCACTTTTATAAAACAATGTACAATAGATAATCTGCATTTATTTTAAATTGATTTGGGACAGATAGTCCTATTAAATTATGACGGATAGTCATTTTAAAGATTTTATTGGGGAACTCTAATAAATTGATTTTTAATTGAAAATCTAATATATTGCTTTTAGATGGGATATCTAATAATGGGTGGATGGGATATCCAATGTATATGATTTATGGTTTTATTTCACATTATGTTAAGACTAATTATTTTGGGTGCAGGGGCATAGTAAATTATTTGCATGTTTTGTTTTGGATACTAGTGAGAGGACAATCTGTTCCGCTAAGCGGCATGGTCTCATTGGATATCTATTTATGATAAGAGATGATTGGAGATTATGCATACTAGACTTATTGTCTGTCTCGAAGTTTATGTTTCTCCACAAACTCTTGGGTACTCAAAATTAATTTGTGTAGTCTAAGTGTAGGAGACTTTCAGGTTTTTGGACGAATAAGCTTCCGGAGACATGTAGGAGACGGTGTTAGCTATGTAGGAGCTATTTTGTGTTTTCCACTATGATGTACTAAGAACTGTAAAGTTCATATTTATTAGTTCTCTGATCATCATAAGGGGACATCTTCATATGCCGCTCTTATCGTATTTTGTACATGTATATGTGATCTGAACGTGATTAACATCTGGGATTATGTAATTAAATCTTAAATCGAAATTCATAAGAAATGAGAAAATCTATTTGTTGAAGTTTAAAACTTATCATATTTCTGTGTTGCTAATAGTTTCAAGATTTCGATTTCGATCACTCAGAAATAACACCTATGGATGACTGCAACTTCCGTAGCAGTTAGTTTTGAGCCTCCAGAAGCAGGATGTTACAAATTGGTATCAGAGCATGGTTTATGTACTTAAAAGGAATTTAAACCTTAAAAGATTTTTAAAGCTTGATCTAATGAATCTAAAATATAGTTGGGCTTTCATTAGCGTTATAGTAACGTATGTGTACCTTACTTAAAATACCTAAGTATGTATTCCCCACTCTCTTTGACCATTCTTCTGTATCTTACCATGTTTAGATTTCAGGTAGTAGGAACGTAAGATATGGAGGTAGGAAATGAAAGAGTGAATCAAGGTAGAAGATGCACCGCAACAAGTAGAAATGTTCGACCCAATACTAGGAGCAACTAGGGTCGACATGCAAATGCAAACCCAGATGCAAATGCTAACGTTAGTGCTGAGATTCTGTAAGGTGAAATGGGAAGAATGTATCAGTACTTCATGAATATGATGCAAGTTGGAAAAGCTACGATAGTGGTTGTAGGGAATGCTGGAGAAGCTAATCCAGTGGCCCCAGTTAGCAATAATTATGATAAGCTGAGCAGGGTTAGGCTTGTCTTGGAGGGCAGCCGTTTTTGGGAACCAAGGATGCAGTAGGAGTGGATAACTGGCTATTGCATTTGAAAGGATATTTGCAGATCTTGGCTTGATGGATATGCAGAAGAGAAGACTTGCTTCAAGGCAATTGCTGGGAGCAGCATTGTTTTAGTAGAATTGAGTTACCATGGGAGAGCCAGAGGAAGACCTGACTTAGCCTGAATTTCGAAGGGGGTTCGAGGAAAGATTTCGATCAGAGGTTGCCAAGTAAGCATTGCTAAGGAAATTTGTAGATTTAGTCCAGAGGGATAGATCAGTGATTGAGTATGCTACAGAGTTTGATGCTGTCCTATTATGAGGATGCTACTGTGGACACAGTCATTCGCAGGAATGATAAGTTTATCAGGGGGTTGAATTTTGAGATCGCCAGAGCAATCATGCCAAACCTTCAGGATCCGTGTCATATTGTTATTGAGATGGCTATTCGAAATGAAGAGATGCTTTCTACTTTTGAAAAAGGGAAACCGTTGAGGTTCAAAATTATTAGGGTAAGAAGCAAAAGTTCTTCAAGAAGAAAGGAACCCGGTCGGGGGCACCAGCCAAGAAGAGAAAGGCTGATATTGTCTGTTACAAGTGTGACAAGAAGGGTAACTATGCTAATGAGTGTCACTTGATGGAAGAGCAATTGTAGTGAGGCTGAATGTGAAGTGCTACAACTGTGGCCAGATGGGGCATTACAAGGACAAGTGCCCCGAGGCTGCTAAGGTTGGAAAGGGAAAGGTCTTTGCATTGGAACCATCATCCTCTAGACCAATGGCTGCTGAAAAAGGAAAAGCTGTGGTGGAAGGTATGCTTACGATTCATAGTACTCTAGTTAGGATTCTATTTGATACTGGTGTATCGCACTCATTTATATCTAAGTATTTCGTAGATTTCTTATGTCTGGAACCTTTATACCTTATTACTCCTTTAAGGATTGTGAATCCTATAGGAGCGTATGCAACTCTGGGAATGAGATATGATTAGTTAGAATTTGATTTGTTAGGTCGTATGTTTGCATGTAGTTTATATGTTTTTGATTTTGTGGGTTTCGGGATCATATTGGGTATAGATTGGTTAGATAGATATGATGCTAGGATATTTTGCCAAGAGGGGGAATATCATTAAAGCACCCTAATAGCCGTAACCGAGTTATTTACGCAGTAAGGAGTTTAGACGGAAATGCTTATGTGATTGAGTGCTATGGGAATAGAAGCAGAGTTAAAGCAGGTTTATCAGAGTTTGCGGATGTGTTTGAACCAGTTTCGGGCTTGCTGTCGAAAAAAGCGATCGAGTATCGGATAAATCTCATACTGAGAGCTGAACCCATAAGTCGACCACCTAGCAGGATGTCACCAACTGAGGTGAAAGAACTAAAGGTGTAGCTAGTGGAATTAGAAGGAAATAATTTCATCCGGCCTAGTAGTTTGCCATGGGTAATGGCCGTGGTATTCGTGAAGAAGACAGATGGGTCATTAAGGATGTGTATCAACTATTGTATGTTGAATGAAAGGACGATCAAGAATAGGTATCCTTTTTCGAGGATCGACGACTTATTCGATTAGTTGAGTGGAGCCAGAGAGTTTTCCTAGATGGAATTGGCAACATGTTTCCATCAGTTAAGAGTGACAGGGGACAGTATTTCTTTGACAACGTTTAGGACCAGGTATGGGTCTTATGAATAGTTGGTTATGCCATTCAGGCGTACTAATGCGCCAGATTTCATTGTGGATTTGATGAACCGGATTTATTGAGAGCACTAGGATAGGTTCATGCTAATTTTTATTGATGACATTTTGGTATGTTGTAAGAATGAGAAGGATCATGCGGATCATCTTAGAATAGTGTTGGAGACACTAAGGCAACATCAGATTAAATCAAAGTTCTCAAAATGTCATTTGTGGAAAAAGTAAGTGAACTTTCTTGGTCATGTAGTTCCAAGGAAGGGTTAGCAGTTGATCTGGATAAGATCGAAGCTGTTAACAATTGGAAAAGAACAGAGATAGTAAGTGAGATTAGAAGTTTTCTTGGTTTGCAGGTTACTACAGAAGGTTCATTGAGGATTTCTCATGGATAGCGGCATCCTTGACCATGCTAACCAGGAAGGACATGAAGTTTGTTTGGTCTTACAAATGTGAGGAGGCATTCCTTAAGTTGAAACATTTGTTAACCAATGCGCCATGTTAGTAGTTCTAGATGGGAATCAGCGGTTGGTAGTTTACACCGATGCATGTGGTACTGGGTTATGTGCTGTGCTAATGCCAAATGGGAAGGTTATTGCCTATGCTTCTAAGTAGCATGAAGTGAGATACCCAACTCATGATTTGGAGTTGACAGCGGTAATCTTAGAATTGAAGGTGTGGAGGCATTATCTTTTTGGAGAAAGGTTTGAGCAGTTCATAGATCATAAGTCTCTATGTTATTTATTCTCTCAGAAGGAGCTAAACATGAGATAGCAGAGATGGCTGAAGTTTGTTGCAGCTTATGATTTTGGCATCGAGTATACACTGGGAAAAGGAAATAAGGTAGCAAATGCGCTTAGCAAGAAACATTAGAATATGGTGCTAGCTATGTTGGCGGAATGGAAAGGCTTGGAAGCACTAGTTGTTTGCAGCATTCATTTGAGGCCGACTGCTAGATCTAATCGGAATATGACCATGATGTCTTGTTTGGAAGTTCGACCAGTTTTGATAGAACAGATTGCTTCTATGCAGAAAGAGGATCCAGTGTTAGCCGAGAAGATTAGAAGGTTAGAAGCTGGAACTGAGATTAATGATTTGAAGGATTTTATTCTTGACCACAAGGGTTGGTTGAAAAAGTAGGAACGGTAATGTATTCCGGATGTTGGAGACCTTAGGAAGGAAGTTATTAGGTAATATCATCGATCAAAGTTTATGATTCATCCTGGGAGAATCAAGATATATAAGATATGAAGAGAAGTTTCTTCTGGAAAGGAATGAAGAGGGATGTTGGCTTATGGATAAAATAGTGTTTGAACTGTCAGTAAGTAAAAGCCGAACATCAGAAGCCAAGTGGTTAGCTTCAGCCTTTGGATATTCCAGTTTGGGAGTGGGACTCGATATCCATGGATTTTATTAACGAGTTCCAAGGTCAAACCAGGGTAATGAAAGTATATGGGTCATAGTGGACAGATTGACCAAGAGTGCCCATTTCATTCCGGTAAGGTAAACCAGGACGACGTCTATTTTCGCTAAATTGTTCATGAAGAACATCATTAGACTGCATGGATTTTCTAGTAGCATCATCCGTGATAGTGATGCTTTGTTTACTAGCAAGTTCTGGAAGAGCCTGCAGAGTATGTTAGGCACTAAGATCAAGATGAGTACCGCATATCATCCTCGGACGGATGGGTAGACGGAGAGAGTCAACAAGGTACTGGAAGATCTGTTGCTAGATTTTAGTGGTTCTAGGGAAGATCACTTGCACTTAGTGGAGTTTTCCTATAATAATAGTTATCAGACTACTATAGGAATAGAAACTTTTGAACTTTGTATGGAAGGCCATGCAAATCACCAATATGTTGGTTAGAGACCAGAGACAGATTGGTCCTTGGTCTAGATTTGGTGAGAGAGGCGATGGAAAAGATCGAATTGATACGGGAAAGAATGATGAAAGCACGGTCTAGGCAGAAGAGTTATGCAGAAAAAAGGCATAAGGACCTAGAGTTCTCAGTTGGAGATAGAGTTTTCATCAAGGTATCGCTGATGAAAGGCGTGGTTTGGTTCGGGAAGACCAAGAAGCTAGCACCGAGATATGTTGGACCATTTTCTATATCAGAGAGGATAGGGAGACTCGCGTACCAAGTAGATTTACCGAGTAGTTTGGTCAGGGTCCACATTTTGTTTCATGTTTCTCATCTTAGGAAGTGTGTTCATGATCCAGAAACTACTATCGCTCCAACGGCACTAGAGGACTTAGTGGTGAAACCGGATATGACTTTTATGAGGCAACTAGTTCAGGTTGTAGCAAAAGATGAGAAGATGCTAAGGAACAAGATAGTCAGGTTGGTGAAAGTTCAATGGAGCGACAATGTGAAGGATTGTACTTGGAAGACATAAGACAAGATTAGGGCTACTTTTCCTAGGCTGTTTTAGATGGTATGTTTTATATAGGGTTTATATAGAATTTGGATGGTAGGTTACACTAGCCTTTCTTGCATGGGCTATATGCTTGTTGTTGTGCCCATACTAAAATTTCGAGGACGAAATACTTTAAGGGGGGAGTTTGTAATGCCTCTGAATTTTAATTAACATTATTCTAGATATTTAATTGGATAAATTAAATATAATAATGTGAATAATTAGAGAGATGAGATTAATAAATTCAATGGCCGTGTCTTAATAAGTGAACTTAACTAAATTTAGAAGGAGGAATTTTCCTAACGGGTAAACTTGAAAATGGGGCTACATTTCTTAGTATATATCTCTTCCTCCACCTTAATAAACTTTCCCTTTCTTATTCATACCTCCTCACCAACTATCGGTCCGCCATAAAAAACTCCAGGAAGAGTTTAAATTGAAGAAAAAGCTAAGGAAGTAAAGCTAGGAAATTATCTCATTCTCTAATCAACAAAACAAGGTGAATAATCATGTTTATCATCTCATTTTTCTGTGTTTGGAACGGTTATGGGTTATACCCTATTCATGTTTGTGATTTTGGTTAGGGTTTGACCATTTAAACCATTGTCTGGATAAGACATTGGTGTTTTAAATGTCGATGGGCTAACTAACACGTTTTTATCGGCTTTGGTTAAATTCCAAGTTGTTTTGAACTTCGTATGCTTTGAAATTTTAATATGTTGAAGTATATGATTAATCATATTTTTGGTGACTTTTAGGGATTTTCCTTAGCGATTTACTAAGGTAATTAAATTATTTAAGCCAAAAGGCTAAATTATAAAATTGCCTTCTATTAGTCAATTCGGAGGGAAGGCTACAATTCTAAAATTAGTTGGAGAAGGAGAATAGTGTTTTGAGAAAAAGGTTATACTTTTTACTATTTGGAAGTACATGCCCAGTTCTGCCTTCGACTCCATCAAGCCCTTTTTTACCCATTTGATGAAGTCAAAAGGTACCTTTCATCTAAGATGGAAGGTAAACAGTTACCCTCCGCCTAAGTCGAAAAGTAGGCACGGTGTCAAAGGGAAGAGGGGCGAAAGGATGGGAAGGCAGCTTCCTTGGCTTTCGAATGAAAATATAAGTTCTTTCGAATTAATAGGTTTCGAAGGGGGATCCTTCGACTCCCTCATTTGATAAAGACAAAAAATTTATACTCAAGAATGGGTTTCAAAAGGGATCTTCGTAAGTTTAGACCTTCAATAGAATTGTTTTAAATGTTTTCTAGAAAAATATGTTTAGAACCTTTCGACTAAGTCGAAAGGTAGTAGATAAAAAGGAGGGGGTTACTTTCGAACCTTCCCATTGTTTTAAAAGTTAATATTTTAATGCCTTCAAAAGCCATGCTTTCAAAGGAGATGTTGCTTTCAATTCAGAACTTCGAAAGGTATGATCTTGTGATGCTTTCAAAAGGAAGGCTTCCGAAGGGGCTAACTTCGAAGGGCTATTTTCTTTCGAAGCCATTTTTCATGAGTAAAATTTTGCTAATTCAAAGGGGCGACTTCGAAGAGTTATAGCATAAAATATTTATCTTTGTTTGAATATGTAAGGGGAATCCTTATTTGAATTGAATGTTATGAAACCTTGTGGACACCGGGGTGGGTTTAATGTTTTCGATACATAGTTTGGGGTTACAAATAGAAATATGCCTTCAAAAATATATATTGGGGGCTATCAATGTGTTGTTATTTAATTTAACCCAATTGGGGCTGCTAATGGGAATAGGTTAAACATGTGGTATACCTAAGGAATATAATTAATCATGAGGATCATGAATTTTTATAAATAATCAATGGGATCGCGGTACTTTAATTGGCCAAGTGATGAGTTCTTGGTTAACCTAGAAAAACCATGGAATGTGTGGTGGATAGCCCACATCAAATTTTTAAAGTAAAGAATGTTTTGCCAGAGGTGGTTAACCTCGGAATTTGGCACCCAAGGGTTCATAGTCATTCTAGGAAAATTATGGAGTGTGCGGTGGATAACCCACACCAACTTTTATAAAACAATGTACGATGGATAATCTACATTTGTTTTAAATGGATTTGGGATAGATAGTCCTATTAAATTATTACGGATAATCATTTTAAAGATTTTAGAAGGCAACTCTAATAAATTGATTTTTGATGGGAAATCTAATACATTGCTTTTAGATGGGATTTCTAATAAATGGGTGGATGGGATATCCAATGTATATGATTTATGGCTTTATTTCATATTATGTTAAGACTAATCATTTTAGGTGCAAGGGAATAGTAAATGATTTGCATGTTTTGTTTTGAATACTAGTAAGGGGACAACCCGTTCCGCTAAGCGGCATGGTCTCACTAGATATCTATTTATGATAAGAGATGATATGGTATTATTCATACCAGACTTATTGTCTGACTCGAAGTTTTTGTTTCTCCACAAACTCTCCGGGTACTCAAAATTAGTTTGAGTAGTCTAAGGGTGGGAGACTTTCAGGTTTTTGGACGAATAAGCTTAAAGGGACATACATAAGGCAGTTGTAGCTATATATGAGCTATTTTGTGTTTTCCGCTGTGATGTACTAAGAACTGTAAAGTTCATATTTATTAGTTCTCTGATCATCATAAGGGACATCTTCATAAGTCGTTCTAAACAGGTGAGTTTAACACACCAAAATACCAGTTATCGTTGAAGCGTTTCAGTTCAGTTTAAAATCAAATAGCGTTAGATTTTAGATTGAAATTCAACAAGCTCTAATTTCCACGAATCCAATTCCAAAATGTAGATAATGATTCCATGAATCCAACGCAACTAACCACATTCGATTTGGGCCCTGTATTAATAACATATTAATTTTATAATTTTTTGTAAATTAAATAATATAATTAATTTAATAATTACATCATTAGTTCACTAATCACCTTGCATAACGCAAACCATCCTCGTTTAGATACCTGGTCGTCGCTCTTCCATACTCCCCGATGACGTCAGAGACCCCCAACCACCACCGCAGTTCAACCGAAGATGGCCTATCCAAGGAAAACCCATCAGCACCAGAAACATCCCCGCCGTCCACTGTTACTCGAAAATGAGCATGAGAAACTTCTTGCCATTCATCTGCCCCCATTGCCGACACAAGCCACTGGCTACCACCACATGCACACAACTGAATGCTCATACCAAGATGCTTCCAACGACCCCAAAACCGCCACCGTTCATGCCCTATAAGCCGAGAATTGGCCAAAAACTCTGTAACGACCCGAGATTTACGATCTCGAAAAATTCCGAATAGTTAAGGAAAAGAAAGAAAGGGAAAAAAGAAGAAACATAAAAAAGTCACAGAAAACTCACATTCGCAGCGGATCAAAATATAATATCACATAAATAACAATTTTACAAGAAGAACTATATCAGTACACTTATATTTTATACATCAGAGTTACAACCCTTATCCATCACTGGACAGTTTAAAACAACATGTCCTAGTTATACAATAATATATACAGTGGTATATGCTCCATACGTTCCTGCCATCTAGCTCGCCTCCTGAGCTCCAAAACGTCCTCACCTGAAAATCTGTAATACTCGGTCTGACCCGAGCATTACATCAAAGTAACACCCGGGTCAGGCTGGAAACCAGCGTGAGTAAACCCATATAATATGAAATTTAGCTATAACTCATGCGTTACCAGAGTAATCGTGACTTTCACGAGTTCTTACTTATATAGTCAATCTTTTATCACAGACAACAGTTCAGAATTAATTTCCTTCCAGATGGCTTAATTTCACATATCACATTCAAAAAAAATTAGATTACTATTCGAAGTGGTTTCGGGTATTACTGATACCGGACCCCAGTCTCTTCGAATTTAATCTCATATTTAATCCAAGTTATTAGGTTTTAACCAATACAATTCATATTCATGATATCATGTCTCATAACAGTTCAACTCAGATAGGTAACCTACATTATTACAGTTCAACCCATTCATATCATAGCACGTCTCATTCACCCATCAGAGATATCCTCAATCCAAGACATTCAATATCATTCAATCGTCCATAACAAGATTTACTAGATATATAATTTTCTAATTAATTACGCCTTAATTATTAATTAATAGACCTTAATTAATAATTAATCTTAACCACAAATTAATTAATCTCTAATTAATAGTTAATTCAATCCTTTATTATTAAGTAATTATAAAACACTTGATTAATTATTAAGTAACCATTATATTCCTTCCATTAGAAAACCTTGTATTTTATCAATATTAACACATAGGTTAACTAAAAGATTTAAGTTAGTTATGATTAAAACAATCTATGCTTAATTAAATTTTAATTACACTATTAAATTTGTTTTATTAAATCTTAAGTATTAACTTATAATTAATGATAAAATAGATTCACTTAATTTCTTTGAAATATAACTTACTTAACCCCAAACTTAAATTAAAACAATTATTTAAATGCATGGGTTTAAATTGTTTAACAATTTCTTAACACAAATAAATACAAGGATTTAAAATAAATTATTATTTTTTAAAAACTTGTCCACTTAATAATAGAATCACTTATTTAAATGACTTAAATAAAATCTCAAACAAATAAACTTTATTTCCAAATTTCTTTGTCTATATACAAATCTTAAATAAACATTAAATATTATGAAAGATTTGTTTTAAAACATTTTCTTTGTAACACAATATGGCTGTTATAAATTTGGGAAACAATTGATTTCGGATTCCCTAATCAATAAAACCTATTTTAAACAAGCATAAACCATTGGGCCGAAGCCCAAAATCCCAAACTGAACAAACCAAAACCCTCGTATTATTTTTTTTCTTTTTTTTATCATAACACAAATGGGCCGAAGCCTAATACAACAAACAGGATGACCCGCTTCTCCCAACTCTTTCCTCACAATCTCCAGTTTTCTTCCCAAACTACCGAAATCGATTCCTCAAACCAGAGGAGATCAGCTCCGATCAACGCACTACTTCCAAAACCAACCCTGATTTGAACACAAACAGCATGGCCCCGAACGAAAAACATCCCACCAATTTCCGAGCCAGAACCAAGAAAATTCGAGCACGGCCCGGTCCAAAGTCTTCTTCCTCCTGCTGCTACTATCTTGTGCACACACACCTTCAACTATACACGTGCACACGCTCGCATCCAGTTGCCGACCACCACCGACTACCTTCTTAAGTCACCTCCGATTCACATATCCAGCCCGGTCGCTCAGAATCCACTCAAAGACCCTAAATCAAAATCTTGAGCTCCGACCAAAAACCAAAGTCAACACGATCTCACACTTTCGCCTCGCCCAGCATCCACCGGCCACTGGAACTTCCCAAAAACCCACCGGTGTATTCACCGCGTCCATAACTTCCTTTCTCCCCCAAACCGCAGTCGCCAATCATCCTCGCGACATCACCATTCGCCCCGCAAAGCACGACCTCGCAGTTCAACCTTAAACCCTAAATTAAGTCGCGCCATCATCCACGATGCCCAAAAAAATATGATACTATTTTTCTCTCAACCTCTAGCGTATTGACTTCCTCTGGCTTTAATCGCGAGTTCACCGATCATCGACATTCAACTTGAAAATCCTGCCATCACACGTCGAGCTACGATAATCTCACCATCCAATCACCTCGCGTACCCTAGTCGAACAATTTCCTAGTTAGAACTTTTGCCTGAAACGACCTTTGGTGATCGTGGTGAACTGTGGCCATTGGATGAAGTTATTTGATTTCGATGGCAAGGGTTTAAACTTAGGGTTTTGACCAAATGAATGGGATTAAGGGTCCTTATATAAACATATATCTGATACTATTCACGTTCGAAAATTTATGAACTCCAATCCAGGCGTTCCTACTGGTGTTCCTAGCCAAATACCCCTATTCTGAACATAGTGGAACTATTTCTAGGACCTTATTCCAACATATGCAAAAGTTAACCTATTTGGTTGCCTGATATTACTAATCGAACTTGACCTCCTAACTCGAAGCCAAACAGTCAACATATATTGATGCTTATACTTATTCTAGCTCACTCTAACCAACTAACCCAATGAAAATAATCCCGAGTCCTTAAAAGTCCATTTGTGAAAATTGATTTTTCCATCTCTTCGATAAGATAAACCACTAGAGTATTTAAATATCCAAAATTTAAATATTCGGAGTAGCCTAAAATAATACGGGTTGCTACAGATATAGTTTTGACGAAGAGAATTAGTGTAAATAATAGTCACAGTCGGGTAACGCTTAATAAATAAAATTAGATTTTACCGAAACCAAGTATTGAAATTCTGGATTGTCCAAAACGTAGATAATTCTCAAAACTTGTAGGGGATTTTCATAGATACTTCTTGTTGGAATGTTCTCCATTTTCTCCTATAGCCTCAATAATACTCAAAAAACCAGTGGTTGCATTAACATCAACTAGAACTCTGGCCAAAGAGTTTTTGGTTCTATTCTTCGAAGCTTCATTCATTTTAATCGAAGTTTCTATAGGGCTGGCCAAACCACTAATTGCTTTCGGCCCCCCACAGTCCAAAACTTTGTCACAGAATTCGAATCTATACAAACATCATAGTCAAAAGGTCCATATCGATACTCATCTTAGGGGATAGTTTCTTTATTATGATTAGTCTTTTAGTAAAAAAACCACGATCCTCCCTCTAGAATTTTTTTTCATAATCGCCTCTACCACCAAACCTTACAACAAAGAATCCACTCTAACTTGTTTGCACCTCAAATTCTTTCTCCATCTTCCACATCCTCTTTGTGTATGCTTCCAATGCTTTAAAATAAGTTCTATTCCCTACCACATATAGTAATAAGCGATTCCCTCATCCTTCCTCCACTTCCTTAATAGCCTCCAATGATAGAACTCTTTTTGATTGACCATTCTCTATCCTAGGTTCAACAAACTTTAGATCCACTATTTTAAAACATTCCTCCCCCCTCCCTCCTCTAAGTGCATCTACATTACTCACTTTTTTAGGATCATTTGGGATAGAGAATCCAACCTAGTTCTTTTGTGGTGCTAATTCCCAGCTGATATTATAAGATCTATCTGTGGGTTTGCTAGATAACCCACTCTTGACCATCGGTTTCTAACTCTTCCTCCTAGAAACCTCCTCTCAGCCCTCCTCTACTATAGTTTCACCTTCCACCTCTGCGTTTGCTATAGTATTGATGAAATGGTAGTAGATAAACTAAGAATTAAGAATTAAGAAATGAAGCAGAGAAAATAAAGAGAATTTAAAAGAGGAAAATTATTTTTGACTAGAGGCAAAGGTTTCCACCATTAGGCTAAATAGGATTGAAGCGGTTTGTACTTTGATTACCAAAGCAATTGGTAGGTTTAGTAATGTAAAGAATATAAATAAGCTTATTGAGGATGATATAAATAAAATATTTAAAATTTGAAGATGTTAATGGCTTAAGTTAAAATCATAGTGAAGAGAAGAAAAACAGATGACTTGAATGGTAATGTAATCAAAGTGACCCGAATAAGATTTTTGTTTTTGATTTTAATAAATAGAATGAGAATTTTAAATAACGCGGGACCTGAATGTTAAATAAATCAGAGAACGAAGAAGAGAAAATTAAGAGCATTTATTTTACTATCATTTAATTGATAGATAAATGTAATAAATAGTGAGAGATGATAATATAATGAAACAACTTTGGTAAAAACTCAAGCTCCTGCCCTTTAACATTTAATTATATGGAGAAATATTAAATAGAAAAATAATAATGTTCATGTCATTAGGAATTGTGATTGGCTATTATTATTATATACAATAGATTTCGGTTTCTTTTTATGTTATTGTAGTTTTTTCCCATATTTTGCAAGCTATAAAAACTATTTTGAATTTTTCAATTTTGGACCAAGTTAAAATCTACTTTAGTAGTTTGTATATAATTAATTATAATATTTTACAAATCTATTAGTTGCCTTTCAGATATTCTATAACTTTCAGAAAAAACTTTAAACTTTTGATTTTTTATAGAGTTTTTTATGTTATTATTTTATCTTTTGTAGGTTGTTTTTCAAATTTTCAGTTTATTTAAATTTTTCTACTTTTTTTAATGCTTCATTTCATAGAAAGTTCAAGTACCAGTACTACCATATTATTTTCGTAGAATCTGTTAAGTACCTTTTTAATCATATGGTTCAAACTTAATTTGTTTGAAACTAATGCTTAATCAGTGCATCCGTTCATATTCATATTTAAATTTATAGCATCTGTGATGATCCATCTCTATTTATGAATTTGATTGAAGTAAATATCGATCAAAAATTCAAAATTTTCAAAGTTTGATTTTATTTTTCCAACTTTCAACTTTCAAAAATTTGGTGTTATTAGAGCATCTCCAATAGACTGTTGATTTTGAGCATGAGGAAGAATAAATAAAATGAGAAGAATTCTCATCCATACTACAATGAATGTGGATTCTCTAAATGATTTACAGAATATCGCTTAGTATATTTTATATTAAATGGTCTTCTGAAAACTGTTTAAGCACTAAATGGTTTTTAGTAAATGGTTTTCTGAAAATCATTTAAGCATTGAAGGGTTAATAGAAAAATTTAGTTTATTTTATATTAATCGATCTTCTGAAAACCGTTTAAGCACTAAAGGGTTTTCAGAAATGTTTTGCATATTTTTTTACATCAAAAAATTATATACCTAAACGGTTCTGAAAACCATTTAAAAATTAAATGATTTTTTGAAAATCATTTAGAGAGAAAACCATTTAGAGACTCCATGCTTTGGAGCATGGGGAAGAAAATAAAAGTGGGAATTGATTTCATTTCTCCTTTTTTGGCCACTATGGGAGAGTGGAGATGCTCTTGGGTGGTATTTGGAATCATATATCAACATTCTGACAACTATTGTATGGAACGGAAAAGGTTATTTACCTACCCACCTATATCTACTTCACATGAAAATAAGCTTTCGTTATTTAATGACTAGCAACAAAATATGTTTTCTAGACCGGCTATTTGGACATAAAATAACATAATTTATGGCAAACAAATCTGGACCATTGGATCATATTATGTTCACATTGGGGTTGACATATGAAAGCAATCAAAGTCTCCATAGAATTTCTCATAGTTTTCATACTTTTTTAATGTACATGCTCGAATGCAACAGAAATAATGCTAATTAGCGTAGGGTTGACTTTCGGTCGGTTTTAAGAAAAACAATGTCAAATCGAATTAACACCGAAGAAACAAAACCGAACCAAATTAATTTTGGTTAATTAATCGTTAACCAATATAATCGAAGTAAAAATGTATGTTACTTTTCAAACGGTTGGTCTAAAACATAAATTTATGTTTGTAGGTATTTTATTGAATATTTTTTATGTCTATATGAAAAATTGATCTAATTTTAGTAAGTAATTTTTTTTATTAAACCAATTACTAAAGGTATAACGATATCATAAATTTGAATAATATAATAAAAGCTTGGATGAATCGATAATAAAAAAAGTTATTTTACAAAGTAAATTCAAATTGATTTAGTTTTGTGATCAAACTATTGAATATTGTTTGCCCCTGGTTAACTGTGTATCAAACCAAATGCGTTGCATTACTTTAGACTCTCATAGTGCATCATACTATCAACTAAATAAAATCTTGCGAATAGAAATGTTTCTAGTTACTAACATTTGAACCATAAAACTAAAGTGCAGTTAAATGCAACGTTTAGTAAGACTGACAATATAAAATAGTTTCTTAGCTGGCTTAAACAACAATTGAATAATGGATATAAAACCGACTTTTATATCTAGGGTGTTTACTTATAAAATGCTTCAAAATTTCTATTTATATTCGTCTGATGATTGACACTATGGTACATGAATATAGCATCCTCTGTAGTTTATGTAAAGGTTGAAAATTTGAAGACAAAAGAGTGTATAACCGTACTTCAAATTTTGTGTAATACTATTTACTAACAGATTTTTTCCTATCGACCGGTAATATAATTTTATTAAACATTAATATTTTTTATATACTTTTGACCATCATATTCTACTCTTTCACTCAGCCTTACACAGCCGTATAACTTATTTATTTTCAACAAATCTTACATATTTGTCAAAAATTCCAAACCCTGAATTAATACACACACACACACACACCCCATTTTGCCCAATAGATGATAGAAGGTTAAAATTTAGTGGATAATACCAATTGTGATGATTACAAATATGTTAGTTTCTTTTTCATATGTTAAAGTTTATTTTTCTTCAACAAATTTATCAAGATATTTTGTTTGGAAATTTTTAATTTTCCAAAAAATCAATCAACCGCAACCAATTCAACCGCGAATTGAAAATCTAGGGTTTTGCAAAAAAACTGGAAAGGAATACTTAGTCGATAATTGCGTAGGTTATTGAGAGGCGGTGAGCTTCTGACTTACTGACAACAACCTGGCTTCTTTATTTTTTCTTTCGAGGGCGGCATTCGTTCTAGAAGAAAGAGAAATAAACGTTTATAATTTTGGGTGCTTGTTCATGTGAAGAAAATAGTAACTAGTGCTGGGAAGAGGAAAATGTAATTGTTTAAGGTGACCTTTAGTTTTGGTGGATAGAAGAAAAAACCGGGATGTCATTAGCAACACACTCAAATTATACAAGTTGTGTACAAGAAGAGGAAAATATCTAATAAATTGTACTCAAGGCGTCTCATCCGCATAATCAGGGCCCTGAATGTTCAGGTCTGAATTTGTGGGATATCCTAATAATCGGACATTTATTAAGACATATATTGAAGGACGTCCATTAAACAAGAGCTTAAAACTCATACGTTCATTGAATGAGAGTTTAAAGGTCGGCATTCATTAAATGAGCATCCATAAATTTTCACTACGAAACCTACTTTTTTCCCCTCCCCCTCATTCTTAACTTTTTTTGTTGCAACTCCATATGTTTTCACTTTTAAACGAAAAATACGACAAAATGCCATCACATTTGATCAAAATCAATAAAAAATGTTCATAAACACGCAAAGGAAGAATTGGTCATGTGCACCTTCCTCTAGCTTTCGGATTGACATTCGACGGTCCATGGATACTTCATTAGCTTCCACCCAGTTATCGACATAGGTTCAAAACCGCGTTGTCTACAGTATAAATATATTTCTTTAATTATTTCATCATAACCATTGCTTATGTATCTGTCCTAAATTTATACTAAATAACTGGTAGTATATTTAATTATATACCATTCAATTATATAAAATCAATATATTCATTATCGAGACAGTTGGGCCAAGTGCGCTGTAGTTTTTACAACAACTTCCACATTCTTTTATAGATATGCTCCAAGAATGTCCTTTTGGCATGTTTTTAATGATTATACTTGTCCAGTCATTGATAGACCTCTTATTGGGACATTAGTAAAAAGATGGTGGTCCAACGTACACACATTCTACTTTTTTGGCTTTCTACATGCTTATGGGTATTGAGATTGGAAGATATGCACTAGACATTTCCCTTTTGATGAGTTACGCGAGTCTCCCTATTTATTTATAGTTTTTGTACAACACATATATCATGGCTTCATTCATAGAGGTGTTGTCTCCTTGACCTACCTTCATCATTACATCACCATTTGTAGAGATAGAGCAGATATGATTGTTGCGGCCATTCAAACATTTTTTTGTTCTAGTGTAGTTCAACCTTTTTCATGAATCAAAATAGTAATGTTCATCCAGATTATCTAGCGGTGCTTGCCAGGCTAGATCATCTTCATACTATAGATTGAGCAGTCATTCTAGGTACATTATATGCTGTAACACCCCAGATTTTTGGTAAAATTATATAGGATATTTAATTAGATAAAATAATGTGTTGAATGGGGGATTGAGATTTGATTTAATTAAAAGGTAGCAATGCCATTTAACCTATGAATTAAAATAAGAATTAAACTGAAATAGAGGAGGGGTAAAATAGGAAAGAGGTCATTTCCTATATCCTTAAACCCTTGGCTGTGTACCCCCTACACGTCCACTTCAATTTACCAAGAATTTTAAGAGGTCGGCCACCATTAACAAGAAAAAGAGGAAGAAAAACTAGGAAGAAGCTTAAGCAAATCGAATCCATTCACATCTCAATCTCTTTAATCCTTAAAACTAAGGTGAATAATGTTCACATCTCATTTTTACTGTGTTTTTGGTTTTAAGATGAATTATGAATATTTTGTAATGATTTGCCAACTTTTTGAATAATGGAATGAATATATATACTTGTTGATGAATTATGGTTGTTCATATTGAATTTATGACATGTTTCAAAGTGAAAACCCTATTAAATGATATCCAAATGCCCTGCGAATTTTTTGAAGATCATAAATATTATTTTGGAGATGGGTCTCAATTTTCAAAATTTATGTGGAATTTATATGAATTTTCTAGTAAAGAAAATATTAATTTGGATTATAAATTATTTACGGTTAAATAATAAAAGAATTAGGTCTGAAATTTTTATATATTGGAAAACATATTAATCGAGATTTTTAGAATTTTTATAGAATTTTCCTAAGTGTTTTAATGGCTATATAAAATTATTTAAGGTATGTGACTTAAATATTTTATATAATTAAGAGAGGAGAAGAGGCTTTTTGTTAATTAATTTAAATTACTAAATCTGGAAAGTCGGTAGCACTTTCGAAAAATTGCAGTACTTTTTATTGGTAAATAAAGAGGCAACCAATCGAAATTAGACATGCAAAGCAGGTTAGGTGAAAAGAACTATTTGCTACATATTTTTCACTATTTCGATGCCTTCGACACCAGGTTCCGCCTCCTTACCTTCGCCTCCGACACTATCGAAACCAACGCACATGGTATCAGTTTACTAGTACGTAGTGAATTGGATGTATGCGGAAGGTATAGAGTCGAAACCAAGAGTTTCGAAGGGGATGGGGCTTTACTTTAATTTTTAAAGGAAAATGGGCCTGCTTGCATTCGACTTGGTTAGCTTTCGACTAGGTTAAATGGATCTGAAAAGGTGGTTTCAATTGGGCTGCACTTTTGTTTTAAATAACTGCTTTCGACTGAGTCGAAGTCTTTAGCTGTTGCTTCCTGCCTTTCAATCCAGGTGATTTTGAAAGGGTTGTTTTGTTTCTAAAGATCTGGCCACTACTCCAATGCTCTCGAAGGAATAGTTTCGACACCATCACTTCTTTTACTTTGGAAATGGTTTCGAAAAAGACGCTTTTGACTTAAATGTTTTAAAGACCTTTTTCTATGATTGAAGTAAAACCCAAATGGTTACGAAAGAGGTAGTTTTAAATGGTTTCGAAACATATGCTTTCGACTTTAATGGGTTATTGTGCTCTACTTGAAGGCATAATCCAAATTGTTTAGACCGTGACGTTTTCCAAACGTTTAAAGGAGTAAATTTTCGAATGGTTTTTAAGCGTTTTCACATTTTTTAAATTGAACCCAACGTGCTTTCGAAATGATTGAGTTTTGACTATTTCGAAAAATTTTAATGAATGGTTTCGAAAGGAGTGGTTCCACAGGGTTTCGAAAGGTTCGAAAGGAAGGGTTTTTCCTATGTTTTCAAAAGGTAATATTTAAAGGTTTTTAAGGAAGATTTCTAATGTTTTAAAGCTTTCGGAGAAAAGAAAAGAAAAGTTTTTCCAACGTTTTCGAAAGGCAATATTTAATGGTTTTGAAAGGGTCTTTCAATGGTTTCGAAGGGGTTACCTTCAATGTTTCGAAAGGGTTGTTTAAAGGTTTTAAACAAAGATTTCGAATGTATTAAATAGGCAATATAGCCTAAGTGTTTTCAAGTTAAAAAGGACTTTATATTATTTTGAAAGGAAAGCTAATTCTTATTAAAATCATAAACACTATTTTTAGTAAAATATATATCATGACAAAATAGCTTAGAGTAAAGCTAAGAATATATTTTCCTTGTATAAGTATTACTTAAAAGGTTAAATCATTTTGAAAAGGTTTTCTAGGAAAAAGATAAAAGGTAGTTAACCCTAAGAAAATGATTTGGAAAGTTAGTCCATTTTGATTCGGACAGTTAGTCCATTTTGATTCGGATAGTTAGTCAAGTTTGCGGGTAGTTAGCCCAGGATTATGGACAGATAGTCCATTTGTTTACATAACGGACCTTGCTATTACGTGGTGGACAGATAGTCCACTTATTACATGTTTTATGGATAGATAGTATATTTATTAGCATAAAGGATATTGCTATTTTGATATAATCAGTTTGATTAACCAGTTTGGTTGTAGGAAAGGATTTGCAAAATATATATTTTAAAGAGGATATTAGTGAGGGAAAACCCGTTTCGTTAAGCGGTAAGGTCTCACTTAATATCAGTAAACTGAGATGTAATAGAATCATTCACACCGGGTTTATGTCCGACTCGAAGTTTTTGTTTCCCCTTAAACATTCGGGTGATCAAAATTGATTTGAGTAGGCCGAGGGTTAAGGTTTTCAGGTTTTAGTCATTTTGGCGAATAAAGCTTATGGAGACAAGCAGGTGGCTGACGGATAGCAAATTAGGAGTTACGGATCATTTTGTTATTTGTATTGTGTATTAAGTTAGATATGACTATATTGCTTTGATCAATCAAAGGGGCATCGTCATATGTGTCTCTTGGCGTATTTTGTAAATGATATATTTAATCATTGCCTGAGAAACGTTAAGCAATTATGTAACATGGATATGAATTATTGTTTTGAAATGAATTCAGTAAAATTTTGTTTTGAAATCAATTTTTTTTTCATATTCATCTACTTCTAATATTTTGGATACCATCAGCATTGTCGTATTTTGTCACCAAAAGTTAGCACTATAGATGACTGCAGCATCTGTAGCATTTAGCTTTTGAGCTCTAGATATGGGATGTTACATATGCAACTTTGGATTCATTTGCGCTTGGCGAGGTCAAGCAGATATCCGCTTTTGGGTACATGATGGTGGTGTGCCCTTGACCTATCATATTTGTTTATATGTCTTCGCACTTAGTGTTTATATAATACAATGTTTAATGTTATAACTTTGCTAATTATATCTGTATTTGATTCTATTTAAATAAAAGTATTATGTAATATTACACATTCCATGGACAAAATGATATGTCGCTTAACATTTCAAACATACCAAATAGTACACAGTACAATGAAAACAACTAAAGATACAATTTGCTATACACCATCTAACTGCATATGTCGCATTGCAAACCTACTATTAAGCATAAGTTGTTTATATTGCAATCAATACTGCCCAGAGATTGGATTCATTCCCGTAAAATCATTTCCATGGCCAATGTCTCTTTATGTTGATGCTCCAGCTAGAACCTCTTTTTTCAATTCGGGCAAGTTCCTTCAGCACGGCTATCTTCTCTAGATGACTTTGCAGAAGTTCATCGTTTTTGTTTTGCATGTTTTTCATGCATTTGGTTGATTCGGGGATAAAATGAGCCTAAAAAGTATTTTTCTTCATGACTGCATGTTGACCCATCGGTCTAGCATCTTCATTTTTTCCAGGTTGTAGTTCATAAACATCAATGTTGGGGCCTAAGTTGGAATTCATGCCAGAAGAGTTTCTTAGACTGAAATTATAAGCTGATTTCGATGCCTTTACTTACCCTTCTGTTTTCATTGGACATCTTGAAGCTCTATTTTTGATGACTAGTAAGGAAGTCATAGCGATTTGCAAATTAGTAGTAGCGAAACTTTTTACGATCATTTTTCCTTGGGAATGAGTTTAAGAGTTGCTTGCTCCATATTATTTTCTACATTTAATAATTAAAAGGAATAAATACATATGTTAAATTTATTACGAATGAAATATTTTTAGGTAACTACTAGCTCGGCTTCTCCTTCCATGCCACTTTTTTAATTTTGTTAATTTGAGACTCATAAAATCAGATTTGTCGATTGATCTTCCCAAAACGACCGTGATCATGACATGAGACGCGTCTTCTCAATATGTTTTATTGTACGCATTCATTATCTTCATCCATAATAATTCTTCACTTTGGTCATTTTCTTTCACCGAGTCATTAGAATAGTGATAGTAGATTAAATAAAGATCCTTATCTTCTGCACTAGTCAATGCAGCAGAGGAGTGGAAGATTTCAGGAAGTGCACTATGAATTGGTTCAATCAAATTAGAAATTATCCACATTTAAATCTTCACTGTACGATTGAAATGGATGAGACATGGTTTGTTTTATTAGTTTTACATTTGAGGTTTGTGAAAATGATAGTATAATTGATTATTTTTTGTGTTTTTTATTGCTCAATCAAATGGTTTTATAAAGAAAAAAAATAAAATATTGCCGTTAATAACTACTGCAATGTAGTCATTTATAGACGATGTAGATTAGGTGTTCGTTTTAATAAGTGCCTAACTTGATGTTCATTGACATCTATTATTAGACACTTAATCAAACCGAACGTTAGAAATGTTTGCCTACTGCATGAGCCGAAATAAATTAGTCTAAGCTTTAAAAAAAACACCGTCTCACGCAAATATCTATGCACCATCCCCGCGTATTTGCATTTTGCATATTCAAATATTTCATTTGGAAAACATCGTTATGATTGAAAAAATTAGTATTAGGTCCCTCTCCATTTTCCTTTATAAATTACATCCCTTTTTTCAAGAAAAAAAGGTGAAATTCATGAGTTATTTGGGTAATTTTATAACCATAGCATGCGCTTTTAGAGTATACGTCCATAGCTCATAACCGCCGTAATACACATCGGAGTGGCCGGTTGTAAATTTGTAAACGAAAAAAGTAAAAAAGAAAGAAATTCAAAAAAAGAGGGATGTGAAAAATAATTTCTAAATGGAAAAGATTTAAAACAAATAAGTTTAGAAAAGAGGGATGTGTCCCCAATTTTCACATTTCGGACCTGTTTGGTTTGAAAATGAAATTTTGAGTTTTGTGTTTTCAATTTCTATTCAAAAATGTGTGAAATAGGAGGATGGTGTGGGAAAGAGTGGAGGACGTGGAAAGAGTGGACGACGAAGAGGGGAAAAACAACGGTGGGAAAAAAATCTTTTTCAATTTTATACGTTAAAACCAATTTAAATTGAAAAATAAAAAATAAACGAATCCTTTTTCCTGTCAGACGCACACATCATACACAAATCTCCCATATCAACACATCAAAAACCTTACATACCCAACTCAGTGCTGCCCTTCTACCTACCAGCTGACGAACCCGCCTCCGACCAACTTCACCACCTTTAAAAGAACATGACAACTCACATCCTTAGTTCCTCATGCTTCAGGAGGACGCAATAACCCACCTTGCTACGATCATTCTTTTCATTGAGTAACAACCTGCCTCTTTAGTTCCTCACGCTGCGAGTAGCGTCACACAAATCGCAACTAGGTATCATTTTTTTTTTCAGTACTCGCATTTTATTACGATTTTACTTTGGTATATGATTAGATTTAGCAAAATATTTATGATGTAGATTTCTCGATTACGTTTCTTCCATTATTCAATTTTATTGCTAATATGCCTGGTTATTTCTCTTCTACAATAGAAAATGACATTTGAAAGCTTTTTTCCTTTAAAAAAACAAAATTATCTGGCTGTCCTTAGTTAATAATAAATATGTGACTTGCATAAAACAATGAAATATCTTGGCATAAGACACTCCTGTAAATGGCCTAATTAAAAACTCATTTCACTTTTTTGGAAGTATATCTAGATAGCACTCAGGTTCTTTATATATATTTCATTCCACTGCTAAGAATTATAAAACTTTAGGAATTTGCACTTCAATGCTTTTTGTTTGCGCCAAAATTGGTCACAAACACCCAATTGCTAATGAAAGCACCCGTTCACAATCACAGATCACAGATAGCAAGTATGTGGACAATATAAACATGAAGAACACTCAAAATTTAAAAGGAAAGAAGTAAAAACATAAGATTTATAGTGGTTCGGCGTTGTAGCCCACGTCCACTTTGAAGAGTTGTTGTTTTATTGATTCTAACTCGCTGGTTACAGAGGTTTACAACAGTACAACCGAGTTACAACAATGATTCCAGCAGAGTATCAGCATAGAAGAGCCAAAAGATCCCTTTTCTGAAGCTCTTGGACTTCTATTTACAAGTGTAGGCTGCAAATATCTCGCCCAGATCTCGGAAGACTCCTTCTCTCACGTGGATGGGCCCACGTGATCGATTCTCTGACATTTCGACTCAATCCATGATCAATACATACAAAATTTGTATCGATCCAAAATTGATTTTTTTTTTGGGTTGGGATCGATCATGGACATACTTGAGGTTGTACGGAAGCTTCTATGAAAATTTAGTGGCATTTGGACTTATACATTGTGAGATATGATCGATGCAAGTTTGGATCTTCAATGTGGAAGCAAGTTTCATGATCGATACAAACCAAATTCATACGATCCAAAATTGCTCTTGTTAGGTTGGGATTGATCATGGACTGTGACTCCCCACCTCTATACCCACGCTAGACAAGAACACTACGGAGTAATGCTGTCGACTACCATGGAGAATAAGGCTGTTGAGGAGCGACCATCCATGTAATTGCTTTGTGCGAGCACCCATATGTCAGATAGTAAAACATGCATTTTATTTCAAGAGGAAATCCGGCATACCAATACAAACTCAAAGCTACTACACGGTGGCTATGTAATTTCCTTCGGAAACAAATATAGAAATAAGCATAACATAAATCAGTCACAGATACTTCACATCACAAAGGCGGAAGAAGATATGAATATATAACTAACACATGAAAGTGTATATCAGAGTAGCGGTCTAAAAAGATCCGCAATAACAAAAAAGAATAGCAACACGTGCTATACAAAAGAATACAACTATGAGTCCATATCTCAAGTGTATACAACAAAGTAAACTACTAATCTAAGTAGTTAGCCAAAAGTCAGAGAAATCAATCCCATGTGAGAAGTCAAGCTGAAGCACCTGTAACATCTCGGTCTGACCCAAGTATTATTTAATAAGAAAATAATAAACGGATCAGTCTAACTATAAATATCAGATGAAACGATATAGAATAAGAGATATGACTAAACACATAATAATCACAATGTCAAGCTGTGATATTTATAAGTAATTGAAAATCAACAAGAGATTAATCAATATCACCAAATCTACACAAGAATCAAAGGAAATGTCATACTCCTTATTTCGTTCACCAAACCATAAATATTGACGATTATATTAATGTCAATCACAAAAGTCAATGACACACAAATTCACCAATGCACAAATATTGATAAAACTTATCAATGGAAATCATGAAAATTGATGAAACACAAATTCTAGAAATCATCTCAAGAAATCCAGTCAATGACACACGAATTCACCTATGCACAAAAATTGATAAATCATATCAATAGAAATCACAAAAATAGGTGAAGAAGAAATTCCAGAATTCGACACACGAAATCCAGAGATCACACAAAAAGGGGGGAGGCCTATCACATGAACGGGAGCATGAAAACTCACCAACATATGTATCACACGAACGAGATGCTATCTCATGGTAGCTAGCCATTAATTTTTGACACACGAACGACCCGAAGACCATGGGGCGCTACCCCATCAATTTGAGTCGAAACTCCACAAAACGGGGTTTAGTCTCCCTCGCAGACAAAGAGACATCGCACATTGCTAGTCTAAATCACAAAAATGATCGTCATGATCATCAAGAAGTGTCAATTACAGCAAGCTAGTAAATATATGAGCTTAGCTTCATGTCCCATAACCACTAGCTTAACTTAAATATTTACGAACAAATTGTAGATCTCCACTAGAAAATTATCACAAGAGTTTCAATCGAACGAGTCCAAGAATTAACCGACGAAGTAAACGAAAGCGTTTCATACCACTTGTTTTACTAAGTCGTTTAATTAGATTTCTCATACGAGTGAGGTAAAGGTTTGTATATACTAATATATTGAAAATCGGTTTGAGAAAACGAGCTTTGTTATAAAATAGTGTTGAAATCATTTGAAGAAAGAGTTTTGATATTTACTACTAGTATAGAAAACCTTTATATTTTTAAAGTGACAAATCACAAAGAAGATTGTAGGAACAATCAATCACTAAAATTCACATACGAAGATGTGAATAAAAATCCAACGAAACCGATAAAGAATCCATTGAAATGGATCTTCAAAAACCCCTAAAAAGGAGTCATTAAAGTCATAATAAATGATAACAACAAATATGAAACAACACGAATCGATTAAAGTTGAAAATTCAAGCAACTATGCGAAATAGGCAAAATTTCATCAGGTCGGTCGGCCGGCTACAGAGCTCGGTCGACCAGACCATGTTCCAAAAAATACTCGGGAAGAAGGTCGATCGGCTGAGCCCTGTAGCCAGTCGACCGGACCAGAGACAGAAAGGTGGCTATGCACCTTAGTAACAGGTCGGTCAACCGGACCAGGGGTTCGGTCGGCCGACCCTGATGTTCTGCAAATTGAAACCCAATTAATTTATGTGCAAACTCCACCAATTCGCAACCGAACGAGCACGGACGATAGGGAATTATGCCCAACGGCTACCCGATCCTATTGTCTCCTCGATGCATCACCAAAAACGCATTTGAACATCAAAGCTATGATTTTTAAGGATTTGAACCCAAAACACTAAAAATTGGAATATTCACCAAATCAATTGCACACGAATAAGTGTTAGGAATTCATACCTAACAATCGAAGATAAATATAAGCATAGATGTGAGATAAAAATCTCACCTTTGAACCCAAGCAATTGAAAAATAAGCTTAAAAGCAAAAGAGAATCAACCACTCTTCAAATCCAACCTAAGAAGCTTGATTCTAAGCTAAAAAGAGAAACATTTCCCAAATTAGGTTTAGGAATTTTCTGAAATCAAAGAGAGAAAGAGTTGGAGAAGAAGAAGAGAAGCTTACCAATGGGTTCTTCTATAAGTTTGGAGCTAAAGCTTGATTTGCAAAAAGGAAACTAGAGTTTTGGAGTTTTAATTTCCTATCTCTCCCACCATTGATGCTTTAAAAACTGAAAAGAAGAGAAAGTGAGGGTGAATGGGGAGGAGTGGCTCAGATTTGAGTATAAGTTAAACATAGGGCCAAACCCAAACCCAAACCCAAACCCAAAGTGAAAAAGTAGCAAAAATCAACTTACTCCAAACATATCGAAGCTTATACTCAAAAAGGTCGCAAACGGCATTTTAAACTCAATGGTAGTGGTCCCGAGTCCTAATTCGACTGTATGCAAAAAGTATCTTTTCGGACTAAATTTCGAGTATCGATAAAATATTTAAATATAAAAATCGACAAACATGCGGGTTGTTACAGACTCCCCTCCTTAAAGAAATTGCATCCTCGCAATATTTAAGAAGAAGATATATAGTAACAACCATAAAAGCATATTCAACACAAAAGAAGTTTGAAATAAGAAGTTCACCCTAAAGAGCACGAGAAAGCAAGTCTGGATGTGTTCGCTCGATGAACTCTCTAGATTCCCAAGAACAATCCTTAGGATTTGAAGACCATTGAACTTTCACAAGCGGAACATCTTTATTTCGAAGTCGTTTGACCTCCGAAGCAACGATTCGAATAGGATGTTGCTCATAAGTTAAATTAGGTGAAACTTCAATCTCTTCCGCAACACGGGGCTCAAGAATAGAATCGGAATCTCGAAGATATTTCCGTAATTGAGAAACATGAAACACGTCATGCATAGCAGAAAAATGAGCCGGTAATGATAGGCGATAAGCCAAGGAACCAATACGTTCAGCGATAGGAAATGGTCCAATATATCGAGGTGCTAACTTTCCCGGTCGACTGAAACGTACAACACCTTTCATAGGTGATACACGAATGAACACAAGATCTCCCACAGAAAATTCTAACTTCCTTCTCCGGTTATCGGCATAGGATTTTTGTCTACTCTGGGCTTCTTTCATCCTATGTCGAATAAGTTCAATCTTCTCTGTGGAATCACGAATAAAGTCCGGACCTAAAACTAGCTTCTCACCGGTCTCAAACCAACAAGAAGGAGATCGGCATGGCCTTCCATAGAGTGCCTCGAAAGGTGCCATACCAATACTAGATTGGAAGCTATTATTATAGAAAAATTCGACAAGTGAAATATGATCTTCCCAACTTCCACCGAAATCAAGCACACAATCACGAAGAAGATCTTCAAGAGTTTGATTCACACGCTCGGTTTGTCCATTGGACTGAGGATGATAAGCGGTGCTAAAATTAAGCTTCGTTCCCAAAGCTTTTTGAAGACTCTTCCAAAATCCACTAGTAAACAATGGATCACGATCACTAACAATAGAAGTAGGAATTCCATGCAATTTAACAATCTCTTTAACAAAGAGTTTGGCCAAAAGAGGTACGGTTCGATTAGACCGAACGAGAATAAAATGGGCGGATTTAGTAAGCCTATCAACGATCACCCATAAGCTATCATGACCCGAACTAGAACGGGGAAGGCCGTCAATAAAATCCATGGAAATCTGATCCCACTTCCAAATTGGAATTTCTAAAGGTTGCAATAACCCACCGGACCTTTGATGCTCGGCCTTAACGAGTTGGCAAGTCATGCAACGCATAACGGAGTTAGCGATGTCAAGTTTCATTCCCTCCCAATAATAAAGTCGCTTCATATCCGCGTACATTTTACTACTACCGGGATGAATGGTAAATTTAGAATGATGAGAATCTTCTAAAAATCTTTACGAAGATCACTAATATTTGGCACGATAAGTCTACCAAATTTCCGAATGCCACCACGAGAATCGATATTAATGTCTTTCAAACCTTCAATATCAATTTTATCCTTAATATTTTGGCCAAGAAGAGCCAATTCGGGATCTAGCCTTTGAGCTTCAAGAATGCGGTCTAAAAGAGAAGGATGAGCCTCAAGGCTACATAAAACAAGAGATGAACATAAATCGGATACGCGGTCTCGAATCTCACAAGTGGATAAGATCTCGAGATTGTTCCATTCGGATATCATTATAGAAACAACAACTTGTTGTTTACGGCTAAGAGCATCGGCGATACGATTACCCTTACCGGGAGTATAAAGAATCTCAAGTTTATATGGTGCAAGAAATTCGAGCCAACGCTGTTGACGCAAATTAAGTTCCTTTTGAGAGAATAAATACTTCAAGGATTTATGATCGGTATAAATGACAAATTTCTCTCCTAAAAGATAATGACGCCAGATACGAAGGGCGAAAACAATAGCCGCGAGCTCTAAATCATGAGTGGCATATCTAGTCTCAGCAGGCTTTAATTGCCTAGAAGCATAAGCAATAACACGTTCTTTTTGCATAAGAACGGCACCCAAACCAACACGACTAGCATCGGTAAAAACAACGAAATCCTGATTCCCCTCGGGAATAACAAGAATAGGAGCATCAGAAAGAAGTTCTTTTAATTTTTGAAAAAAAAGTTTCACATTTGTCCGACCAAATGTATTTAACACATTTCTTCGTTAAACTAGTGAGGGGCACGACAATCTTAGAAAAGTCTTTGATAAAACGGCGGTAATAACCCGCCAACCCAAGAAAACTACGAATCTCCGTCACACTCTCTGGTCTCTTCCAATCTTGAATCGCTTCAATCTTTGAAGGATCCACGGAAATTCCGGATTCGGAAATAATATGACCGAGAAACTTCACACGAGATTGCCAAAAATGGCATTTAGAAAATTTTGCTTTTAATTGATTACTCCTAAGAGTTTCCAACACAATCCGAAGATGCTTTTCATGCTCCTCCTCGGTTTTTGAATACACAAGAATATCATCAATAAAGATGAGAACAAATCGATCGAGAAAACCTTTGAAAACTCGATTCATAAGGTCAACGAAATAAGCTGGAGCATTCGTTAAACCAAATGGCATAACAAGCCATCCGTAAGATCCATAACGCGTACGGAACGATGTCAAAGGAATGCTATCCTCTGCAATACGAAGCTGATGAAATCCAGTAGCTAAGTCTAATTGTGAAAAGACTCTAGCACCACTAAGTTGATCGAATAGATCATCAATCCGAGGTAAAGGATATTTATTTTTGATAGTAAGATCATTAAGCTTGCGGTAGTCAACGCAAAGCCTAAGTGTACCATCGGATTTCTTCACGAAAATAGCCGAAGCTCCCCAAGGCGAGGAACTAGAGCGAATAAATTGCTTCGTCTCCAATTCGGATAATTGTTTGCGCATCTCCTCATTCTCCTTATTAGACAGGTGATAAGGAGGACGAGTAATAGGTTGAGCTCCAGGAATAAGATTAATTTTGAACTCAATTGCTCGCTTAGGTGGTAATCCTAAAACGGGCTCGAATATGTCGAAAAATTCACGAACGACGTGAATAAGAGAAATAATATCACCCTCATCATCATCACCGTCATCATGAGGGTTTAAAGAATATAAAGATGCAACCAAAGCAGAATCTGAATCTTTAAGAATAACAGAAACCTGATTAACAGATTGAGGATGTCGAAGGTGAATAGTCCGCTCAGGACATAGGATATGAGCTTCATAACGGTTAAGCCAATCCATTCCCAAAATCATTCCAAAGCCTAAATAACGCATGACATGCAAATCGGCTAGGAAGGGAAAATCACACAAAATAATCTCGACATCTTTACACAATAAACTGATTGTTGCGGATCCACCAACCGGATTCGCAATTCTCAAAGAAGTCATTAAACACAAAACATCCAAAGAAAAAGTATCAACAAGTTCTTTTGATATAAAAGAATGGGACGCACCCGTATCAAAAAGAACTCGAATAGGATGATCACGAAATAAAATAATTCCATCCAGAATAGAATAAGAAATACCTTGGCCACGAAATGTGTTGCCAGGGGCTTGAGCAACATTTAACTTTCCCTCCTTCTTGCCCTGAAGCTTGGGGCATGAAGATATAACGTGACCGGGACCTTTGCAGTAGCGACAAGAGAGAGACTTTGGGCACTTGATCGCAAAATGGTCTCTGGAACCACACTTAAAGCATTTCCCTTCAGTAGAGGAAAAGGTCTTTACAGTAGGAGTTGCTTGCTTACCCTTTTTGTTGGGATGAGGGCCTTTGAATTTGTTTGGCCTCTTCTTGTTGTTGAAGTTTGGTTTGGAACCCACCACTTCAACATTATTTCCCCTATCCGCCTCTTCAAGACGAAGAGCGATATCAATGAGTTGGTCGAAAGGAACTTCTAATTTTAGAAGTAATGGCTTCTTGAGATTTTTGTTTAAGCCATAGACGAACCTCTGGTTCTTCTTTAAAGGGGGGTTGATGTATTCAACCCCGTATTTAGAAAGTGACTCGAAGGAGGCGACATAATCAGTCACGGAAGAATCACCTTGAACAAGGTCTATAAATCGTCGAGCCAATGTCACTTTCTCTGCTTCTGGTACAAATTTCAACTCGAAGCGTTCCCGGAATTGCTCCCAAGTGAGATCCGCTTCATTAATCTCAGAAATAAGAAGCTCGTACCAGTCCAATGCTCTTTCTCGGAGCATACTAGAGGTCACCTGAACTCGGTGAAGGTCAATAAGATTCATGCAAGAAAAGATTCGATCGCATGACCTTAGCAAAGCCTGTACTTCAATAATAGTTTCGTAACCTTTGAATGGCTCCCCATCCAAATTAGTGTAATCGCTGCACAAGCGTGCAAATCCCGACTTTGGGTGAGTAGGCTCCGGGTTAGCTCCAGCTGCTTGAGCATTTGTCACTAAATTAAGAAGCTGTTGAGCAGTCATAAAAACTCCATCCTGGGGTGGAGTACTAGATGGTACGGCTCTAGGGCGGCCTGGTCTAGACATTTCTCTTCCTTTAGAAAGAAAGAAGAACAAGAAGAAGATTATTCACTAATGAAAATCAAGCAATCTTGATAGATAAAATAAGGAATCATGAGGAAAATAGGATGAATCGGTACGAAGACTCGAATTAAATCTTAAAGCACAACTCCTAAGATGGACTTAGGACGATGATCCTTGTTATAATATTTCATATTGTTCCGAAGATTGGCTCTGATGCCAAGCCGTGACGCCCCACCTCTATACCCACGCTAGACAAGAACACTACGGAGTAATGCTGTCGACTAGCATGGAGAATAAGGCTGTTGAGGAGCGACCATCCATGTAATTGCTTTGTGCGAGCACCGATATGTCAGATAGTAAAACATGCATTTTATTTCAAGAGGAAATCCGACATACCGATACAAACTCAAAGCTACTACACGGTGGCTATGTAATTTCCTTCGGAAACAAATATAGAAATAAGCATAACATAAATCAGTCACAGATAATTCACATCACAAAGGCGGAAGAAGATATGAATATATAACTAACACATGAAAGTGTATATCAGAGTAGCGGTCTAAAAAGATCCGCAATAACACAAAAGAATAGCAACACGTGCTATACAAAAGAATACAACTATGAGTCCATATCTCAAGTGTATACAACAAAGTAAACTACTAATCTAAGTAGTTAACCAAAAGTCAGAGAAATCAATCCCATGTGAGAAGTCAAGCTGAAGCACCTGTAACATCTCGGTCTGACCCGAGTATTATTTAATAAGAAAATAATAAACGGATCAGTCTAACTATAAATATCAGATGAAACGATATAGAATAAGAGATATGACTAAACACATAATAATCACAATGCCAAGCTGTGATATTTATAAGTAATTGAAAATCAACAAGAGATTAATCAATATCACCAAATCTACACAAGAATCAAAGGAAATGTCATACTCCTTATTTCGTTCACCAAACCATAAATATTGACGATTATATCAATGTCAATCACAAAAGTCAATGACACACAAATTCACCAATGCACAAATGTTGATAAAACTTATCAATGGAAATTACGAAAATTGGTGAAACACAAATTCTAGAAATCATCTCAAGAAATCCGGTCAATGACACACGAATTCGCCTATGCACAAAAATTGATAAATCATATCAATAGAAATCACAAAAATAGGTGAAGAAGAAATTCCAGAATTCGACACACGAAATCCAGAAATCACACAAAAAGGGGGGGAGGCCTAGCACACGAACGGGAGCATGAAAACTCACCAACATATGTATCACACGAACGAGACGCTATCACATGGTAGCTAGCCATTAATTTTTGACAAACGAACGGCCCGAAGACCATGGGGCGCTATCCCATCAATTTGAGTCGAAACTCCACAAAACGGGGTTTAGTCTCCCTCACAGACAAAGGGACATCGCACATTGCTAGTCTAAATCACAAAAATGATCATCATGATCATCAAGAAGTGTCAATTACAGCAAGCTAGTAAATATATGAGCTTAGCTTCATGTCCCATAACCACTAGCTTAACTTAAATATTTACGAACAAATTATAGATCTCCACTAGAAAATTGTCACAAGAGTTTCAATCGAACGAGTCCAAGAATTAACCGACGAAGTAAACGCAAGCGTTTCATACCACTTGTTTTACTAAGTCGTTTAATTAGATTTCTCATACGAGTGAGGTAAAGGTTTGTATATACTAATAGATTGAAAATCGGTTTGAGAAAACGAGCTTTGTTATAAAATAGTGTTGAAATCATTTGAATAAAGAGTTTTGATATTTACTACTAGTATAGAAAACCTTTATATTTTTAAAGTGACAAATCACAAAGAAAATTGTAGGAACAATCAATCACTAAAATTCACATACGAAGATGTGAATAAAAATCCAACGAAACTGATAAAGAATCCATCGAAATGGATCTTCAAAAATCCCTAAAAAGGAGTCATCAAAGTCATAATAAATGATAACAACAAATTGGAAACAACACGAATCGATTAAAGTTGGAAATTCAAGCAACTGGGCGAAATAGGCAAAATTTCATCAGGTCGGTCGGCCGGCTACAGAGCTCGGTCGACCGGACCCTGTTCCAAAAAAGTCTCGGGAAGCAGGTCGGTCGGCTGAGCCCTGTAGCCAGTCGACCGGACCAGAGACAGAAAGGTGGCTATGCACCTTAGTAACAGGTCGGTCGACCGGACCAGGGGTTCGGTCGGCCGACCCTGATGTTCTGCAAATTGAAACCCAATTAATTTATGTGCAAACTCCACCAATTCGAAACCGAACGAGCACGGACGATAGATAATTATGCCCAACGGCTACCCGATCCTATTGGCTCCTCGATGCATCACCAAAAACGCATTTGAACATCAAAGCTATGATTTTTAAGGATTTGAACCCAAAACACTAAAAATTGGAATATTCACCAAATCAATCCAAACCAAAAGCAATTGCACACGAATAAGTGTTAGGAATTCATACCTAACAATCGAAGATAAATATAAGCATAGATGTGAGATAAAAATCTCACCTTTGAACCCAAGCAATTGAAAAAGAAGCTTGAAAGCAAAAGAGAATCAACCACTCTTCAAATCCAACCTAAGAAGCTTGATTCTAAGCTAAAAAGAGAAACATTTCCCAAATTAGGTTTAGGAATTTTCTGAAATCATAGAGAGAAAGAGTTGGAGAAGAAGAAGAGAAGCTTACCAATGGGTTCTTCTATAAGTTTGGAGCTAAAGCTTGATTTGCAAAAAGGAAACTAGGGTTTTGGAGTTTTAATTTCCTATCTCTCCCACCATTGATGCTTTAAAAACTGAAAAGAAGAGAAAGCGAGGGTGAATGGGGAGGAGTGGCTCAGATTTGAGTATAAGTTAAACATAGGGCTGAACCCAAACCCAAACCCAAAGTGAAAAGGTAGCAAAAATCAACTTACTCCAAACATATCGAAGCTTATACTCAAAAAGGTCGCAAACGACATTTAAACTCAATGGGAGTGGTCCCGAGTCCTAATACGACCGTATGCAAAAAGTAGCTTTTCGGACTAAATTCCGAGTATCGATAAAATATTTAAATATAAAAATCGACAAACATGCGGGTTGTTACATGGACATTCTTGAGGTTGTACGCAAGCTCCCATGAATATTTGGTGGCATTTGGACTTATAGATTGTGAGATATAACCGATGCAAGTTTGGTTCTTCAATGTGCAAACAAGTTTCATGATCGATATGAACCAAATTCGTATTGATCTAAAATTTCTCTTTTTGAGTTGGGATCGATCATGGACATTCTTGAATTTGTATGCAAGTTCCTATGAAAATTTGGTGGCATTTGGACTTGTAGACTGTGAGATATGATCAATGCAAGTTTGGATCTTCAATGTGCAAGTGAGTTTGTGAAGCGAGTTTGACAAGTGAGTTTGGGAAGCGAGTTTGAGAAGCAAGTTTGTGGAGTGAGTTTGAGAAGCGAGTTGGGAAGCGAGTTTGGGAAGTGAGTTGTAGAGGTTTTCTTGATTTTGATCGGTCAATATCTTGAGCATACGAACTCTGATTGGCTTGAAATTTGGAACATTGGCTTTCACTGCTTTGCCAGTCATACCATATCGATCATGGCATGATCCAGACTAGGGAAAATTTTGCCATATCCATAGTGAACTTGTGTATAGCTGATCTTTTAAACAGACTGTCCTTAGTTTCTAGTTAATTCCTTGATGTCACGGCCTTGCCAAAAGACGGGATAACATTTCAAAATGTTTGTATGTTGACTATGCTATATTTTAGTCTCGTGATCATGCTTACTATTTGTGAAAATCTAGCTTTGACCAGCATTCAGTTGATTGGGTTAAATCCGCCTATATGTTTCCTTGCCAAAAGGCGGGTTAACACTTTTCCCCCCAAAACACGTCTTGCTATAGAAAGGTGTGTTTCGTAGTGCCATAAGCTGGATGTTCGTATCTTGTTGATGACCTGTAAAGAGATTGATAATCTTACCTGATTATGAATGGCGATCGTCTGAGATCGTATTGCCGTTCAAGATCTTATTGTCGTTCGAAATCAGGTGTCATTCGAGGCGAACGGTAACCGTTCGAGATGGATTCCGTTCGAGCTGAATTGTGATCGTTCGCGGTCGGTTGCTTTTTGAGGCGAATTGTGACCGTTCGCCGTCGGGTGTCGTTCGAGGCGAATTGTGATCGTTCGTGGTCGGGTGCCCAGGGGGGCTTTAATGTCGGATTTCACATTCGAGTGAGTTTCTAAATCATTCGTTATGGCGATTCATCTCTATCTTGAAGCATGCCTAAGGACTGTTCGTGATCACGTACATGTGTATGTGACTTGGCCATTATGGAATTATAAATACCAGAATTACATTCAAATGAGTCTTATAATAGAAATGTCCAAATCAATGAAGTTCAAGTGCGAAAAAAAACAAAAGAAAAATAGAAACATCAAAGTGCATGCACCCCCACTTTTGTAGTTCATAGTCGTTTCAGAGCACGCCTGAGGACCGTTCTGACCCTGTACATGTATAAGCGACTTAACCGCGCTAGTGTGAATTTTGCAACTTATTCGTCATTATTTCAATCAACTGATGACAAGCTGATGTCTTGATCCCGAGTCATCCCCGGTTGATGCAGATAGTGGCCGCTCCCGTTCCGCCGTCGCTGCTTGCCTTTTCACATACTGTAGTAGCAATCCATTCCGGATATGTCCTTCAACTTCATCCCTCAAATCCCTGCAATCATTCATACTATTTCCGCTTACCTCGTGGAATAAGTAGTACTTGTTTGATTTCTTTTCACTGTTGGTTGGATCCCTCCTCATTAGCCTTCGATAGGGAACCTGCCCCCTTGTGTCATGATATATTCGCTCCAAAGTCTCGCTCAACTCCGAATAAGAGGTGAATCTTGGCTCCTTTTGCGGCCGCCTCAACTCGTCAAAACTATTCCGCCTTTTGTTTTCCTTTGTCCTTATTCGAATCTTTACTAGGTGGGTCTCCGCCTTCAACTGCATAAGCTTCAACTTCATCTCCCTCCTCTCTCTCAGCCTTTGCATCCTCATGCCACAAAAACCTTTCTGCTTTGTGGTAAAACTCTCACAGATCCATAGGTAGATCCATTGCAGTGAATTCTTGAATTATGTGCCATAGGCTATTCCAGACACAGCTGTCATCAAAACTATGGATGGATCTGGACGATTCACCGATGCTGCTACTGCATTAAATCGTATCAAAAAGTTCCTCAGAGACTCCCCTGCTTTCTATTCCAGCATTGTCAAACTCATTACATTCTTGGGCCTTGATATATGAACTCTGAACTGCCTTATGAACTTTTCAATCAACTCGGTCCATATTCCAATTGAATCGCTCTCTAGTTTTCTGAATCATAATGCTGCTATGTCTGTAAAATATAGCGAGAAGCATTGGGCCATGACTTCCTCAAATGCCCCCAGTACTTCAATATACCGCATATACCTCGTCAGATGAACAGCAGGATCTGTCCTCCCATCGTATGTCTCTAGTGCTTGTAACTTGAATTCAGGTGGGTTCCTAACCTGCCTGATTGCGAGGGCAAAGAGGCACCTCTTCACGCCTTCCAGATCTATATTTACCAGTCCTCGCCTCATGGCTCGCCTGGACATCTCCGCCAATATGTCACTGTCATCAAGTGAGGGTCCTTGTATGTTGCCTCTGATCGGCCCTCCAAGTTCGCGAGGGAATTCTGGAATCTGCTCTCCTGGATGAGCATCCATTCCTCTATGAACTCTACGTTGCACAGTATTGCCTGGTATCCTGCCAAGGATTGAATCTGTATGCTCTGGGGGCATGCCCCCTAGCTTATGTACAACTCCTGATGGTCCCACTCCATTCTAAATACTGGTTGCTCCATGCTCCTGATCCATGTTTCCAACGCTTCGTTGCATTTCCTTGATTTGCACTCTAGCCTGTCCAATCTACTGGAGTAGGTTCTGCATCATCTCTTCTTGTGTTTTCATCATTCCTTTCTACATGGCTTCCATCATCGTCTCCATCTCATCTCGAGTGATGAAGACTGAGGCCTGATTCGCTCCCGAGGAGGCC
The DNA here is from genome assembly GCA_030765085.1 of Allium cepa. Taxonomy (NCBI): domain Eukaryota; kingdom Viridiplantae; phylum Streptophyta; class Magnoliopsida; order Asparagales; family Amaryllidaceae; genus Allium; species Allium cepa. The sequence goes on along the minus strand of CM060935.1, from coordinate 839,079,458 downwards.
TTTTGACTCCCTTCATGCTGACTTCTTTCTACTCTTGGTCTCCTTGCTGATTGCTTCACCATTGGTTTCCACATCCAAGTCCTTAAGCTTTTAAATTCAAAATCCAAGTTGTAGGATTCCTGAGTTCATTTCTCGGTGGAAGCACCAAAATGTTTGTGCCAAAATTGGTTACAAACACCCAATTGCCAATGAAAGCATCCATTCACAATCAATGATCACAGATGGCAAGTATGTAGAGAATATAAATATGAAGAACACTCAAAATTTAAAACGAAAGCAGTAGAAACACAAGATTTATAGTAGTTCAGCGTTATATCCCACGTCCACTTTGAAGAGTTGTTGTTTTATTGATTATAACTCGCTGGTTACAGAGGTTTACAACAGTATAACCAAGTTACAACAATGAATCCGGCAGAATATCGACGTAGAAGAGCCAAAAGATCCCTTTTTGAAGCTCTTAGACTGCTATTTATAGATGTAGGCTGCAAATCTCTCGCCCAGATCTCGGAAGGCTCCTTTTCTCACGTGGGTGGGCCCACGTGATCGATCTCCTGACATTTCGACTTGTTCCATGATCGATACGTACCAAATTCGTATCGATCCAAAACTGATCTTTTTGGGTTGGGATCGATCATGGACATTCTTAAGGTTGTACGCAAGCTCCTATGAAAATTTGGTGGCATTTAGACTTATAGATTGTGAGATATGATCGATGCAAGTTTGCATCTTCAATGTGGAAGCGAGTTTCATGGTCAATACGAACCAAATTTGTATCGATCCAAAGTTGCTCTTTTTGGGTTGGGATCGATCGTGCACATTTTTGAGGTTGTATGCAAGCTTCTGTGAAAATTTGGTGACATTTGGACTTGTAGATTGTGAGATATGATGGATGCAAGTTTGGATCTTCAATGTGGATGTGAGTTTCATGATCGATACGAACCAAATTCGCATCGACCCAAATTGCTATTTTTGGGTTAGGATCGATCATGGACATTCTTGAGGTTGTACGCAAGCTTCTATGAAAATTTGGTGGCATTTGGACTTGTAGATTGTGAGATATGATCGATGCAAGTTTGGATCTTCAATGTGCAAGCGAGTTTGTAAAGCGAGTTTGAGAAGCGACTTGTAGATCAGGTTTTTCTTGATTTTGATCGGTCAATATCTCGAGCATACGAACTTCAGTTGGCTTGAAATTCAGAATATTGGCTTTCACAGCTTTGCTAGTCATACCTTATCGATCGTGGCTCGATCCGGACTCGGGCAAAATTTATCAGTATCCATAGTGAACCTGTGTGTAGTCGATCTTTGGGACAGACTGTTCTTAGTTTTCAGTTAATTCCTTGGTGTCACGGCCTTGCCAAAAGGCGGGATAACATATCAAAATGTTTGTTCGTCGACTATGCTATATTTTATTTCATGATCATGCTTACTATCTGTGAAAATCTAGCTTTGACCATCGTGCAGTCGATTGGGTTAAATCCACGTATATGTTGCCTTGCCAAAATGCCGGTTAACACTTTTAACTATCCAATATTTAAATGAAATTGGTCTGAACTTCAAAGGTGGTTTCTTAAATATATCATTTGGACTTTGCTATTTATCTTTGTTAATTGTATGATATACATTACTCGCTGAAATTTGCATTCTTGTGAGGAAATTTGTAACCAGCTAAAAGGTGATAATGCATAACACTGAGTTATCTCTACACTAGATAATATATTCATCTATAATTTATTCATAAAATTGTTAACTCTTCAACAGAAACCAATGCCTCATTTTTTTTACTTTTAAACATGTCCTTGTTTTACTCACTCATCTTTCTCTATTAGTTAGACAGAAGTACATTGTCTCGGTTTTGATACAATTTGGCTATTTTGTGAATTATTTGGATCAATCTGAGTCCGCTGTTAACTATTTGTAAAAATAGTGTGCTTTCCGCAATCGACACGATAAACCATGAATTTTTTGCTCATAATAGATAAAGACTGAATAAATTGAAATGGTCCATGTTGAGTAATTTGAAAACTTACTTGAATTTTGATATTAAAAATGAAGTTCAAATGAATAGCTCGTTGATCAATACACAATACATAATGGACCGTATAATTTTAATATCTTGGCCATAAGGACTGCTGCATTACTGCTAGCATTTTCTTTTCCTGTGTTAAATCTTAGTTTAACTATTTTAAGGGTTATAATTTAGTAAGAATTTGCTCGTGTAAGGCTTATTACCATGGTGTAACTATTGTATTTAGACATTTTACACTGCATTCGGCAATTGCTTTTAGTATAACAAGGTATATAACCCTCACCTCCTATCGAGTAATTAAATGGATTGTTAGGGTGGCTTGCTTTGCAAAGTCACATAGTATGTTACCTAAATAATATATGTTTTTCCTTTCTCCTAGTGCTAACCTACTTTCCTTTTTTATTTGCTTCAAATAATATGTTTTTCCATTTTTATATGTTTTCTTTCGTTTCGTCCAATAATTCAATTTTTTTCTTTTAGCACCGTAGATGTGTTTTCTTGTATTTCCTTCTTTTGCAAATATAGTCAATTGATTCTTTCCCTTCACTGCTCATCGATTGTAAATTTAACGTTATACCGATACTAATGGTAATTGATATTGAACTATCTTGGTATACATGTCGATACGTTATTATCATTGTTAATGGTAAATGTAGCAATAAAGAAATATTAAAAGGTAGTAATTTTTCCAATCATATTATGTTTTTTCCAATGTATTAATTAATCCCTACTTTGGGAGCATTTGATGATATGTCATAGTTTAAGAAGATGTTTTTGGTATTGTTCATAAATATCTTTATTTTTAACCTTTTTAATTTGATTTCAAAATTTGAGATTAGCAATGTTACAATTTCACATTTGAGTAAATAATTTATGATATATTAAGAAATTTTGGTATTAATTAAAATAAATCAAAATGATAATATAAGCATTGATGGAGTATGAATCAATAACAAAATGTCTAAACTTTTTTCGTTTTCAAAATCTTTATACAATAAATTTTTAATGCCTTTATATATCAATAAATTTAACATTGCTCAAAAATGATTTATCATTCATTGTATTATCAATAATCATTTTACAACAGTAACGATAAAGCATCAATAGTCATTTTTTGATTACAAACAATATTGATATATTTATAGTTTTCTCGTTTTGTTAACGGTTACAATTACCATAATAATTTATTTGCTAATGATTAATTATTTTGATTTTTTTTGATATATTTATATTTTCTGTACTAGAAAAGGGTTAAATAGCGACAGGAGGGGAGGAGGCGACGACTTCCGACGGGCCATCAGCGATCGTCGGAAGCCGTCGGGAAATCGTGTACTATAGGCTCCAGCCGAGCATCTTCTTCCTCATTACAGCAAAACAAAAACCTAATTAAATTCCCAAATTCGCTCTCCAAGCCTCCAATCAACTAATTTCGTATTTTTGCATCCTCCCCGGCTACGAATTCAACCTCTCTTGCTTTCTAGCTCAGGTATAATCTCTTATTTTCGCAAAAAATTCAATTTTTACCATATTTCTAGATTTGCATAAGTCGATAAATTAGGGCTAATTGGTGATTGAAATTGTTTTCAATAGTGTTATAATAGAGTTTAGCATTCCATGGTATACCTATTTCATCTTTTATCGTGAAATTGTAAAAAACATGTATGATTTGTGGTTGTTTGTGTATATGTAAATCGTTGTGTATGTCTTGATTCTACGATTGTATATGTGTGTAGCGCTGCTATCATGGTATTTTGTTAGTTGGAATAAGATAAAATGAATGCACGAACTAGGAGTATTATATTGTGCACGTATTGACTTATGCAAAAAATGCATGAGTCTAAATTATAATTGTGTGTATTGAAAAATGACAAAAATGTTAAACCAGCCTTAAGTTGATGTAATACGTCGAATAAATGTGTTAAATTAAAATATATTTTTGTAAATGTGAACAGTTAGTAAAACTGTATTTTTTCGTAAAATGCGCACACTTAACTAATGTCCCTTTTGGCCCCGTTTGACGAGTGTTGTACATGATCTTATATAAATAGTCGTTTTTTTTCAAAAAACGACCATTTATATTCATCTGGTACAATGTTAGTTGGATTTGTCCCTGTATTGGACAAGTTATGAACACAACATTTACATTTTGCATACTACTTCGTTTCAAACAGTTCATAAAATTTCGGTCTGACTTTTCTTTTTTGTTTCTTGCGTACACGCATTTGTGTACAATGTAGGAAAATGCTGCCGAAATTTTGTTGAATCGTTTGAGACGAAATAATATACGAAACATAAATGCTTACTGTGTTTGTAATGGGAAGTAGAAATATAAAAAATACAGCAGATTTCCGACGGCTTCCGACAGCTTTCAGGCTAAATTTTTCCGACGGCTTCCAACGGCTTCTAGATCAATTTTTCCAACGGCTTCCGACAAGTGTCGGAATCCGTCGGAAATACGAATGGCAAAATGTGTCGAAAGCCGTCAGAAACATTGCACCCCGATGCCTTATTTTCCTAAGGCATTTTCCAACGGCTTTCGAGCGGCTTCCGAGCGGCCTCCGACGACCGCCGACGGTTTTCTACCGTCGAAAAATGCTTTTTTCCTTGTAGTGTTTCTATTTCTATCAATTTGGACAATTTTCTATCTAATATACTATCATTATGGGTTTGATTGTTTGGGTGATGTTACGGTGACGTTACGGTAATGATTACAACAAAAATTTGTCTTTTTTTAATTATACAATTAAACGACACCGTTGTATGGTTGTAAGCGTGGCTCATTTAATGGAAGCTAGTTTTGAAAGTCCATTTCAATTCCAATTCAGTTTAAGATTGAACTGAATCTTCATGATGAATTAGGTGGAGGTGTAGTTAGGCCTGTCAAACGGGTTGAGTTGGGTCAAAATGGATTGAGTCGAGTTTGACCCAACCCATTTATGACCCTTTTTTTACCCACTTATAATTCAACCCATTTATGATCCAACCCGTTTAATAAGTGGGTTACCCATTTAACTCATTTAAAGATTTAAATTTGATTTGACTAATAAAAAACAAATAAATATAAAATAATTCTAATTTTTATGTTTTGAATTCCGATAAAAAATTGAAATTGAAGTTCTAATTTTTATCAAAATTCAAATATTGGGATGTGGTAGCCTGTTATTTTCTAAGTACAACTGTCAGTCCCCTTGGAGAAATACAGGGTGCGTTCACAAGATGAAATATCTGAGTATTACATACTGTTCATAATTTAGGTGGGAGTTCATCGGTCAAAGACTAGTCTGATTCCGAGTCGGTATGAATAAGTTATTGCAGTCTGAACAAAAAAAATAGCGACTTCTGCACTAGGCGGAGTTCATATATCAGGATGTCGTAGCTTGTTATTTTCTCAAGTACAACTGTCAGTCCCCTTGGAGAAGTACAGTGTGCGTTCACATGATGAAGTATCCGAGTATTACATACTGTCCGTAATTTAGGTGGGAATTAATCGGTCGAAGTCTCACCTGATTCCGCGTCAGCATGAAGAAGTTATTGCAGTCTGAACAAAAATATAGCAGCTTCTGCAATAGACGGAGTTCATATATCGGGATGTCGTAGCCTGTTATTTTCTTAGGTACAACTACCAGTCCCCTTGGAGAACTACAATGTCCGTTCACATGATCAAGTATCCGAGTATTACATACTGTCTGTAATTTAGGTGGGAGTTAATCGGTTGAAGTTTCGTCTGATTCTGAGTCAGCATGAAGAAGTTATTGCAGTCTGAATAAAAAAATAGCGGCTTCTGCACTAGGCGGAGTTCATATATGGGGATGTAGTAGCCTGTTATTTTCCAAGTACAACGGTCCCCCCTTGAAAAATTACAGTGTGTGTTCACATGATGAAGTATCTAAGTGTTACATACCGTCCGTAATTTAGGTGGAAGTTAATCGATCGAAGTCTTACCTGATTCCGAGTCAGTATGAAGAAGTTATTGCAGTCTGAACAAAAAAAATAGCAGCTTCTGCACTAGGCGGAGTTCAAATATGAGTATGTGGTAGCCTGTTATTTTCTAAGTACAACTGTCAGTCCCCTTGGAGAACTACAGTATGCATTCATAAGATCAAGTATCCAAGTGTTTCATACTGTCCGTAATTTAGATGGAAGTTAATCGGTCGAAGTCTCGCCTGATTCTAAGTTAGTACGAAGAAGTCATTGCAGTCTTAACAAAAAAACAGAGGCTTCTGCACTATACTATGCGAAGTTCAAATATGAGAATGTCGTGGCCTGTTATTTTCTAAATACAACTGTCAGTCTTCATAAAAACTAAAGTGTATGTTCAAAATTCTTATTTTTCAAATTTACATTAAAATTTAATGTTTTTAATAAATGGGTAAATGGGTTACCCACTTATAACCCTTTTAAAAATGGGTCAACTCAACACATAACTCATTTAATAAAATTCATAAATGGATTGACCCAGCCCATTTAAAAGTAGGATAAATGGGTTGGGTTAATGGTTTGGATCATATTTTGACAAGGCTGGGTGTAGTGTATAACCTGAATTTGAAGGCCGAATACTGTACTGTTGGAGTATGTAACAACACCTACTAGCTGTCTTTATTTGTATATCTCGTATAACCAGAGCTGTTATGATAGTGGTTACCGTTACAATTCGATAAACACCTTTACCGTATCATTTTTATTGTTAATATAAAATTGCTTATCGTTACCATTACCGATCGGTCGGTATACCAAAGACTGATATACCAATAATCTGTTAACCGTCACACTAATTATGATAAATTACCATTTGTCAAAAAAAATTATAACTTGACATGTTTCTAAACTATAACGCATCTTCGGTAGTTATTTATAGTGTTACTTAATAAAAGGCATAAATGAGAAAGAAAAGAAGTGTATTTGACATTATGTGACATGATTACTGAACTAAATTTAGACATTTATTTGATGCTAAATGTCTGTATTAAAGCGTGTCACACGAATATATATGTGTTTTAAATCGACTGGTAAATTTACCGTTACCACTGATTTTGAAGAAATGTTACTGATAATTTACCGTAGAAAATGGTAAATTTATCATTACCATACCGATCAAACTGGTATACCGATATCAATCAGTAATGGTAATCGATTGACTGATAATGGTAAATTTACCGTTAGCATAACAGCTCTAGGTATAACTTAGTTCCGACTCTCGGCCCATTTCAGCCTTAAAACTTGAGATTTTTTTTTTTTTGAAAATCCAAGAGAACCCGACAGACCGTTAAACTCCCGAGGAAGGTATAGTGAAAGCCGTCCGCTGATCAAAAAACTCGAGAAAATTATGTTCAGATGATCTTAAACAGTTTTAGCGGAGCAGAAAATTCAGTATATTCCTCAAATATTGGTTCAAACATTGTACTGCAAACAGTTAAAAATTCTCGTCCGAATGTTAAGCGGTGATTTTTAAATCAATCGGTTACAAAATAGGGTCCTGCTTAGTATCCATAGCATGAACATAAACATAAACCGGATCTAAGCTTATTTAGCAGCAGTTTCCTAGGTAGAGGTTTACAATCTAAGCTTATTTTGCAACAGTTTTCTATGTAGAGGTATAAAAAAAAAAATATAGATCCATGTTTTTTATGTTGGTAGAAGAAACTCACTATAAAAATAAAAATGTAAATTTGATAAACCTTTTTTTGAAAAATGGAAAACGCAAGTTGTCTCACGATTTTTTGATAGAAAACGAAATATAACTTGCGCTTATTTTATTTTGAAACTTTTTGAAAGGTGAAAGTTAATTTGCTCTTGAAAGCGCAAGCTGGTTTCGGTCTTTTGCTTTTAAAATTATTTTTAAAATTTTTGAAAACCTTAAGCTAACTTACGTTTTCTATTAGGAAAGTGCAAGCTGGTTTGTTTTTTTTTATTTTGAAATTTTTTTAGGATTTTCGAAATTTTCGAAAGTTAATTTGCACTTTTTTATTTAAAAAAACAGAGACCTAATTTAGATAACCATTGGTACGGAGACTTTTTTGTACCAATCAAAAAATAGAAAGCTTCCGTGCGAAGCTCCTTTACAAAATAAACTTCTACAAGCATGAGCATACTTAAATATCTACAGGATATCCAACTAAATTCAGGGAATTTCCCCAACTCTATTCTTTAATCCCATGATTAAAACTTTTGTGAATTTTGTCCAATTCAAGTCCTTAAGGACCTAAAACGATTGGAAATGGCCAAGAAGTATTCATATTGAAAAATTATAGAATGTAAGTTTTACTTTACATAACAGTAGAATTACTCATATTTCAGTAAGTTATTCACGTATTACACGAAAATTTAGACATGCACGAAAGGACTTGGAAATTGTGTATTATATGTTACCATTACAGCTATTAGACAGGATATAATATAACACGAATCGACGTATATAACAAGTGGTTTGCACTACGCAGGACTTGGACTAATAACCTCACGCACCAAAACTGAAGTGCCTGACACAGTGGTTGGACTAAAAAGTAAAATACAAACTTTAGTATTAAGCTTAACCTTAAATAAATAATAAATGAAAAAACAAAAAAATAAAAAAAAACCCATTGTAATGTTCTTTGAAAACCCATTATAAAAATAAATTTGTTTTCTCTGTCCTAGACATTTTTACTGTACCAAACATTTTTTTACATGGCACTATGAAAATGCACAAACACAAGTTTTAAAAATAAAAAAAATGCTTATGCACTTTTAAAATGCACGGTCACAAACCAAAAATTTGTACTTGTACACTTTAAACATGAGCAAATACAAAACCTAATCGAATCCAGGTTTATTTTTATAATAAGTTTGGAGGGCAACCTAAAACTGGAATTAATTTTTTGTTGGCCTAACGTTAAAATTTGTCCTGTAAAAAAATAATAGATTAAGAAAAAAGCCATATACATCAACATTAAATGTCACACAAATGCAATTTCAAATTATAAGTCTCAATTTTAAAAAAAACATGCACCCAATGCTACAAGTAGTTTATGAATATACATGCAAGTCATAACAGATCGCTTCAATGACTCTGCGCCATGGGAAATGAAACCAATGAAGCTTTTCATCACACTTATTCTGAGAAAAATGAAACAAAGGAAACAAGGAGAAAAACTGATATGCTCTTATGGTTCAAACACCATGCTCTCGGCTTCTTTCTTAATCGACTGGAATAGCACAGTAGAAAGGTATCGCTCTCCAAAGCTTGGGAAAACAACCTGCATTTGCCACGAAAATATCCTAGTTAAAAGACACTCAGAAGTTCTTATGACAAAAACACCTTATTTGATCCTTGTGTCATTGAAATCAATAAAGATCAATAAAAGTTTTGTAAACCCCTTCTATAAGTTTCAAAATAGACTTTCATCCCTAGCAAAAACATGTTTCACAGAACCACCTAGGAATTATTTTTTGAAAAACCTACAATTAAAACTGCAAAAATTTACACTAAAGACCGTGAATGTAATTATAGAGGTATTTCGTGAAACTTGTTTATGGGAGGAGACGAAAGATGAATAAGTTTGAAAATAAGGTCGTGCCTAATTTCTGCAAAACTGAACAAAAAGATTGTGGTAAACCAGAATTTAGTAGCTTCGCCTCAGTATTAAAATTAAGTACCATGTACGTGCACATATGAATTTATGTTCGGCTCCCAATGCCTAGTGGCATGTAACAACAACCAGCTTGGAATAGTATTCAAATCGTTAATTAGACAACATTTTTAAACAAAGCCCATTCAGTAGTTCTGAGCCATGTGATAAATGTGGCTAAGTTGATTCAATCATTCAATATACGTGTATCCATCTGTGGTGGATGAGTGGGATGTGTTACAGGACACACATTTATTTCATGATGTCAGAGATCTATAAATTTCATGATAACGATGGTGCATTAAGTTTCCATATATGTGCCAAGTCAATCTCAAGATGCTATATGTCTACAAATTGTGTGTCCCATGTACCAAGTAAATCTCATCTATTCACTGCTTTTGTATTTAATAATTTTGATTAGGTCTTTTAATAAGTGAATGGTGAAGATTTATGTGTGGACGGATGAAGACAATTTTGGGGTTAGAGGAACCCTTGTGCTCACTGAATAGGCATGTATATCCTAAAAGAGACCAATTCGTCCGTCCTCAAAAATGATGTGCCCCAGTTCTCAAACAAATAGTAGTGGTAGTAGTAATAGAGAGAGAATGTTATGTCATTACCACAATCAATTTTCCTTCGTTCTCCGGGCGCTGTGCAAGTCTAATAGCAGCAACTGCAGCAGCACCGGATGAAATTCCAACCTACATAAAATAGAATTAGGAAGATACAAAAGCATGATGCCAAATTGATAAGTATTGACCTTAACCACAAATTGGACTTGTCGTTACTGAGTTAGCAACTCACCAAAAGCCCTTCTTGCAGCGCAAGTTGTTTTGCCATTTCTATTGCTTCCTCACTTGAAACCTGAGAAAATAACCCATATGTTTTAAAGGTAAAAGCTTGTTGTGCTAAAAAGAAAACAAAAGTTGTTACTTAGATAAAATATGATTAACAGGAGCCAAAAGCTAGACCCAGTGTAAAATTTGTACAATGTATGTAGACAGGTTTCAAAATTAATTTTTTCTTCTTATTTTGAATTATACAGACAAATAGGTAATGGAATCTAAAGTGACCAAACAGCAGAAATTGGTAGGTGATGAATGTTTAATGGCATCATATATTCGCTAGATAAAAAGTCCACCTATGTGATATGGTAGACATTATCTAAGCATGAAACTTCAAATTCAATTTATAGGCCAAAAATATGTGACAGCTATGCATATATTTGTGGGTATAATTACCTGAAGAGTCTCATCAATAAGATTGACATCTAAAACACCTGGAATAAAACCTGCTCCTATCCCTTGAATTTTATGTGGACCTACAATCAAATATTAAGATGGAAACTTATTTAATTTTATAGTATGTTGAGTAACTTTTGTTAAGAAAGCTGAAAAAAGGAACTGTTTGTTAGAAAGGGTAAAACAGTGGACAACTCTGTCACCATACGAGGATCAGGGATAGGTTACTACTAGAAGCTAACGCTACTAAGAAAAAAAGCCAAAAAAATTTGTCCAAAATTCAGACTCATGATTAGTGTAAACGTATTGATCTGTATTTACCATAACATTAAGCACCCATGACATGGGGCAAAGGGCACATTATGAAGCACTAAAATACAACACAAAAATGTAGAATATAAATCCTAGGAGCTAATAGCAAGTTACCTGGCTTTCCACCAGATAAAATAGCACTTTCCACTGGTTCAACCCCATAAAGCTAAAAAAACGATGAAAGAAACACAAATTGGAATTTAAAACTCCATGCAATAAATTTTAAAGTTTAAATAGTCTACAATTATCAAGTACACTAACCTTGACATTGGGGTTTTGTTCTTTGAGATATTTACCACTTCCTGTAATTGTACCTCCAGTTCCAATACCAGATACAAGTCCATCAATTTTTCCATCAGTTGCCTTCCATATTTCAGGGCCGGTTGTCTCATAATGGATCTACATGCAAAACATATTATACGCACTTATCTAGCAATAAAATATAGTATGTTTGATGTATTTCATGATATACATGCACGGAACAACTCCTATTCTTTTTTGATTGACAGTAGATATTGGCTTATATGATAAAAAGGATGGGCGTTTTTAAATGATCCGATTATTTTTTTAGATAATGTGAAAGCAAGAACAATCTATAGCAAATCGATTAGTTTCGAAATATGTCAATACAAAAACCATTGCTGAAGAATGCATTTTCTTTGCTTCAGCTTAAGTATGGAAACTATCCAATCCAAATATGGATTAGGAAAAAGAAATGGTAATTAAATTTGAACTTTTCCTTCAACACAAACGCTATGTTTTTACACAAACATTTCGAGGACCGAAGATTTTCATGTATGTGTTTAAGTGGGCATAAAACATAAAACGCAATTCAGTTGAGATTCAAACTTTGACAAATATGCACCTTTGGGTTAGAGGGATTTTCAAACTGTTGAAGAATATAAGAATTTGGTGTTTTTGCAGCTATCTCCTCAGCTTTCTCGCATGCTCCTTTCATACCCTTAACAGGATCAGTTAGGACCAATTCAGCACCAAAAGCTTTGAGAATGATCCTTCTCTCAAGACTCATAGAAGCAGGCATTGTCAAAATAAGCTTATAGCCTTTAGCTGCTGCCATGAAAGCTAGCCCTATCCCCGTATTGCCACTGGTTGGTTCAATAAGAACACTCTTTGGAAGAGAGATTCAAGAACCAAATGAAAACAATGTTAGTCTGTATACAGAAATACATAGAAATATGTGAATGGTGACAGTAATAGGCCCAACAAATCTACTAAGCTAAGAATTCAACGTTATCGAAATATATATAATTCTTCATACAAGTTTTTGTAACAACCTTGCAATCACAGTCATCAATCATCGATAGAATAATAAGATTTTCTCCACTCAATGGAATACATTTCTGTAACTTGTATGATAAATACTAATTATGATGTTGCACTGGCTCATACCAGCTACTGACAGTTTCGTACTTTTATCTCCAAAGGAGCTAAGTCTTAATGATGCATTCGTTATAATGTTGCTTCAGATATGTAGACGCACAGGCACATTATGACATTCCACTTGCGCATCAACTACTCCATGTTTCATATTTTTATCACCTAAGGAGTTAACTCTTACTGTGCATTTTTTGTAATGTTGCTTCAGAAACACATGCACACACGTACGCACACATGTACTCGCTCGCTCGCTCATTTCAGTAAACTTGTCGGTCTTGTCGGTTTCGACATTCTTGAATTCCTTTTTCAGACAGCTTACACTCGACATAGAAAAAAATGATAATGCAACTGTCCTACAAATCATTTCTTTTCAGACCCTGAAATGAGTTTACCGCATTTGATCCATCTTTGTGGTAAAGAATAAATCTTCATTACCACATCACTGTGAGGCATTTTAATCTTAAGAATGAAAATCTTGGCCACTACTTGTTTCTGAATTCTAACAATATAATATACATATTTATCATAACGAACACGTATATTTTCCATATTATTCTTTGAATTCCACATTACAAGCTGCAAAGATCTTTTTTAGCCTTTCACAGGCGCACACCCGCACGCACGCGCGTGCACACACAACACACACACACACACATAATTATTAATCACATCAAATTATTTACCAAATTTATCATCAGCAAGGACAAACAGGTGACAATTGGAAACCTTTATACGAATTTAACAATTTATTAAGGGCTATAAAATGTGATATGTTTTCCTCAGGTGATTTTCACCCTCAAATTTGAATACAACCCGCTATTATCAGACATATACAAGTTCTCTTCAATAAATAGGGGACAAGGATAAAATTCTTACCACGCCAGGAGTAATAAGGCCTTCTTTCTCTGCCTCAGTAATCATGCTGTACCCAATCCTGCCAAAGAGATATTCTTCTTTTTTATGGAAAGATAAATGGAATCGTTTCAAGGGTGAAATTTCGAATAAATATTGCACCAGACAGCAAAACAGCACAACTTTTCATCAGTACACAATCATAAGCATGACTAGATTAAAGGGTGTTTGCTAATGTATAAAAGAAAGAAGATTATTTTTTATTATTATTTTATTTTTCAGTATGACTATGAAAAAATACCTGTCCTTGACACTAGAACAAGGCTCCATCATTTCAAGCTTGGCAGCAACACGAGCCTTGCAGCCAGCTGTAACTTTGTTGAGATATACTAATGGAGTTTTACCAATCAACTACAAGGTTAGTGAAAATATTTAGGAATTGATTATTTATTTCTAAGAATAAAAAGTAGAACATGTAGAATAAGAGTAGATGGAGATCATACTTCAGTAACATCTTTCGCAATTGCAGGTCCAACTTCACCCATTGGTTAAATTTGCTGAAAGACATGAAAGATATAACATGAAAAAAAAAAAGTATAACAGATAAATTGTGCTTGCTTGTAACCAGGTTCAAAATAATCATAGGTATATTTGCACATAAAATAACATAATATTCTTAAAACAATCAAATGCATTGCTTGTTGCAGTCGACACGCTGTTGAACATTTACTGTATAGCATAACTGTGCAACAAAGATATCAGGTGGACATACATGACAAAGGAAAATTCCCAAAGCCTAGCCCGAAAAGATAGCAGATACAAATTCAATGATTCAAGAGTTGACAACCATAACAGATAAGATTAGCAAAAGGTTATCAATAAGAGATAAGAGCTCCATTAACATAAAATATGATCAAATCAACCTGTCACATGATTTATCCCAATTCAATGTTCAACACTCGTACAAACTGCCTACAAATTAAATTATAATTATTGTTATTAATTTTCCCTCACTTACGAAATTCTTGGCTACTACACTGAATAACCTAGACAGTAGAAATTCCTAATTAGGCTTCTAATCATTAGCATTAAAATTTAATTTCATAACACATAGACCAACCAAGACAGGGACATGTATTGCATTAATAAAAAACCAAACTGCAAGTGCCAGTAAAGTAGTATTATCAAATTGAATCAGCTAAAGTTACAAGTGTATAAATATCAAAGTCAAGATGGACACTTGTAGTGCAGAATCTGGCTAATTAAGGTTACTGATGTACCATCCAAGAAGATAACTCCACACAACAATTACATGATGTATGCCTTTTTTGTTTAATTATTCTTGGTGATATTAACTGTAAACCCTTCTGGAAATTAACAGTTTAATTCATCAAATCCTAAACATGAAGCTCGCGGATTCAAGCAAAGTGTCCCTAAATCTCAAAATGAACAAGCTACAAACATATCATCGAGCTCCTAACACTATAAATACAGCTAAATATAAATTATAAGAAACAATTAACAAGAGGATCAAAGCTACGTATCTTTAATTACAAGCTGATATCACTTCATATCAACAATTATCCACCAAACAGTAATAAAAAATGGCACTTAACAACTAAGAATCGGTACCAACGTCATAAAAATATACGCAGAAAATTTGTTAACCGAAAAATAAACTTTTAAGAGAACGCGATTATTACCCGAGGAAAAGATCTGAAGAACCAAAGAGACTCGGACAAAAAGATGTGGACTTCTGAGAATGAAAGAGGTTTTAGAATTTGCTTGTCCAATTTAACGTTGAATTCATCGTGACAATCACTCAATGCGTGGCCCACATTCTTGTAGCTAATCGTTATCTTTTATCCTAATTTCAACTTTATCGACTGTTTTTATGTAAATTTAGAATATGTCCTCAGCTCGACTCTTCGATGATTTAAAAGCTGTATATATCGCTGTTTAGAATAGGCGGTCGGACACAGAATAGTGTTACACCTGGACATGCTAGTTAGATAGGACGAATATGGCTGGACAGTTAAAGTTCAAGGCCGCGGATCCTAATTTCTTTCAATTGGAAGAGTCCTTGACTGATAGTTTAGGCTAACCAGTGAATTTCACTGTTTGTTGTTATTCTACCCGATTGCAGTGACTTATTTATTTGGGGTTTTTAGGCTAAAGGAAAAAGTTGAAAAAAAATTTAGTTTCAGGGACAAAAAGTTTGTTTTTTAGGCTGAAGGACACTTTTTAGTGTAAATCACAGAATGATAGTTGTAACTATCATTTTCAGTTTACACTAAAAAGTGTCCTTCAGGCTAAAAAACAAACTTGTTGTCCCTTAGACTAAATTTTTTTACAACTTCTTCCTTGTGCCTATTTACTTGTTATAAATATTTGTTTATTATAAATATTTACATCCATGCACTCGAGTATGTATTGTTTATTATCTGTATTTGCTCACGGTTAATAACTCTCTTTATGTGTTTGTAAATAAGATCGGTTATTTGGATAGAAAATTAAATACAATTGGTGATACAATAGATTTGAATCGTTGGATCTCATTGTGTTCACACATGGATAGAAATCATGAACAATCAAATAGTTGAGATTTTTCGAGTCACCAATTGTGTCATCATTTTTGTATCCAAATATATTTTTCAAGATACATACAGAGGACAAGGATTGGCTACAACTCAAATCCTCTTTGATATCACCTACAAGTTCCTAATTAAGTAATGTATTTTCTCTCTGTTACACTTCATTCTATTATTTAATTCGAAACTTGTGAGTGATATCAGGAGGATTTGAGGTGTATCAAAAATGAGATAAACTGATCCTTGCCATCATTTTTTTTGTCCAAATAAATTTTCCAACACACACGGAGAGTAAGGATTGGCTGCACCTCAAATCCTCTCTACTATCGGCCACATGTCAGAATTAACTAATATACTTTGTCTTTCTTTCCATTTCATTCTGTTATTTAATTCGAAGCTTATGCATAATATCAAGATGATTTGAGGTATACCAAAAATGAGATGCATCCGATCCTTATCCACGCACACATACATGTGTGCATGTGTATTTATGTATATGTGTGTGTGTGTATATACGTGTGTGTAGGTGGTTTTGATTCAAAATAAAACCATTATAGTGTTGATACTCATGTTACCTAGAAAGAAAATTACCAAAACAACAAATGTGTCGAGCATCACGTATTCACTTACATATTTACACGCAATATAAATTCTTGTTATTGTTGTCATATAATAACGATATCAACCATTTTATTCACTAAAATGTACCTAATATATACCTTTTATCTTAACTGAATTTGAACAAATAATTTTCAGATGTAATACTGTCTTATCTGCATTTGTACCAGCTTTTCAAACATCAAATATTTTATTGTTTTCGGATACAAATACGGATGGATTTTGGAATGTTCAAGCATCATTTGGCAGTTCCAATTCAAAAGCTATGAATACTCTTTCATTTTTCCATTATCATGTGTGTACGTATCTTTACCGCCTATTATTTGTTATTTATATATTTTATTTAATTAATTCATTATAAGTGGGTTATCGAAATTAAGTGTGTAGAAACAAAACTAAAGGTGGAAGCATAAGTACTAAGCTGTTGAATCGGAGTTACTGGATGTTGCCCTAAGATTTCATTTTAGAGAATGCTCGTTGTATACACATTACCGTGAAGATTGTGTTTTCCTATTTTATAAAATATGTCATGGTTTGGTTGGTTTTCTCACCACATTACTAACATGTTGTTGCGATTTCAACTCCTGTCTCAAAGCATATCCGACAAAAATTATGATTATGAACTGATAATTTTATACTTCGCAATCGTTATTTCTTTCCAATAGAGGATGTAGCCGGTCGCCTACTAAACAGGCACTTATAACTTGATATCTATTAAACAATCGCCTTAACTTTTCTTTTTAGAACAAGACTTTATTCTCTTTATTACTATAAAAAGAACCAATATTTACAAACAAAAAGGCCTATGGTTGTCCCAAAACCAGAAAATGAAAGAAAAATAATCCAAATAAAAAACATATAGTATCTATGGCCCAAATTGAAAAAAAAAACACATAGCAGCCCAATATGAAGCGGGTCAAAACATAAGCCTTCCCGCACTCATTTTCTAGAACCATCCAACCCTTACTAGATCTAACTCCATCAGAACATTCAATACAACTCAAGATTAGGTTAAACTTGCTAAAATCATGGCGGCGCTTTCATTTCCAACTTAAAATTTCTAAAAGAAAAGAGAAAGCTGAGCACTTCGAATCTAAAAAGCACAAGCGTTACAAAATCTTCAACAGACTTCCATCCTTTACTTCAAATATCCATCTTTAGCTTTAATCTATGTAAAAACATAACTTGAGTATCCTGTTTTTGCAGCTGATAGATCAGTGGAGTACTTGTAATCAGTGATCATCCAGAACTTTCTCGTTACAGACATGTTTGTAAATACTCTTTAGTGAAATGTAAATTAAGTTTTTATATGTAGTTTGAAGCAAGCACAGTCCCTTGGTGAGCAAAGAATTAAGAATTTCAATCGCAAAGACGATTTCCTTCATGTAGAAGTCCAACTTAATGTAAGAAAAGGCGGCCACTTCAGTTAGTAAAGCATCCTCGCTGAGAAGTTGTCTAATAGTCTTTTCATCTGTAGATCTTAAAACCCCTACAACACTTTATCATAATGTACAGATAAATGCAAATTTAGAACAAATCTGGCCAGAGCCCAACTGGGTGACGAAGCGAAGACAAGAGCATATATGATTGGACAGTTAGTAAGTCCCGATCTAGCAAAGATCGGGAAGTAAGGGCCTTTATCCCTATTTTTTGCAAATAATCTCATCACTATGGTTAAATTGATTGCCTATGCTTGGGTTTATTTAATCTAGTAAGCACCATATGCACTATTCTCAAACACACTTCCCTTCTTGATTTAGGTTTATGATTGTTGTTAAAAGTCCTGTCATTTCTTTCTTTTTCAAATCTACCAAATGCACACTGAAACCCAATTTTTGCCAAGTCACTACTCCTGCACTTGATGTTGAACTGGTATTGTATATTTTGGTTTCTAACCTTAAAGACAATACATTGGTATGGTTTGATGGCCATTGCAACTTAATTGTGCATCGTTTACATACGTATGAAACTTGCACACATAAAATAAATGTTCTACACTTTCACTAGCCATGTTACATAACACGCATGTGGGTCAACTTATACACGTTTATATATAAGTCTATCCTTCGTAGGGAGTAAATTTGATAAGGCCTTGAAACTGCAATGGCTGCCTTCGGATAGTTAATTTTGGCCTATATCCATTTCCAACATGAATTTTGATCATACTTGACCCTAATATTTTCCACCACCTTTTTTAAGGTAAAATTATCTTTGTCCATACAAGTTCAAAAATCTTTTTCTCGAATTTGAATAGATACCGATACTTTCAATATCCGACCGAATATTTCACATGGATAATGGAACCGAAACGTTTAGGATGCCAGATGTCGTCCTGAATAATATAACCCACCACCATTCTTTTACCTCTAACAAGTAGCATAGTTTCTTTTCCTAACCTATTAAGTAATGTACTACCGTTCACCTACGGGTCATACCAGAGGCTTGTGCTCATCCCATCTACAATCTGCTTTTTGAGGCATTTCAGTGTATTAGATCTTACCTTAAGCTAACATGTATTTCCACACACGATACACATCATTTCGAATATTGCATTTCTAAATAAGTGTAACGAATCGCCCTTTCGACACTCAAATTTCAACACTAATACATCCACGGTATTCGTGTGTCGAGCATCCAAGTACCCAAAAGACGAATTGTTACAGTGAAATAAAAAGAAAACAAAATATAATAAGGAAGAAGAGAAAAAAAATATCAAAATCTCACAACGGAACGATAATATATAATATCAAATGAACAATATAAAGGGTTACTCCGATACAGAAATTTTGAAGTTAGAAAACCTAGATACTATCATCAGGCTCACAATTATAACAATCTGCCTCAACAAATGCTAATATATGCAATAGTAACACGGTGGGGAAATAAGAATACTACGGTAGGTGAAGCATCCAGATTGTCTTCTCGAGCTCCAGTGAGCATCAACGAAAACCTACCATTTTCAAACTACTCGAAAGAGCACACGAGGAATATGGCAAAAACTAAGCATCGGACAGAAGTTTGACATGAGAAACTCAATAAATATGTGATCAACATATAACAATACTTTCGAGACCGCATGAAATGCCATAACGGTTATCTCCTCAAAAGAACCATCATCTAATAGATATGTAAAGTGATATAATAGATAATGTTTAGGGTGTAGAATATAAATATTACAACATAGCTAGAATGGTTCATTCAAAAACATATTGTAAGTACAATCAAAAATCGATAACGAATGTTCGCATTATGTATTTTTCGTGAAGACGCCTCCACTAAACTAAAGCGGATCTCTATGCACAAGGATCAAAAAAATACTTTTCGAATGTCGTATAGATAAAATATACAATAAGGTTAACACAAGCGGCCCACGCCTAAACAAAAACATGAACCATGTGGAACCAAATATCATCAATTCCTTTGTCTAACAATTGATAAGTACCTATAGATTTTGGAGTTGATAACACCCTGATTCGGGTCAGCTAAACCCCAGGTTGTATAGCCTACTCTGTATTTAACTATTTCCAATGTCGAGGATACGTCTAACATCTTTCACACAAGTCTTCATCCCTCGAACAGAAAACGAACCTCAAATTGGATTCCCACATCTTGAATAGATCTTGAAACCACACATAGATTCTCATATCTTAGTATCTTGGAATCTCATGGATTCCCACGTCTTGAATATCCCAAACAATTACATGTGTTCGAGCATCTTAAATAGATCTCTAATCTTCATATATATTCCCGCATCTCGAGTAGATCCACTTTCAAGAGATAGAACATGTATCTCAACCTTGAAGTGATTTCCAATAAGTAAAACACTTACCAATTCTGGTCTCTCCAAGACTGAATCGACAAATTTTGGTCATTCAATGATAATGAGAGTGATCGCATATGGAAAGCAAGTCTTGTATACTTATCACGTTTTCGATATTTTTATCTTACGCTATCCTTCGATTAAGAGTGAAGCTGATAGGTTAAACCTCTATTACTCATATCCATACACGAACATAAATCTTAATTCTAACAGATAGACGGACCTACTTCATCGGCTTTTAGTACTAAATATACGACCAAATGTTTTCCATAAACGAGTAAACAAACAAAGCACGATCAAATACAAATCACGATTAGGTCATATAAGCGACTTTTAATTGTTTAATTAATCTTTTATTAATTAAAACCTCTTTTATTAGTAAAACTTCATTTATTTAATAAAATATCATTTATGAATTTCTACTATTCATGTGTACTCTTTCAATACTTCAAAAGATATTTATATACTTATCTCAAATGGTATAAGTATATTCATTAATCTTTAACAAGATTTCTTACTTAAAACCTTTGCTTTTCCTCACATTTTCAAAAGGATTCTTTACTTATAATTTCCTTCAAAATATCCATTTTAAGGAACTAAGTACCTCACAAATCCATTCAAAAACTTTAAGACTAATGTTGTTTAAACATTGTCACTGCAAAACCAAAACCATTTCATATAGTATTATATTTAAAACATTATTTACAGATTTAAGTTAATATTTGGTTAAATTTGATATTCGACTAATCGATTATCTAGTTAAAACAATTGCTTATACAAATTAATGTTCGTATACTTAACTCGTTTCCGACATTCCCGACTTAACCATTCCTCGTTCAATAGGAACGCTCTGTAGGTTAGTGTTCGTCGACGGAAATTCTATCGGTTTAGAAAACCGTCGAACGAATTTAGATTAAAAATAACCGTAAGCGCACTGTGTACGAATGTAGCACGTGGCGAATAAGGGTCGATCCACAGGGAATTGATGATTTTAAAATTCTATTCAATCAAATTAAACCAAAGTCGAGTGAAAGTTAAGCTAGAGAATTAGAGAACTAACTAAAAGAAAAGAGAAGCAAATATAAGAGTTAAGTGACAATTTAGGAAATAAATCCACTCTCTAGATCATGTAGTTCAACACATATGAAATCATGATCTCTCTTTTATGGTCGTTAGTGCTTTAATTGATGTGTTTATCACAATTATGGCATATTTGTGTCATTGATTAGCCAACATAAGCCATCAAACTATAACACGTCTCTTAAAGCACTTACTAACTTTCATGAAACTTGACAAAGAAAATGAAAATGAAATATATTTTAAGTATGACATATTAACTATTGATTAGAAATAAAGACCATCAAATTTTAATTTCAAATCACTTTCTTTTGCCATAATCATATTTTGATGAAGAGGCAATCAGTGTTAGTGATTGTTTAAACATAGCATATTTGGTGTCAACAATATAGACTATCAAATTCAAAGAAAAAACAACTAGTAAACCATTTCTATCATCATCATTAAGCACAAAAAGAGAGCATGAGTCAACAAATAGTTGAAGCTACATAATTAGAGAGCTTCATTATCCCCTAAATTGAACGGGTTTAGCCTCTCATACTTGTCATTAAAACAACAAATGTAGCTTGCAACATGAAAGAAAAAGAAAAGGAAAAGGAAAGAAAGAAAAAGAAAAACTATTCTACTTGCATGAAAAATAAATCTAAACTGCAACATGAAAGTAAATAAGCATGAAATGAAAAAGAACGTGTATTGAAGTTGCATAAAAAAAATTACATAAAGAGAAATGACCAAGTAGTCATGAAAAGAAATAAGAGAGCTTGGTTTTATTTTGAGCCTAAAACTAACTAAAAAGAGACTAAGTGGAACTAAGTAAAAGGAATGTTACATGAAACATAAGGGGTTATTTATACATGCATGAAACCCTAATCCATAATTTGGGGAATGACCAAACTACCCTTGAGAAAGTGTGGAGGCCAAGTAATCATTAGCTTCTACTAATCATCATTTAAGTGTACATGAACCATTAATTCCATAAATATGTGTATTAGCCTCTAATTTGTACATTAAGATGGTGGGTAGGTAGGGTCCTCCATGATCTTCACTTTGAATTATTTCCATCTTCATTCCTTCATATTCTTTGTGCATGCATGTTCCTTCATGAAACCACTCCTATTTGAGACCAAATTCCTACAAAAATATATATAAATTTCCAGTTAATTTTTCTCAATGAAATATATGCATACAAATGACCGTTTTACTCCTATATAAAGATGGATATGTAACAATTAGGAATTAATATGGATTTTGCTTAAAACAAGTTAAAATACCCAATATGATCATTTATTTAATTTAAAAAGAATAAATATGGTGAGAAAAATATGCACATTTACGTGCACATCAAATACCCCAACACTTATCTTTTTATTCGTCCTCGAATAAAGAGAAACTAAGATAAATCCGTTTTCGTAGGAAGTACGACTGCATTGAGCGTATGCAACAAGCTGTTAAACCTCTGGGTGTCCCCAATAGGACGAGTGTTGTCTCGTGAGGGTTTTCAGCGGATATTACCCACAAAATCCAAATGCAGGATGAAAATATTTACAAAATTCAAGATTTATTTACAAAGAGATGAATGCAAGTTTCTGAAAATATTTACAAATGAAGGATTTATTTTTAAATCGACACGAATAAGTTAAATATAGGTTTTGGCTATTATCTTGAAATTTTATGTTACTTACTCATCGAAATTTCCAACGAAATTCAAGTTATCATAGCAAATAGATTATAGTTTAACTCGTTATTTCGGTTGATAACAAAGTGTAATTATGAAAAGGATCCTTAGTTGATTATCAAAATTGATCAAAGTGGTATTTTCATTTCTTTTCAATAACAAATCAAATCAACTAAGTAAAAATAGTGCTAGGATTTCAATTGCTTGCTCTCTCATTATTTGCAAGAAAAATTACACGCCCAGCTCAGGTAAACTGAGGTCAGATATACCACCCATGCACTGCCTTTCGGGCTTATGTGAGGGAAGTACAGAACATGGAGAGTGCACACACTTTCGTGCATACACCTATCGACTGTAGGTGGTTTTTATTAAGTCTGTTTTTTTTACATGTGTTCCCATACATGCATAACCGTAAGGACTTTAAAATGAGTATGAAAGCACATAATCAAAGATTCCAAGTAATTCACCTATGCATAACCGTGAGGACTTTTAAATGAGAGCGAATACTTGGATGTTATTATTTTTTATTTTTTTAAGAGAGAGAGTTTTGCAAAATCATCTTAGCATCATTTAACTTAGAAGACAAAAAAAATGTTATATCCTTTACTTTAAATCAATCACTTTTTAAAACAAAGATTTTCAATTAAGCTAACTAGTGACTTTCACTGTTTGCTCTGATTCTACATCTTTAAGCGCCCTAAGTTACGTGGAGAGGAAGGAAGCGGCGCATTGCACCCTAGACGGAAATCATCGGACTTGGTATTTCCAATGATTGCAGTGACTTATTTATTTCTTCATGTATGAATAAATAAGAATGTTCAGACTTAACGGGACCAAATAAATATTATACTTTTACATTATAGATATTTTTTTATTAGAAATATTTGCATCCATGCACTCGAATATGTATTATTTATTATCTGTATTTGCTCACGGTTAATAACTCTCTTTCTGTGTTTGTAAATAAGATCGGTTATTTGGATAGAAATTAAATACAATTGTTGATACAATAGATTTGAATCGTTGGATCTCATTATGTTCACACATGGGTAGAAATCATGAACAATCAAATAGTTGAGATTCTTCGAGTCACCAATTGTGTCATCATTTTTGTGTCCAAATATATTTTCCAAGATATATACAGAGGACAAGGATTGGCTACAGCTCAAACCTCTCTGATATCACCTGCAAGTTCCTAATTAAGTAATATATTTTCTCTCTCTTACATTCATTCTATTATTTAATTCGAAACTTGTGGGCGATATCAAGAGGATTTGAGGTGTATCAAAAATGAGATGAACCGATCCTTGCCAACATTTATTTTGTCCAAATAAATTTTCCAACACACACGGAGGGTAAGGTTTGACGGCACCTCAAATCCTCTCCACTATCGGCCACATGTCCGAATTAACTAATATACTTTGTCTTTGTTTCCACTTCATTCTATTATTTAATTCGAAACTTGTGCCTAATATCAAGATGATTTGAGGTATACCAAAAATGAGATGCATCTGATCCTTATCCATGTGTGCATGTGTATGTATGTATATGTGTGTGTAGGTGGTTTTGATTCAAAATAAAACCATTATAGTGTTGATACTAATGTTACCTGGAAACAAAATTACCAAAACAACAAATGTGTCGAGCATCACGTATTCACTTACATATTTACACGTAATATAAATTCTTGTTATTGTTGTCATATAATAACAATATCAACCATTTTATTCACTAAAACATACCTAATATATACCTTTTATCTTAACTGAATTTGAACAAATAATTTTCAAATGTAATACTGTCTTATCTGCATTTGTACCAGCTTTTCAAACATCAAATATTTTATTGTTTTCGGATACAAATACGGATGGATTTTGGAATGTTCAAGCATCATTTGGCAGTTCCAATTCAGAAGCTATGTAATACTCTTTCATTTTTCCATTATCATGTGTGTACGAATCTTTACAGCCTATTATTTGTTATTTATATATTTTATTTAATTAATTCATTATAAGTGGGTTATCGAAATTAAGTGTATAGATACAAAACTAAAGGTGGAAGGATAAGTACTAAGCTGCTGGATCGGAGTTACTGGATGTTGCCCTAAGATTTCATTTTAGAGATGCTCGTTGTATACACATTACCGTGAAGATTATCTTTTCCTATTTTGTAAAATATCTCATGGTTTGGTTGGTTTTCTCACCACATTACTAACATGATGTTGCGATTTCAACTCCTATCTCAAAGCATATCCAACGAAAATTATGATTATGAACTGATAATTTTATACTTCGCAATCGTTATTTCTTTCCAATAGAGGATGTAGCCGCTCGCCTACTAAATAGGCACTTATAACTTGATATCTATTAAACAATCGCCTTAACTTTTCTTTTTAGAACAAGACTTTATTCTCTTTATTACTATATAGTACCAATATTTACAAACAAAAAAGCCTATGGTTGGCCCAAAACCAGAAAATGAAAGAAAAACAATCCAAATAAAAAACATATAGTATCTATGGCCCAAATTGAAAAAAAAACACATAGCAGTCCAATACGAAGTGGTTCAAAACATAAGCCTTCCCGCACTCATTTTCTAGAACCATCCAACCCTTACTAGATCTAACTCCATCAGAACATTCAATACAACTCAAGATTAGGTTAAACTTGCTAAAAATCATGGCGGCACTTTCATTTCCAACTTAAAATTTCTAAAAGAAAAGAGAAAGCTGAGCACTTCGAATCTAAAAAGCACAAGCGTTACAAAATCTTCAACAGACTTCCATCCTTTACTTCAAATATCCATCTTTAGCTTTAATCTATGTAAAAAAAATAACTTGAGTATCCTGTTTTTGCAGTTGATAGATCAGACATGTTTGTAAATATTCTTTAGTGAAATGTAAATTAAGTTTTTATATGTAGTTTGAAGAAAGCACAGTCCCTTGGTGAGCAAAGAATTAAGAATTTCAATCGCAAAGACGATTTCCTTCATGTAGAAGTCCAACTTAATGTAAGAAAAGGCAGCCACTTCAGTTAGTAAAGCATCCTCGCCGAGAAGTTGTCTAATAGTCTTTTCATCTGTAGATCTTAAAACCCCTACAACACTTTATCATAATGTACAGATAAATGCAAATTTAGAACAAATCTGGCCAGAGCCCAACTGGGTGACGAAGCGAAGACAAGAGCATATATGATTGAACAGTTAGTAAGTCCCGATCTAGCAAAGATCGGGCAGTAAGGGCCTTTATCCCTAATTTTTTACAAATAATCTCATCATTATAGTTAAATTGATTGCCTATGCTTGGGTTTAGTTAATCTAGTAAGCACCATATGCACTATTCTCGAACACACTTCCCTTCTTGATTTAGGTCTATGACTGTTGTTAAAAGTCCTGTCATTCCTTTCTTTTTCAAATCTACCAAATGTACACCGAAAACACAATTTTTGCCAAGTCACTACTCCTGCACTTGACGTTGAACTGGTGTTGTATATTTTGGTTTCTAACCCTAAAGACAATACATTGGTATGGTTTGATGGCCATTGCAACTTAATTGTGCGCGGTTTACATACATATGAAAACTTGCACACATAAAATAAATGTTCTACACTTTCACTAGCCATGTGACATAACATGCATGTGGGGTTAACTTATAAACGTTTATATATAAGTCTATCCTTCGTAGCGAGTAAATTTGATAAGGCCTTGAAATTGCAATGGCTGCCTTCAGATAGTTAATTTTGGCCCATATCCATTTCCAAGCTGAATTTTGATCATACTTGACCCTAATATTTTCCACCACCTTTTTTAAGGTAAAATTATCTTTGTCCATACAAGTTCAAAAATCTTTTTCTCGATTTGAATAGATGCTGATAGTTTCAATATCCGACCGAATATTTCACATGGAACTGAAACGTTTAGGATGCCAGATGTCGTCCCGAATAATATAACCCACCACCATTCTTTTACCTCTAACAAGTAGCATAGTTTCCATCCCTAACCTATTAAGTAATGTACTACCATTCACCCACGGGTCATACCAGAGGCTTGTGCTCATCCCATGTACAATCTGCTTTTTGAGGCATTTCAGTGTATTAGATCTTACCTTAAGCTAACATGTATTTCCACACATGATACACATCATTTCGAATATGACATAAGTATATTCATTAATCTTTAACAAGATTTCTTACTTAAAACCTTTGCTTTTCCTAACATTTCAAAAGGGTCTTTACTTATAATTTCCTTCAAAATATCCATTTTAAGGAACTAAGTACCTCACAAATCCATTCAAAAACTTTAAGGCTAATGTTGTTTAAACATTGTCACTGTAAAAACCAAAACCATTTCATACTAGTATTATCTTTAAAAAATTATCTATAGAAGTTAATATTTGGTTAAATTTGATATCCGACTAATCGATTATCTAGTTAAAACAATTGCTTATACAAATCAATGTTTGCATACTTAACTCGTTTCCGACATTCCCGACTTAATCATTCCTCGTTCAATAGGAACGCTCGGTAGGTTAGTGTTCATCGACAGAAATTCTATCGGTTTAGAAAACCGTCGAATGAATTTAGATTAAAAATAACTGTAAGCGCACGGTGTACGAATGTAGCACGTGGCGAATACTGTTCGATCCACAGGGAATTGATGATTTTAAAATTCTATTCAATCAAATTAAACCAAAGTCGAGTGAAAGTTAAGCTAGAGAATTAGAGAACTAACTAAAAGAAAAGAGAAGCAAATATAAGAGTTAAGTGACAATTTAGGAAATAAATCCACTCTCTAGATCATGTAGTTCAACACATATGAAATCATGATATCTCTTTTATGGTCATTAGTGCTTTAATTGATGTGCTTATCATAAGTATGACATATTTGTACTATTGTAGCCAACATAAGCCATCAAACTATAACACATCCCTTAAAGCACTTACTAACTTTCATGAAACTTGACAAAGAAAATGAAAATGAAATCTATTTTAAGTATGACCTATTAACTGTTGATTAGAAATATAGACCATCAAATTTTAATTTCAAATCACTTTCTTTTGCCATAATCATATTTTGATGAAGAGGCAATTAGTGTTAGTGATTGTTTAAGCATAGCCTATTTGGTGTCAACAATATAGACTATAAAACTCAAAGCAAAAACAACTAGTAAACCATTTCTATCATCATCATTAAGCACAAAAAGAGAGCATGAATCAACAAATAGTTGAAGCTACATAATTAGAGAGCTTCATTACCCCTAAATCGAAGGGGTTTAGCCTCTCGTATTTGTCATTAAAACAACAAATGTAGCTTGCAACATGAAAAAAAAAAGAAAAAAAAAGCAAGAAAAAGAAAAACTATTCTATTTGCATGAAAAATAAATCTAAACTACAACATGAAAGTAAATAAGCATGAAAAGAAAAAGAACATGTATTGAAGTTGCATAAAAAATTACATAAAGAGAAATGGCCAAGTAGCCATGAAAAGAAAGAAGAGAGCTTGGTTTTATTTTGAGCCTAAAACTAACTAAAAAGAGACTAAGTTGAACTAAGTAAGAGGAAGGTTACATGAAACATAAGGGGTTATTTATATATGCATGAAACCCTAATCCATAATTTGAGGAATGACTAAACTACCCTTGAGAAAGTGTGGAGACCAAGTAATCATTAGCTTCTACTAATCATTATTTAAGTGTACATGAAGCCATTAATTCCATAAGCATGTGCAATAGCCTCTGATTTATACATTAAGGTGATGAATAGGTGGGGTCCTCCATGATCTTCACTTTGAATTATTTCCATCTTCATTCCTTTATATTCTTTGTGCATGCATATTCCCTCATGAAACCACTCCTATTTGAGACCAAATTCCTACAAAAATAAATATAAATTTACAATTAATTTTTTTCAAAGAAATATATGCACACAAATGATCGTTTTGCCCCTATATGAAGATGGATATGTGACGATTTGAAATTAATGTGGATTTTGGTTAAAAAGGTTAAAATACCTAATATGATCATTTATTTAATTTAAAAAGAATAAATATGGTGATAAAAATATGCATATTTACGTGCACATCAAATACCCCCACACTTATCTTTTTATTCGTCCTCGAATAAAGGAAAACTAAGATAAATCCATTTTCGTAGGAAGCACGATTGCATTGAGCGTATGCAACAAGCCGTTAAACCTCTGGGTGTCCCCAGTAGGACGAGTGTTGGCTCGTAAGGGTTTTCAGCGGATACTACCCAAAAAATCCAAATGCAGGATGAAAATATTTATAAAATTCAAAATTTATTTACAAAGAGATGAATGCAAGTTTCTGAAAATATTTACAAATGAATGATTTAATTTTAAATCGACATGAATAAGTTAAATATAGGTTTTGGCTATTATCTTGAAATTTTATGTTACTTACTCGTTAAAATTTCCAACAAAAATCAAGTTATCATAGCAAATAGATTATAGTTTAACTCGTTATTTCGGTTGATAACAAAGTGTAATTATGAAAAGGATCCTTAGTTGATTGTCAAAATTTATCAAAGTGGTATTTTCATTTCTTTTCAATAACAAATCAAATCAACTAAGTAAAAATAGTGCTAGGATTTCAATTGCTTGCTCTCTCATTATTCGCAAGAAAAATTACACACATAGCTCAGGTAAACTGAGGTAGATATACCACTCATGCACTGCCTTTCGGGCTTATGTGAGGGAAGTACAGAGCATGGCGAGTGCACACACTTTCGTGCATACACCTATCGACCGTAGGTGGTTTTTATTAAGTCTGTTTTTTTACATGTGTTCCATACATGCATAACTGTATAGACTTTTAAATGAGTATGAAAGCACATAATTAAAGATTCCAAGTAATTCACCCATGCATAACCGTGAGGACTTCTTGGATGTTATTTTTTTTTAAGAGAGAAAGAGAGTTTTGCAAAATCATCTTAACATCATTTAACTTAGAAGACAAAAAAAATGTTATATCCTTTACTTTAAATCAACCACTTTTTAAAACAAAGATTTTCAATTAGGATATAATTCATAATTAACACATATGAATCTTTCTATATACTAGTTAACCATTATTATTTGTAATCAAACTTCAATTTTATTTTTGTTAAGACAAATAAATTTTCAAAGATTTCAATTTAATAAACCAAAACCATATATTTATCCTATAATGTTTCTTTAAAAACAAATCAAAAGAAAATATGTTTTGGGATTATCATTTTTTGAGTTTTTTAAAATAAAAAGCAAAAATAAACCATGGAAAAAAATAAAAAATGAAGATGAGTCTCCCCCACACTTGATTTTGACTGTGTCCCCACAGTCAACCCAAGTGGAAGGAGAAAAAATAAAATAAAAATCTTATATTTACACGAAAGATTATTATTTACAAGAGATGAGAAAGTATACAGTCAAAAAGTAAATGAAACGGTCTTCTAAAGACCGATTCATTTGTCTCGTCAAATGTGCGAGACACAGCTTAAGCACAAAAAACCAAATCGTAAAAGATTTTGAAGTTGATTGTCGATTTGGAAAAACAAATTTTGTTTTATTAAAAATTGAACGAGTTGTTTTATTTTCAATGAGTTTTGGGGTTGATAAAACAATTGATTGAAATTCACATTTATTTTCACCAAATTGAAATTCAAGTTTGTCATTGAAAACTTCTTCCAAATTATCGATTTCAAAGTCAAAATGGTGATCGAAATCTTCCCCATCATAATTTAATAACTCATTTTCGAAAAGTCCATAAAACTCGTATTTGTTAAATTCCTCTTCCTTCATTGGATTATCAACAACTTCATCACATTTATCCATTTCAAAATCCAAAGTTGTTGTATTCAAATTTTCAGAAAAAGGAAGATCGAAATTTAAATCAAGTTTCTCACCCTCAAAAGAATTGAAATCCAACTCAACTACCGTCTTTTCAACAACTACGTTAAGATCATCATTTTCAGTTTCAAAAGTTGTTGTTTGGAAATCATTGATTTGGGTAAAAGATGGATTATCACTTGACTCATCACACGTTGAAATTTGATTTTGTTTCTCACGAAAATTTTCTAATGTTTTAATCAACAAATTCGTGTGATCATCATAAATTTCATTCATTTGCTCAACAAATTCAAATTTGTAATTGTTAACTTAAAATTTTTCGATTTGGACTTGTTGAGTACAAGAATTGTCAATTTCGATAAACGGTAGATTATTATTTGATTCTTCGCAAATTGAGATTCGATTATGATTTTCACGAAAATTTTTGTATTTTCCAAGTAATAAATCCCTGTTATCTTTTTCCATTTGGTCAACAAAATCAAATTCATGATTATTAATGTGAACATTTTCATTTTGAATTTGTTGATAACCAAAGTTTTCAATCGTAACGTTATTGAAACAATTCTCATTGCCAAAATTATTTGAAAATTGGTTCACATTTTCGTTTTGATTTTGAAATCCATTTTGAAACTCAAAATTGAATTGGCATGGGTTATACTCAAAATCAATTGAATTTTAAATTGAATTCAAATTTTGAAATCCTTGAAAACTTCGACTCGAGTTATCGTAGAAATACGAACTACACAAATCATTCATCATTTGATTTTGTTGTGTAGAGATTTCAAGCGAAGATGAAATGCTATTTTCGAGATTTGAGGGTTGATCATCGTTTTGAAAATTTTGTTGTTCAAAATTTGAACTGTTTATACATAAGTTGTCGTTAAAATATCCATGCGAATTCGGAGTGAAATCATATGGATTATATTGATTTTCACAACTATTGTAAAATTCAAGTCAGTGGGAAAATTCAGACATTTTCAAGAATGTTTTTGGTTTTTTACAAAGGAAAAATATTTACAAATAGAATTTATTTTTCAAAAGGAAAATTGATTTTTGTTTTGTTTTTCAAATTTTTTTCTTTGTATTTGAAAAGGTTTTATAATTTTTTTTTGATTTTTGAAATTTCAAAGAAAAAGGATTTAAAAATTTCAAAGGAAAAGGAATATTTGCAATTTTTTTAGTTTTGGATTTTGATTTTTTTTTAAATATGCATGAACTAATGCAACTAAATGAATGCAGTGTTTAATTACAAATGATTTATCCTAAGTTAACTCGAAAATGTATAATCGCATATTGTCTTAGATAAACAAGATAGTTCTCAGCCAGGTAACGGACAGGATTTATCGGTGCACCACGAATCACCATAGCAATGCAGCCGAAGGTTTAAGTACCTTTAGAGAAACAACCAATATAATATTTACGAATCACCGTAGTATTTATAAATAGTTATTTCTCTGCCGTAGCCTAGACACCAAGAAATTAAATTGTTCAAAGAAGACAAATTGTCAATATACAATTAAGTGTTAATAATGTCTAACCATTATTATTGATAAAATTCTAAATGGAATGCAAAGAAGAAATTAAACTTGTATTAACAATGCAACTACGGATGGATTTCTGTTTTTGTTTTTGAATTTTTTTAAATGCAAGCAACCAACAATGCAAAGCAAATAAAAACAATAGATATAGCAAGCAAGCAGTTTATTTTTTTTGGCAAGCGGCTCCTTTTATCTGTTTTGGCAACCTGAAATAAAAACAAGATATATACAATTTATTATTTTGTAAGAACTAAAACAAGGAAAATCAAAAGAAACTAAAACCCAGACAAATTCAAACTTGTTTTGTTAATTACTTTTTTTGTTTTTTTATTTTGAAACCAAAATAAAATAAAAATGATTAATTCGCAAAACCAAAAAGATTTTTTTTATTTTAAGGGAGTAACCACAACTAGACAAAAGGCAAACTAAATTAAATAGACCAAAAGCAATAACAAATGAAAACCCAAGCCAACTTAAAATAACAACACCCGAATTAGCGAATCATTCACACAACACAGGAATTGATACCCATACACGACCTAATTAATAAATCCCAACCAAATTATATGCCTCTTTCCCTCTCAACACACTTTTAATTAAAAAATGCGACCACCCCTTTTTCTATGAGAATCGAAAACTGCGAATTACATTTCTTTGAAAAATTCAAAAATTGTAGGTATTTGATTTTTATCGTTCGGGTTTGGGTTACTGGAATTAGGATTCGGGTTGCTCGTACACGATGAAGTGGGTAATTCGTGGTTCGTGGCTCGATTTGAGTTGAAGGTGAGGTTGCAATCGAATTGGGGGTAGTGGTAGTAGGAGGAATTGGAAGTCGCGAGTGGTCTAGTGAGTGCTGGAGGTTGCTAACTGATGTTGCTTGGAAGAAGACGAGTTCGCGGCTGGTGGTTTTGGTTCAGGCGAAGGTGGGAAAAGTTGGGGAGTTTTGAATTCGCAGTGTTGGAGGAAGTTTGCGGAGTGTCGAAGTTTGCTTGAAGGTGATTCAGTGTGGTGATGGAGTTGCAATGCGTATGGGGTTCGTTGAAGGTCACGTTGTGTGTTCGGCAATTCGAAGGGGATGGGACTTTGGTTTGCGACGTGAAGTGAGGGTGTAGCCGATTTCGTATGGTGGCTGGTGATAAGGTGGTGGGAACAGGTAGCTGACCAGAGGTAGTTGCAGAGGATGGTACTGTACAGTGATGATCGAATGATGGTTTGGGTTGAGGCAGTGGATGCTTGATGTTGGCCGAGGAGTGTGGGTGGTGATTGTTTATGGTCAGGCAGAGGTGGTGATGACTATTTTTTTTCTTTGAGAATGTTTGTTGAAGCTTTGTGAATGGCAGCTAATGAAGTGTGTATGGAAATATGATGGTAGGGTAATGTTCAGGTGGTTGAGTTACAGTCAGTTGGACTGTTTTGAAGCTTTGGGTGGTGCTCTGCTTGTATGGAATGATGAAGTGGTGGTAAGTGGTTGTATGAAGGTGACAGAGGTAGGCTTGTCGAATGGAAGAAAGGCAGCAGTATAACAGAGGAGTTTGAATTGGTTATGTGAAGTGGTATTTGACAGCAGGAGATGAATGCAAGAGGAATGGTTTGTATATGGAGATGTATGACTGTGGTGAAGTAATGGATGTTGAGGTTTTGTTCTGTAGTTGATGATAGTATAGGCAGTGGGTAAGGGAGGTGCACAGAAGTGTGCAGGCAATCGTGGATTCTGGAGATGACAGAGGATGTTATGATGTTACGAAGAGGTAGAGGATGGTTGAACTGAATAATGGTTTAGATAGCAGGACGATGATGTTGATCAGAAGGAATGGTGGAGCACTCTGTGTAGGCAGAGAATAGTAGTGCACAACAATGCACAGAATTAAAGAAAAATGAACAAAAAAACAGAAGCACTGGAAAACTATGTAAAAATAAAATGGAAATGTAAATCAACGTAAATTGAAGTGTAAATTTTTTTTCTGTTTTTTTTTTGGGAATGGGATTGTGTTTTTTTTAAATAGAAATGCAATGCAAAACGGAACTAGAAAACAAGAAACAAGCACACAAACACAAGGCACACAAAAATTAAACAAACACACAAAATAAGCACACAAAAATCAAACAAAATAATCCGAAGAATAGAAAATTGAAATCAAAACAATATCCCCGACAACGGCGTCAAAAACTTGTTTGCCGACGGAAATTCTATCGGTTTAGAAAACCGTCGAACGAATTTAGATTAAAAATAAACGCAAGTGCACGGTGTACGAATGTAGCACGTGACGAATACAGGTCGATACATAGGGAATTGATGATTTTAAAATTCTATTCAATCAAATTAAACCAAAATCGAGTGAAAGTTAAGCTAGAGAATTAGAGAATTAACTAAAAGAAAAGAGAAGCAAATATAAGAGTTAAGTGACAATTTAGAAAATAAATCCACTCTCCAGATCATGTAGTTCAACACATATGAAATCACGATCTCTCTTTTATGGCCATTAGTGTTTTAATTGATGTGTTTATCATAAGTATGACATATTTGTGCTATTGATTAGCCAACATAAGCCATCAAGCTATAACACATCCCTTAAAGCACTTACTAACTTTCATGAAACTTGACAAAGAAAATAAAAATGAAATCTATTTTAAGTATGTCCTATTAACTATTGATTAGAAATATAGACCATCAAATTTTAATTTCAAATCACTTTCTTTTGCCATAATCATATCTTGATGAAGAGGCAATTAGTGTTAGTGATTGTTTAAGCATAGCCTATTTGGTGTCAACAATATAGACTATCAAATTCAAAGCAAAAACAACTAGTAAACCATTTCTATCATCATCATTAAGCACAACAAGAGAGCATGAATCAACAAATAGTTGAATCTACATAATTAGAGAGCTTCATTACCCTCTAAATTGAAGGGGTTTAGCCTCTCATATTTGTCATTAAAGCAACAAATGTAGCTTGCAACATGAAAGAAAAAGAAAAGGAAAAAGAAAGCAAGAAAAAGAAAAACTATTCTACTTGCATGAAAAATAAATCTAAACTGCAACATGAAAGTAAATAAGCATGAAAAGAAAAAGAACATGTATTGAAGTTGCATAAAAAAATTACATAAAGAGAAATGACCAAGTAGCCATGAAAAGAAAGAAGAGAGCTTGGTTTTATTTTGAGCCTAAAACTAACTAAAAAGAGACTAAGTGGAACTAAGTAAGAGGATGTTACATGAAATATAAGGGGTTATTTATACATGCATGAAACCCTAATCCATAATTTGGGGAATGACCAAACTACCCTTGAGAAAGTGTGGAGGCCAAGTAATCATTAGCTTCTACTAATTATTATTTAAGTGTACATGAAGCCATTAATTCCATAAGCATGTGAATTAGGCTCTAATTTGTACATTAAGGTGGTGGGTAGGTGGGGTCCTCCACGATCTTCACTTTGAATTATTTTCATCTTCATTCCTTTATATTCTTTGTGCATGTATATTCCTTCATGAAACCACTCCTATTTGAGACCAAATTCCTACAAAAATATATATAAATTTCCAATTAATTTTTCTCAAAGAAATATATGCACGCAAATGACCGTTTTGCCTCTATATGAAGATGGATATGTGAAAATTTGAAATTAATATGGATTTTGGTTAAACAAGTTAAAATACCCAATATGATCATTTATTTAATTTAAAAAGAATAAATATGGTGATAAAAATATACACATTTACGTGCACATCAGTTAGAGCTCTATTGCTTCGTCCCTGCTCGACATCAATCTTTAACTCTCATAAATTGATAAACCTATTTCATCGGCATTTATTGTTAAGCAAAGTTAATTACATTTTTGGACAAGTAAACAAACAATAAGATTAACATGTTTTCGACATTTCAACTTATATTGTTCCTTGTTCAAGAGTGAAGCCAGGTACGTTTGGGCACTACTCGCTCCAAGCCTTACCTAGACACCACATTCTTAATTCTCACAAACAGACAAGTATACCCGTCGACTTTAGTGTTAAGCCTGATCAATCACGTTTGTCAAAACTTATATATAAAATAATAATTTAGAAATACTTGTAAATAGGTTTTAAATATCTATGTGAAATATTACTTGAAAATAACTAATTTAGAAGTTTGATTAAAAATATGTTTTACATTTTGTTGCACTTTAATTACTTTCAAAATTCGTAAATAATCATTAAAAATATATTTAAACTTATATTATTTTTTCCATACTCGGATACATTCTATAAGAACTTCCATAGAAAAATTTTATAAAGAAAAGAATTTAAAAAACATTTAAATCACGAAAAACTAGTCAAAACATCGCATTTTGAACACTTAAAACAATAAGGGGCTTACTACAACATTTATAAATGTTGTTAAAGTCTTTGTTAAAACAACATTAAAAGCACAATCTTTGCGACTAGATTTAACTTCTTAAACAAATGATTTAAGGCTTGAAATTTTATAGTAAGTACTATCATCAAGGTAATTAAAAACCATGAAAAGAAATCCCTAAGAATATCTTTCATTTATTTATAAAAATTTCTGAAAACAAGGGATCCCGAAGTGCAATTATAACGACTATTCTCATTTCAAACACTTTTAAACTTATTTCAATTTGACACGTGAGTTAAACAACTATTTAAACATCAAGTCAAGGCTATGTCATATGTTTAAGAGGGTAAGAAGTGATTTATACAATATAAAGCTATCATTTACTTTCAAAAGAAAGACGAGTTCAAAGTTTATAACTTTACGTAGTTAATGTTACTTTAATTTTATAATTCTAACACAACATATAAATACACAATATATACTTATAAGATAGTGAGATAACTCACTTAGATCCATGTCTAACCCAGGCACAAAGCTACAAGAACCAAAGAACCACCTCATTCCATTAACATAAGCCTAAAGGTCCAACCTTTAGCATTTTCAACCAAAAGCAATACCTTCCTCCTCCTTCTCCATGCTCACGGCCCATCCAAGTTCCCCCTCTTCCTCTTACCTCCTCCCAATTCTTACATTCTAATTATTCCTCCCATGATGTCTTAGGTCTAAAGCCAAACTTTAGAAGAGATTTGAGAAGGTTTGGTTAAATTTTGAAAAAGCTAGAGAGTAATAAGTGGATTAGTGCTTAAGCACTTCCACATTTTCAACCCTCCTACTTCATCTCAAGCTTTGAGAATTATTTATGATTATTCCCTAAAGGTACGCCCCTCTTATATAGCCTTAGGAATGTGATGGAAAATAATCAAAAACCCGTCAAATCCCTTATGATGTTGATTACGAACAACACTTCTCCTTTATCATTTACTTGACTTTTAAGACTTTCCATTTATGCATATTTCCTAAGCATCTTCCCTTACCTCATGCATGACATCATCCATAAAGTTTATTTCCATAAATGGAAAATATTTTTATTTCATTTTCTTTAATTCCTAAGCAAATTGGTATATGTAAAAAAAAATCTGAATAACTGCTAACGGTTAAAAAGCTGTTTATCGTTAAAATGTTTTTCGATCACATTATCAATATTTTTTCAAAGTATTTATTTTTGCAAATTTTTTTTTTTAAAATAAGTATACCACCATTGCTTATGATTTAAAGGAAGGTTAAAAAGCTTATTAAATCATTTTAATAACATTTAATCTAGGATTCAAATATTTAAATAATTTAGATATTTAAATATAAAGTGCCCGAAATTCTTGGTTGTTACGTTCCCTCACAATTAGAATATTTCGTCCTCGAAATTCCAATGCAGGCAACCAAAGAAACAATCACATAACAATATTTAATAGTATACAAAATCACTTAGCAAACAAAACTCATGATTTGTTTAAGTTTTAAATCCACTCATCGCACAAGGATGATAAACAACCTACTAAACGTATCTTATACTTAATAGCCTCAGGTCATTACTTAGTAGCCAATTCATGCTACCTTATAACAAATCGAAGATTCATCACCTAAACTTCATAAGCAAACAAAACATAGTATGCATATACTAAAATCCGTAAGATGCACATTGACCATCCGTATGCAATATCACTCGCTTGATCACACAAAATTTCACTTCCCAACTAGTATAGATCACCGACCTCTCTTGTGTAGACTCCGGTCAGGTTACTTGATTAGAAATATCCATTCTCCTTGCATGGCCATGTACTATGCTATAGAAAACTTTGGGATTTTATCAAGAATCCGTATACAGTGCTCGCCGCCAAGAATCTAATGAAAAATCCTTCTTCGGACTGATGTAAACCACCACGAATATATGATAACATGAATATATGATATCTCCATTTATTCAGATCGATGCGCCTTGATGCTACCGGTCCATCAACTCTTGTGTTTGAGATGGATTCTTCCTTCGTCCAACGAGTTGATGTCTTTTAGAAATAACAAGGGAAAGGGTGAGTAATTACTTATTTGAATACAATTGAAATCATACACACAGTAACATTAATACATATACACTCATACATATATGTACGATCACAATATTTTAGTCAGCATTTACCAACATTCCCAACAACGTCAAGACAGTCATCTTTCAGGAATTCATCGTAAAACAATTTTACACAACACACTATTTAGATATATGCATGTCATCATATCCATAATATATCCAATTTTTATTGTCAGAAGAAATTTGCTTGGAGCGATGTCATTTCTGAAGAATATGTGAGAAAGGTTTGAGTGTCCATGACAACCGTAAATATCAAGAATGGACATATAATACGGGTAGGAATGACAAAAAACATCTATCCCCTATCCAGGATAAATACGAGCTGTTCTTGCAGTATTAAAAAATAGAGGACTTTGAAAAGCGAGATGCAATGCCGAAATTAGAAACAAAAATTACAGGTTGCGTAGTGGTGGCTCTTGATAATCATAATGATATGATATATACATATTTTTTAAATTTATTTAACATTTAAATAGCTTAAAATAAGCTTATATGATAATTTACTTAATTCAAATTTTAGTACGAAGAGCAACATAGTGAGCCTTGGGAAGTCTATTGTAGGAATCACCAAATTGAGTCATCAGAAGGATCCACCGCTAATAGCTAAGTAAATGATGCTTCCATGGAGTTTGTGTGAAGTTATCTTTAAGACTTCATTTGAATAATGTTTATATATATGCATGTATAAAATTCTAATGAATACGTAAAATGCAAAATAGATGAAACACAGACTAGGATTGAGGAGCATCGATGTATAAGTGTGAAGATAACAAGAGAAGTAGGCGAATATATATTCAACGCACTAAGTAGAGCCATTGCTTAAAGGGCG
This sequence comes from Allium cepa, assembly GCA_030765085.1. Lineage (NCBI taxonomy): Eukaryota > Viridiplantae > Streptophyta > Magnoliopsida > Asparagales > Amaryllidaceae > Allium > Allium cepa. Next base: position 839,039,566 of record CM060935.1, on the reverse strand, counting down.
GATCGTAAGCTCAATTACAAGCATATTCCAAAAGCAATAGCTTAAGCATTTATTATATACATATGATATTATATGTATACAAAACCATTAATACATACATGCATATATATACACATATAAATGAAAAAACAGAAATGAGTCGTTGAAGAAGTATTAAAAACACACACACACACACATACATACATACATACATACATACATACATATATGCATATAATATGAGTGTGTGTGTGTGTATGCATGCGTATGTATGTATATGTAATACTATAGTTATATATACAGTAGCTATAAATCCCAATAACCGTATGCATAATATGTATTTTATACACATGCTTAATATAATTATCTACCTTAATCTTCATTTTCAATTCAATATTAATATCCCATTTTAATAATCAAATAGGTTTGAGGAAAAATGCAAATAAATTAAAAAAATATAAGTTAAATCACTCAGTAAATTAAACAAATATATAATAAGTTGAATTATACTTTTTTTAACAAATTAAACATATATATGTGCGTGCATGTTTGTATATTCATGTATGTATGAAAATAACGTTTTTTCAATAAATTTAAAAAAATGCACATGTGCAACAATTTCTTCACGTAGATATTTCCGATGATGATGTTGATTGGCGTGCAAGGGATTAGTTAGTATTGATCTTATTTGTATATTTATGTTTGGATATTTACGTAGAGATTTGTGTATTTTGGATATGTTTGATGTTTGATAAATATTTGTGTCGTTGGATGGTTATATTTGTATTGATGGATATTTGTGATGTCAAAATGTGTTGTTATATATTGATGTTTGAGTATCTGTATGATATTATATGTTTATAGCTGTGTGATTAAATATCATTTATATATGAATTTATGATTGAGATGAGAAAGGTAACAAATTTCGAAAAAACATTACAGCAACTGCATCAACAGGGCATCGAAAAATCTATTTTTAATATTATATTTGGTGTCGGTACGATCTTGACACGGTGTCAGCATGGCGTCGACAAACACATATATCTGCATGCATGCATATGCATGTATGTGTTAGGTGTGACTCGCATTGTATTAGAATTGGTACGTAGATTGGATTATGATTAGTCCCACATTGTAAGATATTCTAAAAAGAATCAGCATATATATGGGATTAGTAGCATGTAACAACAAGGGATTCATTTTGTTACAAATAAATATTGCCATGAAAATATATGCCCTCTTGAGAATGTAGGGATATCCAATCATGACGCTGCCACCAAAAGAGCTTCGTTCAGTAGTCTTGCTTCTTCTACACTGAATGAAATGCGCGCACAGCGAAAGATGCGAGGGGGTGCCGAAAATTTGAACTTCGTATTGGAGCCGATGGTTCGATGGGACCAATATGATGCAGCATTGGCCTAAGTATGCTCCAATATGTGGTTTGAGCTTGGGATTCTCATTAAGGTGGAGTTATAAATTAGAACGTGACCTGCTCCAACCGTGTGAAAGAGAACTCTTTGTGAAACAGCTTGGTCCAACTACTGGAGGTGGTAGCAACCTAATCTAAACTGCTGGAGGTGTTAGCGACCTTATCCAAGTGTTTGTGGACTATGTATAACTTCAAGTTGAATTGAGAAAATGCTTGTCAAGGTGGAGATCTGTTAGGCGTGGCTCGCATTGTATTAGAGTGGGTGCGTAGATTGGATTATGATTAGTCTCACATCGTAAGATATTCTAAAAGAAATCAGCATATATATATGATTGGTAAACAAGGGATTCCTTTTGTTACAAATAAATGTTGCCATGAAAATATACGCCCTCTTGCGAATGTAGGGATATCCAATCATGACGCTGGCATCAAAAGAGCTTCGTTCGGTGGTCTAGCTTCTTCTACACTGAATGAAGTGCGCGCATAGCGGAAGATGCGAGGGGGTGCCGAAAATTTCAACAGTATGCATGCCTATAATGTTCCGTTTCAATAAATTAAAAAAAAATGCATTTGTGCAACAATTTCTGTACGTGGATATTTCTAATGATGATGATGTTGGTCAGTGTACAAAGGATTAGTTAGTATTAATCTTATTTGTATATTTATGTTTGGATATTTACGTAGAGATTTGCATATGTTGGATATGTACGATGTTTGATAAATATTTGTGACGTTGGATGGTTACATTTGTATTGATGGATATTTGTGATGTCAAAATGTGTTGTTATATATTGATGTTTGAGTACCTGTATGATATCATTTGTTTATAACTGTGTGATTAAATTGTAGTGAATTTGTTTTAATTTGAGCGGAAGCGGTTTATTTGTTCAGAATCTAGTATTGCCTATTTAGATACCAATGACACTTAAATAGAATTATGTAGTCTCACAGAAAAATAACAGAAATAAGAGACACAGAAAATTTGACGTGGTCCGGATATGAATATTCTACGTCCACGGGGACCCAACAACTTTTTATTTCACTAAAGAAAAGAGTACAAAAGAGAGGAAAGAATAATAGTGGATACTACACTTGCTTGTACATATGAAGATGAAATTCCTTCATTGAAATAGACTTGCTAATGAATGGTTGCTTGGAGATTAAGCAAATTAATTTTTCGATTACTCGGATATCTTTCCAATTTGCATGATTTGATTTTAGTACAAATAGATGGTGTAATCTTCGTTTCCATCTTTCTTTTATTCTCCATGCCTAATCATTTATTTCTTCATATAGCAAATATACATTGACTAATTAATTAATTGACTAATTAATTAGTTTCCTTCAAAATATCCTTTCATATATCAGCCAAATTAATTGATTTGATTGAATCAATTAATCAATTTTTTTCCTCTTTAACAAATATTTGGATCATCCAAATTCAACACTCCACCTTGATTCAAATATAACAATCTCTCTTCATCATTTTATCATCAAGCAATCGATATATAAGTTATTGGGTCTAGCGCCCCATGACGCTCAAGTAACCGGTATCAAACTGATCAAGTTTGAGCAATGCTCAAACTTGTCCTTTGAAAGTGACTTAGTCATCATATCTGAAGGATTATCCAAAGTACTCATCTTCAACAATTTGATCTTGCTTCGTTCTTCCTCAAGCATAAGAAAGAAACCTCTAACATCAATGTGCTTCGTCCGTGAACTATAAGCTTAATTTTTTACAAGATGAATCGCACTCTGATTGTCTGAAAATAGCTCTATTATCCGCTGCACCATTGAAAGATCATCCAACAACTGAAGTAAGTATAATCCTTCCTTTGTTGCTTCCACGATCGATATCAAGTCTGCTTCGGTAGTCGATAAAGCTACGATAGATTGCAGCTTTGATCTCCATGAAATCGAGCATATGCCAAGTGTAAAAACATAGCCCGACACTGACTTCCTAGCATCTCTATCTCCAACATAATCAGAATCACAGTATTCTCTAAGAAAGATGTCACCATCCACTCCACCATATAACAAGCCCACCGAAGAAGTGCCTCGAAGATATCTAAGAATCCACTTCACAGCTTGCCAATGCTCTTTGCCTGTGTTAGACATATATCGACTCACAACACCCACTGCATGGGCCAAATCTGGTCTTGTGCACACCATCGCATACATAAGACTACCAACAGCACTAGAATAAGGTATATCAGCCATATACCTCGTCTTCTTCCGATGAGGGAGATAAGTCTTTTGACAACTTCAAATGAGAGCCTAATGGAGTGCCAACCGGTTTAGTTTTCTCCATTCCAAATCGAGCGAGGGCCTTCTCGATGTACTGCGCTTGAGTGAGCCTTAACTCTCTCGGCTTCCTATCCCTGCTTATCTCCATACCCAATATTGTTTGTGCCTTTCCCAAATCCTTCATGTCAAACTCTCTACTGAGCTCCTCTTTCAACTCCTTAATTTTGACCATACTCCGAGATGCAATCAGCATATCATCAACATATAACAACAAATAAATCATATCACCATCACATCTCCTGAAATAAACACACTGATCTTTGAAACTTCTGGAGTATCCCCGTGAAAGCATAAACTTATCAAACCTCTTATACCATAGTCTAGGAGACTACTTTAGCCCATATAGAGATTTGTTGAGTTTGCAAACATAGTCTGGCTTGCTACTATCAATGAACCCTTCCGGCTGCTTTAAATAAATCTCCCCATCCAGATCGCCATGCAAGAATGCAGTTTTGACATCTAGTTGCTCTAATTCCATATCATAGTGAGCAACTAATGCCAAAAGAATACGAATAGAAGTATGCCTAACCACTGGAGCAAAGATATCATGATACTCTACCCCTTTCTTTTGAACATACCCCTTTGCAACTAACCTTGCCTTGTATCTGAGATTACCATTTTCACCGTCTTTCACTCTATAAATCCACTTGCATCCAATAGCTCTCTTGTCGGTGGGAAGAGGCACCAAATCTCAAGTATGATTTCTCTACAATTATTCAATCTCCTCCTCCATAGCAACTAACCAACTGGAACTGTTAACTGATGCGATAGCTTCTCTATAGTCACAGGGCTCATCATGGACAATATTCAAAGCACATGTTGTTATATCATCGAAGTTAATATCTTCGATGCTCAATCCAACAAACTCATCAAACCACTTAGGCTTTCTTCTTTGTTTGACAAGCCTAGGTTCTGAATGAGCTCCACCTTGAGTTTGATCCTCTGTACCAACATTGGTATTATCCTCATCAGCCAAGGTGTCATCGGAAACACCATTTGAACGTCTATGGAAAGAATCAACAGATGACTTGCTTTGTGTCTGGTATTCTTCACATGTCCTCTCATTGTCATCCGATGAGGAAGGCTCCACCTTCAACATAGTCTTCTCATCAAAAGTCACACGCCTGCTCATAATGATCTTCTTGCTAATAAGACACCACAACCTATATCCCTTCACTCCTCTCCTATAACCTAGAAAAATACACTTGCGAGCTCTAGGTTTCAGCTTCCCTTTTCTCTCATACACATAAGCTGGGCAACCAAACACTCTGAGAAATGAATAGCTAACATGCTACCTTTCCATATTTCTTCAGCGATCTTCATATCTATAGCAGTGGAAGGTGTGCGGTTGATGAGGAAAGCCGCCATAGATAAAGCTTCAGCCCAAAATCTCTTCTTCAATTTAGCAGTCAGTCTAAGACATCTTGTTGTCTCCAATAATATCTGATTCATCCTTTCTGCAACTCCATTAGACTGGGGGTCGCCTGGTGTTGTGTAATGCCTCTTAATGCCTTCAGACTCACAATGATCGATGAATTTCTATGATACAAATTCACCGCCATTATCTAAACGGAGAACTTTCAATTTCTTCCCTGACTGCTTCTCAACCTTAGATTTCCACTTTCGAAACTTGGCAAATGTTTCACTCTTTGACTGAAGAAAATATACCCATACTTTACGAGAGAAATCGTCTATAAATGAAACAAAATATCTGGCTCCACCTAAATACGGACAAGGGGAGGGACCCCAGACATCTGTATGAATGCTTTATGCTCTCCTATACCAAAAGAAATCTTCGTCTGCTTTCCAAGAACACACTCTTCACAAAAACCAAGTTTTGAATGATGAACTTCATCAATCAATTCTCGTTTTCTCAACTCATCCATGTTGCCCTCACCGATGTGACCCATCCGTAAGTGCCATAATCTAGAAAAATCTAAATCAACCGATGTGACAGAAGTCGATTCACCAATTACAGTAGCGCTAGATAAAGATTTTCTACCCTCACATCTGTCATAACAATCATGTAACCATTCGATATCTTCATTTTTTTTCTCCTTCCACTACAATCTTCAAGCCAAGTCTACTCAATGCCCCAACAGAAATCAAGCCCCTCCTCAAATCAGGTACACATGTCTAACATCGGTGATCGTACGAATAACACCATCAAACATCATAATCATCACGCTACTAACACCCACCATACGGCAAGAAACATCATTACCCATCAGAATTTCTCCTCCATCAATTTCACGGTAAGTGGAAAAGCAGTTCCTATCAGGTGTCATATGATAGGATGCGCCAGAATTAATCAGACATAAGTTGCTATTTCCAAAAGAGCCAGAAGCTGTAAATACATTGATGTCACTTTTTGTATCTGATTTCTCTGCTGTAGAAGCTGAGACTTGCTTTGGATCTTTTCTTCTACCTTCAAGCTTGGGACATTGTGCTATGAAGTGCCCTGGTTTCTTACAATAATGACAAGTCAAATTTTTAGGCCCCATAGACTGAGACCGTGAAGAATTTCGTCCTCCACCTTTCTTCGACCTGCTTTGGCCTCTACCTCTCTGAACAGATAAGCCTTCAGTATCACTATCCAAGCTAGAGCTCGCCAATCTACCTCTTAATACTTCATTATGAAGACCGGCCTTTACATCAAACAGGCTAATTTTACTGCGGCCATAAATCATGGAATTAACAAAAGCAATATACTCCTTAGGCAAGGAACATAAGAGGATCACAGTTTGAGCTTCATCAGTAATATCAACTTCCGCTACCTTCAGGTTCATAATCAAAGTCGTCAAAGCATCTACATGCTCCATGAGATCAGCTCCAGCCTTCATCTTGAATGAATAGAGTTGTTACTGAAGAATAATCCGATTAGTGAGAGACTTGTCTTGATATGCATCCGATAATGCATCCCATAATTCCTTCGCCGTCTTCTTCTGAGAGAATTCTTTAAGAACTTCATCTGAAAGGCTCAACTGAATTGTTGTGAGAGCTTCATCTTCCATCTCTTCCAAATCAGCTGCATCAATACCTTTCAATTTCTCAGGCGCAGAAACAATCTTGTAAGTCTTCTCTTTCTTCAATGCAGCCTCCATCTTCATCTTCCAAGTACCAAAATCACTTTTTCCGTCAAAACGTGTTACTCCATAATTGACACCAGATCTACCAACAGACTTACTAGAAGTAGCCATTAATATCCAAACAATAACACTAGCTCTGATACCAAACTGCAGTGAATTTGTTTTAATTTGAGTGGAGGCGGTTTATTTGTTCACAATCTAGTATTGCCTATTTAGATACCAATGACACTTAAAAAGAATTATGCAGTCTCACAGAAAAATAACAGAAATAAGAGACACAGAAGATTTAATGTAATTCGGATATGAATATTCTACGTCCACGGAGACCCAACAACTTTTTATTTCACTAAAAAAAGAGTACAAAAGAGAGAGAAAATAATAATGTTGGATACTATACTTGCTTGTACATATGAAGATGAAATTCCTTCATTTAAATAGATTTGATAATAAAGAGTTGCTTGGAGATTAAGCAAATCAATTTCCCGATTATCTAGATATCTTTCCAATTTGCATGATTTGATTTTAGTACAAATAGATGGCGTAACCTTCGTTTCCATAGCTTTCCTTTATTCTTCATGCCTAATCATTTATTTCTTCATATAGCAAATATACATTGACTAATTAATTGATTGACTAATTAATTAGTTTCCTTCAAAAAAATCCTTCCATATACCAACCAAATTAATTGATTTGATTGAATCAATTAATCAATTTCTTTCTTCTTTAACAAATATGTGAATCATCTAAATTCAACATAAATATCATTTATATATGAATTTATGATTGAGATGAGAAAGGTAACAAATTCCGCAAAAACACTACAGCAACTGCATCAACCGGGCGTCGAAAAATCTATTTTTATTATTATATTTGGTGTTAGTACGGTCTCGACACGGTGTCAGCATGGCATCAACAAACACATGTATTAACGTCAAAATGGCGTCAGCAAATGCATTTATTAGTGTCGGCATATCGTAGCCAAGGCATCGACAAAATGGCGTAAGCAAGATGTCAAAATGGCATAAAAAATTTGAAGTCGGTATGGTGTCGGCAGATGACGTCGGCATGTACCCCACGAAACACGTCGACTTGCCATTGAAGAAAAAATGTATGAAGGTCTTTCTACTGACACCATGCATCAGATCTGGCATTGCAAGTCTCTCTTCTCCCTCATGCTTTTTCCAGTTATTATGAAATCTTTTGGCTGTTTCTGGGCATTGCTTTTGAAGCAGCAATTTGTACTTCATCGCTTATCCTGCTTGGTCTGATGTGGCAGTGTGCTTATTTGATCAGAATATTCTTTGGATACTCGGTGTGTTGGCTGTGGCTTTGGCTATGTCGCATGTTTAATTCTAGTGCTTTAGAGCATGGTCGTCGATCAGTTATCTTGTTATACTCCTTTTTCATCGCCTCTTATGGTGAGCTTGGCGATTGCGCTGCAACAGAGGTTTCACATTAGATGACGATTTTGGGCAATCTGGCTGGTTGCTTCCAGTTTTCCTCTCCCCATTGTGCTATCACGAGTCTAGCGTTTGGTCTGACTGATTATTGTAAGTTGATTCTTTTGTCGTAGTCAGTTTGTGCCTTGCAATTTGTGCTCTTGTACTTTTTTTGTAGGAATTCTGAAGTCAAGTTCAGTGTCATTGATTGGTCTGGTCATAGTGTATTAGTATGTCATAGTCTTAGTTTCTTAACTGCTGTGCGTGTTTTTCTTGAAAGTAGGTCTTGTGAGTTGTAAGTGTGATTGTTGCAGGCAGCATGTTGACTGATTGTACTCTATAAATGTTCGTGCTGAAACTGCAACATGTTGCAGGCACCATAGTCTGATAGGGTTGATTAGAAAATGAGTAACAGGATGCAGATATTAAAATGGAAGAATAAGAAGGTCAAGTCTGATTCATGTGAAGAGAAACTAAAACATGGTTAAGTGGATCTAATGCAGAGGAGGAAGTTTGTACACAAAAGCACAACTAACTCTAAATGAGGTCACACAATAGTTGAGTGTGAAGCCTTTCTCCTTTGCTGGATTGGTAAAATGACAAGGGAGGCATGAATACCTGTGTTAGAAAGATTCCATGACCTATGAAGGAACATCCAAATCCAATTAACCTAACTCATACATCAACCTATTTTTTATTCTGATTCGGCTCAACTTAATTATCTAAATGAAATCGAAGAAAATCAACATCAATAACATGCACCTATATTTAACTCCTGTGCTCCTTTTTTGTTCAAAAAACAATGCACCTGTATTTTAATTCATGTAAGCCTCCCAGTCGCTAGAGAAAGAAAGTTGCATACTGGACAAAGCTGTCCATTCACAAGGAGAAAAACATCATTATCACAAAAAAAAAAAAAAAAAATGAAAGCTTAGCTGAGAGCACTGCAGAGGTAAGATAATGAAAATCTCATTAAGGTGATTAATATTGCGCTAATTTATATCCCAATTTAGCCTAATTTTCTTGCAACCTGACACAGCAAAAAAGTATAAAGACGGTATTACTTAGAAGGGAATGTTAACATAAAATCTCCAAAAGCAAAACTGGTAATTTGAAAATCGAGTATGTATGACTATGAACCAGGAGTATTTTACAGATTTGCTTCAGCAACATTCAGGTCGTTAAGGATACTTGTCCTGGCTTCTTCAGATAGCGTTGCAAAAGGGCCGGCTTTTGAGTAGAAGCTAGCCAAGGATCTTATTGCTTTCTCTATTGCAGCATAGGACTCCTAAGATAACATATATAAAATATTAAATTGTTTGATGTTACTGAGAAAACAGTGTATTTACACACACTCAAACCCTGGTCTGTCAAACCAATTTAAATATTGGTTCAACATAAAATCGTTCCTTGTTACTATCAATCAAAATTTATTTACCATATGATGAAACTAAATCATAGGATACATGTCCTTCATGTCAAATGATGCATGTTTTTCTAAAAGTACTACCAACTTGGGTCTGTGCCCTGTAGCACAGACCCCCAATGGTAAGTTTGTGCACCATTAAGGGTGTATAGAGGGACCTTGGGGGTCTAAATATAGAATCCCGGATCATTGATTTACCCAGCTTTGCAGAAGCCAGAAAAAATGTAATTACGAATAATGACAATATTTTAAGCATATCCCATAGAAAATGGGACATCGCGACTTTGCTAAAGCTGGATTAGTTTGGGGTCATCATGTGATTGTTTGGAAGTCTGCTCTTTAATATTGTACATAATATATTAAATACTGTATAATATAATATCAGGGCCTGAAACTCTTCCACTGGTAATCCTCTGAGTGAAAGATGAACACCACCCTAAAACCACCCCCGTCCCCCAACCCACCCCACAAAAAAGGGAAGAAGAAAAAAACGAGGGTGAGAGTACCTCAGTTTTAACTTCTTGTTGTCCTCTCCATCGACTTAAGTACTCTCTAATTGATTCTTTTGCAGCATCAGCGGTCCTTCTAAATTTACCAACATCCTTTGAATCCTCATCTAATGACTCTCGAAGAGTCTTAACTACTTCTCTTGCTGACTTCAAATAAGCTTTTGGCAATATTTTTCCCGACTTTGTTTTCTCGTCAGGATCAAAGAACGTCTTAATTGATCCTAAAACTCCATTACCTTCTTCGTTTTCTTGAGATGGGAGAGTTAATTCTTCTGCTTTAATCGGCGATTGATAGAAAATAGACAGAATCAGAGCTCCACTACATAATATAATAGGTCTTCTGTTAGAGAAAATAGTAGTGGAACTTGGAATGAAGCGATTTCCTGATTGCGGGTTGCCTGTTCTGTTTTGCAAAATGAAAGCAAGTTAAAGACGAGAGTACATGCAGTGAAAATGTTACCATGTAGTTTGAAAAATTACGTTTCGATAGGATCTTTTGCACTTTTGGAATAGGGTTGGAGAAACACAAGCGACTATTCTCCATCAGTGCGAGTGGAGCAATCATTGAATTATTATTGTCAAATGTATTACTTTCAATTTCTGCATATGATATAGAATATCAAACATATTATTGAATATATAAAAAAAAATACTAAAGTAATAACTGGTTTCCTATCCTATGAATTATCGATAAGGTAAACTGCATGCAGTTGCATATCAATTAATATCAATAGATAACTTTCCAAAGTACACTGTCAATTCAGCAATATAGCTAACAGATTGATTATTATCTCAATTGAAGTTCAGCAAATGAAATGACGAACAATATGCAAGTTAAAGAAAGAAAAAACATATGGCTATTTTGGTTACCCTAACCGGGTTAAAGTTTAGTTTATATAGAAGCTCATTTCAAGCCATATCTTAAGAAAAGCAGAGACTTGTGTAAAATTGTTGTCAACGGCCATTTATAAATATTTGAATGCTAATAAAATCATAAAACTGGTTGATGTTTACCATTTTAGGATATTGTAACATATAAACATAGTGAATTCCTGATGTGAGCAAGTTGTTGGTGTGTATGTCTGCATGCTTTTCTTTCATATAAATCTGGGCATACCATAAAGCTATAGGCTATGAAATCTTCATCGCACTACATCAAGATTTTACATAAAATTTTACTTTCTGAATTGTGTGGACAATAGATCAATTTGTTGATTCTTTGATAAAAAATATATGTGAATTTCATAGTACTTTACGTTGGATAAACAAGTAAACTGTACTCTTATGTCTAACACCTCAATATCGTATATAAGAAATGTTGCATATATCCCACACATCATTTAATATCAACAACACCAAAGGCATTAAAAAAAATAGTATTGCCGGGTCCAAATCAAATCTATCATATTTTACAGTTAAATTGCTCAATGGTTTTATAACGGTGGAGGTGCAAAAAGTTACAGCGTAGCTAAGGCAATGATATAGAGAAAAATTACGGAAGTGAAAAAAGCTATATTTGAGATAAAATCCAACTTCCAGAACAGATATATTACCAGTTACACAGCATTATGCTGGTGCAAGAAATAGAAACATTGTTTTACTCTTATATAACAAAAGAGGAAAATAGTATGAAAGACAAACTCTAAACCATTTGTAGTCACAAGGACACCAACTTTATTGAGGACAAACATAAATTAAAAATACAGCACTAGTCCATTTGTTTGCGTAAAGGATACGACACTTTCTCATGTTAAATTCGGGCTTTTTAGTTTTCATGGAGCATGAGTGATGGAGGGGCACAGTGTTCTCCGACGGTGGTGCAGCAGTTCTCAACGGTGATGCAAGAGGTTTCTGTGATGGTGTGGTGGTTGGTGGTGTTGAAGGTGATTCATCGAGGCCGCATGGTCGGGGAGGGTGTGATGCGGTTAATGGAGGGAGGATAAAGATGGAGGAGTTGATAAAGGGTGTCGCAACATCAATGGACGACAGACATTTTATTTGATTAGAGATGGAGGCGGTGGAGAAGTAACATAGAATTGAGCAAGAATAAGATAACGGTAGATAATGATATTGTGTAATATCATTTTATGTTTTTTTGAAGAAAAAACAATTAGTATATTTCTGCTTCTAATACTATTTAATAGTGGAATTTACCTATTATAGTCGCATTTCATGTAGTATAGTAGTACTTTATGAATTGTAATGGAATTTGTAGACAAAGTATATATTTCAGTTCAGAGTGCTATTTCATAACAGATTTTATTTAGTGTGGTAGCATTTTTAAATGAAGCGTGTATATCTTAGCTTGTATGCTATTTTGCAGTAGTAACAATTTTAGATGAAATTTACATATACATTAGTTTATAAAACTATTTTGCAATAGCTTTTTAATATGATGTTCATTTATAATTCTGCATTCTAGTAGCATTTTGTGGATGTTATTTATAGCATTTCATTTTGTAAAGGTGCTATGGTGTTAGTGACTATGAAGGAGTGAATTCAAATTGAAGAAGAAAAAGGTAACAGTCAATAGCAATATTGTGTAGTTCATTTTATGTTTTATTTATAAATAAAGTATGTACACTTATGCTCGTAATGCAATTTTGCAGTGACGTTTTATTTATTGTAGCGTTTTATTTATCGTAGAGGCTTTCATATATGTAGTGTGTCCTTCCCAATACTATTTTAAAGTAGAATTTTTGTAGTAACATTTTAAAGTTGGAGTGTTTTGATGGTAGTGATTGCTTGGCATGGCATCCAAGCTATTAGCTATGGGATTTCTGATGATGTGATAATTATGGCTATGGAGCAGTTTTAAATAGGGGAAGGAGAAAGAACATTTACTAATGATATTATCTGTTATAATTCTACGTTGTTTGCTAAAAAAATAACAATGCATATTTTTTCTCATAATTTTATGTTATAGTAGCTTTTTGCGAATAAGTATGGGTATCCTAGATCACGTTGTTGTTTCATAATATCATTTTATAAATTGTAGTAACATTTTTAGATGAAGTATGGGTATCTTAGATCACATTGTTGTTTCATAATATCATTTTATAAGGTATAGTAATATTTTTACATGAAGTAATTTTATAATATTATATGCCCATTAAAAAATTGAATATAATGTTTAATGTTACAGTGCTAGTATGTAGTAACATTTTTTTATTGTAGTGCTTTTTATACAATCATTGCATAATTCATGATTGTACTGAGCAATATTTGTTATAATACTACTATGTAGTATCATAACAATTTTCATTACTTATTTATTTATTTTTATACGATTTAATATTATATTTTTCTACTATTTACATTTATTTTTGTGTTTTAAATATTCATTGTTACGTTTTAAGGTAACATAACCTTTATCACGTATTTAATTTCAATTTTGGCTTTTTGAAATATTTTCCTATGTTGATACCGTATAGTAGCATTTTTCAACCTCGTATTTAAAAAAATATTGGGATATTTATCTATTAATTAAGCTACTACAAAGTAGCTTTTGTACCTACATTTTTTTATTGAAAATAATAACATCCATATAATGACACTGCAAAATTACATTGTGTGCATGTTACATTTTTACCAGCAGTGGTTATTGACGAGGAAAATGGTATGAAAAGGTGAGAAATAGTGTCACGGTGAGTTGGTGATGCATGATTATGCATCAGGTGGTGAAAGTTTGCATAGTGGTTGGATTTGCATCAATATGGGGCTTTAGGGTGTACTTGGTGGTAAGAGCAACGGGCAGACTGATAGCCACAGTTAAAGTGATGATGGCCGCTAATGTGGCGGTGATACAAGAAATCGACAGCAGGGGTAGCGCCAGAAAGCGGTGTGGTGGTTAGGGCGATGATTGGAAAACGTGAATAGAGACAAAGATACATATTACATATTTTGTCATTTGACTAATTTCAAAAGTTTGTGTCTTAAAGACTAAAAACATTTACAAGTTTGTCTTCTAAAAAAAATACCTCATAACAAAAAACAAAAATGTTTTGATCTATGCAGTTCAGAATTGAGGGTTAGAAATGATGTCCTAACTTATTTGAATACTTTGATATTATATTTAGATCTATCCTAAATTTGTTAATTCGGTTTTATTGTCATTTTAAAATTGCTAAAACGGATGTATGATTTTGATGGGCTTATCGGTAAATAACGGGGCTTTAAGTGGATCCGCTATTTAGCACTAAATTGTAAAGCGATCGTAAGCGCTTTAAGATTAAATGAGGTTTTAGTAGCGCTTTAACTATATAGTTATCATACACTTACTAACCAATCAAAGCAGGATTAGGTCATTGTTTCGTTCAATCAAACCCATAATAGCACATCGGATCTATCTACCTAATGCTTAAAACAAAATGAACTACACGGTATGTGTGCAAAATGTTTTTTTTCTCAAAATTTTATTATTGACGCACAAAAATAAGAAATCGGATAATGCAACACAAGACCAAAACCACCTGCCATGATAGAGATGGTTAGTTCAATCCTTTCTTACTTATTTTTCACTTCCAGCTAAGAATGAACTATGTATTCTTGTTTTTTTTACCGTTTTATCTAAACGCAACACTGACAAATTATGTGGTTGCTTTTTAAAATGTCACACAGTTTAAGTTTGGTTCAGGTGCTCTGGAGTTTACTTAATTAGTTCTCCAGCTTATATATACATACATATATATATATAAGAAGCGTTTAATGACATCACAATTTTGCAGCACCCCTTTAGTCTTCTGATTTCCACCACGGGTTTTGAATTAAATAATATGTATAGTGTGAAGGGTGAGAAAATATTATTATTTAAACCGAAATGTGTGGTGGAAATCA
This sequence comes from Allium cepa, assembly GCA_030765085.1. NCBI lineage: Eukaryota > Viridiplantae > Streptophyta > Magnoliopsida > Asparagales > Amaryllidaceae > Allium > Allium cepa. Next base: position 839,024,552 of record CM060935.1, on the reverse strand, counting down.
GGGGGCTGGAGGATTTACCTCGACCAATACATGATATACCTGTAGTATTTCTGGGATCATTTCTTATATCAGGAGGTCTAAGAGTGGTATTGTTTACTAATCCAATTTATTCTCTGTGCATAGTTTCCTCCTCTTATATGAATTACCATCCCCTAATCACATATAGTACCCCAAATATTCGACTGCATTTTTCAACTAAAATGGAAAACTGCAAAATAAGGGTGACAATGAACGCTCATATATATATATGTGTGTGTGTGTGTGTGTGTGTGTGTATAAACATATACTTGTGCACGTGCTAGAGCGTGCGTGCGCGGGTACACACACATGCACACTGTGGGAATATGTGGTTCTAATTAACCACCTAATATATTCTCTAATTTAAGCATGCTAGATAATGTGAAAGAAAAAAAAGAATTTTTAGGAAAAGAAAAAAGAATGATGGCAGAAAATGGAACGAAGGAGTTGGTTACAACATGTTCCACTATTTCTATTGTAAAATAATTTTAGCCATTCTTTATTTAGTTGTTGAAGCATTATAAATTGCTTAAGTTGTATGAAGATTGAGATTACATCAAAAAATGTGTAAAACTTCAGTATAATTCAAGAAATGTACTATAGCTGAATTTTAGCTTGCGCTGAATTTTAGCTTCTACTAGATTGCATGGAATAATCAATACTCACAAAATGTATTGCCTACATATCTGGGATAAGACAAATAACCACTATATGAAGAAAATATATATAACTTAAGAAAATAAACTTTCTTGAATTATACTAAAGTTTTACACACTTTTGATGTAATCTCAATCTAAATACAACCTAAGCCCTTTATAATGCTTCAACAACTAAACAATGAGCTAAAATTATTTTACTACATTAATAATGGAGCATGTCTTAAACAAATCATTCCTTCCATGTCTACCATCAATCCTTTTTCTTCTTCTAAAAATTCTATTTTTCCTTTCACATTAATTATCATGCTTAAATTAGAGAATGTATTAGGATGTTAATTATAAGCACATATTCCCACAATTCTCCACCTCATTCATAATTTGAAAACATTCAAATTCTAGACGAACAAATTGTGTTATTCATATCCGGTTGCCCCATTTTAACAATGACTGCTATGTACCCTCTGACCGGGATCAAACGAATCATAGTTCCATTTATTTCTCCATGAAACGCCTAACATGGGACAATGTTTAGCAATTCCAAGCAATGTTGAAATTTGCTTCCTGATACAACTTTGATTAACATGTCTGTAGGGTTCTCATTTGTATGTAACTTCATAAAAGAAAATATCACCTTCCTCTGTGATATCACCTACAAAATGATATCTCACGTCCGCATGCTTGGATGAGCATGAACCTGGTTCTTAGCCAAATGAATCGCACTTTGGCTGTCGTAACTCAGCTCCACACAATCTTGCTTCAACCCCAAATCATCTAGAAGCCCCCACAACCACAATGCTTCAACTCCTTAAGCCATAGCCATGTACTCAGCCTCTGTTGTAGATAGAGCCACTGCAGCCTGTAATATTGATCGCCAACTAACCGAAGCACCATGTATCCTAAACAGATAATCAGCAGTAGATCGTCATCTATCTAGATCATCAACATAATCCGAATCAACAAAGCCACTTATCTGACACGTATCTCCACCAAAGCACAAACCTGTGTCAATGGTACCTTTCAAGTACTTTAGAATCCACTTCACTGCTCCCAATGTGCCTTTCCCGTGTTCGCCATGAACCTGCTAGCAACACTGACTGTTTGTGAAATGTCCGGATGTGTACATGCCCTGCATACATTAAGCTGCCTACATCACTTGCACAAGGACACATTCATGTATTCCTTATCTTCGCCCGAAGTAGGAGATTGTTTACCAAAAAGCCTAAAATGTGGAGCCAATGGAGTCACCACTGACTTAGCACCTTTCATCCCAAACCTTTCAATAACCCGTCCAATGTCGCATTTCTGACTCAAGAACAATTTTCGGTTTGATCTCTCTCTTCTAATCTCCATACACAGTATCTTCTTGGTAGCATCCAAGTCTATCGTCTCAAATTCTTTACCAAGTTGAGACTTAAGCATATTTATCTCCACCTTGCTCCTAGAAGCAATACGCATGTCATCCACATATATAAGAAGATAAATATAATCACCTCCACGAAGCTTATGAATGTAGACACAACAATCATAATCCTTTATGGAGAACCCTTGATTTGTCATAAAGGAGTCAAATCGCTTATACCATTGTTGAGAATATTTCTTTAATCCATAAAGTGATTTCTTTAAGCAACATACGTAACTTTCCTTACCCTCAACCTTGTATCCCTCACATAGATTTTCTCATCCAAGTCACCATGCAAGAAGGCAGTCTTTACGTCAAGTTGTTCTAGCTCAAGATAATCATGAGCAGCAAGACTTAAAAGCACCCTGATATTTTACCACCAGAGAAAATATCTCACTATAATCAACACCTTCTTTCCATGAAAATCCTTTGGCTACTAGCCTAGCCTTATATCCTGTATCGTCTGACTTAGTAGGATCCTCTTTTCATTTTGTACACCTACAACCAATAACAGTCTTTCCAATGGGTAATGGGACCACCTGCCATGCATTGTTCTTATGGAGAGATTGCATCTCCTCCTCCATAGAAATCAACCAACTCTCTCTATCCTTGTCTTTGATAGCTTGTTTGAAGGTGACCGACTCATCATCCTCCACATAAAGTGCATATTCCACCAAGTTACCTACCCATAATGCCTCAGAGGCTTGTCTGACCCAAACTTCTGAACGAGTTTATAATTCCTCTTAGGCCTAGTTGTTGCCAAAGATTCTTGCGGTATTGTTGTAATACATTTGTATTTTCCTATTGAACCACCTCACGATCAAGCTCATCCTCCTAGTCATCTTGACTTACACCAGGATGCTCCACCTAAACATGAATAGAATCTGGTTTGTCTCTAAATTCTATCTCCACTACTTGCGTATTTAAAGTCCTAACATCACCATCACTAGGCACCGTAACTTTCGACAGATCTACCATGGATCTTTCATCAAAGGTCACATCCCTGCTGATTATAAATTTAGAATCCTCTACACTCTAAAGGCGATATCCTCTAATCCCTTCAGGATATTCTTGGCTCTCTCGTCAAGCTTGTTATTCTAAATGTAGTAGTAGTTTATGCACTCGAAGACTCTTAATCTACAATAATCCGCATTTTCCCCTGACCATACTCTATAAGGTGTGTCTCCACCTAAATAAGAATGCGGGGATCGATTCACTATGTAGCAACCTGTAGCAACTAACTCCGCCGACCATTCTCTACCTAATCCGGAATTAGAGCGCATGCACCTTGTTTTTTCAAGTAGTGCATGGTTCAACCTTTCCATGACTCCATTTTGTTGAGGTGTGTGTATGACTGTAAAATGTCTCACAATGCCTTCCTGATCATAGAATTTCTTGAAAGCTCCTTCTGTTACTCTGTACCATTATCAGATCGTACAATTTTTAGCTTTTTGCCCATTCTGTTCTCAACCATTGCTCTCCACCGCTTGAATATGTCGAATAACTCATTTTATGCTTGAGAAAGTAAATCCAAGCATATCTAGAATAATCATCGACAAATGTAACAAAATGCCCGGAACCACTCTTGGAAGTAACTTTAGCCGACCCCAAACATCTGTATGCCCGTAGGCTAACAATCCTCTGCTTTTGTGCTTGCTTGTTGAGAACTTTAATCGGTGTGCTTTACCATACACACAATGTTCACAGAATTCCATACATGGCTTCTTCATGTTCTTCAACAAAACATGCCCGCCAAGCAATGATAGACCCTTTTCTGATATATGCCCAAGGCGCATGTGCCATATCCTAGTGCTACCTGTTTTATCATTATTACTTCCAATAGTTCGTATTGCTACATCTCCCGTAACAGCTGTCCCATAAAAGGATAAAGGTTTTTGCGACGACTCCCTTTCATCACAACCAAGGAACCACGAACAACTTTTAAGACTCCATTTTTATTATTATTTTGCAACCATTTTTCTCTAATAAACCTAGAGAAATAAGATTTTTCCGCAATTCAGGAATATGTCTCACATCCATCAATTTTCTTACCGCTCCAACATGCATCTTGATTCGTATTATACCTATCCCTACAGTTTTATAAGCATGATCATTTCCGTTAAAATGGTGCCACCATTTGTACTTCGGTAGGCAGTAATCCACGTCCTATTTGGGCACATATGGTGTGAGACTTCAGAATCAAGCATCCACTTACCGGAGATTTCATAGCATTGTTTTAAGACAGAGTAACAATTATCATCTTCATCGTTTGAGACATAACTTTCCTCTTGTTTTTCTTTCAAGTTGTCGTTGTTGTACTTCCTAGATACTTCCATCTTTTTCGGGCAATTCGCTTTAAAGTTCCCAAGCTCACCACATTTGAAACATGATCTTTCTGCAAGAGGTTTGGATTTTGATCTAGACTTTCCTCCCTTGCCTTTTCCTCTTTCATTGGTCCTTTCTCTAGTTGCAAACAACCCTTGAGCTTGTTCCTTGTATTCTCTTCCATTACTAGACAACATCCCACTTGTAGCAATCTCTCGAAGATCATCCGCTAAAAGGTGATGTTCTAGTCTCGTCCATGGTTAGAGTATCACCCATAAGCGTCAACATTTGAACCAGATTTTCATAGGACTTTGACAATGAAAGCAGTAGCATTAGTGTTTGGTCTTCCTCATCTACCTTCACATCTATATCTTTTAAGTTTGATATAATCCTATCAAACTTATTGTATTATCCTGAATGTGCCTTCCTCCATCTTGCATGTATACAATTTGGATTTTAAATAGATCCAATTAGTTAAAGTCTTCATCACGAAGTTGCCTCTAACTTTAACCATACGCCAGCCGATGTTTCTTCTTCATTGACCACGAATGCAACATCCCTCTCAAGGCAAAAGATTATGGCCTCCCATGTTTCAACATCTAATTCTTCCCAATCCTCATCTTTCATACCCCCGGGTTTTTGTGCTTTTCCCACCAAGGCCTTGTACAACTTTTGTGAAATAAGAATGATTTTCATCTGCATTCTTCAATAGGAAAATTATTTTTTTCCATTGAATTTTTCGATTTCGTATTTTCAACCTTGACCGTTCCACTTGTAGAAGCCATTATATTCAAAATTGAATTTTACCACTCTAAATTTTGACGTTGGCTCTAACACCAAATTGTTGAGCCTGTAGTTGAATTTTAGCCACTACTAGATTGTATGGAATAATAAATACTCATAAAATGTACTGCCTATATATCTGGGATAAGACAAATAACCACTATCTGAAGAAAATATATATAACTTGAGAAAAATAAACTTTCTTGAATTATACTGAAGGTTTACACACTTTTTGATGTAATCTCAATCTACATACGACCCAAGCAATTTATAATTCTTCAACAACTAAACAAAGAATGGCTGAAATTATTTTACTACAGAAATAATGGAACATGTTGTAAACAACTTCTTCCTTCCATTTTTTCCTTCATTCTTTTTTCTTCTGCTAAAAATTCTCTTTTGCCTTCCACATTAATCATCATGCTTAAATTAGAGAATATATTAGGTGGTTAATTGTAACCACATATTCTCCCTCACACACGCGCTCTTGCATGGTTGATAAGCAACTTGAAGATTGAGAACATAAAATATGATACCGCAAAATTTTGTGGAATATGAAAAACCAAGCAACTCATGGGGCTGACCAAAAGTAAGCTAACTTGTGGTTATAGCATCATTCATTTAACCTGTAAATTCTACAAAAATCTTTTATGAATACAGGCGAATTCAGACTTAAAACCTCTTCCTAGTGAGGCTCATTATCCTAATTTTTAATAGCCAGTGATCTGTCGTGGAATTGATACATTAATGCCCCAAAAACTAAAGCAAAGCAAGTCTCATACAGTAGGCTGAGCTAACCCAGGCTAAAAGTAATTTTATGCTACAGTTTAATGTTATTAACCACCAAATCAAATCAATTAGATAATCCAGTCATCACTATTCCCTATTAAATTCTCGATTTGATGTACTGAAGCATGAACAATAAGAAATAAAAATTAATGTTTTAGGCTTCACAGTAGCCAGACCTAAATTCTATGACATCTAAAATTGATTACCACAATATCAACACAAATATGATACTGACTAGCAACTATAAGCACTTCAGAGCTGGCGTAATATGCCCATATTCAGTAGACAAAACTATTACTAACAATCAATTCAGAATAATGCAAACTCACGCCCATGCAATTGTCTTTAAAATTATTCAAGCTTCTACTAACTTAATTATAAAAATAGAAAAATTGTCGGGTGTACCTTCTGGTTTCCGCTACGCGAAGGATTGCGAGCCTTATCAATATTTTTATGGCCAACTCTGCAAAGAAAAAACCATTCTAGGGGAAGAAGTAGATGACAACATCAACCATAGTCTACAGTAGGCCCTTTGAGTTTGAGGTGCACACAATAAAAGCGAGCTGCAATGGACTAAAAAGCATTGGGCAAAGGCGGAAACGGATAAAGGGGGTTTTAGTCCTGTTAGATTTTAGTTGTCAAAGCTTATATCATTTCTGTGACACGCGCATATATCATTTCTACGCCATCCAGCGTTGATTTATAAATTTCAATATAGCCGACGTTGTTTACAATATTAAAATGCCTGAAGCAGGCTAAAATTTACAAATTCCCACGTTCAATCCTGCCGTTGCTTTTATTTTTCTTTTATTGTAAATCTGTCGTCGGCTCATTACTTCCATCATCCATTATTACTAATATGTAACCCGCACGTTGCACACGGTAATGTCGTTAAAAAAATATCATTTGTATTTTATTTATTGCTAAAAAAATACTTTACTATGTAATATATAATAAGTTTGCCGTGACATATATTAATCACAAATTAAAGACATGTAAAGCTCGGATATATGATTGATGATTCAGTTTTCGCTAACTATATATTTTAGTAAAAATTAACACAACTCAAAAATGTATAAATTAAAATTGTTAATACAGTATATTTAAATAATTTTTCTTATATGACATATACATATATAAATGAATAAATAACTTTACCATTTCTGTTAATATGCTTGTTTTCTATATATTGAATTTTAATTTTTAAACGATTTATATATGGATTAATGAACATTAGATAATAAAATAAATTTAAATAAATTGTATTAATGATCAACATAACTAATTAAAGATAAGGAGCTGAACGTAAAAATGTTGGAGAAAATTGCGAAAAGTTTTTTATTTACATATTTGTAATTGAGAAGAGCATCTTGACTAATTCTACGTAAACACGTAAATATAATGTGTAGCCGCCCCAACCAGACTTTTAAAAAATTTCAAGACAAAATTTCCCTTATGTTATATATCTGTCCTTTTACCTCTCATCATATTTTTTCTTCTTCCATTCATCTTTTCGAATAACCCCAATAGTATAATTTTAGATAATTCTCAAATATTATGCTAGAACCAATTGATTATGATGATGATAATACAAATCTAATGAAATCAAAAGAGGTAAAACATGAATTTTATGCTATTTTGATTTTTTTTTTAATTTGAAAATGCATAATTTACAGCAGAACAACTTAGTGATTGAGTAGAAAATCACATGGTAGAAATGCATATGTGATGTATGGATTAAAAAGATTCTTACAGTCGGAAAGGTTTTCGTACGCTGAAATTTTTTAAAGGATTATTTTTACTAATTAAAGGTATAAAGGGAAAATATTAATAAAAAGATGGGTAGACTCAGCAAAAACATGAGTATAATGGTTTTTTAGTTTTTTGGGGCTACTCGGCAACTTTGTGTATTTAAATAGAATTGGCCGAGCATCTTATGGTTAGCATATCTACATGTGAACTTTTGTCCATTATTTAGCTTTCATTTTAATTTTACCATTTTAGTTAAATTTTATGTTGTTGTCAGAGGATCATGCTTACAACTTTGATAATGTTAAATTTGTATGATTTAAATATTTGACAAAAAAGTAAAGAATTTTGCTAATTGATCTTATCAATCAATTAAGCTATATGTGGAAAGATTTAGGGAGATATTTTGGAAGAAAACAAATTGATTATCAAAATAATTAATTACTCAATGAATTTACAAACGAGGAAAGAAGTCTATTTATAAATTCATTGATTTTGCAACATAAAAAAAGAAAAGATTGTTGATGGAGATTCAACCAATTGAAGAAACTTATGGAAACCTAGATCTTCACTTTCTATTTGCATTGAAATCAAATCAATGATATTTGAAAAGTTTCAAGTCGATTAGAAAATTAATTTGATTAACCTCCAAGTAATTTCTTCAATTTGAAGTCTATTTAAACGAAGGAATTCATCTTCATATTAACATCTCGGAGAGAGCATCCTCAATCATCCTCTTCTTCATTAAACCCTATTTCTATAGCCAAATCAAATTTGGGGTTTTGAGCACAAATAAGTCTTTGGAGAATTTGATTATTCACTTTGTAAGTACAGGTTAGTCTCTCCGCTTTGCTACCTATATTTTTTTAATCTCTATTTTGTAATCTCTTTCTTCAGTAAAATACAAAAAAGTTGTTGAATCCGTGGACGTAGCCAACCTAGCCGAACTACGTTAATTTTTTATGTTCTCTACTCTCTATTTTTCTTTGTTTGATGATTATTTTTCATTGAATTGGCGGTTGATAATTAATCGACAAGCTGTATTTTTTTGTTGCTTCCACGTATTAGTCTAATTATTCCACGATAGTTTGGCACTAGTACAAATTAATTAAAATTGTGCACAACGGATAATTGAAAAATAATGTTATATAGCATTTAGTTGAGTTGCAAGTTAGGTATGGTTTGATAACATATTGAAAGGGGAATACTTATATAATCCAATATTTATCGGTGTAATATATGCATTCACATCGTAATATTGTAAATTATAAATTTATCTTATAATTGTTGTCAAAGATGAAATTATGTTACATAATGATTTTTTTGAGACAAATAAATTAGAAATTAAAAGAGTTATTACTAAAAGAGTTATTACCATATTTTAACATCAAGTTACGTTCAAAATTACGGTAGAGGTCATTGGTTTCTTTTTTATTTCATTAATTACTAGCACATTGGTTTCTCGTAATCAGAAACCATATGGTAAAACTAAAATCAAAGCAAAATGAAAAGATCCTCACGTTTTGAAGGATATTATATTTAAAATAAAATGATTTTAGGTTTTAACTTTTCTAATTATTTGATATGGTAAAAGATCTTCATAAAAAATTATGATTGAGAAAGCAGTAAATTTTACATATTTATGCATAAAATTGGAATATATAGTATAATAAGGAATCGGTACTGAAAAAACATCATAATTCTACTTATCCATTTCACTGAATAAAAGAGCTTAATCAGAGCGGATATTTGAAGACAAACAAGTTAGAGATCTCTTTACCCTGATTTACTTCAATGATAAGCACTTTTCATCTAAAACAAAAGGTAAGTCAAAATCGGCTAATTAAACCAGAGTAAAGTCCATCCTTTCTCACCTTATAAACTCCATGATAAATCTAAAAAAATAAAATATAAAATGTAAATCTAATTTAGTCTTTAATTAACAATTTCTAACATGAACAAGAAAAAACGCAGAAGATAAACAATGATCGTCATGTTAACCATATCATTGAGGAGAAATCATGACCAATTCTGATATTGATTGAGGTTAACTCTTTAAACAAAAATAAGTAAAAGTTCACAACAAACAAAAGGAAAAACTATATCAATAAACTTGGTGGTTGGCAGGGAATCCTATTTTTATACTACTGGGTCTTGGATATTGGATCTAAAGCCCATATTTGTAATTTATTGCAAGGGCTTAGGAACTGACATCATGTGGTAAAAGAAAAGATGAGACTCTAAGTTGTTTCTAGATCTATGGTAGATGCAAAGATGGTAGGAGATCATCATTTATATTTGCCTAGTGGAGTTTATTAGCATTAAATAATTGAAATTTTGTAAAACTCTTATTTGTGGGATTGTTTTGATTTCTAGATTTCCGAGACTGTATATATATTTCATTGTGCAAATAATATTATAAATATTAATTTAGATGAAAATAAAATCTGTGATAGTACTCCTGAAAATGACATTTATATGATTAATATTAAATATGTGTGTTTCGTGACTAATTCTTCTAACAATATAAATGATAGGTATTTTTAGCATTATATGCCAGGTCATATTAGTGAGAAATGACTAAAGAAACTGAAAACCAAAGGTTTTCTTCTATTACTTGATTTTAAATCATTTGACATTTGAGTTTTGTCTTGAAGGAAAAATGACCAAGCACCTTTTTAGTGGAAGCAATGAAAGAGTTGGTGAACTCTTAGGATTAGTATATAGTGGTGCCTATGGTTTGATGCCTATAATTACCAAAGGTAATAGTTCTTACTTTGTTACCTTCGTTGATGGTTTCTTGAGACTATGATATGTGAACTTTATGAAGAATAAATCTGATGTGTGTGAGAAATTTGTTGAATATATAAATGTGTAGAAAACCAAACAGGGCGTAAGATAAAGATTCCTCAACCAGATCGAGGAGGTGAGTATGTTAGATAAGATTTACAACAATGTTTAAAAGATAATGGGATTATCTCTCAAGTTACTCCACTATACACTCTGCAACAAAATGGTGTGTCGGAGCGAAGGAATTGAACATTACTAGATATGGTTCAATCCATGATGAGTAAAACTAAGTTAGCTCTGTCCTATTGGGGATATGCATCAGAAACCACAACATATATGTTCAACTTGTTACCCACTAAATCTATGCCTAAAACACTATATGAGAAGTGGTATGGTAAGAAACCCCAACTCAAGTATCTGAAGGTGTGGGTTATCCAGTGTGCATTCACGTTGGTCTGAACGAATTAGAGGCAAGATTGGTACTGTGTAAATTTATTGGAACCAAAAACACAATGGGATATATATCCTATATACTGGGGAACAAAAGGTTGTTGCTTTTTGACATGCTATCCTTTTAGAAAATGAATTTCTATCCAAAAAATTATTAGCGAGGTTATAAAAAAGATGAGATTCAAGAAGTTCACACTAAGGCCAAACCAGTGGGAGAACTAAGTTCACTTATATGCGAAAACATGCAACCTATTAGAAGTCTAGCAAGGAATTTTGCGCACTAGAGTGACATTATGGTTTTCTCATAGATGGCGAGAGGAGGACAATGTCTTACATGATGTGTAACGTCTTCCACTTGGAGACCTAAAACTAACGGCTATGGATGTTGTAGTCATCCATAATTATTAATCATCGACGACCAAATATGATATTGTTAGATAAATTGATATAACAAAAACACATTGATATGGAAAAACTTTATAATCAACAAACAACTATCACATTCCATTTCAAAACATTCCAAGTTCATTACATAATCGTAATGCGAGTATTACGTTCAAAGAAAGTATATTTATTATAACATACATCAAGATCGACAAATGAAGGTGCCTCCTTGGATGATCAAAGTATAGAACCAGACACGTAAACAACTTTGCCTTTATGATACAAACACAACGGAATCAAAATAGAAAGAACTATTATTATCTAGCTTATCTCCTGCACGTCTTTGGAAGCTTATTCATCTAAAGAGGTACCTGAAAATCTCAACTCTCAAACTACTCAAAATCAATTGAGCACTTAGAGTTTATGGGAAAAAAATAAACTTCGATCAGACTAAAGCCCGGTATGAGTAATAATCTACCCTCTCAAACCATTTGAATATCTAGTGAAATCACGCCGCTTAGCGTCACGGGTTTTCCCCTTACTAGTATCCTAACCAAAACTTTATAAAACCATAAACTATGCTCCTGCATTCACAATGGTTAAAACATAGCAATTCAAAATGTTATGATGATATGCAAACATGCAAATTAATTCTGGATTTCCCATCCTTGTTCAATTTGACTATCTGTCTCGTTTATAGTTTCTATGGTTACTATTAACCTAATAATTTTGATGGGCTGATTAATAACCTTTTTAAATTTTGGACTCCCTGTTTGGTGTCGTAGTTTTCATTGGATCACCAAGAACCTATTGGCACCGCTATAACTTTATTGTTTCATGGATTCTCCCTAAACCTATCGGTAACTCCAATAACTTCGCTCTTACCCTAGCTTTCATGGGTTGAATAGGAACCTATTGACTTCTGTCAATAACTTAATCCAGATATATTTTTTATAGGTTCACTACAAACCTATTGGTCACTGCCAATAACTCTTTCCAATCATAATTTTTGTGGGTTTACTACGAACATATTGGCTTCTGCCAGTAACATTTCCTAGACATAGTTTTCATGGGTTTACTATGAACCCATCTACCTGAAAACTTCTTTAATCAATATTGAGGCATCCTACATTCTGGTCCGTTTGACCTCCTGGATGCAATTCTACTCATTCAGTAGTTAACTCAATTTATATTCACTACTAGATCAACCTAGTTGGTTATCATGCCTTTTTTTCCCTAAAATGCAGTTATGGGAACGTTATAATGTGAACATATAATAGAAGAAGCAAACATAATAACATGATAATACCAACACCTGGGGTTTAGTATCTTTGAAATCCTTTTCATATAAAACATGGTTGATCCCTTTAACCTATTATTTTATCAAGGAAAGCTTCTTCAAAATCCTCATACTTAAAACCATTTCAAAACTCCTTTATCTTAGCCATGGGTTTTCCTTTAAAATGAGATTGGGTTATTTCTTTTGAAAACTAAAGCTTTCAAAACCTTAGAACTTTGCTTTTGAGACCTTTTGATAACCTCCTCTAAAAGCATTTATGTCTTTCCAAAGCATTAAGATATGCCTTTCGAAACACTTTAAATCGTCTATTTCGAAACCATCAAAACATGCCTTCGAAAATATTAAAGTATTACTTATTAACTCTTAGAAACATATCTTTGAAACCATGAAAGTATTCCTTTTGAAAGCATTTGGTTTATCCTTAAAAATAACTTTTGGGTCAAAGTGAACATATACAAAAGTACACCTATCGAAACCATTTACCTTTAAGTAAAATGATTGGGGAAAAACTAATTGTTTCAGAACCATCCTTTGAAAGCATTAAATCATTAAGTAAAACTATTGAAGGATAGCATCAAAACCCCTTTCGAAACCATTGGCTTTGAAACCATTAAATCCTTTAGAAAGCTTTAGGAAGTGGCTAGTACGAGTATAAAACAAAAACTACCTTTCGAAAGCGTTGATGACTTCAATTCATTCGAAAGGCATAAGGTCGGTGGCATGGTTTCAACTGGTCGAAAAAACCTTTTGAAAGCATCAGTACACCAAATATTCCATTTTATAACACTTTTCCGCTTTCAATTTGTAATGGTATAACCGTTACCAATTTCTAATGGTTATTTCCGTTACTAGCATTTATCACGGTTATTACCGTTACCAAATCGGATAATTTCGTAGATAATTAAATGCAATATGGATAGAATTGTAATTTTATCTTCTGTTATTACTTAACCTATTTCTAACGAATAACATTTCATTATTTCAACGTTTTCCTCTTTCGTTCGTTTTAGGGCCATCGCTAATTTATTCTGTCACAGCCACCGTCTACCACCTCCTCCCCCGTCTTCCACCGCCTCCATCGTCACCACCTTTGCCCTTTGTTCTACCAATTTGATGAAGACGAACGAGGATTAGGGTTGTTGTAACGACCCGAAATTTTGGGTCGCTAGATTTGAACATTTAATTCATTTTAAATGTTAAATATGTGGTATAAATTGAAGTTTGAAATAAAAGACTTTGGTTAAGTTAATAAAATTAGTCAAATTTCAAATACGAGAATTAAATTGGAATTTGAATAATAATAATTTAACATTAGAATTGGAATAATTAGTAATTTTGAGTGTAAATATATATGAAATTTGATTCTAAAGTTTATTTTGAGTCTGATTGGATTTAAATTGTAATATTGGACCATTGGATGGAATTAATTGTCGATAGATTGAATTTGAAATTTTATATTAATTTAATAATATAATATTGCAAATAATCAGATTTTGATTTAAACTGAACCATAATTATTTAAATGTGAATATAAATTTTATACGAGTTATAATAGAATTAATAAAATTTTAAAAGTGAAATTTTAAGCGTTTTCGACAAATTCAAAAATCGCTCGATTTAATAGATGAGTTAAAATAGCCTTCCGGGGAACAGTCTCGGAATTCGATGAAACCATTTCCATTGGATCCATAATAGTTAGTTATTATCGGATTTCAATTTTTGTAGCAATCAGAGTTGTCGTTTGACCATGGCAGCTTGAAACGCTTAGAAATCGATTTAACCGATTTAATTTTAAATTGATCGTTTAATTACGTAACTCGCACATATGACCAAATTAGCTTACGAAACCTGTTCCATTGTGTCCGGAACATGGAAAAACCCTAGGAACGCCTGTTGATGCGTGAGAATTGGAGTTCGTTTGAAGTATGATGTTACATAGAGAATTTTATTAATAAAATAATATTAAAACAATAATATATATATATATATATATATATATATATATTATATTTATTCTCTAACCCTAGCAAAACGTGAGCTGCCGCAGTTTTTCATTCCAATGGCCGGGAATCATTTTCGTTCATCTCAAATTATCAAGCAATCCTTCGAGTTTTAGCGGAATCTCCCAACTACAAAGTCGACGAGCTCTTCGAGCTCTAGGGATCCTACGGTGGAGATGCTGTTCGGTGGGGCGTAGAGACCTGGAAGGGGCCGCGATGTACATGCGTTCATGCGTGTTTTCGATGGGATAAGGGGCGCCGAGCTCGTCGATACTCGGGTCGATGGTGGAGGTTGAGGAGCCCTTCGATATGGTAGGCTCCGATCGCTTTCTCGTGCAGTGTGGTGGCCACGTTTTTCAGCCCTAATCGACGTCGTTGATGGGTTCGTTCCTCCTGGAGTTGCGTTTGCGTGAGGAAGATGGCTTCGGCCTTGTTTTGTGATTAACGGTCAGATCTAAAGTTTGATAATAATAATTGAAATTTAAAAGGAATTTGTTTAATTATAGATTCAAACTTTAAACAACCATATCTTTTGCATACTTGATCAGATTTAGATGAAATTTGCGGCGCCGGAATCGCAGAGATTCATACTACGCAATGGTGCAGTTCGGGAATCATTCTGGGCAAGTAGAAATTTGAGTTAAATCGAACGTCGTTCGGTTTAATTTAAATTTCGAACGCTCGCCAAAACTCAAGGTGAGTTATTCTCACTCACATCTGGATGCTAGACATTTTAAATAGTCAATATTTAAATATTTATGTGTTTGGTTGAATATAAATGTTGTTATCAGTCTGGATTGATATATATGTGTGTGTGTGTATATATATATATATATTTGTTGTGCTAATATCTGTGGATGCAGGGAAAGCAGGTTGGAGGGATCCAACTGGTTTCCTCACAATATAGGAATTATTGTTACAACTGATGATTTATTTTATTTATACACTGTGATAGCTAATTATGGAATCTAGTTTGTTGTGATATAAATTGATAAATTTTAAACCTGGAATTGTTAAGCATAAATAAAATAAATTGATTTTAAAAGAAATAAAAAAATTTGTTAAATAAAGGATTTAAAGGAATAAAAAAATTGGAATCTGGTTTGGATGAAGATTGGAAATGGGTAAATTTGGAATTATAAATGAAGAGGAAATTTATCAGTTGATAAATGTGAAAGTATGGATTTCTGGAGATAAATTCTATAAGAAGTTATAAATTGTTTTTTTATAACGATGGGGTTATTTGAAATATTTCCTGGAAATTAAATATGATTTCAACGAGACCTTTCAAATATAATTAGTAGTTCAAATGTATATTAATCCTTTTAGAAATGCTATTTTAAACCCATAGGAAATTTATTTAAGTAAATCTTAAGTATTATTTTCATTTAATAAATTCCCAATAGTTTTATTTAAAAATATTTAAACCTAGACTTTGAAAGTGAATTTCCAGAAATGGGAAGTAGGTTTAAAAATTCAAAGGAAGTTTATTTTATGCAGGTGAACAAATTTACAATAATTGAAAGTAAATTTGAATTGGAATAAATCGGGCGAGATTCATAAAAAGGATTCTCTGGGTTGTTTGGATAGAAGTATATTTCCCTGGGAAACCAAGTTCGTGTTTTAAAGCAGATTTTAGGTAATGTTAAAGTTTAAACTTGTTTCTAAAGTGTTTTTGAGAAATTATTATTTTAAAGGAAATAATTAATAAATTAGCTTTAATAGTAATTATTTAAGAATATTATTAGTAATTCTCTTTATATATGGATTTATTTAAAGGATAGTTTGATTTAAGTTATTTGATACCTTATATATATTCTTTTAAAACTCCATCTTTAAATTTCATTCAACTAAACCTTATTTTAAACTAGCCTGTATCTTATCAAGTGGTTTTACTTTAAATATTTTGAAGTTATTTTTGGACTAAATAACTAGTAGTAAAATTTAATATTTCAAAGTATATTTAAGAATAAAGTATTTCAATTGGTTTAAAATCTAAATGGTTTGGACTTGGTTGTTTCCAGTGGGAAATAAATATTGTGAAATTTATTTTGTTAAGGAAGATGTTTTGCAAAACTGTTTTCAAAGGGAATTGAAAATAGAAATATATCTTGTAGAGATATTTGAGGCAAATGAATAATGTGGGAATTATTTATTGTGTGATGAATGTTTGTGAATATAAATTGATAGTTAAATCACCGACTATCAATATTGGACAAATGCGCTGATCATTTCGAAGAGACCGGGATCGAGATTTATTTCTCGAAAACCCACTTCGATCCGGATTGTACGTTTCGCGAAAAAACATGTTCGGAGTCGAAGATGGAGCAGTGAAGTGCAAGGGCTAGTCGCCACTAATCCTGAGGATATTTCCAAAATGGATGTAGTAGGAGTAGTGCCTTCGGTTCCGTTCGAACCCGGGACGGACTTGTATGGACGAATGCTTTCGGAACATCGTCAGGTGGGCGATGGGCATTCTAAGTGAAACGTTCTAAAAGGTAACGCTTAGCCTCAAGCCTCATCAAATGGGAATGACTGAAAATCAGGGGATATGCAGCAAGGCTTCGTGGGTAGCCCCCACTTGAGAGTAAGGTCATCCCTGTCTAGATGTCCCTTTTTATTTCGGCTTAGTGGGCGGTTGCTGATCCCAACCGCTGGGTGATCTTATTCGGAACTGTCCAGTAAGGGATGGGTACGGCCTTGTGTTGCAGGGGATCGGGCGTGGTCCTCGGTACGGTGATCTAGGCCCCGTACTGTGACAGGTGGTACCCCAATGCCTAGTCATTGTTGGAAATCAATTCTCCCTACGAGCCTTGTACGAGTTTTGTTTGTATTACCCACTCTGTGGCTAGTAGCTGGAATTTAATAGATGTAACAATTTTGGCTATTTTATAAGTATTTGTATATAGACCCTATTATAATATCAGAGAATTTCTATAAAAAGTGATTTAGCTATCGTAAGGTAAAAAACCCGACATGTTTACTTGTGGCGTGGTCTTACGAGATGCTTTTGTTTTCAAAAGGATTTTGAAACTTTAATAATCAATTTGGGTGCATTATTATCAGCTGGTATCCCAGACTGACTCGGGTGTTATTTCGTTATAATGCTCGGGTCAGACCGAGTATTATATGTTCGGGTCAGGATGCCATGGAGCTGGAGAGGAGCTGGAGTCCGAGACGTATTATTCGTATTCGTATATATATCCGCTGCTATGATTGTATGTGATTGTCTGATTGCTAAATATTGTTGTATGAGATACTCTGATAATATGATGTATAAAACAGATATAGATTCATTTTGTGTAAAGATCTATATTTACTATTATAGTTTATTCCGCTGCGACTGTGAGATTCTGATAATGTTTAGTTCCTTCTTCTTCTATCTCTTCTTCTTTAATCCATAATGGTTCGTATTTCTGTTCCGTTTGAGTTAATTGATGTAGAAGAGTGTTGACTCAAGGGGTACGGATTTGCGGGCTGTTACAATTGGTATCGGAGCTTAGGTTGGCGACAACCTAGGCTTTCGTGGGAAAATTGCTCATTAAATATAGGGTCAATAGTACTCTATAATGAGTTGAGTGTAATAATACATATGAGAGCGTACTTATTAGTGAATATAAAATTATTTTTATACCGTGTTGACTTATCGGTTGAGTATTTATGAATTCTGGTCGGTGCGGGAAGTACAACCGTATTGTTGCGAGTAGGTTCATTAGTGACAAGGGTTCATTAGTATGTTTCTTTTCAAATTGTATTTGCTTTCATATTAGTTTCATATTAGTTTCATTGGGGCTTTAGTGTATTGGGCTTTTGTGTTGGGCTGTTTGTATCTCATGTATATAAATATACATCTCTGTATCAGCTGTAAAAAAAAGATTGAATAATATAAAACATTTTGTTTTCCCGCTTAATTTGTAACATGGTATCAGAGCAGCTCGATCCAAAATAATTTCTTGTTGACTCTTCTACCTATTTCCTAATCGATTCTCAATATGTCGGAAGGCAAATCGATCATGGATGTAATGCCTATAATGTCGAAAATTACTGAGCATAAATTGGGGGAATCAAATTATTTTGATTGGAGCAAGACTATTCGACTCTACCTTCGAAGTATAGATAAGGATGATCATCTTCGAAGAAATCCACCTGCTGAAGATTCAGATGTTAAAGAGGATCGGGTATGGCTTAGGGATGATGCTAGGCTATTTCTTCAAATCAGGAATACTATTGACAGTAGTATTATTAGTTTTATAAATCATTGTGAGTTTGTGAAAGAGCTGATGGATTATTTGGAATTTCTGTATTCTGGAAAAGGAAATCTAAGCAGAATGTATGATATATGTAAGTCATTTTATCGTGTAGAGAAACAGGATCAGACCTTAATGAATTATTTCATGAATTTCAAAAGGATTTATGAAGAATTCAATCTGCTATTGCCTATAAGTTCAGATGTGAAAACTCAACAGCAACAAAGGGAGCAGATGGCTATTATGAGTTTTCTTGGAGGTCTTCCATCTGAATTTGAATCAGCCAAAGCACAAGTATTGTCTGGATCTGATGTTAAATCTTTACAAGAAGTATTTAGTCGAATTTTGAGGTCTGATAGTTCAAGTAATCAAAACCCTACCGCATCTAATAGCAATGCTCTAATTGGTCAAAGAAACTCTGGAGGAATGGTTAGATCTAAAAGGAGAGTTATGAATACTTCAAACTCATGCTCTTATTGCAAAAAGATTGGACATACATATCAAAGTTGCTGGAAACTTGCTAAACGAAGACAAAATAATGGAAGTAGTGGATCATATGATAATAACAAACGGCAAAGTCCACCAAATCATACTACAAATGTTGTAAAGGAGACTGAAGATGGTTCTGTGTTAGTTAATGTGGAGGAATATGTGAAGTTCACTGAATACAAAGAAGGATTGAAGAATGCATCAAATTCTGTATCAACAGTGGCTAGATCCAACAAGTGGATAATTGATTCAGGAGCAACAGATCACATGACAGGTAACTCACAATTATTCACTGAATTTCAAGAGAATAAATGTGCTAAATATGTTACTTTAGCTGATGGCTCAGTAGCAAACACAAATGGATCTGGAACTGTTAATCTCACTACACAATTGTCATTAACCACAGTTTTACATACTCCAAAGTTAGCTTTTAATCTGTTGTCAATTAGTCAGCTAACCAGGGAAATGAATTGTTGCATATCCTTTTACCCCAATCATTGTGTATTTCAGGAATTAAAGAACATGAGGATTATTGGTAAAGATTATGAGCAAAATGGATTATATGTGCTGGAGGAAGGTCAATCAATTGCTGTAGCCTGTATAAATAAAGATGAAGCACTCAAGGTTCATTGTAAATTGGGTCATCCATCTTTACTTAATTTCAAGAAATTATGTCCTGAATATAATTCTTTACAAGTTCTAAACTGTGAGTCGTGTCAATATGCTAAACATCATAGATTGTCTTCAAATCCAAGAATAAATAGAAGAAGTAATTCTATGTTTGAGCTTGTTCATTCTGATATATGGGGACCATCTGCTGTCATTTCTAAGCCTGGTTTTAGATATTTTGTCACGTTTGTGGATGATTATACACGCACAACATGGTTATTTCTTATGAAGAGTAGATTTGAGTTATACTCTATTTTTTGTAAATTTTGTGCTGAAATTGAAAATCAATTTAATGCTGTGATTAAAACACTGAGGAGTGATAATGCAAAAGAGTATACATCTGAATCATTACAGAAGTTTATGAGTAATAAAGGCATAATCCATGAGACTTCATGTGTAGATACCGCGTCTCAAAATGGTGTTGCAGAACGTAAGAATAGACATTTATTGGAAACAGCAAGAGCTTTAATGTTCCAAACAAGTATGCCAAAATACTTTTGGGCTGATTCTGTGTTAACTGCTTGTTTCCTCATAAATAGGATGTCATCATCAGTGCTAAATGGTGAGATATCATATAAACTCTTATTTCCAGATAAACCATTATACCCAGTTAAACCTAGATTGTTTAGATGTACTTGTTTTGCTAGAGATGTCAGGCCAAATTTATCTAAACTTGATCCTAAGTCAGTTAAGTGTATATTTGTGGGATATTCACGTGTTCAAAAGGGCTATAGATGTTATTATCCAAGTCTTGGAAAGTATCTCGTGTCTGTTGATGTAACATTTCATGAAGACATATCTTACTTTCAAGCTTCACAAAATTCATCAGAAAATACCCAGCAGATGAATGATGAAGTCGATGATTTTCTTATATACACCTTGAATGATAATACACAAGAAGAAGCAACTGTTGCTCAACCAGAGGTTCCAGTCCATGAACCAGTTCCAACTATTGATCCAGAACTAAATCTCCCCATTGCTTTGAGGAAAGGTAAGAGACAACGTACATACCCTATATTATCATATGTGAAATATGATCATTTACCAGCTCAAACATGTTTACTTCTCAAGACTCTTGATAGTGTGACTACACCAAAGAATATCACTAAAGCTTTATCTGATATTAACTGGTATAATGCTATGATAGAAGAGATGAATGCTTTGAAAGCAAACAAAACATGGGATTTGGTTAAATTACCTCAAGACAAGAAAGCTATTGGGTGTAAATGGGTTTATTCAGTTAAGGTCAATCCAGATGGGACTATTGCAAGGTATAAAGCCAGACTTGTGGCAAAGGGTTATGCACAAGTATATGGGGTAGATTACTTAGAAACTTTTTCTCCAGTGGCTAAGCTAACTTCAATTAGATTACTCATCTCTTTGGCAACTGTGTACAACTGGAGACTGCATCAATTGGACATTAAAAATGCTTTCTTATATGGTGATCTACAAGAAGAAATGTACATGGTTCAACCTCCTGGATTCAAGGTTAAAGCTGAAGATGGGTTGGTGTGTAAGTTGAACAAGACCTTGTATGGACTAAAACAGAGTCCAAGGGCATGGTTTGGAAAATTCAGCAATGTTGTGGAATCATTTGGTATTATAAAGAGCAAGTTTGACCATTCATTATTCTATAAGAGATCTAGTGCAGGTATCATTCTTTTAGTTGTTTATGTTGATGATATTGTTATCATAGGAAGTGATGAAGCAGGAATCATCTCTCTAAAACAGTATATTCATAAGCATTTTCATACTAAAGAATTAGGAGAATTGAAGTATTTTCTGGGTGTTGAGGTCATCAGAAATAAGGAAGGAATATTTTTATCTCAAAGGAAGTATATTTTGGACCTATTAGCTGAGACTGGAAAACTTGGTCTGAAGCCATGCAAAGTTCCAATGATACCAAACATTGATCTGTCAGTGAAAGGAGAAGTATTCAATGAGCCAGAGAGATATAGAAGGCTAGTTGGAAAGTTAAATTGCCTCTCTGTAACCAGACCCGATCTAGCTTATGCTGTCAGCACAGTGAGCCAGTATATGAATTCACCAACAGTGCATCAATGGAAAGATGTTGAGCAAATATTAGGATATTTAAAAGGAACAGTTGGATATGGTCTTATGCATTTGAATCATGGTCATACAGAGATAGAATGTTTCTCCGATGCAGACTGGGCTGGTTCTAGGGTGGACAGGAAATCTACAACAGGATATTGTGTGTTTGTAGGAGGGAATCTAATATCATGGAAGAGTAAGAAACAAAATATTGTAGCTCGGTCGAGTGCAGAATCTGAGTACAGGGCCATGGCAAAAGCAGTGTGCGAGATAATGTGGGTAGATCACTTACTGTCTGAAACTGGATTTAAAGTGCAGAAGCCAATTACTTTGGGTTGTGACAATCAAGCTGCGGTTTATATTGCCTCAAATCCAGTTTTTCACGAGAGAACTAAACATATTGAAGTGGATTGTCACTTTGTTCGAGAGAAAATGCAACATGGGTTGGTGTGTGCTAAGCATATTGGAACGAAGGAGCAAATTGCTGATGTGTTTACTAAGGCTGTTGATGGAAAGAAGATGGAATACTTGAGAAGCAAGTTGTGCATGGTGAATTTACATGCACCAACTTGAGGGGGAGTGTTGCGAGTAGGTTCATTAGTGACAAGGGTTCATTAGTATGTTTCTTTTCAAATTGTATTTGCTTTCATATTAGTTTCATATTAGTTTCATTGGGGCTTTAGTGTATTGGGCTTTTGTGTTGGGCTGTTTGCATCTCATGTATATAAATATACATCTCTGTATCAGCTGTAAAAAAAAAGAAGATTGAATAATATAAAACATTTTGTTTTCCCGCTTAATTTGTAACACGTATGATAGGGGTTTCTAAACTCTTAAACAAGATAAACTGACATAGTATTGTTTTTAAAAGGGGGTAAATGAAATAATTTTACCCAAATTATATTTTTATATAAAAGAAATAATTTTCTGAAATTATTATATATATTTGAATGATTGGTTGTTAATGTCTAAATCAAATAAGAATCTAAAATTTAATCTGGAATTTGAAATAGTTATAATGAAAATAAAGTTCTACAAATATAAATTATATAAAAGAAAGGATAACTAAATTTTAATTGAACCAGAATCTAAATTTTGTGAAGTTTTGGGGAGGATTTTAAATGTAATGAAAATAAAGGTTTGGAAATTTAAATTCCTGGGAAAGTTTGAAATGTTTGCTAAAGTGTTTGAAGGGTATATTGGAATATTGATTTGGGAAGTATTTTTGAATGGGAACTGTTTTGAAATGAATGTGGGAAAGTAAGGGAGCACTGAACTCACTTCAGTCGATGGAAAATAATCCTGATGATGCTGGCCACATCATTAGAATTCATTTTCGAGTTTCTAAAGTGATGGATTGCTTCCCTAGTACTTGGTTATGATATTGTTTAGGACTTGTTGGGTATAACAGTTGTTTTGGAGATTTCAAAATGGGGAAAATTGTTTTGGTACAACCAAGTTGTTTTGGAAACCCGGAGATTTTATTTGGTATACCAAGTAGGTATGAGCAGATTATGATTTCAAGATGGTTTTGAAATAAAACCGGGTGATTGAATTATGGGAAATTCTGTTTAAATAATGTTAAAGTTAAAATAAATCAACTACTGAACTTATTTGGTGAAGTTGATATTAATAAGAAAGGGAAGTGAAATTTTATCCTGGAATGTGAATTTAATTTGAGCATATGAAGGTAAATAAAATAAATTTGAATTTAACTTGGATAAGTTAAATAAATTGAGCTTAGAATTGAATTGGTTTAGGTTAAATTGAAATGTAAAATGATTTTGTAATTGTCGGTCATTGTGTAATGAATTGTACTTATAAGATATTAAGTATTATACTTATAATTTGAAATTGTGATTATAAGATGTAGATGGATTAAAATGAGCAATATGAGCTTTAAAATAAATAAGTTGGTGAACTTATAAATAGAAAATGGAATTATGATCACAATTGGAAAATAGTTGAATGGTATGGTGAATTAAAATCTAATCCTGAATAAAATGTGAATTAAGATAAGAAGAAGTGAGATATAAAAGGATGTGAATGAACTTAAAATAGAAAATAAGTTTTGAACTTATTTATGGAGGAATAAATTGGACTAAAGTGAAATTCAAAATTCAGTTGCATTATAAACAATATTGGTGAAACTCAATTCTTATTTAAGATAGTAAAGAAAATGGTATAAATTCAAGATGGCTAAATGAATTTGGTTGAACTCGAATTAGAATTGGAAGAAAATTAAATTGAAAGAAAATTTAATTCAGAGAAGTAAGAATGATATTATGTGAATAAAATTTTAACTCAACTAAATTCAAAGGAATTGTTTGAGAATGAATTTAGCATAAGCTGAATTAAATAAAAAGAAGTTTGAAGATGAATTTAGTGTAAACTAAGTTAAATGGAATTTGTATTGGCATGGATGGAATTTTGGGGGTTTGTTAAGAGGATTTTTGAAAAGAAGAATAAAAACCCAGTTCTGGTATGAAAGTTAATTTGGTGATTAAAAAGATGAGAGTGTGAATGAAAAATGGAATTAGATTATAATGATGATAGTTTGAATTGTAAATAAATTCTAGTGGGTGAAATTATGTGAAGGGTCCCTGTTATTAATAAAATAATTTCGAAAATAAATTGGTGAATGAGAATTGGAATTAAATAAATATACTAATCAAATTTAATGTAATTGAAATTTGATTGAATGAGAATTAAATGAAAATGGAATCAAATTGTAAGAAAGACAAAAATAAGTGTGGAAAAGCGTTATTGAGTAATCTTGAATGGAATTTGTTGAGATTAATAAATTGAATTGAGAGTGAAAAAGACTTTTAATTAATTTTTGAGATGAAATAAGAATGTATGGTTTGTGTATAAACCAGAATTGAATGATATTAATATAAACCTTTATGGATAATGAATTGGAAATATAAAATTGGATATTTACTTCAATAAATGTGATAAAGCAAGAATGCTTGGATTGTGAATCATGCAAAATTGAATAAAATTAATATAAATTTAAACTAGAATTAATTTTAAATGATTATGAACTTAAGTGGTGATTATTTTTGCTTGAATGACATGAGTATTTGCATGTATTTGAATTGAGTTGTTTAAATAGCAACTGAATTGGTTTTGATTTAATTGGAATGGGTTGATATGTTATTAAGTGATTTTGCATAAGAATGGAAATGGATCATAAAAGAAATGCAAATGTTTCAAATTTAAGATAAAATTTGATTGTTAATCAAATTGGGAATGTAAGTTAAAATAAAGAAATGTAAGTAAGGCACATGTAATCGTATTGAAATAGAAATGAATTGGTTGTAATAAATATGAATGATATAGAGTAAACTTGAATGTAAATCATTCAAGTGAAATAGAATGAAGTTAGTTTGGATGAAAGTAGAATGGGCTAAAATCTTAATAAATGGATTTGAGTATAAATGTAAGTGAATCATAATAGAAGTGCAAATGTATCAAATTAAAAAGGAAATTGACTGGGAAATCAATTCGGAAATGGGGTAGAATATGAATGGAACATAACAAAACTTGTATATAAAATCCTTTGTGTGAAATAACTTGGAGTTTGGCATTAGAAAAGGAACTTTGTATATGCTTTAAAATATGATTTACTTATGAAATTATGCAAAGTGTTGTTTGGGATGTAAATGGATATGTTGGCTTACATTATATTGGAAATGTTGTTAAAATGTTCATATCTTTGGAAACTGATGAGTTTGTTGAGTAAGTACAGGTACGGGAGGCGTTCGAGAGAGTTGGAGCGCGTATATGCGTTATATTAGCCGCTTGCTATTAAAATTTGCTAAAAAGGTACGCCAACACTAATATAATTGGGAAAATGATATATATATATATATATATATATATATATGTATATATTGTGATATATTTTGGTCTCCGACCATGTGGGTCGATGTATATATATTTATTTGTATCGCGATATCGCGAAAGCTCCTCCGTACAAAGGAGACTCTGCCAAAAATTTTCGGAAATTTTGGGAGTTAGAAAATTTTTAGGATTTTGGAAAAATTTAATGAACTTGGGAAGTTATTTTTGAAATAATGTTGAAACAAAAGCTTTTGAGTACGAATAAAGCAAATGAGTTTGGATTTGGGCTAAAGGATTTTGGGAAGTGTATATAAGCTTTTAACTAAAGAAGTTTGGGTTAAGTTAATGAGTGTAAGGGCATTTGTTTCATTAGCAACAAGTCGATTTCAAATGACAATTGAAAATAAAGGATTTTGGAATAGGATTGAATTAGTAGTTTCGATTTGAAACTAAAGGATCTGGGCAAAGTGAATTTGAGATTTTCACTAGGTAGGTTTTGCTATTGGGTTTGGAACATTCTTCTACCTTAGCAAATTTCGGGGACGAAATTTTTATAAGGGGGAAGGAATATAACGACTCAGAATTTTGGTTCGCTAGATTTGAACATTTAATTCATTTTAAATGTTAAATATGTGGTATAAATTGAAGTTTGAAATAAAAGACTTTGGTTAAGTTAATAAAATTAGTCAAATTTCAAATATGAGAATTAAATTGGAATTTGAATAATAATAATTTAATATTAGAATTGGAATAATTAGTAATTCTGAGTGTAAATAGATATAAAATTTGATTCTAAAGTTTATTTTAAGTCTAATTGGATTTAAATTGTAATATTGGACCATTGGATGGAATTAATAGTCGATAGATTGAATTTGGAATTTTATATTAATTTAATAATATAATATTGCAAATAATCAGATTTTGATTTAAACAGAACCAGAATGATTTTAAATGTGAATATAAATTTTATACGAGTTATAATAGAATTAATAAAAATTTTAAAGTGAAATTTTAAGTGTTTTCGACAAATTCGAAAATCGCTCGATTTAATAGACGAGTTAAAATAGCCTTCCGGGGCACAGTCTCGGAATTCGATGAAACCTGTTCCATTAGATCCATAATAGTTAGTTATTATCGAATTTCAATTTTCGTAGCAATCAGAGTTGTCGTTTGACCATGGCAGCTCGAAATGCTTAGAAATCGATTTAACCGATTTAATTTTAAATTGATCGTTTAATTCCGTAACTCGCACGTATGACCAAATTAGCTTGAAACCTATTCCATTGTGTCCGGAACGCAGAAAAATCATAGGAACGCCAGTTGGTGCGTGAGAATTGGAGTTCGTTTGAAGTATGATGTTACATAGAGAATTTTATTAATAAAATAATGTGTAAAATATTATATTTATTCTCTAACCCCAACAAAACGTGAGCCGCCGCAGTTTTTCATTCCAATGGCCGGGAATCGTTTTCGTTCGTCTTAAATTATCAAGCAATCCTTCGAGTTTTAGCGGAATCTCCCAACTACAAAGTCGACGAGCTCTTCGAGCTCTAGGGATCCTACGGTGGAGATGTTGTTCGGTGGGGCGTAGGGACCTGGAAGGGGCCGCGATGTTCATGCGTTCGTGCGTGTTTTCGTTGGGATAAAGGGCGCCGAGCTCGTCGATACTCGGGTCGATGGTGGAGGTTGAGGAGCCCTTCGATATGGTAGGCTCCGATCGATTTCTCGTGCAGTGTGGTGGCCGCGTTTTTCAGCCCTAATCGACGTCGTTGATGGGTTCGTTCCTCTTGGAGTTGCGTTTGCGTGAGGAAGATGGCTTCGGCCTTGTTTTGTGATTAACGGTCAGATCTAAAGTTTGATAATAATAATTGAAATTTAAAAGGAATTTGTTTAATTATAGATTCAAACTTTAAACAACCATATCTTTTGCATACTTGATCAGATTTTGACGAAATTTGCGGCGCCGGAATCGCAGAGATGCGTACTACGCAATGGTGCAGTTCGGGAATCATTCCGAAAAAGTAGAAATTTGAGTTAAATCGAACGTCGTTCGGTTTAATTTAAATTTCGAACGCTCGTCGAAACTCAAGGTGAGATATTCTCACTCACATCTGGATGCTAGACATTTTAAATAGTCAATATTTAAATATTTGTGTGTTTGGTTGAATATAAATGTTGTTATCAGTCTGGATTGATATATATATATATATATATATATATATATATATATATATATATATATGTTGTGCTAATATCTGTGGATGCAGGGAAAACAGGTTGGAGGGATCCAACTGGATTCCTCACAATATAGGAATTATTGTTACAACTGATGATGTATTTTATTTATACGCTATGATAGATAATTATGGAATCCAGTTTGTTGTGATATGAATTGATAAATTTTAAACCTGGAATTGTTAAGCATAAATAAAATAAATTGATTTTAAAAGAAATAAAAGAAATTGTTAAATAAAGGATTTAAAGGAATAAAAAAATTGGAATCTGGTTTGGATGAAGATTGGAAATTGGTAAATTTGGAATTATAAATGAAGAGGAAATTTATCAGTTGATAAATGTGAAAGTATGGATTTCTGGAGATAAATTCTATAAGAAGTTACAAATTGTTTTTTTATAACGATGGGGTTATTTGAAATGTTTCCTGGAAATTAAATATGATTTCAACGAGACCTTTCAAATATAATTAGTAGTTCAAATGTATATTAATCCTTTTAGAAATGCTATTTTAAACCCATAGGAAATTTATTTAAGTAAATCTTAAGTATTATTTTCATTTAATAAATTCCCAATAGTTTTATTTAAAAATATTTAAACCTAGACTTTGAAAGTGAATTTCCAGAAATGGGAAGTGGGTTTAAAACTTCAAAGGAAGTTTATTTTATGCAGGTGAACAAATTTACAATAATTGAAAGTAAATTTGAATTGGAATAAATCGGGCGGGATTTATAAAAAGGATTCTCTGGGTTGTTTGGATAGAAGTATATTTCCCTGCGAAACCAAGTTCGTGCTTTAAAGCAGATTTTAGGTAATGTTAAAGTTTAAACTTGTTTCTAAAGTGTTTTTGAGAAAATATTATTTTAAAGGAAATAATTAATAAATTAGCTATAATAGTAATTATTTAAGAATATTATTAGTAATTATCTTTATATATGGATTTATTTAAAGGATAGTTTGATTTAAGTTATTTGATACCTTGTATATATTCTTTTAAAACTCCATCTTTAAATTTCATTCAACTAAACCTTATTTTAAACTAGCCTATATCTTATCAAGTGGTTTTACTTTAAATATTTTGAAGTTATTTTTGGACTAAATAACTAGTAGTAAAATTTAATATTTCAAAGTATATTTAAGAATAAAGTATTTCAATTGGTTTAAAATCTAAATGGTTTGGACTTGGTTATTTCCAATGGGAAATAAATATCGTGAAATTTATTTTGTTAAGGAAGATGTTTTGTAAAACTTTTTTAAATGGGAATTGAAAATAGAAATATATCTTGTAGAGATATTTGAGGCTTAATGTGGGAATTATTTATTGTGTGATGAATGTTTGTGAATATAAATTGATAGTTAAATCACTGACTATCAATATTGGACAAATGCGCTGATCGTTTCGAAGAGACCGGGATCGAGATTTATTTCTCGAAAACCCACTTCGATCTGGTTTGTACGTTTCGCGGAAAAACGTGTTCGGAGTCGAAGATGGAGCAGTGAAGTGCAAGGGATAGTCGCTACTAATCCTGAGGATATTTCCAAAATGGATGTAGTAGGAGTAGTGCCTTCGGTTCCATTCAAACCATGGACGGACTTGTATGGACGAATGCTTTTGGAACATCGTCAGGTGGGCGATGGGCATTCTAAGTGAAACGTTCTAAAAGGTAACGCTTAGCCTCAAGCCTCATCAAATGGGAATGACTGAAAATCAGGAGATATGCAGCAAGGCTTCATGGGTAGCCCTCACTTGAGAGTAAGGTCATCCCTGTCTAGATGTCCTTTTTTATTTCGGTTTAGTGGGCGGTTGCTGATCCCAACCGTGGGGTGATCTTATTCGGAACTGTCCAGTAAGGAATGGGTCCGACCTTGTGTTGCAGGGGATCGGGCGTGGTCCTCAGTACGGTGATCAAGGCCCCATATTATGACAGGTGGTACCCCAGTGCCTAGTCATTGTTGGAAATCCATTCTCCCTACGGGCCTTGTACGAGTTTTGTTTGTATTACCCACTCTGTAGCTAGTAGCTGGAATTTAATAGATGTAACAATTTCGGCTATTTTATAAGTATTTGTATATAGACCCTATTATAATATCAGAGGATTTCTATAAAAAGTGATTTAGCTATCGTAAGGTAAAAACCCGACATGTGGCGTGGTCTTACGAGATGCTTTTGTTTTCAAAAGGATTTTGAAACTTTAATAATCAATTTGGGTGCATTATTATCAGCTGGTATTGCAGACTGACTCGGGTGTTATTTCATTATAATGCTCGGGTCAGACCGAGTATTATATGTTCAGGTCAGGATGCTATGGAGCTGGAGAGAAGCTGGAGTCCGAGACGTATTATTCGTATTCGTATGTATATCCGCTGCTATGATTGTATGGGAATGTCTGATTGCTAAATATTGTTGTATGAGATACTCTGATGATATGATGTATAAAATAGATATAGATTCATTTTGTGTAAAGATCTATATTTACTATTATAGTTTATTCCGCTGCGACTGTGAGATTCTGATATTGTTTAGTTCCTTCTTCTTCTATCTCTTCTTCTTTATCCATAATGGTTCGTATTTCTGTTCCGTTTGAGTTAATTGATGTAGAAGAGTGTTGAATCAAGGGGCAATTGCGTTCCGTTTTGGCAATCAACTGCAAACAAATTTTCAAATTCAGATCAGGTAATAACTTCAATTTTAATTTATTTTTTGAAATCAGGTAATCACTTTAATTTTAATTTCATATATACGACATATGCCTAAGTGACACATCCATATCTGCAGTACATGACACTATACCGGAACTGGATGCCTAAATTGATGTTTAGATTTTGATTTTGCTTTTCTTCTTTTGTGTGTGGGTGTGTGTGGGGTTTGAATTCAAAATCGATATTATGGTGTTGTATGTGGTGAATAGAATATAGAATAGACTATTTTCTAACCGTCTTAATTGAGGCAGCTACAAAATAACTGTCTCATTTCAAATGATTGCTTTTTGGATGTCTGTTTTCTAGTGGCCATATCATACATTTGATGCTTTAGACGTTGAAGATGATCATGTATTATTGATTCATGTAATTTTTGATCATGATGTATATTTATTTGATTAGTAGAATCTCTGATTGAAAATTTAAGATTGGTTTTGTTTCTTTCGAACTTGATTGCTGGCTTCATCAAAGCTTCTGTTGGAGAGGAGCATTACAAGTATGTTTGATATATGGATTCCCATGTATATATGTAACATCACATGTTTAGATGCTCGAAAATAGATAAATATTGTTGTAGTTATGCTTAACATTGTTTTCTTAGTGATAAAATAATATCCATCGTATTATTAATATTGAGAGCACAAAAATATACAAATTTTAAAATATTTTCATTACTACCAGCTTCTTCTTTATTACCTGTGACGTCATTTGATAACAATAACAAAAACTAATATTTGTCATTATCAAATAGACTTGACAATATAACATCCAAATCAACAAACTTGAGTTTTTTTATTGAGTAGTTTACTGGTTGGTTAGTTTGACAGTACCGACCTTAAACATATGAGATTATGGTTCAGGTACCATATCTTATAATGTTTTGAAATAAAATAATTTAGTGTATACTATATATGTACCCTTTATAAATTGAACTTGATGACATATTACCTACCAAGACCACACCAAGGAGGTCTGCAAGTGCATCGAATTCCAATAACTAAGGTACATAAAATAATTCCAAACAATCAAACTTTTTTTATATATTTCTGATCTGAGTATTGCACTAGATTAAGATAGTGCGTTTAATTTTATGTTGTTGTACAAGTACATGGATTATACCTTTCTTTCACATGTTAGCTTAGTATGTCATTCTTCATATTATATTATCTTATGATCTGTGGTTAGTTCCTGGTTTGATTGGTGAACATATATATAATATCTTTTTCTCAACTTGTTTCGGAAGTTATTTCCCTTTCTTGATTTATTTTAACATAAGGAAGGCTGTCATGCTGTGTTTTAGGGTTGATTGCTTTATATTAAACCCACTTTTAGTTAAGCGTATTATTATTTTAAGTTTAGCTTTGATACAAAGTTTAAGTTACTATGTTGTCAGGCAAGTTGGCCTGGTGTAAAATATAAAGCCAACTGTACTGTATACATCAAGTTGGCCAGCAGATTAATTTAGTATTAGAAAGAAGAACTAGATAATGACAAATATTAGTTTGGTTGGCTTGATTTCAAAGTGAAAAGGTAAGTTTGGGAAAATGAACACCTCTTTACCAATTTCTTTATATTTCTTTGTTGCCCGATTGAGTTTTTTGCTTTTTTGTGTTAGGATCATTAGCAAGTTTTGTATGGCAGTGCTTTTTAGTTACTTTTATTGAATTGTGATGCAACCTAACAAAAAATTAATGCGAGTTTATTTCTATTTACATTGGTACAACTCCAAAAATATTAATGTGGTATACTTAAATAGATGGCATGGTTGTCTTGCATATTGTGGTAGTACGTATGTTATTATACAAGGATACTGCAAAGATGTGTATTTTTTGAAACAAACTGAAACTTTGGGAAATGCGTGTAGAATTATTGTCCCTCTCATGCTATTGGAAATGCAACTTTTGAAGTCAAGCTCAGTGAGTTGATTTTATTTCTATTCCACTGACAACTTTAATTTATCTTGTTACATGTGCATGTTTGCATAATATACACCATTGAACTGTATTGGAACTCCTAATGCATCTAACTTGTTGGAAATTTTCATGTTAACAAGTTTGCACATAGGCCTAGTAACTTGATTCAAATTTCTATACATCATTTATGATGCAATTCTACTTCCTTTCAGTCGATGGGTCCTGCTTAAGTAATTTCTTCAGTCTAACAGCCAAAATGGGTCCCTTTGCGGTTAATATTACATCTGTTTCAAATTTTTTTGTTACAATTTTTTTTTGAATTTGTTCAGGAGGGAAACCGACCGGAGCCGTAAAACCCTCCCTAGTGCGCCTACCCGGTCCACGGGCACCCGAAGGCTGATCTTAGCATACGCACATGGTAAGCCCTTGTAAATGGGCAACCTGGGAATCGAACCTGCGACCTGCTTACCAGGAGGCAAGTGTCTCAACCACTAGGCCACATCTGCGGACTTGTTACAATATTTGTTTTTAATACAAACTATAAACTGTGATCTTTTGAAATCTTTTATTTCCTGCGTGCCACTTTCCTTGATAATAACGTAGAGATGGAAACATCACATTCTCAGGCTGCAATTGCTGGCAACACAGAGGTAGGATATCTATCAAATTAAGTCATAAGTTTTAACCTATACATATGTTTTGAACTGATTGAATCAACTATTTTTCATTTAACTTTTGATTACAGGAATTTTGACATTTTGATGCTCAAAAATCTAATAATGGTCATAAAGAATTCAATTTTCCATTTATCAACTCTCTCCCCATGTATTAATAACTTAAGAACTTAATAACTAAAATTATTAAGTTATGAAATTCATCAAGTTATAAAATTATTAAGAAATTTTCATTTTTTTTGTTGCATTTTAGCTATAGTTCAGACTATCGTTTACCTACATGCCACCTGCTTGTTTTCCCCTTATATATTGTTTTTCAATATCTAGCCTGAAGTCATGTGCTATATTCTGGTCATTATTTGTATGTTGCACTCTCTTTTCTCTATGGATACTGACTAAATAACTCAAAAGGTATATCAAATTTTTAGCTGTTGTTCATTACATTGTAATTGTGTCATGTGACCCTACCAGTAGTCTAGTTCATATTCTAAGCTAATTGGTGTTACACCCATTCAAACATATAGGGTTGGACTTTACTTGTTTTAACTTCAAGATGAATGGTGTTAGTTAATTTATGGTCATGTTGGTTGTGTGAAATCAATGTTTATTTTAGGGAAGACAATTATACATTTTTATTTATTTGCCTCTCCTGTATACACGTAGTAGAGAAAAGATGTCGCCAACACTATAAGATGGATAATTCTTACGTTAGTAGAAAATAAATAAATGCAAAGTTGAAAATATCATGTTAATTTCAGAATTAAGAAAGGTGGGTATCCTATATAGACGAGTTGCACTGTTTGTTAAAATGTGAAACTGATTAACAAAAAGATTGAGGTGAGAGCTAGTGCACTCGATTATCACCTGACTAGCTTGTCCATTCAATATTGTATTGGGAAGAAAATCTTGTGCTATACTATTTGAAGAATCGAAACGTAGTAAGCCTTTCACAACTAAAGGTGGTAATATTGTATAATTGTTGAATATATTTATATTTTTTTCATGTAGGAAATGGATAATACCGAATGCAAACTTACATGAGACAAGGCATGGAAAGTGGCACATACAAGTAAAAAAAATAGAGAGGTGTTCCTTGTGTTGTTGGAAAATATGTAAGTCAATTAATTTTAGTTAGTTTAGCTAATTTTAATTTTAATTTACAGTTCAACGAAATATGATTTTGAAAGCATGGACACTAATGGGTATTATCTGAAGATATCATAGGATACATGATTTTTGATTGTAAATGCCTTAGAAATTGTATTATTATAGGATAAAATTTAATAGGCATGGAAAAGTACTTTGTAGCGTATTTAATGCAATTTAACAGAGATATGTTGTGTTGGCAAACAAAATGACACTTGAGCTGATGTATTCTGTTTAAAAACTGTTAGTAATAAAATGAACAAAATAATCTGTATACAACAAACAAAATAAACTGTTAGTACTTTACCGCTAATGAGTAAACAAAACAAACTGTTAGTAATTGCAGTGATCAGCGTTTATAGATAAAGAACACATTTCTTTTGCTATTCCATCTGTTTCACTTGCTTATATCTTTACAATCTATAGTGATGATGATTACTTCAGAGGTTCATCATATCTTTTTCTCTATATAGATTAGAAATTTATTAGTTTCCATGATAAATACATGGTTGACTTATTATGAATATTCGTCGGAATACACAAATGTAGTTTTAGATCAGGGTTGAGTTTTATTATGAACGTTGGTCAGATGTAGTTTCGGATCGCTGCAGTGTATTTCTATAAAAAAAATCACACTGGTGCAATTTCAAATATCATTGGCATCTTTTAATAAAATTGGCCAAAATATTTTAGTAAGAATAGTACAGTTTGATTGGAGAAAATATAAGAAACTTGGCTAATACATTTATAAGTCAAGTACCTACGCAACATCTTGCAAGTTCATTCCTACACCCTGAAGATTCTTTACAATAGGGATAACAATATGTATATTTCTTTTTATCATTCTATCCTTGCAATATATCCCATCAGTCGTTTTCTTAATGTCTTTGGATCAACTTTAGCTACTGCCACCCATTGAGCAACACAGCTAACAAACTTGAGTGATTTATTGTTCTACCCAATAGTCATTAATTTGAGCACTAAATAGTATTATCTCTTTAGGCAAGCATGAAGCAACTCTTAAATTCTTAACACATAAGTCACTGATTATTTATTTACAGTAATATTAGAAATATATTAAGTATATTAGTTTTGAATGTTTCAACTTGCTAGAAACATCATGTAATTTTACATTTTCGGCTGTGTTTCGGCTGTGTAGTTTTGGTTGTGTTTTGGCAGTGGGTGATGAAGGTGACCGTGGTATTGATGTTGAGTAGGATGGTGTTGATGAACTTAAAGGATAGTGGATTAAGTGACGGGTTTTTTTGTAGATTGTGGTCGAAGGTTGCGATGTATATTGCGGGTTGATGGAGTTGTGGTTTTGGTTTTTGGCGAAGGAGCACTTCCGATTGGGACGGAGGTGATATCAATTTTGAAGGAGATAGGATGATGAAGTTTTGTTTGCAGTTCAGATGGAAGCTTTGTCATATGGCTGGAGTTTCATATTCGGTATTTGAAAATTATAAGGAACCATATACACAGGCCCACAATTTTAACAATTTGATGATATGTTAGTTTTGAATTTTAGTTTCGTGTTTTCTACTATTATAAATTTGTATAAATATAGTTGAATGAAATACTATAATTTGTGGTGTTGGTATGAAGTATCCTTTATGGTGTTTGTATGAAACATAAATGTTTGGTGTTGTTCTAATTATTGATCGTATGTTTTCTTAATGTTAATACTATATATTTTTTGTATAGATTGTTTGTAGCTGTAATAAAATATTGGTGCTATATAGTTTGTTTGATATGGTTTTAGTTATCACGGTTATAAGTGTTAGAAAATAACCTTTCGTAATGGTTATAACTATGATATAATTTACATTTGTCATGGTTTTAAGTGTTAGAGTTTCCTTTGTGGCAATGGTCATTAATGTTAGAAACTATTGCTCTATCACGGTTATAAGTGTGATACTATCTAAATTTCCCACGGTTATAAGCGTTAGCAATAGCCATTTTATAACCGTGAGTAAATACTGTTCTGACACGGTTATAAATGTGATAATATCTAAATTTATAACGGTTATAAGCATGAGAAATTACTATTTTTATCACGGTTATAACCGTGAGAAAAAGTGTGACTGAATTTTTCCACGGTACCTATTTTAACGGTTATAACCGTAAAAAATTAGTTTTTTCATGCTTATAACCGTGAGGAAATTGCCTTTCTGGTGTTGTGCATTGATTTAAAAACAAAGTAACCAATTCAACATCTACTCTTTAAAAAAAAAGGTGGCAACCACTTCGAAAGCTATATAGAAGACCCTTTCGAAAGCATTGTTTCGACTCTTTTGAAAGCATTTAGTAAAATAGGAAAGCACATTTCATTGGAAAGTAAAACAAAGGTTTCGGCCCCATTGAAAGCAAGGGTTTCGACTCCATGGCTTCCGCCTTTCTCTAATCCATTATGTGGTTTCGGCTGGTTGGTTTCAATTGGGTCGAAGCGAAAGCATTAGGTTGAAAGGTGGGTTCTAAAAGAGGGGAACCTACTTTTCTGAGTAAAGACTGAATTAAAGTCATTTAAATTGATTATTTTATAACTAACTTGCCTATTTGCAAACATTTAATTGGTTATCTTAAAATTTTCAAATTCTTTTTCAAAATAACTGCCGCATACTTTTAGATCTAAGTAAGGATTAATATAACAAGTAAGTCCTTCCATTAATCAAAACCAATAAAACAATTAAGTCCTTTATCTAAAATAATTTTATTTCCATAGTAAATTACTAGGAAAAATCCTCAAAAATCATAGAAATTCCTTTTGAATATATTATCTAACATATAAAAATTCCAAATCCAAATTCTCCATTAAATAACCAAAATTAATATATAGACCCAAATTTTCATATTTTTCTTTGAAAATTCATAATAAATTTTCCATAGCTTGAAAAATTACAAAAATGAAAACCCATCTCCAAGATCATGTTTCACATAACATATAATTGCCTTATGGCATTCGATACTCATTATAATCGGTTTTACCCTTAAAACCGTATAAATCAATATTCATCCAGTTTTATTTGAATCAAACATGTTATAAGATCCAAGCATATCATCAGAAATCATCATAATGGATTTAATCTTAGACCTAAAATCAAATAATCATAACAATAAATTAGATATGATTTAGATTATTATTCACCTTGATTAGGATAAGGACTTTGAGATTTGATTGAGATTAATCTTCCTTCCTTAATTCCTTAGCTCTTAATTTAATTTCTCCCTTTCCATCCCTAGTAATGATCGGCTATTCTCTTTTTTTACGTTTTATGTTTTTGGGCAAAGTGAACGTGAATGAAAGAAAACATGGGTCTAAGGTATTAAGGTGTTGTGGTGTGCAATTACCTTAAATACCCTTGTGTTAATTACTCTTTCAATTAACATATAAAACCACTTGTAAGCTCATTTGTTTAATTTAAGCATGATCTCTAGTTTATTTTCAAGTCTCAATCCCCTTCTCACCCCAATTATTTACATTATT
The DNA here is from genome assembly GCA_030765085.1 of Allium cepa. Classification (NCBI taxonomy): domain Eukaryota; kingdom Viridiplantae; phylum Streptophyta; class Magnoliopsida; order Asparagales; family Amaryllidaceae; genus Allium; species Allium cepa. Next base: position 838,986,451 of record CM060935.1, on the reverse strand, counting down.
CTATTTAGTTTATCTAATTAAATCTCATGAATAATGTTATCAAAAATTAGGGGTGTTACAGACTCCCCTCCTTAAAGAATTTCGTCCTCAAAATTCAGTAAGGACTAAATACTAAACATAACCATCATCTGTTAGAACTCCTAACAACCATACTGCTCACCTGACTAGTAAAAATCTATATAGATCTAATATAGAAATACCCTCAAGAAGTTCAGGATAATTATCTCTAATCCTGTCTTCTATCTTCCATATACAGTCCTTCTCGTTGTCGCTTCACAGAACTTTCAGCATCCTAACTGTCATGTTCCTTAATCTTTTCTTATCTCTCACTACAACATGAATTGGTTGTCTAACAAAAGTCAAATTAGGATCTACTACCAAATCTTCCAACCCCGTTGGAGGAATAGTAGCCTTCAAATTATGCACTTACTTGCGAAGATGAGACTGTGAAACACATTATGGACACCTGTCATACTGCTCCGCAACTCTACTCTGTATGCAAACTTTTCAATCCTCTCTATAATATGGAATGGACCAACATATCTTGGTGTCAGCTTCCCTGACTTTCCAAATCGTACTACACCTTTTATCGGTGATACCTTAATGAAAACCTAATATCCGACGGAGAATTATAGGTTTTTACGCCTCTTATCTACGTAACTCTTTCTAGACTGAGCTTCCTTCATCCTTTCTTGGATCAAGTCAATCTTCTGTGTTACCTCTCTGACCAGATCTAGACCTAAGACTAACCTATCTCCAGTCTCCAACCAACATGCCAGTGATTTGCATGGCCTTCCATACAAAGCTTCAAAAGGCGTCATTCCTATACTAGCTTGGTAACTATTATTATAGGAAAATTCAACTAAATATAGGTGATCTTCCCAAGGTCCACCAAAGTCTAATACACAAGCTTTCAGTAAATCCTCGAGTACCTTGTTGACATTCTCTGTGTGCCTATCCGTCTGGGGGAGATATGTGCAGTGCTCATATCAAGCTTTGGTACCTAATACATCCTGTAGACTCTTCCGGAATTCACCAGTGAACAAAGCATCTCTATCACTGACTATACTACTAGGAACCCCTATGTTCTTCATGAACAAATAGCTAAAACAGTTGCCGTCCTTGTTGACTTAACTTGAGTGAAATGTGCACTCTTGGCCAAGCTATCCACTTTGACCATATACTTTCATTTTCTCTATTTGACCTTGGCAACCCATCTACAAAATCCATGGATATTGAATCCCATTTCCAAACGAGAACCTCTAAAGGCTAAGGCAACCTACTCGGGCTCTGATGTTTGACCTTCACTTGTTAACAGTTTGCACACTGCCTAACCCATAAGCCAACATCTGTCTCCATACCTTCCCAATAGAGGTTTCTCTTCATATCTTGATACATCTTGGCCCCTTCCAGATGAATCATAAACTTGGACCAATGGCTTCTCTATGAACTTCTTTCCTTAAGTCCTTAACATTCAGAATACACAACTGTCCCTTCTTTCTTAACCATCCTCTCTAGTCAAGACTAAAATCCTTTAGATCGTCGATCTTTGGCCCCACCTCAAGCCTTATAATTTTCTTGGCTAACTCTGGATCCTCTTTCTACTTAGAAGCAATCCTTTTATCAACATTAGTCGAACTTCAAATCGGACAACATGGTTATACTCTAACTTGAACTAGCAACCGATCTTAATTGCACACTACAAGTAGTCAAAGCTTCTAAATCCTTCCACTCTGCCAACATAGCTAAAATCACATTCTAATGTTTTCTGCTAAGAGCATCCACTACCTTGCTTCCTTTCACAGGTGTATAATCTATACCAAAATCATAAGCAGCCAAAAATTCCAGTCATCTCTGCTGTTTCATATTCAACTCCTTCTAGGATAATAAATACCTTAAGGACTTATGGTCTGTATATAGCTCAAATCTCTCCCATAAGAAATAATGTCTATAAATCTTCAGTGCTAAGATCACAACAGGCAACTCCAAATCATGGTTAGGATATCTCACTGAGGTCTAAGCTGTCATGAGGCATAGGCAATAACTTTACCCTTCTGCATCGACACAGCTCCTAATCCAGTCCCACCGGCATCTATATATACTAACAACCCTTGATTTCCATCTGGAACTACTAACACGGGTGCATTGGTCAACAAATGTTTTAACTTTAGGAATGGTTCCTCACATTTTTTGGACAAGACAAACTTCACATCCTTCTTGGTTAACTTAGTCAAAGGTGTTGCTATCCACTTCCATGATGAATCTTTGGTAGTAGCCAGCAATCCAAGAAAACTTCTAACCCCAGTCACTGTCTCTAGTCTCTTCTAGTTAATAACAGCTTCGATCTTATCTGATTGACTGACAAGCCCTTTTCTAAAACCATGTGACCAAGAAACTTAACATTTTTCTTCCAAAAACGATACTTGGAAAACTTTGACTTTAGCTGATGCTGCCTCAACGTCTCAAGCACTACTCTAAGATGATCTTCATGCTCTCTTTCATACTTATAGTATACTAAATTGCCATCTATAAACATCAACACAATCCTATCCAAATACTCTCGGAAAACCCGACATCAAATCCACGATGAAAGCAGGAGCATTCATTAACCTGAATGGCATCACTAACCACTCATACGAACCATACCTAGTCTGAAATGTTGTCAATGGAATATTGTCCTCTACCACTCTTAACTAATGGAATCTATCACCAACCCAACTGGAAAAACACTCTGCCCCATACAACTGATCAAATAGATCGTATATCCTCGGCAAAGGATATTTATTCTTAATCGTCCTCTCATTCAACTTACGATAGTCAATACACATCCTTGATGACCCATCTAGTTTCTTCATAAACACCGCAACCACTCCTCAAGGCGAACTATTTGGTCAAATAAAATTCCTTCCTTTAAGATCCACTTGCTGCACCTTCAATTCCTTCATCTCGGTTGTGTCATTCTGCTAGGTGGTATACTCACAGGTTAAGCTTTGGGGATAAGAAACTCAACAGCTTATTTCGATGGTGATCCTGCAACCAGCTAAAGATATCCGCAAGCTCTCTTGCTACATGAACCTGATTTAACTCGTCTCCCACTTCTATAGCACTTAATAAAGTACAAACACTTCGGTCAGAATTCTCTACTGAGAATATGATTCGGTTATGACTATCAGGGTGTCTCAATAATATTTCTCTATCCTGGCAAAATATCCTAGCCTCATTCTTACCTAACTTATCCATGCCCAAAATGATCCCAAAATTTACGAAATCAAAAACGTACAGACTGCATGCAAACTTGTGACCTAATAAGTTAAGTTTTAACTGGTGACATCTCATCCCTAGAGTTGCATACCCTCCTACTAGATTTGCAATCCTTAATGAAGTAACAAAGTATGTGGTTTCTAAGCATAACTTATCAACCAAACTCTGAGATATAAATGAATGTGATGCAATGGTATCAAATACTACCCTAATCGGTATACTCCGAATCAAAAGCATACCTTCCATCACAGTCTTTTCTTTTTCAGCTGCAGTTGGCCTAGTAGTTGACGGCCCAATAGCAAAGATTTTTCCCTTGTCCGTCCTGTCTGGTTCTGGACACTGATTCTTATAATGCCAACTGATCACAGTTGAAGCACTTCACCGCCTTCTTTTCTACAGCCTTCTTCCCTTGCATGACCAACGCATATGCGTATAATGGCCTTTCTTGTCACACTTAAAACAGACTAGATCAACCTTTGCCTTCTTGATAGCATCTCCCTTCTGGGTTTCCTTCCTCTTAAAGAACTTTCTATTCTTTCCCTGAAAACCCTGCTTTCAACTTGCTTCTCTCCAGCACAAATAGAAAGCATCTCCTCATGGTGGATTATCTCCATAATTACATTACAAGGATCGCAGAAATATGGTAGGGTTTCCCTTGTAATCTCGAGCCTCGGTCCCCGAATGAACTTCTCATTCCTCATGATGACGGTGTCTATAGTAGCATATCCATATCGGGACAACTCATCAAACTTAGTGGCAAACTCAATTACTAACATCTCTCCCTACATCGAATCCATAAACTTTCTCAGCAATGTCGATTTGGCAACTTCAGACAAAATCCTGTTTTCAGATCTCCCTAAAATCTTCCCATGTTAACTCCTCCTTCGGAACCTCGACAATAACACTATTCCACCAATGAAGTTCTGTCCCTTGCAACTGCCTAGAGGCTAGCCTTCTCTTCTGCTCATCATCAAAAACTTCAATGGCATCCCGTTCCTATAAATGGTTTCTCACCAAGACCGGTGTAATCTCTGCTCAACTTAGTATAATTATTCCTAATTAGAGCCATAGCATTACCTACTCCAACATTTCCAACAACACTGGTTGCAACACTTGCTTGCATCAGATTGACGAAGAACTAATATGCCATCCCCATATCTAGTGGTGGATTTCCAACAACCACATTGGCATCGACATTTTGTTTAGCATTAGCCTATCGATCCGAGTTCCTCCTGGTGGTGCGAGCATTTTCGTTGGTTGTGGTGCTTCCTCCACCGAGATTTCCTCTTCCATTTTCTGCCTCTATATCTTCCTTCTCATAAATCTACATTTAAGCCTCAGTAAGATACAGAAGAATGGTCTAAGAGAGGGCAATACATACTTATATATACATACTTAAATATCAAGTATAAGTACATTACTATAACGTTAACCCAAACCCCGACCTTATTTTCTGATCCATTGGATTATGTTTTGAAGCATCTTTTAGTGTTAAATTTCTTTTAAGTTTTCATAAACCTATGCTTTGATACCAACTTGTAACATTCCCCACTTGACGGTCCAAAACTAATGGCTACGGATGTTGCAGTCATCTATAGTTATTAATTCTCGACGAACAAATACCATAATGTTAGATACATTGATATAACGGAAACACATGGTTGTGGAAATTTTTTAAAATCAACAAACAAATTTCATATTCCATTTCAAAACATTTCAAGTCCATTACATAATCCCAATGCGAGTACCACATTTAGAGAAAATATAATTATTAAAACATACGCTAAGAGAGACATATGAAGATGCCCTCTTGGATGATCAGAGTATACAACCAGGCAAGCACACAAATTTTCCTTTACAATACAAACACAACGGAATCAAAGTAGAAAGAACTCTTATTATCTAATAAACATAATAACATAATAATACCAACACATGTGGTTTAATATACTTGAAATCCTTTTCATGTAAAACATGATTAATCCCTTTAACCTATTATTTTATCAAGGAAATCTTCTTCAAAAACTTCACACCTAAAACCATTTAGAAACTCCTTTATCTTAGCCATGGGTTTTCCTTCAAAATGAGATTGGGTTATTTGTTTCGAAAACTAAAGCTTTCGAGACCTTAAAACTTTACTTTCGAAACCTTTGGATAAGCTCCTTTGAATGCAATTAAGTCTTCTTTTCAAAACACTAAGCATATGCCTTTCAATACACTTTAAGTCATCTCATTTGAAACCATCAAAACAAACATTTTGAAAGTACTAAAGTATTACTTATTAACTCTTAGAAGCATAGCTTCAAAACCATTGGAAATATCCCTTTCGAAACCATTAGATTTATCCTTAAAAAGAACTTTTGGATCGAAGTGGATATATACGGAAGTAACCATTTCGAAACCATTTACCTTTAAATAAATGATTGGGGAAAAATTAATGGCTTCGGAATCATCCGTTCGAAAGCATTAAATCATTTAAGTAAAACCTTTGGAAGATAGCATCGAAACCCCTTTCGAAGCCATTTCCTTCGAAACCATTAAACCCTTTCGAAAGCTTTAGGAAGTGGCTTGTACAAGTACAAAACAAAATTTCCTTTCGAAAGCATTGATGACTTCTATCCATTCGAACAGCATAAGGTCGGCAGCATGGTTTTGACTGGGTTGAAACCACCCTTTTCAAAAGCATTGATTTGAAAACAAAGTAACTCAATCGAAAGTTACACTTTAAACAAAAAGGTGGCAACCCCTTCGATAGTTATTTAGAAGAACCTTTCGAAAGTATTTGTTTAGAATCCTCCGAAAGCATTTAGTAAAATACGAATGCACATTTCTTTGGAAAGTAAAACGGTTTTCGATCCTATCGAAAGCAAAGGTTCCGACTCCATAGCTTCCACCTTTATCCAATCTATTATGTATCATCATTGTGATACCTTATGTATTGGTTTCAGCTGGTTAGCTTTAACTGGGTCGAAGCGAAAACATGAGGTTGAAAGGAGGCTTCTAAAAGAGGCGGAACCTACTTTTCTGAGCAAAGGATGAATTAATGCCATTTAAAGAAATTATTTTATAACTAACCTACATATTTGTAAACATTTAATTGGTTGTCTTAAACTTCTCAAATTCTTTCTTAAAAAAACTGCCACATACTTTCAAATCTAAACGAGGGATAATTTAACAAATAAGCCATTTCGTTAATCAAAACCAATAAAACAATTAAGTCCTTCATATAAAATAATTTTATTTCCATAGTAAATTACTTAGGAAAAATACCCAAAAATCATAGAAATTCCCTTTTAGTATGTTATATAACATATAAAAATTCCTGACATAAGTTCTCCATGAAATAATCAAAATTAATTTACCTAATTGTTCATATTTTCTTTTGAAAATTCATAATAAATTTTCCATCACTTGAAAAATTATAAAAATTAAAACCCATCTCCAAAATCGTGTTTTACATAACATATAATTTCCTCATGGCATTCGAAACTCGTTATAACTGGTTTTACCCTTAAAACTGTATAAAACAATGTTTAATTTTTTTTATTTTAATCCAATATGTTATAAAATCCAAGCATATCATCAAAAATCATCATAATGGATTTAATCTTAAATCCCAGAATCAAATGATTATAAAAATAAATTAGAGTTGATTTAGATTATTATTCACCTTGATTAGGATAAGGACTTTGAGATTTGATTGAGATTAATCTTCCTTGCTTTAATTCCTTAGCTCTTGATTTAATTTTTCCCTTTTCATCCCTAGTAATGGTCGGCTATTCTCTTTTGTTTGCGTTTTATGGGTTTGAGAAAAATGAACGTGAATGAAAGAAAACGTGGGTTTAAGGTATTAAGGTGTTATTGTGCAGAATTACCCTAGATACCCTTGCATTAATTACTCTTCTAATTAACATATAAAACCATTTATAACTCCTTTTGTTTAATTTAAGCACGACCTTTGGTTTATTTTCAAATATCAATCCCTTATCATTCTAATTATTTGCATTATTCTGTTTAATTTATCTAATTAAATCTCCTGAATAATGTTAACAAAAATTAGGGGTGTTACATGGTGACACTCTTTTGTCTTTCCAATAATTATTGTAGAGTAAAGACTATGCACTCTGGCTTGAAGCTATGAAACTCGAGATGGATTCCATGTACGAAAACAAAGTTTAGACATTGTCAGACGTACCCAAATGGTTAAAAATCATCGACTGCAAATGGATTTTTAAGAAAAAACAAAATGTAGATGGAAAACCAAAGACTAATAAGGCAAGGCTAGTTGCGAAATGATTTTGTAAAATTTAAGGTGATGATTATGACAAGACCTTTTTGCTCGTGGCCATGCTTAAGTCCATTTGGGTTATGCTAGTACTGCTGCATTCTGTGACTATGAAATATGGATTTAAAGACAGCTTTTCTAAATGGTGATTTAGGAGAAGCCATTTATATATTGCATTCAGTGGATTTTGTGGTCATTGGGAGTGAGGGCAACGCTTGCAATTTGTTGAAATCAGTTCAAATAAGTTTTTGATAAGGCAATCAAATAGTTTGGTTTTTATGAAAACAAAGAGGAAGTGAGCATATATAGTAAGAAACAACGTAACGCTATAGTTTTCTTATTGCTATATGTTGATAATGACACTTCATTGTTGCAATTGGTGAAAGCTTGGTTTTCTAGGAATTTCTCCAAGAAGCATTTAGGAGAAGCAGTTTATACACTTAGTACAAATATCTATAGAAATAGATCTGAAAGGCTGCTAGAATTGTTCCAATCCATGTACGTAAACACTATAATGAAAAGGTTCAGTACGGAGAATTTCAAGCATGGAAAGATTCCAACACAGTCTAGAATCATCCTTTCCAAGAAGAATGCTCATCATATCGATGAGGAGAAAGAGCATACGAAGAGGATTCCATATGCTTTAGCCATATGATCTGTTTATATAAAATGTTATGTGCTAGACTGAATATGGCATACACATTAGGGTGCGTAAGCCAACACCAGTCTAATCCTGAAGAAAATATTGGATGGCTGTAAAATGTATTCTAAAGTATTATACTAAGGGATTATTTATTATATAGGAGATTGTAGACCTCCTTATGAAGGGATATACAGATTTTAGCTTTCAAAATAATATAGAAGATGATAAGTCAGTGCCTGATTATGTCTTTACACTTGATGGCACAACTATCAATTGGAAAAGTTCCAAATAAGAGGCGATAATTGATTTGAAGATGTAGGCCGAGTACTTCGCCCACAATGAAGAAACTAAAGAAGCAGTCTAGATGTGTAAGTTTTTATGTAAGCTCGGAGTGGTTCCTGTTATAAAGAATCCTATGGCTTTATTCTGTAATAATAATGAAGCGATTCAAATCACAAAGGAACCCATAGTACACAAGAATTCATGTTATATCATTTGAAAGTTTCACCTCATTAGAGAATTCGTTGAGAAGAAAGAGTTCGTGATATAAATGATAGGTACTAAGGAAAATATAGTAGATCTATTCAATATGGGTCTAACTCGATAAGCTCTCGAGAAGCTAGTTAACGGGATAGGATTGAGATTTCATAATTGACTCAAAGTTCAATTGGGAGACTGATAGATTTAGAAGTATGCCCTTGGGAATTTTTGTAATTTATTATAAATTAATTAACTCTATAATTAATTCTCGTCTGTGATAAAGGTGTATTTCTTTATATTATATATTTTTTATGATGTGTTATAAAAAATTAAATATTCACTTAAAATATATTTCTTAGAAAATCGATAAATAGTGTATTTGTGATGGTAACTACAAATAGTTGTAATCTTGAGTATTATAACACAATATAATAAAAACATCATTTGAGGTATTTCTAGTTAATATGCATCAAGACTGGATATCGATATATACGTTGAAATTAAAGTATGTAATGCTTTCTAAATATTAAACACTGTATTACTCATGACTGCTAGGGGCATGTAGGGATTAAGTATAGATAACCCATATTTCAGAAGGTTTAAATCGATATTAATCTACACATGTCCAACTTAAACAATTTGGAACATAGATATTCATTTGGGTCAGTTAAGATAAATAAGAAAAGAAAAAGAAAACAAAAACAGAATCCCGCAGTGGAATGACAAAATGTAATAATCAAATAAACAATTCATGAAGCTGTTTACTATTCATTTGATTATAATTTTGTACAACATTTATCGAGGTTATATATACAGCAAAAACAAAATATAATGCAGCAGAACAATATGATGCAGGGAATAATAATAGTAACAATATACCAGATCTTCGTCTTCGTCCTCTAGAAAATGGTCTTCAATGCGCTAAAAACCTAAGCCGACCTGAGCATAATGAAAAGACAAAACACTCAAGTCTAGACTAAAACGTCCTTTTGTAAGTCAAATCGATATCACATATAACATGAGTGTAGTGGCGTCAAAGATATTTATGGGGATTCACATCTCCTATCTAGTATATAATATGCATGCAATAACTCAAGGGACGTTACGAGGTTTTACATCTCTTAAGGATCCACCATATTATTTATATATAGTATAATACGCTATATATATAATGTACAATTAGTAAAATAAATATTTTTCTTAGCGTTAAGGCTTTACATTAATCCCCGTTAACGCGTTTTTAAGCATTGTCGTACAATTTGCATATAACGCCCCAGTAGCACATCGGCGGATAGTGATGTCTCGTGAAACGAAAACACTAAAACAAAACTATAGTGGCCTTATACAGGGATAAAAGTATGACAGGGCACGTGAGACAATGCCCAAGATAGGATACTACGAGTTCGAGTTATAGGACCAGTGGCAACGCATCGTACCCACGATCACCACCGCATACATCCATCCCATATCGAGTCAAAAGGAAGTTATCCCAAAATCAAGGTGCACCAATCGAAACTAACAACAAAAGTAATAATATGGACAACCTCCAGAAAAATAGAGGAACGGATGTCCGCTAAGGGTAGATAGCCCGCTTGGCCCTATCAAGTCATCCTGTTTTAGTCATTTCAAATTGGAACAAGTGCCGAGGTCTATCCATCATCGTTCTCTTTGTTCAAATCCAGAAAACGACGCCAAATCTAATTACTTCGTTCTGGAGTCTCCTCCATGTACACATTTGTGAAAGTCATTTCAATATTGACAGAGGGTATGCCAATAAGAGTCTCGGTCTCTTTAACAACTAAACGTCATTTTACACACCGGTTAGTACTTTTACATTTCGAAATCGATTTTTACTTGATTCAAAATATCATATTCTCTTAAAAATCAATTTCATTTCAAAATTTTCATATTCATTCCAAAAATTATATTCAGTTCGATATGTCATATTCACTTGAAAATACCATTTCACTACAATATCTCGATTTCATTTTCCAAATCGTTTTGAATTTGTATTTAGGTTATAGCTTCATTTTAACTAAATTCGCATTTAAATCCATGATTTAAATATAAACAGTTTTGACTTTGGCCAATTTGAATTTTAGAAAATAGTTTGAAAATTTTTAAATAGTCTGAAAAGTAAAAATAGTTTGATATATAATAGTTTAAGAAAATGGTTTATATATTTAAAACGGTTTATATAGGAAATAGTATGGAAAAAAAATATTTTGAATATTTTAAAATAAATAGGTTTTAAATAGTTTATATTAAAATAATATATTTGAAAATAGTTTCAAATTCATACTGATTCAATTCCAAATCTTCCATTTCAAATCAATTTCAATTTCTAATTCAATTTAAATCGATCCAATTCCTATTTCAATTCGGATCAACTTCTATTCCAATTTCAATTCAATTTTCAATTTCAGTTCCAAATTGATTTCAATTTCAATTCCAAATTGATTTCTGTTAGTCCTTGAGATGATGGTTTTGATGACAACAACCTTAGAATAGGATTATAAAATATAAATACTAACATTATAGTTTAGAAAAATGCAGGATTTAACCATGCAGGTACCAAGAATGAAGACTATATAGTATAAAGATTCAAGATATCATGATTGAAGACTCATGAGTATCAAGAATATCAAGATTATCAAGAGTTCAAGATTTCAAGAATAAGTAATTTAATTAAGAATTTTGTTAAAACTCCTAGAAAAGCACTGGCATCTTAAAAACCTATTTATTTGTGGAATGGAATCCACATTGAGCCTGTTAAAGGGATGAGACCCTAAGTAGGATGGAACCTACGAAAAATCTAGTGGAACATTGTTTTGTATCCACTAACTTTTATTCAAAATATTTTTACAAATTTATATCTTGTTTTCAAAATGATTTCAAAACCTTCCTTTTAAAAGAATCAAAAACATCTATCATGGTTTTAAATATTTTTAGCCTCAAAATAATATTTATCTTCAAAATCAAATTATCCTTAGTTTTAAACTATCTTTTAATAATAATATATTTAACTTTTAATATTTATACTTGGATCTAAATATAAAATTATAGTAAAATTTTATGTATACCAAAATATCATTCTCTATATTTATTTATGTATTTTAACTATATTTAAGTATATTTGTAAAAGTTTAAAATAGTTTTAATATAAGATAAAAGTTATTTCAAGGAAAAACAAACCACCAAAATTTCCTTTGGGATGTCGACATACTCAAGATACCCATGTCGAAATAGTGGCAGTTGATTTCAAAAATTTGAATTTCAAAAGAATTTTCTATTGTCATATCCCTTCACGAATGGACATGGCTGTTGTTCTTCTATAAATAGGGGCTGTTTTCAACGAGTTTCTAATCATATTTTTCTGGTTTTCACTCTTCCTCTTCTTCCACATTGCTTTAGACATATTCCTACCATTACTCTGCCGAAATCAACATTAAATCTAACTAGATCATTTATGATTTGATTCTCTATCACTATAATTTCAGAATTATTCCATATATATACATTAAAAATAATAAGTGTATATATATATATATATATATATTAGAGTACTTTGTAAAAATAAATCATAGAAATTCAAAGACACGTGTCGACATGGTCCCCACCATGATGTCGGCATGGGTACAGAATTTGAAATTCAAAAACTGAATTCAAATGGTTGAATTTCCCTCCACCTTTTCACTTCATTCAATTCTCTGAAAAGGCATCTTTGACCGGAGAACGTGTCCTTTGAGAATCTATTTATTCACTATCTTTTATCACATCTTTTCACTTTCATTTTCAAATTCAAACTCTCTCTTCAAAACTTCAAGCTCTCTATTCTATACTCTAATGGCTTCTTCAAGCGACCCCTCCACCATGAGAATTTCTAAAAAGATAAAAGAGCAACTCTTCAATGATCCGGAGGCCATAAAAGCATACATCAATTATGCTAACTATGCCATCCCGAAAAGTTTGCTATATTTTAAGATTTCTCTTCTTATGAAATTGATTCTCTTTTTGCAAACAATCAAATTCTTAGTCTTATTGATGCTTCTCAAAACGATTTCGTTTGTTATCCAAATCTTGTTAAAATTTTCTACGCAAATTTAAACCATGGATTTTATATTGGAAATGATGACGAAATTTGGAGTAGTGTCAAAGACACTAGAATTGTTTTAAATTGTGATCTTTTGGGTACCATTCTCAATTGCAAGAGTACGGGAGTGGATCTTTCTAGTTTTAGTATTGATGAAAATGATCGTAAGACATTTCGTCACATTTTCGATGGAAATGATGATTTTGAATTCAAAAATTGAAACTTTCGACCAGAAGCTAGAATTGTTAATCTTCTTTTGCAATATACTTTGACCCCAAGATCGGCGAATTTTAACAATCCTACTTCAAAAGTATGCAAAGCACTTTTTGCTATTTTTGGAAATTATGATATTAATTGGGCGCAAGTTTTTTTGGATGAACTTCATCCCAAAAATCTTGAAATGGGTGAGAATACTTTGTATCATGGAATCTATCTCACTCGGATTTTTAATTATTTTGGAGTGGATTTCAAAGGAGAAGAATTTCAAGAAAGGTTTTCAATCATTCCAATATTTCTTTTATGAAAATTCCATTTGTTTTTCAGCCTTATGAGACTCTTGCCGAAAAGGAAGAACGTTTGCTCATGAGGAGATGAAAGAGGAGGAAGAGGAAGAAGAAGGGGATGGAATGGAAATTAAAGAAGAAGAAGGTGAAACATCTTTAGAAAGCATTGATTATCCTCCTAATCCAACCAATAAAACTCTTCTCAAAAGTCAAAAGACTATGGTCGAGAGTCAACGGATTCTTAACGATCCGTTAGTAAGAAGTTGGATAAAATTTCATCCAAGATGAAAAAGTTCATCTCAAAAGTCAGCAAGAAGCTTGGATTATCTTCATCTTCATCATCCTTTAACTAGTTTACGTTTTCATGTCTTGTTGTATTAGCTTTAGTTTGTTTTGATTTGAATGTTCGTGCAGTTTTTAATGTTTAATCACTGTATCGTCTTAGTGTGAAATGAAATTGAATTTCCTTTCTGTTATCTAGCTTATCTTATCTCCAGAATAAATGTTAGTATATTATATACATATATATATACATACACACACAATTATTCACAAAATCAAAATAAGCCATCAAAATTCACTACACCATGTCGACATCCCCCCTATGACCATGTCGACATGTACTGGTCAGAAATGACATTTCATTTTGAATTTGAAATTTGAATAACTATCTTATGTCTATTCATTTCAAACGAATTTCTACACCTATAAATACATACTTCTTCCAGAATTCATCACTCAATATTATTTCTTATCTATTTTTTCTCTCATTCTTCTCACAAACTAAAATATGTCCAATCCAATTCATAATTTATCCGAGAATCTTAATGAGACTCTTAATTCTTTCAAGAATATTCTTTCGTTCATTCTTCGAAACCAGCAACACTTATAGTTGAGTCAAATGCAGATGATCAAGGAGTAAGAAAGGCATTTCGACGCAATACAATGGATGATTTCCTCCCTGCATAAGGATGATAACGAAGCACATCCTCCAGTCTCTCTCACTAATGATAATGAAAATTGGGATGCCCTTAAAGCAGACCATATATTTGGAGAAGAAGGATGGGTGGAAGTTCCTCGTAATGTTTGATTTGCTTGCTTTGTTTGAGTTGAATTGTTTGCTTTGATTGATTTGATTTGGTTTGGATTGATATTTGGTGTGAAAAACATGTATAAATATGCATTGATATTTATATGATCTTTAATTAATTATCATGTCTATCAATATAATTATCTCTTAATCTATCTATTATATACTCCATTGTATAGTTTATTAATGCAGGTACTTTAGTCCAAGAATGAGGGGGAGTTATACAGTTTGGAGATTATATAGTTTAGAGTTAGTTTTTGTTGATGACAAAGGGGGAGAAATATAAAATAGGATAGTTAGGTAAAGATTAAGGGGGAGTTATTAGTTTTAGGAGGAGTTATTAGGATAGAAGTAATATTTTATGAACAAAGGTTGTCATCATCAAAAAGGGGGAGATTGTTAGTCCTTGAGACGATGGTTTTGATGACAACAACCTTAGAATAGGATTATAAAATATAAATACTAACATTATAGTTTAGAAATATATGTATATGCAGGATTTAACCATGCATGTACCAAGAACGAAGACTGTACAGTATAGAGATTCAAGATATCAAGATTGAAGACTCATGAGTATCAAGAATATCAAGATTATCAAGAGTTCAAGATTTCAAAAATAAGTAATTTAACTAGGAATTTTGTTAAAACTCCTTGAAAATCACTGGCATCTTAATATCCGATTTATTTGTGGAATGGGATCCACTTCGAGCTTGTTAAAGGGATGGAACCATAAGTAGGATGGAACCTACGAAAAATTTAGTGGAACATTGTTTTGTATCCACTAACTTTTCAAAATGTTTTTACAAAATTATATCTTATTTTCAAAATAATTTCAAAACCTTCCTTTTAAATGAATCAAAAACATCTATCCTAGTTTTAAATATTTTTAGTCTAAAATAATCTTTATCTTCAAAATCAAATTATCCTTAGTTTTAAACTATCTTTTAATAATAATATATTTAACTTTTAATATTTATACTTAGATTTAAGTATAAAATTATAGTAAAATTTTATATATACCATAATATTATTCTACTTATTTATTTATGTATTTTAACTATATTTAAGTATATTTATAAAAGTTTAAAATAGCTTTAATATAAGATAAAATTTATTTGCAAGGAAAAACAAACCACCAAAATTTCCTTCGACATAGTGGCAGTTGATTTCAAAAATTTGAATTTCAAAAGAAGTGTCTATTCGTCATATCCCTTCACGAATGGACATGGTTGTTGTTCTTCTATAAGTAGGGGTTGTTTTCAATGAATTTCTAATCATATTTTTCTGATTTTCACTCCTCTTCTTCTTCCACATTTCTTTATATATTTTCCTACCATTACTCTACCGAAATCAATATTGAATCTAACTAGATCATTTCTGATTTGATTCTCTATCACTATCTCAATAAGATTCTCAGTGCTATTCAGAGTTATAGACTTCTTTGTAATCAATTTAGTGAGAAAAGATGTGATTGTAGCCTTGAAAATCAATCAAGTAATAAAAGGTGTGATTGTAGCACTGGAAATCAATTGGGTGAACTTGTTGCCCGTGAAATCAAGTATGTCAACCTAGAGGATTGTGAATCTGGAGGGTGTACCTCATAGCCTTGAAATCGAGGGTGTAATTTTAAAGATTGCTTTTGAAAGGAAATCTGTACTTGTGTTGGGGACTGGAAGTAAGGTAGCTCTGAACCAGTATAAAATCTGGTGAGTTCTTTCCTTTACTGCTTTTACTTTATTTCTACATCTGTGTTCATTTCTGTGATTATATCTGTGTCTGAATATTGCATACATTTGTGTTCAAATTAACATAAATTCAAAAAGATTTAGTAATTCCTTAAAACACTATTCACCCCCCTTTAGTGTTTGTCCTAGCTTTAAGATCTGTAATCCGCATTTCTCACAATTTCAACTTCAACTACTCAATTCAATGGTTAAATTTCAACTCAATTCTCAATTTTAAACCATTTTAATTTATATCAATTTCGAGTTCGATTTAAAAATATCAATTTAAATTATTTGAATCAAATTTAACTTCGATGCTCAATTCAATGTTCAAATCTTTAAAATAATTCAATCCAAGCATAATTTTGAAATATCCATTTAAATTCTTTGGCTTTGATTTATTTCAAAGTTCGAATAAAAGTTTAAATATTTTTAACAAATCAATTTCCATAACTTAAATCATACTTAAAATATACATTAAATTTCAAATTCGGTTATCTAAACAATTCATGTTAACAAATTTAAATTTCAACATTCCAAGTTCAAGTTCGAAAGTAATTCAATATCCATAAATTTGATTTTTATTTCTTTAAATCAAAATCATTTAAATAATTTCAAACCCAAATTTTTATCATTTAATTTAACCAATCTGATGTCCTTGTAAAATTTTCTACCCTATGGCCAAGTGATCAGTTATTTCAGTTTAATTTCAGAGATAAATATATATCATTTTAATTCAAATCACAGTGTCAAAGGTATAATTTTATCCTGTATCTTAATTTATGCGAAATTATTCAATTTACAATTTTATATATTGTAAATAATTTACCAGGTGATTACGGGATATATATAAAAATAGATAAACATCCAATCATCGAAATATCCACCAATTGGCATTCATCACAATCAATCATCCAAACGATAAAAATATCATAGCAATTAACTAGTCATCAATAATCGAGAGTTTACTAGTAATTTAGTTCCAATCCAATTTAACTGTTAATTCAAATCTAAACTAGTTAATTTAAATGGCAATTTAGATGTCAGTTAAAATTATCAAACAACAATCAATACATTTAAATCACTTTATAACTTTAAATTTAATTAGCATAAAAATATTCTAGTACTTTGTGAGTGTCATAAAGCACTCATATTTTATTTGAAACTGAAAATTTTCTCAGCTTGAAATAAATTCTACTTTGACTCTATGTTGTAGATGACATCGCTTTGGTTCCAATGCCACTCGTTTCGTTCGAAACAGATCTCGTACGCAAAGGATAAGATTTTATTAATGTAATGATAATTAAAAATTTAATTAACTAAATTAATTAAAAAATTAAGCTAACCTAACCTCTCCTCTTCAAACACGAAAGGTTTCCAGGCTTCGAACCTACTCACGATCGTGTTCTTCCACGCGTTCACCACAAAACTACCACCGGAGCTCCATCAAGGAACGCCACATTAAGCGCCAGCCCTGGAGCCAACTCCAGCACCTTCCCCTCGTGCATGCTAACCAAACCCACCGAACGCCAATCGCCTTCACCAGATGCACTTCTGACCCTTGTCCTAAATGTGCTGCCTCAGCCACCTTGACCCATAGCCTTCTACCATGCCACTATTCCCCAAATCGCGGATGGCCGTAACATTCCCCCAGGTCGCTCATGACTTCAACATTTTTTTTCCTTTAGACATCGATCGATCTGAGTTTGAAATGAAAGATGAAAGGGGCTATAGGTAGACGAAATAGCCCAATATGGATGTACGAAATATCAAGGAAAGGGTGAGTATATATTTTATTAAAAATTAGAAAATATCTAGCTTCATACGTTCGAAATTGTTGAACTCCAAATAAAACGTGCAGCCTGATCTTCTATATACTATGCCCCCATTCCGAACACAATGGAACTAGTTTTGAGAGCCAATTGCATCATATTTAAAAGATAGCATTCCAAAATCAAATTATTTTAACTAAATTACTTAAGTTAATTTCTACACGTTTCAAACTCGCATGGCCAAATGATAAATCTATCGCTATGAAACTTGAAATCCTATAATAATTCACTATTATGGATCCGATGAAGCAGGTTTAGTCGAAATCCGAGACAGTGGCCGAAATGACTATTTTTACTCATTAATTCAAACAAGTAATTTCCAAAAATTAATTTAATCACCCTAAATTCAATTTTAAAAGTTTACTATCATCATTCTAGTTTAAATAAAATTTAAATCAACTTTGAAAATCATTTTCATTCATATTAAATTCAAAATTCAATTATTTATATAATTCCCAATATTAAATTTAAACAATTTAATTATCCAATAAATTACATTAATAACCATTAATTTCAAATGAATTTTAATTATCAACAAATATTTTATTTCTATCTAATTAATTCAATATTTATTATTCATCTCCAGTTATTGATTATAGACATAGTCAATATATGGAATATTATTTCAATACTTATTATTGCCTAAATTTTCAAAATTTGTTATTTCAAGATTTTATCTAAGTTCATATTCAATAAATACATTGGTAAATCATTAAATTTTTATTTCTAACCATTTTAATTCAATAATGATATTAAATTTAATAATTTGAAATAGTTAAAATACGGGTCGTTACACTCTCCCCCACTCAGAACTTTTTGTCCTCGAAGAGGGGTCAAGTAGAAAATATGTAACAACCAAATTTTCCGTCATTTGATTTTGAAAATTTAAATGGTTTTAAATATTAGATTTGGGATACAGATTGATTTTTGGATATGACGATTTTGGTCAAAATTATAGAATGAATTTAAATTTCAAATATAGTGATTTATCGTAATGCGGAAATGGTGAATAATTGAAATTTTAGTTAAACATGAATCGAAACGATTTCTATTGTTGATATAAATTATATTAGAATTAGAATTAGAATTAAGTCAATAAATTTTTAAAACTAAAATATCAAGTGATTTTATCAATTTTTGAAATCGACAATTTAATCGACGCGTTAAAATAGTGATCTGGGGCACAGTCTCGGAATTCGATGGAACTGGTTTCATTGGATCCATAGTAGTGTATTACTATCGGATTTTAAATTTTGTAGCGTTTGGAATTACCATTTGGTCGTACGGGATAGAAACGCATTGAAATTAATTATCGAAAAATTTATATTTTAAATGGGTTCAAAAAGCTATCTTCCACATGCAATTGAACTGGGGCTCGAGACTTGTTCCATTGCGTTTGAATAGGGGTATAACATTAGGAACGCTAGATGACACACCTTGATAGGAGTTCGGAATTTTAAGCTACCGTAAGCAAGATATATTGGAATTAAATAATAATATATATTTCAAAGTCAAACTTCAACCGTTTTAACATCGCATATCAGCCACCCTATCCCATTCACAAGCCAGCCTACGATCGTATCCACCTTCCATTTTAAAAGTTGCTTCTCCCTCTCTCTTGTTTAGTTCATTCGAAATCCATTTCAGAGGGAAAAAAGAATCGAATGAATGAAACGCTAATTGGTGAGCTGTGGCAAGATTGGTGATGCTCGTGTATGTTTTATTGGGTGCGATTGAACATTGAGGAGGGTAGGGGGTTCGATAGTTTTATATGGAGCTAGGGCTTGGGTTAATGGCATATTTAGATCGAGAAAGGTGATTCAGAGATTAGATTCGGGTTTGTGAGGAGGGGCAGCACCTTGGTGCGAATTCTGGTGGAGTGCAGCTCACCATTAGGAGGTGCGACGCTGTCAGGACGTGGGAGGTGAAGTTGGGTCGTGTTTTGCTCTGATCGATCAAACCGTGGATTTTGGGCGTTATCGCATAGCCTGCATGAAGGGGTTTGAGATGGAAGTCATCGTTCGTCGTTCACGATTGTTTAGGGCATGTCACTGATACATGGAGAGGTGCATGTGCAGCAGTAGTTCGAATTTAGGGAGGGGGAGAAGATGACGAGGAAGGTGATTAATTTTTTTTAGTTAACTTGTTTAATTATCTAAATTATAATAATCCAAATTCTTATAAAATCCATATTTCTTTCATACGAGATCTGACTGAGGCGCCGTCTTTGTCGTTGCATTCGTATGAGTAAAATCTACGTTATGGAGTTTTCTAGGAATAATTTGAAGCTAGTATGAATTTTAATTAAAATTAAACGCCTATTTAGTTTAATTAAAACGGAACACGAAAGCAACAATAGAAAAATTTTGTGAGTAAATCTCACTCATTTGGATACTAATTTTATTTTAAAAGCATAAATTTTTTATTATTGGCTGATTAGATGAATTGATCAATAACTATTACTAGTTGAATGTTATATTATATATAAATATCAGTATATATATTAGTAGTTGGGTATATTCCCACCGATTGGAGCGGATGAGACACCATGCGCCCCACACAATAGCGGATGACCCTATAGTACCGCAATATCCCACCTTGAAGCGAGATTGGTATTATGTTACATAACATCTATGGATGTCGGGAAACATGTTGGAGGGATCTAACTGGATTCCTTAAAATTATATTGATTTGTTTCATATATATGATATATAATGTGATTGAATAATCTATTATAGATTGTTGTGTAATTTGACTTATTGGAAACTATAGTAGCACGGGCGCAAATTTTGATATTTTAAATACCATAAATAATATTTTAGAATTTTACAAATAAATTCAAAGGTGATTTTTGAAAATGAAAATATTTATATATAAACTGGAGTATTCAATAAGAAATGAGTTTGGATTGAATAAAAGATTTGATTTGGAATTCACTTAAATATTTTGTAAAGTGGTTCAAATAAATATTTTTGAAATTAATTTATACAAGGAATTTGGAACAACCGATTTTAATAATACATCGTAAATTATATATAGAAGTTGAAATCGAGTTTTGAATAGATTTGGAATTATAATTGGATTTACTGAGAAATAGATTTCCAAATGGAATTTTAAATAGAAATCAATTTGTAAATGGATTTTAGTAATATAAATTGGTTATAAACTAGAAATGAGTTTATAAAGTTAAAACAATGTTTATAAATAAAATGGAATGATTATCATTTGATAAATTGGGAATACAAATTCACAATGTGAATTTAAATGTTAAATATGTAAATCGGTTTAGAAAGAAATAGTGGATTATATTTTGGAATTGGAAATAGTTGTCAAATTGGAAATGTAGATTGATCTGTAATGAATCGAGAGAGATTTATAAGTAAAATCGACTATGTTGAATCTTAAAAAAAAATAGTTTTTTTTTCAAGAATTAAAATTTGTTTTCAGAAAAAGTTTTTTGTTTATTAAACTATGTAGTTTAAAAGCTATTATTTGGACTAAAATATATCGGCAAGATAGTTATTCAGATATTTAATTTGTTGAAAAGAATTCTAAGTTTTATAAACAAGCTTTGTAAATTGATCTGTATTATTTTTAAATGAATTGGAAATTAGTTATCGTTGTTTATTTAAAATGGATTTTGATATTTTGAAATAATTACTTGAATGTGTTTGAAAATTTACTATTATTTTTTAAAATGCTTATTTTATAAATATAGTGTTTTGGAAATGGACTGAAGTTGTTTATAAATACTGTCGAGATTTGTAAATCGGGTATTATTTAATGGATGTGATTTTATAAGAGAAAATTTATAATGGAATTTTGAAAACTTGAGGAAATATCCAAAATGTTTAGATATGAGAACTTTGAAAATGAATATGAAAATAATAGAATTTATAAATTGTTAGTTGGGATTATAAATATGAACAATCGATTTTGGAAATTGTAAAAGGGATCAATATAAATTCCAAAGATTTATGAGATAAGTTATGAAATATTTCCTAAGTTTGATAATAAAATGATCTTGGAAAATATGCTATAAATATTTTTCCTAAGTTTTGAAAGGAGGATTTTGGAAATATTTAAGAGTGAAATGGTTGGTATAGATATATTTTTCTAAGTGTGATAAATTGAATTTGAAAATATTTTTAAGTGTTGATATGGTTTGAAAATATCCTTAAGGATATAAGGATTTGAAATTGTTTTCAAACGTTGGAATACTGAAAGAGATTTGAATATATATACGTTTAAAGATATTTGAAATGAATGTTTAATAGAATATGGGCCTAGTGAGTGTTTAGGTGTGTAATTTGATAGTTAAATAACCGACTGTCAAATATGGCCAAATTCATTAATCATTTCGTAGAGACCGGGATCAGATTTAATTGTTTGAAAACCACTTCGATCTGATTTGTGTTATCTCAAAGATAATGAAGATGGCGATTTTGGAGATCCAATTTGTTTAGACCCAGAACAGTTTGTATGGATGAATGCTATCATTTGCATCGTGGTCTGGAAGGCAGAGTTAGCATTCCAAGAATAATGTTATTCTTAAGGTATTATGTAGCCTCGAGCCTCCTCAACCGGAAATGACTAAAACATGGGAGATGCAGTAGGGCTTAGTGGGCCACATCCAAGTAGGGTATATTATCACTTTTCTAGATACCCTTGGATATATTATAATTATGGATATGGTTGTGCATGGATAAGAGAGCGCTCGATAGGGTGGGAACACCCGGGGCGATAATTTATTCGTACTATCCAATAAGGGATAGGCCGGCCCTGTGTTGGTAGGGATTGTTAGATACGATGTAGGTATATTTTTCTAGAGGTGTATTGTGACGGGCGGTATCCCAGTGCCATGTCATTGTATGGAATCCAATATCCACTACGAGCCTGTACGGTTTTAGTCATATACCAATATGCTAAAACGTGAGATGCGAACATTTCATCATTTTATAGTTTACTTTCTATAGACACTATTATAATATCGAATGATTTTGATATAAAATATTTTGGTTATCGTAAGGTAAAAACCCACTTATTTATGTGTGGCATGGTCTTATGAGATACTTTTGTTTCCAAAGGATTTTGATAACAACAATAATTCAAATTGAGTGTGTTTTGTCACGCTGGTTTTTTAGACCGACTCGTGCTTTATTTTAGTATAATGCTCGGGTCAGACTGAGTATTACAGATTTAGGTTAGGATGCTATGGAGCTCAGAAGACGAGCTGTATGAGTCTTAGGCATATCTCACGTACTTGATTGTATTCCACCAGGTCTGTTTGCTGTATATTCAGCACTTGCGAGGACAAGTTATTAAAACTGTCCAGATTGATTTGTTGATTATTGTACTCTGAAGAAGGTATGTACATGAAATGTATAGATTCTTTTTGTATAAAGATGAGTTACTATATAGTATATATTTTTCCACTGCGATTGTGAGATACTGTGTCATCGTTTCTGTTCTTCTTCTATCCTTTTTCTTTTTTACCCCTAATGATCTTGTATTTCCGGCACTTGACCGCTCGGCATGCTATACAGTGAATGTATTGATGTCCATTTTCGAGGATCGAAAATCCAGGTTCGTTACAGTTGGTATCAGAGCTGAAGATTAAGCGAGAACCTTGGCTTTGGTGGGTATTACTCATTAGAGATAGGGTTTGTAGTACCCTAGAATGAGGTTGAGTGTATTAATAGGTATGAGCACGTATGTGTTAGCGAATATAAATTGTTTTATATTGTGTTGACTTATCAGTTGAGTGTTCGTAAATTCTGGTCGGTATGGTCTGGACAGCTGTATTGATAGGGGTTTCTAAACTCTGAATAAGTCAAATCGGCATAGTATTGTTTTAAAGTGGGTAAATGAAATAATTTACCCAGATTATATTTTGATATAAGGGAAATAATTTTTTGAAATTATTATAATATATTGACGTGTTTGGATGTTATTATTATAATCAAAACAAGATTATAAATTAGAATGGCCATATATCCCCAAATTAAAAATAATAAGTATAAATTATACAAATGATTAAAAATAAAATTTGATTCAAACCAAAATTTGGAAATTTAAATCTCGGAGAATTTTGGAAATGATTTCCTAAGGAACTTTTATATAAATGATGGTGATATTAGTTTTGGAATAAAAAATGCTTTAAGTTGGATTTAAAAATAGATTTTGGAAATGATAAAGCACTGAACTCACTTCAGTCACTGGGAAATAATCCTGGTGATGACTGCGCAGCATCATCACTATTCATTTTCGAGTTTCTAAGTGATGTATTGCTACCGTGATTATTTGGCTATAGAATTGTTTTGGTAAATTCAGGTTTTGATTTAAAAATTCCAAAAGTAAGATTTGGTATAAAGAAAGGGATATATATTTATATATGGGCTTTCAAAATGACTTGAAATAGAATCGAGTGATTGAATTCTGAAATTTCCAATTAAATGAGAAGTGAAACTAAAAGGGAATAAGTTTTTGAACTAAAACCTGGGAAATGTGAATTCCAATATGAAATTAAAATTTAACTTATGCAAGTTAAATAAATTAAATTTGTAAAAGGAAACTATATAGATTTGAATTTAAATTAAGTTAAGTTAAATAAAAGAAATGATGTCAAAGCGAATTGGACATAAATTTGAATCGTAAAGTGATTATATAACTATAAGTTATAAATTTTGAATGGAATAAAATTTAAGTGAAAATTATGGAATTGTGAATAATTAAGTTTGAATAGCTTACAAAATTAGAGTCAATGGAATAAATATATACTTAAGCTATAAAGTGGCGTATAATCTTGAGTCAAAAATTTTAAATGCGAAAAAAAATAAGTTGATGTAACTTATAAATTGGAAAAGTGGAATAGAAAAACCGAAATAGAGATGGTTTAATATTTTTGAAAAGAAATGGAAATCCGATTTTGAATTATAAAATCAAGTGAACTCAAGCCAACCCAATTGAAGTGATTTTTGAAATAATATTAGATTTTGAATTATAAATAGAAGTGAACTAATTAAATAAATATAGTAGTTAATTGAACATGGAAATGGAATCGGATTTGATTTGTAATAGGGTGGATGTGAATTCAAGTATAAATAGAATTTAACTTAAGTGGCTAGTAACCGAATATTTTTTGAATGTGTTAATGAAAAAGATATTGGTGGTGAATCGAGATGAATAGATTGAATGAGCTAATAATATAAAATGGGTGAAATATGAATTGGATACAAGCGAACTGAATGTGAATCAATTGAAATTAAATAAAATGGTATATGAATCACTTGAAAGTGAATAAACAAAATGGGAATCATTAAATGTGAATGTCCGTAAGTAAGATTTATGAATTTGAAGCGAATAAGTTGCATAACTTAAAAATTGAACAGATGGAAAGCAAACCAAATTGAATAAATGGCTAAACATTTGGGCGAAGCAAATAAAATATGGAACAGACCTATGAGGTGTAATTTAACTTAAGTTAGTTAAATGAAATTGAATTTGATTTGTGATAAATCAATAAACTGAATATGATTGGGAATATTGTTGATAATTATGAAATTCAACTTAAGTAACTAATTTATGAAATGGTTTGTAAATAAATTGACATAGATTGGATTGATGATGAATTTAAAATTGAGAAAACAAGATTTTGTGAATAAATTGAATAAGGATTAATAAAATTTGATAAATTGATTTGGAATCAATTTAAAATTGCTATAAGCTTAAGTGATTATTTTATTAAATGAATATCACCGAATTCTATGGAAAAAATTGTAATTTGATGTAAACGGAAGTAAACAAAATTTGTTGAATCAACAGAAAGTGAATAAATTGACTTGGAATCCATTGGGAATCGATAGGAATATATCGGATATGAATATGAAATGAATATAAACGGATTGTTTATGAATCACTTGGAATTGAATAAAATGGTATGTAAATCAATTGAAATGAATAATCGAATGTTGGAACCTTATGATTATTGATAAATTCATGCCATGACTGCTTGGTTATGGAATTTATGTGATTAACTTGTTAAATGAATGAAAGTTATTAATTTCATATATTTTAGTACTTATGAGTTTTAGTTGAGTAAGTACAGGTACAAGAAGACCATTTGGCTAGATTTTGGTTGTGCGATTGCATATAAATTGAGCGAGCTCTCTTAATAATGCTAAAGTAAGGCATGTTTACGATTTAGCGTACGAAAAATAAAAATATTATTGTATATTGCGATTTCCGTCCATAAGACCCAATGTATATCTTTTTATCATATCTGTCATATTGGAAAAGGCTCTTCGTACAAGAGAGATTCTGCCAAAAAAATTTGGAAATTTAAGGTGTTAGAAAATTTTTGTAAATTTTTGGAAAATTTTTGTTAACCGAAATTGGATTTTGAATTGTAATTGAAGTAAGGGATTTTGGTTTAGAAATGAAAACTAATTGTTTTGTATAGAACTAAAGGATTTAGAAAAGTAAAATGTCAAGTTTTCACTAAGAAGATTTTGAAAGGTTAATGGGTTTGGAGCATTTTTCCTACCCTAGCAATTTTGGGGACGAAATTCTTTTAAGAGGGGAGGAATGTAACAACACGGATTTTCTGTCATTTGATTTTGAACATTTAAATGTTTATAAATATTAGATTTGGCATATAAATTAATTTTTGAATTTGAAGATTTTGGTTGAAATCATAGAATGAATTTAAATTTCAAATATAACGATTTATCATAATACGAAAATGGTGAATAATTGAAATTTTAGTTGAGTATGAATCAAAACTATTTCTAGTGTTGATATAAATTCTATTTGAATTAGAATTGATTAATAAGTTTTTAAAACTGAAATTTCAAGCGATTTTATCAATTTTTGAAATCGGCAATTTAGTCGACGCGTTAAAATAGCGATCTGGGGGCACAGTCTCGAAATTCGACGAAACTAGTTCCATTGGATCTATAATAGTGTATTATTATCAGATTTCAAATTTCATAGCATTTGAAGTTACCATTTGGTCGTAAGGTGTAGAAACGAGTTGAAATTAATATTGAAAAATTTATATTTTTAATTGGGTTCAAAAAGCTATCTTTCATATATGATCGAATTAGGCCTCGAGGCTTGTTCCATTGCGTTCGGAATGTGGTATAACATTATAAACGCTGGACGGCACGCCTTGATAGGAGTTCGGAATTTTGAGCTACTATAAGCGAGATATTTGGAATTAAATAATAATATATATTTTCAAAGTCAACACTCAGCCGTTTTAACATCACATATCAGCTACGCTATCCCATTCACAAGCCACCCTACAATCGTACCCACCTTCCATTTCAAAAGCTGCTTCTCCCTCTCTCCCGTTTAGTTTATTCAAAATCCATTTCAAAGAAAAAAAATCAATTGAAATAAAATGCTAATCGGCGAGCCGTGGAAAGATTGGTGATGCTCGTGTATGTTTTATTGGGTGCGATCAAACATTAGGGAGGGAGGAGTTTGAAAGTTTTATATGGACCTAGGGCATGGGTTAGCGGCCGATTTAGATGGAGAAAGGTGGTTTGGAGATTGGATTCGGGTTTGTGAGGAGGGGCAGCACCTTGGTGTGAATTCTGGTGGAGTGCGGCTCGCCATTGGGAGGTGCGACGCTGTTAGGATGTGGGAACTGAAGTTGGGTCGGGTTTTGCTCTAATCGACCAAACCTTGGATTTTGGGCGTTATAGCGAAGCCTGCGCGATGGGGTTTGTGATGGAAGTCGTCGTTAATCATTTCGCGATTGTTTAAGGCATGTCAGTGATGCATGGAGAGATGCACGTGTAGCAGCAGTTCGAATTTAGGGAGAGGGAGAAGATGATGAGGAAGGTGATTAAGTTTTTAGTTAACTTGTTTAATTATTTAAGTTATTGTAACACCCTGCATTTTTAGATAATTTAATAATCAAATATCGATGAATAGTGAAAATAAGCATTTTTGGTATTGTCAGAATATGGCCTCGAAACTTATACCATGGTGTTCATGGTGATTTTCTAATCAATTTCCATATATAACTTGTCGAAATCTCCGAGTTGGTATGAAGAAATTACGAGAGAAAAATAAAAATAATAAATAATCGAAAAAAAAGTAAGGCCTACGGGTCGACCAATAGGTCGACCCACAAAACACATAGGTCGACCCTTAAACACACAAGTCGACCTGCATTTTATCCTGGACGACAATTCATCCTGATATGTACCGAACATATTTAATTCAATTTTTATGCATTCTCAACCATTGTTTTCTAAATCCAATAATTCACCAAAGCATGTGATGTAGTTGCACCAAATTCAGTCCTAAAATCCGACGCTCTGAGATCCCTAAACACCATTATAAATAGGACCCTAGGCCTAGTTATTTTCTCACAATCATATTTTCTCCCAATTGGGTTCATTGCCTGAGGTTGAACCCTAAATAAAAAATATTTCTATGGAGAAGATCTTCGTACTAAAAATATTAGACGCCTTAGAAAGGGATCCGAAAAAGCCATGGAGCAAAGCTAAGGACGACATGTGAGTGGATTTAATTTTTTTTTTTTATGTTGATGATATATAATATCATTTTACTCCCATTAATTATTTAATTCAACATCTGAATTAATTTCAGTAATTAGTTCTACTAGTTAGTTATGTTGAAACTGTAAATTTTATAAGAGAAGTGTACTTTTATTTAAATGTTATTTATATGGAAAAGGAAAGGAATCCAATTAAATATAGATAATATCAGGCTTAAAAATTATAGAGAAAGACATAAGCCTAAAAGTGAGAAATTCACAGTAAATTATGTTAAAACGGGAGAAATGAATTAAGAAGGGGAAAATCCAATTTGGAAGTTAGTGATAGATTAGTTGGTTAGTTTGGAAAAGGGAATACATTTCCATAGTTCAATATTGTAAGAATAACGATAAAAGTAATTGCAAGAATAAAAGCAATACAAATGGAATTAGTGAAAAATAGAGTCATTATTGAATTTTGCATTATCCAACAATTAAAGAAACAGTAAAAGAAATATCTTGCAATTACGAGTTATTGTTAATAGCATTATTTAGTTTTAAAATATGGAAATAGGTTTTTAGCATAGTTTTTATAACCAACCAAATAGAATAGAACTGCTTTTCAGAATAAAAGAGAATAACACGAAGCGTTAAAGAAATTAAAGAAGAAGAAATAATCAAGTTAATTATTTGACAAGACTAGAAACAATAAACAGAAATTGTGACTAGATCTGCATTTATTGCGCATATAGCAGAGTAAAAAGTAAAGCAGTTATTATGATAAGTAACTTATGAGAGTTGGATGTAGTCCCAAGTTCATATTGTTATATAATATAAGAGAACTAAAGAAAATTTAGTATCATAATAAAAGAAGACGGACTAGAATAGAAAAAAGACATTTGCAATTACATTTATAACATGTAGGTTATAAAGAAAGCAAAGAATATAAAAGTGACAATTGCAAGTACAATTGCAGGTTATAATTAAAAAGAAAGAAATAAAAGAGGCTTATTTTATCAAACTTAGATCTTGGATTAAGTTAATAAGCGAAAAAGATAGCAGTGGCCCATACCTGCAGCATTCCCTTTCAGGTCTGGGATTGATGGTCTCACGAATGGGTGAGGCTAGGCATGCTGATTTGCGTAAATAAGTAGCCAACATAATAAGAAAATTAAACTAAACGCATAATAAAAGATTAGACGTACGGTCTGATAAAATGGTAAGGTGCATTTGGAGTACCCCAAAGGGAATTTTGATAAAGAGCCTAACAAAGCAGTTCGTCGTAGATTTTTAGTATAGAAAGAGCACGTCCAACTTAGTTATTTTAGGCTAGAAGGAAGTACGAGTCTTCAACGAGACAGAAGGATACTCTAGGATGGCCCTCTAGGGTAAGCTTAACGAAGCTGCACCCCCGGAGGCAGGTCTATAAATGTTCCATCAAGAAAGTTTGCCTTGATTGCTTTTGCATTGTAGGCCTAACGAAGTGGACCTTTGTAGGCAGTCGAAAGGTTGATGATGGAGAAGGATATTCGTATGAGATCATACTTTGGTTTGTGAGTACATTACAGTGGTCAGGACCCATAAGAATAGTCGCATGCGGGTATCAGCCATCATCAGTCAGAGCGAGTTCAGAAAGACTAGGGTCAAACGAACATGCCAATGATTCTTTCACTATCAAGACATTAGATGAGGGGCACAACCAATTGGATGTTTAGATTATTTGCAGTAGGGCATGCCAACTTATCTCTTGAAAGGTCTTTCAATTAGTTGAGGGGGGGCTGCATGGGACCATAGCCAAGATGAGAAAAGAGACAGGCCAAATAGAATATCTGTCTTGTAGGCCTAATGAAGTTTTCCTTCAGAAAATCCCCAATTGAGTTCCGTATAAGGCAGACCTTGTTGGCGGAGCTCAAGGAGTAGACATAACGATTACGCGTAGTCCTCAAGGTACGCATTGGGTGGTACATTATGGATGTCCGAGCATTGGTGCGAACTAGTGCGGATGCAGTTTCATGTTTTCCTAGTAGATGATGGAACATCTGTATTATAGGCCTCATGAAGTTGTCCTTTATAGATGTAGTTACTGAACGCTTTAGCAGCGAGACGATATAGTCATTTTCAAGGAGGATATGGAAGGTACTATGGGTATTACCCAAGGTCGATGCGGTCTTGGGCATGTAGCTACATATATATATTGGTTATTAGGTCTTAATCTACTAGGGAGAAGATGGGTACGATTCACGCACAGAGGCGAGAGTATTGTAAATCCAATAAAAATAATATAATAGAAAATGGAAATAGAAATGGTTAGAAGTGTATAATTTGTCCATTCACCAAAACTTTTGCTCTGACCCCCTCTTCATATAGTCCCATAGGTTAGATAGATGGCAGAACTATTCCTGCTTTGTGACACTTGTTTAGAAAGTGTGATTACCTTGGTGAGTATTTACCTATTACTATATTTTACTCAATTCGGTTGTGAGATATTCATTCGAGCTCTGATATAATTATCTTTACCTATTTGCAGGTATACCAGACACCTAACTCGGGTTTCAGTGGATTGGGGTTTTAGCATTTTTGCGAAAAATTCGGACCCACTGGAACTGGGTTGTTACAGTTATAAAAATCCAAATTTTTATAATTCATATTTCTTTCATACGAGATCCGATTCAGGCACCGTCTTTGCCATTGCACTCGTATTAGTAAAATCTTCGTTATGGAGTTGGATTGAAATAATTTGGAGCTATCAGGAATTTTGATTAAAATTAAATGCCTGTTTCATTTTAATTAAAATGGAACACAAAAGCAACAATAGAAAATTTCTTTGAGTAAATCTTACTCATTTGGATACTAGTTTTATTGTGCAAAAAATTTATTATTGGCTGATTGGATGAATTGATAAATTGCTACCATCAGTTGAATGTTAAATTACATATATTAGTAAAAATATTAGTAGTTGGGTATATTCCCACTGATTGGAGCGGATGAGACACTATGCGCCCTGCATAATAGCGGATGACTCTATATTGCCGCCATATCCCACCTCAAAGTAGGATTGGTATTTTATGTTATATAACATTTATGGATATAGGGAAATGGTTTTGAGGGATCCAACTGGATTCTTTAAAAATATATTGATTTATTTCATATATAGTGATATATGATGTGGTTGAATAATCTGTTATGAATTATTGTGTGATTTGACTTATTGGATGCTATAGTAGCACTAACCTAAATTTTGGTATTTTAAATACCATGAATAATATTTTTGAATTTTAATGGAAATTCAATGGTGATTTTTGAAAATAAAAATATTTATATGGAAATTGAAATATTGAATAAGAAATGGGTTTGGATTAAATAAAAGATTTGATTTGGAATTCACTTAACTATTTTGTAAAGTGGTTTAGATAAATATTTTTGAAATTAATTTATACAAGGAATTTGGAAAAACAAATTTTAATAATATGACATAAATTATAAATGAAAGTTGAAATTGAATTTAGAATAGATTTGGTATTAAAAGTGGATTTATTGAGAAATAGATTTCCAAATGGAGCTTTAACTAGGAATTGATTTATAAATGGATTTTAGTAATATAAATTGGTTATAAAATGGAAATGAGTTCATCAAGTAAAAACAATGTTTATAAATAATGTGGAATTATTATCATGCGATAAATTGGAAATATAAATTCACAATGTGAATTTAAAAATGAAATATGGAAATCGATTTAGAAAGAAATAGTGTATTATATTTTGGAATTTGGAAATAGTTGTGAAAATGGAAATGTAGATTGATTTGTGATAAACCGAGAGAGATTTGTAAGTATAAAGTTGGCTATGTTGAATTTTAAAAAATATTTTTTTCAGGAAGTAAGTTTTGTTTTTAGAAAAGGGTTTTTATTTATTAAACTATGTAGTTTAAAAATTTTATTTAGATTAAAATATTTCGAAAGTTAGTTATTCAAATATTTAATTTGTCGAAATGAATTCTAAGTTTTGTAAACAAGCTTTGTAAATCGATTAGTATTATTTATAAATGAATTAGAAATTAGTTATCGTTGTTTATTTAAAGGGGATTTCGATATTTTAAAATAATTACTTAAATGTGTTTGAAAATTTATTATTATTCTTTAAAATACTTATTTGATATATATAGATTTTTGGAAATGGACTGAAGTTATTTGTAAATACTCTCGAGATTTGTAAATCGAGTTTTATTTTATAGATGTGATTTTATAAGAGAAATCATATAACGGAATTTGGAAACTTGAGAAAAATATCCAAAATGTTTAGATAATAGAACTTCAAAAATGAATCTAAATTCACAAAAGAAGTTATAAATTGTTAGTTGGGATTATAAATAAGAATAATCGATTTTGGAAATTGTAAAAGGAATCGATATAAAATCCAGAGATTTATGAGATAAGTTATGAAATATTTCCTAAATTTGATATTCAAATGATCTTGGAAAATACGCTATAGTTATTTTTCCTGTATTGAAAGGAGGATTTTGGAAATATTTAAAAAGTGAAATGATTGGTAAAGAAATATTTTTCTAAGTGTTATAATTTGAATCTGAAATATTTCCAAGTGTTGATATGGTTTGAAAATATCCCGTTAAGGATTTGAAATTGTTTTCAAATGTTGGAATACTAGAAGATATTTGAATATATATATGTATATGTGTATATATATATATATTGATCGTTAAATAACCAACTATCAAATCTGGCCAAATTCGTTAATTATTTTGAAAAGACCAGGATCAGACTTAATTATCCGAAAACCACTTCGGTCCGATAAGTGTGTTATGAATTGTGATATCTTAAAGATAATAAAGACGGTGATTTTGGAGATCCGTTTTGTTCAGACCCAGAACAACTTATATGGATGAATGCTATCATTTGCATCGTGGTCTAGATGGTAGTATTAGCATTCCAAGAATGAATGCTCTTAAGCTAATACGTAGCCTCGAGCCTCATCAACGGGGAATGACTAAAACATGGGAGGTGCAGCATGGCTAAGTGGGTCACACCCAAGTAAGGTATGAAATCACTTTTATAGATGCCCTCAGATATATTATAATTATGGATATGGTTGTGCATGGAAAAGAGAGCCCTCAATAGGGTGGGAACATCCAGGGTGATAACATATTCGATACTATCGAGTAAGGGGTAAGCCGGTCTTGTGTTGGCAGGGATCGTTAGGTACGATCTCGGTACATTTTTCTGGAGGTGTACTATGGCGGACGGTGTCTTAGTGCCTTATCATTATATGAAAACCAATATCTACTATGAGCCTGTAAGGTTTTAATTGTATACCAATATGCTGAAACGTGATATGCAAGCATTTCAACTATTTTAAGTTTACTTTCCATAGACACTATTAAAATATTATATGATTTTATATAAAATGTTTTGGTTATCAAATGGTAAAAATCCGTCGTATTTATGTGCGGCACGGTCTTACGAGATACTTTTGTTTCCAGTGGATTTTTATAACAGTAATAATTCAAGTTGAGTGTGTTTTCTCATGTTGGTTTTCCAAACTGATTCAGGTGTTATTTTATTATAATGCTCGGGTTAGACCGAGTATTACAGATTTAGGTTAGGATGCTGTGGTACTCAGAAGGCGTCCTGGAGGAGTCTTAGGCGTATCCCATGTACATGATTGTATTCCGCCATTTGTGTATGTTGTATGTTTAGCACTTGTGAGGACAAGTTATTATAACTATCCAGATTGATTGTTGACAGCTGTACTCTGATGATGGTATGTATATGAAATGTACAAATTATTTCTGTATAAAGGTCAATTATTATATTGTATATTGTTCCACTACAATTGTGAGATTCTGTGTTATTGTTTATGTTCTTCTCCTATACTTTTTCTTCTTCACCCCTAATGATCTGGTATTTTCGACACTCGATAACTCGGCTGCTACACAGTGAACGTATTGACGTTGATTTTCGAGGGTCGATATATTTTATTCAAAATAATTAACTTACAGAACATAAAAATATTATTTGCAAAATCTTATGATTCTTCTACTACGCCACTCCGATCGGCTTATGGAAATTACAAGTTAGTTGTAAAAACAATTTATAAAATTTTAAAACCTCAAAAATTTTCTAGCACCCGGATTTACGGAAAATTTCAACAGAGTCTCCTTTGCCCCGCTCAATCGAATTTTTTTTCCAATACAATATATAGCCCTAATATATACCAAATATATCAAATACGCATCTTATCTTAATGATGAGGCATTCCATAAGGAAAATTATAAAAATGCGATATGTAATCTAAGATACATACTTTATTATTATTATTACAATCGAATTTGCTCATATTAAGCAAGTAAAGCAAACAAAATCCACGTATACACCCAAACGGTCTTCATATGTGCCTATCTCGACTAAATTTAAAATATTAGTTATTTATAATAAGATATAGAACATGTATGAATTAAATAGAACCATATTGCATGATTTTGAATCCAAATCGAAAGCACAAGCACAAATACACAACATACAACCATAATTTGTAATCAAAAAAGTAATGATAATAGTTTGCAACAAAAGAAATCATTAATCTATCAATATTTGTCCAATTAATCCAATTAATTCATACCTATGTGAATTTACATCGTTCAACGTCAGTATTTAATTTACACTTCATTTCTTATTAACATCTATTTTTTATTAACATTTAGTTAGTTTGTTTCAAATTTATTCACATCTATTTCATTCACATTCACTTTATTCAGTTCAGTTTGTTA
Organism: Allium cepa; assembly: GCA_030765085.1. Lineage (NCBI taxonomy): Eukaryota > Viridiplantae > Streptophyta > Magnoliopsida > Asparagales > Amaryllidaceae > Allium > Allium cepa. The sequence continues at coordinate 838,951,244 of CM060935.1, read as the reverse complement.
AATTCCAACCGTTTTACTTTTTGTTTAACATATCTCATATAAATTCATTTATGAACCATTTTGTAAAATTATTCCATTTAACCTTGTTTAAGTTGAGTCTTATTTTATTACCACTTAGTATATTGTCTTTGATGCTAATATCATTTATAAACCATTTAAGTTTATTATAAACATTTTATATAACGCAACTCATGTTTATTATTATTACTTTATATTTTAAGTTCATATTAATTCATTGATTCACTTCATTTATTTATTTCATTTATTAAAATTCATATTAATAATTTTACTTAAGTAAATTTTATTTTATCACTCAAATTCATACTAATGAATTTTTCTTTTTATCACAATCAATTTTATTCAACTTTTCTTAAGTTAACTTTCAGTTAATAATTTATTTCATACTCAATTAGGTACCATTCAATGTATTAAAATTCATTCATTTGCATTCAATTTATTTACATCCAATTTAATCAAATTCAATTACTTTCATAAACTTTGCTTATACTCATTTATTTTTTTATTCAATTCCTTTCACAACTCAAATTGCATTTCATTTTTTTATAATTCAAGTTCGTGTTTATTCTATTAATTCATTTTATAGCTTATGTGGAATTAATTCACTTTACAAATTTATCTAGTTATATTCAAATCCACTTTAATTCATTTCATCTTTATAAGTCAAACTTTATTTCATTTAATCCATTTATCGGTTTATTCAACTTTATTTAAGTTAAGCCTTTTCTTTTCTTGTTATTCACACTCAAGAAATTTAAAATTTGTTTTTAACTTAATATTCTCAAATCTATAAATTATTCAAACTTATTTACTTAAATTTCATTTCATTATTTTTATCTAATTCATTTTAAATACAATTCACCTTTATTTGAGCTTTCTTAAGTTAAACTTCATTTTATTTACTTCATGTCACTAAATTAATTTATTTAACAATTCATAGGTTAATTCTTTTATTTCATATATCAAATTCAAATTTCTTTTGTTTGCTTAACAAATGTTCAACCATTTTAAAATTCGGTTTTATTTTCCTATTCAAATTTATAAGTTATAAACTTATTTCTTATCTATACTATTTCAATTTATAAGTTCAAAACTATTTTCATATATTTGTCAAATTTTACTTGGAATATTTTTCACAATTAAAACTTGTTTTAACCGGAAATAAATTTCTTTTGGTAGCAATTCTATTTCAGAAACTCGAAAATGAATACTAGCGTTGCTCAGTCATACCCGAAATTATTTCCTAGTGACTAAAGGAGTTCAACGTTTTATTTCTTTCAAAAAAATTTCAAAATATATTCCTAGTCAAAACATTTCCAAATAATATTATGATTAATTTTATAGTCTTTGAAAACAATTTTGAAGGCAACATGATTTAAATTAAAAAATTCTCATCCTTTAAATCCTTGCTATTTATAAGCTATATTACAAATATACTTATATAATTTCATTACCATATTATGAAAATATTTCATTAGTTTACATCTTTATCATTATAAATAGTTCATATTGTAATTATATTTCAATACAATTTAATTATCGAATGCTTCGTGAAATAGAATTCATAAAGTATTCGTTTTATTTTAATTCAACCAATAATCGATGATAACCAAATATTATTATCTCCTAATGACTAACATTCATTAATAATTATGAAGGTATATGCAAGTTATCATTTTATATTTGATATAATTGAGGCAAAATTATTTCATTTTAAAATAATAATATGTAGACTGCCTCGTTTAAGTGTTTAGAAACCCCTATTGATAACATGGCATCCCGCATACCAACCAGAATTCATAAACAACTCAACAGATAAATAAATACAATATAAAACACTTTAAACCACTAACAAGTATGCTCTTTCATATATATATATACACACGGTGAAAACAAACTCGTTCTAGGGTATTACTACCCTATCTCTAATGAGTCAAACCCCACAAAGCTAAGGTTATCGCTTAACCAAAGCTCTGATACCAACTGTGATGACCCACATTTCGAAAGGATTTTATCGACTATAATCCACACTTGTCCAATTTAAACAATCCGAAACATAGATAATCATTGGGATTAATTAAAAAATAAGGAAAGAAGAAGAAAACAAACACAGAATCTCGCAGTGAAATGATAAAATATAATAAAAATAAACAGTTCATGAAGCTGTTTACCATACATTTGATTATAATTTTATACAAAATTTATCAGAGTTATATATACAACAGAAAAAATATAATGCAGCAGAACAATATGATGAAGGGAATAATAATTGTAGTAATATACCAAATCTTCGTCTTCGTTCTCTAGAAAATGATCTTCAATGCGCCGCAAACTCATGGCTGAACCGAGCGTAATGAAAAGACAAAACACTCGAGTCAGGACTAAAATATCTTTATGTGAGTCAAATCAATATTGCATATTACATGAGTGCAGTGGCGTAAGAGATGTTTATGAGGTTTCGCATCTCCTATCTAGTATATAACGTGCATGCAATAACTCAAGAGATGTTACAGAATTTTCCATCTCTTAAGGATCCGTCAGTTTATTTATATATAGTAAAATACATTATATATAATGTCCAATCAGTAAAATAAATATTTTCATTAGCACTAAGGCTTTATAGTAATCCCTCTTAAAGTGTTTATAAGTGCTGTTGTACAGTTTGCATATAACGCCCCAATGGCACGTCAGGGGATAAGGATGTGCCGTGATAAAACAACACTAAACCAAAATCACAGTGGTCTCATATAGAGATAAAAGTATGACAAGGCAAGTGAGGCAATTCCCAAGGTAGGATACTACCAGTTCGGGTCGCAATACTGAAGGTAACGCATCGTAGCTACGAACGCCCACCGCATACATCCGTCCTATATCGAAGGGAGGTTATCCCAAAATAAAGGTGCACCAATCAAAACCAACAACAAGAGTAATAATATGGACCAAGTCAAAGAAAATCAAAGAATGGATGTTCCCTAGGGGTAGCTAGCCCGCTTGGCCCTATCAAGCCATCCATTTTAATCATTTCGAATTGGCACAAATGCCGGGGTGTATCCATCATCGTTTTCTTTCTTTAAATCTAACAAACTACGCCAAATCCAATATTGACAAAGAGCATGCAAATAAAAGGCCCGGGTCCCTCTAATAACAAAACGTTATTTTACAACCTGATGGCACTTTTGCATTTCAAAACCGATTCTTACTTGATATCAAAATATCATATTCTTTTCAAAATCAAGTTCGTTTAAAAATTATCGTATTCACTTCAAAATTCGTATTTAGTTCGATATGTCATTTTCACTTGAAAATATCATTTCACTACAATATCTCGATTTTACTTTCAGAATCGTTTTGAATTTCAGTTTAGGTTATAACTTCCTTTTAACCAAATTCGCATCTAAATCGACGATTCAAATATAAATAGTTCCACTTTTACCATTTTGAATTTTTAGAAATAGTTTGAAATTTTTAAATAGTCTAAAAGGTTAAAATAGTCTTATATAAAATAGTTTAAGAAAACGGCTTATATATTTAAAAGGGTTATATAGGAAGTAGTTTGAAAAAAACAAAATAATTTGAATATTTAAAAAATGGGTTTTAAATAGTTTATATTGTAATAATTTATTTGAAAATAGTTTCAAAGTCAAAGCGATTCAATTCCAAATCTTTCAATTCAAACCGTTTTCAATTTCCATTTCAACTTAAATTGATTCAATTTCGTTTTTAATTCAAATTAACTTCGTTTTGAATTTCAATTCAATTTTCAACTTCATTTCCAAATTAATTTCAATTCCAATTCCAAATCAATTTCTTTTTCAATTATTCGATTTAACGGTTAAATTTCAACTCAATTCTCCTTTTAAACCATTCCAATTTATATCGATTTTGAGTTCTATTTCAAAATATCGGTTTAAATTGAATCAAATTTAACTTCGATGCTCAATTCGATGTTCAAATCTTTAAAATAATTCAATTCCGAGCTCAATTTTGAAATATCCATTTAAATTACTATTGCTCGGATTTATTTCAAAGTTCAAATAATAGTTCAAATCTTTAAACAAATCAATTGCCATAACTTAAATCATATTTCAATTATTCCTTAAATTTCAAATTCGATTATTTAAACAATTCATATTAACAAATTTAAATTTCAATATTCCAAGCTCAAGTTAGAAAATAATTCAATAACCATAAATTCATTTTTTTATTTCTTTAAATCAAAATCATTTAAATAATTTCAAACCAAAAATTTTAAAATCATTTAATTTAAGCAATTTGGTGTCTGTATAAAATTTCTATCCTATGGCAAAGTGATCGGTTATTTCAATTTAATTTCAGGTATGGATACATATTGAAAATCTATATAATGGAGATTGTAGTGTATGTGCAAGTATATGTGACTAAATATATGATGTAACTAGTATAAAATTAATATAGTAAAATATAAACTAAGCACAACAGGATTTTATACTGGTTCGGACCTCCGGTCCTACGTCCAGTCTCGAAGCTCCCTTTTGGAATTCGACTATCAAACACCCTCACTTCACCCGGAGGAATAAGCTTGGTTACAAAAGCTTGTCCTTGTCGAGTGTGTGTTCTATAACACGAATACTGACTGTTAAGTACAAATGCTTACCATATATATATATATATATATATATATATATATATAAAAGATATTGATTGAAGAGTTCTGTATATATGGAAGAGTGGAATACAAATATATGATTGCTAGGGATCAAGAATATATCAGAGTATAAGAGTAAAGAGCACAAGTAAGTAAAGTAAAATCTTCTCTTGGATTCTTGGTGTTATTTATAGCGGTAGAGAGATTCCTTGAGTAGTTGCATCCATTAACAAATGTTCTATGGTCGCTTCTGATGGTGATGAAGAGTTACAGCGAAGAGGAGCGAAAGTGTCTTTTCAATTGCGGCAATTGTAATTTCAATGTCAACAACTGAGTTCAGTTTCAGACGTCTGGAATATGTCTCAGACGTCTGGCTCTATATATTTTTTGTATATAGTAGCCTTTCAGACGTCTGAGTACATTAACCAGACGTCTGTTTCTGTCTGGTTTGTAATGCAGAGGATTTATTTAGATGTCTGGCTAGTGCACCCAGACGTCTGATCTTGTGCATGTTGCTTTTCTTGTATCCGTGTCATCGCTCTTCTGATTTTATCCACTTGTAGCCTCTTCATACGTTCTTTGAGTCTTGTTCTTGTCTCTTTAGTGATATTACTTTAGCAATTACCTGTGAATAGAATATATATATATATATATATATATATATATATATATATATATATATATGCATATTCGATTTCCATTGTATAGTTGTTGTCATCGAAACCATGGGATTGATTTCCTAATAATCTTCCCCTTTTTGATGATGGCAACTATTCAATGTACTTATATATAAATTATAAATCTCTCTCTGAATATGTGCTTATTCTTAATGTTTTATAATTATACTTATATTTCTCCCTCTTTGGCAAATAAATAATTTAACCAACCGTCAAAGATAAAACACAAAAGGAAAATTTCATTAATAATTCGAAATTGATTGCATACACAGATTTTGTCAATTTTACAAAAATTGAAATCCTAAAATCTATGATTCTTTTGGAAAATCTTTATCTTCATCCCCTGTTTCTTCTTTTTTATAAGTGCTAGGCTTTGTAGGAGATGTCAAAGCTTGCTTGAGAGGTTCGTCCTTAGAAAGTTTGGAATATTTTGCAGGAGGAGAAGGTACTGGGGTTGGCCAATCTTCAGAAGGTAGTGTTGGACCACGAACCCGTTGGAGTACTTCTTTAAAACCGATAAGACAGTTGAAAGAGATTATTCAACTGTGGCTAGGCATGTAGCAAATGATGTTTCAAAGTTGCCAATCCACTTAACCAAAAGTTTTCGATTTTGAGATAATATATGTTGATTTCTAAGGTGAGATCTCGAACACTTTCATTTGGATTTGTATCCGTTCGAGTCTCCATAATCTCATCCTGTCCTGGATAATCAAATGGTGTAGGAAGAGGTGGAATTACTTCTCAATGTTGTTCCTCCTCTTGAGATGGTTTATTGTGTGGTTGAGGTGGAGGCTCAACTTGTCTAGATTGACGATTGTGCGTCCAATCTTCGAAGGATATAAATTCTGGGGGAATCTCAGGTAAGTGCATAAGTGAGAAAAATTTAGTGGAAGCATATTTTGGTGAGATTTCTTCGAAGATCGATAGGTAGGACGGGATGTTATGCATGAAGAAGTCTCATAATATATGTTGGGTAAATAATTGATGGCCGTGATCGAGTCCAAAAATGTTTAAGCTCGTCAAAGATGAATTTGGCCCAATTCACCCTTGTCCTACTAAATAGAGCATATAAGGCTTTGTGCTCTAACTCGGTTATTTGCTCATGGCTTCCCCAACGTGGAACGATGGTATTGATTATCATTCGAGTAAAGAGTCGAGCTTTTGGACGTAGATATTTAGAGGCAAACTTTGGCATTTCATCTTCCCAAATTTGATGTGTTATACTATTTCTTGGCTTGAAGCGCATATCGGGAATGATGTATAAATCTTCGCCCGTGTCAGAACATCCCAGGGTTCTACCTATTATGCCAGGAGTTAGTCCAATCGTGTTGCAATACACGCTAGAGCAGAGCCAGTTATCTTCATCTTCAGTGTTCCACATTGAAGTGCTATCCAAATTTGCATAGAAAAGAAATATTGCCAATTGATCGATTTGGATGTCAGTAGGAGTGAATGAAATCTAGGTTTCTAGTCCGGCATTCTCACACATTTCATCAAAATCATACATTGGAAATTTAAGTAGGTTATAGAATGGACCTGTGTGAAGCTTTTTCTTTGGTATATCTTCATACCTCTTGATTGAATGTGGTGCTCTATTCATCCATCTTTCAATTTGATCATCTGAGCAAACATGAGGGTTTGAAGGTGATGTTGGTTGGTCTTGTTTTCGTTTGGATATCTTGGGATTTTTAGTTCTAGAAGGCATTGTGATTTGAGCTCGCGTAAAAAGGAAGTTTTTGAGAGAAAAATCGTCACTGGGAAAATCGGAGCTTAGAAAATTTTGAGATGAAAGCAAAAAATGACGTTATCTGGGCTAATTTAAAGAGTCGATTGAATTTCATACATCTAGAATCTAAATCAGACGTCTGGTTTGTCCAAAATTGAGTACAGTAGAAAATTTCTGACGTTTGGTTTTTGGATTAGACGTCTGGTTTGATCGAATTTGTAAAATTTGATAGTTAGAGAGTTTACCAGACATTTGGGTTAAAAATCAGACGTGTAAAATATGTTAATTTTTTAGAACTTTGTGGCAGAGAAATAATTCAGACATCTAGGTCGAATTTCAAACGTCTGAAATTTTCTGATTTTTATTTAGAAGAGATATCAAATTTTCAGACGTCTGGGGGTATATCAGACGTCTGACATATGTATGGTGCTTAAAAAATAGACGTATCTTAGAGCGTCAGACGTCTGAGGTCCATATCTAGATGTCTGAAATAGGCAATTTTTCTAAAAATAGCCTAAAATTTAATGGTATTGCTTATTTTTCGACTCTCTATTTTATTAAAAATAGAATGTAGTAATATTTATGTCAAACAAAATAACAAATAAACATAGATACACATATAATAACGTATTTAGAAGGTGATCGAGTTTTATGATCTCCTGACTTGTTATCCTTCCATGGTTTAAGTGGAGACCGTATATTTCCACGTTCGTGGGTTCTCGAGGAGCTTGAAAATCACCTTGGCGAAGGAGTATGATACGAAGACGAGGGATCCAAAGAATTGCAAGGTTTTGAAAGTGATTCATGGACGTCTTTCTTCCATGATGTACAAAATTTCATCGCTACTTGCTCCATTAAGCTTAGCCGACGTGCCGGTAACTTTTTGTTCAAAATATAGTTCTTGTTGTAGATATATATGTTGTTTCTGATAGTGATGAATTTCATTAATTTTCTCCTTTGTGTTAGGAGAGGCAAACCGGGATCTTTTGGTCTTCTTGCTATCGGGGGTAAATCCCATGTGATATGAGGACCACTAATACGTTCGGTTCCTGCTTTGGTGTAGGTGTAGGAAGTCGTTGTGGTGTATCAGCCGAGCTATCCGTCGTAGGTGTCGAGGTGGATATATAAGAGTTCTCAGAAGACATGGCTATATTTTTTTTCTTGAAGAGGATATGAATATTGTGTATATAGTTTTTCTTGTTGTATAACTATTTATATATAAGTTGAAAAAAAAACTATTTATAGAAAAACTAACTATCTAAAAAATTAAAGGTGCAGAAATTATTAGTTATAGTTCGTGGGTAGAAAAATAAATGACTAATCATAGCCTAAATGAAGCAGTGATTATTTAGTGAGCAGATCATGAAGAGATCAAATCCCTAAATTACGTTGGAGTTTGATAAAAGTTTGTTCATTTAGTGGTTTTGTAAAGATGTCTGCTATTTGATTTTCGGTATTTACTTATTCTAATAAAATAGTTCCTTTTTCAACATTGTCTCATAAAAAATGATGTCGTATATCTATATGCTTAGTTCGTGAAAGACTGATAGGGTTTTTTGATAAATTTATTGCACTTGTGTTATCACAAAATATTAGAGATTTGTTGATAATTTTGTTGAAATCCGTAAGTGTTTGTTGCATGTATATCACTTGTGCACACGCTAGAGCTGCTAAGATATATTTGGCTTCACAAGTAGATAAAGAATCACAATTTTGCTTTTTGCTAAACCATGAGACTAATGATTGTCCGATAAAGTACATGTTCCACTAGTACTCTTACATCTGTTATACATCCACCAAAATCCGCATCGCTATATGAAACTAGTTCAAACGATGATCATTTAGGGTAAAACAAACCATGATCTCTAGTACTAGATAGATAACGTAAAATACGCTTAACAGCTCTTAGATGAGATTCTTTTGGTTTTGCTTGAAATCGATCACAAAGACATACACTCAACATAATATCGGGTCGACTAGCCGTCAAATAAAGTAAAGAACCAATCATGCTACGATATAATTTTTCATCAAAATATTTTCCGTTATCATCCTTTTCTAAGTGAACAGTGGTACTCGTTGGTGTTGGTTTACTCGAAGTTTTATCCATTTCAAAACGACGTAATAGATCGTTACAATATTTTTGTTGATGAATAAAAATTGCATTTTCAAGTTGTTCTATTTGTAAACCTAAGAAGAAATTTAATTCTCCCATATGTGACATTTAAAATTCATTTTTCATAGTATTTGAAAATTGATTACATAGATTTTTGTTCGTTGAACCAAAAATGATATCGTCAACATAAATCTGTACAACTAAAATATCATTATTTTCTCTTTTAATAAATAAAGTTGTATCCATTTTGCCTATTTGGAAACTAGATGTAATTAAATGATTTTTAAGACGTTCGTAGCATGCTCGAGGAGCTTGTTTTAATCCATTTAATGCTTTGTGTAATTTAAAAACATGATCGGGATATTTTTCGTGAACAAATAATGGGGGTTGTTCTACATATACATTTTCTTTAATAAAACCATTTAAAAAGGCACTTTTGACATCCATTTGAAATAGTTTAAAATTGTGATGAGTTGCAAATGTGAGTAATGTACGAATGGCCTCTAATCTAGCTACTGGAGCAAAGGTTTCATCATAATCGATACCTTCTTCTTGATTATAGCCTTGAGAAACTAAACGTGCTTTATTTCTAACAATATTTCCATTCTCGTCTGCTTTGTTTTTAACTACCCATTTTGTTCCTACAACCGATTATTCTTCAGGTCTTGGTACTAATTCCCTTTTTTATAATTTTTTGGTTCAAAATTTGACACAAATGCTATATGGCTTATTTGATTAAGTTGATTTCTAATTACTCCAGAATTGAGATCTCTAATGATATTGTCTTTTGGATGATTCTTTAGAATTCTAGGGGATGACATCAAAGTGTTATTTTGCATTCATTATTAATAGAATTTGTTAGTGGAATAATTTCTTCTTCATCATTAGTATGATGATTAAAAAGATTTTCAGCGAACGAAACGTGTAAACTTTCTTCAATAGTAGTATTTCGTTTATTAAAAATTCTATATGCTTTGCTACGATCCGAATATCCAAAAAAGATACCTTCATCGGACTTCGGGTAAATTTTTCCTAAGTAATCTTTTGTATTTAATATAAAACATTTTGAACCGAAAATTTTAAAGTATGATACTTTAGTATTTCTTCCAAAAAATATTTCAAAACAAGTTTTTTAAGTCATAGGAGTATGGTTACTCGAATCAACACATAACAAGCTGTAGCAATAGCTTCAGCCCAACAATTTTTTGGTAGACCATTACTATTTAATAATGTTCATGCACATTCAATGTTCTATTTTTTCTTTCTACGACACCATTCTATTGAGGTGCGCGAGGAAAAGAAAAATTATGACTTATTCCTTTCTTATTACAAAAATTAGTAAAAAGATCGTTTTCGAATTCTCCTTCGTGATCACTTCGAATATTTTTAATTTTTCAACTCCATTTGTGTTTTAATTCTTTTAGAAAATATTTTGAACATACCAAAAGAATCGCTTTTATGTTTTAAAAACTGAGTCCATGTATATCTCGAAAAATCATCAACTATCACGAAAACATATTTGTTGTGATTTATAGATCGTAGTTGTGTTGAACCAAATAAATCTAAATGTAATAATTCTAATGGTTGTTTTGTAGAAATATTATTTTCAGATTTAAAAGAGCTTTTCTTTAGTTTTTCAATTTGACAATCGTCACATAAATTTTCCACTTTGTAATTTATTTTAGGTAGACCTCTAACTAGCTCATATTATGCCAATTTATTAATATTTTTAAAATTGATTTGACAAAATCATTTATGCCATAACCATGGATCATAATGTTTGGCAGTTAAACATAAATTTGAATTTTTATTTATACCATGTTTAATAAATAAATATTTTTGTAAAACCTTCAAATACAAGTTGTTTGTTATTATCGAAAATATTACATCCATCCTTTTCGAAATTTATTTGAAAACCTTTATTGCATAATTGACTAATACTTAGTAGGTTGTGTTTTAGATTTTCTACTAATAAAACATTTGTAATAATAGGAGAATTAGAAATACCAGAGTTGATGACTTCTCCAATGCCCAAGACATATCCTTTTGAGTTATCTCCAAAGGTTACCGTTTCACCATCGATGTATGTTATATTTGATAACATTTTTGAATTTCCGGTCATATGCTTGAAACATTCGCTATCTAGTATCCATTTCTCCTTATTTTTTATGTTGGATACATGCAAAATAAAGGATGTTTTAATTGGTACCCATATATTTTGTTAGGGTCCTAATTGTTAGGCGAAGGTAGTCATACCCAAGATGGTTTAGTACCTTTATAAATATAATTTTTATTATAGACTACATTCTCTAAGAAATTATTAATATGTTTTGTCTAATCAAATTATTATTTGTCTTAGGAATCCAAATTTTCATATTTTTGGTATTCATATTAGACGCTGGTAGACTTTTAGTTTTGTTATAACTAATTTTTTTAGCATCATTTCCTTTTTGTTTAGAAGTATTTTTAAATCCTATTCCATTTCTATTGCCTGATGGTTTTGAAGTTTTGATAAGATTTTCCAAATCTTGTTTTCCTTTATTAAATTTTGACACATTATTTGTAATTTTATCTAATTTTTCTTTTAATTCTAAATCTCCAATTGATCTAAGCTTCAAAAAAAAAGAAGAAGATTCCAGGCCAAGCATACTTCATATATTTGAATATTATTAAAAAACAATGGCGCCTTCTTGCTCTCAGTATCCTACTTCTTCAACTAGTCTGATTAATGCTTATCCTCGCTTGCTGCAACCCTATTCTTTTTCTCAATCTTTCTTCCAAAAGAAGTTTTTGCCCCATTCAGATCGTACGCTGATGTTGTGAAATCTCCTTCGTACAGTCAGAGGGATATTCATAATAAACAAAGAAAATTATGGATTGAAGGCAAAAGAGGGAAATCGTTCTGTTTTATATGCGGCGATGTTAATCACTTTGCGAAATCTTATAGAGATCCAATTCGTTGTTTTGCTTGTGGGCTTTTTGGTCATAAAAAATTCGACTGTTCTGTTAATTCGAAGAATTCCTTATCTGCTCCTTGCGATATGGTCAATCATGGGTTCCAATTCGTGTTGAATTATCTTCTTTTAAGAGGGATTTTGCTCGATAATCTTGGGCTTAAAAGACAAGAATGTATTTTCTATCTGGAGGAGATGTTTAAGCATTTTGACGTTATTAATTCGCCAAATATCGGTAAGGTTTATCGTGATCGTTTTGGTGATCCTGAAATTTATTTTGGTAAATCTGAGTCGGTGACTACATCTTGTAATTCCAAACATTCTTTGATTGATCATGGTTTCCAGTTTGTACTGAAATATCTATTTTTAAGAGGTCTTCTATTGGATTATCTATAGCAAATGAGAGATGTGGCCTTTAGATATCTGGAGGAATTATTCAGGCATTTCGAAGTTATTAATTCATCGACTACTGGTAATTGTTATAAAGATTATTCTGGCAATCATGTTGACCATTCTGGCAATCGTGAATCTTGTTCTACAAATTTCGGTTCGAATGTTGACAGTGATTGGGAGAGTAATTTCAATAATATGGTTTTTACTGACAGTGTTAAGTCAGATTGCTTTCGTTCATTCGACTCTATGCTCCTAGACCCTGGTGTCACTGCATTGTATGCGAGCTCTAATTTGGTTTTGGATGATGTCTCATTTGCTTCTGAAATTAAATCTGGTTTGTTGGATGATGGGTTTTCTAAGGTTTAAAAAAGGAAAGTTAGATTTTCACCTAAGGACAATCGCTCATTTGAAATATCTACTAAGAATTCTTTTGATTGTCTTGGGTCACTTTCTTTATCAAAGGAAAGGCTAGGTTCAATTCACCAATTAGATAGTTTTGAAGATTTATGTCGAAAGTCTCCAAGCTTAACTTCTGACAATGTTTCTGTATTGGATTGTTTCAGGTTGCTGAATGCTAACAATAATATGGTGTTAGTTCCTGATGCTATTGAACCTGAAAATTGTTTTTCAGTGTCTTCTGATGTTAAGTTGGACAACTCTGCGGATTTCTATATTGATGGGTTTAATGGTAGCTGTGCTCTTGGTGACTCAGATTTTATTGGAAAATCAGACTCACTTGTTCCTAATTCTTCAACTGCCGTTGATCCAAGAGATAGTTGTGATTATTCAGAGGTTAACATAGGTTGTAATGGTGCCATAACTGACATTAGAATAGAATATATTGGTTCAAAAGGTGATTCTGTTATAAGAAAAGAAGAGGATTCGACTGTCCCTTTATTAACTTGTTTTGATCTTGTATTTAATGATGGAAATAAAATTGATGCTAATATAAACTATAAAGAGATTATCTCTGGTGATGAGTCGGTACGTCTAGAAGACTACAATGGTGGGCCAGTTTGTGTTTGCATGGTGACGCTGTGATGAGTGAAAATGAAGAAGTGTTTTCTGAAGTTGTTCGCATGCTTGATTTAGTTGATTTTCGAGACTGGATTTTATTCTTTGAACAGCAGAAGGTTGAGGCTTTTTTTTTTGTCCTTGAATTAATCCAGTTTTCTAGTTTGTTTTCTTCTTTATCTCTAGTTCCTCTTGGAGTTGAGCATGCTATAGATGGTGTGCATGTTTTTCAGAGTTCACTTTCAGTTGAGGAAGTTTTAGAGGATTTATCAGTTGCAGATATTTGTGTTGTTTCTTTTCCTATAGTAGAAGACTTTAATGTTTCTGATGCACTGGTTCGTGAATGGTTATTGACCTTCGAACATCAAGATGATGCTATTACTGCTGAGCTTGAGCCTCAATTTCCTGATGTGTTATCATTCGCTGCTTCTTTTGATGTGTTGCATGATGCATCGATGAAGGCTAAAACAAATCAGTTGGCTTTGGGTAGTTTATCAGTTAGGGCATTTCATGTGGATCCAGACTCGGCATCAGATGGTTACAAAGCTTGTAATAATGGTGAAATCATAGCAGTTCCATTGGTGGTTCATTTGGGTGAGAGTGGTAAGCAGATTGAGGCAAGTCAGGGTTCTGTTGATTCTCTTGCATATGGAGCTTTGGATAGGTGTTCTGGTAGCCAGTTGTCATATCAGTTAGGTGAGGCTAGTGGTGTTGCTGTGCCTTCTATTTCTTCTTCGAAGAGAGGTAGACGTAGAAAGTTTTCAGCTTCTAGCGAGTTGGTTCGTCGTAGTGTCAGGATTCGAGGCTGTCGCTCTCAGTCATTGGGTGAGTTTCCTGGTTCGGGCACTGCGAGCGGTGCTACGGAATCAGGCTCAGGTACGCTTTTAGATTTGGGTAGCACTTATTCGTCTTATGCTTTGGGTGACATATCAACTTTTGATTTTAGTCAGTTAGCTAATAGCTCTGCTTTTATTTTTTCTGATATTAAGTTAGATCGTGAAGTTATTAGAAGTAAAGAACTTGATAAGGCTAGATCTATGGGTTTATGAGAGTCATTAGTTGGAACATTAGAGGTTTGAATGACCTCAATAAATGTGATAAAGTTAGAATCTTTTTTAAAGACTTTTCTATTGACATTGCTCTTTTACAAGAAATTAAAATCGAGTGTCCTAATTTCCCTTTTTTAGAAGATTAGGAGGCTTTCGTTTTAGTAAATGGGTTTTCCTTCCATCTGTGGGCTCTTCTGGTGGTCTAATGATTGGTTGGAGAGATAATCTCTTTAAATTACTCCAATGTATTCTTAAGCAACACTCTTTATATATTATTTTACTTAATTTAACCGACAATTCTATTTTAAATATTTCTAATGTTTATGGGCCTAATTCTAAAATTGATAGGCGGATCCTTTGGAGTGAATGCCTCGAGTTTAGATCTTTGGCCCCCGGATCTTGGATATTGGGGGGCGATTTTAATGTTACCCGTTTTATTGGAGAGCGTTCTCCCCGAGAAGGTGATTATTCTGCCATGGAGGAATTCGATCAATTTATTATTCTAATTTGATTGAAATTACTCTATCCAATAGAGATTTTACTTGGAGTAATAATAGGGATTATCCCTCGTTGGCTCTTTTAGATAGGTTTTTCGTTAGCGATGAAATAGAAGATAAATATCCCATCTGTAAAGTGTCAGGTCTTTCGAACACCCTTTCAGATCATTGTCCCATTATTGTGTCTTGCGATCATCATAGAATTATTAATCGTTCCCTTAAATTTGAAAAAATGTGGCTTCTTGAACCACATTTTTCAAATTTAATAGTAATAAATGGTCATCTATGAGTTTTTATAGTTTTAAGTATAGTGATAATTCGGCTAAAGCTTTTGTGCTCAAACTTAGAAATCTTAGGATTTTTCTTAAAAACTGGAATAAAAACATTTTTGGTAACATTAAAATTAAAAAAGAGAATATTCTTAATGAGTTGCTTAATCTTAATAAGATTGAAGAATCTAGACATTTAAGTTTAGGAGAGAAAAATGTTCTTAATAACTTAAAAGAGGAACTTAATTCTATTCTTGAAAAAGAGGAAGTTATGTGGAAACAAAGATAAAAAATTCAATGGATTAACGAAGGTGATAACAAAACCAATTTTTTTCATAATATAGCTAATAGTAGAAAACGTAGTAACACGATTAATTCCATTTTAGTTAATAATGTGGAATTAGTTGAACAACGTGATCTCAATAATGCTTTCACTGATTATTACAAAGATATCTTTGGCAATAATAATAAGCATAGAGTTAATGTTAGATGGAATGATCTTTACCCGTCCGTCTCTAATATTAATCTTTCTGATTTAGATGTTCCTTTTACTGAAGAGGAAATCCGTAAAGCCATTTTTGATTTACCGGGAGATAAATCTCCAGGTCTGAATGGATTTCCTATTCTCTTTTATAAAACTTTTTGGGAGGTTTTAAAATTAGACTTAATTAATATGTTTAATGAATTTTATAACGGAAATCTCCAATTAGGTAGATTTAATTTTGCTAATGTAATTTTATTACATAAAAAAGTCGGTGCTAACAATTTAAAAGATTTTAGACCCATTTCATTGATTAACTTCTCTGTAAAAATTATTTCTAAAGTTTTAGCTAATAGACCCAGTTTAAAAATGAATGATTTAATTGACTGTTCTCAATCAGCTTTCATTAAAGGAAGAAATATCACTGACGGTGTAGCAGTTGTTCAAGAATACATTAATCTTTGTTGTAAAAATAATATTACTTGTGCTATTTTAAAATTAGATTTTGCTAAGGCTTTTGACTCGGTTGATTGGGATTTCCTTATTGATATTTTCCTTGCCAGAGGCTTTAGTAATAGATGTATTAACTGGATCATTAACTTGCTTAAAACTGGTAACTCAAGTATTATGGTTAATGGAATTTTGGTTAATAAAATTCAATCCAAGAGAGGATTGAGGCAAGGGGATCCTTTATCGCCCCTTTTGTTTAATTTAGCGGCTGATGTTTTTTCTAAGGTTATTAAGAATGCAGTTAATAAAGATCTCTTGGGTTTTTTTGGTAATGATATTTCGAGTTTTGGTTTGTCTGTCCTTCAATTTGCTGATGATACTTTGCTTTTTTCCTCTCATCTTCCTAAGCACATCATTGCACTAAAGTTTATTCTTTATAGTTTTGAACTTTTATCAGGTTTAAAAATAATCTTTAATAAAAGTTCGGTTTTAGTTTTAAATGATTTTGACAAAGTTGAAAATTTAGTTGCAAATACTTTAAATTGTAAAACTATGAGTTTTCCTTTTAATTATCTTGGTTTTGTTATTAGACCTTCAAAACTTAAGCATGAAGATTGGTCATTAATCATTGATAAAATTAAAAATAGGATTACTAATTGGAATGGGAGTTTCTTATCTAGAGCTGGTAGACTAGCTTTGATTAACTCTGTTTTATCAGCTCTCCCTATCTATTGGATGTCTATGCACCTCTTTCCTGATTGGGTCATAGACAAAATAGATAAAATTAGAAGAGACTTCCTTTGGAGTGGTGATAATCCAAATAGTAGCATTAAATGTTTAGTTAATTGGGATACTGTCTGTAAGTCTGAAAAAGAGGGTGGTTTAGGTGTCATTAATTTATGTAATATGAACTTGTCTCTTCTTAGTAAATGGTTATGGAAATTCAGAGATACGAGTGATAATGCCATTTGGAAGGAGAATATATCTAAATATTACTACAATGGTAGTTATAATCTCTATCAAATTAGTCCTTCGATTTATTGTAAACATTCATATTTTCAGAAATCCATCTTAAAATGTAATGACATTTTCAACTTAGGTATAAATATTATTGTTCATTCTGGTAATATCACATCTTTTTGGCACGATAATTGAATTTCTGCTACTCCTCTTTAAATTGAGTTTAAAGATTTATATGATATTTGTAACTTTAAATTTGCATTTATTTCTGATGTTTTTAACTCTGATAGTGACCGTCCTTGAATTTTCAATTTTAATAGTATTTTAGTAGGCTCAACCCTTAGATAGCTTTATTTGCTTTATGCTAAGCTAAATCTCTACAATATTGACAATGATAATGATTATATTAGTTGGGAGTGGAATAAGAGTAAGAAATATTCTTCGAATTCCTTTTACAAATTTGTTAACTTTTTGGGTGTTTTTGACAATTGTTTTAAATTTATTTGGAAATCTAACGCTCCTCCAAAATATAAGATCCACATATGGTTCATTATTCATGGTAAATTGAATACTATTGAACTTTTAAAAAAGAAAAATATTATTATTGATAATAAATGTTATTTTTGTAATACGTACTCTGAAGATATTAATCATATTTATTATGAATGCATGGATACTCATTTTATTCTTATTAAGACCCTTAATATTTTTGAGTTTAATATTAGTTCTAGAGTTACTGATTGTTTTTTCTATTGGAACTCTTTTAGATTTAAGTTCAATAAGGATATTAGATACTTGCTTGATACTATATTTACAATTTATTTTTGGTATATTTGGTTTGAGAGAAATCAAAGGATTTTTAATAATAAAAATAATCACTATAATAATTTGATAATTTTAATTTCATCTTTCTGCTTAAATTGGATTTCAAATCCCAAATATAAATTAGCCAAAAATAATTGCTTGAAGGAATATCTTAACAAGGTTAGAAATAATATTAACATATTCAAACTTAACTTTAATAATTTTGTCCCTAATAATATTTTTATTAATTCCTATACTAATTTAAACAATGTTCACATGATGCAGTATAATTTTCTTCCTATTACAGGCCCTTAAAGTAGTTTCTTGTATTGTTTTTATCTCTGTTTTTATTTCTTACTTTTTAATCCTTTAGTATTGTTAGCTTTTGGTTCTAGCTTTTCCTTGCTTTAATTTTCATTTTGGTTTTTATTCTCATATATATATGTATATAAAATCTTTTTGTATACATATATGTGATTCATTCTAACTTGGTTTCCTAGTTTTGTTTCAGGTTTGGTTTAGACAGGTTGCTAGTTTTCTCTTGACTGGTTCTCAGGATAGCTTGCAGCTTTGTACTGGTTGGCAGGATTGCTTTTCATAGGGATTCCGACGGCGTCTTGGACTCCTTGGTGGCTACTCAGTGTCTTCAAAGTGGAGTTCTTCTTTTTAGTTCGCCCCTTGGTGTTCTTCTTTATGGATCTTCTCTTATTTTGTGGGTGTTGTATTTTAGTTTCTCTGGTTTTAGATGCCTCTAACACTCTATTATCGGGCGGTGGCCTTGCCGGAGCTCGGTATTAGGGTTTAATGGGCGGTGGCTTTGCCGAAGCTCATTTGATGGGTATCTACTTCTTTATTTTTTTTCTAGTTGATAGTCTTGTCATCTGCCAGGCATGTTGGAAGCTTCTTTATATTTGTTATATATATAGCTCCATGTGTGCTCTCCTCGTTTTTTAGAGGATCACACATTTCTCTCAATTTTTTTTTCTAAATCTCCAATTTTGAATATTTCAATATTGATTTTCAAATTGACATTTTCTTTTAACAAATTATCCTTCATTATTTTAGTGTTTTCAAAATCAATAGCAATAGCCTCATATTCTATCAAATTACTTTTAATTTTTTCTTGAGATAATTCTAGTTCTTCTTCTAAGATAATTTTTTCATCTTTTAACATTCCTACTTCAAATTCTAGTCTATTTATTTTGACTATGTATTTTTTGTTCAATTTTTTAATTTGTCTAAATTTATCATCTAATTCCATTCTAAGTTCTAATAATTCGTCATAGCTAAGTTCCGAACAGACCTTATAAGTTTGTGCCATAAAACACACATTAGCTTCTTCTCTGTCACTATCACTATCACTTTAAGATGATGAAGAATCCGAGTCATCCCATGTTACTTTGAAAGTCTTCTTCTTTTTGAATTTTCCAAATTTGTTCTTCTTTTTATCATTATTGAGTTTAGGGCAATCCTTCTTCATATGTCTGTATTGATCACATTCATAGCACTTGATTTGAGATAGATTTGTTGTGTTGGACTTCCCTTCTTTTTGGAATTTGGTCATCTTTCTAAATTTCTTGAATCTGCTATAATTCTTGGCAATGAAGACTATCTCTTCATCTAAATCAGAGTCATTATTTTTTGTTGCTAGGTATGCTATGTTCTTCTTCTCCGAATTTAGTTCTTTTCGTGCCTGCAAAGTAGCTTCATAGGACATTAAATTTTCTACTAACTCTTCAACTTTGGGAGTAGAGAGATCATCAGCTTCTTCAATAGCTAATACCTTCCTTTCCCAATCCGATGTTAGAGAGTTGAGTATTCGAGAAACTAAATCAAAATCAGTAAACTTAACTCCTAATGCCATAAGATCATGTTGGATAGTTTGAAATCTTGAATACATGTGAACAATAGTTTTATTTTGCTTCATTTTGAATCACGAGAATTGGTTTTGAAAAATTGAAATCTTAGTTTGTTTGACCTTTGTTGTACCTTCGTGTGTAATTTGTAAGGTATGCCAAACGTCAAATGCAGTTGTGCATAATATGACACGTGAAAATTCATTTTTATCTAGAGAGAAAAACAAAACGTTCATAGCTTCAGCATTGTTTGATGCTAAGGTCTTTTGTGCATCAGTCCATGTGTTCATAGTAGTAGTAGGTGCTTCATATTTATCTTGTGTGTCTGACCAAATCTCTAGACCATTAGCTTCCATAAAAATTCTCATACGTGTTGACCAATATGCATAGTTAGAGCCATTAAAAAGTGGGGTCGTGCTGTGGATTGTCCTTCTTGAAAAATACTTGCCATATTAAAGTGATTCAAAAACGTTTTATTGTTCTTTGATCAAACCTTGCTCTGGTACCAATTGAAAATCTATATGATGGATTGTGTAGTGTATATGCAAGTATATGTGACTGACTATATGATGTAATTAATATAAAATTAATATAGTAAAATATAAACTAAGCATACCAGGATTTTATACTGGTTCGGACCTCCCGTCCTATGTCCAGTCTCAAAGCTCCCCTTCGGAATTCGACTATCAAACTCCCTCACTTCGTCCGGAGGAATAGGCTTGGTTACAAAAGCTCTTCCTTGTCAAGTGTGTGTTCTATAACACGAAAATTGACTGTTAAGTACAAATGCTTTCAATATATGTACATACATACATACATACATACATATATATATATAGAAGATATTGATTGACGAGTTCTGTATATATGGAAGAGTGGAATACAAATATATTATTGCTAGAGATCAAGAATATATCAGAGTATAAGAGTAAAGCGCACAAGTAAGTAAATTAAAATCTTCTCTTGGATTCTTGATGCAATTTATAGCGGTAGAGAGATTCCTTGAGTAGTTGCATCCATTAACAAATGTTCTATGGTCGCTTTTGATGGTGATGAAGAGTTGCAGCGAAGAGGAGCAAAAGTGTCTTTTCAATTATGGTAGTTGTAATTTGAATGTCAACAACCGAGTTCAGTTTCAGACGTCTGGAATATGTCTCAAATGTCTGGCTCTACATTTTTTTTTATATAGTAGCCTTTCAGACGTTTGAGTACATTAACCAGACGTCTGATTCTGTTTGGTTTGTTATCCATTGGATTTATTCAGACGTCTGGCTAGTGCATCCAGACGTCTAATTTTGTGCATGTTGCTTTTCTTGTATCTATGTCATTGCTCTTCTGATTCTATCGACCTGTAGCCTCTGGATACATTCTTTGAGTCTTGTTCTTGTCACTTTAGTGATGTTACTTTGGAAATTACCTGTGAATAAAGATATATATGCATATTCGATTTCCATTTTATAGTTGTTGTCATCGAAACCATAGAATTGATTTCCTAACACGTATGATTTCAATCCAAATTACAGTGTCACAGGTATATATCATTTCAACACGTTTCTTAATTTATTTCAAATAATTCAATTTACATTTTTATATTCTGTTAGTAATTTACTAAGCGATAAGAAAATATATATAAACATAAATATAAATAAACATTCAATCATCCAAATATCAACCAATTAGAATGCATCACAATCAATTACCCAAGCAGTTAAAATATCACAGCAATTAACTAGTCATCAATAATCAGGAGTTTATTAGTAATGTAATTCCAATTCAATTTAACTGTTAATTCAAATTTCTACCAGTTAACTCAAATGTCAATTAAAATGATCAAACAGCAATCAATAAATTTAAATCACTTCATAATTTTAAATTTAACTAGCATAAAAATATTCTACTACTTCGTGAGCATTATAAAACAGTCACCATATATTTGAAACTGAAATTTTTCTCAGCTTTAAATAAATTCCACTTTGACTCCATACTTTAGACGACATTGGTACGTTTCCAACGCCACTCGTTTTGTCTGAAACGGACCTCGTACGCAAAAGATACGATTTTATTAATATAACGATAATTAAAAATTTAATTAACTAAATTAATCAAACAATTAACCTAACCTCTCCTCTTCAAACATGAACAGTTCTAAGCTTTGAACTCACTCACGATCGCGTTCTTCCAAGCATGCACTACATAACGACCATCGGAGCTCCATCAAGGAATGCCATGTTGAGCGCCAGCCCCCAAGCCACCTGCAACATCTTCCCTCTGCACACGCTAACCAAAGCCACCGGGAGCCAATCGCCGCCACCAGATGCATCGCAGACCCTTGCCCTAGCTGTGCTACCTCGGCCATCTCGACCTCGATCCTTCCACTGTGCCACTATTCCCAGCTCGCGCGCAGCTGGGCCTTCCCCCAAGTCGCTTGTGACTTCAACATTTTATTTTGTTTTTATTCTTTAGACATCGATCGATCAGAGTTTGAAATGGGGGTACGGGTAGATGAAATAGCCCAATATTGATGAACGAAATGCCGAGAAACTAATGAGTATATATGTAACAACTCGAATTCCAGTGGGTCCGGATTTTTCGCAAAAATGCTAAAATCGAAGCCCACTGAAGCCTGAGTTGGGGATCTAATATCCTGCAAATAGATAAAGATAAATATATCGAGCTCAAATAAATATCTTACCATAGAACTGACTAAAATGTAATAGTAAGTATATACTCACCAATGTAATAACACTTTCTAAACAAGTGTCACAAAGTTGGAAAATCTCTGCCTTCTATCTAACCTATGGGAGGATATGAGGAGGGGGTCAGAACTAAAGTTCTGGTGAATGAATAAATTATACACCTCTAAGCATAACTCTACATATTCCATTCTATTTTATTTTTCTATCATATTAGATTAATTGGGTTTATAATACTTTCACCTTTGTGTGCATGAATCGTACCCATCTACTAGTAGATTAAGTCCTAATAAAATTTATATATGTAGCTACATGCCCAAAGACTGCAGAGGTCCTAGGTACTACCCATAGCACCTACCGTATCCTTCTCAAAAAGGACTCCATCATCTCGCTACTAAAGTGTACTGTAACTACATCTGTAAATGACAGCTTTATGAGGCTTGCAATATAGATGTTTCGTCGTCTACTATGAAAACGTGAAACTGCATCCGCTCTATCTTATACTAGTGCCCGGACATCCACAATGTACTACCCAGTGCTTACCTTGTGGACTACACGTAATCATTCTATCTGCTCCCTAAATTCTACCAATAAGTTCTACTTTTTATGGAATTTAGTCGGGGATTTTCTATATCTGTAAAAGTTCGGTTCGTTAGGCCTACAATACAGATATTCTACTTAGTTTGTCTCTTTTCTCATTGTGGCTATGGTCCCATGCATCCCCGCTCAACTAATCGAAAGACCTTTCAACGGCTAAGTGGCTGTGCTCTACTACAAACAATCTAAACATCCAATTGGCTATGCCCCTCATCCACTGTCTCGATAGTGAAAGAATCATTGCCCTGCTGGTTTAACTCTAGTCATCCTCGAACTCGCTCTGGCTGATGATGGCTGATACCCGCATGTGACTATCCTTGTGGGTCCCGCCCACTGTAACCTACTCACAAACTAGAGTATGATGTTATACTAATATCCTACTCCATCATCAAACTTTTGACTGCCTACAAAGGTCGCTTCGTTAGGCTTGCAATGCAAAAGCAGTGAAGGCATACTCTCTTGATGGAACACCTACAAACCTGCCTCCGGGGGTGCAACTTTGTTAGGCCTATTCCAGATGGACATCCTAGAGTATCCTCACATCCCATTGAAGTCTCATACTTCCTTCTAGCCCAAAATAACTAAGTTGGACGTGCTCTTTCTGTACTAAAAATCTGCGACAAACTGCTTCGTGAGGCTCTTTATTCAGATTCTCTTTGGGCTATTCCAAACGCACCTTACCATTTTATTAGACCCTACGTATAATCTTTTATTATGTGTTTTGTTTACTTTTCTTATTCTGTTGGCTACATATTTACCCTAATCAGCATGCTCAGCCCCACCTACGTGTGATACCATCAGTCCTAGACCAGAAAGGGAATGTTGTCGGTACGGGCCACTACTATTATTTTTTTGCTTATTAAATTAATCCAAGATCTAAGTTTGATAGAATAAGTCTCTTCTACTTCTTTATTTTTAATTATAACCTATGTGTTACAATTATACTTACAACTATCACTTTTATATTCTTTTCTTTCTTTTATATCCTACATGTTCTAAATGTAATTGCAAGTGTTACTTTTCTATTCTAGTCTGTCTTCTTTTATTATGATATTAAATTTTCTTTAGTTCTCTTATATTATCTAACAGCCTTATCTTGGGACTATGTCCAACTGTCATAAGTTACTTATCACAATAATTGCTTTACTTTTTACTCTACCATATCGCAATAAATGCAGATCTAGTCACATTTTCTGTTTATTGTTTCTAGTCTTGTCGAATAACTAACTTGATTATTTCTTCTTCTTTAATTTTTTTAACACTTCACGTTATTTTATTCTATTCTGGGAAGTAGTTCTATTCTATTTGGTTGCACTACGCCATAAATGGCCTATTGCAACGAAAATACAAGATGTTGCTAGCTACAATGTAACGATAGCTATGCTGATTTTGTCTATTACAACATTAGCTTCAGGATGTTAGCATAGATATCAACAATATGTTGCAGTAGCTATAGACTTATAAAAATATAATAAAAAATGAGCGCGGGCTGAAAAAAAGCGGGCTCAAATAATTTTAACGTGGGAAACAAAAACAAAGCGACAAAAGCTAACAAAATATTGAAGGGTTTCACTCAAACACTTAATTAACTGTATAAATTCTCAGAAATATCTCTCTTTTCTCATCCCATCATCAAATTTATTAAATTTTCCACTGTTTCTCACTCTCTTCACAGCGCTTTGAAGCGCTTTTAATGGCAACAGATGCCGCCTCAGATCTCCCAAACCGACCCGTTCCTAGCACTCTTAGAAGATCCGATTCCAATTCCATTCTACTGAACAAGTACGAGCTGGGCAAGCTCCTTGGCCATGGAAACTTCGCCAAGGTTTACCTCGCCCGCAACATCGCCTCCAACGAAGAAGTCGCTATCAAAGTCTTCAACAAAGAGAAAATCCTCAAATCCGGCCTCGTCAACCACACCAAACGCGAGATCTCAATCCTCCGCCATCTTCATCATAAGGCATGGACGCGATGGTAGGATTGCGTGACTTAAAGGATGAGCATGGAGGTGGTTCATGATGTTAAGATAGATAAGGCAGTGTCGCAACCTGGCTCAGGCGAGTGGCTCTGGCGACGTAACTTGGGAACAACAAATGCAGCCAATTTGGGTGCGAGTTTTACAGGCGGGTGAATGGTCATTTCTATCTTGATGGTTGAGGTGTAGAAGGGTCGGAAGGGAGGCGAGAGTATGTTTGTAATGCTAGCTTCGTGTTTGACGAAATGGGTAAGACAGATATTGTTTCTTGGAATGTCAGAATTGAAGGTTGACGCAAATTTTGGTTACTTCTTTTATTTCCAGCAAGTTAACGGTATATTAATTATATAAAAAACCTGTTAGTTTTTTATTTTTTGATGCATGTTTAGTGTTAAAAGTGTTATGCTTGAATTACAAATTTCAATCACCTCATAATATTCTTATTATCAGTACAAAGGCTAACTATGCCCAAGGACTATCAGTTGTCAAGCTAAATAGAACACAATAGGTGCTGAAATAACCGAACGTAGTTAAACTAAGCATTGCATTAGGAAATGGATGATGGGTTCAATTTCATAATAGCACTATAATCTTAGTTAGTCTTGGCAATGTGGTTAAGCTAAGCATTGCATTAGGAAAACAACAGGCTGTTGAAAGTAACTGAATGTGGTTTATCAATATTGTTACGCATGTTGATGCATATTTTAATCATGTAAAAAACATTACTTAAACACATGTTGACATACATATCAATTTCAATCTAAGGTAATGGAGATTTTGCGCATCAACATTTTTGTAGAATTATTATCAAAAAAATGTTGACCAACAAAAGTAAAATGTAGATGTATAAAGCATAAACTTATTTTTTGTTATCATGCTCCTGCCTTCATTTAAGGATGAATGCAAGTGATTTGTTGAATTTTTTAATAGCTACACAGTTGTTACCTGAACATAACAAGTAAAACAAAACAGTACCACTCAATAGTCATCTCTATGTACACAGTTTTGAGTTTAATTCGCAGTTGTGCTACATTTTCAATGCTGCTAGAGATCATTCCACTCTAAAGATAATTTTCTCGAATAACCTTATGACTTATTTTAATAGTGTTAAATATTGAACTATGATTTATTGCTTTACCCTTTGGGATTTACTATATTTTTTCATTACTTGACATAAATTGCAAGTTCAGTTCATTGAAATCTTCACAGTTTACTTCTGTGGAGTGCAATTTTGTTCACATCTAGTGTGAACAAAAATACTATTTACTGGTTGCATGAGTGGGTGGCATATGAAAAACACAATATTTCATTATGTATTATCTAGCAAAAAAATAGTGCTTTGATTGTGTAGTATGAATAATTTTGCACCCATTTTTATGGATAAGTTTGCTAACATGATAGCCAAGTTACATTTACATCCTAACATGTTAATTGAAGAAATATATGATTTACATGGCCGAGTAGTGTAGGTTTACAGCAAAATATGCATTTAATAGTCAGGTAATGATATCACTTATTCGATACACATGCACGTTGTTAAATAGTATATTGAGGATTGATGAAGTGGTGTTTGCAATGGCGTGGAGTTAAACTTGTATGCACGGTGATGTTGTATGGGGCGACTGTTGTACGGTGTGGCAGGCACGTTCGGTTGGAGGAAATTGCTCTGTTGTAAATGATGGAGCAGTAGGGAAGTGCAAGTGTTTGATTGAAGCTGTAGAATGGCTAGGTGGTGATGCAAGTGGGATGGCCATTGCAGTGTTGATTGGTATGATCGTGGTTTGGTGATAGACTGGTAGCAATGTAATGGTCAGTAGTAATTTGTTTGATGGCTGAAGAAGTGTGGGTAATCAGAGGCAGTGGAATGCTTACAGTTAGATGATGTTGCGGTAGTAGGAATTGGCATGTAGGCGGCGGCAATAGTTGGTTTTGAACTTGCTTGTTGATCAGTTGGTATGGTGGATGTCATTCGTGAGTCAGTAGTTGACATTTTATTTTCTCTTCAATCAGATGTCAAAAAAATGCTTCATTTTGCTCATCGACATTTTTGTAGAATTAGATCCTGTTTTGTTGAAACTTATAGCAGGATATTTTCTGAATCCATTTTAAAACTATTAATAAATATTGCAAAACAATTCTTGTTTAAGAAGCTTGTTTCAGAATTGTTAATTTTATTTAATATCACATTTTGAAACTGCTTTATTTTGCAGGAAAAGATTGAAAAAGCAATAGGTGAAGGAGGAAGTGATGGAGTTGTTCAAGAAATGATTTCTGATGGAAAGCCGCACGGTCCATCTTTGCTTATAGGACGGCACACAAAGTCTGCAAAAGCTTCAAAATATGGGACTGTCTGCAATGATGGCACTGGAGGCACTAGAGGCACCGATGGCACTGGAGGCTCGCAAATATGAATGTACTGTTAATAAGTAGAATTTAGTATGTACTGGTTGTAACTATGAATACACTGGCTATGTTTTTAAGTATGTTTGTTATTTTGTACTTGACTAAGTAAAACTTGTGTTGTTAGTTATTCTGAAATGAAAAGTGTTGCCATAGATATGATATAATATTGCAGTATGTGATGTTAAATGTGGTAATAAACTGGCAAAGTGTTGCCATTGGATGGTAAAAGTGTTACCATAGATTAATGAATATGGGCTCCACAACAGGGTTCCGTAAAGGTGGGCCATAGAATTAGTGGGCCCCATAATTTGGGCCCACATGTTGGGACCCATATTGTAGGGTCCACTTTTTAGTAAATTTGGTATCTGTGGAAACAACAGAACCGATGTTGCCCTAGGGCCGCAAAGATGTTGCCTTTGACTCTAGGGAAACGCGGCAAAATGCATCACCGAGAAAGTGTTGCCTTTGCCCATTTTTAGCCAACAACAACATTTTTTGGCACTTCCTGCATCACTTCTTGGTGTTGCAGTATGCAATCTATGGCGGAGTGTTGGTTACAAAAATTGAGCTAAAAATCCATTTCCATATCTTAATACTAAAAATGCTATAAACAATAACTTGTAACTGCAAGTATTTCTTTTATTGTTTTTTTAATTGTTGGGTAATGCAAAATATAGCAATGTATGTATTTTGCACTAATTCTTGCAATTATAAAATATTAAACTATGGAAATGTATTCCCTTTTCTAAACCAACCAACTAATATATTATTAATTTCCAAATCAAGTTATTAGATTTACCCTTTTTTAATTAATTTCTTCCGTTTTAACATAATTTACTATAAATTTCTCACTTTTAGGCTTATGTCTTTCTCTATAATTTTTAAGCCTAATATTACTTATATTTAATAGGATTCCTTTCTTTTTCCATATAAAGAACATTTGAATATAAGTACACTTGTCTTATAAGATTTACAGTGTCAACATAACTAACTAGTAGAACAAATTACTAAAATTAGTTCAAACGTTGAATTAAAATATTTAACGGGAACCTAATGATATTATATCATCAACATAAAAGATGTATAATTCAAATCAATTCACCTGAAAAGAAAACACTCCAAATTCCATATCTAGTTTTTACTCCATTTCTATTATTCATAGCCTTCCACTTTGCAACCCTAATTAGATCCACACACGGGAATTTGTATGGATTTATAAATCTGGATCTAATTGAAGAAAAATAAGTAGATAAACTAGAAAACAAGATCTGAAAGCTCACCTCATATGGACGACTTAATTTGAACATCTCTTCTCTAGATCTACAGTTTCTACCTCCAAATTGCAAATCAAAAAACCTAAATCCAATATATTTGATTTTTGAAGAATTGGAAGAGAAAGACAGAGCTTCCACGCCCATTCAGAAAAATATGGGTTTAAAGGCTAGCCCTGCACGTTTATTTATAGAGAGCCAAAGCAATGTCGTCCATTCGTTTAAAGCGATTGAAATCTAGCCGTTAAAAACAAGCAAAACGCGTCAGTTTTGACGTATCTAGCCTTTCTGTTTTATATGTATTAATTTATTTCCTCTATTTTTAAACGTTATAAATTATTAAACGTTTACTTTTAACCTTTTCCTATTCATTCTAATTAATTTCTATCAATTGAAAATTTAATTCCCTTTATAACACATGCCTATTTTGAAATTGAAATGTTGTTAATTAATGTAAATTATTTTCCTTTGATTACTGATTTGATTAACATTGCCTACTAATGTTAATTAATTACCTCTAATTGCTGATGTCAATTAATTTCCTTTACGACGTGCGTCTATTTTGAAATTCAAACACCCATCATTTCTGGAATTTATATTCGCATATATTTATAAACAAGTATTTTACGCACATTTATACGTATAATTATTTTTCCATACGGAACTTTGAACGTCAATAACTTTTTCATACGAAGTCTGTTTGAGGCATATTATATATGTAAATTAATCAGAAAATCGTCACGAACACAATGGTATACAAGGCCATATTGTGGCAGTTCCAAAAACGCTCATTTTTACCGTTTATAGTTATTTGACTATTTAATTATCTAAAAATGCGGGGTATTACATTCTCCCATCCTTTAGGAAATTTCTTCCCCAAAAGTCGACAAGGGTAAAACTATGTAATTCCTCACATCAAACACATCCATCTTGTGTACATCCAATTTTTGCAACCATCCGTGTCCTTGTGCAAAGTGTCGTATAATAATAATATATGCATGTTCATGAATTTCTAAGCAGGACCTCCTATATGAATGATTTCTTCTTTAAAACTCCCTTTTTAAAATATAATGCACACATTCTAAATATACTTGCAATTTTTATACGAATTCAATTTTTTGAAAAATCAAAACATTTTACATCTGATTTTTGCCACACTCCTACTGAATAGGGTCGTAGTTCAACAATTTTTTTTTCATCCAAACCCTACCACACAACTTTTTATATTCGAACTTCAAAAAAATCTAATTTTCCAAACTCGATTTATTATGTCAGAAAGAAGGTAGAAAACCAGAAACCTCACATTTCATCATTTTACGTTTGCGCACCTCTTTCGCCGTACTTGAACTTGTGCCACTATTCTATAAAAATCTCTATTTGCTTTCCCAAACACGGTTCATAGAAGAAAAAATTTCTTTTCAAAATTTTCTTTTGACGTTTCTGTTGCTTTCTTTAAATTTGACTGTTTTTCTTTTAGTTACTTCTATCCGCTTTTACTTTTCTTTTATTATTTACGTTATATGTTCTTATTCTCTTCTTATGAACATCACAAAAACACATAGAAAAAGCATCACACTAATCATTACTGATTTACTACAATAGAAACTAAATGCTTACATAGGAGTACAGTCTCATAACTAAAAGAAAAAACAAGTCCTGCTACAAAGCGGTACTAGATTGGTAAATATAGCAGCTAAACACCGCTATCATCTGAGGCTAGGAGACCTAGAACCATGTCCACCCGACATAGAAAGGTTCTACTCTAGGAATCCAAGTAACTCATATGCTCCTCCTAACATCTATTACTCGTTACTAACTTACATTATATTACTCTCGATGAATAAGATCTATTCATTTCTTCCATTCCATACTCAAAATGGAATAACCAAGTCTCATTTATCGCAACGAATAAGGATTCCAATCTATGCAGTCTATATCTAAAAAACAACTAAGCTTGAGAAAATTTTCTCTTTACCTTTACCTTTCATTTTCCCCCCAACGAAGGTCTACCTATCCCAACCACGTGTGTCTTACTATCTTATTAATATCACTTCACTGTTCTTTTATTGTCCACACATATGAAGCAACATTCCTAGGTTCTCACTAGTGTCCTATACACTTTACGATAACTTTTATTATTACTACTTAAAATAATCACTGCTATCTCCTACATAGCCTTACACTTTTCCTGTCACACCTAGGAAATGATTCCTATCTACTCCATATTTAAAAGTTTGGTTTGGTATTTATCATTTTATTTCAAAAGTTAAACCTTCTAAATTTTTGAAACATCAAATCTTAAATTCTTGCCTTTTAAAGTGCTACTTTGAAGTTTCTATTAAATTCAAAGTACTTGGTTACTTAACATTTTATGTTTCTAGACTTGCCTCTTTACAACTCTTTGAATTTAAATTATTCCCTTAACTTAGAAAGGAAAACTTACAAATTCTAAGTTAAAACTTATTCCTCTTTTCCTTTGAAAGAACTTTACAACTTTCCATAAAAAATTTATACTTTTAAGTATAACTATTTATTAAGTTTTTCTCTTTCGAAAACTTATTTACTTTTTCACCAACCATTTTTCTTTAAATCATGCCTAGATTGTCCTAGAAACATTTTTTTTCTTGAATTTCAAAAATATCCTCACACGTTTTCAAAACATCTTCTTTTCATAGATTTTCAAATTTACAAATACTGCAGTAGATAAGAACAATTATTTTATCAAAAATCCCTTAACTTTCTTACTCTTTCAATTATCTAACCTTGGAGGAGTTTCTAACTTACTACAAATGAGGACTTTCTACAAAGGTAGGCAACCAATGTGCATAATCAATGGAAAAATATGAAATTTCCATTTCTTAAATTCCCTACTAAGGCTTTCTATAATATCCCTCATAACTAACACTTCTCTAATTATTACACTTAATGGTTTTACACCTTAATGCATTGGAACTACTTTCTCTTATGAGAATCCATTAACGCTAAAGACTTCTATGAGTCCTTTAAAAGATGATTTCATGTTTATATGAAAATACAAAGAACTTATTTTATATTTTATCAAAATAAGCTATACAAAATATGGTGCTTTCCATACCTTATACATCTCTTTCACGTGTTCCTTATAACTTGCATAAAACATCTTTATTTGTGATTTGGTTTCACAGAAAATTATATCACTATTCATTTCATTCCAATATATTAAAGTATGTTTAATCTATATTCACTTACAATAGACATTTCCTATGAAATTTACTGATTCTATAATATTTAACTTTCATCTTTTTTTAGAAGAACTCATTTTCAAAATTGTTTTAATATTTTCATAGTTAGAAAACATTTCCATAGACTTATTTAAATAATAAGTGAACTTACAAACCACTTTGTTTCTAATACTTAGAAATTATCTTCAAAACGTATTTTTATTTAGGTCAAAACAAATGTTGCATAGAACATCGTTACTACAACCCAAAAATACTACTATATGGATTCAGTTGAAATAAATATTAACAAATCCCATATGCTACGTAAAAACATTTCCATTGGGAGTCACTTACTATAACAATAGCGTCATAGTTTATGCTTCCTTTATTTTTCACGAAAACATCTATTACAACAATAATTGTTGTAACCTACATTTTCGATACTTAACACAACTCTAGGTTTTTATATTTAAAATCCTTGTTTACCTAAAAATAATTAGCGAGCTATACATGCTCTATAATTCTTCAAAAAGAATTTCACTTTTAACAAAATTTACATCGTATAAAAACCAATTTAAATTTCAACCACTTTTTTTTCAAAAATCCAACATTTACTCCCTCCAACATATTAATAATTATATTTTTTCAACTTTTCAATTCCAAAAGTTTCATTTTATTGGGCTAGACGTAAAGTGGATTTTCTTCTTACTACCCAAGGAACACCCTTCCTAGACCTTGGAAATCTCATTTCCTTACTAACATCTTTTTTTTAACTGGTACTTTATATACAACAAATCATTGGGACAACATATCCCATGTCAAATAAACGTTCGAAAGCAAGTTTCGAACTTGTGACATCCTGCACCAAAGCCGAATCAATTAACCACTTGGACAAAGGTGCTTGTCTACTATCTCTCTACTAAAATCTTTTATTCCTTCCAAACTAAAAATACTCTCCCTACTATCTCTAGGTAACTTTCCCTCTTCCTATAACATATGAATACTAATCTTCTCTCAAAACATAACTCATTGAACACTATAAATCGGCAATAGCATAGGGCTCAACATCCTTGGGTCATCCCAAACCCAACAGCAAACTATGCACAAATATACTTCTAAAAACTTTCCATATGTTAAAATATATAATTGAGGACTATTTGGATTTTAGTACATAATATATTTATATTTTATTCAAAAATACAAATACATTCACTCATATTTCCTAATTTACTTCGGATCTACTAACCTAAGCTCTGATACCAAATATGACAACCTGAATTTCAGTGGTTCTGGATTTTTCGTAAAAATGCTAAAATCCAAGCCCACTGAAGCCCGAATTAGGTATCTGGTATCCTGCAAATAGGCAAAGATAAATATATTAGAGCTTAAATAAACATCTCATAACAGAATTGACTAAAATAAAATAGTAAGTAAGTACTCACCATGGTAATAACACTTTCTAAACAAGTGTCACAAAGCTGAAAAATCTCTGCCTTCTATTTAAAACTGTGGAACGATATGAGGAGGAGGTCAGAACTAAAGTTCTAGTGAATGAAAAATTATACACTTCTAAGCATAACTCTACATATACCGTTCTATTTCCATGTTCTATTATATTAGGTTTATTGAGTTTAAAATACTCTCGCCTCTGTGCGTGAATCGTACCCATCTACTCCCTAGTAGATGAAGACCTAATAACCAATATATATATATAGCTACATGCCCAAAGACCGCATCGGTCCTAGGTACTAACCATAGTACCTTCCATATCCTCCTCGAAAAGGACTCTATCACTTCGCTATTAGAGCGTACTGTTACAACATTTGTAAAGGACAGCTTCGTGAGGCCTATAATACAGATGTTCCGTCATCTACTATGAAAATATAAAACTACACTGGCACTAGCTTATACTAGTGCTTAGACATCCACAATGTACCACCTAGTGCGTACCTTGAGAACTACACGTAATCATTCTGTCTACTCTCTGATTCTGCCAACAAGGTCTACCTTGTATGTAACTCGGTCGGGGATTTTCTACATCTGTCTCTTTTCTCATCGTGGCTATGACCCCACGCAGCCTCCTACAACTAATACAAAGACCTTTAAAGAGCTAAGTGGTTGTTCCCTACTGCAAAAAAAATCTAAGCATCCAATTGACTGTGCCCCTCATCCAATGTCTCGATAGTGAAAGAATCATTGGCCTATTGGTTTAAGTCTAATCTTTCCCGAACTCGCTCTGACTGATGATGGCTGATACCCGCATGCGATATCCTTATAGGACCTTCCCATTGTAACCTACGCACAAACTAGAGTATGGTGTCATATGAATATCCTACTCCATCGTCAACCTTTTGACTGCCTACTAAAGATTGCTCTGTTAGGCTTGCAATGCAAAAGAAATCAAGGCATACTCTCTTGATGGAACACCTACAGACCTGCCTCCGGGGGCGCACCTTCGTTAGGCCTACCCCAAAAGGCCATCCTAGAGTATCTTCACGTCCCGTTGAAGTCTCGTACTTCCTTCTAGCCCCAAATAATTAAGCTAAACGTGCTTTTTCTATACTAAAAATCTGCGATGAACTACTTCGTTAGGCTTTTTATCTAGATTCTTTTTGGGCTACTAAAAACGCACCTTACCATTTTATTAGACCCTACATCTAATATTTTATTACACATTTAGTTTACTGTTCTTATTCTATTGTCTACTTATTTACCCTAATCAGCATGCCCATCCCCACCTACGTGATACCATTAGTCCTAAACCTGAAAGGGAATGCTGTTAGTACGGGCCACTACTATTATTTTTTTGCTTATTAACTTAATCCAAGATCTAAGTTTGATAAAATTAGCCTCTTATATTTCTTTTATTTTAATTATGACCTACGTGTTACAATTATACTTGCAATTGAGATATTTTTATATTTTTTCTTTCTTTTATAACCTACATGTTATAAATGTTTACAAGCGTCTCTTTTCTATTCTAGTCTGTCTTCTTTTATTATGATACTAAATTTTCTCTAGTTCTCTTATACTATATAACAGTCTTATCTTGGGACTACGTCCAACTGTCATAATTTACTTATCATAATAACTGCTTTACCTTTTACTCTACTATCCGTGTAGTAAATGCAGATCTAGTCACATTTTTTGTTTATTGTTTATAGTCTTGTCAAATAATTAACTTGATTATTTCTTCTTCTTTAATTTCTTTAACGCTTCATGTTATTCTCTTTTATTCTGGAAAGTAGTTCTATTCTATTTGGTTGGTGACCAAAACTGTGCTAAAAATCCATTTCCATATTTTAATACTAAATAATGCTATAAACAATAACTCCTAACTGTAAAATATTTCTTTTATTATTTCTTTAATTGTTGGGTAATGCAAAATACAATAATGTCTCTATTGTGCACTAATTCCATTTTTCTTGCTTTTATTCTTTTTCTAGCAAAGCCAATGGGGTTAAGGTCCCTTACCTTTATTTATAACTTGCAATAAAATATTACACGCATAAATTAGAGATACAAGAGAAAAGGAAGAAAGAAAGGATAAAACACAGAATACTAGTACAAAGCAAAGGCACGAAGCAGATGAGCAAATAACCACAAGCAACACACTGCAATACTCCCAGCAGTCCTAATCCCCAGACTAAATCTTATTAGTGCAAGCACAGCTCCAAGCAGTGATCTATGGAACTGCAAGCAGGACCCTAAGCAGACCAAAGCACAACACCGAGCTAGTAATCAATCATCCCCGTTTGCCTATTGTTGCCTAATCAAATCTGTAAGCGATAGTGATAAAATCTCATAAATTTTGCTGAATTCTCATGATATAACTACATTCTTCTCTTTCTTTTTTGGTTGAAAATTATATTATTTCTCTCCTCCCATACTACTGTGACCATGATCGCTAGCATTATTAAGAGTTCATATGTTTGTTGTTCCTTCCACCTTGTCGCTTTATAAATTCTTATCCATTCAACCATATCGTTCCTATTAGCCACGCCATATCCACCTCTTTGATTGATTTTGTTCCATATGAACCTAGTATAAGAGCAGTTGAAGTATAAGTGATGTACATCCTCTTCAGCAGATAGGCAAAACTAGTAAGTGGTCAAGGCATTTATTCCTCTATAAGATAGATTACACGAGGTATGCAGAGCATTTTAAAAAACATTCCACAACATGAAATTATAATTTTCATCTGCATACTTGTTCCAAATTCTTGAGTGCCATGGAAAGTAGTTAGAATTCCTATCTCCCACAAGAGCTTTATAACCTGTTTTGGTTGAGTGGTCAATGCGCTTGTTAGTCCACTTATATTCTTCAGATTGCATGAATGTATATGGCAGTCCATTGTATTTATTCCAAATATCATTAACAGAAGGACTGCTTGCATGATTCAATTTTATTCTTCCATTAACTATATATCTAGTCGCTCTTGCATTGATGGTGGTTCCAGTTTGCCTTATATTGTCATAAGAGAGGATTTTTTGAAGTATTAGACCCTGAGTTATCCATGGAGTACACTAGAATTTGGATGTGCTATGTACTGCAGGTTGTAACTTTACATCAGGTAGCATAATATCATGAATTTTGATCATAGTCTTCCATAACCACTGCGGGTTTGTTTATTTTCTGCTATCCATTTTTCATTTCCTTTCAAAAAAATTTTTGCCCACTGCACCCATAGAAAATCTGTATTATTTATTAGGCTGTGGAAATGCTTAGATAATGCTGCATAATTCCATAATTTCATATTAAAAATCCCCAAGCCTCCTTCTTCCTTCGATTCTCCAATTTTTGGAAGGCAATTAGTGATAACTTTCTAAAAGGCAATTTTATTCTTGCAATTACGTTTGTCGTTATTCTTACAATATTAAACTATGGAAATATATTCACTTTTCTAAACCAACCAACTAATCTATCACCGACTTCCAAATCAAATTATTAGATTTTCCCTTTTTAATTCATTTCTCCCATTTTAACATAATTTACCGTAAATTTCTCAATTTTTGGCTTATGTCTTTCTCTATAATTTTTAAGCCTAATATTACTTCTGTTTAATTGGATTCATTTCTTTTTCTATATAAATAACATTTAAATATACGTACACTTCTCTTATAAAATCTACAGCTTTAATATAATTAACTAGTAGAACTAATTACTGAAATTAGTTCAAATGCTTAATTAAAATATTTAATAGGAATCTGATGATATTATACATCATCAACATAAATATTATATAATTTAAATCCACTCATTTGAAAACAAAAAAC
The DNA here is from genome assembly GCA_030765085.1 of Allium cepa. NCBI lineage: Eukaryota > Viridiplantae > Streptophyta > Magnoliopsida > Asparagales > Amaryllidaceae > Allium > Allium cepa. Next base: position 838,913,944 of record CM060935.1, on the reverse strand, counting down.
TCTAAATTCCAGATCTAACTTTTACTCCAGTTCTATTGTCCATAGCCTTCCCCTTTGCAACCTTATTTGGATCCATGGACCGAAATTTGTATTGATTTATAAATCTGGATCTAATTGAAGAAAAATAAACAGTTAAACTAGAAAATCAGATTTGAAAACTCACCTCATACGGACAGCTTAATCTAAACATCTCTTCTCTAGATCTACAGTTTCTGCCTCTAAATTGCAAATCGGAATACCTAAATCTAATATATTTGATTTATGAAGAATTGGAGGAGAAAGGAAAGTGATAGGGCTTTGTGCCCATTAAGGAAAATATGGATTTAAAGGCTAGCCCTACACGTTTATTTATAGAGAGCCAAAGCAACATCGCCCATTCGTTTAAAGAAATTGAAATCTAGCCATTAAAACAAGCAAAATGCATCATTTTTGACATGTCTAGCCTTTTTATTTATATATATTAATTTATTTCCTCTATTTCTAAATGTTGTAAATTTTTAAACGTTAACTTTTAACCGTTGCCCATTCATTCTAATTAATTTCCATCAATTGCAAATTCAATCCCTTTATAACACATGTTTATTTTGAAATTCAAATGTTGCTAATTAATGTAAATTAATTTCCTTTAATTACCGATTTGATTAACATTGCCTACTAATGTTAATTAATTACCTCTAATTACTGATGTCAATTAATATCTTTTATGATGCACGTCTATTTGAAATTCAAAGCACGTTATTTCTAGAATTTATACGTGCATATATTTATAAATAATTATATTTAGGCACATTTACACGTATAGTTATTTTTTGTTATGGAACTTAGAACGTCAATAACTTTTTCATACGAAGTCCGTTCGAGACATATTATGTAAATTAATCAGAAAATCGCCACGAACACAATGGCATAAGTTTTAAGGCCATATTTTGACAATTCCAAAACTGCTCATTTTCACTATTTATAATTATTTGATTATCTGTTTATCTAAAAATGCGAGGTGTTACAGTATATATCATTAAAAATGAGAAAATATCTAGCTTCATACGTCCGAAATTCTCGAACTCCAATTGTGAGGAGTACCGCCTGGCGTTCTAGATGTTATACTCCTATTACGAACACAATAGAACTAGTTTCGGGAGCCAATTCATCATAATTAGAAGTAAGCATTTCAAAATCAAATTATTTTAATTAAATTACTTAAATTAATTTCTACGCGTTTCAAGCCCGCATAGCTAAACGATAAGTCTGATCGCTACGAAAATTGAAATCGTATAATAATTCAATATTATGAATCCGATGAAATTATTTCGTCGAAATCCTAGACAGCGGCCAAAATGGCTATTTTTACTCGTGAACTAAAACAGGTAATTTCCAAAAAATTCAATTTGATCACTTTAAATTCAATTATAAAAATTTACTATCATCATTCTAGTTTAAATAAAATTTAAATCAACTTTTAAAATTATTTTATTCATACTAAATTCCAAAGTCAATCATTTATATTGTTTCTAATATTAAATTTAAAAAATTAATTATCCAATAAATTACATTAATAACAATTAATTTTAAATGGATTTTTATTATCAACAAATATTTTATTTCTATCTAAATTAGTCAATATTTATTATTCGACTCCATTTATTGATTATAAACACAGTCAATATACAAAATTTCATTTCAATACTTATTATTGCCTAAATTTCTGAAATTGTTATTTCAAGATTTTATCTAAGTTCGTATTCAATAACTACATAAACAAATCATTAAATTTTTGTTTATAACCATTTTAATTGAATAATCATATTAAATTTAATAATTTAAAATAGTTAAAATGCGGGTCGTTACAGTTATTGGATAACATGGAATGACTCACTCGATAGTTTTATGTCGGTTAATATAATTAAGGTCAAACAGGAAATAACGATGGGACTAATTTCGAAATTTCTCTCGACTTAAAAATAATATTAATCTTTAAAATGAAAGCTCCGCTTTGACAAAAGTCAAATCATGCATGATGTCCATCGTGTGACTACTATTGGGTCGAGTAGAAGTATTGAAAGTGAAACACTATTCAAGAGAGCATTCTCTCCTAGGTTATATGGGAGATGTATCACGGTCAACTTAAATCAACTCAATGTCAAAATCTCTAGCTAGAGTAGTTTGGTTAATAATAATTGTTATCATTGAACCCAAGGACTATAGAGTTGAATATGGATGATTTGAGATTTTAGCGATTACTGAATTCCATAAGTCCAAAGTGATATAGTTTTGACGAAGAGAATTTGTGTAAATAATCATCACAACCAAGTGACGGTTAACAAAGTAAAATTGGTTTTACAAAAATAAAATTAGCAATTAATTTGGTTAAAATGTCACACCACCTATTAAGTGACGTATAAGCATTAATATTCAGATAGTTCAATATTCATCGCTGACCAAATTTACAATTAACGGGTCACACCACCAAAACGATGAATACTCTTTTGATCAAACCATTTAATTAATTTATAATTTTCATAAATTAATTATATTAATCAATATTTATTAAATATTAATTACAAAATTTTACTTTTGTTTTACGAATAAATTTTATTAAACATGTTTATATTAGTTATAAATATATTAACCGAATATGATATCGATATGCATTAAATTGGATTTAATTGCAAAATATTTTATTTGAGCTTCAAATGGATTTGAAGCCCATACAGGGGCTGAAATATTCGACTATAAAGAGGGTGATAGGTGCGACCATATGATGACATGATGGTGGGGTGGAGTTAAATAGATAAGGAAGGAAGAATTGGTAAAGATCTAGATCCTAACTTGTCTCCATTCCTCCTCCATATAAATATCCAACCCACGGCTATGAGAGAACTTTATTAGCTTCCAAACCTTTTCATTTCATGTCAAACCATGTCTTCCTCATCCTTCATCATTTCAAGTTCAAATCAAAGCAGTTCTATTTGATAGCTGGTGGTCATCGATTAAGAGACTAGCACTATGCCGGATTGGAAATAAGTTCGAGTGGCAAATTTTATCATTGCAAGCTGTACTTACTTGAATTGGACATAAGATTTATTCCTAACAAATTTACGAATATTAATATTTGCATAAAACATTTATATCATATATATTGTATTGCTAGTTAGGTGACTAATCCAATATATAAATATATTACCACAATTAGATGGTTGTATGTTTTTATGTACTTTTGTATCTACATAAAAAAATTAAGTCATGTTTACACATATATGCAGCTCAGCTTAGATTAAATTTTTTTTATCAATAATTTAATATGCAATATTTATATATACAGTTTATAATTTAAATACATCATACTTTATAAAAAAATATGGCTATATAATTTATATACAAAGTTTAATAGGTATAATATTTTAGTAGAAACAAAAATATTATATATATATTATTTTATTTTTTAAGGATATATATATATAATTACTTAATTAATATTTAAAAAAATTACTCATATAAGTTAATTATATTAATGTATGAATGTATATTACAGATTATGTCTTGTACTTTATAAAATTAAATTAATACATAACATACCCTTGGCAAAAATAAAAAAATAATTTAAAAATATTTAATTATGTGCCAAAAATTAAATTTTGATTTTTAGTTATAAAATTATATATTAAATATTTAAAATTGCAAATTGTGATTCATAAATTTACAAAAATTTTTGTTAATATTTTAATAATATATGATATTTACATTAAAATATGTTTGAAATTAAAAAAAAATCCAAGCCATGCGCATGACTAGGAAAAATACATATTTATTACATATATGTTCTATGTATTTTATAATTATTAATCTATATTTATTATCATGTTATATACATACACACACACACACACACACACATATATATATATGTGTGTGTGTGTGTGTGTGTGTGTGTGTATGCATGTATATATGTATTTAATATATATACAGATGTTTATATACATACATACATATATGTTCTTCTTGGCTTTCTAGTTAATATATATATATTTAATGTAATTTATAAATGATTTAAATATATTCATATAGTTATACATATATAATATCAATATCTCATGCTTGTATTTATTTATTTGTATATATATATATATATATATAGACACACACATATATATCATACAAAATTATTAAATAAAATCTGTAGTTTATATATATGTATATGTATATGTATATGTATACGTATGTATTTGTAACTTTTATTTATGTAAATAGAAGCATATAAACATACACTTGGGCAATATATTTTTATACTAGTATGGAGGCCATGCCGATGGCATGGATGCAAATATTGTTTTTAATATAAATTGGGAGACTTATATACAAAAAAAAAACATAAGGAAAAATATCTAATCGACATACATACATACGTGTATTTGGATTAAAGCAAACTAGTCAACTTGTAAAATAAATAGAAATAATAACTTAACATAAAAAGCAAAAGAGATACATTGTCAATTCTAAAAAAAATTAGACAGAAGTTATAATTTTTGCTGTAAGATGGAAGAATGGTCGTGGGTATCATTGAGAATTGACTGATGGAAAAAATATCTGAATAGTTCACATTAATCTTTTGCACATGAATGTTATAAAATTAAATGATTAATTCATCTAATTCACTTTCATACATCTGAAAAAATTATCCATAACCTTGTCCAGTATTCGGGTATGAAATTTTAATGTTAAATTATTGGAAGATAATTAGCATGTTAATTAATGAATTAGACATTATGTACAATAATTGCATGTAGATATGGTGGCAACTGCATGCACTGCAAGGATAGTTTTTATTCATATCTATGTGATGTGACGTTAAATAAAATGAACCTTTTCATATTCAGATGGATCTAATAAGTAAAAAAATCAATGCAAATATCAATGAGGTACAATAAGAGAATGAATGACATAATTTATGGTTCCATTTAGCATCACACTACTCTTGTTATGAATATAGTCTATATATCAACATACCATAGCTGAAAAAGAAAGTACACACTATAATGCACACTCAACTTCTATGCATTCAAACATGGAAAGGCATTTTCCTTACATGAGCTTATTTCTTCTACCGCCTTACGAGATCTCACAACAGATATATTATTGTTGACACGTAGGTACAGTTGCCTCTGAACACTACCTTGAACCTCAAAGTCTTTGCCATGACGATGTGGTAACGCAATATACTCCTCTATCATGGAAAAGAATGAATATTACATATAAAAAGTTTGTAAATTAATAAATAACACATCTTAAAATGAACATGAGCATAGTGAATGGGTAAACAAAGATCTGATAACATAGTCACGTTATCAAATCCAGCATACTCCCACTATATATTTATGATTACAACATAAATTAGAACAACTGAACCCCTAAATGAAATAATAGTTGAAACATCAATAGTGATTTATATCTGTACTTATAGTTGGCTAAAATACGCAGTGTGTGTGAATTTTAGTGATAATATTCTCTTCACTATTTATAAAAATAATGGTATTTACAATATTTCATTGGACAGTGTAGGAAAATGAATTAACAAACAATGCATTAATTAATGGCATTAGCAATACCAATTATTAATTACACAAATAAAAACAAATTAATTATAAGGATTAAAAGGAAAACACAAAGTAGGATGACAAATATAAATTCAAAACCATAATAAAGCAGTACTATTTATTTCGTCTCGATACATATTTCCATCTTGCGATGGTGGAGTGAACAAAAATAAAATATAATAGATTTTCTGATCATATACCCGTTACATTATAATGATCTAAACCTATCTAATATGGTTACTTTAGGAGACAAAAAAGTATAATGGTCATAATGAAAAATACCTTCCATTGCCTACAGGTCCAATGTGGTGGTATTCATCGTCCTTTCAAACTTATAAACAATTATTACAGAAGTCATGCTCCCACTTAGCACCATACAAGTATTGCTCTTCGCTATTAATTTTTAATCGATAAATTGTTTTCACGCGATTCTAGTAGCTTGATTATGGAGACAAATATGTAAATATCACATTAAAAAAATGAGAGTAGAAGAAAACCCTAAAGAAACAAATGATAAAAACATATATTATTGTACCATAGTTAAATATTAAACATTAGCAATGTTAAATTATATACCTTAGTTGTGTGAATTGGTCCTCCTGAAGGAAAAAGTTATAAGATGTTCGTTCTTAATGCTTGAATATATCTAAAACCCAAAATCAATAAAAAAAAATAGTAAAAAACAAATCAACGATTGGATCTATATAATTGAGAATAATTAAAAGTTAACTGAGCATATTTTATCATTATAATGAAACCCATGAGACCCAAAATTGGGATAAAAATGTAGCCAGGAGAGAAAAAAGAGAACCACGCATAATAAAATCTAAAAAGAAGAGAAAGCCCGTAGACCATGATGTATACCATTTTAGCGTAATGGGTACTTAGAAGTAGATAGAGTTGGTAGTTTCAATTATGACGTGGAGGTAGTACACCATCCGATATGTATTAGATGTTAAATCTCAGCCATCCTTTGTCTTTTTATCTTTGTCCTTGTCAGCACAAAGGAAATTATATATATATATTAGATGAGACAACATGCCCTGCCCGTTGCAGTGTAAATGCAACACATATACACTGACATATTATACCTTGTACATATTGATATGCTATACATGCACACAAATATATATGTAAATGATACACTTATATATATATTATGATATTAATTAAATAATATGAAATCATTTTATAAATTTAAAAAAATAATGGTTTATATCTAAAAGAAATTTAGATTAGACTCCATAGGCCCAATAAAGATCAAAAATTGTGTAAAAAAAAATGAATTCACCCATTATTTCCACTACGGGCCAACCCATTTCTAATAATTATATTGCCAATTCGAGGAAATTGCATTGGAAAGTAGTGAAGTGCATTTTTAGGCATTTAGAGGAACAGTAGATTATGGGTTTATTTTTGGCGGTACAGATAGAGATTTCAACTTGTTTGAATTTAATGATTCTAACTACGTCAGAAATAGAAATATTGAAGGAAGTTGACCTCAAGTTATGTGTTCACTCTTGGAGGGATAACTATTTATTAGAGAGCGAGCTTGCAAATGATATTTGCTTTGTCTAGGGCAGAGATGATAAACGCTGTTGAAGCGAGTAAGGAGGCACTCTACTTGTAGCGGTCGATGTGTGATTTGGGCTTCACATATGATGGAGTTGTGGTGAGTTGTGATAGTCAAAGGGCAATTCACTTAGTTGAAAATCTAGCTTTTAGGTTGAGGACAAAAAATATAGAGGTAAGAGAGTCCTTTTTTGTCTCAATGAATTAAGAGAAGCTAATTCGTCTTCTAAAGTTTCACATAGAGGAGAATGCAGCAGATATTTTCACAATTCCTTTCCTGCTGCAAAGTTCAAGCATTGCTTGAACTTGATCCACTTATTGAGATGCTAGGTGCCATATAGTGGCATAAGGGAAGAGTGAGTTGGTAGATATAGATGTTTATTTTCATTATGGAGATTGATAGGTACTATATGGAGAGGATACTTTCAACTTTTTATTGGTAGATAGTGCCCTTGTAGGAGTTTGTTGACAAAGTGCAATGAGTGGTGGTCATGCAAAAACTCATTGGAAAAGTATTCATGCGACTTGTCCGAGAATTGCTTGGGGTACAAGAATGTAAGTGGAGTTGGTAAGCTTGCATGGAAATCTAGTATCAAGGTAGAGATTTAGATTTTTGTGATAACAGAGTTAGGGGTACGCCCTATGCCAATTACGTAATTTTTTACATATATCTAACTCGATAAACATTCTTATTCGAAATAATACGTGTTTTCTTTCTATCATATAAGCGGTAAAATGTGTTATATTAATTAATTAATTTAATTAAAATTATATTTAATAAAAAAAATCCATAAATGGTATGTTGTATACTTAATAGAAAATTCATAAATGGCATGTTATGTATTTAATAGAAAATCCATAACTGGTGCATTTTATGATAGTAGTTACAAAATGTTGTAACCGTGAGCAATCTATCATAATGAAAACAAATATATCAGTTAAATGCTTCTAATCAAGATGCATCAATACTGGATATCGGGGTATCCGTTGAGATTAGAGTACGTATTTATGTTTTGAACATAAGTTTTGTAATGTAAAACTAAATTAATTCTAAATAAAAGGAAATTCATAAAATGTTTATGAATACATATTACATTGCATTAGGAAACAATTGTTGTTTCAAGAAACACCAACTTCATAGTGAAGTAATTTCTTTGAGAAATTATTGGTAGTAAAATGGAATTAGATACGATCCAATGGTAAAACTAATTACATGAGATGAAATGAAATTAACTAAACTAAAGTAAAAAATCGCATTAAAGTGTCTGATAAGTATTCTAATACACCGAAGAGAAACTACGAATTTCTTATCAATGTCAAAAATATATATAATCCTCGGTTGTTATAATAAACCATTAAGAGTGTTCACTCTATGATATGGTATGATGCACATATCCGAAAAACATTTGAAGTTGTAATGACCCGAAAAATCCGATACCGAAAATTCCAGATAGTTAGGAAAGAAGAAAGAGATAGAAGAAGAAAACAGAAAAAAAAACAAGTCACGGAATCTCACATTCGCAGCGGATCAAAATATAATATCAAATAATAACAGTTATACAAAGGAAAACTGTACTTATCAAATTACACTTAAATACATCAGAGTTTCCAATATTTACACAAACACTGTACAGTTAATATTACATATTCCAGACAATCTACAATATACACAGCGGAATACTCTCCATACGTTCCTGCCATCCAGCTCGCCTCCTGAGCTCTAGAACGTCCCTACTTGAAAGCTGTAATAGTCGGTCTGACCTGAGCAATACATCAAATTAACACCCGGATCAGGCTGGAAACCAGCGTGAGTAAACTCATCTAACAAGAAATACCAATGCATACAACTTTTTTTTTTAAAACTCGGGTAACTCGTACTTCACTACAAGTACATAACTTGTTTAAGTCAACATTTATATTCACAAATCGATCCCTAATTATCTTTACTTAGTTTAAATGGTTCAATCATTTAAATTAATCCCATTCTAGCCTATTGATTTCTCATATCAATTTATAAAGAATAATTGTAGGTTACAAATTGAAGTGGGATAGGGTATTTACTGATACTCGACCCCGGTCTCTTCGAATTGAATACCATCATAACCCAGGTTAATCAAGTGAAATACAATTCAACTTAAAATACAGGATATCACTTTTTACACAGCAATTCATCATTGATAGATAACCACATTATCATTGTCCACCCAAACAAGTCATAAAAATATTTCATATTAGAAATATCAACCAATTCAAGGCATTGAACATCATTAAATCTTCATAAGCAAAATTGATCACTTCCAAAATTAATTTAATTAATTCTAGTTAAATTACTTGCCTCAATCACTTAGACTGCCTTTAATTTCAAACCAACTAATTAATCATTTCTTAATTACCTATCTTAATTAATCACCATAGATTAATTGTTCTTTCATTAAATTAAGTAATAACCCTTAATTAATTATACAAATTAATTAATCTTTACCCATTCAATATTAATTACATTTATCCTTAATTAATTACTCAAATTAATTATTCTATAACCATTTACATTGATTAATTATCCTCTAATTAATCACACTCATTAATTAACTAACCCTTAATTAGCCCCCCTTCCTACCCAATTCAATTCGAAGCCGATGCTATACCAATGACAAGTAAAACCCTAGATCGACCCTACCCCATCAATCCATGCTATGGGAATTGCATCTACCATTTTTCCCTGGTGCCACTCCGACCGATGCTCCTTCCTGCCAATTGCCATGTTTCAGGAGCGACCCTATCGTCGGAATTTGGCAACACACCCAAAACCGATCATCTCCCAATTCCACACGAATTACAAGCTTAAAAATTGAGAACTTGTTATCATAAATCATCATTTTCCAATACTAATCTGTTTTTATAATCAGAACTTAAATTTCAGATCTTTGATTTTTCTGACTTTAAATTGGTTTCCACGGTAATTTCTATTTCCAGAATATTTACTAAATATTACTTCTGGATTTTATTTTTAAAAATAAAGTTACATTCATTTAATCATTTCATCTTCAATGATGATGATCCAACATTTAATTTATGAAGAGAAATGGATTTATTTAGGTGATTTGTCCTTGAAGTTCAACAGAGGAAGATATATACTCATCTACTCGGTCATGCACACATTATACAGGAAGTTTCAACTATCTCCAGTTCAAAAACATCCATGCAAATCTTATTTACCCCATTACTATACAAGATTATCACATGCATTATGTATTTAAATCAATTTAAGCCTTAAAAGAATTAACAGAATTTTACTCACAGACATTTGGAAAAAGAAATAGAGGAAACATAGTAGTTTACTCACAGTTCAAATGTCTGGGCAGAAAGTTTTAAACTGGAAGTGCCAGATGTTTTGATCTGGAAACTTGAAACTGGAATTTGTTCTCTGATTATGAACTGAATTTGCTTGTTTTTAAAACTGAGATGAACTGCTACAAATTTTGAGATGATCTAGGCTTTGATGTTGCAATAATCTTGCTTGATTTAACTTGAAGTTGAAGACATGTTTTGAAAAGATTATTGTTTGAATAAATTCCCTGGTTTTAAAGATGTTAATAGGTTTTGATTTCATAGTCTTGACAATGAGGATAGAAGAAAGATTTTAGCAAAGAATGAGTAGCTATATTTATCTATTTTTTATATTTTTTAAAAAAATAAATAAAATAAAATAAAAAGAAATCATGACACTTGTTAAATTAACATACATTTGTCTTTAGCATGAGTTAGTTGTCCTACATGTGTTTTTATGCATGAGTTCATATATTTTAAAATGATTTAAAAAGTTTCATAATTAATTTCCTAATTAATAATTACATATCCCAATTTATATAATAAAATCCTTTAAAAGAAAATAATACAAAACATACTATATTCTAAATAAAATCATATATAATATATTTTTAAATCCAAAATGTATTTTAGATATATATATTTCGAATTTCATATTCTAATTCAAATTCAAATTTAAATTCAAATTAAAAATCCAATTTAAAGTCAACACAAATGTGTGTGTGTGTGTGTGTGTGTGTATATATATATATATATATATATATATATAAACACATATTTAACTTTAAAGTACTTAAAATCTACTTATATATTATATATAAACAACTCATTATTTTAATTGTTTGAAAATAAAATTTATCCAGATATTTGTAGTTCAATTTTTTTATATTTCCAAATTCATTTACATATCCAGATATCTTTTATTATCAGAATTTTATCAGTTCAATTGATTAAAACGGTTAATTATCCATTTATCAGATTTCTAAAACCCGGGTTATCACATTCCTCCCTCCTTTGAATCTTTTCATCCTCGAAAAGGAACGAAACCAGAATTTATTGAATGATTTAAAATTAGATAAATTACTGTTTTTGAAATTTTTTAAGACACTTTAAAATCTATATAATATAGCCAAAATAGTTTTATAAAAATACTTTTTATAACTCGATGTTTCAACAAGTCCATCATTGTTCTCATAGAAATTCGGTCATACATTGATCAAGCATAGGACAGAAAATCTATAAGTACTTGGTAAACCCATTTTCCACATCCAGTGAAAATATTTGGAAAATAATTTTATTAAAGATATAGAAAATATTTTTGAAAATAGAGGAAACATCTTTGGTGAGAATGCTTTGGAAATCATCACTCCCATCCACGGTCGCAGTTACATTCTGGGTTACGTTGCCATCACAGCAAAAGTCCATGTAACTATAGGCACTCCGCGCACCCCGATCACGCTATGGAACCCACAATAGATCGCAGTTACATTGCAGGGTTACGTCGCCATCACAGCAAAAGTCCATGTAACTGTAGGCATCAGCGCCCTCGATTTTCGCTGCCAAAAATGAAACTTCTCCACCCCCACATAGGTCGCAGTCTACCGATGTAAAATCAAACGCAGACTGTTGGCTCTCAGCGGCACACACGACTTTCGCTATATTACCATAAGTCGCAGTCTACCGATGCAAAATCAAACGCAGACTGTTGGCTCTCAGTGGCACACACGACTTTCGCTATGGTCTGTAGTAGATTGCAGTGACATCGAGCTACACTGTCGTCACAGCATAAACCAAATGCCTCTGTAGGCATCAGTGCCCTCGACTTTCGCTACACACTACGCAAAATCCTTAGGAACTAATTTTGTCCGGACTCCTCACAAGATCAACTTTAGAACCCCCCTCCCTTAGGGTTCAAGGCAGTATCATCGTGTTGCACTTCTGAGAAATTCATTCCAAGGGAGCACCTTTTTCTGCAGAGCCATTTTCAAAACACTTTATACTATATAAATTTAGTATCTTCCAAATCGTACACCTAGTATGAATCCCATATAAATCTTCTTTCTCAAAATCGATTATTCCAAAATCGATAATTTTCAAGCTAGACTTTCCAAATCCAATATTGATTTTACACAAAAATCAAAAGCCTTTCCAAATTCAAAGGTTCCAAACCTTTCCTTAAAATCATTCTCATAAGATTCTTTATATATATATATATATATATATATATATATATATATATATATCCTTGAAATTCTTTGGATCATTTCAAACTTGTATAAAACCCCTTTTATGCTCCAAATATTTTCAAAAATCCATTCCTTCCGGCAATAGATTCAACAAGGGGAGATTTATCTTATATAACAAAGATATATAACTTTGTTTATTCCAAATCAAATATTCAAATTTGATTTCTCATTTCTTTTCTTCATAAAGTGACCTTTAATCATAGAAATATCCGATTTCTATTTTATTTCATTGTATATTTCACAAATACTACATCAGAAACACCATATTACATCAGTATTTTTGGAACTGCTAAAAAATGGCAGTTGTAATAAAGGTTTTTTATAACTCTTTTTTCTAGGAAGTTGTAATAAACTTATTTTCAACAACTCTTTTATTTTGTCAGTTGTAATAGATACCTATTACAACGTTTCTTTTTTGCATGTTGTAATAATACCTATTTTTAACAACATACATTTTTTGTTAGTTGTAATAGATGCATATTACAACCTTTTTCGTTTGCCAGTTTTAGATATCTATTTTTAACAAAAAAAAATTATCAGTTGTAATAGATGTCTATTACAACCTTTTCCGTTTGCCTATTGTAATAACTAATTAATAATTATACTTAAATAATAATACTTAATAACTAGTAATTAGTAAATGACAATGAATAAATTTTATATTAATAATTAATAATTACTATTAAATAATAATGATTAATTTGAAAATATGAAAAATTGATATTAATAATCACTATTCGATAATTAATAAATAATAATTTAAATAATTAATAAATAAGAATATTTAATAATAACCTTAAAAATTAATAATAATTAATAATCACTATTAAATATACTTAATAATTAATAATTGTAATTAATTTTCAAAAATTAATATTAAATATTTAATAATCGATAACATATACATAATGATTAATAATTAAATAACCAATAAAAGATTAATAAAAAATAACCAATAATTGGTATATTAATAATCAATAAATAAATATTAAATGATAAATACTTAATTAATAATTTATATTTTATAATTATTAATTACTATTAAATAATAATTACTATTGAATAATAGTATCCAATAATTAATATATAACAGTATTTTCATAATAAATAAAAATTAAAAGTTAAAGATCAATATTATATAAAAATAAAAGTTAAAAATTAATATTAAATAATAAAAATAATAATTAATTAAATAAAATTAATTAAAAATAAATAAATATTAAATACATAATGCTTAAATAAAATAATTTAACATTAATGCATAATAATTAATAACTGCTATTAAATAATAAAAATTAATAATTACTTTGAAATATCAAATAATTCCTATTAATATTTAGTAATTAATAATGTATAATTAATTAATAAATATGAAAGATTAAAGTAATAATTTATATATAATTCATTATTGAGTACCAGTAATTAATAATGAATTTTACATATAATTAATAATTAATATTAAATTTTTTACCTATATTAAATAGTAAATTACAATCATTTTATCCACTAAAATACACAAAAAATTAACTATATTTTGATTAAAACCGAACGAATAATTATCGGATGCTGATGTGATCATATTTGTATTCATTTTCGAATATGACATAATTTGTCATATTTCGAATACAAACAAAGACGAATTTCAAATTTTTCGGATATTCGTTGCCAGCCGTACATTGGACCTAATTACAAAATGTTACATGTTGAAGGCATACGAAATTCTCCTTGGCTCCAACATCAAATTTTCCCTTGGCTCCAACACCAAATTTTCCCGCTTCATAATAAAATTTCCTTTCATCCTAACCGTTGGATCTACATACCTCCTAGAATAACACATGCTCCATTCCTCGTTTCCAAAAACCCTAGCCATTCAGCCGCCTGTTCTTATTTTTCGTTCGTCTTTCTCAAATCCCTCTCCTCTAACCCTAGATCCACACCCCTCTCTCGTTCTCCTTAATCCCTCTTGCTTTCTGTTCCTCTTGCTTCTTCTCCCAATCTCCAAATTTCCCAATTTGAAATTTTTTTCCTTTAATATAATTTACAACGACATATAATAGCCGCGCCGATAGAATTATTCCAAATTTCGGATCAACGGTGCTCAGTCGTGGTCTTAATGGCGAGGTCAATGTGCTGTTGCGGAAGTTTGAATCTGAAATCGCATCAGTTGATTTTGTTGTGTAGTCTACCGTATTCAATCCACCTTCGTTCTGATGACGCTGCCTTCTTGGATGTCGAGATTACGTAGGCTGGTACTGAAGTCCATTTCGCATTGCAGATTCCTCCCTAGTATTGAAAACAGCTTCTCTCGTATCAGACTTTCAAAACCTTCTTGGGTTGTCAGCACTGAGGTAGGCTACTCAAATCTAAAACCTAATTTTTCAAATTATCGCTTGTAGGAAGTTTCTTTATACTCCTGTTATTTCCAAAATCAGTCCTTTTAATTCAATTCGATTCTGAATTCTCACGGGTTGTAGGAGGCAGCTATTTGGGTGGTAGGCTAGGTGGCTGTAGTTGCTCTGGTTGTGGGGTTCATGAAGGTTAGGTGATGTTCGATTTGATGGCGTTTCTGGTGTTCGAGCGAGGTTTGGGAATTGCAG
This sequence comes from Allium cepa, assembly GCA_030765085.1. Taxonomy (NCBI): domain Eukaryota; kingdom Viridiplantae; phylum Streptophyta; class Magnoliopsida; order Asparagales; family Amaryllidaceae; genus Allium; species Allium cepa. The sequence continues at coordinate 838,898,614 of CM060935.1, read as the reverse complement.
TTGTTGTGTAGTGTTCGATTACGAGTTTGAAGTATGGTTCGAGGAAGTGATTGTGTTGCGAACGATTTGCGATTTTGGGTTGAGGGTTTGTAGTGAATTGAGGGATTGAACAAGATGGCAGAGCTCGGCAATTGCTAGTTGACGAGGGCGATTTAGGGTTTGAAGTTGTAGGAGATTTCGTGGTCAAGTTCGATGATTGGGATAAATGGTGATGAGTTTATTGACAGTGGTGGTGGTCAGTGGTTGCTGAGTGGTGATGGTTGGTTTGTGACAGCAAATAGAGGTAGTTTGGGTTGTTGCAATTTTGGGGAGTTATGGTGGGTGCTGGTCAGGCTCTGGTTGTGGCAAGGAGAAGCGGAAGATTAGTGGAGTGGTTGAGATAGTTGTGTGTTGTGGGTATGGTTATTGGTGTAGTGGAGTTTGCAGTGAATGGCTGTTGGATGGTGGATTTGTATGATGAATGGTGAGGCAATTGATCGGGCTGTTGCGACTGCAGTGATAGTTTTTTTTGTATATGGTACGCTGGAACGGTTGCTTGGCAGTATTGTTATGGTTAACGCGTTTATTGGGTTGTGCTACAGTGTGTTTTTTGACTGTTGGTTGTATGAAGGTAATGGCAAAGGCAGTTGACAGAGAAGTGGCAGGCTGTTATGATGGAGCAATGTGCAAAAGGGCGGTGCATGACAGAAAAAGTGAATGTTGTTCCGTGATATGCTATATTTTGTGCAAGGGCAGTAAGGTTGTATGCATTTGATAAGTAGATACCCTTCAAGCGGATGTTTGTTTTTGCAATCATCTTTAACAATAAAGAATGGATATATATTACCGTGATGGTGTATAATTATAGTTTGTATTTTGAATACAAAGTTGTGTTGTCTTCTCTGTGAATGAATTATGATCCTCTTGAATTTATGTGACGACCCGGAATTTTCGAGCATTTAAAATCGAAATATTTGATTGATTTTAATTATTTAAAGGTTAATTATCAACTTAAATTACGAATATCATAATTTATTTGACAATTAAATTGTTGAATTAAATAATTTGAAGTTGGGTAAAATACTGAATCTGGAATTCTAAGCCTATTAAAAATAATTTGAAGGCTTGTAGAATTTATATTGATAATACTGAAGAGAATAGAAGTGATGAAATCAAATTTAAAAATGGTTTGTTAAGTTTTGAAATTTGTATCTTTTAAATTGAATTTTAAAATAGCCTTCCGAGGCACAGTCTCGGAACTTGACAAAACCAGTTCCATTGGGTCCATAATATTGAATTGTTTTCGGATTTCAAATTTCGTATTGATCGGAGTTAGTGTGTGAGTGTACGATATATAAACGTGGAAAATTTAATTGATTATAAGCTAATGAAATTTAATTTAATTAATTAAGCTTCTTATGTACGCCAAGTCTTCCCTTATCTTCCCGTATACTTCAACACTCGTCATTTTTTTAATCAAAGCCCCTTCTTCATGTTTAAAAAAAAGATAGTTTGTTTATAAAATTTCAATGGCCGAACCTACAACTCCCTCTTCAAAATTCATTCAGAGAAAAACATTTTTGATTTAAATTTGTTCAGGCCGAAGCCCACGTCTTCAAAACAAAAATTTTCCTAAATCAAAAACAAAATCGCGTTCCATCTTCCCATCACCCATGGCCGCACGGTTCCTTTCATGTCCGGATTTTTGCAAATCAAATCGCGATCGAGTATTAGGAGGGTCTCCTCCAGTTGAGGCGAGGGTTTGGGTTCGATTTGTGCTCGTGTCATGGGAATTCTATGCGCTGCAAGGAGGAGAGACTCACGGTGATTCACGATTGAATCGAGTGAAGGGCGACGACGTGCACGATAGTGAATCGTGAGGCAGCTCCAAAGGCGGTCCACGAAGCTACCTTTGTGACGATTTCAGGTGGTAGAGGCAGTGAGGTAGTGATTACTTTTTTTTTATCTAATTCAATTTAATTTTGTCTTCAGTTCTGAATAAAGAGAATTATTAAAGCAAGATTGAATGGGTTAATCTTAAAACAGAGATTTTAGAATTAGTTGGCTATATTATTTACAGAAGAAATTAAGAGAATTGATAAACTTTAATTATTGGTTTAAATGAATTTATAACGATAATTTATTTACGATTAGTACGAATATTAGTAAAACTATATCAATATTTTTACAAGGTCTGAAGTAGTGAAGAAACAAGTCGGGTTTTGAATCGGGTTGCAAATCAAAGAGCAAAGGTGAGTTAATCTCACTCAGCTGATTATAAATTTAAATTTAAATGATTAAATTTAAACAATTGTTTGAATGCTTGAATTGGTTGATGTGATATAGTATGCTATAATTTGAAATTGCTATATTATGTATGCTAACATCTGTGGATGCAGGGAAAACAGGTTGGAGGGATCCAACTTGATCCCTCAACATTTATTTACATTATTTAATACCCTCATTTGTGATTATATTGATATTCTACGATGAATTATAGTGGAATATTGAATGCTATGGTTTGATTGGATATAATTGGGTATAATGAATCACTATAAAAATATATAAATTGAATTTTGGAAAGAAATTAAAAGAAGTGAATTGTAAGTTAAATAATTATAGAATAACTTTAAAGAAAGAATTTGGAAAAGAAATAAAGTGACTTGAAAAATTCTAATAAACAAATCTTAGATATGGAAAGGGAAAATTTGAATTAACTGAGAGTTAATGAATATTAATCTTCAGTGTTATTTTTAAAAAAAGAACAAACCATTTATTTAAAAGTTAAGATTTAAATTATTGGGAAAAATTTGTAATTTGTATATTTCAGTTAAAAGCTTAGAATCAAATGAAAAATAACAACAACAACAATAATTAAGCCCATACTTAATGAGTTTTTGAAATGAATTAAGTAATTAAAGAAATTTATTTCAAATGGGATAAGTTTGAAATCAATTTGGGGAAAAATTGATTTAAGTAATTGAAGTTGGATCTTCTCCCTGGATAACCAAGTACGTTTTCAAAGTAAGTTTTTAAATATAAGCTAAAAGTTTTTAAGTTGATTTTAAAAGCAAGTTGGAAAATCTATTATTTCTAAATATTTGAATTCTAAAGCAAGTCTTACCTTTTTAACCTATTTTAGTAGTAATTATTTAAAAAAATGACTTAGTAGTTTGTTTGGGATTAAAAATTTAGTTATATTTTATAAAGTAACCTTATTTTCAAATATTTATATAGTATGTATTTTTAACAAATTATTGAAGTAGTTTAACTTAAATGTTTTAAAAGTATTTTAAAGTAAAGTGTTTTAAATTATTTTAAAATTCTAGTTTGTGCTTGGCAATTTCAATGGAGATAGAAAATATTTGGGAGGTTTTTCTGAAAGGGGAGATGGTTTGAAACTATTTTCAAAGGAATTTGAAAAGTGAAAATATATCTTGTGAAGATATTTTGGGATAAATAAATAATTTGGAAAATTATTTATTATGTGATGGATGTTGTGAACAAAATTGATAGTTAAATAACCGACTATCAATATTGGACAAATACGTTGATCGTTTCGAAGAGACCGGGATAGAGATTTATTTCTCGAAAACCACTTCGATCCGGTTTGTACGTTTCGTGAAAAACGTTTTTTGATTCGAAGATGAAGCAGTGAAGTGCAAGGGCTGGTCGCTACTAATCCTGAGGATGTTTCCAAAATGGATGCAGTAGGAATAGTGCCTTCGGTTCCGTTCGAACCCGGGAAGGACTTGTATGGATGAATGCTTGCAAAACATCATCAGGTGGACGATGGGCATTCTAAGGGATATATTCGTAAAAAGGTAACGCTTAGCCTCAAGCCTCATCAAATGGGAATGACTGAAAATCAGGGGTTATGCAGCAAGGCTAGGTGGGTAGCACCCAAGCAGGGTGAGGTCATTCCAGTCTAGATGTCCCTTTTTATTTTGGCTTAGTGGGCGGTTGCTGATCCCAACCGTGGGGTGATCTCACTCGGGATTATCCAGTAAGGGGTAGTCCCAGCCTTGTGTTGCAGGGGAGCGGGCGTACTCCTCGGTACGGTGATCTAGGCCCCGTACTGTGACAGGTGGTACCCCAGTGCCTAGTCATTAGTTGGAAATTCATTCTCCCTACGAGCCTTGTACGAGTTTTGTTTGTATTACCCACTTTGTGGCTAGTAGCCGGAATTTAATGAATGTAACAATTTCGGCTATTTTATAAGTATTTGTATATAGACCCTATTATAATATCAGAGGATTTCTATAAAAATTGTTTTAGCTATCGTAAGGTAAAAACCCGACATGTTTATTTGTGGCGTGGTCTTACGAGATGATTTTGTTTTCAAAGGATTTTTGAAACTTTAACAATCAATTGGGTGTTATTTTCTCACGCCGGTATTCCAGACTGACTCGGGTATTATTTAACTGTAATGCTCGGGTCAGACCGAGTATTATTGGATACAGGATATGATGCTGTGGAGCTCAGGAGACGAGCTGGATGACGAGTCGTACTTTCGTACTTGTTTATATATGTATTCCACTGTGTTAAGTGTTGTGTATCCATTTGTATGTTGTTGTGGTTGAGCTGTGATTGATGTACTCTGATGATGTCATATATAAATAGAGATATTTGATTTTTGAGTAAAGATTATTTATGATCTATTATATTTTATTCCGCTGCGATGATTAGATTCTGTTGTTGTTTTCTATTTTCTTCTTTCACCTCTTCTTCTTTAACCTAAATGGTTCGTATTTCTGTACAACTTGAGTTGATTGTTGTAGAATAGTGTTAACTTAAGGGGTACAGATTTGCGGGCTGTTACACTTGGTATCAGAGCTTAGGTTGGAGATAACCTTGGCTCTGGTGGGAAAATTACTCAAATAGAGTCTGTAGTACTCTAGAATGAGTTTGAGCGTATTAATAGATATGAGCGCGTATTTGTTAGTGAATATAAGTTGTTTTAATATTGTGTTGATTGATTTATTGAGTGGCATATGAACCTTCGTCGGTATAGTCTACGCAACTGTATCGAAAGGGTTTCTAAACATTTGAATAGAACAATTGACACGATATTGTTTTAAATGTGGGTGAATGAAATAATTTTACCCAAATATATTTTGATATAAATAAATTTTTTTGTAAACTATTTTTGCTAATATATGGTTGCTTGGATGTTAGAAATGGTAATATTAAATTATTATCATCGTTGTGTAAAATTTGACTAGAAATTGAAATATAACTAAAAGTTAAGGGAATAAATTCATTATAAAATGAAATTTATAAATATGAATTATAAATGTAAATTATAAATTGAAATACAGTCAAATGAGAATTTGTATAAGCATAAAGTGTACAAATGAATTATAGTTAGAATTTAATTTAACCAGGCTTTGGAATATTAAATCCTGGAGATTTGGAAGTTTTTTGAGGATAAATGATATCATTATTGTTTTAGAGGTATTTCTGAAAAGAAATGTGTTTTAAATGAATTTTGAAAGTGAAATAGCATTGAAATCACTTGGATTATTGGAAAATAATTCTGATGATGACGGCCGCATCATCAGTATTCATTTTCGAATTTCTAAGTGACGGACTGCTGCCAAAAAATTGATTTATTCATAAAAGTTAGTTGTTTTTGAAAATCTCAAAGGAAATTTGTTGGGAATAAAACCAGGATTGGTTTAATTTTTGAGAAATGAGATTTGAGATGTTGGAGATTTTAAGATGATTCTAAACCAATAGTCGGGTGTTTAAAAATCCCAATGAGATAGTTGTAAGCTTATAAATTGAGATGATTTTTAAATCATGAAGGAAATATAAGCTTTGAATAATGGAATTTAAATTTAAAATGAAATGAAGTTAACTTGGATTGGGAAATAAAAATTTAACTAGATTGAAATAAATTGAATAAGCTGAAATAATATCCAGTTGTATTCGAATCAAGTTGAAATCGAATTGAGTTAAATAAATCTGAGCTAAAATAAAATTGAATTGGAATTAGATTCTTACCTGAATAGATGGAAAATAAGTTGGATAAGGATTGAATTGAAATAAATAAATCAGAATAACTTATAAAAGAATTAAAAATGCATGGAATAAAAATAGGCTTGAGTTAAAAATAAAAAGATGAATATGTTCAAGCCTAGGGTGAATGGAATTGTGTAAATTATAAGTGGTGGCATATAAAATTGAAAATGGAATGCAAAATGAAAAATAAATATTGTTTGATGTTTTGGATAGTAAAACGAAAGAAAATCCAAACTTGAATTATAAAATAAATTGAACTAAGAAAATTAAATGAAGTGATATTTGGAATTAAAAATCAAGTATTGAACTATAAATAGGAGAGAACTAATTGGTTAATGAAATATTAAATAAAGCTGAATTGTGAATTAATAATGAAGATTGGAAATAAAACTCAAGTTATAAATCCAATTCGATTTGAATTGTTAGTGAAATAGATGGTGGATTCAGAACTTGAGTTATAAATTAAAAATTTAACTTGAAGAGTTAACAAATTAAATATAATTGGAAATGTGTCGAATAAAGAAAAATGAAATAGATTAAAATAGTAATAGTATGGATTGCAAATAAAATCCAAATCAGTGGAAATAAATTGGAAATGGCCAAGTAATCAATTGAATGAGTTAAAGATGAGAATTTTAAATTTTACAATAACTAATCAAATGAAATTGTAGATTTAAAATAAGATTTTGTTGAGATAGAATTAAGTTGAATAGAAGAGAAAGATCTACTTGTAAATAATTGAACGAGCTGAACCTAAAAAGTTAAAATGTATAATAACTAATCAAATAAATTTGTAAAATGAAATGAGCTTAAGTATAAAAAAAAAAAGATTTGAATAAATTGAAGTAAATTAACTTAAAACTAAACAAATGGAAGAGTGGAATTGAATTCTACTTAAAACCAAGTTTAATGATATTGGATTGAATTTGAATCAAGTAAAAGTGAATTTGGGTCGTAATAAAATTTGGTGGGTTGTAAATAATATTTAAGAAAATGAAAATTCAAAATGGATTGAGTGGATAAACTAATTATATTGAATAAGTGAATGGGTGGGATAAATAAGAACCAAATGAAGTATGGTTTAGATAAGTTGAGAAATGGTTATTGAATGAAATAGCTTAGATTGTCTTTGAGCTAAATAAAACAATTTGAACAAATATGGAATGCAATGTGTCGAGTTTAATAAATGGTTGTGAATGAATTAAAATAAAAAAAGAAATTTAATTGGAAACGAAGATGAACCTAAATTGTTAATGGTTTTGAATGGACTAGTTTGGTCAATAAAATGGAATGCAAGTGAATTGATTCAGATCTGAAATGCAATGGAAATGAGAATATATGGGTTGTGAATAAATTTAAAAATGAAATTGAATTAAGTATAAATGGAGTTGAAATAAATTTAAATTAGTTATAAAACATAGATACTTATTTATTCCATAAATCTCGTCAAACTGCATAGAATGAATTGTCATTTGATGTAAATGGAAGTAATTAAAATTATATGAGTTGATAGAAGTAAAATAAATTGATTTTGAAAGCAATGGAATTAAATATGAATTGAGTTTGCTTAAGAATAAACTAAAGGTAAGCGATTGAGTTTTAAACCATTCAAATTGAATGAAAATGATTTGTAAATTAATTGAAACAGTTGAATTAGAATGAAAATTGTATAAATTGCTTACAGAAAATGTTTGATGTGCATTTCTTTTAGAATTCATAAGTTTTAACCATTGCAACTAAGTGAAATATGGTTAAACTGCATATATTTGGCACTTACATGTTTAAATTGAGTAAGTACATGTACCTGGAAGCCGTGTGGCTGGATTTGGTTGTGCTATTTGCTAAAAATAATAAGCTATTTGCTTAAAAATGCTAAATAAGGTACGCCTACGCAATTAAAATAGGAAATATGAACTGTTTTTGGTTTTTCCGACCGTGTGGGTCGATGTATATATATTTATATCTTTTGTCAAATTGCAAAAGCTCCTCCGTACAAAGGACACTCTGCCAAAAAAATTCAAAAATTTTGTGAGTTAGAAAATTTTAGAAAATTTTGGAAAATTGTGTTAACGACAAACAAATTCAAATTGGAAACTAAACTAAATTAGTAAAGGAAATCAACTTAAAGTAATGATATGAATTAGTTATTAATGGAAAATAAAGTTTAAAATTTTAGAGTTTAAGATAAATTGAATTCATATGAAAATGAAAGAATCAATTTGAATAGAAATAAATATAAACTAAAGTGGTGAAGTGAAAATAAATAAGAAACATATAAAATACTTATATTAAACTTAAGTATAAGGAATGGCGAATTCTTAATTGGAAATTGACACTACGAATATATTCTAAGATAATATTGGAATTAATAGATATTGACATTTTGTGAGGAAGTCGATAAAATGTTTTGGGAATATTGTGATTGGATATTAGTGTTAAGCAGGATATGCAGGTATTATAAAGAAAAAGGAAAATTGGTTTTGATTTCAGAAGATAAATTTGAAATGCTCGACAAAAGGTATGTATTTAAATTTGGTGTGAGATTTGATTGGGATTTGGATTGAGCCACTTGGCTTTTTGTTTTCTTTTTGGATTTGGGAGGCCGTAGAGCCATTTTGTAGTTGTACCGAGTCAGCCGCGCAAAGGAGGCGCTGACAAAAATTTTCGGAAATTTAGAGAGTTAGAAAAATTTTGAGAAAATTTTGATAATTCAAAATTTGATTTTAAATTGAAACTTAAACAAATAGTATAGTTAGAAACTATGGCAGAGTTGAGAAGTTAATAAGAATGGTAATGGGTCTTTTATAAAAAGATAGTTGGTAAGATGTTGAACTGTTAGAAACCATTTGGTTTAGGGGAAAAAGTAAACGGGTATTGGAGCATTCTTCCTAACTAATAATTTCGGGGACGAAATTCTTTTAAGGGGGGAGGAATGTGACGACCAAGAATTTTTGAGCATTTAAAATCGGAATATTCAATTGATTTTAATTATTTAAAGGTTAATTATCAACTTAAATTACGAATATCATAATTTATTTGATAATTAAATTGTTGAATTAAATAATTTGAAGTTGGGTAAAATACTGAATCTGGAATTCTAAGCCTATTAAAAATAATTTGAAGGCTTGTAGAATTTATATTGATAATACTGAAGAGAATAGAAGTGATGAAATCAAATTTAAAAATAGTTTGTTAAGTTTTGAAATTTGTATCGTTTAAATTGAATTTTAAAATAGCCTTCCGAGGCACAGTCTCGGAACTTGACGAAACTAGTTCTATTGGGTCCGTTATATTGAATTGTTTTCGGATTTCAAATTTCGTATTGATCGAAGTTTGTGTGTGCATGTACGATATATAAACGCGGAAAATTTAATTGATTATAAGCTAATGAAATTTAATTTAATTAATTAAGCTTCTTGTGTACGCCAAGTCTTCCCTTATCTTCCCGTATACTTCAACACTCGTCATTTTTTTATCAAAGCCCCTTCTTCATGTTTAAAAAAAAAAAGAAGACAGTTTGTTTATAAAATTTCAATGGCCGAACCTACAACTCCCTCTTCAAAATTCATTCAGAGAAAAACATTTTTGATTTAAATTTGTTCAGGCCGAAGCCCACGTCTTCAAAACGAAAATTTCCCTAAATCAAAAACAAAATCGCGTGCCATCTTCCCATCACCCATGGTCGCGCGGTTCCTTTCAAATTCGGGTTTTTGCAAATCAAATCGCGATCGAGTATTAGGAGGGTCTCCTCCAGTTGAGGCGAGGGTTAGGGTTCGATTTGTGCTCGTGTCATGGGAATTCTGTGCGCTGCAACGAGGAGAGACTCGCGACGATTCACGATTGAATCGAGTGAGGGGCGACGACGTGCAAGATAGTGAATCGCGAGGCAGCTCCAAAGGCGGTCCACGAAGCTACCGATGTGACGATTTCAGGTAGTAGAGACGGTGAGGTAGTGATTCCTTTTTTTTATCTGATTCAATTTAATTTTGTCTTCAGTTCTGAATAAAGAGAATTATTAAAGCAAGATTGAATGGGTTAATCTTAAAACAGAGATTTTAGAATTAGTTGGCTATATTATTTTACAGAAGAAATTAAGAGAATTGATAAAATTTAATTATTGGTTTAAATGAATTTATAACGATAATTTATTTACGATTAGTACGAATATTATTAAAACTATGTCAATATTTTTACAAGGTCTGAAGTAGTGAAGAAACAAGTCAGGTTTTGAATCGGGTTGCAAATCAAAGAGCAAAGGTGAGTTAATCTCACTCGGCTGATTATAAATTTAAATTTAAATGATTAAATTTAAACAATTGTTTGAATGCTTAAATTGGTTGATGTGATATAGTATGTTATAATTTGAAATTGGTATATTATATATGCTAACATCTGTGGATGCAGGGAAAACAGGTTGGAGGGATCCAACTGGATCCCTCAACATTTATTTAAATTATTTAATTCCTTCAGTTGTGATTATATTGATATTCTATGATGAATTATAGTGGAATATTGAATGCTATGGTTTGATTGGATATAATTGGGTATAATGAATCACTATAAAAATATATAAATTGAATTTTGGAAAGAAATTAAAAGAAGTGAATTGTAAGTTAAAAAATTATAGAATAACTTTAAAGAAATAATTTGAAAAAGAAATAAAGTAACTTGAAAAAAATTCTAATAATCAAATCTTAGATATGGAAAGGGAAAATTTGAATTAACTGAGAGTTAATGAATTTTAATCTTCAGTGTTATTTTTAAAAAAAGAACAAACCATTTATTTAAAAGTTAAGATTTAATTTATTGGGAAAAATCTGGAATTTGTATATTTCAGTTAAAAGCTTAGAATCAAATGAAAAATAATAACAACAACAATAATTAAGCCCATACTTAATGAATTTTTGAAATGAATTAAGTAATTACAGAAATTTATTTCAAATGGGATAAGTTTGAAATCAATTTGGGGAAAAATTGATTTAAGTAATTTAAGTTGGATCTTCTCCCTGGATAACCAAGTACGTTTTCAAAGTAAGTTTTTAAATATAAGCTAAAAGTTTTTAAGTTGATTTTAAAAGCAAGTTGGAAAATCTATTATTTCTAAATATTTGAATTCTAAAGTAAGTCTTACCTTTTTAACCTATTTTAGTAGTAATTATTTAAAAAATGACTTAGTAGTTTGTTTAGGATTAAAAATTTAGTTATATTTTATAAAGTAACCTTATTTTCAAATATTTATATAGTATGTATTTTTAACAAATTATTGAAGTAGTTTAACTTAAATGTTTTAAAAGTATTTTAAAGTAAAGTGTTATAAATTATTTTAAAATTCTAGTTTGTGCTTGGCAATTTCAGTGGAGATAGAAAATATTTGGAAGGTTTTTCTGAAAGGGGAGATGGTTTAAAACTATTTTCAAAGGAATTTGAAAAGTGAAAATATATCTTGTGAAGATATTTTGGGATAAATAAATAATTTGGAAAATTATTTATTGTGTGATGGATGTTGTGAACAAAATTGATAGTTAAATAACCGACTATCAATATTGGACAAATACGTTGATCGTTTCGAAGAGACCGGGATCGAGATTTATTTCTCAAAAACCACTTCGATTCGGTTAGTACGTTTTGTGAAAAACGTTTTGGATTCGAAGATGAAGCAGTGAAGTGCAAGGGCTAGTCGCTACTAATCCTGAGGATATTTCCAAAATGGATGTAGTAGGAATAGTGCCTTCGGTTCCGTTCGAACCCGGAACGGACTTGTATGGACGAATGCTTGCGAAACATCGTCAGGTGGACGATGGGCATTCTAAGGGATATATTCATAAAAAGGTAACGCTTAGCCTCAAGCTTCATCAAATGGGAATGACTGAAAATCAGGGGTTATGCAGTAAGGCTAGGTGGGTAGCACCCAAGCAGAGTGAGGTCATTCCAGTCTAGATGTCCCTTTTTATTTCGGCTTAGTGGGCGGTTGCTGATCCCAGCCGCGGGGTGGTCTCACTTGGGATTATCCAGTAAAGGGTAGTCCCGGGCTTGTGTTGCAGGGGAGCGGGCGTACTCCTCGGTACGGTGATCTAGGCCCCGTATTGTGACAGGTGGTACCCCAGTGCCTAGTCATTAGTTGGAAATCCATTCTCCCCACGAGCCTTGTACGAGTTTTATTTGTATTACCCACTCTATGGCTAGTAGCTGAAATTTAATGAATGTAACAATTTCGGCTATTTTATAAGTATTTGTATATAAACCCTATTATAATATCAGAGGATTTCTATACAAATTGTTTTAGCTATCGTAAGGTAAAAACCCGACATTTTTATTTGTGGCATGGTATTACGAGATGCCTTTGTTTTCAAAGGATTTTTGAAACTTTAATAATCAATTGGGTGTGATTTTCTCACGCTGGTATTCCAAACTGACTCGGGTATTATTTAACTGTAATGCTAGGGTCAGACCAAGTATTATAGGACACAGATATAATGCTGTGGAGCTCAGGAGACGAGCTAGATGACAAGTCGTACTTTCGTACTTGTTTATATATGTATTCCGCTGTGTTGAGTGTTGTGTATCCATTTGTATGTTGTTGTGGTTGAGCTGTGATTGATGTACTATGATGATGTCATATATAAATAGAGATATTTGATTTTTGAGTAAAGATTATTTATGATCTATTATATTTTATTCCGCTGCGATGGTTAGATTCTGTTGTTGTTTTCTATTTTCTTCTTCCACCTCTTCTTCTTTAACCCAAATGGTTCGTATTTCTGTACAACTTGAGTTGATTGTTGTAGAATAGTGTTAACTCAAGGAGTACGGATTTGTGGGCTGTTACAATTTATGTCAAATTTTTTCCATTGCTTATATGTTCTTACATTGCAAAATGTGTTTAATTTTATTTTTTTTTTTACATTTTTTAACCATGACTGCCTATAGCAGTTGTGAAAAGGTCTTTTACAACTGCTATTGACAACTGTAAAAGACTTTTTTACAACTGCTACCGGCAGTTGTAAAAGATTTTTTACAACTTCGATGGGCAGTTGTAAAAAATTATTTAACAAACGTTGTAAAAAAATATAGCTCTATTATAGCTCTGGATATCACGACGGGCGGTTGTCCATTGTAATAGATCTATTACAACTGTTTTTGGCAGTTGTTAAAAAGTATTTTTGTTGTAGTGAAAATATACTTTTGATTTCAAAAATCATTTCACATTTCTTATCCACAAATTCCCAATATCAATTTCATTCAAACCCGTATGATGTACACATATCATACGTACGCTATATCAATCTGATCGCTCACTCGATCACACAATTTCACTTCCGAACTAGTATCGTCCACCCGACTTTCTAGTGTGGACTCAGATCTGGTTTCTTGATCATAAACCGTCATTCTCCTTGCATAGCCATAGCTAGATAGAGAATATCCAGAATCAATCAACAATCCATATCTAGGTTCGCCATCAAAAATCGAGGGAAAAATCCCAATTCGGATCGATATATCTATCTCGAAATTCCGTGCTCAAATCTGGATCAAATCACTATGCGAAAAGAATAATATATGTACATCCTACGTATTTATCTTTATTGATTATTAGCCAAATCAATTCTCCTTTCTATTCACATTCACTTTGATTTCTATTCACTTACTCACATTTGTTTCAATCCCATTTGGACTATCACCTCTATTCTTATCTCAATTGGGTATTTAATCGAAAACAGTTCGAACCCTGTCCAGCTTAAATTTAGAAAATAGCTTGAAAAGTTTAAAAATTAGATAAGTAGTTGAAAAACAATTATTAGTTTGTAAAATAGATGTAAAATAGATGTAAAATAGTTAATTAATCGTAAAACAGTTGAAAATAGGCAAATAGTTATAGCAATAATTGCAAAATAGTTGTAAAATAGAAATTTGTTATAAAGTAGTTGAAAAATAGTAATAGTTTATAAAACAGTTGAAAAATTGTTAAATAGTACCAAAAATAATTGTAAAACAAGTATTAGATAGTTTTAGGTTTAAAAAGAAAAGTTGTATAGTAAATAGTTTGAAAAGAATAGATTTATATTAAAATAATTTATTTTGAAAATAGTCCAGAGTCAAACTGTTCAATTCCCAATCTCCAATCCCATCAATTCAATTTAAATTTCCACTTCCATTTAAATTAACTCAATTCCAATTTAAATAACTTCAATTTCCATTGAAATTGATTTATCCCCAATTCAAGTTGAATTAATTATCAATTTCTTTCCAATTTCAAATCAAATTCCAGTTGAATTCTAAACCTATTCAACTTTAATCACAATTCCAGATTATTCAAATAAATTTGGACTAATTTCAAACTGAACCCATTTCAATTTCGAATCAATTCCAGTTTGAATTAATCCCAATTCCCATTTGAATTTGAACTCATTCAACTTCAATTTCATTTCAAATTTTCCATTTGAATTTTTAAATTTACACATCTTCAATCACAATTCCAATTAATTCAAATCAAATCCAATCTGAACTAATTTAATTTAAACTCAATTTTAAGCCATCTCGAATTATATAAATTCTATTTAAATTTTTAAATTTTGATTTATCCTTTATATCAAATCAACTTATATCTTTAATTCCATTTTTAACCTATTTCAAAGTTCAAATAATAATTCAAATCCTTTTTAAACAATTTAAATTTCCAAGTTCCTTTTGAACATTTAAATCTTAATTTCAAAGTAATTTCATCTCCTTAATTTCAATTTAAAGTTTAATTTCCCTTCTTATCGCAATAATGGATATATTACCACACTTCAAATCCAATTCACAGTTCAAAGATTATTAACAGGATAATATTATCCAAATTGTTTTAAAACACCCATACATTTCCAATTTCAAGATCTCAAACCCTTTTTGAGATCACATAAACTCCTAATTCAAATTAACTATTTAACTTCCCAAGTTAAATCCCAATTTCATATTGAAATTTCCAAATCAGGTTGTTCATTCAAACTTATTTAACTTCCTCTAATGTTAAATTTCAATTTATTTAATCCAGTCAACTTTTCCCAATTTAAATTTCCATTCAAATTTTAAACTTCACATTAATAATCTTCCCACTTAATAGTTTAAAAACTTATCACTTTGGGTATCACATCCCTTCCAAATTTAAAAATCAACATTTAGAGTTTGTTTCAAATTATCTTTGTTTTTTTGTATATCCACACATATATACATATTTACTTCCTTTACACACCAAGTTATCCTTGAATTTTAAACCACCTTTGGTTTTTAATTCAAAACAAATTTCTTTAAATTTCAAACAACTCTTGTTTGAAATAGGATCCTTTCATTAAAATATCATTATTTTTTATCTCTTTATCACTTTGAAATAATTTTCAAATTTCTGGACCCAGATTTAAAATTTCACAATTCAGATCATTTTCAATTCCAATTTATAAGTCATACTTACTTAAATGTTTTACTTTCCTAAAACATTTCATTTTTCTTACACAATAATCATTTATGATAATAACCAAGGTTATTGCAACTGGAATCCAATTCATTGTTATCTTATTCTGAAAACTCTTCTCCAAATTCAAGAATTTAATTTCAGTTTGAATCCATTTCAAACTTATCTTTATTTAATTTCAATTTGGTTGTATTTCTATTACCACTTAATTAAATTCCAATAATTTAACAACCAATTACCTTAATATTTATTAGAAAGAAATATTGCTTTATTTATCAAAATATAATCTTATATAAAATCATTTAAAATTCTTATATAAGAAAATAACAAGTACACTCTCATACACACACACACTCAACTCATTCTAGGGTACCATTGACCCTATCCTTAACGAGTAATCCCACCAGAGCCAAGGTTCTTACTTAACCTTCAGCCCTGATACCAAAAGTAATGACCCAGAAATTCCGATCCCAAAAATTCCAGATAGTTAGGAAAGAAGAAAGAGATGGAAGAAGACAACAGAAAAAAAACAAGTAACAGAATTTCACATTCGCAGCGGATCAAAATACAATATCAAATAATAACAATTATACAAAGGAAAACTGTACTTATCAAATTACACTTAAATATATCAGAGTTTCCAATATTTGCACAAACACTGTACAGTTAATATTACATATTCCAGACAATCTACAATATACACAGCGGAATACTCTCCATATGTTCCTGCCATCCAGCTCGCCTCTTGGGATCCAGAACGCCCTTACCTGAAAGCTGTAATACTCGGTCTGACCCGAGCATTACATCAAAGTAACACCCGGGTCAGGCTGGAAACCAGCGTGAGTAAACCCATCTAACAAGAAATACCAATGCATACAACTTTTTTTTTAAATCCGGCTAACTCGTACTTTACTACAACTACATAAATTGTTTAAATCAACACTTATATTCACAAATCGATCCCTAAGTACCTTTACTTAGTTTAAATGGTTCAATCATTTAAATTAATCCCATTCTAGCCTACTGATTTCTCATATCAATTTATAAAGAATCATTGTAGGTTACAAATCGAAGTGGGTTTGGGTATTTACTGATACTCGACCCCGGTCTCTTCGATTCAATACCATCATAACTGTAACGATAGGGATTTTCGACTCACAAAAGTCGACATTAATACGCCCAGTGTATCAACTGTCGAACAATCGAATGCCGGAAAACCGAACCGTTAGGGTTAAAGAAGAGGTAGAAGATAGAAGAAGAGAGAAAGAAAGAAAAAGTAACTGAAACCATATCAGAATCTCACGATCGCAGCGGAACAATATATAATATATCAATGAATAATCTTTAAAACAAAGAATCATATCTGTTATTACATTACATCACATTACATTACATTATCAGCGTTTACAACAAAAAAACAGTGCAAAAGAAATACTATATACTAGTTGATACGCCATGCCATCCAGCTTGCCTCCAGATCTCCACAGCAACTCCTGAATTCTAGAATGACCTGATAACCTGACTCTAGACTGCCCGTGTGGAAATTGGTGGGCACCCAGAGTTTAGGAAGGAAACAATAAACTCCAGGTCAGTCATGGGACTGGTGTGAGAACTTAAACAGTTTATCTTTAAAAAAACAAAGAAATATTTTAAAATAGATCCGTAATGCTTTTAGAAAATGTAACTACCATAAGACCTCCCGCAAACACATACAATGCAAACGCAGAATCGGAGGAGATTTCTCCTTGTGATGGTTAAATATGCTTGATACGAGAAATTTTCTTTGATATTATTATTATTATAAGTGCACAGTGGAAAACTTTTCGAAAGTAAAATATAAATCTTAGCCAACATGCGACCATTACCGTATGTCTACTATAGCTACCATGTTCAATAGTAGGTTACCGCCACATTCCATGGCAGGTTATACAACTAAAACTGTACAAGGCTCGTATTGTTTCTTTGGATTTTCCAACAAATGGTCAAGCCAAGGAACTTCCCATTGCCACATGGAAACGCCTCTGGAGAGACGCCTCGAGAACCTAACCGGATCTCTGCCAATAAAAGGTCGGGTTACCTCTGCAAAAGTAGGTAACTACTGACACGAGTATTCCATCCCTCGGTTGTAAACAACCTTTATCCGAGGATCCTCAACCAACATCAATCACAAAGTCATATATATTTGCAACACCACCAAAGTTAAGTGTCTGGGATCCATACCATGATCCCACTTCTATTCAGAAGGAAATGAACATACCGTAAGGGGCTCTACTCCCTAAAACCTTGCTGCATCTTTCCTGTTTTGACCATTTTGGGGTGTGAGGTCCGACGAAGTCTCGTCCACAAAGCTACGCTTTTCACAAAAGCTACGCTTTAATCAACAAATGATCAGCATCACTTCGTATGCCACATTACCAAATTGGGAATGTATCACTAGTAACCATCAACTACATAATCTCTGAGCTCGTACGTCTTAGAGAAGGGTGTTAAGCTAAGAGAATAAATTCTCCGCCACCAACAGAAATATATTTGATAGAAACCAGCTTTGCATCTCAAAGTGTAACATCAGACACACATCCACACAAGTCCGTTCCAGGATCGAACGGAACCGAAGGCACTTCCAAAGAAGCGTTGCAATTTGGATATTCACTAATCACGACCGGAATCCCCATCACAAAGGGTGATAAAATCTCTATATCGGAGATTAGCCGATGCAGAGACATTCGACGGTAATCCTTCCGTTTTCGAAAATATTTGGTCTTCAACATTGGTCTTCAAATGCTATCCATTACGACGTATCACTATTCAGAATGAGATTCATGACCCAAAGGTCCTCTCCTGGCTAAACCGAATAACGAGCGCTTATTTCAAAATAAGTGTAGCATTCAAATTCAATCAAATCACAACAAATACCCATTTAAAGGTAAATATTGATAGTCGGTAATTTAACTATCCATAGATATGCACAACATCACCAGATTCCAAATAATTTTCCAAATTATTTATTTTCCAAAAAAAATTTCTTTACAATATAATCCGTAAATTTGTTTCCACACTTCAAAATTAAATAAATGTTTATTTTTAAACAAATTCCCCTTTCCTTTATAAATTCCATGTGAATTTAAATTTCCAAATATCCATTGATATATGATTTTCGAATCGACTTTCAAATATCCACTTTCAATTTATCTTTAAAAGATAAAATCTCAAAACATTTCACTTCATATTGGAAAACATTTCCATACTTATTTAATAATAAGTAATTCACAAATCTATTTATTTTCAACATTTTGAAAATAATCAATATACTTAAATCACAATTAAGTATATATTTTATTCTTTAAGGAAAACATTCTCTTAAGCACATTCATTTGAGTCAAAACGAATGTTGCATAAAACATCGTTACGACAACCCAAAAAGACTAGTAGGGATTCGAAACTAAGATGGATATATAAATCCCCATACTATACAAAAACATTTCCTTTCGAAAATCATTTAGTATAACAACAGTGTTATAGTCCATCTTTTCCTTATTTCTCGAAAACGTCTATTTCAACAATGAATATTGAAATCTATGGTTTCGATCCTTACCACATTTTAAAACAACTTCAAATTGTTTTAATTCTATTTAAAAGATCACTTCCTAAAACATTTCTTTAAAATATTATTCGCTGTCCAAAATCGTGAATATAAATCGTTTACCAAATTCAACACTTCTACATAATTAATTAAAGGATTATCAACCGTCCAAAATCGTGGATATATCTCCTTTAATAAGCTTTCATATTTACTTATCAAATTCAATTGGTTTTGGATTTATAAAACAATGTTTATAAATTCATATTTATATATTTTATAAAAAAAACTTCAACTTATAAAATTCCTTAATTAACAAATTTTATCCATATCCCATTTTCACGCCAAAATCCAAATTATAAGCAAATTACTTATAATTCTCTATTCACAAATTCATTCATTTTTATAACTTCACAAATCGTAGATCCTATTCTTTTACAAAATCCATTTATAACATCATTTTAAAACGTCGTTAAAACTCCTTTATAGTTCCATCCTTTGATTTATAAAAATCCAATTTTGTTTTAAATCTTATATATAAAGCTTTTATAATAAATTCAAGAATCACCATTTAAATTATTTTATAAAATCATTAACTCCATATTTCAAAAATCACATTTCAACTATATTTCTCAAAAATCATAATTTTTATAACATTAAAATTATAACATTTATTTATTTAAAATGAATCAATTCCAAAATTCAATAAAACGTATACTTTCAAAAATCACTATAAAAATTCTTTTAAATTTGAAAATCATCACTTTAACACTTTTAATTTTCCAAAATAGGCCCAATGCTGCAACAGCACTAAATATAACAATCACGGCATCCAAAACATCATATATCATATGATAACAGAATATATCACAATATCTGTAAATAAATCAATACTGTTGAGGATCCAGTTGGATCCCTCCAACCTGTTTCCCTGCATCCACAGATGTTAGCACAGTACCAATCCCGTTTCAAGACGGAATATCGCGGTACATGGGTTTATATAAAATATTATCCGCTATTATGCGGCGCAATAGGGTCTCATCCGCTATATAATGCGGGAAATCAACTCCAAGTACATATATAATACCAATTCCACTTCAAGATGGAATATCGCGGTATATGTGTTTAATAAATAACTTCCGCTTAATATATGGCGTATAGGGTCTATTTCAATTCAACAAATAGAAATTTATCATTCAATCACACAATCAAGCAATTTAAAATTTAACTATTTAAAATTTAAATCGAAACAATTTCGATTGAATGAGAAGTTCTCATCTTGCTTCTAATAACAATTGTAGTGTTTTATTTCGAATAAAATTGAACGCGCGTTTGATTTTATCCAAAATTATCACTAGCTCCAATCGATCCCAATCTAGCTCCATTGCGTAGTATTCGTCAATACGAACCCGACGCAATTTGTTTCGTGTGAAATGAACCTCATATGAAAAAGTTACAGAGTTTTAAAGATGATACGATTTATAATAAAATAAATTGATCATTTTCTTTTTATTTTATTTTTTTAACCTTAAACCCATCGCAGCCGTTGATTTCGATTGCCCTAGATCTGGATCGCTTGCAACATCTTCTTCCATCAGGTAAAAATTGCGTCCGAACAAACCCATGGCCGCCATTCCTTTCGTGAATTATACTCCACCATCTTCGATCGATACAACGATCGACCACCGCCGTTCAATTGCTCGTGCTCGCCTCCACCCTTGCCCCATGACCGGTCATGCTCGATTCACTTAAACCGATTTCAGTGCGTTTTAGCTTGCTCTGGAAAAACCGTAAATCCGATTGACACGAAATTTGAAATCTTACAATAATATAACATTACGGATCCGTTGAAATTGGTTTCATCGAAATTCGAGACTGTTTGAAAAATGACTATTTTTACTCGTCAATTAAATATTAAAATATTCAATTTCCACAAATTAACTTTTAATTAAATTTTAAAAGTTCTATAACATCATTCTAACTCCAATATGATTTAATACAACTTTACAAATCAATTTTAATCACATTAAACCCAATTTCCAATTATTTCTGCAATTTCAAATATTAAATTATCGATTTAATTATCCAATTAAATCTAGATATTCGAAATAAAATTTATTCGACTTACAAATTTTACTTGTTACTATTTAAAAATCAATTAAATATACGAATTTCAAATGGCAGAAATTCTGGGTCGCTACAAACTTCCCTCCTTAAAAGAATTTCGTCCTCGAAATTGCCAAGTAGGAAAAAGTCTTGAAATCCATTAACTTTTCAAAACCATTTGTTCAAATTAA
This sequence comes from Allium cepa, assembly GCA_030765085.1. Taxonomy (NCBI): domain Eukaryota; kingdom Viridiplantae; phylum Streptophyta; class Magnoliopsida; order Asparagales; family Amaryllidaceae; genus Allium; species Allium cepa. The sequence goes on along the minus strand of CM060935.1, from coordinate 838,877,292 downwards.
ATTTCTAATTCATTTAAACATTTTAACTTTTCCAAAATCCATAGTTAAAGTTCTTACAATAAATTTACTAAGTTTTCAAATCATACTTAGTTATCTTTTCAAAACCAACTATATCGTTTAACTTTTCACTCCAAAATCAAAGTTATTGTTTTCAAAAAATTCTCAATTTTCTCAAAAATATTCTAACGCCTTAAATTTTCGAAAAATTTCGCCAGCGTCTCCTTTGCGCAGCTAGCTCGATACGACTACAAAAACGGCACCTCGGCCCCCAGATTTCAAAAAAGAAAAGAAAACACCAAGTGGCTGGACAAGAAAATCATCAAATTTCATACTGAAATTCAAATACATACCTTTTGTCGAGCAATCAATTTTTATATCTTCGAAATCAAAATCCCAATTTCCTTTAATCCACCTGTATATCCTGCTAACCATAATATCCATTTTCATTCAACCTCACATTATCAATTTCGTCTGAATTCAATTTCCAATTTCAATTCTATTTGGATTCAGTTTACCTTTTGAATATTGAATTTTATCAATTATTTTTCATTCACAACTGATTAATCTTGATATTTTAAATTGGTTTCTTTTACTAATTCATTACCAGTTCTAACTCATTTCATCTCACACGGTTCAAATTGGTATTCGATATTCAGTTTTCAATTTCAGTTTTTTTATTCTTTTGTTCGTTCCCAAACACAATTCAATTCACTATTTCGGTTTATAATCACTTATATTAAATTGGATTTCAAATTCCATTTGGATTTAATTTACCCTACATTTATAAATGTTGAATTCAATTCATTTCAACCCATATTAAATTTGTCATTTCTTCAATTAGTTTTACTTACTAATTTTATTTTAATACTTAGCTTCATTTGATCCAACTTGACAAATTTTCAATTTACTTGCAATTTTAAGATGAATTTCAACATTTAGTTTCCACCCCAAATTTATTTTCAACTCAATAAATTTTATTCTTTAACAATTTTTATCAGATTCCAGAGTCTTTCCAACATTTCAAAACCATTTTTGAAACCAATTCAAATTATCCTTTGAATTTCAAAACCTAAATTTTCCAAACAACTTCCATTTAAAATAACTTGGCAGCAATCCCTCTTTTGGAAACCCAAAAATGAACACCGATGATGCTGCAGTCATCACCGAAGTTATTTTCCAGCGACAGAAAAGAGTTTAGAGCTTTTATCCCTCCGAAAACATTTTTCCAAACCCTTGAAAACCATTTTCAAACTCAAAAAGGAATTTAATCTTTTCCAAATTGCAAACCTTTTCAAAACATTTTCAAATATTCCTCTGGAATTTTACTTCAAATTACAAATCACATTTACAATTTATATTCTCCAATTCTATTTGTATGTGAATTTATTTCTTAACTTTGGAGTTGCGATTTCAATTTCTTTTTTCAACATTAATGATAATAATTTAATATCATCACTTTCTAGCAACCAAGCAAACATATATTATAATAATTCATAGAAAATTCTTCTCTTTTATATACGAAAATAATTTAGGTAAAATTATTTCATTTACCCTATTTTAAAACGATATCGTGTCGAATTTGTTCTGTACAAGTGTTTAGAGATTCCTATCAATAACGTTAATTACTCGTATTGACCAGAATCCATATACCACTCAACAAACCAATCAACAAAATATAAAATAATTTTTTATATTCACTAACAAATACGCACTCATATCAATTCAAAAAATAGCAATTTATCATTCAATCACACAATCAAGCAATTTTAAATTTAACTATTCTAAATTTAAATCGAAACAATTTCGATTGAGTGAGAAGTTCTCACCTTGCTTCCAATAAGAGTTGCAGTGTTTTATTTCGAATAAAATTAAACGCGCGTTTAATTTTACCCAAAATTATCACTAGCTCCAATCAATCCCAATCCAGCTCCATTGCGTATTATTCGTCAATACGAACCCGACGCAATTCGTTTCGTGCGAAACGGACCTCGTATGAAAAAGTTAAAGAGTTTTAAAGATTATACGATTTATAATAAAATAAATTAACCATTTTCTTTTTATTTTATTTTTTTAACCTTAAACCAATCGCAGCCGTTGATTTTGTTTGCCCTAGATCTGGGCCGCATGCAACATCTTCTTCCATCAGGTAAAAATCGCGTTCTAACAAACCCACGACCGCCGTTCCTTTCGTGAATTATACTCCACCATCTTCGATCGATACAATGATCGACCACCGCCGTTCAATTGCTCGTGATCGCCTCCACCCTTGCCCCATGACCGGTCACGCTCGGTTGTGCCATCACGCAAGAAAATACGTGCAAACCCTAGGCGAACGCGGCCAGATTGTGGCGCCCACGATGAACTCCAGGTGATCTCCACCGTTGGATGTGAAGTATTCGACGTGCTCTACGTTTTCATAGTTGAAAGTTTCTCGTGAATGTCGATGGATGAGGAGATCGGAGGGGAAGAAGATTGGTCATTTTTGGCCATTAATTGGAAACTGGCGGCTAGGGTTTGGAATTAGGGTTGAGTGAAAATAATGAATATTGAGGTCCTTATATAGAAAATTCTCAAAACATTATTCACCTGAAATTTTTCCGAACTCCAAACGAAGCGTGCCGCATGGCGTTTACAATGTTTTACCCCTATTTCGAACACAATGGAATATATATCAGGAGCCAATTCAATCATATTTGGAAGATAGGTTTTTGAATCGACTATTTAAATTTAAAAATTCACTTAAACCGATTTCAGTGCGTTTTAGGTTGCCCCGGACAAACCGTAAATCCGATTGACACGAAATTTGAAATCTTACAATAATATAACATTATGGATCGATGAAATTGGTTTCGTCGAAATCCGAGACTGTTTGAAAATGACTATTTTTACTCGTCAATTAAATATTGAAATATTCAATTTCCACAAATTAACTTTTAATTAAAATTTAAAAGTTCTATAACATCATTCTAACTCCAATATGATTTAATACAACTTTACAAATCAAGTTTAATCACATTAAACCCAATTTCCAATTATTTATGTAATTTCAAATATTAAATTATCGATTTAATTATCCAACTAAATCTAGATATTCAAAATAAAATTTATTCGACTTACAAATTTTACTTGTTAATATTTAAAAATCAATTATATATATGAATTACAAATAAAAGAAATTCTGGGTCGTTACAATAACCCAAGTTAATTAAGTGAAATACAATTCAACTTAAAATACAGGATATCACTTTTTACACAGCAATTCATCATTGATAGATAACCACATTATCATTATCCACCCAAACAAGTCATAAAAATATTTCATGTCAGATATATCAACCAATTTAAGGCATTTAACATCATTAAATCTTCATAAGCAAAATTGATCACTTCCAAAATTAATTTAATTAATTCTAATTAAATTACCAACCTCAATCACTTAGACTGCCTTTAATTTCAAATCAACTAATTAATCATTTCTTAATTACCCATCTTAATTAATCACCCTAGATTAATTATTGTTTCATTAAATTAAGTAATAACCCTTAATTAATTATACAAATTAATTAATCTTTAACCATTCAATATTAATTACATTTATCCATAATTAATTACTCAAATTAATTATTCTATAACTATTTACATTGATTAATTATCCTCTAATTAATCACATTCGTTAATTAACTAACCCTTAATTAATTTCCTTAACTAATAAATCCTTTAATTAATTACACTAAGTAATTAATTTTAAATTACTTCTCTTAAGTAATTAACCTTCCTTAATTTACCTTGATTATTGATTAATTTAACCTTTAATCACTCTCTAAATCAATTATACCATGCTTAATCACATTCAAGTAATTACCTTTTGATTAATTTACAATAAGTAATTAACTAGTCTTAATTACTTACATTAACAAATTTTGTTCATTAATTATCCAACTTAAGTAATTATCCTTAATTAATTTCTTAAATTATTTATTCCTAATTAATATCCTTAGTTACTTAAGTTAATTAAAAAAACCCTTTAATACTTATATTAATTGATGACTTTAATTAATTACACTGATTATTTACCCCTCAAAAACAAGACCTTCATTGATTTAAGATAACTATTATCTCAGTTTAACTACTAAATCATCATTTAATTTCATTTAAAACCACTTAGAAATAAAATTATATAATTAACTTATTATATTAACTTGAAACCCTTAACCTAAAATATACCCGGGTCTAATACTAGAAATTTTCGAGCTAACCAGATGCTCAAATTAACAACTACATATTTTAGAAAATATTTCTTTCCAAAGCCCTTTACTTCATTTTGTCAACACTTAATATCGTAACTACATCTATACATTTATAAATTAATTACAATACCCAACCGACCCATAATCTTCAGCCCACCCATGACCCAGACCCACGAAAAACATCGAATTCCTCTAATTCTCTTATCTTCAGCAACAGTCAAGTTCAAACTACAGGCTTGAACACGAAGTCGTGCACGTAACCGTGCACGCTTCCTCCGATTATCGTTCCCTGCCGCCGATCATCTCTACACATCTCACACGATCACCTTATCCTCCCCAACCACCCAAGCCTTGACGAACAGTACTGTACAAAAAAACAAGCCTCGACATCTCCCCTTCATTACTGGAAATGATCAGATACTCAACGATCACCACGCTCCGGCCGTTCTGCCATCGTATACCCTGGAACTTTCTCAAAAGGCTCGTCTCCTCCTCCAACAGAGTTTCCCCCACGTGCACAGCCTTCGTCACCCCCTTGCTATGCTATTCAATTCGAAGCCGATGCTATACCAATGACAAGTAAAACCCTAGACCAACCCTACCCCATCAATCCATGCTATAGGAATTACATCTGCCATTTTTCCCTGGTGCCACTCCGACCGACGCTCCTTCCTGCCAATTGCCACGTATCACGAGCGACCCTATCGCCGGAATTTGGCAACACACCCAAAACCGATCATCTCCCAATTCCACACGAATTACAAGCTTAAAAATTGAGAATTTGTTATCATAAATCATCATTTTCCAATATTGATCTGTTTTTATAATCAGAACTTAAATTTCAGATCTTTGATTTTTCTGACTTTAAATTGATTTCCACATTAATTTCTATTTCCAAAGTATTTACTAAATATTTCTTCTGGAATTTATTTTTAAAAATAAAGTTACATTCATTTAATCATTTCATCTTCAATGATGATGATCCAACATTTAATTTATGAAGAGAAATGGATTTATTTAGGTGATTTGTCCCTGAAGTTTAACAAAGGAAGATATATACTCATCTATTCAGTCATGCACACATTATACAGTCTATCTCCAGTTCAAAAACATTCATGCAAATCTTATTTACCCCATTACTATACAAGATTATCACATGCATCATGTATTTAAATCAATTTAAGCCTTAAAAGAATTTTGCTCACAGGCATTTGGAAAAAGAAATAGAGGAAACAGAGTAGTTTACTCACGTTCAAATGTCTGGACAGAAAGCTTTAAACTAGAAGTGCCAGATGTTTTGATCTGGAAACTTGAAACTGGAAATTGTTCTCTGAATATAAACTGAATTTGCTTGTTTTTAAAACTGAGATGAAATACTACAAGTTTTTAGGTGATCTAGGCTTTGATGTTTCAATAGCCTTGCTTTATTTAACTTGAAGTTGAAGACTTGTTTTGAAAAGATTATTGTTTGAATAAATTCCCTGGTTTTAAAGATGTTAACAGGTTTTGATTTCATAGACTTGACAATGAGGATAGAAGAATTTTTTTAGCAAAGAATGTGTAGATATATTTTTTTTTATAGTTTTTTTTTAAATAAAAGAAAATAAAAAGAAATCATCACACTTGTTAAATTAACTTACATTTGTCTTTAGCGTGAGTAAGTTGTCTTACATGTGTTTTTATGCATGAGTTTATATATTTTAAAATGATTTAAAAAGCTTTCATAATTAATTTCCTAATTAATAATTACATATCTTAATTTATATAATAAAATCCTTTCAAATAAAATAATATAAAACATACTATATTCTAAATAAAATCATATATAATATATTTTTAAATCCAAAATATATTTTAGATATATACCTTTCGAATTTCAAATTCTAATTCTAATTCAAATTAAAAATCCAATTTAAAGTCAACACAAATAATAAACACATATTTAACTTTAAAAATATTTAAAATCTACTTATATATTACATATAAACAACTCGTTATTTTTATTGTTTGAAAATAAAATTTATCCAGATAATTATAATTCAATTTTTTTTTAATATTTCCAAATTCATTTACATATCCAGATGTCTTTTATTATCAAAATTTTATCTGTTCAATTGATTAGAACAGTTAATTATCCATTTATCAGATGTCCATAACCCGGGTTATCACAGAAGTTGTAACGACCCGTAATTTTCGTTAATTAAATTTGTCATTTTAATAAGATTTACGTAAATTTAATTTAGAAGAAACAAAGATTTTATAATTAATAATGAAGCAAATGCTGAGAATGAAATGAAACCATGGGAATATAAGGCTATGTATTTACAGTTGAAACAAAATGACGAATAAATTGAAGTGATGTAAATTGTTATACTAGGCTAAGAGTTGCATATAAGAGAACAAAGGTAAGTAGTGAATTTAGTTAATGAATTAATAATATTAAATAGTAAATTGAATTAAATCAATGTCCGGTACAAATTGAAATATTGTTTGGAATGAAAGCTTATAAATTGTAAGCATTTAATTTACAAATGAAATCAGTGTATTAATTTAGTTGTAACTGAATGTAAATTAATGAAATTATGTAATAATTAATAAATGATGGCATTCATGAATGAAATAAGATTTGTAAGTAATAAAGGAATAATTGAAATAAACATTTACCAATGAAATAGTATATTGATTTATATAGATTTTATAAAAGAGTTAAATTGAATCAATCTATTTAGTTGAAACTAATTAATTGATATGCAAATTATAAATGGGTTTATAGTAAGAAATTATACTACCGTGAATTGGAATTAAGATGAAATTGCAAAATTCAAGTATGTGATGCAAATATATCATATATAGCAGTGGAATAAAAAAATTAGTGTTATTATAACCTGGTTGGTAAGTAACAAACTTATAACTGAATTTAAAAGAAAATAGGCGACAATGAATATAAATTGTTCATTTATTTGATGTGTTAAATAAATTTTGATATTCAATCGCCATAAATATAAATAATTAATTGAAACTGTTGTAAGGTCAAAATTTATTGCATATAATAAATTGGGAGATAGATTTCACTAAAGGTTATTTATTTATTATGTTAATGTAAATTAAAATAATTAGAGGTACGTAAATGATGATTAATACCATATTTGGAAGTTGTAATTTAGAGGATATTAAGAATTAGGAATTGAATTTTGAATTATTTGCAATACAAATAAAGAAAATGTTACGTTATTGCTAACTGAGGGAATCATTAATTAATTGAATGAAAGTTAAATAAGTGGAATTAATGGAGATTAATTTACGTTAGTTATTTAGGGTAGTGACTAAATTTGGTAATCCATTTGCAATTAATGACAATAGTGTTGATATAAGCTAATAAGTTAAATATCAATGCAATACCAATTAATGGATTGAATGTGATTATGAAATTGGAATTAGATAAATGCAGTAAATAATTCAGGGCAAATAAATTTATGGAACAAATGTTAAGATCTTAACTGATGGTAATTAATAATTGAAGATAATGTAAATTTCATTTATAGTATGACTATGGGTGAATGAAAAGATTGTAAATCAAGATTTGTTTATTTATATGAATATAAAGAATTAAGGCAATTGAGTTTTTGCAATTAAGTAAAAAATTAAACATTTATTTTTACGTTAACTGAAAATTTAGTTGAAATTGAAAAATATTTATGTATGTTAATTCCATCCATTTGGCTATAATGGATTGAATAATAAGAATGAAAATATAATTCAATGAAATTTTTGAAAACTTAATTGATAATTTCTAAATTTAATAAAAATGAAAATTTGACACTGAAATGGGAAGTTAATCAACTTTAAATTGACCTTTAAATTGTTTAAATCATTGTAATTTGATTGAGACATATAAAGGTAATAAAATTTGTCAAATTTAAGATTTAAAAAATAATTGATTTTATTAATGTATTTTTAATTTATTTAATTAATATAAAATTAGCCATTTTGGCCACTGACTCGAATTTCGACGAAACCAGTTTCATCGGATCCGTAGTGGTGAATTATAATAGTATTTCAAGTTTCATAACGATCGGACTTGTCGTTTGATCGTACCGACTCGAAATGCCTTGAAATTTATGCAATTTAAATCAATCTAAATCAATTTGGAAAAATTGAATTTAGCATAACTTCTTCATACGATAGAATTTGGATGTGAAACTTTTTCCATCGTATTTAAAATATTTTTAAACGTATATTTTGATATATGGGTTGACCCAATTTCGTTCCGGAGTAGAAACGGGCTTTTCGGGCCATTTAGCGTTAAGCGCGTATACCAATCCGATCCATCTATTATTTTTCAGCCTTGCCTATATATAACCCGTTATAAACCCTAGCCACTTCTTATTTTCATTTTTCTATACGTACATCTCCTTCTCAACTCCTCATTTCAATTGCAGAAAAAAAACCTAATTCCCAAATTCCAAAAATTAATTTCCATTTCAAAAAAAAAAAAAGGATCTGCAGCCACTTCGAGTTACGCTTTGAGTTTCAGAGGCAAAAACACTGCATCTACTTCGGGTCAGGAAGAAAATGACTCAGGTCGCTCCGGGATGTTTTGGCAAAAACTCCAAGCAAGCACCAGGGATTTGAGGCGGCGCACCGAAGTCGAACCCGAAGTTGACACAGCACCAGAATTTTTCAATTTTCAAATTTTCACAACTTTTGCGTACGAGCTCGAATTCACGCGCGGTTTATTTTGCTGGGATTGTATCGGAATTCCAGACATTTTGGCGTTAGTTTGGACGGATTTGGAGACTGTCAAATTTTTGGGTTTAAATTGAATTTAGATTCAATTTAAATTCAAAAGGTGAGTGTTTTAACCCACTCACAACTTCTAAGTTATCTTATGTTTGTTAAATTGATTTAACATATGAGTAGAAATTTATTTATGACTGTTTTGCATATTTTATTCATCATCTCAGTTAAATCGCATTTATTTAATTTAACTGTTAATTAATTTTATTATTGCATATAAATTGACAGTTAAAATTTATTTATTTTGCATATAAACTGCAAGTTAAACAGTTATTTATTTATTTATTTATTTTGAATATAAACTGGTTGTTGATACCTGATATATTTTATATGCTCTATTGATGTTTGTTTAAATTGACGATGATTGAAATAAGATTGGTTTATGATTGATATTGGGTGAATGAATGATGTGTTCCATATTATATAAACTGCAAGTTATTATGCATTCTCATTTCATTCGGGATTACGGTTTGAAATGATATACAACCGCATTTTTATTTTTTAATTGCGGATTGAAATGATAAATATTTGTATCACTTGACCATATGATAGAAAATAATATATAGGCACCGCGGTATATATATATAAAAAAAAAATTAAAATGATTTTTATGGTTTGGATATGATACGGTTTAATAAATAGTAAATTTGGATATGATATAAATATATTTTATATATACATATATAGTTAAATTGTTGAATTTAAACTATGCATAAATCTGTTAAATAAAAATGAATAAGTTGAAAAATGGAATTTGATAATTTATATTATATGATTAAGTACAGGTTTAAGATCTTGTGTATATATATAGAGTTTTAAATGATTTAAATCAATTAAGATTGAAAGATAAATTGGAAATTTAATTGGAATTGAGCTTATTTGAAAAATTAACTCCATAAGTTGATGTTAACTTATTAAAATTGGAAATTTTAAGGTATGATATTTATAACTGGATTTAATGAATAATTCTAGTATAAATAAATGAAAGGAAATAATTAGTGTTAGTAAATTTAGTTTATTTTAAATGGTTATGGATTTATCATCTAAACCTTTCAAACTAAATAATAGGAAAATGAATTGTTGCTTTGAAATTCCCAATCTTAGTTTTAAAATTCATTAAATACTCAAAGTTGAAAATATTGAAATCGAAGTGTTTTATTCAAACTGAAAGTGAATCTAAAAATTATGGATTTAGACTGAATTTAAAGTGAATAAAGATTGTGAAGGTGTGGGAATTATTTATTTTTAAAGAAATTTTAAATTCAACTGTTTATTTTATATACTGTTGAATATCCAAACCATTTAAGTTTTGAAGTTATGGTTTTAAAATTATGGATTTCGAAGTACTCTGTTGAAAGTTAAAATTCAAATATTTGCTTTCGAGGTATTATAAATTTTAAAAGTGGCATGATTTTGGAAAAGAAATATATTTGAAATAAAATGATATCATATTTGTTTAGGTTTTTAAAAGGAAATGATATCGTATTTATGGGTTTTGATATGGATAATTATATTCTGGTTTTGAAAGTATAATTATTTTTAAATGACCGCGGTGTTATAATAACATTTGGTTGTTGAAGAGACCGGGATTGGAAGTTGTCATTCTCCCTGCCAATTTCGAAAACCACTTTAACAACCGTGTACGCGGTGGAGATTCCAGAATGAAGTAGGTTGGTGGCGGCGTTTCCTGTAAGGTAAATATGTGGACCCAACTCCCATGAGTTGGCATAAGGTGGCTAAAACAGGAGAGATTGACGGGTTAATAAGGTAGCACCTTTGATCGGACACATCCCTTCGATACTATACTTTGACTCTTGGATTGACTCGGTGGCCACTTTTGATTTTTATTTTGGGGTGTGGCTCGAGGTGGGCGGTAGCTGCGGCTACGCGTTACCACCGACCCGGAAGCGTAATTGGTATATCTACCCTGGCATTGCCTGGTTGTGCCGTGTCACCTACCCTAGCGCGCTTTATACGATTTTGGTTTTGTACCATTCCTATGGAGTGCCCTCTGACGACGCCCAGTACGGGGGAGATTACGGTACTGTATAGACTATGGGAATATATAAATGTGTTAAGGTGGAAAATGTAAAGCCTTAACGCTATTTAAAAGTAAGTTATTTTACAATTAGACACTATTATAATAGCGCAATATACTACGTAGTAAATAGTTTAACGGATCCTTAGGAGATGTAAATCCCGAGCATCTCTTGAGTTACTGTACTCATATTCATTTCTGTTAATTTAACTTACATAAGATCTTTTAGTTCTGACTCGAGTGTTTTGTCTTTTCAGTTCGCTCGGGTCAGTCCGAGCGTTTCAGGATTTGAAGATTTTTCTGGAGGAAGAAGACGAAGATTTCATTACTACTATTATTATATATTATATGGTTCCACTACACTGTATTCCGCTGCGTTAATATTATTGGTATGTGAACTCTGATATTTATTGTATAAAGAAGAATCAAATGTTTGTAAACAATTTTATGAACTGTATATTTATTATTATATTTTATCCTTCCGCTGTGAGATTCTGTTTTGTTTTATTCTTTCTCATTTTTCTTATTTACCCCATAACAATCCGCCCTTCCGTATGGTTTGAATTGGCACCTGTGTCGATTTAAAGCGTGTGAAAAGACGGGATGTTACAGAAGTACATTATCAAAATATGATTTTGGTAGATGTATCCAAAAGGGATATGATCCATCGACCATGAATGTGTCTTAGAGAGTAAGACTAATGTAGTTGGAATATAATGAGCAACATTGATAAGAATAACATCACAAATTTCAATTGTTAAAATTAGAAAAATAAATTTGATATTCAATATACTCAAGTTAATTTGCATTTATTAACAAAATTATCACTTAGCATGACTTTATGTTTGATACATATGTATTAAAACGAAAAATTCTACATAATGATTTAGAGTAAGCTATTTACACATTAATCAAAATGTCTCGAAGTCAGTGGGAGCGATATTGATTTTGTGAGCCTTTTGATATGATTCAAGAAATGATAGGAAATATCATTTTATAAGCATCAAAATTGAACAAATATTTTGATAGAAATATCAAATAGTTTGATTGTCCATCAAAATGCAGAGGAAGCATGTGTTTATAAGAAAGAACATTAAAAGGTACATTGATATTTCTAAATTGCAAGTAAATAACACAATACTGACTTTAACGATGTACTTATATTAAAACCCGCCTTAGCTGTTTTAGTACTTGACATTAGATGTGCAATGATGTCTTTTATAGTGAGTTTAAAAGATAACAGGAATGTCTTAAATATGCAAAGACACCTTATTAAATTGTTTAATATGGAACATGTGAGATGAATTCCTTATGCATGACAATAGGAATTATCATACATGTTATGTTGTCTGGATTATCGTGCTTTGTTCATGTATTTGATACATAAAGCAAGTTTTAAATCCAAATTGATATCATTGAATGATAGTTTAGAGCGTTCCCATATATTTACGAAATACTAGAGAATTGTTTACATAAATAACAAACTTGTGAAGAAGAAGTGTTTGGACTCAAAGTTTCATAAGTGCTATTGACTATAATATGTTAATAAAAAATTCAAGTTAAGAATCTTCAAATTGAAAGTGTTCCAAATGATAGACTATGGATGATTCAATAAAAAAGGTTAAGTACATTGCCTTGAATAACACCTCAACAAAAATGTTATACATAAATATAAATGCACAAATTTATAACTGATATGAAGATTATTCTAATGTTAAGAATGCCATAACACTATTATATAATAACATTGTTTCATAACAGAATTTAAAGCTCACTGGAAGTCAAGGGACATATTTTGAATTATTCCACATGTTAAAGTTAGTTTACAAATATCAGAGAGAGTTGGTTGACAAAGTAGATAATTGAAACATAATATTATACCCATTCACGGAGGGACCGACCCAATGTTTTGGAAAAAAACCAATTAAAGAAGTTGAATAAGATTTCACAATTGACTCCAAGTGCAAGTGAGCGATTGATAGAGTTGGAGGTATGCCTTAGGGGCAATTATGTAATTTGTTACATATATCTAATTCAATAACTAATCTTCTTCAAAATCAATGGCATTTTTTTTCTATTATATACTAGATATAATGTGGTTATATTAATTAATTAATTTCAATTAAAATTTATTTAATAGAAAATCCATAAAGATATGTTTTGTGGTAGTAGTTACAAAGTGTTGTAACCGCGAATGCTTTATCACAATAAAAATAAATGTACCATTTCAAATGTTCTTAATCAATATGTATTGAGACGGGATATCCATATATCCGTCAATACTAGAGTACGTAATGCTCTTCGAATTTTAGGTAGTGTATTACTCATGGCTATTGGGGGCATCTAAGGTTATGTACTGATAGTCATTGTGTAACTATAGAATAACTCGCTCGATGGTTTTCTGTTGGTTGATATAACTAAGGTCAAACAGAAAATATCAATGTAACCGATTTACATAGTTATCTTGACTTGAAACTAATGTAAATCTTCAATATGAAAGCTCCACTTCGGTAATAGTCAAATCATGGCATGACGTCCATCGAATGACTATTGGGTCAAGTGGAAGTATTTGAAAGTGAAGCACTGTTAAAGAGAGGATTCGTCTCCACGGTTATATAGGCTTAGTATCATAGTCAACTCAAAGACAAAGTCTCTGACCAGAGCATTTCATTAATTAATAATTGTTGTTATTGAACCACGGACTTTGTGTTTGGACTATTGAGTTGAATATTAAAAATATTATAATTTTGACCATTACCAAATTTCATAAATCCAAAGTGATATGGTTCCGACGAAGAGAACTAATATAAATAAATGACATAATCGGGTAATGCTTAATAAAATGAAATTGGTATTTTTCAAAATTATGTGAGTGATAAATTTGGCCAAAAAATCACACCACCTACTCAATGATGTGTGAAAATTAATATTTGAATAGTTCGATGTTAATAGTTGATCGAATTTACACCCGCGAGTCACTGAACCGAAATGATGAATTCTCTGTAGACCAAACTATTTAATTAATTAATGATTGCTATAAATTAATTAATATTTATGAAATGTTAATTATAAAATTTAAATATGATTTGAGGAATACATATTGTTGTATATTCTTTTAATAATTATAGATATATCGATCGATATTAGATATCGATAAGAAATTAAATTGAATTGAATTTAATATATTTACTTAGAATTAATGGGCTATTATCCCATGATGTTAGAGGCATATTTTGATGGAAAACATAAGCCATAGGAGGTGTAAAAAATAGGGTAAAATGGTGTGTGATGCGCCGGTTGAGATTTGATGAGATAAGGTAAGTGATGTGACCTACTTTCCTCTCCGATTCAACCATATAAAAGGGTCCCTAAAACTAACATTGCTAGTGATTTTTGATGCCGCCTATCTCCATTATTTTGACCAAACTACATCTCTTAAAGCTCCAATAATACTCAAATCAAATCAATTTAAATTAAAAGCTAATTGATAGAAAAGGGTCCACGGTTCGAGGATTAGTAATCTGTCGAATCTAGAAGGTTTCAAAGAAAGGAGCACTCATCCTTACAAGGTGCACTTAAGGGCATTAGTTTAGGTAAGTGTTTAGTTTACGTATGACGCATGACCTCTATATAACTGTATATTTTTACACACACACACAAATATATATATGTATGTATGTATGTATGTATGTATGTATGTATGTATGTATGTATGTATGTATGTATGTATGTATGTATGTATGTATGTATATGTATATATGTATGTATGTATGTATGTATGTATAGTGATTATTATATTACTAGCGGGTGGGATTCCTATAGGTATCGATATTGTCACGCATTGATTGGTTATGTGTATATATTTATCAAATAAAAAACAAAATTTTCATCAAGATCTGATATACACAGCTGAAACCATTATATTTTATTTACAATATTTTATTAATTAATATATACATATAGTAAAATGTTAACTAATTTATTTATATGATTTGTATTAAACTATATAATTATATCACATAAATATTTGAACTAATATTTTTCAAATGTATATTACATCAACTATGATTTGCATTGACCAAAAATAATCATTCAATATTTTTTTACTATTTTTAATCATTATATGAATTAATAAATTGATATAAAATAATTTTTGTCTCAAAAATTCGATTTTAAATTTTCTAATATTAATCTATCATCATATATGCTCTTGGGTAAAACATAAGATTTTTTTAAACCTTCTTTATATTTTAAAAAATCATTTAAAAATCGGCCGAAAGTATTTAAACAATAAAAAATAAAAAATTGATTTAGAAAAATAAAAAAAATTGTAAGCTATAAAATATCACTCCTTATTTTTCAAAAATTTGGAATTCAAAGTAATTAATATATAAATATTTTCCATTATTTATTTATTATTATTTAACTAATTAATTCATAATATATATATATATATATATATATATATATTTAATATAATTAAATTTAGATTTGCTATGTATACAATTGGGAATGTTTCAATTTTTTTAGTTCTATGATTTATATATTTATATAAGCTACACTATCTCATATTTACATTAATTATTATATTTATATGTACATATTGTCATATATATATATGTGTGTGTGTGTGTGTGTGTGTGTAATTATGCTACTTAAATACATACATACATATATAATCAATAAAATTAAACTTATATCTTGCATACACACACACACACACACACACACACACATATACATACATACATACATACATGCATACATACATACATACATATATATATTTGTTTAAAATGTAACATTGCAATATTTAACATATAAATAAATTTAATATATTTACTCATAATATACATACACACACATTTGGGATTATATATATAATTAGTATAAATATATACACATATTTGGATAACATACAATACATATAGGATGAGCTAACATGTCTGTTGCAATGTAAATACCAATATTTACATGTGTAACATGTTATTCCTTGCACGAAATACCATGTTACACATGCACACATATACACGTGCATACACTTATATACAAATTGAAAATAAACTAAATAAATTTACGTCAATAATTTCTAACGATCGGCCAATTTATCACTTTGTTAAATTATATTTATTTTTAAATCCATTCAAATAAAAGATTGATAATTCAAATAATATTATTTTGAGTGATAATAAGCAATAGTAATTTTATTTTGAATAAATATTTACAAAATTATTTTCCTCGAGATCTAAATCGATAAAATGGCTGAAAACTGTTTTATTGATAACCAGTCTAATAATCATAAAACGTCGCATACGGAGCTGGGTACTTGTACTTATTTTGGTAATTAAAAAATAATTTGAAATAAAGTCAATTGAACTATTTTTGGAAATAAAATATGTTTATAATATTAGTAGTAATGCCCTTAAAGATGATAATTGAATTATTAAACTAAATCGAGGCATAATGATTAAATAATTATTATACTTATTCAAATAATGATTTTAAAAACGGTCATAATTCATTTTGAATAGTTATAAAGTGATAATAAATCATCCATAATAGTTTTATAAAGAAACATATCTAATATGAAAATATAAGGAAAAATCGATATCGCTTTATCGGTATAACAGCAATTTTTATAAATAATCATTAATATAAATTTACATAGTTTTATAAATCAAATATGATCATTTTAATTCATTTAAAATGATAATAATTTATTTTGAATTTTTTCACAAATATATGTATGTTAAAGTATAAGCGAAAATGTGATCGAGAATTGTTTCTCCGATCGGTAACAGTTTATCGAACGAAAGTTACTCGGAACCAATGCAACGTTGTTTATATGTCACGTACACATATGTAACATATAAATGCACCCAATAATATGCAAATGAACATATATACACACACACATATATACTTATATACTTACAAATACATACGTGATACAAAAATCTAAGATATTTTTGTATAAAGCTTCTTCCTTAAGCATAAATAAATCAACATATGCATAAATGAGTGGATAGAACTGATGGGCACATGGGGGAGAGGCTTTAGACACGTATTTTGAAGGAGAGATGTGTTGGAGAAGCTTGGAAAAAGTGGTGTAGGCATATCTTCCTTTATACTCCTCTTTTTTCCTATGAACACCATACTCTCTTCTCTTCCTTTTCATTCTTCTTTTTTCTTTTCTTAAGCTTCCTAAGAGCTTTATAGCTTACAAATTTCCTTAAATTGATGAAATGGTGTGTTTGGAATCGTTAAACCTCTTAAAAATGGTTTAAAATGTATTTGAAATGTTTTATAAACATTTAAAAGTGTTTCGGTGAAGTTTGAAAACGAATGGAAAATTTATCTAAATATAAGCGCGTCGCTTATTATTTCACACAATAAAAGTTAAACAAGTGCAAACGTTGGAATACAGCTTGGAATTCTTTGAGATAAGAATTTTCCAAAATTTTATATCAATATTTCTCCAATGAGTAAAGAAGACAAGGATTTCGATAAGTAGATTTCGAAATATGAGTAAAAAAAGTTTCTAAAAAAATACTGAATTTGCGATTCGAAATCCAAAACTGGATTTCTATAGAAATGTTGTCTTTAAAATTGTTTAAATTTTTTTAATAAATCTTATAAAATGTTTAAAAGTAATTTGAGTAATATTTTCAAATAGTAAAAAGTCGTTTTGATCAATATAGCTGAAAATGCACTTTTTGTAACACATTTCCACTGTACTTTTCTGTAACTTTTGAAATATAATTTCAAATTTAACAATTTTTATCCAAATATTTTATAAATGTTTTCAAATGGAAAATTAAGAGTTTTAATAATGATTTTTAGGTTTTCTAGCTTATTGATGAATGAATGTTTAAAGAAAAAGCTGTTATAAATAAGTGATTTAATCTTGGCTCTAAAAGTCGATGAGTTGACTGGATTTTTCTATTCATGAGATCCGTATATGAGATGCTTAAACTAAGAAGACGTTTAGGAGCAACAGTGCCCTGGCTCACCTGGCCTCTTCCCTGGTGAGGGATAGATAAGGTCGAAATGTCATAAATGAGTTAAGTATAAAATTTAATTTACCCAATTTAATTACAACTCGTATTTTATAAAGATGATCTTTTTATACTCAGTGTTAAAGCTCAAAGAGGGAACTCATACTATTCGTGGAATTTAAAAGGTGATTTATCTGTTATTCCACACACAGTATTTGTTGAACATAGGGATTGATGTTGAGCAGAACTAGATGATTTCTTTAAACTCTGCTCACTTAATATTTACTGGTTTTTCGATTAACATCCTAAATAACATGGTTTTTAACTAAATAGAATTTCGAGTTTTAAATTAAGAAAACTTTGTTAAGATTTGAATGAAATGATTTGGGAATATTTCCCTAAGTAGAAAAGAAATGGTTTTGACTTAGTCCAAGTTTTAAAAAGAGTTTTAAGTAATTAAAGGATTTGATGAGAGAGGTTTGATAATTCCATATAAACTGGGAAGAATGTTTCAGAAATATATATCTCTAAGGGAGATTTCTTATAAAAAGAATTTAATCAATTAATACCTTTTTTATTTATGATTGGATTCGAAGGAACCGGGGTCAGGCCCGGGGAAATGCCTGTCCAAAAATAACTTCGAACCAATGTTTGTGTTCGAAATATAAAAATCTGATAGAGAGAATGAAGAATGAAGATCGGGGATTTTCGGGATGAAAGGACTGCTTGTTGATAATTCTGGTAAGCTTCCAAATACAAAAGTAGTAGAGGTCCTTTCATTTCTGAAACTCTTTTGGTTACAAAGACTTCTCGCTACTAATCCTAGTGTTAGTTCTCGATAGAATGTGGTAGGAGAGTACCTTCAGTTTAGTTCGGTCCCAGAATGAACTTGTATGTATGGATGTCTGACATTGCATTCTTGAGATTTCATTGTTGACTCTTATAAACGTGCATCTTTTTGGCGGCGGCTCTTAGCATAACACCCTTCTCTAAGACGTATGACTTGGAGGTTGTATGTTTGTGGAAATCAATAGGGATTGATGGAATGCAATGTGGCATTCATAGAAAGATGATGTGCTATGTGAAAGGTAATCATTACCTCAAGCCTCACACCCAAAAATGACTGAAACAGAGTTAGATGTGGCATGGTTATGTGATTCGCAACCATTACGGTATGATCATCTCCTTCTAGATATATTTCTTCCCTCTATGACATTCAAGTTGTAAATTAATATGGATGTATGCGAAGAGATCTCTCGGATAGGTCAGTAACGATCGGGTTATGACATATTCAGTATTATCTAGGATGAGATAGATCGGTCTTATGCTGGTAGAGGACCATTAGTTGGGCCTCAGTACATTCCTCTGGAGATGCACTATCAGAAGGTAGTCCCTTCACCTGGTCATTTGTATGGAATCCATTCTCCAATAAGTGCTTGCCATTTTTTTATAGAGTCCAATATGCTGGAATTTAATAATGGTAACAATTTCGGCTAAGATTAATAAGTTTACTTGCAAATGTTTTCAAAGATTTGTCATTAAAAATAATATCAAATATTTTGACATAGAATGTTTTGGTTATCATAAGCTAAAAACTCATTCCATGTTTATGTACGGCATGGTCTTATAAGACCCCTTTTCGTTTTTCAAAATGCGTATTTTGAGTTCTCACATTAGTCACATAACTGACCCAGAGTTATTTTGCCTTCGCTTGAATTTGGGTTGCCTAATTTTCCCTAGGCAGCTTAGTAGTCAGGTTTAGTTTATAAGAAAGTCGAATGGAGCTCGAAGCAGGGAATTATAAGATTCTTCTGAAGATTGTTATCTATTTCCACCACATTCTTGTGCTATAGTATTCCGCATTAGTAAGGGCAGGATTAATAATTGTCCATATTTTTAACTCTGATAAATGTGTTTTAATTTTTGCTTAAATATTGTTTGTTAAAAAAAAATATGTGAGATTATGTTTTGTCTTTATTTTCTTTCTTACTCATAATGATCCACTTCCCTGGCACTTGGATTCATGGAACATGAATACTGAGGATGTTTTAGTGTTGATTTCTAGGAATCGAAGAAACAGGCCGTTACATTTGGTATTAGATCTTAAGTTGAACAAACACCTGAGCCTATTAGGGGTAAAAGACCCATCAGTGATAGGGGTAAAAGGCCCATTAGAGATAGGGTTAGTAATATTCTAGGATGGGTAACTAATTAGAGACAGGGTTAGTAACACCCTAGAATGAGTTTGAAAGAAATATATATGAGCGCATATTTGTTAAAAAAAAAATATACAAATGAATTTGGTTTCAGATGAAATCATTTTACCTAAATACATATATGTATGTATTTGCATATGTATTTGAAAAGAAAAGAATATTTTGATAAAACTTTCAAAGGATTTTTAAAATAATAAAACATCTTATACAAAGAATTTAAAAGCTGTTTTTACAAACCTCAAAAAACTTTCTGAGTATTGATCAAACCCCTCTACCTAAGAACACACTAGCAATTACCTACTATGTGTCTAAAAGAATGATTGTTTGCCTTGTATAAACCATATGGGGAAAGTTACGTGATATGGGAGTCCTCTAGAGTGAATTAAGGTGAGAAGGATAACCTCATAGTTCTCTCTAGTGACGAAGAGGAACAACCAGGATATCCACATAGAAATGTTGAGTTTTCGATCGAGAAAGATTATCCCCATAAGACCCGGAAGATTTTGGCTTTGAAAATTGGTAAATGAAACAATTTTACTTAACAACTATATTCTGAATATAAAGAATATTTCTCAAGTAATATAGTTATTTGATTAAGGAAAGGACAATACTAAGTTATTATCATTAATTGATTGTTTATTTAATTTAAAAGTTTAAGCGTGAACACCTCATGAATTTAATTTCACAATTTGACTAAGAGGTATTCAATAAATAATAATGTTAAAGGAATTTATTTATGATAAATATATCTTATGAATACGCTTTATATATGTAATTTTATAAACTGGATTTGTAAAACATGCTTTATAAAGGAATTTTTAAGAATTCAAATTTCAATATTTTTGAATGGAATTTCAAATGATTTTTCGGAAAAGGAATAATAATGATATTATTTCTAAAATGGGATTTTGAAAACGAAAAACAATCTTATGATTAATTGATTCAAGTGACGTGAAAGTAACTAAAAATGGATAGAAGATGTGTTGGAATGGTAAATGCTTGCCTTAAGTCCTTCTTGTTAAGGAAAAATGCGATACTATTGGTAGTACCCAGTTCCTTGGTATTATTTTTTAGTTACTCGACCAATATAAATTTTAAAAAATAATAAATAAATAATGTGAATCATTTATTTGATAAATTAATGGCTGTTAATTTTTATCAAAGTGTATTATCTTAATTGATAAGCATGGGTATGTTTTGATTTTTAAAATCAATATTTAAAGTTAATAATGAATGGTTTTGGGTTTTTAGTAAATGATGTTTTAGAAATATATTTTTTTAAACCCTTGAATGACACCTTGGGAGAAATCTTATGAGTATATTTAGATCTTTAATAATGGAATTTCAAAGATAATAACAAGTATTGGAATCTTTTAAGAAAAAATAGTAAATGTTAGTTGTTTATCTAATAAAAGAAAAATAGTTCACTATAACAATGTTTTGGTACTAATTATTTTAATCTCTTTGAAAAGGTAAGAAAAAAATTATTAAGTTAATTATGAATATACTTAAAGCAATTGAATAAGTATATTAATACTTTTATATATTAAACTGCAAAAGTAAAGAGACTATATATGTATAAAGGAAGTTTAATTGATAAAGAAGTGTTAATTGATAAAGGAAGTTTTAACTAAATGAAGAATGTTTTCACATTTGATACAAGTTTAAGAAAGTTTATGGTAATTTATCATTTAATGAATTATTTTGAAAATAAGTTTAAAGAAACCACTAAGATATGTTCAGTAATAAAAAGATTATGAAATATATAGAAGTGCCTTTATAAAAAGTGTTTAAATTAAGATATTATTTAAGAATATATTTTATAAAAGTATATTTTATAAATTAAAGTGTAATTAGCAAAATAAAATGATGTTTGGATGACTTAATGTTTTAAAAAAAAGGTATAAAAGGGAAAGTTATGTAATATAAAATAAGTTTGGAATTAAATTTGGAAGAAAATTTATTAACAAAGAAATTTCAAAGGAATCTTGAAACAAGAATTATAATGGTATTATTCCAAATAAAGGATAATCGATTTCTTTTGGAAAAAAAGATAAAATATTTTTATGAATAAATTTTGAAAAAAGTGTAAAATGGTTATGTATAAAGAAGTATCTTTATAAAAAATTTAATAAAGAATGAAAGCATTATGAAATGTTTTCAAATTTTTTTTGAAAGGTTAATAAATACATATGAAGTGTGTGGATTATTTCGTCGCACGATTTAATCTAAGATTTGAGTGTAGAACTTTGATGTGTTTGACACTTATCCGAAATAGGATTTATCACTCGATTCTTGATGATGGACATTAATGAGGGTTTGTGATTGGATGCTTTAGTTTTTAACATAGTTGAGAGCTATGAAAGAAGAACTAAAGTTCAGATCTGAAAGGCTGGTCAGAGTCCGCGCTAGAGGATCGAAGGATCAATGCTCGTGCAAAAGTGAACTTGTGAATTTGAATAGAAGATTGAATCAGATATTGTATACGGATGATCTATATATATCGTATGGGTATAGGTTAAAAATAAATATTTTGGACAAACCTTTGGGTTTTTGTTTTGGGTAATTTCAAGGACGAAAATCTTTTAAGGGGAGAAATCTTTAATGACCCGCTAATGTATCCATTTGATAAATTGTATTATTTTTAAATTTATTCAAATAAAATATTGATAATTCAAATAATATTGTTTTGAGTGATAATAAGCAATAGCAATTTTATTTTAGATAAATATTTACAAAATTATTTTCCTCGAAATTTAAATCAATAAAATTGCTGGAAAATTATTTTATTGATAACCAGCCCTATAATTGTACAATGTCGCGCATGGAGCTGGATACATACACTTAATTTTGTAATTAAATAATAATATGAAATAATTGAATTGTTTTCGAAAATAAAATGGTGTTTATAACAGTAGTATTAATGCCCTTAAATATGATAATTGATTTATTAAATTACATTGAGATTTAATGATTAAATAATCATTATAATTATTCAAATAATCATTTAAAAAAAGTTATAGTTCATTTTGAATAGTTACTAAGTGAAAATAAATCGTTTAGAGTAGTTTTATAATGATATATATCTGATTTGAAAATATAAGAAAAAATCGATATTGCTTTATCAGTAAAATAACGATTTTCGTAAATAATTGTTAATACAAAATTATATGGTTTTATAAATCAAATATGATCATTTTAATTCATTTAAATTGATAATAAATTTACATTGAAATTTTGTTTACAAATATATGTAGGTTAACGTATAGGTGAAAATGTGACTAGGAATCGGTTCTCCGATCGACAATGGTTTATCGAATGAAAGCTATTCGGAATCATTGCAACATTTTTATATGTCATGCACACTTATGTAACATACAAATGCATCCACTAACATGCACATGAACATATGTACATACATATATACTTATACACTTACAAATACATACATAATACAAAAATCTAAGATATTTTGTATTAAGCTTCTTCCTTAAGCACAAATAAATCAACATATGCATACATGAGTGGATGGAAGTGATAGGCACATGGGGGAGGCTTTAGCCATGTATTTTGAAAGAGAGGTGTATTGGAAAAGCTCGAAAAAAGTGGTGTATGCAGACCTTCCTTTATACTCCTCATTTTTCCTATAAATACCCTACTCTCTTCTCTTCTTTTTCATTCTTCTTCTTTCTTCTTCTTAAGCTTTCTAAAAGCTTCTTTGATGGTTTCTATCTCTTAGAAAATAATGATAAAAAGTTATGGAAAAATATTAGTAAATATGTACACATGTATATAATATCAATCCACTTCAAAAACAAGTCAAAACACCTCCTTTCCACCACTCAAACTCATGGCCACCATTAGATCCACCCTAGGCCAAGCCTTCCCTCCCTTAAACTCATGGCCACAAGCACCTCCTACACTTCCAAGGCTATGCCTAGCCACTTCAGGGCTTCAGAGCTTGATTCCTTAGAGTTTAATTCAATCGTAGCGGAGCTATAACCGATTTAAAGTTAGATCGTTTGAATCTAATGTGAGAACTCCTAATTTATTATACTATATGTTGGATGATGATATGATGTTGCAAATGAATGTTTTATATGCCTTGATCATCAAGTTTGATTGTTTCCATATGAATGTTTAATATATATGCAAGTCATGGATATACACATCGGTAGGCACAAAGAAAATTACTTTCCTTGAATTAATGAAATTACGCGTTTGGAATTATTATGACCCAGAATTTTGGTTATTTGAAATTTGAATATTTAATTGATTTTAAATATTTAAAGGTTAATTTTATAGATTTAATAACTTGAATACAGTGAATTATTGGGTAATTTAAATGTTTGATTTAATAATTGAAAATCATTTAAATAATTTAACTCTTGGATTTTATTTGGATAAAAATGATTTAAAGGCTCATTAAATTTATATAAATAAGAATGAAGATAATAGAAACTTCTAAAATTGAATCAAAAGTGATTTAGCTAATTCTAAAATATCTCATTTTAATTCCATTGGATCCGCAATAGTGTATTATTATCGGATTGCAAATTTCGTAACGTTTGGAGTTACCGTTTGGTCGTACGGGATAGAAACGCAATGAAATTAATATTAAAAATTTAATATTATAATTGGATTCAAAATGCAATCTTCTCCATACAATCAAATTAGGGCTCGAGACTAGTTCCATTGCATTTGGAATAGGGTTATAACATTAGATATGCCAGACGGCACATCTCGATCGAGGTTCAAAATTTAATAGCCTTATATTTTAGAATCAAATAATATAAATTTATATCGATTTAACCCTTCATCCCATATTCTTTCTTTTCAGCCACCTTACAGCCCACACTCCACCATTCGTGATTGTACCTACCTCCTTTTGTTAAAAAAACATTCCCTCTCTTCTTCTTTTGACAACAAAAAGAAAAAAAGGAATGATGAAACTTTAAAAAATCAAAATCATTTGAATTACAAATGATAAAATCCAAATTTGGTATCTTTGAAATTGTAAAGGCTGGAGTTTCTCGCCCATGGCCTCAGATTCATGCTCAACCGCCTCTGGCAGAGGTTGATTTTGGAGCAGTAGATCTAGGTTTGGCTTTTGCGAACTCTTCGAGGCGATTTGGGTATCGAGGCAGGGTGCACTGGCTTGGTGGTGGCGAGAAGCTCGCGTATGAGCAATTTGGGATGGGGCGATGCAAGTTTGGAGGCCGTAACCAGTTGCTACAGTGTACTCACCTGGGTTTCGCATTTTGTTTAAAGGACCGGACGTGGCGGCATTGAGTCTAGAGGATAGAGATTACAACGACGAGTTGAATGGCGAAGTCGATCGTGGTTTTCGTTGTGAATTGGAGGTTGCGCACGATTGTGTATCGGCATGCATCTCGTATCAGGAAATTGAAATTTGAAAAGGTTGGAGAAGGAGGAATAGTGGTGGGTTATGTTTTTAGATGGGACGAGCCCGTTTGGGTAATTGGAAATTTGAATTTTAATAAATTTTGTTTATATGAATTGTTAATTTATAAATCGTATATCTCCTTGATACAAAGTCCAAATCCAACGCGATCAGTTGCATTGGGTTCATAACAACGCTAGCTTTGCTATGGAATTGGGTTGGACGCATTTCGAGCTTGTTGAATTTTAAGGTATAATCAAACATGATTGACTGTGGACCAACCGAAACGCTTCGGCGATAGTTGAGGATAAACGTGAGTAAATCTCACTCATTTGGATTGCTGATTTTCATTTTATAATATTGAAAATTAATTATTTAACGATTGGTTGAATTGATAAATTATTATCAGTTTGATGTTATATTATATAGTTAGTATATATATTAGTAATTGGATATATTCCCACTATTGGAGCAGATGAGACATCATCCGCCCCGCATAATAGCTGATGACCCTATATTACCACGATATCCTACCTCAAAGCGGGATTGGTATTTTATGTTGTATAATATCTGTAGTTATAGAAAAACAGGTTGGAGGGATCCAACTGGATTCCTTAAAATTGTTGATTTTGATTTCATATATAGTAATATATGATGTGTTTTGAATAATCTGTGATAGATTATAATGTGATTTGAATTTAATGGATATTATAGCAATACTGGCCTTAATTATGGCGTTATAAATACCATAAATAATATTTTTGAATTCAAAAAAACGTAAATTCAAAGGCGATTTTGGAAACAAAAATATTTATATTGAATTTTCAAATTTATTTTATAGGAAATGGAATTGGATAAAATAAATGATTGGATTTTGGATATTTATTTAGCTATTCCGTAAAATGGTTTCAAATAGAAAATTTTAAATTAAGGATCTTTAAACAATGGATTTTAAATATGATTTTTTTTAAAATGAAATGGAAGTGAAAATCTAAATTTGAATGGTTTTAGAATATAGTTTGTATTATTTAAGAAACGGATTTATAATGGAATTTTAAATTAGAAATCGATTTATAAATAGATTTTTTTGTAATATGAACCTGTTATAAAACTGGAAATGAGTTATTAAATTTATAAACGATGTTTATAAATAAGGGGAATTATTATCATATGGTAAATTGAAAATATAAATTTACAGTGAGAATTTGTAATGAGATATGTAAATTGGTTTAGAAGGAATAGTGGATTCTGTATTGGAATTTGGGAAAGGGTTATGGAATTGAAAATGTGAATCGATTTGTGATAAAGCAAGAGTGAGTTATAAGTATGAAAATGGTATGTTAAGTTTTGGAAATGGTTTTTCACAAGAAGTTAAGGTTTGTTTTAGAAAAGGATTTTTATTTATTAAAGTATGTAGTTTAAATATATATATAAAAATATTAATTGGACTGAAATATTTTAGAAAGTTAGCTATTTAAATATTTAAATTTGTTGAAATGGATTATAAGTTTTATAAACAAGTTTTGTAAATGATTAGAAATTTTATAAATAAATTGGAATTAGTTATTGACGATTATTTTAAAAGTGCTTTAATATTTTAAATAATTATGTAACCATATCTTTGAAATTTATTATTATTGTATATAGTTTAAAAGTAAGTAATTGGAATTTATTTATAATACTCTCGACATTATAATCCGGATTTATTAAATGGATATGATTATATAAGTGAAGTATTATAATGGGACTTCTGGAAATTTAGGGAATTTCCAAAATAGTTATATCCGGAAACTTCGAAAATAAGGAATTATAAAAGGTTAGTTAGACTATAAATAAGTATACTCGATAATTTTTGGAAATTATAAAGGGAATTAATAAAAATTCTGAAGATTTACGAGTTAAATATGGATATTAGATATGATTTTTTGGAAAAAGGCATAACATTCTCCTAAGTATTGGCATTAAAGGCTTTGGACATATTTTTGTGACAAAATGATTTACATAGGAATATTTTTCTAAGTAATGAATTATAAGTTGGATTTGGAAATATTTTTAAGGGTTAATATGGGTTGAAATATCCAATTATGGATATAAGTAATTGAAATTGTTTTTGAATATTGAAATATTGAAAGAGATTTGGATATATATCTTTGTAAAGATATTTTGAAATAAATATTTTGAAAAATTTATAACATAGGCCTAGCGACTGCTTATATGTGCAATTTGATAGTTAATAACCGACTACAAATCTGGCCAAATTCATTGATCGTTTCGAAGAGATCAGGATCAGATTTAATTATTCGAAAACCATTTCAATCAGATTTATGCATTACGATTGTGATATCGTGAAGATAATGAAGACGGTGATTTTGGAGATTTGATTTGCTCAGACCCATAACAACTTGTATGGATGAATGCTATCAGCACATTGTCATTGGAGGGCAATGAGCATTCTAAGTGTAAATTTCTTGAAATGTAATCGTAGCCTCAAGCCTCATCAATTGGAAAAGGACTAAAGCAGGGGATGCAACAGGGCTAAGTGGGTCGCTCCCATTAGGGTATGTCATCATTTTTCTAGATTATCCTATATCATTATGGATTTGGTTGTGCATGAGAGATCTCAATTAAGGTCGAAAGATCAAGATGATGATATATTCGGTACTAGTAGTCAAGTGCTAGGCTGGTTCTGTATGGCAGGATAAAATATGTTCTTGTCGGACTCCGGTGCATTGATATAGAAATGCAGCCATCAGAGGTAGTTCCTTACCTGGTCATAGTCTGAAAACCATTCTCCAATACATGCCTTACCATTTGGATTGTAGAGCCAAGTATGTTGGAATTTAATTAATGTAACAATTTTAATTATTTTAATAAGTATTTATACTTAGACACTATTATAATATCATAGGATATTTATATAAAAATGGTTTGGTTATCGTGAGGTAAAAACCCATCGTGGTTATGTGTGACGTGGTCTTACGGGATACCTTTATTTTCAAAGGATTTTTGAAAATAATTAAATTCAAATTGAGTGTGTTTTCTCATGCTGGTTTTCCAGACTGACTCGGGTGTTATTTTATTGCAATGCTCGAGTCGGACCAAGTATTATAGATTCAGGTTAGGATGCTATGGAGCTCAGGAGATGAGCTGGATGACAGAGACGTATTCCCGTACTTGTTTATTTTCCACTACGAGTGTACTAAACCGTACGTTCAGTACTTGTTAGGACAAGTTATTATAACTGTCCGGATTGCTATATTGACTGCTATACTATGACGATTGTATGTATATTAACAGTTACAATTTCTTTTTGTATAAAGATATGTATTTATCTATTGTATATTATTCAGCTATGATTTGTGAGATTCCATGTTTTTGTTTAGTTTTCTCTTCTCTTCTCTCTTCTTTCTTCACCCTAACAATCCTCTTTTATATTCAATTTGAGTTGACATGTGCGGTTATTTATCAGTTTAGAATGTACAGAAAAGTGGGTCATTACAGGAATTGTTAAACCTCTTAAAAATGGTTTAAAATGTATTTTAAATACTTTATAAACATTTAAAAGTGTTTTGGTGATGTTTAAAAAGAATGGAAAATTCAGTTAAAAATAAGTGTGTCATGTATCGGTAGTTCGTGATTTCAGGCTATAAAAGTTAAATAAGTGTAAAAGTTGGAATATTGCTCCGAATTCTTCGAGATAAGAATTTTCCAAACTATTATATCCATAATTTTCCAACGAAGAAAGAAAAACGAGATTTCGAATAGTAGATTTTAAAATATGAGTAAATAAAACTTTTGGAAAAATCCTAAATATGTAATTCGGAATCCAAAACTGAAATTCTTTAGAAATGATGTTTTTAAAAATATTATAAATTTTTTAAAATGTTTTAAAACTGATTTAGTAATAAAAATAAATTTTCAAATAATAAAAAGTTGTTTTGATAAATATAGCTGAGAATGCACTTTCCACATCAGTTTTTCGCGGCACTTTTCTATAACTTTTGAAATATAGTTTTAACCTTAATAATTCTTATCCAAACCTTTTAAATATGTTTTCAAATGGAAAATTAAGAGTTTTAATAATGATTAGGAGGTTTTCTAGCTTAGTGATGGAAGTTCAAATGAATGATCAAAGAAAAGGCTGTTATAAATAAGTGGTTTAATCTTGGCTCTAAAAGCTGACGAGTAGACTGGATATTTATATTCGTGAGATCCAGATTTGAGGTGCTTAAACTAAGAAGATGTTCAGAAGCAACCAGTGCCCTGGCTCACCTGGCTTCTTCCCTGGACGAGGGATAGATAAGGTCAAAATGTCGGAAACAAGTTAAGTATAAAAGGTTTAATATTCCTACTTTAATTACAACTTGGATTCTATTTATACTCGGTGTTAAAGCCCACAGAGGGAACTCGCACTATTTTTGGAATTTAAAGGCGATTTCAACGTTATTTTGCCCATAACATTTGTTGAATTGATATTGAGTAGAATTAGATGATATCTATAGATTCTGCTCACTTAATATTTACTGGTTTTGGATTAACATCCTAAATAACATGGTATTTAACCAAATAGAATTTTGAGTTTTAAACTAAAAAATCTTTGTTAAGATTTGAATAAAATGATCTTGGTAATATTTCCTAAGTATAAAAGAAATGATTTTAAATTAGTCCATGTTTAAAAAGGTTTTTAAGTAATTAAAGGATTTGATGAGAGAGGTTTGATAATTTCATATATATCGGGAAGAATGTTTTAGAAGCATATATTTTCGGGGGAGAATTTTGATAAAAAGAACTTAATTAACTAAAGAATGATTCTCTATTCACAAAACCTCTTTTTATTGATGATTGGATTCAAAGGAACCGAAGTCGGGTCTGGGGAATTCCTTGTTCGAAAACTACTTCGAGCCAATGTATGCGTTCAAAAAATAAAATTTTGATAGAGAGAATGAAGAATTAAGATCCAGGATTTTTCGGATGAAAGGATTTCTTGTTGACAATTCCGGTTAGCTCCCAAATACTAAAGTAGCAGCGGTCCCTTCATTTTTGAAATTCTTTGGGTTGCAAGGACTTCTTGCTACTAATCCTGGGGTTAATTTCCAACAGAATGAGTCTGGAGAGTACCTTCAGTTTCGTTCTGTCCTAGAACGAACTTGTGTGGATGGATGTCTGACATTGTATTCTTAAGATTTCATCGTTGACTTTTATAAACATACATCTGTTTGGTGGCAGAAAAGACAACTTTTCTTAGCTTAACACCCTTCTTTGAAACATATGAGCTCGGAGGTTATATGTTTGTGGAAGTCAATAGGGATTAATGGAATGGTAGTGTGGCATTCAGAGGAAGATGATGTGCTATGTGAAAGGTAATCGTTACCTCAGGCCTCACACCCGAAAATGACCGAAACAAGGTTAGATGTGGCAAGGCTATGTGGTTTGCAACTATTACGGTATGCCATTCCCTTCTAGATATATTTTTCGTGCTATGACGTTCGGGATATTAATTAATATGGATGCATGCGAAGAGAGCTCTCGAATAGGTCGATAACGACCATGGTGATGACATATTCGGTACTATCTAGGAAGAGGTTGGCTGGTCTTGTGCTGGTATAGGACGATCAATTGGGCCTTGGTACATTCCTCTAGAGATGTACTACTAGAAGGTCTTCACCTGGTCTTTGTATGAAATACATTCTCCAAAAGTGCACGTCATTTTGTTTGTAGAGCCTAATATGTTGGAATTTAATAATGGTAACAATTTCGGATAAGATTAATAAGTTTACTTGCAAATGTTTTCAAAGATATGTCATTAAAAATAATATAAATATTTTGACGTAGAATGTTTTGGTTATCATTAGGCAAAAACATGTCATGTGTTTATGTGCGGCGTGGTCTTATGAAATACCTTTTTGTTTTCAAAACGCATATTTATAGTTCTCACACTAGTCTAATGACCGATATGGAGTTTATTTTCCATTTCCTTAAACTCTGGGTGCCTTAATTTTCCCCGGGCAGCCTAGTAGTTAGGTTTAATTTAGAAGAAAACTGTATGGAGCTCGAAGCAGGGAGTTAGAAGATTCTTCCAAAGATTGTTATCTATTTCCACCATATTCTTATGCTATAATATTCTGAATTTGTAAGGACAAGATTTATAGCTGTCCATGTTTTTAACTATGATAAATGTATTTTAATCTCCACTGTAAATATTATTTGTTGACATAATATATGTGAGATTCTGTTCTGTTTTTATTTTCTTTCTTACCCTTAAAGATCTGCTTCTCCGGCACTTGGATTTACGGCACATGAATATCGAGGATGTATTAGTGTCGATTTCTAGGAGTCAAAGAAACGAGCCATTACACAATTTATGAATTTAAATGAAATATATAATTTTATTTAAATTAAATTTAGAAATGTTTTAAATAAAATTAGAATTCATAGGTCCAGTAAAGATCCATAGGGTAGAAAAGAAATTGAAGTCCACCCTTAACTTCCGCTGCAGGCTGTCCTAGTTTCAACTATTATAAATTAATTTATATTTATGATATTATTATAAAATTTTGATTGTGATTTGAAAAATAAATATCATTAATTATATTTATAACCATTATAAATATATCAATCAATATACGATATCGATAAGGACTAAATTGGATTTAATTAAATAATATATTCCTTGGGATTAAATGGGTTTTATGGCCATTATAGTGGGTGAAATTTTGGCTTAAATATGGATATACAGGGTGGCTCAAATTATGGTAGAGATGTTGGATTTTGGATGGTTTAGATTGAGGGAGAACTAATATGAGATGATGTCCACTATTCTCTCTCTTTTATCCACTATTTAAACATCCTTAGCCCTAATTGCAAATGATCTTTTGCTACCTCCTCATCCTTCCATTGTTGGCCAAAAACATGTCATAAGTGCTCTATCATATCAAGCTCAAATCAACCCAAAATCAAGGTCAGGGTTCAAGACTAACAATCTGACGAATCAAAAAGGTTGCAAAAGGGGTAGTTCATGCTTTCAAAGTGTGGTTCAAAGCTTTGGTCCTTAGATATGATTTTAATAGAATTATAATTTATAATTTTTTGAATAATATTCATTATGCATAAATCATTATTACATTGTTTGTTAGATGACGATTCTAATATGCATTAATTTGTCACAAGTTAGTTTAGTTATGTATGTATATACTTATAAAAAAAATCATTTTTTATATTTAAATTAGATCTGTATAGCCGCCTATTTTATATATATTAATTATTATATATATACATATATATAATTTAATTATACATATATTTATATTTAATCACAGTATCATTCTACGGTTAAAATTGATCGTATAACTATATATATATATATATATATAATTTTATAGCAATATTAATTTTCGATAGCAATAAAATATTTTTTTAGTTATTCACTATTATTTAAATAAATACACTATGTAAATAAAACAAATAAAGTCAAATACGTCATGAAAATTATTTTTAAATTTTATAAAATTAAATTATCATAAGATAATATCTCAAGTAGAAAATTAAAAAAAATCATTTGTGCTATTTTTAAAAATTATTATTATATGCCAAAAATTTAAAACAAGTAAAATTTGGTCGAGAAAAAACTCGAAAAATATTTTCAAACCTCAAAATATCGTATAAGATTTATTGGTAATTTAAAATTCAAAAAATTGTTTGGAAAATAATTATTTATTTCAAATGAATAATCGATTAAAATATATTTTAAACTAAAAAAATTAATAATAAAAAAATTGTGTTATACACAAGATCTGGAATTTATAAAAAATTTATTAACATATATATAAATCATATTTTATGTATATATATTATTTTAAATAACTAAAAAATTATTTTGTCGTTATATATATTAGTACATATATTATTCAAGTTTTAAAAAAAATTAAAGAAATTATATATATTATTTTAATATTTAAATAACTTATTTATAATTAAATAAATATATTATAATAATAAGCATATATATATATATATTATTAGTATTTTATTTATAAATTTTATATATACATATAAATATACATACATATGCTAATATAAACTGGACGTACGTGCATCTTGTAGCTAGAGTGGATGTGTGTTGTAAGTGCAAAAAATTTGGTAATTACAAAGCTTTTATTTCAAGTTATTTTGTTAGTGGTGTTGGTGGCAAATTGGTAACAAAATTCTATTGAATTGGTAGTTGAGAAGCGATGGTGGTAGATGTTGCAAACTGATGGTGGATTTCAGTTGATAGATAAGGATATTATCAAAATTTCAAAAGGACAACATGAAAATGTTAGTCGTTGAATTCTCTTTATTTGTAGAGTCTGTGTGTATTTCTTTTAATATATATATGTGTGTGTGTGTGTATTATACGTGTATAAAATTATTTAAACAGACTTAACGTATACATATACATAAATACATATATAATATTTATACAAGTAATAATTTTTATACATGCTTATATTTGGACAACATACATCACATATCGGATGAGCTAACGTGTCTGTTGCGATGCAAATCCCAACATCTATATATGAGCGTGTTATACCTTGCACGGTTTGACATATTAAACATGCACGCGCATACACACACGTGTATGTGTGTGTATGCACACACATATATATGTATGTATATGTATATGTATATGTATGTATGCATATATGACACACACATATACATATATACTAATTTGAAGCCCGTACCGATGGCATGGGTACAAATCTTACGCTTTATATAACTCATGATAATGTATATTGCCAAGATCGAATTTTGTTCAATGCAAAAGAAAATGTATATGAAAAAAATATAAAGAAATATGGTTTGGTTTTTATAACTTAGCTGAGAATACTTAACTATTTATACCGTTGTCCATAAGTGGAAAGCCTATGCATTGCATGGACCCCTTTAGGTGCATAATTGAAAAAAATTTGAAATGTGTAATTTATTGTGAAATTACATTTGAAATATTGCGTGTCACAAAATTTAACTGGATATGCGTATTATGTTTTTGCATTAGTTAACTTATTTTGTAGCATCCATTACTCATAATTTCATATTTTTGTTTTTTAGAGCCAGACGATGAAACTTGTATAGTTGTAGAAGATTACTTGTCAATTATTCTAGCATTGTTAAATCATTCAAGTATTTAATTTCAAGGGAGAGAATGAGTTTTATATTATGAGGTGAAAAGTTTGATCATATTGTTGAACTTGAAGCTGCACAGTAAATGAAGACAGTTGATATATATAGGATAAAAAGATTTGCACATCAATAGCAAGAAGAAATAACAGTTAGATTTATTTTATATCGTACTTCATTACAAATTGTTGCCAAGTTCATAAAGCTAATTTCCAATTTTAGAATCTATAATCCTCATGTATCATTAATTTATCTATGTCTCTAGTGCCAGCTTCCTTCAATATAATTGTATGATGTAAGGTTTGAATAGTGCATTTCTCTTCTGCTCACAAACTTGTGCATTTCAAGCATTGATCAAAGTTATTCGCTGGAACATGAAAATGACCAAGGAGCGGAGCAGTATAGTTTCGAACCTGAATATGATTGAACACAAAAAAGAAACGTTGAAAATTATGTGATCATGAGGGCGAACAATATTTGTAGGAAACTAAATATATTTAAACAATGTTGTGTGTTTATACCATTATTTTGTTTGGACATATTATTCTAAACATATTCAGATTTAGAAATTGGTATGAGTTAAAGTTAAATTTAAAACAATGACAAAAACTAAACGAAGCACAACACAAAAGACATTATGTTGGTACAAAAACAACATATGAACAAAGAATATACAACATATAACACTTCATCAAATATTAAAAATAAAAATTTAAAAATAAAATAAAATAACAAATATAGAATGCGAGAATAGGAAGAGGGTGTCGCGTACATGTAACCTGTATCCATCTCGTTCTTCCCATTTCATTTGCATATTCACAGATGGTAGATAGGTTAGTACATGTACTAATATGATGTTCTTGCTGCAAAAATGTTGATAATAACATGACAAATTTTCTTCTTAAGCCTCAAGACATTTACTGCTGCAGGCATATCTACTTTTGACCATTCTCAGTTCTGTCAACCACCCACCTTTTTCATTCATTTGTTGTATCTTGGAAAACATATCCTAATCCAAGTGGATTTTAAATCAATAAGATAATAATCCAATACTTGAAATTTCAATATATGAGGAAATTAATTTTATAAAAAATGCGACTGTGACAGGAAAGAATAGCCAAGTTAGACCAGAGTATATCTAAACGAGTTTTATTTGGAAGCTTTGGTAAGACTAAACAATAAGCCGTGTAACAGTAAAGGACAAATAAAAACTGTATTCAAATAATAAATGAAAAGGCACCGTCATATTTATTTTCATTTTATATTTGTAGAACCAAAAAATTTACTATGAAAGAGTAGCTTTTGTTTTCTAATACTAATTAAACTGTGAAGTTTGAACCTTTGAGCTGATGGTTGAATTTTATCCAAGTTTTCAAATCTCATATGGATTAATCCTAAATTATCAAAACATAGCATTTATTATGAACATTCATACAAAAAGCTAACCGTATATGTGTTTTACCTAATAGTCATCATTTGCATAAATGTGAAATTAATACATACTTAAAAAAATTTCAAGTACTTCACATAAAACAAGGAATAATTAAAGGCATCATTTAATTGAAAATTAAATTAGACTCGTATCTTAAGGAAATTTATCAATTACCTTCAAGGAAATCTAAACAATAATATAATTATGGAAATATAATGTAAGAATATGTAATAATCAATTGATGAGTGATGATAGAGCCAATGAGAAAACTTTGAACATTGTTATGAATAATAAGAGAATTTAGAAGAGTAATCCACTACAACTAAAGAGCAATATGTAAAAGATGTTTCTCATGTGCTTCTAACCAAGGTTTGAGATTCCGTCCGGCATGCCGGAATTTCAGCCATTTCGGTCCGGCTCTGACGATGAGCGGAGCGGAATTCCATAGATTAACCGGTTCCAGATATTAATAAAAAGAAAAGGTTACGTTCTTCGTCGAGAAGGAGATGCAAGCGACGAACAAGGTGAAATCGAGGAAGATGAAGTCATCGAGACGGTGAATGGAAGAAAAAATGCGGTTGGAGTATCTTTTGGTCGGTGTTCCCAATTTTCGATTTAGAGTTATGCGTTAGGGCATGAGTTGGATGAAAGTGAAGAAGCACATCGCCGGGTGGGTTTGGAGGAAAAACTTTGTTTTTAATAATTAAGTGGGCTGAGCTTGTTTTATATTTAATAATTTATATTCAATAAGCTGCATAACTAATTTTCATGCTGTGAAATAATTCTATAATGGGAAGTCGTGCATTTTCCATTAAAGCATGAATTTTGTATGTAACTCATAGTATATACTTCTAATCTATGTTAATGCTGAATATATATTACTGATTTTAGCTATTTACGTACCAAAATGTCTCAGAATTTTGAAACCGGAATTAAAACGGAGTTTTCAAAATTATCGAAACGGAACCGAAATTTCAAAAACCACTAATGACCGAAACGGAAAACGAAAAGTGAAACTTGCTTCTGACTGCAAAAGATTTGAAATATAATAGCACTAGTAAATGAAATTTGCAAAAATAATGTCATATAACAGTAAAAGAAAATCAACTTTGAACAGTGGTGTACATGAGTATAACATTGGAAGCTTCACATGACCAATCATTTGTTATGAATAAATATTAAATCAAACTAATCATTAGTTATGAACTTTAAAAGAAACATTTACTGTGTTTGTATCCCTTATAATCATCATTTTATTACATGCACAAATATATATACTTCCAAAAACAATATTACTTAAAAATATTGAACATTGCACGAAATAAGGGATGGTCCCGTATTATAATAGGTTAATGTAACTTCATATTTTAAAAAATAAAATGTACTGCATTTAATAAAACCCGATCTCAACAAAAAATATAGGTAGGGAAAGTAATAAAGCAAGAGTATACAATATAATGCCAGATATATATCATTTGATTTCATACAGACACATAGGCTCACAATAGTAAAAGAGAGGATAGATTTATCGACATGAATAATGAAAAAAAAAACCTTTTACCATCACATCTGTTAGCACTGCAGTTGTATCAAGAATAGTTTAAACCTATATTAGTCAACATAACCTCGTTCTAACCTACTCCCGCTCAATGTTACAATGTTGCTGACGCCAACCAATTGTGTCACGTGGACTTAAAACATAAATTTGACTAATTGGCTTAAAGTCAATTAGGTGTCCCAACGTATTTCTAACAAATTAATATCTTTCCACCGCTTAACTTAATAGGATAACGAGATTGTTTTACATCATAAAATTTTCTTATACTCTACCATATAAAATTCAATATATGATTAACCGACATACATTGTACTCATCCTGTTAGGACGTTGCAAACTTACATAATTATGAGCCTGTACTGAAACCATACAGCCACATATAACAATAAAATATACTTCTTGTAATGATCTAACTTTTGATTCTCGAATGTCGATACTAATACATCCACGGTATTCATGTACCGAGCATCCAAGTGCCGAAAAGACAGAAAGTTAGGGTAAAATAAGAGAAAAAGTAAATAGAAAAAAAAAGAGGAATGCAACATCAGAATCTGACAACGGAACAGTAATATACAATATCAAAAAAGAGTATAAATGGTTACTCTGAATTCAGAAATATCAGAATTACTAAAACTTAAGTACTATCATCGGCTTGGACGGGTAAAACACCCTATCCTTAATATGTTGATAATTACAACATAGAATGCAGTGGAAATAAGAATACCATGTTAGGTAATCATCCAGCTCTTCTCCATAAGCTCCAAAGCATCCATGGTTAAATCTAGAAACATCCACGGGTTGACCCGAGTGTTATAAGAAAATAACACCCGAATGTGCCTGGTAAACGAATGTGAGAAAACAAATATGAAACATAAAACAGATAATAGTAACCATTGAGACCATATGGATTCCCGTATTCTCTCAAAGAAACCAACCATTCATTAAGTTTAATATAGTGATATGATAGATAATTTCTAGGCTATATAATATAAATCATATTAAATAGCTGCGGTGGTTACATTCATCACACCATAACATATTTAAGGTACGATCAAAACCGCCAAGGTTCATTCACACGATAGATTTTTCCATAAAGACCATGTCGAATTCAATCTCCTACACAAGGATTGGAAACTACCTCCAAGCATCATATATCTCTAGATAAAATATATCTTAAACGAAAACATAGCTAATCCATGCCCTAACACGTGATCTTAAATATCATCAACTCCTACCGCCAACAATCGATAAGCATACTCTAGACATGGAGTTGATAAATCATGTCACGGGTTTGCAAAATCCTAGCCTATGCCCCAACTCTATTTTTTTTCATTTCTGGTATCGAAGGGTATGTTCAACGTCTCTCACAAGAGTTTTCATTACTCAAAAAGCATATAAATCCCCAAATGGATTCCCATTTCCCGACATATCATAATCGCTACACAGCCAGATCTCGAATCTCTATGTAGATTCCTTCATAAGTCTTCCGATGAACACTAACATTATTCTCTCTCTTGGAATACTCCCCGAGATAGACAGTCCCACACGGTAGCATCGTCTGAAATATTAACGTTGACCTCTCCTTTGGACTTAATCTTAGGATTGACAGTTCAACTCCATAACATTTCACTTCCCAATCGCTTTAAAAACATTGAACTTGTATACTAGTTTTAAAGAGGTATTCGATAAGTAAAACACTTACCGTTCCTAGTCTCTTTAAAACTAATTGGACGAATTTCTGTAACAACCCGCATATTTAACGATTTTATATTTAAATGTTTAATTTAAATATAGCGTCGTTAGTCGGATTTTGGTCCGAAATGTTACTTTCTGCAAATGGCCGAATTGAAACTCGAAACTACCTCCATTGGTTCCAAAATGGCGTTTGCGATCTTTTTGAGTATAATCTTTGATATGTTTGGAGTTTGTGAAATTTTGGCTACTTTTTCTATTGGGTTTGGGTTTGGGTTCAACCCACTAGCTTAACTAATACTCTAGCTTAGCCACTCCTCTCATTCACTTATTCATTTCTTAAAACTTAAGCTTAAAACTGAAATGGTGGAAGGGAAAGAGAAATAGAAATTTGCAAGCCCTAGTTTCAACTTCCAACTTGATTTCTTGCTCCAAAATCAAAGAGAATCCATAGGTAAGTCTCTCTTCTTCTTCTCCAACTCTTTCTCCTTCAATTTCAGAAAGTTTTCCTTAACCTAACTTAGGAAAATACTTGGTTGTTCTTAGATTGAAGCTTGTTGGGTTGAAGTAGGGATTAGTTGGTCTTCTCCTTGTGTGTTAGCTCCTTCATCTTCTTTGTTTGTGAGGTTAAAAGGTGAGTTTTGAACTCACATCTACTTCTCTTGATTTCATTGATGTTGGGTATGAATTCCTAGCACTTGTTCATATGCTCTTGCTTTTGGTTTGGATTGAACTGGTGAATATCCAAATTTTTAGTGTTTGGGTTCAATTCTTTAAAGATCCTAACTTTGATGTTTGAATATGTTTTTGGTTGCGAATCAGAGAGCTAATGGAGCTGGGGTATCTATTGGCTAAGGCTACTTAACTCCATTGCTCGGAAGATCGCGTTTTGGAAGAAATTGCAATTCATTGGAAAATAGGGCAGAAACTGCAAATTTATGCAGTTCGGCCGACCGAGCCCTGTAGCCGGTCGACCGACCTGCTGATGTCGAGTTTTTTATTTTTCCTACATCTGGCCAGCCGAACGAGCCCTGCAACCGGTCGACCGACCTGCTCATGTTTTGCCAGTTTTGCCTAGTTTTGCATATTTTGATTTGTTTTCCAAATTTTATCGATTCAAGTTGCTTCTTAGTTGTTGTTATTGCCTATTTGACTTTGATAACTTATTTTTGACTTCATCCACGGGTTTTTATAAAATAATCTTTCTAATCATATTAAAAGCTCGTTTCTCCAATTTATAAATTCTATTTAAACACATGCACAATTTCGCACTTCGAGCGAAGTGGAAGGGTGATTAAATGGTTGGGCAAAACACGGACCATGAATCTGTGCATTTATCTTTTCGATTAATCCCCGACCTATTCAATTGATCGTTTTGACCTTCGGGTTTGGTTTACTGAGGATATAAGGTGAACTTTGTACTGCTTCGAGTGTGAAATTAACTAATGGATAGTAAACCGATTAGTGCGAACGGGTGGTTATGGGACTCACGTCACCACTTTTCGGATTCCTCTCTAGGAGTTTGTGACACATGCTGCCTTTGGGATAGTGTCTTCGGACTGTCTCCTCTGGCTTGTTGCCTTTAATATCGCTTTTGGAGTTGGTCCTTTGCCCTGACTCGAAAGATATTTGGGGTTGTCGGTTACCTTTAGTATTGCTTTCGAAGTGGTTTCTTCACCACCGCTCAAGAGATATTGGAGTGGTTTCTTCACCACCGCTCAAGAGATATTGGAGTGGTTTCCTCACCACCGCTCAAGAGATATCGGAGTGGTTTCTTCACCACCGCTCACGATGTTTCATTTATATGTATATTCCCTAGGTATTGCTTTTCTGTATTGGTTCTTTGGAGCCACACGAAATATAGCGTTTACCTTGTGGAACTCGTATTTATCGGTATTTGTTGTTTGCCTTTATGGCTTGCTTTGGGATATTCTTATCCTTTGTTTCTATATGTTGCCGATGATATGAGGCTTGTTCTATATGATTCATCTTTCGTTAGATGATTGTGTTATCTCTTTTAGAGATATCTATTATACTTTGTAACCTTGCAGGTTTATTGTTGTTCAGTTTATCTAACTGATTTGTTTAGCTAGACTGATCCGTGTATTTTATACTCGGGTCATACCGAGTTGTTTCAGGATAAGTGCTTTTGGACTTAGCCTATTTTGCTTCCGCATGGACTACTCCGCTAGCTTCTTTTTGTCATAGCTTTTGTGTAGTCCTATCACGTTGTAACCCTGATATTTATTCTTATGAACTCGTCTGTATATTGTGGTCTGCTATACCACATGACATGTATTATTTTGTATACTCTGCAATGTATCAGTATATGTGTATATGATGATTTACTGTTCTGTGATGTATATTACATTTGAGTTATTATATTCTGTTCTGATAGGTCCAACCACTTATGGTTTTGTTTTAAGTATGCATTGGATATGTCGATCTGTTTGGTATGATTATTGTCGACGTATTTAATGGATAATTAGAGCAAGACTATAGATGGTCGCTCCCAACCAGCCTTATTCTCCGTGTTAGTTGACGGTATTACTTTGTAGTGTCCTTGGCTAGCGTGGGTATAGAGGTGGGGCGTCACAGCGTGGTATCAGAGCCGAGTTCAGGACAAAATATGATAAACACAGAATAGATGCACATATTATGGTACATCAAAGTGTACAAGTGATACAAACCTTTGAATCATCGTGTCTCTTTATTCCATCAAGGTTAGATAGAATTTGGGGAATACGTCTAGGAATGCATTTTATTCCGTAGTATTCCGTAATGAAGTATCTACCTTGTGAATAATCTTGTTCTTATCTTACTTTCAGCTTATGGCTGGAAGAGGCAGGGGACGACGTTCGGATGCTGGGCAATCCAGTGGCTCACATCCGGATGGCGTTTATATGTCTGCTGATCAGTTTATGGAATTGTTTAGGAGCACTCAACCTCCAGTTCTTCCTCGAGTATCTCCACCTCGCAAGTCTGCCTTTGCACGTCAGTGCAGTGATTTTTCTCATCTTGGAGGAAAGCCGTTTAAGGGCTCCGAGTCTGTTCTTGAAGTCCAAGCTTGGCTTCGCACATGCGAGCGTATCTTCTCTCGCATGGATCTTTCCGACCATGATAGATTTCTAGTAACTTCTAACTTATTACAAGAGTGTGCTCTTGATTGGTATGAGCTTCTTGTAGCCGAAATTGATGAGTCTACTCTTTCTTGGACTCAGTTTCGGGGACGATTTGAACTCAAGTTCGTTCCTGAATCTGAAAAAGTTTTATTGACCCGTCGCTTCCTTGAGTTGAAGCAAGGGAAATCTTCTGTTTCTGAGTATGTTGCATCATTCGAGGCTTTATCTAAGTATGGTCTTGAATTCATCAGCACTTCTTATAAGAAGAATTTGAAGTTTGTCTCTGGTCTTAAGAAATATCTCAAGAAGTCCTTGTTGCTCCAGCTTAAGCTTTCTTTTGAGGAGTTGGTTGATTCGGCACTTCACCTCGAGACCATCGAGAAGGAGTGTGATAGTGATGTTGATGTTGAGGTTTCCAAGAACCCCAACAAGAGGCCGTTTCCAATTCAGAAGAAGCCTTTTCCTTCTAAGAAGAAGAAGACTGGTGGTCCTAGTTCTCAGCCTCAGTCTTCCGGAACACCTTTCGTTCGAAAGTGTTTTAATTGTGGTTCTCCGGATCATATTATTCGAGCTTGTCCTAAGCCTCTCTTCTGCCGTTATTGCAAGAGGGAAGGTCATCGTAGTTCCACTTGTCCCATTGCTCCGAATAATTCTTCATCTGGCAAGTTAAATGTAGCGAATGCTTCTGGAGGTCCTTCTCAATCTAAAGGTATATCTCCATCTATTTTGGAAGGTTCTATTTTATTTTATGACCATAGTATACGAGTTCTTTTCGATACGGGTGCTTCACATTCTTTTGTATCGAAAAAGCTCGTTGATGATTTATCTTTGGATGTTTCTTGTATGGTTACTTCTTTAAGGATTGCGAATCCTATTGGGGGATCCGCGACCCTTAGTTTGCTTTGTGATGATGTTGAGATTGTTTTATGTGGCTTTTCTTTCCATGCGAATATGCACGTTATTTCTTGTCTGGGATTTGATATGATTTTGGGAATGGACTGGCTAGTGAGATATGATGCCAGGATTATTTGTTCGGAGAGGATTTTATATCTTCGACATCCGGATTCACCTACTCAGCTATCTCTTATTCTTCGGGATGTGGATAATTCCGAAATGGCTTTTTATTCTCTTGACTCGTGAGATGATGATGATATATCTCATATTCCTGTTGCTTGTGACTTTTCTGATGTTTTTGAGCCTGTATCGGGTTCGCTACCCAAACGGGCAATTGAGTTCCGCATTGATCTCATTCCAGGCGCGCAGCCAGTTAGTCGTCCTCCCATGAGGATGTCTACAATGGAAAATGAGGAGCTCAAGAAGCAGCTTTTAGAGCTTGAGTCCAAGCAGTTGATTCAGTCCAGTTTTTCTCCATGGGGATCCGCGGTTGTCTTTGTGAAGAAGTCTGATGGAACTCTTAGGCTTTGCATTGACTATCGCAAGCTTAACGAGTTGACCATTAGAAATAGGTATCCATTGCCTAGGATCGATGATATGTTCGATCTATTGAGTGGTGCTAAGGTCTTTTCTCAGCTTGACCTTTCCATGGGTTTTCATCAGTTACGAGTCGCGGAGGATAGCATACCTCTTACAGCTTTCCGCACTCGATATGGTTCTTTTGAGTGGCTCGTTATGCCGTTCGGTTTGACGAACGCTCCTGCTTTCTTTGTCGATCTCATGAATCGAGTATTCCGGGAATATCTCGATAAGTTCGTCCTTGTGTTCATTGATGATATCCTTATTTATTCTAAGTCTGAAGCTGACATGCTAATCACTTGAGAATTGTCTTGAGTACTCTTCGTCGTCGTCAGCTTAGAGCCAAATTCTCCAAGTGCCATTTTTGGGAGAATAAGGTTAAGTTCTTAGGCCATGTTGTATCTTCCGATGGCATTTCTGTCGATCCCTCAAAGATCAAAGCCATCCAGAATTGGAAGAGGCCTGAGAATGTTCATGATATTCGTAGTTTCCTTGGATTGGCGGGTTATTACTGTCGGTTCATTAAGGATTTTTCCCGGGTTGTGCTTCCTCTCACTTGCCTTACTCAGAAAGGCATTCATTTTATTTGGTCCGACAAGTGCGAAGCTTCCTTTTTGACATTGAAG
Organism: Allium cepa; assembly: GCA_030765085.1. Lineage (NCBI taxonomy): Eukaryota > Viridiplantae > Streptophyta > Magnoliopsida > Asparagales > Amaryllidaceae > Allium > Allium cepa. Next base: position 838,832,528 of record CM060935.1, on the reverse strand, counting down.
GAACTTCTCACTAATGCTCCTATTCTTGTGGTTCCCGAAAAGAATCATGATCTTGTTGTCTACACCGATGCTTGTGGTAGTGGTCTCGATGCTGTTCTTATGCAGAAGGATCGGGTAGTTGCTTATGCTTCTAGGCAACTGCGTCCGAATGAAGTTCGCTATGCCACTCATGATCTTGAGCTTGCCGCCATTGTCTTTGCCTTGAAGATTTGGCGACATTATTTATTGGGCGAGCGCTTCATTCTCTATACTGATCATAAATCTTTGAAGTATTTGTTCACTCAGAAGGAACTCAATATGAGACAACAGCGTTGGCTCGAGTTTCTTGCTTCTTATGACTTTGATATCCAGTATACCCTTGGTAAGGGTAATCGTGTTGCTGATGCGCTTAGTCGCAAACATTCGGCTGTTATTTCTATGATGTTTTTCGAATGGGATGTTCTTGAGACTCTATCTTTTTGTGAAATTCGTGATCGAGGTTCATCTTCCGATTCTCCTATTCTATTATTTAGTTTGAGAGCTCGACCTATTTTATTGGATCGTATTGCCAATGGTCAGCGGCGTGATCCTGAATTGTTGCATCTTATTCAGCTTTGTGAGTCTGGATCTTGTGATGAGGCGTTGCAAGATTTCAACATTGATTCTCATGGGTGTCTTCGCAAGAAGAACCGTCTTTTTGTGCCTTCTGATTTTGCACTTAGGCATGACATTCTTGATGACTGTCACCGTTCTAAGTATACCATTCATCCCGGTAGTAGTAAGATGTATGCAGATATGCGTCGTCTTTATTATTGGGAAAGCATGAAGCGCGATGTGGCGAGTTATGTGAGCAATTGCATAACTTGTCAGCGTTTCAAGGCCGAGCATCAGCGTCCTTCAGGTCTTCTTCAGCCCCTTGAGATTCCATTGTGGAAATGGGATCAGATATCTATGGATTTCATTGACGGCCTACCTCGTTCGAGATCAGGCCATTCTAGCATTTGGGTTATTGTTGATCGACTTACCAAGTCTGCTCATTTTGTCCCTATTAAGTCTAATAGGACTGCTTCGCATTTGGCCAAGTTGTATGTCAAGGAAATCGTAAGACTTCACGGTATTCCTAGTTCTATTGTGAGTGATCGTGATCCTTTATTCACGAGTCATTTTTGGAAGAGTCTTCAGCAAGCTTTAGGAACAAAGCTTAATTTTTCTACAGCTTATCATCCGCAGTCTGATGGACAGACTGAACGGGTGAATCGTATCTTGGAAGATCTTCTCCGTATTTGTATTTTTGATTTTGGTGGTAGTTGGGAAGATCACCTACCTCTTGTAGAGTTCTCCTACAACAATAGTTTTCAGTCTAGTATCGGTATGGCTCCTTTCAAAGCCTTATACGGAAGACCATGTCGATCACCTTCTTGTTGGTTAGAATCTGGGGAGAAGCTTATTCTTGGCCCGGATTTTGTTCGTCATTCTTCCGAGAAGATTGATCTTATCCGGTTGAGAATGAAAGAGGCACAGAGTCGCCAGAAATCCTACGCGGACAACCGTAGGAAGCCTCTCGAGTTCTCGATCGGCGATCTTGTTTTTATTCGTGTTTCTCCTTTGAAGGGAGTTATGCATTTCAGTACGACTGGGAAATTGGCTCCTCGCTTTATAGGACCATTTTCTATTACTGAACGTATTGGCCCCGTGGCTTATAGAGTTTCCCTTCCAGCTCATTTATCTGGCATTCATGACGTGTTTCATGTCTCGCAACTTCGGAAGTGTCTTCGGGAGTCGGATTCTGTTATTACTTCTCCTGATTTGCAAGAGCTTGAGATCTCACCGGACTTATCTATTGTACAGCAACCTATTCGCGTGCTTGACACGGAGGTGCGACACCTTCGGAACAAGGACGTGCCGCTCGTTAAAGTTCAATGGTCCGCTAATTCCAATGACTGTACTTGGAAAACCGGAGAATTTATTGAGCGATCTTATCCAGGTTTTCTTTCTTAGCTTGAGAACGGTGAGTATGTCTTTTCATCTCAAGCTTATTTTCTTTTATTTTGATTGATGGTATGTAGTTGTTACAAATATCGTCTCTAGGAATTGCGGGGACGCAATTTTGTAAGGAGGGGAGATCTGTAACAACCCGCATATTTAACGATTTTATATTTAAATGTTTAATTTAAATATAGCGTCGTTAGTCGGATTTTGGTCCGAAATGTTACTTTCTGCAAATGGCCGAATTGGAACTCGAAACTACCTCCATTGGTTCCAAAATGGCGTTTGCGATCTTTTTGAGTATAATCTTTGATATGTTTGGAGTTTGTGAAATTTTGGCTACCTTTTCTATTGGGTTTGGGTTTGGGTTCAGCCCACTAGCTTAACTAATACTCTAGCTTAGCCACTCCTCTCATTCACTTATTCATTTCTTAAAACTCAAGCTTAAAACTGAAATGGTGGAAGGGAAAGAGAAATAGAAATTTGCAAGCCCTAGTTTCAACTTCCAACTTGATTTCTTGCTCCAAAATCAAAGAGAATCCATAGGTAAGTCTCTCTTCTTCTTCTCCAACTCTTTCTCCTTCAATTTCAGAAAGTTTTCCTTAACCTAACTTAGGAAAATACGTGGTTGTTCTTAGATTGAAGCTTGTTGGGTTGAAGTAGGGATTAGTTGGTCTTCTCCTTGTGTGTTAGCTCCTTCATCTTCTTTGTTTGTGAGGTTAAAAGGTGAGTTTTGAACTCACATCTACTTCTCTTGATTTCATTGATGTTGGGTATGAATTCCTAGCACTTGTTCATATGCTCTTGCTTTTGGTTTGGATTGAACTGGTGAATATCCAAATTTTTAGTGTTTGGGTTCAATTCTTTAAAGATCCTAACTTTGATGTTTGAATATGTTTTTGGTTGCGAATCGGAGAGCTAATGGAGCTGGGGTATCTATTGGCTAAGGCTACTTAACTCCATTGCTCGGAAGATCGCATTTTGGGAGAAATTGCAATTCATTGGAAAATAGGGCAGAAACTGCAAATTCCTGCTCATGTTTTGCCAGTTTTGCCTAGTTTTGCATATTTTGATTTGTTTTCCAAATTTTATCGATTCAAGTTGCTTCTTAGTGGTTGTTATTGCCTCTTTGACTTTGATAACTTATTTTTGACTTCATCCATGGGTTTTTATAAAATAATCTTTTTAATCATATTAAAAGCTCTTTTCTCCAATTTATAAATTCTATTTAAACACACGCACAATTTCGCACTTCGAGCGAAGTGGAAGGGTGATTAAATGGTTGGGCAAAACACGGACCATGAATCTGTGCGTTTATCTTTCCGATTAATCCCCGACCTATTCAATTGATCGTTTTGACCTTCGGGTTTGGTTTACTGAGGATATGAGGTGAACTTTGTACTGTTTCGAGTGTGAAATTAACTAATGGATAGTATACCGATTAGTGCGAATGGGTGGTTATGGGACTCACGTCACCACTTTTCGGATTCCTCTCTGGGAGTTTGTGACACATGCTGCCTTTGGGATAGTGTCTTCGGACTGTCTCCTCTGGCTTGTTGCCTTTAATATCGCTTTTGGAGTTGGTCCTTTGCCCTGACTCGAAAGATATTTGGGGTTGTCGGTTACCTTTAGTATTGCTTTCGGAGTGGTTTCTTCACCACCGCTCAAGAGATATTGGAGTGGTTTCTTCACTACCGCTCAAGAGATATTGGAGTGGTTTCCTCACCACCGCTCAAGAGATATCGGAGTGGTTTCTTCACCACCGCTCATGATGTTTCATTTATATGTATATTTCCTAGGTATTGCTTTTCTGTATTGGTTCTTTGGAGCCACACGAAATATAGTGTTTACCTTGTGGAACTCGTATTTATCGATATTTGTTGTTTGCCTTTATGGCTTGCTTTGGGATATTCTTATCCTTTGTTTCTATATGTTGCCGATGATATGAGGCTTGTTCTATATGATTCATCTTTCATTAGATGATTGTGTTATCTCTTTTAGAGATATCTATTATGCTTTATAACCTTGCAGGTTTATTGTTGTTCAGTTTATCTAACTGATTTGTTTAGCTAGACTGATCCGTGTATTTTATACTCGGGTCAGACCGAGTTGTTTCAGGATAGGTGCTTTTGGACTTAACCTATTTTGCTTCCGCATGGACTACTCCGCTAGCTTCTTTTTGTCATAGCTTTTGTGTAGTCCTATCATGTTGTAACCCTGATATTTATTCTTGTGAACTCGTCTGTATATTGTGGTCTGCTATACCACACGACATGTATTATTTTGTATACTCTGCAATGTATCAGTATATGTGTATATGATGATTTACTGTTCTGTGATGTATATTACATTTGAGTTATTATATTCTGTTCTGATAGGTCCAACCACTTATGGTTTTGTTTTAAGTATGCATTGGATATGTCGATCTGTTTGGTATGATTATTGTCGACGTATTTAATGGATAATTAGAGCAAGGCTATAGATGGTCGCTCCCAACCAGCCTTATTCTCCGTGTTAGTTGACGGCATTACTTTGTAGTGTCCTTGGCTAGCGTGGGTATAGAGGTGGGGCGTCACAATTTCCGACTAACTCTATTTTGGTTCTTTTAAAAGTAAGCGAAAGACAGAGATGTTTTGCACTAATACTCCTCCCCGAGGGTTCTTATTGGTATGAAATCGCAGAGCCTTTTGATAACTCCTTGAATTGACATTAGGTCAAGATCGATAATCGACTAATCGATTATCTAGTCGAAACAATTGCTTATACAAATCATGTTTTGTACACTTAACTAGTTTTCGACATTCCAACTTAACTATTTCTTGTCCAATAGTGAAGTTAGGTAAGCTAGAGCACTGGTTGCATCAAAGTCTTGCCTACACTTCATTCTTGAATCTCACAAATATGTAAGTTTACCTCTTCGGCTCTTTATGTTAAGTATACTATTAATGATTTCCATAAACAATTAAGAAATCAACATGTTTAACATGTTTTTGGTATTTTCCAACTTATTATTTCTCGAAGAAGAGGGAAATTGGTAGGTTAAAGCTCTATAGATTAGAGCTTTATTGCTCCATCCCAATCCCTACTCGATATCAATCTTAACTCTTACAAATAGATAAGCCTTACTTCGTCGGCTTTAAGTGTTAAGTATAATTAATTACTTTTCAAACAAGTAATTCAACTATTAACCACTTAGCCACTAACAAATTCTTATCCCTTTTTAAAAACATTTTCAGATACCTTTAAATACTTGAAAATACTTATAATACGTTTTAAAGCACTTATCCAAAAAAATAACAACTTTACATGTTTTGTTAAAACTTGAAAACAACATGTTTTATATATATTTTAACAAAATATTCATTCTTTAAAAATTCACATCTATTTATTAAAATTTCATAAATATATTAAACCGAAATACTCTAATATGAGTTAATAGACACTCGTAAAAAGAATGAAGCAAAATACTTAAATTTAAATATCTTTTCGAACCTTTTAAGTCCAAAGTTGAGTCTAAATAGGGCAGTTTTGTAATTTTCGGGATGTTACTTAAATTTTTACCATTCAAGCTTTTATAGAAAAAGAAAATACAAATAAAACATTACAAATATGGTGAGAGACCCTAAGGATCTCTCTACAAAGTTCCATAGCAAGCGTAAAAAACAAGCAAATTCACAACTACATCAATAGCGACTATCACTATAAGTGCACTTTCAAATCCGAGTTATATTCATACCTATGTTCAACTACAAATTATGTGCCTTATTCCAAAGTCTAGCCACTAGCCATTCAAGTCGATCCCAAGTTTGTTTAAGTCCATATACGTGGATCACATATAACATTTACTTTCATAGTAAGAATCCAAACTAATGTTTTAATATAACAACAATCCAAACAACATATACACAATCAAATACAAATATATATATATATATATATATATATGTATATGTATGTATGTATGTTATATTTTCCATCCGAAGAAGTGTGATAACTCACCTTTAACCTACACTAACGAAGATCCAAGCTAACGAAGTCCAAGCCTAACCGTGCGACCACCTTTCCTCCTCATCCTCCTCCTTGCTTTGCATACTTTCTTTCTCTCTCCAAACCATGTAGCCCACGACCTTCCTATATGGGGTGAGATGTGCTTTGTTTCTTTAAATTCTAACCAAGTAGGATGTTTTATTATATTTTAGTAAGGCTTCACTCTAAGTTTGAGTTGATTTGGATTTGATTTACAATAATTTTCTTTAGAACATAAAAGAGGAAGCAGAAGAAGAAGCTATTGATTTTATGATAACTTTAGTTTTGAATTTGTGATAATTCTTTAAGGTATGCCTCTCCTTATATAGGTATAAGAATGGTGTTGTCTAAGCTTGCACTACCCCATCCCACCATGTCATGGAAGCTTCACCTCCCATCACTTCTCCTTTACATCACTTCTCCTTATGCTAATTACCATTATACCCCTCTCATGATAATATCTCTTAACCATATGGAATTCTTCTAAGAATATTTCAAGATTTATAAAGAGGAGAGTGTGCTAATTAGTTGCTAATGTGTTGATATCATTAGAAATGTGCAAAAAAGTTTAAATGACTTATATCAATCGAAAAGTTGTTCATAAACCGATTTTCGATCATATCGATTTTTCTTCGAAGAATATATTTTAGTAAACAATATTAAAAAAAATTGTTAATATTAATTAATTAAACGATATCGAACAAGGTTAAAACATCATATCTATAGTACTTAATGATATTTCAACACATTTCGATGTTCGAAGATGAAGTGTTCGAATTTTATGGTCGCAACATTCTTCCCCATTTAGACCATTTTATCCTTGAAATCCAAACAAGAACAATAATCAAAGAAGATGGAAGAACATGATATATATATACACACACATATATATAGCATACTCCTCAAACTATATACAATCTAAACTACAAGCAGAAATGCATTCTAAGTGACTCCACTCAAGCAGTGAGTACACTACAAAAGATAAACGATACTAAGATAAGAGGGAATCCTTATTTATAAGCAACCCTGGATGGGTCTCTTTCAAACAATCCTTCGTTTTCTTTGTACCACCTCGAGCATCCTCGCTCCACGAAATTTATAACCTTAACAAAGGAACAAGCATATATATATTCAAATTGTATTTACAATTACTAGCAACATCCGCTCATGGTTCGCTCAGATTCAAAACTCTCACGTTGTCTGAGGACGATAAGCAAATTACTAAGCATACCGTCGCTCAATAGATTAAGGTCATTACTTAGATGATTATTTATGCTATCTCATAATAAATCGAAGAATCATTCCCCAGACCCTTCATGAGCCAACAAACATAGTATACAAATGTACTAAAGCCTGTATGATGAACATGAATCATTCATATGCAATATCCAATCTAATCACTTATTCGATCACATAAATTTCACTTCTAGACTAGTGTAGGTCACTTGACCTTCCTAATGCGGACTTCGATTTGGTTTCTTAATTAGACCACCATTCTCCTTGCATACCCATATACTATGATAAAAACATCATGATCATATTATGAATCCATTTCAAGTGTTCGCCATAAAGAATCAAGTGAAAAATCTTTATTCAGACCTGCGTAAACTTACCTTGAAAACATGTGCTTGAATGCTAGATTAAGAACAGTCATGCAAATAAAACAATCTATGTACAATTTACACATGTCATACTGGTTTCTAGACTACACCAATTTCTTTTTAGTAACATTTATTTATCCAAATAGCTAGTCTTTATTCAGATATGTGTAGACTTTGTTCGGACCTTTGTAAACTTACCTTGAAAACATGAACACTCGAATACTAAACTCATTTATGAATCATTTCATAAAACAATAGTTCATGTTTATGCGCATTTTATAATTTATGTTGATATTCGTATAATATTCCATTACATCCTTAGAGTATATGCCAAAACATCAAATTTGTAACAAGTATGATTAAAGAAATTTAAAACTTGTTTTAGTTTGCTATCTTCTCAATTCAAGTGTTATATAAACTAAACTATATGTCTTCAAAAACATGCAACTACAAGTTCTATAACAATTGGGAAGTTTCTGACTACCTAAAATCACAAAAATCCTATTTAATTTTAACAAAATGAAAACTATCAAACAACATATCATGTCATGATGAACATACCATCCTATCCTAATGTATAGGCTACATATGTCCATGAAATAACTTAACAAGATAAACTTTAGAAATAAACATCGGTTTTAATTTCAAATCATTCTGAAATAATATTTACATATACCTTATGTGTATCAAATCATAATTTTGGGATTTAAATCAAAATCTGTTTTACCAAAATAATTTTGTAACATCTCACACTTTGAAACCTAAAAATGAACGCCGATGATGCTGTAGTCATCATCGAAATTATTTTCGAGCGACGGAAGTGAGTTTAGTACATCTAAACCATAAATTTGGTAGTTAACCAAAATCATTTCAAAGCGATATCAAATAATACGTATGATAATACTAAGTTTCATCACTTGAATCTCCTTGACCAATTTTCTGAATATATATCTTGAATTAATACTATTATTACTTTCACCAAAACTTGAAAACATTTTCAATGACACCGGATTTAAGTTCTTAAATCCTTTTTGTGTATAAGCCATGTTTTATAAACCATGCTTTTATAAAATCACTTTCTAATATAAATCTTTTCAATAATATTTATTTCCAAAACATTCTGTCTTTCCCTTTTGATTATAGTAAACATCTTTTGCTAAATTTTAATTTCTAACCCAACATTATTACCGAATGCCTTATAGTCAAACCGTGAAACTTAATTCATAAGATGTTCGTTCAATGTAACCAAAATTACTTTCTACCTACCCCTATGTAGAATGGTAAAACTGCTCATAAAATGGTTGAACACAAATCAATGACAAATAATAGTCAATGGTCCTAGCATGCGACCATGGCTAAACAAAGTTATAAGACATGAAACTATAAGAAGCACTAATATCAAATTAAACATGAATAGGTAAACAATAAATAGATAATATACCCTCAAGAATTTTCTTTCCCTTTGCTGCCACTGAAGTGGAAGATACTATAGCAAGTGCAAAGGCTCTAGGCTATTGTCCTATCTGAAGCATCAGACAACTCCAAACTATATGACCGAGTTGATGGAAGTTGTAGCAAGTACATGGTGCAAATTGTGCCTTTACCATCTATAGCTCAATCTTGGGAACCTTTGTGATCGATGCTTTAACCATCTATGCTCTAGCCACCCGACCTTCTTTCCCTGACTTACAACTCAAAGCAAAGTGTTCCTTTTGCCTGCACTTACGGCAAACTACGCTAGAAATAACTCTTGGAGGCTGAAACTTCCACTTGTTGCTTCTCATTGGTACATATATAAATGGCTTGGGAACTGAACCTTCGAACTAAAAAGTCATACTTATAATATCCTTGAATGCTTCTTGGATATGATATGTCATATCCTTGCATACCATGTTGCAAAAACTAATCCAAGCCTGGATTTCGATGATAGTCTCGGTGTCGTTGAACCTCTTTCTGGCCAATATCTCAAATCACGCCATATCGAAGCAAAATCTTTCCATGGTCGAACTTGTACCACTTCTTATACTTCATTTTCCTCGGCACTAGAAGCCCTACTATCCATGATTCTTATTATCAAATCAAAGCGAATTTAGGAAACTAAAGGATAGTGTTATTTTCAAGAAATGATTCTAAGAAAGAGATATTCCTAAAGAATAATTTAAAAGTCTAGTTTTCAAGTTATAAATATGCCCTCATATGCAACACAGTCGACTCATTCTAGAGTGCCACTTACCCTATATTTAATGAGCCATACCCAACCAAAGCCAAGATGTTCGCACATCCTGGTGCTCTGATACAAAATGTAACGACCCGACTTTTAGACCATCGAATCTCGACACTAACGAATCCATAGTACTCATGTGTCGTGCACCCAAGCGCTAGAAAGATAGAAAATTAGAGTAAAATAAAAGAAAATAGAATGAGAAAGGAGGAATACAACATCAAAATCTCACAAAAGAACGATAATATATAATATTAAAGAAACAGTACAATGGGCTACTCTGAATACAGAAATATCAGAGTTACAAAACCTAAGTACTATCATCAGTCTAGACAGTTATAAGAATCAGTCCTTGCATATGCCGATACATACCAATGAAAATAAGAATATTATGAGAGGTAATCATCTAGCTTTCTTCTTAAGCTTCAAAGCATCCGTAGCTAAATCCGAAAACATACATGGGGACGACCCGTTACAAATAATAACACCCGTATTAGTCTCGTAAACCAATATGAGAAAACTTATAAAACATAAAACAGTTAACAGTAACCATTAAGACCATACAAATTTCCGTAATGGTTTTTCCTCCAAAGAAACCAACCATTCATTAAGTTTGATATAATGATATGATAGAAAATTTATAGGGTATAAAATGTATATCATATTAAATAGATATGATGCTTATAATCATCACACCACAACGTATTTAAGATACAATCAAAAGCTCCAAGGTTTGTTTGCGTAATGGATTTTTCTGTAAAGGCCTCTTCGGTCTACGCCGAATCCAATCTCGTGCACAAAGGTCAGAAACTGCCTTCGAGCATCATAGATCTCTAGATAAAATATATCTCAAAGGAAAACATAGCTGGTCAACACCCTAATACGTGAACCTAAATATCATTAACTCTTTCCATCCAATAATCGATAAGCATACTCTAGATACGAAGTTAATATATCTGTTGTGCGTTTGCAAAACCTTCAAACTACGCCCTTTGTCATTTCCAATGTCGAGGCTACATTAGGCATCTCTCACACAAGTCTTTATTGCTCGAATAGAACATGAATCCACAAATGGATTCCCATATCTCGACATATCTTGAATCGTTACATGGATTCGAGCATCTCAAATAGATCTTGAATCTTCATATAGATTCCTGCACATGTCTTCTGATAAATGCTAACGCTATCCTCTCTCTTGAAATAACCCTCAGGATAGACAGTCCTACATAATAGCATCATCTGACCTCTCCTTTTGACTTAAACTTAGAATTAATAATTCAACTCTATAACATTTAACTTCCCAACAGTCTCGAAAAGATAGAACTCGTACACTTCTTTTAAAGTGGCATTCAATAAGTAAAACACTTGCCAATCCCCTTTTTTTCAAAACTAATTCAATGAATTTCTGGCTAACTAAATTCCAATTCTTTCAAAAGCAAGCGAAAGTTAAAGGCATTTCGCACCAATATTCCTACCGAGGATTCTTATTGGCATGAAATCACAAAGCCTTTCAATAATTTCTTGAGTTAATATTAGGCTAAGATTGATAATCAACTAATCGATTAACTAGTCAAAACAATTATTTATACAAATCACGATTCATACACTTAACTGGTTCTCGACATTCCAACTTAAGTATTCCCCATTCAAGAATGAAGCCAGGTAGGTTAAAACATTGATTGCAATAAAGCCTTACCTAAGCACTTCATTCTTAAATCTCAAAAATCGATAAGTCTACCTTATTGGTTAGTAGTGTTAAGTAGAGTATTAATAAGTTCCATAAACAATTAAGAAATCAACACGATTTAACATATTTTCGACATTTTCCAACTTTTGTTTATCCGGTTAAGAGAAAAACCAGTAGATTAGAGCTCTATTACTCTATCCCTTCTCAATATTAAACTTAACTTTCATAAATAGATAAGTCTTACTTCGTCGACTTTTAGTGTTAAGCATAGTTACTTACTTTTCGAACAAGTAATCAAACAATTAACCATTTAGCAACTAAGCAATTCTTAACTCCTTTTTTAAAACACATGTATATACTTTTAAAATATTTCAAAATGCTTACAATAGTTTTTAAAACATTTATTCAAAATATTACTTAAAAATAACAACTTTTCAATTTTCCTTATAACTTGAAAAGAACATATTTTCTATATATTTTAACAAAATATTCCTTCTTTAAAAAATCAAAATCATTTTAAAAAATTCATAAATATCTCAAATCACTTTTGAAATATTCTATTATGAGTTACAAACACTTGTAATAAAATTGAATTAAAATACTTAAATTTAAATATCTTCTCGAACCTTTAAAGTCCAAAAATCAAGTCTAAATGGGATAGTTTTGCATAAGTGTGGTTTTGGTCATTTTTGAGATATTTCTTAACTTTTTACTAGCTTTTAATAGAAACAAAAATATGCATAAAAAGGTACAAATATGGTGAGGACCTCTAAGGATCTTTCTATAAAGTTCTATAGAAATCGCCAAAAACAAGGCAATTTACAACTGCACCCATATCGACTATCGCTATAAGTGCACTTTCAAATTCGAGTTATATTCAAACATATGTTCAACTACAACCTATATTTTTTCAAGGTCTAGTCATAAGTCATTTAAGTCCATTCCAAGTTCAATCAATTCCATATACATGGATCACAAATGTCATTTACTTTTAAATAAGAATCCAAACCAATGTTCTAACATAAATTAACAACAATTCAAATAACATAAACACAATCAAACCCAAACATATATGTGTTATATTTTCCATTTAAAGAAGTTTGTTAACTCATCTTTAATTCAACAATAACCAAGATCCAAGATAACAAAGTCCAATCCCAACTTTGCAACCACCTTTCCTCCTCCTTGCTTTGCACACCTGCTTTCTCCCTCCAAACCACCATATGACTCACGGCCTTCCTATGTAGGGTGAGATGAGCTTTTTTTCTTCAACTTCTAACTAGGTAGGATGTTTTTTTATACTATATCAAGGCTTCACTCCAAGTGAGAGTTGATTTAGATTTGATTTACAATAATTTTATTTAGAACATAAGAGAGGAGGAGGAAGAAGAAGTCCATTGATTTTATGATTACTTTAGCTTTGAATTTATGATTATACTCTAAGTAATTCCTCTCCTTTTTTATTCATAAGAATGGAATTGTCTAAGTTTTCACTCACCCCCATCATGCCATGGAAGTTTCATCTCCCATCACTTCTCATTTACATCACATACGTCTCCTTTATTCTAATTACCATTATACCCCTTTCATGATAATATCTCTTATCCACGTGGAAGCTTCTAGAAAATTACAAGATTTATGAAGTGGAAAGTGTAAATTGTTTAGTTGCTAATATTTTCATTTGATCATTATACAAGTGCATAAGAGTTTGAACGACTTATGTCGATCAAAAAGCTGTTTATCAATAAACCGATTTTCGGTCGCATTATCGATTTTTCTTCAAAGAATATATTTTTATAAACAATTTAAAAAAAAAATGTTTTTATCAATATTCATTAATTAAATGATGTCTAACAAGATTATAAAATCATATTACGCTTAATTGTATTTCAAATGTTTCGATATTTGAAGACGAAATGTTCGAATTTCAGGATCGCTACGCACCTAATAAACAGTTTTTATAGAAAAACTATAATTATTAAAATGAAAATAAAATCACCTTTTATTTGAGAATCTTCTCGAGGTACACTACGGTGATTTACAAACATCCAGTCGAAGAAACGAAAATAAAAATACCTCATCCATAAAGTCATGTGACATCAGTGAACCATTCTAAGTCTATTCATCACTATCTACTAAAGCAATCGAAGAAGTGTCACCGTAATTTGGAATGTATGACAACCCATACTTACAAATTTTATTTGAAAATGCATAAAATAAATTAAGAGAGAAGAATCTAAATTAAGGAATCATTGGCTTTGCTCCATCAAATCACTATGCCTCTATGATCTATTTATTCGTTTTGTCAAGTTGTTTCTTGATTTTTTTCTCTCTAAGTTCATGTTGAATTGGGATAACTAATCTAGGTATACTTTCACTATGACTTGAATTTAGGATGGTAATATCGATTAGAGATTAGGGACAAAAAGGGTAAAATTTAGAACTAAGAATTTTTAAAGATGTAAATGGTATGTTTTATAATTTAGGTGCAAGGGAGAGAAGTAAGGGAATAGGTTATGCAAAGAAAGGAGGTTTTGAAACTACCTTAAGAATATCATGGGTAGTGGAAATGATGTAGGGTAGCAAAAATTAATACCATGCGATTATTTATCCATGGATGTCTTTAAAGTTTAAATTGAGACCCTTCTTTGTCTCAATATTTTTGTCCTAGTCAACATGATAGAAATTTTACTATATATATTTTTTCTTATACTCTACCATACAAAATTCAATACATTATTAAGATGTACGCATCGTACTCATTTTATTAGGATATTTCAAACTTACATAATTAACGAGCCTTTACTGAAATCATATAGCCAGATATAATGATAAAATATTCTTCTCATAAATGGTTTTATAGAAAAAGCTATAATTGTCAAAATGAAATGAAAACTGCGTTTTTTTCAAGCCCATCCTAAGATACACTGGGTTGATAAGAAAACATTGGGTTAAAGAAACAAAAAAAACCTCATCCATAAAATCATGTGACATTAGTAAACCCTCTGAAGTCTATTCATTAGTATCTACTAAAGCATTCAAAGAAGTGTCACCATAATCTGAAATATACAACAATCCATACTTGTGTAATTTTATTTGAAAAATGCATAAAATAAATTAAGAGAGCAAAGCCAAAATTAAGGCATGTTTTGGGTTTGCTCCATCAAATCATTATCCATTTACGATCCATTTATTCGTTTCATCAAGTTGTCTATAGATTTCTTCTCTAATTTCATATTGAATTAGGATAATTGAATTAGGGTTTTAGTATGATTTGAGTTAACGATGGTAATCGGTTCGAGATTAGGGGCAAATGAATGGGAAAATTGAGAACTAAAAATTTTCGGAGATGTAAATGGTAAGTTTTATAATTTACGATGCAAGGGAATAGGTTATGCAAAGAAAGGAAGTTTTAAAACTACCTTAAGAATAATATGAGTAGTGGAAATGATGCAGGATGGCTTTAAAGTTTGAACTGAGACCTTTCTATGTCTTAGTATATTTGTACTAGTCAGCATGAGAGGATTTTATTATATATATTTTCCTTATACTCTATGATACAAAATTCAATATATGATTGACTAATAAACTTCATGCTCATTCTATTAGGATGTTCCAAACTTACATAATTAATGAGCCTATACTGAAATCAAACAGCCACACATAATGATAAAACATATTTCTCATAAACGGTTTTTATAGAAAAAAATTATATTTGTCAAAATGAATTGAAAATTAGCTTTTCTTTAAGCATCATCTTAGGGTACACTGGGGTGATATACAAACATCCAATCGAAGAAACAAAAATAAAAATACCTCATCCATAAAGTTATGTGACATCAACGAACCCTTCTATGTCTATCCGTTGGTGTCTACTAAAGCATTCAAAGAAGTATCACCGTAATCTAAAATATATGAAAATCCATACTTGTGAGATTTTATTTGAAAAATGCATATAACAAAATAAGAGAGCAAAACATAAATTAAGGCATGTTGGCTTTGCTCCATCAAACCGCCGTCCTCTGCGATCCATTTATTCATTTCTTCAAGTTGTTTTTGGGTTTCTTCTCTGATTTCACGTTGAATTGGAATAATTAGTTTAAGGTTTTGTATGATTTGAGTTCACGATGTTAATGTCGATTAGAGATTAGTGTAACGACCCGTAATTTACCCTCTTTAAAATATGAATATTTAATATATTTTTAAATAATTAACTAATGGATTTATGAATAAACTAAAAATCTTTAAACTAATAAATAACGATGATGAAATAATTTTCAAAACAGTTAAAAAAAATACTTAGTTCGAAGAAAAATCGAAAAATGCGACCATAATTCGTTTTTCGAATTTTCGACTTTTCATAGGCTAAAAGTTGTCA
Organism: Allium cepa; assembly: GCA_030765085.1. Lineage (NCBI taxonomy): Eukaryota > Viridiplantae > Streptophyta > Magnoliopsida > Asparagales > Amaryllidaceae > Allium > Allium cepa. Next base: position 838,816,650 of record CM060935.1, on the reverse strand, counting down.
AAAACATTGTGAATCGTAGTGTTAATATACTCGTACTTATATTGGATATTATGGTGTATATATAGGTGTATATACTTAAGTATAAAATAAAAAGTTTCAATGAAAAAGAAAATGTTACATCTAATGAAATATGTTTAGACATGATTTGATATTTTGGCAACTTAGCGTATATATGCATTTATTTTTTGTTGAGTTTGAAAATAGTGAAGGAGGACATGTGAATTTAGAAATTTGGAAAGGGGAGACAAGGGTGAGATGGCATGGTGAGGAGGCATGGTGAGGTAGCATGGTGTTGTGGTGAGTAAAGGACAAGGGGGGGTTCTGGTAATTTCATTTATCTGCTTTGTATATAAGAAAATTCCTAATTTAATTTATCATTTTCCATTCATTTTTCACTTTCTAAAACCTTTCCTTAAGCTCTTAAGGGAATTTCCATGGCTTCTATGGTTATTTAAAAGTGTTAAAGATCTAAATTTTCATCTCTTACTTAAGCAAAAAAAAAAAAAATCAATACCACATCCAATATCACTCTCTACATCACCTAACTAAACAAACTAGACCAATATCCACATCTTCACTTGCTTGGTCGAGCCTACATCAATATAGGTTGAACCATATTGTCCGCTAAAGCCCATAATTTTTCCTAAAGTAAAAGCAAAGATCTCAATCGCGTTCAAGTTTGTGCGAAAGATAGAGTTGAATTTGCAAACTTTTTGTGAGTAAAAATCTCACCTTTCAAACTAATTTTTTTAACTTTAATTTAGCTTATTAATGCTTTTTTATATTTAGTATCATGTGATGAAAGTTGGTTTAATTTATGCTTTGAAAAGTTGTCACCTTTGTAGTTAGTAGGCGAGTTAGTAAGCATCTTGAAAAGTTACTGATAAAAGTTAAATATACTGTTAGTGATTACTTTCTACATGTTGTATAATTGTTAAGTACCTTGTGTTAATTTTTGCTTATGGTTATATGATGTGTAGATGCAGATAAATTGACATGAATACATTTGTCAAAGTGACTGTATAATTACTACCGCTATATCGACACTTTAAACAAACATATCCTTATTAAAAAAGTTCGATTTATTTCTCGAGCTTGGGTTTTATCTTACAAGTTGAAAAAGTTATTAAATAAGGATGATTCAAATTTAATTAATTATTTTAATAAAGATTTTTAAATATAATTAATTAACTAATAATGATTAAGGTTAATTAATTAACTTGTTAATGATGAATTTAAATTTAATTAATTAATAAGTTAATGATATGTTTAAAGTTCATTAATTACTTTGTTAATGATACTTAAAATTAATTAATCATTTTGTCTAATGATGATTAAGGTTAATTAATTATTTAATAATGATGGATTAAAATTAATTAATCATTTTAATTGATGATGATTAAAATTAATTAACCCTTTCATTTAATGATTTTAAAATTAATTAATTAATTTAAATTTATTCCATCTTTTCTTTAATTATCTTTTAAATTAATTAATTTAAATAATGATGTCTATATTTAATTAACTAATGTAATTAATGAGGTTAAATTTGATAAATTAAGTTAATTAATTATGTTAATATAAGGTGATTAACCTTTCAAATTAAAGGCTAATGTGAAGTTAATTAACCAAATTGATTAATGAAATATAAGGATAATTAATTATTCTCATCACTGATAGTTAAATCCAAGTATCAAATTAAATAAGGATGCTGAAAGTTATTAGATCATTTTATAATGATGTTTTAAAGTTAGTAAGCTCTTTTAACAAAGTATTTTTAAGCTAATACTTGTAATGTGAAGCCCAAGCATGAATTCTAGTTTTTAAAAGAAACGTTTGAATTGTTTATAGAAATAAATTAATTTTTGTAAAGCGATTCACTTATATGGAAACGATTTATTTGTATAATTTGCACTAAACATCGAAGAAGTATATTTGTTGCTATTTCGAAAGTTAAGAATAATTGTGAGACATAACTTCGAGGTAACAACACTTAGACTTATTCGGTGGTATTGTTAACCAAGAAATAGTACAAGTTTGAATTCGATGAGTGGTAATAAGTATACAAGAATTAATTTCCATATACGATCGTTTGATATTCTCAATAGTTGGTTTTCAACTATCGGTTACTTCAGCTTTTTTATTATTGTCATTCTAAGACGATGTTGTGCTCTATTGAGCATTGGCATCCTTTGTTGGAAATGGCTAAATCCAAAGCGCGAGAGGAATCCAAGCTATGTGGTGATGCTCCCATTAGGGTACTTTCACATCTCATCTACATTGGGTTCGGTAGCACTACTATATGTGAAATATTCAGATACTAGATAAGGATTGGTGGGATCCGGCTTGGTACTGTCCAAGAAGTGTCACAGAGTATATGAGCTTCTCAGAAGTATATTTCTAGATGTATTCTTCAAGGGCAGTGCACCTTCCTAGTCATTTGTTGGAAATTTTCCTTTTCTTACTTGATTCGAACCTTCAAATTTGTTTACTTAATTTAATCGAGAGGAGTAAACCAATCTTTGCGATGTTTAATTATTTATCCATTCTTCATGTTTAGATGTTGATTCATATAAGAATGAATGTAATGACCTGTAATTTTTTATAATTAAAAATTGTAAATTTAATAAAGTTTTGTAATTTAATGTTGGAATAAAATAAAAATTTATGGAATATTAGTTAAATAATAACTAAAATGAAATGTAATAATGTTAATTTAAGATAATTATTGACAATTTGAATGAAATTCCAATCAATTGAAATGACTAAAGGTTGTACTTGGGTATGAAGTGAATAAAGGAAAAACAAATGTAAATATTGAATCAATTAATGAAATAATATATAATTAATGGAAATTGAGCAAAATTACTGTATTGTGAGTTGTTATAACAAGTGATGGTAAATAATAAACTTACAAATGTTATTAAATATAGAACTGGTGGCGAAGGTTATTTCTTACCAATTCATTTAAATCAATTGCAATTGAATGCCATTAAATGTTACATTAATGTGAGTTAAGACAATAACAGTAAATTGTGAATGTAAAAAAAGGAATAGAAATGTAAATTTTATTCATAACACAATAATTGATTTAATAAAAGCGCGAAATCAAGATAAATAAATTAATTGGGATTTTAAATATTAATAAATGTGAGAAATTGACCAAAATTCAATATAACTGAAATACAATAGTTAATACAAATAAAAAGATGGAAATTGTAGCATATTAGAGCTGTAAGATATAAACAAACTTTAACCATGTTAATAGAGAAATAATTTATTAAATAAAATGTTGAAGTCAAATTAAATCAAATTATCGGAATTAAATTATAATTAATTGGGTTTAATTATAGGAAATTTGAACACTGTAATTAGTGTAATAACCAACACTGAATTGTTATATAAACTTGTATTAAGTCATTGTAAATGTCTAAGTGATTAAAAAATGATGAAATTTTTTAACTATCAAATTTGAATGAAAAAATGATTAAATTAGTTAATTAATTAATTTAATTAATGTAAAAATAACTATTTTGGCCGCTGTCTTGGATTTCTACGAAACTAGTTTCATCGGATCCGTTACGGTGAATTATTATAAGTTTTCAAGTTTCATAGCTATTGGACTTGTCGTTTGATCGTACGGACTCGAAACGCCTAGAAATCAATTTAATTGAAATCAATTTGAAATAAGAGGATGTTAACATAACCTCTTCATACGATGGAATTAGGACTTGAAACATGTTCCACTGAATTTAAAAATATCGAAACCATCTATTTTGATATATGGTATGACCCATTTTCGTTTCAGAGACAGAACTGGTTTTTGGGTCGTTTATCGTTCAACTACCAAATCAAATCTGATCCATTCATTTCTATTTCTGATCTGCTTATAAATAGTCCATTATAAACCCTAACTACTTCTTATTTTCATTTGTCTATACGTACAATTTTCTGTGTCCCCTCCTTTCCAATGGCAGAAACAAACTCCAATCCCCAAACCCTAAAATTCAATTCCAAAACCAAATGCAAAATTCAGACTCTTCTAACTATATCATATTATATATGATTTGAAGCTCTCGACGAGCATAAGTCAAATCTACAGTCTATTTTTTGATTTGGATTTCTATGTGGCCAGAATTGGGTAACGAAGTTTCGGCCGTTCATACAGGATTATCGTTTTTTTAATGGTGGATCTTCACCCTGGCACGATCAGGAGGCATGGTATGGTAGAACTCGTCGAGCAGGTTTCGGGGATGTAGTCGTTCGGCTCAAGGAGGTCGTAGTTCGTCGATTTGGCAATTTTAGGTCGACGGAGGCGGAGTAGATATGATGACCGGAAGCCTCGTTGTGGGGTCAGGGCGTGCGCCTTGGCAGGGGCTTCAAGTTGGAGGCGGCTGATCTGAGTAAAGGAGTTCATGGCAATGGCGAATCGTGATGGAAGGAGGCGGCTAAGGTTCGAACGCTTTGAGATGGGGACGAGGTTTCGAGACCTTCTACTGTGATGTTGCGTGTTGTGTATGGTTTATGTTTTTTTTATTATTTATTTTTATTTCAAATTCATATTGTTCTAATTCACATAACTTTTACATATAAGGTCTATTTCATACTGTTTGAATTTTGGGCTTAAATTGGATTTTAGATTGATTTAAATTCGAAGGTGAGTGATTTGACCCACTCACACTTTAAAAAAATTATGTTAGTTAAATTAAATTTGTGGTGCGATTAGGAATTTATTTATTGCCATTTGGTATATTTAAAGCGTCATTCCAGTTAATTTGAATTATTTGTGAATTAAATTGTTATTTAAATTATTATTGAATTTAAATTTCCAGTTAATTACCTGTAAATGATAATATCTTATTGTTGTAAATTACCTATTGAATTGGATGATGATTATGATGGATGTTTGATTTATTGATATTGGATGATTGGATGTTATGTTTAAATTATATACTATCATCACTCTGCAAGTTCTCTTAGTTATTGTCTAGGAAAATCATTATGGGTTGAAATGATATATATCCGAATGATCTATAGATTAGAGAAAATTTGTATGGTTAAAATGATAGACTCGAGCGATTTTATGGATTATATTTAATTTAGGATTGCGGTTTGATATGATATATAACCGTAAAATTTTAAATTGCAGACTGAAATGATAAATATTCATATCACCTGACCTAGTGCAGAGAATTATATATGGACACCAGATTGGTTAGATTAAATGATTTCAAATCCTTAATTTTTGAATTTAGTTAGATGATATTTTGAAATAAACTTTGATTTATATAAATTGAATTATTATCGAATTTCGAGTTTTATGTTAAATTTGGAATTGTTTTAAAATAACTGTTAAAGGAATTAACTTGAAGTTTTAAAGTTGAATTTGAAATATAAGTGAAATTTATCAGAATTGAGTTATTTGAATTGTTGAAATATAACTTTGAAATGTATTAAAATTGGAACAATTTAAATTGATATTTCAAACATGGATTGAAATCGATATAGAATTTAATAGTTTATTTAAAATTTGAATTGAAAGATTCAAAATTTGGTTTTGTTGATTTGGAAATTGAAATGGTTTAGATGTGTTGAAATAAAATAAATAATTTAAATTGATATTAATTCCAAATTCATATTTTAATATAAACTGTTTAAAAATATATTATTTTAAAAATTCTAATTATTAAGATTTTCAAATTATTAAACTATTTTAACCTATATTAAATCATTTTTACCTATTTTAAACCATTTAATTTATTTTAAAACTAATTAACCCATTTTAACCTACTTTAAATCTAATTAATCTATTTAAACTATTTAATCTATTTTAAATCTATTTAACTATCTTAAATCAATTTAACAGTATCTTTAATCTCTAACTAAACTATTTTCGAGTATTTTAACTATTTACAACTATGTAAAGCTATTTATAACTATCTAAACTATCTTTCTAAATTTCAAACTAAATTATCTGGATGTGTTTATACTTTAAATCCTCGATTTTAAAGTGAATAAGGTTAAATGATGTTATAAACTATATTGAAATTACATAGTTGATTTGGATATGAAGTTTTGAAATGAGGGTTGTAAACTATTTTGGAAATATGATTTTTGAAAGTTAATATAAACTTCGAAAGTGATATGGTTTGAATTGAATATGATATTTTGATATTAACTATGAAATGGTTTTGAAAATTTAAAGAACCATCTGATATGTAATAAGCATTTGGTTATTAAAGAGACCGGGATCAAATATTGTTATACTCTCTGCGAATACCAAAAACCACTTTAACAAATGTGTATGTGGTGGAGATTCCAAAAATAAAGTAGGATGGTTTGGCGAACGATTTCTGTATGAGCTATGACATGATCCCGGCCCACGTGAGTCAGCTTAGATGTGACTAAAACAGGAGCCATGTCGGGCCAAATGAGATCATTCCTCCTATCGGGCACATTTCTTCGATACCATTCTATTACTTTGTGATTGATTTGGTGGCCACCCTTGATTTGATTTGGAAGTGTGTCGAGGTGGGCGGTAGTAGCTGCTATGCATTACCACCATTTTGGATTCGCAATTTGTATATCTACCCTGGCATTACCTTGAGTGCCGTGTTCACATGCCCTAGAGTGCCTTTTATGAGTTTGTTTTGTACCATACCTATGGAGTGCCCTCGTATAGCCCACCAGTTTATGAAAGAATTATGGTACTTTATAGACTATGAGAATATATAAAAATGTGTTAAGAGGGACATGGATAAAGCTTAATGCTATTTTAATACTTTTACTTTACTGTAGACATATTATAATAGCGTATTGTACTACATAGTAAATATTTAATGGATCTTTAAGAGATGTGAATTCCGAACATATCTTAAGTTACTACACTTACGTTAAACACTGGATAGGAGATGTCAAACCCCGTGAACATCTCTGACGCTGTTCCACTCATATTTTATTATTGTTGATTTAACTTAGATAAGATCTATTAGTTTTGACTCGAGTGTTTTGTTTTTTTTCAATTCGCTTGGGTCAGCCTGGGAAGTTCAGGGTTGAAGACCTTATTTCTGGAGGATGAAGACGAAGACTTGTACTGGTATTACTTATTACATCCCGCTGCATCATGTTGAACCGCTGTATTTATTCATTTCTTAATTCCTGTTCTAGGTAACTCTGATTTCTGTGTTGTAAGAGAATATCAAATGTATTTATAAAACAGCTTCATGAACTGTTATGTGATTATTACTTATTCATTCCGCTATGAGATTCTGTATTTATTTCATTTCTTTCTCTTCTTTCTTATTTACCCCATAATAATCTGCCCTTTTGAATGGTTTGAATCTGACACGTGTGTCTGCTTAAAACGTCCAAAAAGGCAGGTCATTACAGTTGGTATTGGAGCTTCGGTTTAGCGATAATCTTAGCTTTGTGGGGTCCGACTCATATAAACTAGGGTATAATACCCTAAAATGAGCTGCTGAGTGTATATATATGAGAGAGTGTATTTGTTAGTGTTATAAAATGTTTTTATATTGTGTTAATTTTTTTCGTTCTGTATTTATAAATTTTGGTTGGTGCATAGGATGCTATGACATTGATAGGGATTTCTAAACACTTAATAGGGCAAACCGCCACAATATTTGTTTTGAAATATAGGTAAATGAAATAATTTCGCATATTATATTTTTTGTATATAAAATAATAATTTTATAAATGATATATTTGGTTGTAATATATTTGTTTGTTAAGTAGTGAAATTTATGTATATTGGTTGAGAAATGAGATTGTAAATAAAATGGATATAAATTGGAAAATTTAAGAACTTAAGTTCCAAAATTTTGAAAATTTCTTTCAAAAGATTTTGGAATATAATATTTATATTATTTGGAAGATTATTTGATGAATATTTCAATATAGTTTGAAAGAAATGTTTTAAAAAGGGAAATTCAAAAGGAAATAAGTTCTGTACTTCTCTCTATCGTTGGAAAATAATTTCGGTCATGAGTGCACACGACGTTCATTTTCGAGTTTCAAAGCGAAAAGACCATTGTAGTGGTTTTATTACACCTTGTTTAGATAAATGAATCTTAAATTTTAATTTCTAAATATGATTTGATCTATAAAGGATATATATATATATATATATATATTATTTTCTAAGTGACTAAAAATGAATCCTAGGTTTAGTTCATAGATTTTTCTAATAATTAGTATTGCAATGAATGGAATTTTGACTACATTAATAATTGAAAACTTCTAAAATGAAAATAAGAATTTGACATTAAAATAATTAATGAAATGGATAAGAAACTAAAATTTAGAAAACTGTAAATAAAAGGGGAAATGAAAATAAGAAATGGTAACTGTTGAATCTTTTGTTAACTAAACAAATAGGAGAAATTTGTGTAACTTTCTATTACATTCTATAAGACATTTATATATAACTTACCAAAATGGAAAAAAAGTTGTAAAATGTTAATGAGAATATGTAATTGAATATTATACCAGTAAACTTAAATAAATGAAATTGTTCAATGGAATTACTTTTATAAATAAGAACTTTGATATTATAGTTGTTACAAACTTAAGTTATAATTAAAATGCTACTAATTAAGTGTAATAGAAAAATGAGTAATGTAAGTAAAGGATTATGAACTTAAGTTAATGTTTGAAGCTATTGATAATTAAAGTAAATAATAAAATGAATACTATATTAAATTAAGTGGTTATAACTTCAGGAAAGTTGAAATGATTCAGAAAATAGATTTAATATTAAATGACATTATATAAGGAAATTAATGTAAATTAAAAAGTTAGAAACATAAGTATGAACTTATGCATAAATGAATATGATTATCTAGTGGAAATTTAGTATATAAATTTATAAATGTAAACTATACAATGTATGAAATACTTAAATAATGAAATCATAGATTATAAACAATTGAATGGATAGAATTTTTGTAAGAAACGAATGTAAAGTAACGAAAAGAAATTTTCATTATAAATGAAAAAATGAATTTTGTAAGTAATGAATGAAAGTAAAGGAAAATAAATATTGAATGAGTGAATCTGAAATTATTGACAAAGAAACCTATATAATACTTTAAAAATTGATTTATATATGTTTAAATAATTATATATGAGTAACATATATAAGAAATGTAATAACATATGTAAATAAATATATGTGAATGAACGAAATAGTCATTGAATGAATGAAAATGAAGAAATGTAAATGATATGAAATGAAATTAATAAGAATGAACTTGATTGATGCTTGGAGTCATCGTTTGTTTTGGTTTATGAGTTATTTGGGAAAGAATACTTCTAATTGTTAGGATGTATAAATAATCCGTTGAGTTTTATCTAGTATAATTAGTAGTTATTTGTCATTTTATACAATTAAAAGTTCTGAACCCGAACAAACCGTTTGTTTTTCTTGATATGGATGAACAGTTGATTACTTTGATTTCATATAATGATTGTATGCTTGTTTGCAAGTGACTGTTGTTATCTTGCATTGATTTGTTTTGTTATTAGTTGAAACAACTAAATATATTTCTCTTATATAATTATTAACTCATTTGGATTATATAAGTGAAATACAGGTTAGGGAAGCAGCTATTGCTTTTGGTTTCATAAATTAAGCATTGTTTGCCCGACAAATAGGTACGTTCTCAGATTGCGGTTTTATAGCGATATTATATTATTTTTCCATGGTTTGGGATATATTATTTTGAAAAATATGATATATATTGTTATTATTGAAATTATCATTTCTCCCAAAGCTCTCCGTACAAAGGAGACTCTACAGAAATTTGCCATGAATTTTGGACTTAAATTTTTTTCTGAAATGTTTTCCAAATTTTTATTAACTTGAATATAAAAGGATTTAATGGTTTATAAATTGGTATATCTTATTTAAATTATTTAATTTTGTAAAATTATTTTTCGTAAATTTTATATTTTGAATAAGATATATTTATTACTTGATTCCTTCTTTTCCCTTCTTTTTCTTTTTCGAGAACGAAAAGTTTCGAGTGGGGGAGAGTGTAACGACCCATAATTTTCGATAATTAAAAATTGTAAATTTAATAAAGTTTTGTACTTTAATGTTGGAATAAAATAAAAATTTATGGTATATTAATGAAATAATAATTAAAATGAAATGTAATAACGTAAATTTAAGATAATTATTGACAATTTGAATGAAATTCCAATCCATTGAAATGACTTAAAGGTTATACATGGGTATGAAGTGAATATATGGAAAAAAATTGTAAATATTGAATCAACTAATGAAATAATATATAATTAATGGAAAATGAATAAAATTTGTGTAATGTGAGTTGTTATAACAATTGGTGGTAAATAATGAACTTACAAATGTTATTAAATATAGAAATGGTGGCAATGGTTATTTGTTTTCAATTCATTTAAATCAATTGCAAGTAAATGCCATTAAATGTTACATTAATGTGAGTTAAGACAATAACGGTAAATTGTGAATGTAATAAAGGAATAAAAATGTAAATTTTATTCATAATGTAATAATTGATTTAATAAAAGAGTGAAATCAAGATAGATAAATTAATTGGGATTTTAAATTTTAATTAATGTGAGAAATTGACAAAAATTCATTATATTTAAAATATAGTGATTAATACAAATAAAAAGATGGAAATTGTAGCATATTAGTGAAGTAAGATATAAACAATCGTTAACTATGTTAATAGAGAAATAATTTATTAAATAAAATGTTAAATTCAAATTAAATCAAATCATCAGAATTAAATTATAATTAATTGTATTTAATTATAGTGAAATTTGAACACTGTAATTAGTGTAATACCTAATACTGAATTGTTATATAAACTTGTATTAAGTCATTGTAAATGTCTAAGTGATTAAAAACTGATGAAATTTGTTAACTATCAAATATGAATGAAAAAGTGATTTAATTAATTAATTATTAATTTATTTAATTAATGTAAAAATAATAATTTTGGCCACTATCTCGGATTTCTATGAAACTAGTTTCATCGAATTCGTAACGGTGAATTATTGTAAGGTTTCGGGTTTCGTAGCGATCAGACTTGTCGTTTGATCGTACGGACTCGAAATGCCTAGAAATCAATTTGAAATAAGCCGATGTTTACATATGTTCTATGTACGATGGAATTAGGACTTGAAACTAGTTCCATTGAACTTAAAAACAACAAAAACATCTATTTTGATATATGGAATGACCCATTTTCGTTCCGGAGACAGAACGGGTTTTTTAGTCTTTTATCGCTCAACTTTCAAATCAAATCTGATCCATTCATTTCTATTTCTAATCTTCCTATAAATAGTTCGTTATAAACCCTAGCTACTTCTTATTTTCGTTTATTTATATGTACAATTCTCTGTGGCTCCTCCTTCCAATGGTAGAAACAAACTCCAATTCCCAAACCCTTAAATTTAATTTTAAAACCAAATCCAAAATTCAAACTCCTCAAACTATATCATATTATATATCGATTTGAAGTTATCGACAAGCGCAATTCAAATATGCAGCCTACTTTCTGATTTGGATTTCTGTGTAGCCAGAATTGGTGATGAAGTTTCAGCCGTTCATATAGGGTTATCGTTTTTAACGGTGGATTTCATCCTGGCGACGATCAAGTGGCATGGGGTGGTAGAACTCGTCGAGCAGGTCTCGAGGATGTAGTCACTCGTCTCAAGGAGATCGAAGGTCGTCGATTTTGGCATTTTAGGTTGGCGAAGCGGAGCAGATACGATGACCGAAAGCCTCATGGTGGGATCGGGGCGTGCGCCTCGGCAGGGGCTTTAAGTTGGAGGCGGTCGATCTGAGTACAGTAGGTCGTGGCGGCGGCGAATCATGATGGAAGGAGGCGGCTAGGGTTCGAACGCGTTGAGATGGGGATGAGGTTTCGAGACCTTCTATTGTGACATGGTGTGTTGCATACGGTTTCTGTTTTTTAATTTCAAATTGTTCTAATTCACAAAACTTTTAAATACGAGGTCTGTTTCATGCGCGGTTTATTTTGCCGGGATCGTATTAAAATTATGGACATTTTGACCCTGGTTTGGACTGTTTGCACCAAAATTGGTCACAACACTCTTCGGGAGTCGTTGAAGAGATAATAATGAAGAATATAGATTCAAAGTGAATATTATCTAACAAAAACTCCAATCAACAGTAAAGTAAATGCGTAGACAAGCAATTTATAGTGGTTCGGCGTATTGCCTACGTCCACTGTGAAGTCTTTTTGGTGTTTTATTGATTCTCTTTCAATGATTACAAGTTGTTACAGCAATCAACGGCAAGTTACAACTGGAAATTCGAAATCAACATCAAAGTTATGATGTAGAATGATGGAGATCTCGATCCGGCAGAGTCTAGGCGCTTGAGAGTCGAAAGATCCCTTTTCTGTCGGCTCTGGGGCTCTATTTATAGGCGTAGGATGCTGATATTTCGCTGAAAACTCGGGAGACCACTTCTGGCACATGAGGGGGCCCACGCGCTCGGCCTCAGGAAGTTTGGGCCCACTTTGGCATCGATTCGAACTCCATTCGAATCGATCATAAAATCATCCAATCGAGGTGAAATTTGGTGTGGACATTCTTCAACATGTATGCAAGCTTTTGAGAAAATTTCGTGGCATTTGGATTAGTAGATTAAGAGATATGATGGATACGAGATGGGATTCCTCGAGTGGCTGTTTGGTTCGAATCGATGCATTCGAACCGATAGCTTCGAACAGATGGTGGCACGCGCCTTCGTGTTGACGTGGGGCGCACACGTCGCCTCGATCCGGATTTCGCTCCGAGTTGACCGCTTCGACTCCATGTATCTCGACGCGTTCGAACCGATGGATAACACGTCATCATGGATAGTTGACTTGGTGGATTCGAACGAAGCTTCACTGATGGGTTCGAACTAGGCTTCTCTGATGGGTTCGAGCAAGGCTCCACTGATGGGTTCGAACAAAGCTTCATTGATGGAGTCGAACGGCCGATGCTTGATGGACACGAAGTAAACACTGGCTGATGGATACGAGGTCCATCGATACGAACTTGATGGATTCGAAGTTGATGGAGTTGAATCCGAGGCACTTCGATGGATTCGAAGTGGATCGATACGAAGGTGATCGGTTCGAAACAGTGTTCCGTGATGGGTTCGAAATCTAGGTTTTCTCTTCAAATTGAATCAATCATAACCTGAGCGTATGAACTCGGATTGACTTGAAATTTGAGATGCTGACTTCTATGATCTTCCTTGTGGTGTCCTATCAATTTTAGCTCAATCTGGACTCGGGCAAAATTCAGCGTTATCCATAACGAAACGAAGTATGACCAATCTCTGAGACGAACTGTCCTTCGTTTTCGATCGATCTTTTGGTATCACGGCTTTGCCAAAAAGCGGGATAACATTTGCCCCCCAAAGTACGTCTTGTGGAAACATGATGTGCTTTGAATAGCTGCAATTTCTTTCTGAACAATCGCTGCTCTCTTTTGTTGGGATCTGTACTCCGTACTGCTGTAACCTTGCGTTGATTTGATTGATTGCTGTATAATAGTGCTTAGCTGTTGGTTGTTGTATTCTTAACAAGATGAGTATTCGATCCTTTATTTTGCTCTGCAGATACTATGTCTGGGCGAGGCTCAATGTTAAAGAGTCTCCGACATGCCTGCAAGTCTTCATATCATGAGTCACGCAGACGAGAGTGGGACAGAGATTACGACCAAGGACGCTCTGGGTATTCTGGTCAAGAAAGATATGTTAAAGATAGAGGCTATAAGCGTCGATCTCGATCGCGTACTCCTCCTCCTCCCAGGGATCCCATACAGCCTCCTGCTTATGTCTCTCGTCCATCTGAATCTTCTCACTACAAGTCGGCTTCTCAATCTTCCAGGCATGAATCCCGCCACTCTAGAAGCGAAACAGTAACCGCCGTTGTTACAGAATAGCCGCCCATGGAAATTTCAGGGGAAGGAGCAATCAAGCTTGCTCATCTAAAGAAAGATTTTCCGAACATATGCTTTGACAACTACATCTTTCCTCCACATTTAAAAAGGATCCCAGAGGAAGCCGAGCAGTTAGTGCATGACTACGTGCATGACTTTTATGCCCAGTACATGGCGTGGGCGAAAGCGGCTGAAAAAGCATCAGCGTTGGCCTTTGAGCGAGCGGCCATCATCGAGAAACTCCAAACTGATCTAGCTCATCAGGATCGCATCGTACAAGTGTTAACCGATGAAGCCGAGTCATCTTGGAAGTCAGAAATGGATGCTACAAAGAAAGCGGACGAGGCCCAGGCGGCGATGGGCAGGATGAAGCGTGAACATTACGCTATGGTGGAGGACATGGGCCACCAAAACACCATCGTGACCGCCGAGCGGGACGCGGCCCTGAAGGAACTTAGTGCACTCAAAGCCAAATTTGCCGAAATCACTAAAGACAGAGATGACGCGCACGGCTCAAGAAGCATGCGAACAAGCCGTAGTGCTTCGGACTGAGAGAGATGCGGCGGCGGCTAAAGTTCAGGAAGTTGAGGCTGAGGTCGAGGAGAAAGTTCAAAGGGCAGAGGCCGACATCGAAGATCTCCTCGTTACTTACAATGCCAATGTGCTGAGGTACAGAAATTTGGCCTGGCTTCAGGATTATCCGGTACATCTTCGTAACGCTTGGGTCCGATTGGTTGAGGAGGAAGGAGAAGAGCACCCGGATGCACCAGTCGACCAGTTCGAGCTTGAGAACCGGTTGCTGACCGAAGAAAAAAAGGAGATCCTTCATGATGCTATAATTTCTCATGAGAAGGAAATGATTGGTGGCCAGCACTGGAAGATTTGGGAAGGATCGGGTGTCGAGCATCATGCTACTATTCTTGAATTTACTGCTCCACCTTCGTTAGAGCCTGTATCTGTGGTTTAGTCACAATCCGTTCCAGCTTACGACCCATAACAGCCGCGGCTATCTCCTATTCAGGAGCATACTTCTGAGGCCGCTCAGCCGTCCGTAAGCCAAACTAAGGAAGGTACTCTGAACTTATCTCAAGTGTATTCCAAATAGGGAGTTTGTTTTGAAGCAGTTACTAATAACTTCGTCTTATCTTTGCTTAGTGACTGGTGTTGCGCCGATTGCCGCGGCTCAAGAATCGAGTAAAGGGGATAAGGCCATCACCACCGAGACTACCGTCGTAACAGCAGTGTCAACCGAGGTGGCGCAGGGGAGCACACTATCTCTTGATGAACAAATGGTGAGCGAGCTGCTCGGCGAGCAGGGTGGCTTCTCCACAGACTTGCCGTTCATCGTTAGTGACCTCCCGCCAACTTCTAGCTCTTCAATGCAGCTTGCAGATACCCCAAGTCAGGCACAAGCGATTCGTGATGAAGAGATTTTGGCCGAGATTAATGCAGAATTAGAGGCTGCGGGGCAAAGTGGTAGTATTGGTGGCACCACGGCGGCGCATAGCCCAACATCTTTAAGGGTAATATCATCAGGTGGCACTATCCCATCTTACATCGTGGATCCAGTCCCTCCTACTCCTTCGGTGGAAAGCCTTCATATAGATTCGAGCTCTGAGTAGGACATTGACATTATGCCCCCAGCCGAAGAGCAGCCACCGGAGAGGAAGCACTCCAAACGAAGGATCTCTATCTCTAGCGAGTCCGAAGACGAACCGATGATAAGGAGATTCAAAAAGAAGAAGTAGATGGGCCGTTTAAGAGGATTTTTTGGTAGATAGGAACTTGTGTTTGTTCTTCGTTAGTAGGCCGTGTATAGACGCAGGCTCGGCCCCTGCGAGTAGGAATTCTTTTTTGGAAGAACTCATTTGCATGTAAGTCATTGTCTCTAGTTAGTTGAAATAAAATTCAATTTCGTTGTTTCAATTCTCATTTCATTTGTGCTTAAGTATTTGCAGTGTTCGGTTTTCAGTCCGGTGTACTTGTGGTGTTTTTACCGTCAAGTAGAGTTCGTTTTATTTGCCAAGTCTGAAAATCTTGGTCATATGTTGTTATCGATGAATAAGTTGAACTTCGGACATTGTATCACTTTGGTTAGTGATTAACACTTAGCTTTTTTTGCCCCTAGTCTCGGGGAACAACATTTGCACCTTGGTGGTTGATCACACTTATTGCAAATATTAAGCACATGTCCACGCTCTGGGGACTTAGGATAATTCGAGATCGATAATCCATTTCGCGCTCCGGGAATTTGAGAGTTATCGATGTTGGTAACACGGTTCGCGCTCCGGGAACCTGGGATTGATGTTTATACTCCACTTCACATTCTGGGAACTTGGAGTTAGTATTGATACTTCGGTTCGCACTCTGGGAACTTTGACGTAGTATTTGTGCTCCAATTCGCACTCTGGGAGTTTGGAGATAGCATGTATGTTTGGGTTCGCGCTCTGGGAACCTGTAATTTATGTTGTACTCCATTCACGCTCTGGGAAGTTGGAGTTCGCCGATAGATGGTCAGTCACACCTATTAGGGCTCTTTAGGAATTCGTTCACACTCCGGGAATGATGGATTTGATGTTTACACTCTAATTCGCACTTTGGGAATTTGGAGTCCGTTCACACTCTGGGAACGATTCATTGGATGTTTATACTCCAATTCGCACTCTGGGAATTTTGAGTCCGTTCGCACTCCGGGAACGGGTTATTGGATGTTTATACTCCAATTCGCACTCTGGGAAGTTGGAGTCCGTTCGCACTCCGGGAACGAGTTGCTGAATGTTTATACTCCAATTCACATTCTAGGAAGTTGGAGTCTGTTCGCGTTCTGGGAACGAGTTATTGAATGTTTATACTCTAATTCGCGCTCTAGGAAGTTGGAGTCTGTTTGCGCTTTGGGAAGGAGTTATTGAATGTTTATACTCCAATTCGCACTCTGGGAAGTTGGAGTCCGTTCGCGCTTTGGGAACGAGTTATTGAATGTTTATATGCCAATTCACGCTCTGGGAAGTTGGAGTCCGTTCGCGCTCTGGGAACGAGTTATTAAATGTTTATACTCCAATTCGCACTCTAGGAAGTTGGAGTCCGTTCGCGCTCTGGGAACAAGTTATTGAATGTTTATACTCGAATTCGCGCTCTGGGAAGTTAGAGTCCGTTCGCGCTCTGGGAAAGAGTTATTGAACGTTTATACTCTAATTCTCGCTCTGGGAAGTTGGACTCCGTTCGCGCTCTGGGAACGAGTTATTGAATGTTTATACTCCAATTCGCGCTCTGGGAAGTTGGAGTCCGTTCGCGCTTTGGGAACGAGTTATTGAACGTTTATACTCCAATTCATGCTCTGGGAAGTTGGAGTTAGTTGTAGGACTGTCGTGTGTTGGTCCAGTTCAGCCTTTGATGTGATGGCTTGCCCCCGAGCTGGGGTTTCACTTAGTGAGTGGCCGGTCGTATCACAGTCACTCGCTATTTGAATAAATTCCATTGTTTGATGGAATTTAGCTCTTCGTGTGTCGTGATTGTTGAACGTTGCATTCGGTGAATCACAGCTTTGGCTTGAAGAGATAGTAATTTATTGCTGAAATAAGAAAATATGGCAAAGTCAGTGCCTTATTACAAGTTCAAATTTCAGAATGTAAAGGAAATTGCGTAGTATTCATATCATCTGTGACAGTGACGAGAATCTTCGTCGTTCCAGGCTCCTGAGAAAGTTGGTCCGCCACTGATGGCGTTTATCACCAATCTTCCATGGGGACAAGTCGAGTCCTCCTGTCTCGGTCGGTTGGGTTCATTGTTTTGATTTGATGGGCCCGCTTCTCTGGGCTGCGGTGTCCGCACAAACTGTTCCAGCTTCCTTTCTCTGATCAGTTTTTCAACGAGATCTTGTAAGTGACGACACTCGTTCGTATTGTGCCTGTAGCTTTCATGGAACCTGCAAAACTTTTCCGTCTGGATTTGTCTCTCTGACGACGGTCTTGGTGCAGATTTTTGGTACCAAATTGTATCACAGGTTTGTAAGTACAAGTCCTCTAGTGATGTATTCAGAGGGGTGTAACTGTCAAACATTGGATTCTTGCGCTGCGGGCCATGATTTTGATCTAGTTTTTTAGTTTGATTCACGCTCTCTCTTCGCCGAGCTTGTTTGCTTTTAATGTTCAACTGAACATTTCCGGAGCTCTCGCCGGACTGTTTGATTGCAACATTGCTTTGGATCCCTTCCGTGCTTGGCCTCGTATCGGTTTGCTTCCTAGACTGTTTCGCATCTTCCCGTCTCAGGAATTGAGCCGCCTTGGCGTGGAAACGGTCCAATGATGTAGATGGTTTTCCAGCTAACCAGTTGCCAAACTCATAATCGGGGTCGATCCCCTTAGTTAACGCCATAAGGATGGAGTTATCGTTCGGATTGCTAATCTCCGCGCATGCAGTATGGAATCTCTCTGAGTAGTGTCTGAGTGTTTCTCTAGGAGCTTGAGTGACACTAGACAGAGTGTTGACATCTTTGGGCCTTGCGACGTGCATGCGGAATTGTTCAACAAATTTTGTGGCCAACTGGTCGAATGAAGAGAAGGATCGAGGTGGCAGTCGAGTGAACCACATGGTAGCGATGCCCCCCAAGGATATGGGGAAACTACAACACTTCACTGCATCGTCAGCTCTGGCAACGGTCATCGACCATTCATATTTCAAAATGTGTTGGTTGGGGTCGGAGTTCCCCTCGTACATGGGTAGAGTTGGCATCCTGAATCGCTGTGGGGGTTCAGCGGTAAGGATATCGTCCGTAAAAGGAGTGTGACTTCGGGAAACTCCCCAATCGTCATTTGTGAACCCCTGGCTCTCACGGATCATCTGACGTATCATAGTTGAAAGATCCGGCATTTGCGTCGGAGTATGATTACGTTCCATACTTTGGGTTTGAACCGGATGTCGTCGACGATCCAAGTCTTGCCTTCTTGGCTCATAGTCCTCTGGGACGTATGGTTCAGGAGTACGCCCGCTATGACGGCGGTCCAGGTCCGACTAATCTTGGGTGTCGACTCCTGGTTCAGCCGCAACGTTAGTGGTGTGGTATTCTACGTTGTGGTGAGGAACGACACCTCCTCGAGAGGAGGGTCCGGTTTGGAAACTGGCTGATGGACCAACTCTCAATTGTCTAACGGTCAGTGTCGGTTGATCTCCAGCGGCTGGCAAGTGACTCCCATGTAACCGGGGTCATGGAGATCGATTATGATAATCAGAAGAGGAAGAGCTTTCGCTGGATGAGTGATAAGCATGGTCTCTCTTGGATCTCTTTCGCTTCTGACGATCCAGTTGGTTGATCAGCTTGGCGTTGGCGTGTAGCTGTTCTGTTAATTGTTGCCGACTCTGGGTCAACTCTTAGAGTAGTAACTGCAACTCCTGTCGGGTAATTGGACCCGACGGTTCCGAGTGCCCAGTAGCATCCTGATTAGACGGAGGTGGTGGCACAGGATTCTGTCGATCCTGTTCTTCCTGATTGACAGCGTTTGAGGTGGTTCTTGTACTAACCATCTTGAAAGTTGAATTCCTTTCCTAGACTTTATGCAAATCTGAATAGAAGGGAAGGAACTTGGATTTGATGATCTCGATCTCTCTCTTAGATTTGTTCAATACGGTATCGATGATAGATCCAAAGAGCTGGAGAGAACCTGGGTTTTCTCAGTGAAAGCACCAAAGTGTTTGCACCAAAATTGGTCACAACACTCTTCGGGAGTCGTTGAAGAGATAATAATGAATAATATAGATTCAAAGCGAATATTATCTTACAAAAACTCCAATCAACAGTAAAGTAAATGGGTAGACAAGCGATTTATAGTGGTTCGGCGTATTGCCTGCGTCCACTGTGAAGTCTTTTTGGTGTTTTATTGATTCTCTTTCAATGATTACAAGTTGTTACAGCAATCAACGGCAAGTTACAACTGGAAATTCGAAATCAACAGCAAAGTTATGATGTAGAATGATAGAGATCTCGATCCGGCAGAGTCTAGGCGCTTGAGAGTCGAAAGATCCCTTTTCTGTCGGCTCTGGGGCTCTATTTATAGGCGTAGGATGCTGATATTTCGTTGAAAACTCGGTAGACCACTTCTGGCACGTGAGGGGGCCCACGCGCCCAGCCTCAGGAAATTTGGGCCCACTTTGGCATCGATTCGAACTCCATTCGAATCGATCATAAAACATCCAATCGAGGTGATATTTAGTGTGGACATTCTTCAACATGTATGCAAGCTTCTATGAAAATTTCGTGGCATTTGGATCAGTAGATTAAGACATATGATGGATACGAGATGGGATTCCTCGAGTGGCTGTTTGGTTCGAATCGATGCGTTCGAACCGATAGGTTCGAACCGATGGTAGCACACGCCTTCGTGTTGGCGTGGAGCCCACACTTCGCCTCGATCCGGATTTCGCTTCGAGTTGATCGCTTCGACTCCATGTATCTCGGCGCATTCGAACCGATGGATAACACGTCATCATGGATAGTTGACTTGGTGGATTCGAATGAAGCTTCAATGATGGGTTCGAACTAGGCTTCTCTGATGGGTTCGAACAAGGCTCCACTGATGGGTTCGAACAAAGCTTCATTGATGGAGTCGAACGACCGATGCTTGATGGACACGAAGTAAACACTGGCTGATGGATACGAGGTCCATCATACGAACTTGATGGATTCGAAGTTGATGGAGTCGAATCCGAGGCACTTCGATGGATGTGAAGTGGATCGATACGAAGGTGATCGGTTCGAAATAGTGTTTGGTGATGGGTTCGAAATCTAGGTTTCTCCCTTCAAATTGAATCGATCATAACCTGAGCGTATGAACTCGGATTGACTTAAAATTTGAGATGCTGACTTCTATGCTCTTCCTTGTCGTGTCCTATCAATTGCAGCTCAATCTGGACTCAGGCAAAATTCAGCGTTATCCATAATGAAACGAAGTATGACCAATCTCTGAGACGAACTGTCCTTCGTTTTCGATCAATCTTTTGGTATCACGGCTTTGCCAAAAAGCGGGATAACATGGACAAATTCTGCGACTGTTTGAATTTTGGGATTAAATTGGATTTTAAATCGATTCAAATTCAAAAGTGGGTGATTTGATCCACTCACAACTTCTAAAATTTCTTATGTTAGTTAAATTAAATTGAATTTTGGTATGTTTATATCACTATTCCAGTTAATTTGAATTTATTTGTGAATTAAATTGTTACTTAAATTATTATTGAATATAAATTGTTAGTTAATTCCATGTAAATGATAATATGCTATTGTTGTAAATTACTGGTCGAATTGGAAGATGATTATGATGGATGTTTGATTTATTGATATTGGATGATTGGATGTTATGTTTAAATTATATGCTGTCATCATTCTGCAAGTACCCTTAATTATTGTCTAGGAAAATCACTATGGGTTGAAATGATATATACTCGAATGATCTATAGATTAGCGTTATGGGTTGAGATAGACTCGAGCGATTTTATGAATTTTATTTAATTCGAGATTGCGGTTTGAAATGATATATAACTGTAAAAATTTAAATTACGGATTGAAATGATAAATATTCATATCACTTAACCTTAGGGTAGAGAATTATATATGGACACCAGATTGGTTAAATTAAATGATTTTAAAACCTTAACTTTTGAATTTAGTTAAATGATCTTTTTAAATAAAATTTGATTTATATAAATTAAATTATTATTGAATTTTGAGTTTTATGTTAAATTTGATTTTTTTTTTAAAAATTGTTAAGGGAATTAAATTGAAATTTCAAAGTTGAATTTGAAATATAAGTGAAATTTATCAGAATTGAGTTATTTGAATTGTTTGAAATATAACTTCGAAATGTATTGAAACTGAAACAATTTAAATTGATATTTCAAACATGGATTGAAATCGATATAGAATTTAATAGTTTATATAAAATTTGATTTGAAAGATTCAAAATTAGGTTTTGTTGATTTGGAAATTGAAATGGTTTAGATGTGTTGAAATAAAATAAGTAGTTTAAATTGATATTAATTCTAAATTCACATTTTAATATAAACTGTTTAAAAATGTATTATTTTAAAATTCTAATTATTATGATTTTCAAATTATTAAACTATTTGAACCTATATTAACTGTATTAAATCATTTTTACCAATTTTAAACCATTTAATTTATTTTAAAATTAATTAACCGATTTTAACTTATTTTAAATCTAATTAATCTATATTAAAGCTATTTAATCTATTTTAATTATATTTAATCTATTTTAAATCTATTTAACTATCTTAAATCAATTTAACAGTATCTTTAATCTTTAATTAAACTATTTTAGAGTATTTTAACTATTTGCAACTACGTAAAGCTATTTATAACTATCTTTCTAAATTTCAAACTAAATTATGTGGGTATGTTTATACTTTAAATCCTCGATTTTAAAGTAAATAAGGTTAAATGATATTATAACCTAAGTTGAGATTTATATTACATAGTTGATTTGAATATGAAGTTTTGAAATGAGGGTTGTAAACTATTTTGAAAATATGATTTTTGAAAGTGAATATAAACTTCGGAGGTGATATGGTTTAATTTGAATATGATATTTTGATATCAATTATGAAATGGTTTTGAAAATTTAAAGAACCATCTGGTGTGTAATAAGCATTTGATTTTTAAAGAGACCGGGATCGGATATTGTCATACTCTTTGCCAATAACGAAAACCACTTTGACAATTGTGTACAAGGTGGAGATTCCAGAAATGAAGTAGGATGGTTTATCGAATGATTTCTGTATGAGGTATGACGTGACCTTGACTCCCATGAGTCAGCTTAGATGTGACTAAAACAGGAGCCATGTCAGGCCAAGTGAGGTCATTCCTCCTATCGGGCACATTTCTTCGGTACCATTCTATAACTTTGTGATTGATTTGGTGGCCATCCTTGATTTGATTTGGGAGTGTATCCGATGTGGGCGGTAGTAGCTGTATGCATTACCACCAGTCCAGATCCACAATTGGTATATCTACCCTGGCGTTGCCTCGAGTGCCGTGTTCACATGCCCTAAAGCCCCTTCTACGAGTTTGTTTTGTACCATACCTATGGAGTGTCCTCTGATAGCCCTCCAGTTTACGGAGGAATTACGGTACTATATAGACTATGGGAATATATAAATATGTGTTAATGGGGACATGGGTAACACCTTAATGCTATTTCAATACTTTTACTTTACCGTAGACATATTATAATAGCGTATTGTACTACATAGTAGATAGTTTAACAAATCCTTAGGAGATGTGAATCTCGAACATCTCTTAAGTTACTACAGTCATGTTAAACATTGGATAGGAGATGTCAAACCCGTAAACATCTCTGACGCCGTTCCTGTTATATTTTATTACCGTTGATTTAACTTACATAAGATCTTTTAGTATCAACTCAAGTGTTTTGTCTTTTCAATTCGCTCGGATCAGCCTGAGCATTTCAGGGTTGAAGACCTTATTTCTGGAGGATGAAGATGAAGACTTGTACTAGTATTATTTATTATATTCTGCTGCATCATGTTGTTCCGCTGCATTTATTTATTTATTTATTCCTGTTCTAGGTAACTCTCATTTTTGTGTTGTAAAAGAATATTAAATGTATTTATAAAACAGCTTCATGAACTGTTATTTGATTGTTATATTTTTTCATTCCGCTGCGAGATTCTGTATTTGTTTCATTTCTTTCTCTTCTTTCTTATTTACCCCATAACAATATGCCCTTTTAAATGGTTTGAGTCTGATATGTGTGTCTGCTTAAATTGTCCAAAAAGGCAAGTCGTTACAATAAACCTGTTTTGTGTACAGCGGCGTGGTCTCACATTTTTGTGTTTAATCATGCACCTTTTGATTTAAATTTTTTATTTATACCAGACATTTCATCTAACCCGAGTAGTTTGTTTTTCCTAAACTCTTGGGTACTCAATTTTATTTGAGTAGTCCGAGAGTAACATGTCTATGTAGGATTTTTGATGACAGCGTCCTAGCAGAAGGGTTTCATCTTCTTAGTTATGTATTCCGCTATATTATCTTGTTTGTGTAAGTGTATTTTCTTTTAGCATATGTAAAGGCAGGTTGTTATAACGGCCTAAGCTGATTTGGAGTACTTTGTGTAACTCTGATAAATCCCTTTTGAGGAGTAATTTGATGTACTATTGATTGTTATGGTTTATTTTGTAGTTTCATTGTTAGGTTTTCTATTCATTTCTTTTTTCATGACTCATCTTTTCGATACTTGGGCAATCGCACGTGAACACCTAGGATGCATTCAGTGTTGTACCTAGAGGTTAGATAGGCGGGTCATTATAATTGGTATTAGAGCTTTGGCTGAGTGAACACCTTAGCCTGATTGGAGTACAAATCATTAGAAATAAGGTAAGTAGAGCCATATAATGAGTTAATCTTGAGAGAGGGTGTGACTCCCCACCTCTATACCCATGCTAGCCAAGGACATTGCGGGGTAATGCCGTTAACTAGCCCGGAGAATAAGGCTGTTGAGGAGAGACCATCTGTGTAATTGCTTTGTGCGAGTACCGATATGCCAGATAAAAATATAACTTGCATTTCAAGAGGGAATCCGACATACCAATGCAAACTCAAAGCTACTACATAGTGGCTATAATATCTTCGGAAACAAATATAGAATTAAGCATAACGTAAATCAGTCACAGAAGTTCATTTCTCAAAGGCGGAAACAGATATGAATATTACACATGAAAGTGTATATCAGAGTAGTGGTCAAACATAAGCCACAATATCACAAAAGAATAATTACAAGTGCTACACAAAAGAATAAGTATACATCAATGAGTCTATATCTCAAATGTATACAACCAAAAACTACCAATCTAAGTAGTTAGCCAAAAGTCAGGATAATAATTCCGGATGAGAAGTCAAGCAGAAGCACCTGTAACATCTCGGTCTGACCCGAGTATTTTTTAATAAGAAAATAATAAACGGATCAGTCTAACTATAAATATCAGATAAAATGATATAGAATAAGAGATATGACAAAAACGTATAATAACCACAAAGCCATACTATGATAAGTATGTAACTGAAAATCAACCAGAGATTAATCAATATCACAAGAATCTTCTCAAAGATCAAAAAATATCATACTCTCTAGTTTTATTCACCAAGTCACAAATACCGACATCATATCGATGCCAATAATAAAAGTTGGTGGATCACAAATTCTAGAAATCATCAATAGAAATACAGAAATCACAAAAAGGGGGGAGCCTATCACAAAACGGGAGCATGAAAACTCACCAACACGTGTATCACAAATGGGACGCTACCCATGGTCGCTAACCATATAGCCGGTTCAACGACGTAGTACAATATCGGTACGCCCGAGGAACCTGAAAATCGAATAATTCAGAACAACGACGTAGTACAACGGTACTCCCGATGATCCTGATAAGTTGGTACAACAACGTAGTACAAAGGTACGTCCAATGGACCGAACTCCATAAAAGAACATGGGTGGCTAGCCCACAAAAAATGAGCCAAAACCCCAAATAATCCATAGGTCGTTAGCCTATAAAAGAAATGAGACGAAACTCAATAAAACGAGGTACCGTCCCCTTCGTGGACAAAGAATCGTAGCATATCGCTAGTCTAAATCACAAAATGATCATCATCGATCATCAAGAAGTGTCAATTACACTAAGCTAGTAAATATATGAGCTTAGCTTCATGTCCCATAATCACTAGCTTAACTTAAATATTTACGAACAAACTGTAAGTCTCCACTTGAAAATTGTCACAAGAAATTCAATCGAACAAATCTAAGAATTAACCGACGAAGCAAATGCAAGCGTTACATACCACTTGTTTTGCTAAGAAGTTTAATTAGATTTCTCATACAAGTTAGGTAAAGGTTTATATATATTAATAGCTTGGAAAACGGCTTAAGAAACGAGCTTTGTAATAAAATAGTGTTGAAATCGTTTTAATAAAAGAGTTTTGGTATTTACTACTAGTATTAAAACCTTTATATTTTTAAAGTGACAAATCACAAAAATGATTGTAGAAACAATCAATCACCAAAATTCACATACGAAGACATGAATTAATTCCAAAGAAATTGATATCAAATCCATCAAAATGGATATTTCCAAAAATCCCAAAGAAAATGTCATCAAAGTCGATAATAGATGATAACAACAAAAGAGAATCAACACGCATCGATAAAAATTGGAATTCTTAAACAAGATAGGCAAGCAGGCAAAACACAGCATATTAAGACGTTTGAAACATTTGGTTCAGAAGTCTGAATCTGGAAAATTAGAAGTTTTCCAGAACGTAACTCGGTCGTTTGAACCCTATATTTCAGACGTCTGAAATAGGTGTCTTTTTGCCTATTTCCTTTCTGTTTGTAATCAAGCCAATTCAGACGTCTAGAATTTTGATTCAGACGTCTGAATACTAGAGAATAAAAATTCCCAGTATAATATTCAGACGTCTGAAATAAGGATTCAGACGTCTGAAACCGTGGTTCAGGGCATTCCCTGAACCTCGACCAAAAATGGCTAAATGAATATCGGAGGCGACCGAACAAGCAAATGACGACTAAGGATTTACGCCACGCGACAACCCAGCCTTAACAGCTCTTCGATACGCCTCAAATATCAATGTCGAAATATCCATAATAGGATTTTCATAGATTTTGATTTCAAAACACCAAAAATTGGAATATACACCAAATCAATCCAAACCAAAATCAATTGCACAAAAATAAGTGTTAAAAATTCATACCTAACAATCGAAGATAATTATAGACTACGATGTGAGAAAAAAATCTCACCTTTAAAACAAAAACTATGAAGAAGAAGCTATAGAGCAATGGCAAGAACAATCACTCTCCAATTACAACCTAAAGAGTTTGAATCTTGGCTTAAAAGAGAAACATCTCCTAAATTAGGTTTAGGAATTTCTGAAATTGGTAAGAGAATGAGTTGGAGAAGAAGAAGATGAGGAGGCTTACCAAAGCTTCTTTTATAAATTTGGAGCTAGAACTTGATTTGCAAATGGAAACTAGGGCTTGGAGTTTTAATTTCTCATTCCTCTCTCCATTGTTGCTAAAACTTGCGTATTAGGAAATAGAAATGAAGTAGTGAATAGAAGAGAGGTGAAGCTTGGGTCTAATGGGCTGAAACAAAACAAAAGCCCTAAGTGAAAAAGTAGCAAAATTCCACTAACTCCAAACATATCAAAGTTTATACTCAAAAAGGTCGCAAACGTCATTTGAACTCAATGGGGGTGGTCTCGAGTCCTAATTCGACCGTTTGCAAAAAGTAGCTTCTCGGACTAAAATCCAACTAACGATGAAATATTTAAATAAAATATTTAAATACTCAATTGTAAAATATGCGGGTTGTTACAGACTTCCCTCCTTAAAGAAATTGTGTCCTCACAATATTTAAGAAGAAAATATAAAGTAACAACCATAAAAGCATATTCAACACAAAAGAAATTTGAAATAATAAGTTCACCTCAAAGAGCACGAGAAAGTAAGTCCGGATGTGTTCACTCGATGAATTCTCTGGATTCCCTAGAACAATGCTTAGGATTTGAGGACCATTGAACCTTCACAAGAGGAACATCTTTATTTCGAAGGTGTTTAACCTCCGAAGCAGTAATACGAATAGAATGTTGCTCATAAGTTAAATTAGGCAAAACTTCAATTTCTTCCACAACACCGGGCACAAGAATAGAATCAGAATCTCGAAGGAAATTCCGTAATTGAGAAACGTGAAACATGTCATGAATAGGAGAAAATTGAGCCGGTAATAAGAGGCGATAATCCACAGAACCAATACGCTTGGTGATGGGAAACAAACCAATATATCGAGGTGCTAACTTTCCCGATCGACTGAAACATACAACACCCTTTATAGGTGAAACACGAATAAACACAAGATCTCCCACAGAAAATTCTAATTTTCTTCTTCGGTTATCGGCATAGGATTTTTGCCTACTCTGAGCTTTTTTCATCCTATAGCGAATGAGATCAATCTTTTCTGTGGAATCATGAATAAAGTCTGGACCTAAAACCAGCTTCTCAGGGCCTCAAGCCAACAAGAAGGTCAACGACATGGCCTTCCATAGAGTGCCTCAAAAGGTGCCATTCCAATAATAGATTGGAAGCTATTATTATAGGAAAACTCAACGAGAGCAATATGATCTTCCCAACCTCCACTAAAATCAAGAACACATGCACGAAGAATATCTTCAAGAGTTTGATTCACATGCTCGGTTTGTCCATCGGACTGAGAATGATAAGCGATGCTAAAATTAAGCTTCGTTCCTAAAGCTTTTTGAAGACTCTTCCAAAATCCACTAGTAAACAATGGATTACGATCGCTAACAATAGAAGTAGGAACTCCATGCAATTTAACAATTTCTTTAATAAAGAGTTTAGCCAAAAGAGGAACGGTCCGGTTAGACCGAACGGGAATAAAATGGGCAGATTTAGTAAGTCTATCAACTATCACCCATAAGCTATCATGACCCGAACGAGAACGGGGAAGGCCGTCAATAAAATCCATGGAAATTTGATCCCACTTCCAAATTGGAATTTCTAAAGGTTGCAATAACCCACCGGGCCTTTGACGCTCGGCCTTGACAAGTTGGCAAGTCATGCAACGCTTAAAAAGTTAGCAATATCAGATTTCATTCCCTCCCAATAATAAAGTCGCTTCATATCCGCGTACATTTTACTAATACCGGGATGAATGGTAAATTTTGAACGATGAGAATCTTCTAAAATGTCTTTATGAAGATCATTAATATTTGGCACGACAAGTCTTCCAAATTTTCGAATACCGCCACGAAAATCAATATCAAGGTCTTTCAAACCTTCAATATCAATTTTATCCCTAAAATTTTGGCCAAGAAGAGCCAACTCGGGATCTAACTTTTGAGCTTCAAGAATGCGGTCTAAAAGAGAAGGATGAGCCTCAAGGCTACATAAAACAAGAGATGAACATAAATCGGAAACACGACCTCGAATCTCACAAGTGGATAAAACCCCGGGATCATTCCATTTGGATATCATCATATAAACAACCGCTTGTTGTTTGCGACTAAGTGCATTGGCAACACGATTTCCCTTTCCGAGAGTATAAAGAATATCAAGATCATAAGATGCAAGGAATTCGAGCCAACGTTGTTGACGCAAATTAAGTTCCTTTTGAGAAAATAGATGCTTCAAAGATTTATGATCGGTGTAAAGAATAAATTTTTCTCCCAAAAGATGATGACGCGAAATTCGAAGGGCAAAAACAATAGCCGCGAGCTCTAAATCATGAGTGTCATACCTAGTCTCGGCTCGCTTCAATTGCCTAGAAGCATAAGCAATAACACGTTCTCTTTGCATAAGAACGGCACCCAAACCAACATGACTAGCATCGGTATAAACAATAAAATCTTGATTCCCTTCGGGAATAACAAGAATAGGAGCATCGGAAAGGAGTTCTTTTAGTTTCTGAAAAGAAGCTTCACATTTGTCCGACCAAATGTATTTAACTCCCTTCTTTGTCAAACTAGTAAGAGGCACAGAAATTTTGGAAAAGTATTTTATAAAACGATGGTAATAGCCCGCCAATCCAAGGAAGAAACGGATTTCCATCACACTCTCCGGTCTCTTCCAATCTTGAATCGCTTCAATCTTTGAAGGACCCGCTGATATTCCAGATTCGGAAATAATATGACCGAGAAACTTCACACGAGATCGCCAAAAGTGGCATTTAGAAAATTTTGCTTTTAATTGATTACTCCAAAGAGTTTCCAACACAATCCGAAGATGCCTTTCATGCTCCTCCTCGGTTTTGGAATACACAAGAATATCATCAATAAAGATGAGAACAAATCGATTGAGGAAGTCTTTGAAAACTCTATTCATAAGGTCAACGAAATAAGCCGGAGCATTCGTTAAACCAAATGGCATAACAAGCCATGCATAAGATCCATAACGAGTATAGAACGATGTCAAAGGAATGCTATCCTCTACAATACGAAGCTGATGAAAACCGGTTGCCAGGTCCAATTGTGAAAAGACTCTAGCACCACTAAGTTGATCGAATAGATCATCAATCTGAGGTAAAGGATATATATTCTTGATAGTAAGATCATTAAGCTTGCGGTAGTCAACGCAAAGCCTAAGTGTACCATCGGATTTCTTCACAAAAATAGCTAAAGCTCCCCAAGGAGAGGAACTAGAGCGAATAAATTGTTTCGTCTCCAATTCGGATAATTGTTTACGCATCTCCTCATTTTCTTTATTGGACATACGATAAGGAGACGAGTAATAGGTAAAGCTCTAGGAATTAGATTAATTCTGAATTCAATTGCTCGCTTAGGTGGTAATCCTGAAACGGGCTCAAATATGTCAGAAAATTCATGAACAACGTGAATAAGAGAAATGATATCTTCCTCATCATCATTATCGTCATCATGAGGATTTAAAGAATATAAAGATGTTGTCAAGACGGAATCCGAATCTTTAAGAACAATAGAAATCTGATTAACAGATTGCGGATATCGAAGATGAATAGTCCACTCAGGACGTAGGATTTGAGCTTCATAGCGGTTAAGCCAATCCATTCCCAAAATCATTCTAAAGCCTAAGTAACGCATGACATGCAAATCGGCTTGGAAAGAAAAATCACATAAAACAATCTCGACGTCTTTACAAAGCAAACTAATTGTTGCGGATCCACCAACCGAACTCGCAATTCTCAAAGAAGTCATTAAAGCAACAACACTTAAAGAAAAAGTATCAACAAGTTCCTTTGATATAAAATAATGGGACGCACCCGTATCAAAAAGAACTCGAATAGGTTGATCACGAAATAAAATAATGCCATCAAGGATAGAGTGAGAAATACCTTGACCACGAGAAGTGTTGCTAGGGGCTTGTGCAACATTTAACTTTCCCTCCTTCTTGCCTTGAAGTTTGGGACATGAAGATAAAAGATGACCCGAACTTTTGCAATAGCGACAAAAGATTGGTTTCGGACATCTATTGGCATAATGGTCTTTAGAACCACAATTGTAGCATTGTCCACTACAAGGGGCAAAAGTCTTTGCCACCGGAGTTGCTTGCTTCCCTTTCTTATTGTGATAAGGACCTTTGAATTTAATAGGCCTTTTCTTGTTGTTGAATTTTGGTTTGGCACCCACAACTTCAACATCACTTTCTTTATCTGCCTCTTCAAGTCGAAGAGCGATATCAATGAGTTGATTAAAAGAAACTTCTAACTTTAGAAGTAATGGCTTCTTGAGATTTTTTTTCAAGCCATAGACAAATCTTTGGTTCTTCTTCAATGGGTTGTTTATATATTCGACCCCGTATTTAGAAAGTGACTCGAATGATGCGACATAGTCTGCCACGGAGGATTCACCTTGAACAAGGTCTATAAAACGGCGAGCCAATGTCACATTCTCATCTTCTGGCACAAATTTTAACTCGAATCGTTTCCGGAATTTCTCCCAAGTAAAATCCGCTTCAATAATTTCAGAAATAATAAGCTTATACCAATCTAATGCTCTTTCTTGTAGCATACTTGAAGCCACTTGGACACGGTGAAGATCAATTAGATTCATGTGAGTAAAGATGCGATCGCATGTTTTGAGCCAAGCTTGGACATGAATGACGCTTTCGGAACCCTTAAATGGCTTCCCACCCCAGTTTGTATAGTCACTGCATAAACGTGCAAATCCGGACTTAGGGTGAGTAGGCCCTGGATTGGGTCCGGCAGCCCGAGCATTCTTCACGATCTAAAAGCTGCTGGGCAGACATAAATACTCCATCCTAGAGAGTAGCACTAGATTGACCGA
Source organism: Allium cepa (assembly GCA_030765085.1). Classification (NCBI taxonomy): domain Eukaryota; kingdom Viridiplantae; phylum Streptophyta; class Magnoliopsida; order Asparagales; family Amaryllidaceae; genus Allium; species Allium cepa. Next base: position 838,784,792 of record CM060935.1, on the reverse strand, counting down.
CGCTGGGACGACCTGGTCTAACCATTTCTCTTCCTTAAGAAAGAAGAAGGAAGAAGAAAAAGGTTATTCACAAATTGAGTACCAAACAATCATGATTGATAAAACAAGGCGTCACAAAGAAAATATGATAGAACGGTTCAAAGACTCGAATAAAATCCTAAGACACGACTCCTAAGATGGACTTAGGACGATGATCCTTGTTAAATTATTCTACACTGTTCTGAAGTTTGTCTCTGATACCAAGCTGTGACGCCCCACCTCTATACCCACGCTAGCCAAGGACACTACGGGGCAATTCCGTCAACTAGCCCGGAGAATAAGGCTGTTGAGGAGCGACCATCCGTGTAATTTCTTTGTGCGTGTACCGATATGCCAGATAAAAATATGACTTGCATTTCAAGAGGGAATCCGACATACCGATGCAAACTCAAAGCTACTACACAGTGGCTATAATATCTTCGGAAACAAATATAGAATTAAGCATAACATAAATCAGTCACAGAAGTTCATATCTCAAAGGCGGAAATAGATATGAATATTACATATGAAAGTGTATATCAGAGTAGTGGTCAAACATGATCCACAATATCACAAAAGAATAATTACAAGTGCAACATAAACGAATAAGTGTACATCAATAAGTCTATATCTCAAATGTATACAACCAAAAACTACCAAGCTAAGTAGTTAGCCAAAAGTCAGGATAATAATCCCAGATGAGAAGTCAAGCAGAAGCACCTGTAACATCATGGTCTGACCCGAGTGTTATTTTATAAGAAAATATTAAACGAATCAGTCTAACTATAAATATCAAATAAAATGATATAGAATAAGAGATATGACAAAAACGTATGATAACCACAAAGCCATACTATGATAAGTATGTAATTGAAAATCAACCAGAGATTAATCAATATCACAAGAATCTTCTCAGAGATCAAAAAAATGTCATACTCTCTAGTTTTATTCACCAAGTCACAAATATCGACATCATATCGATGCCAATCATAAAAGCTGGTGGATCACAAATTCTAGAAATCATCAATAGAAATCCAGAAATCACAAAAGGGGGAGGCCTATCACAAAAAAGGAGCATGAAAACTCACCAACACGTGTATCACAAACGGGACGCTATCCCATGGTGGCTAACCATAGAGCCGGTGCAATGACGTAGTACAATATCGGTATGCCCGAGGAACCTGAAACTCGAATAATTCGGAACAACGACGTAGTACAACGGTATGCCCGATGATCCTGATAAGTTGGTACAACAATGCAGTACAAATGTACGTCCGATGGACCGAATTCCATAAAAGAACATGGGTCGCTATCCCACAAAAATTGAGCCAAAACCCCAAATAATACATAGGTCGTTAGCCTATAAAAGAAATGAGACGAAACTCAATAAAACAAGATACCGTCCCCTAGGTGGACAAAGAAACGTAGCATATCTCTAGTCCAAATCACAAAATGATTATCATCGATCATCAAGAAGTGTCAATTACACTAAGCTAGTAAATATATGAGCTTAGCTTCATGATCCATAACCACTAGCTTAACTTAAATATTTACGAACAAACTGTAAGTCTCCATTCGAAAATTATCACAAGAAATTCAATCGAACAAGTCCAAGAATTAACCGATGAAGTAAATGCAAGCGTTTCATATCACTTTTTTTACTAAGCCATTTAATTAGATTTCTGATACGAGTGAGGTAAAGGATTGTGTATACTAATATATTGGAAAACGGTTTAAGAAACGAGCTTTGTAATAAAATAGTGTTGAAATCGTTTTAATAAAAGAGTTTTGGTATTTACTACTAGTATTAAAACCTTTATATTTTTAAAGTGACAAATCACAAAAATGACTGTAGAAACAATCAATCATCAAAATTCACATACAAAGACGTGAATTAATTCCAAAGAAATCAATATCAAATCCATCAAAATGGATATTTTCAAAAATCCCAAAGAAAATGTCATCAAAGTCGAAATAGATGATAACAACAAAAGAGAATCAACACGAATCGATAAAAATTGGAATTCTTAAACAAAATAGGCAAGCAGGCAAAACACAGCATATTGTGACGTCTGAAACATTTGGTTCAGACATCTGAATCTGGAAAATTAGAAGTTTTCCAGAATGTAATTCAGACGTCTGAACCATACATTTCAGACGTCTGAAATAGGAGCCTTTTTGCCTATTGCCTTTCTGTTTGTAATCAAGCCAATTCAGACGTTTGGAATTTTGATTCAGACGTCTGAATACTGGAGAATAAAGATTTTCAGTATAATATTCAGACGTCTGAAATAAGGATTCAGACGTCTGAAACTGTGGTTCAGGGCATTCCCTGAACCTCGACCAAAAATGGCCAAATGAATATCGGAGGCGACCGAACGAACAAATGACGACTAAGAATTTACGCCACGCGACAACCCAGCCTTAACGGCTCTTCGATACGCCTCAAATATCAATGTCCAAATATCCATAATAGGATTTTCGTAGATTTTGATTTCAAAACACCAAAAATTGGAATATACACCAAATCAATCCAAAACAAAATCAATTGCACAAAAATAAGTGTTAGGAATTCATACCTAACAATCGAAGATAATTATAGACTAAGATGTGAGATAAAAATCTCACCATTAAACCCAAAACTATGAAGAAGAAGCTATAGAGCAATGGCAAGAACAATCACTCTCCAATTCCAACCTAAAGAGCTTGAATCTAAGCTTAAAAGAGAAACAACTCCTAAATTAGGTTTATGGATTTCTGAAATTGGTAAGAGAATGAGTTGGAGAAGAAGAAGAGGAGGCTTGCCAAAGCTTCTTCTATAAATTTGGAGCTAAAACTTGATTTGCAAATGGAAACTAGGGCTTGGGGTTTTAATTTCCCATTCCTTTCTCCATTATTGCTAAAACTTGAGTATTAGGAAATAGAAATGAAGTAGTGAAGAGAAGAGGGGTGAAGCTTGGCTCTAATGGGATGAAACAAAACCAAAGCCCTAAGTGAAAAAGTAGCAAAATTCCGCTAACTCCAAACATATCAAAGTTTATACTCAAAAAGGTCGCAAACGTCATTTTGAACTCAATGGGGTGGTCTCGAGTCCTAATTTGACCGTTTGAAAAAAGTAGCTTCTCGGACTAAAATCCGACTAACGATGAAATATTTAAATAAAATACTTAAATACTAAAGAAGCCTGGAGGTGAAGCTCCGGCTCGGAACAAGTATTTAGACGCGACCAAGATCATTTGTATTAAGTGCAACCAAATGAGCCACTTTAATAGTCAGTGCCCGAACCCGGCTAGTGGACCATTCTACTACAATTGCAACAAATATGGACATATGAAGAACCGGTGCCCTTTTCTAAAGAAGGGATCATAAGGACAAGCTTTTGCTATTAAGTAAATACTATCTACTTCTACGGACCCAAATGGAAAGAAGGTGTGGCAAGGTACATTATCTGTTTTCAATATTCCTGTTAGAGTGTTATTTGATACCGGTGCATCCCATGGTTTTATCTCATGTGGCCTAATGAACCAGTTGAAATCTAAGTATGTCATTCTCCATAATTTTTCTTGTGTGTCAAACCCAATTGGGGGTCCGACCAATCTTGACACCTTATGTTTGAATGTGCATATTTCTTATCGTGATCGTCCTTTCTTTTTTGACTTATTTGTCCTTGGATTCATTAGGTTTGGAGTATTATTGGGAATTGACTAGTTATCTAAGTTTAAAGCTTGCTTTGACTGTGTTAGAAGCGTGATCATAGTAAAAGATGTAATAAGTGAAAGAGTTGATGTATGTTGCATGGAGCCTGGGGGTTGATGAGTAGTTTTCTATATTCCCTAGAAATACCCAAAGAGGAGATAAGGAATATACCAATCGTTCAGGACTTCAAGGATGTTTTTGAAGAAGTGAAAGGTTTACATCCTTACCGGGAAGTATAGTTCCACATTGATTTGATTCCAAGAACAAGACCTACCATATAACCTCCTTGAAGCTTGGCTCAAAAGGAAAGAAGAGAATTAGAGAGGAAAACATTTGTTTTTTTGTAGAGAGGTTTGATAAGACACAGCACATAAAGTTTGGGATCGCCAGTAGCGTTCGTTACCAAGACCAATGGTTCTCTTAGATTATGTGTGGATTACCAAGAATTAAATAAGTGTACTATCAAGAATAATATCCTTTACCTAGGATTAAAGACATGTTTGTCTAGCTCCATAGAGCTTAGATATTTTCTCAGTTGGATCTTGCCCCAGTTTTCACCAATTAAAGGAAGTAAAAGAGAGTGTGCCCTTAACAACCCTTCGTACCCCCAATAGTCTTTATGAATGGTTAGTCACGCCGTTCGGATTGACTAACGCACCCACTTATTTCGTGGACTTGATAAGTAGAGTATTTCGGGATATTCTTAACAAATTTATTCTAGTCTTCATTGATGACATCCTTGTTTATTCTAAAATGGAGAAAGAGCATAAATACATCTTCAATTTTTTCTAGTACTTTACAAAGTCATGTTTTAAAAGAAAATTTGTCTAAGTGTCATTTTTGGAAATATGAAGTTAGATTTCTAAGGCATGTAGTTTCAAAAGAAGGCATATCAGCGTACCCAGCTAAAGTAGTCGTGGTTCAAGATTGGAAAAAATTCAAAAGTGCGATTGAGGTCAGAAGTTTCTTGGGATCGATAGATTTCTATAGAAGATTTATTAATGATGTTTGGAAGATTGATTCTTATCTAACAAAGCTGACAAAGAAGGATGCTAAGTTTATTAGACACCCATATGCGATCAAGCATTCAATGAGTTAAAGAAGAAATTGACAAGCACTCCTGTCTTGACTATTCCAAATGGAAATGAAGGACTAACATTTTACATGGATGCTTGTAAGATTGGATTAGGAGTAGTTTTAATGCAGAATGGTAAAGTAATAGTGTATGTGAGTCGACAGTTGAAACCTCATGAGAAAAATTACGCTACACATGATTTGGAGCTTTTGGCGGTAGTTTGCGCATTAAAGATGTGGAGGCACTATCTTATGGGTGCAAATTTGAGTTGGTATACGAAACAAAAGTCATTAAACTATCTTTTTATCCAAAAGGATATGAACTTAATACAGCAAGGATGGTTGGAGTTCCTCGTGTCTTATGACCTAGAGATTCTTTACACCTTAGGGAAAGCAAACGCTGTTGTAGATGCGTTGAGTAGGAATATGGCGACGATTGTTAATTTAGAAGTTAAGCCAGCACTAGTGGATAGAATTGCATATTTCCAAGGAGAAGATCCTATTCTTGTCTGACTTAAGAAGGATGTTAAAGATGGAACTATCTCTAGTTTTCAGATAGACTCTTGAGGCATTTTGAAAATGAATGGACAGATTTGTGTGCCAAATGTTAATGGACTTAGACATGATGTGCTTAGAGAGTGCCATCGATCAAGGTTATCTATCCACCTAGGAGTAACTAAAATGTTTTAGAATATGAAGAAGCCCTTTTAGTGAAAAGGGATGAAGAGAGACATTTTGAGGCTTCTTGAGCTGGTGTGCAAATTATCAACAGGTCAAGAGTGACTAGCAGATGAATGATGGTGTAAAGGCCTACAAATCCGTACCCCTTTGAACTAACAAAATTCCACAACAGTTCTGTCCAAAGTGGCACAAATATACGAGTCTTCGCGTAAAAGAAGAAAGAGGTAGAAGAAGAAGAAAAGAAAACAACATCAGTGTCTCACAATCGCAGCGGAACAAAATATAATATATAATAACAACTTTTAAATAAAAAGAAATCCGTACTGTATACATATATACATACATACCATCATCAGAGTACAACAAACATCCATGCAGAGAAAACTCAATATTTGTCCATACACAGCGGAAATAATAGTCAAATACGGAAGTACGCTTTATCATCAGCTCGTTCCCTGAACTCCTTAGCTTTTAACCTGATCCTGTTTAACTCGGTTTGACCCGAGCATCACATAAAACAATACCCGAGTCAGTCTGGAAAACCAGCGTGAGAAATCACACTCAATTGGATTATTATATTTTCAAAAATCCTTTGAAAAACAAAAGCATCTCGTAAGACCACGCCACAAATAAACATGTCGGGTTTTTACCTTACGATAGCCAAAACATTTTTTTATTAAATTCGTCCGATATTATAATAGTGTCTATAGAAAGTAAAATAGAATCTAGCTGAAATGCTTGCATCTCACGTTTCAGCAATAGTTGGGGACAATCAAAACCGTACAGGCGCTTATTGGAGATTGGATTCCATACAATGGCAGGGCTACCGGGGTACCGCCTGTCACAGTACCTGGTCTAGATCAGAGTACCGAGGAGCCACCTTAACTCCCCTGCAACACAAGACCGGAACCATCCCTTACTACAGTCCCAAGCAAGATCACCCCGTGGTTGGCGCGACCAACCACCCCCTAAGCCGAAATAAAAAGGGACATCTAGACAGGGGAAACCTTACTCTCCAGTGGGGGCTACCCACGAAGCCTTGCTGCACCTCCCCTGTTTTAGCCATTCCCGGTTGATGAGGCTTGAGGCTAAGCGTTACCTTTCAAGAACGAGTCCCACTTAGAATGCTCATCATCCCCCTGACGATGTTCTGAAAGCATTCGATCCATACAAGTTGCCCTGGGTCTGGACAAACCGAATCACCGTCTTCAACTCTTCACGGTCTTGATTCGTAATCGTTCAAACCGGATCAAGTGGTTTTCGGATAATTAAATCCGATCCCGGACTCTTCGAAACGATCAGTGCATTGTCCAATATTGATAGTCGGTGATTTAACTATCAATTAATTATTCACAAGTAACCATCAAATAATTTCCTCAAATATCATTCAGATATTATTTCCATTTTAACCCATTTGAGACAATTTTCAAAGCCCTTTTATTTCCATGAAATCATTTAAATGATTTCCTATACTCACTCACATTTTGATTTAAACTTTGAAAATATTCTTTATTTTTCCATTCTTTCTCAAAAATCAATTTCACTCTTCTTATAAATTCTCAAACTCAATTTCTCCATTTTATAAAATTTCTCCTAAATCTTATCTCATTTAAATAAACCTTCTTACCATCACAAGAGGATTTTAATTAGATTTTAAAAATAATTTGAAAATGTCTATATTTATAAAATAAGAAGTATGGTTTTATACAAATTATGGTTCGAAAGTAATATTAAAGTTCATATCCAATTAATGATAAAATTCAAAACTGGTTTAGAAAATTAGAGTTTATTAATAAATATTTGCGAAGCCTTCAAAGTAACTAATTCGAGAATATTTTACATTCAAATAATAGTTTATAAAAATTTATATAGTATAGTAATTTAAAAAAAAATATCCCCTTTTAAAATAAATTTATAATTTTGGAAATCCCAATACCCATCTATAAGTGCCTATTGTCCAAATTCACACTTCTTACTTTCGGAAATATTCTACTATTTCTGTTTCAAACAAATTCATAACTTAATATAAGATTTCTCATTGACTTATCTTTTCCCATATTTACTAGTTCTTTCCTTTCCATTTATAAACCCCGTTTGCAAATTTGATAAACTCCCCTGAGTTTCCATTTATTTATAAAATAATTTTATACAAAAATTTCATCTTTTATAATTTTATTTCTCTATAAAATTTCATATCATTCCTTAGTAATTCATTCCTTAATAAAATTCTTTTTTATTCCATAATAGAATTCCCTTTTTATCTCTTAATAAATCTTCATTTTATTCCCTTAATTAGAATTTCACTTTATACCTTAGTTATTAATATATAAGTTAAATTATCCAAAACTTAACTTTTAACCAATTAAGTATCAATAAACTTTTATCTTCTCTATTATTTTTTTTATTTTTTTCCAAAATAGAAGTAAATCCATATCCTTAATAATTATTTCTACTCAAGTTCCATTTCACTTCCTTTAATAAAATTATTGATAGAATTTAAGAACTCCAAATTTTCACTTACATGTTATTAAAAGGTTAATAATTCAATTTATATAAGCCCATATCAATTCATCACCCTGTCACATAGCAGCATATATATATATATATATGATAAGTAAATAGTTGAGGAATCCTGTTGGATCCCTTCAACCTGTTTTCCCTGCATCCACAGATGTTAGCACAACAACATATCAATTCCACTTCAAAGTGGGATATCACGGTATATGGGTTTATAATATCATTCAGTGAATATTATTATAAATCATCCAAATACATCCAATGATTTAAATTTAACATTTAAATTTTTAACTATGGCATCCAAATGAGTGAGAAAGTCTCACCTTTGCTTTTAAGTTGCAATCCTTTCCAATCTCGACTTGTTTTCCGACTTTTGACCTTATATAAACAATTATATGATGTTTATTAATATTTAAACAAATCAAATGATTTATTTCTGTTTAAATAATTTATTCTTTAACTCTGATAATTTAATTTAACTCACGATTTATTTCAACAAATAATTAAGTAAGTAAATTAACAAATTAATCACCTAAGTAAATTATTTTTAAATGAACTAGCAGTATTTAAAATGTGGAGGTATATACTTATTTTAAAATCTAATCTTTATATTTTTTTTCAAGGTCTTATGGATATACAAATCACGTTTTGCCCTAATATATATATATATTTATTCGAAAGAAAATAAATTTATCTTCCTAATATATAATTTACACTTTAAAGAAAAGATTTTAACTTTACTGTAAAAATCCCCTTTTGTTTTCAAAATCGGAATCCTACTTACTGTAAATTTAAATTTCTGCAAACTTATTCACATATGCATATAAATTTAATCAAAGAAAATACCTTACTAAACGACGCACTCGAATCCAGAGCAGCTCTGACCAAAGCAAGACGCAACCCAGACTTCATGCCTCACGAACGTCGCCTCGATGTCGATCTCCACATCCTCGTGCGAGCGCGTGCCCCATTGAAACTCACCATCGCGCTCTCCCAAATCGCGAACGGCCTCCCCCCCTGCGCGAGCGTGTGCGAGCTCTCGTCATCGCCGCCAAGGACGTCGCGACCCACTCGCGACGTGCGCCTGCACGCAAACGACGCCCCCTCTACGCCTCGACTCGATTTGCGAAACACAGCTAGCCGCCCCAATTTGCTAACACATGAAATGATTTAGGGTTTCAATCTTTTTTTTTAATATGCTGATGAATTCGGCTAAAGGAAGAAATGGAGGAAAACGAAGAGGGTTTCGGCAATTAAATATACGAGGAAGGGTTTGGATTCGCGATTGTAAAGAAAAGAAGCGGCCATTATCTCTTGATTTATTTTATTTTTGAGTTTACTTCGTTCCTTCATAATCTCGGTTGATGATGTAAAAGAAGGCAGGAGGTGATTTTAAAGAAAAGAAGCGTACAAAGGAAGCCTACAATGCCTTGAAGAACGTAAAAGCTGGTTTTGATGTGGATATAATTTCAACTGATGTGGAAAGATTTTTGACCGGAGAAAAGATGTAAGACATTTTGATTAAAACGATTAATTATTTCCTAGACGTTTACATTTCGTACGATTATAGGATAGCTTCGAAAATTACGAAATTTGAAATCCGGTAATGATTCAATGTTACTGATCCAGCGGAACTGGTTTCGTCGAAATCCGAGACTGTGCCTCGGAAGGCTATTTTTAAATCGTCAATTTAAACGATGTAATTTTAAAATTGAACAAACCACTGCTAAATTCAAATTTTAACTCATCTATTATTTTCAGTATTATCAATATAAATTCTATAAGCCTTTAAAATATTTAAACAAGCTTACTACCCCCGATTTAATATTTTACCGGATATTCAATTACTATTTTAATAATTAATTAATTCAACAGGTCGTTATACTTAAATTCTGAATCCTTTCTATCATATAAAACCAAACAGTTCATATTATAATCAAATTAAAGTTCAAATTCAATTTAAATATTACAAATTAATCGTTCAAAAATCCGGGTAGTTACATTCCTCCCCCCTTAAAAGAATTTCGTCCCCGAAATTACTAGTTTGGAAGAATGGTCCAATACCTGTTACTATTTCTCCACAACCAACAATTAAACATCCTACCAACTATCTTTTTAATAAAAGACGCATTACCCTTCAACTTTCCAAACTTTTCCCTTGTTTCAAACTATACTATATGTTTAACCATTCAAGTTTCAATTTAAAACCAAATTTTAAATTATCAAAATTTTCTCAAAATTTTTCTAACTCCCTAAATTCTCGAAATTTTTTGTCAGCGTCTCCTTTGCGCGGCTAGCTCGGTACAACTACAAAATGGCTCTACGACCTCCCAAATCCCAACAGAAAACAAAAACCAAGTGGTCGATCAAAATCCCAATCAATTTTCATATCGAAATTTAAACACATACCTTTCTGTCGAGCATTTCAAATCTATCTTCTGAAATCAAAATCAATTCTCTTTACCTTTATATTACCTGCATATCTTAGACAGCAATATGTCCAATCACAATATTCAAAAACATTTTACCGACTTTCTTACAAATGTCAATATCTATTCATTCAAATATTATTTTAGATTATATTTGAAATATCAATTCCCAATTGAGAATGCATCATTCCATACTTAAGTTAGTATAAGCATTTTATGTGTTTCTTATATTTATTTTCGTCTTACCACTTTAGTTTATATCCATTCCTACTCAAATTGATTCTTCCATTTCCATATGAATTCAATTTACTTTAGCTCTGAATGTTTAAATTCTATTTTTCATTTATAACAAATTCATGTCATTATTTTAAATTAGTTTCATTCACTAATTTATTTCAATTTCCAATTTGAAAACGTTTGTCGTTAACAAAATTTTCAAAAATTTCAAAAAAATTCTAACTCCCAAAATTTCCAAATTTTTTTAGCAGAGTCTCCTTTGTACGGAGGAGCTTTTGCAATTTGACAATAGACATAAATATATTACATCGACCCACATGGTCGGAAAAACCAAAAACAGTTCATATTTCCTAGTTTGTATTGCGTAGGCGTACCTTATTTAGCATTTTAAGCAAGCGGTGTACTTATTTAAGCATTTGTGTGCCCAAACTCTCGCTAAATGGTCTTCCGGTACCTGTACTTACTCAATTTAAACACTTAAGTAACATATTTATGAAATTTATAACATTTCATTCATTTAAACAGCTACAACAATCAATAACATAAGCAATGCATTATAAATACTTCCATAAGCCAATTTATATAGTTTTCAAACTACTTCTGTTTGTTTTCAACCGATTCACATACTATTTGCATTCAACTTAAGTGATTAACAACTCATTTACTTATCTTCAATTCATAATTATGTCCAAACAATTCATTTCAAATTTAATTGATTTCAAAGTCAATCCATGCTACTTTTATCAGTTAATAATCACAAGTTTATTTTTTTCTAAACAATATACACAACCAGTTTCCATAAGCAATTAATAAAGTCCCAATGTTAACCCAATTGCTCTACTCGATTTCTATATTATCCTATCCAATTCGGAATGATTTTTAACATCATTTTCTTACGTTCGTTTCATTTTTAATCTAACCTACACATATTCATTGCATTTGATTCACAAGTCAAAATTTTATTTACTTTATCATTCCATAGAATTTTTATTTAATTCCGTTTACGTCGAACGATTAATTTAAGCAATTCGACGATATTCATTCAAACAAATAATTCCTTTAGTTTCATAACCATTTAATAATTGATTTCAACTCAATTATTTCTAATTTCATTCCATTTTATTTACATACTATATATTTGCATTTTATTCCATCATTGGTTCCAGACAAACCATTTTATTAAGCTTAATATTCCATGCTTATAAATTAATAATCATTACCCAAATTAAATCCACCCAAGTTTCATTTAATGGGCTTCACCCTTACTCGAAGCCAAGCTTCTATTATTATTAACTTAAGTCAATTTACTAATTCCAACTTTATACTCCAGTTCATTTCCATTTTAATTTGATTCTCATCTAATCAAATTCTATTAAATTCAATTAGCCATTCTCATAATCCATTTTAATTTCAAATTCCATACCCAATTCATCTGAATTTATTTTATTATTAACAAGGTCATGTTTAACTTATTTATACCCGAACTGGATTTTATTTGCAAATGCAAAACATTTTTATTTCAATCCAATTCCACAACATTTGCACTTATATTTAATTCACTACCAATCCCAGTTGAATTTTATTTATAACTCGAGTTCATTCCCAACTCCATTATTATCTCATAATCCAACTTAGGTTCCATTTCTATATTCATTAAATAATTAATTATCCAATTTAATTCATTTTCACTTTCAATTCCATATTGGATTTTTATCTTTAAAAATCATCTTATTATTTTACTTGAGTTAAACTTTATTTATTATTCAAGTTTGGATTTTTATTTCATTCTCCAAATACAAACAATTTTATTTTGGCTTACTATTTGACTTCCCCATTTATTTATTTTCTCTTTTATAAGTCACACATTTATATTTTCTCACGTTTCTACCCACTTAAGCTTGAATATATTCATATTTCATTTATTCTATTTAGGTTGGAATTTCACTCCTTAGATTTATAAGTTATACACTTATATATTCACATTTCCATCCATTAACAATCAATCCCATTCACCTTCTACTTCTAAATTCGAAATTATATATTTTTACTTAGTCAAGTATGTATATATTTTGTTTCAATGCTTTTTAACCTTTATGGGCTATTTTAAATTCATTCACCCCAATACAATTTCTTATTCAACTTACTTTCACTTGTTAAAGTAAGATTTTAATTCCACTCAATATTATCTACAACTCAACTGAATTTTATTTCAATTTAATTTGTTTAACTTAATTTCAGTTAAATCTAGCATTATACTATATTCTTTAATCCACCAATTCACTTGGATTTAATTAAATAAGAACTTAATTTCATTTAATATCATCCATATCTCAATTCATTTCCTTTCAATTTGATTCGAACTTAATTCAAATACAACTGAATTTTATTCCAGATTAATTCAATTTACCTCCATTTACTTAGTTTAAATTAATTTCAACCCAATTTGATTTTGTCTTCCAATTCACATTTAATTCCTATTTTACCATTTCAATCACATTCAAAATATATTAATTTATTTCTATTAATTTTTCTCAATCCGATTCATCTATATTTTAAATTTTATTTACTTCACCAATTTACTTATATTATTATTTCCCATCATTAATTAAATTTCAAAAGTTAAATTTTCAACTTAATCCAAGTTAAATCCTTATTTTTGACTTCATTTTCAATTTTAACTATAAAAATTCAATCTAATATTTTCCTTGGTTATATAAGCCATTTTAATTCTCATAGTCTTATTTTTCTATAATACTATCATCCACACACTTTAATTATATATAATAATTTGTATAAAATTATTTCTTTTTATATCAAAATATATTTTGGGTAAAATTATTTCATTTACCCGCTTTCAAAAACAATATTGTGTTGAATTGTTCTATCAAGTGTTTAGAAACCCCTTCGGCCCAGTTGTACAGACTGTGCTGACGAAGGTTCGTATGCCACTCTATAAATCAATCAATACAATATAAAACCATTTTATATTCACTAACAAATACGCTCGCATATCTATTAATATGCTCAACTCATTCTAGAGTACTAATGACTCTATCTCTAATGAGTAATCTCCACCAGAGCCAAGGTTCTCGCTTAACCTTTCAGCTCTGATACCAAGTGTAAAGGCCCGCAAATCCGTACCCCTTTGAACTAACAAAATTCCACAACAGTTTTGTCCAAAGTGGCACAAAAGTACGAGTCTTCGGGTAAAAAAAGAAAGAGGTGGAAGAAGAAGAAAAGAAAACAACATCAGTGTCTCATAATCGCAGCGGAACAAAATATAATATATAATAACAACTTTTAAATACAAAGAAATATGTACTGTATACATATATACATACATACCATCATCCGAGTACAACAAACATCCATACAGAGATAACTCAATATTTGTCCATACACAGTGGAAATAATAGTCAAATACGGAAGTACGCTCTGTCATCAGCTCGTCTCCTTAACTCCTTAGCTTTTAACCTGATTCTGTTTAACTCGGTCTGACTCGAGCATCATATAAAACAATACCCGAGTCAGTCTGGAAAACCAGCGTAAGAAATCACACTCAATTGGATTATTATATTTTCAAAAATCCTTTGAAAAACAAAAACATCTCGTAAGACCACGCCACAAATAAACATGTCGGGTTTTTACCATACGATAGCTAAAACAATTTTTTATTAAATTCGTCTGATATTATAATAGTGTCTATAGAAAGTAAAATAGAATCTAGCTGAAATGCTTGCATCTCATGTTCCAGCAATAGTTGGGCACAATCAAAACCGTACAGGCGCTTATTGGAGATTGGATTCCATACAATGGCAGGGTTACCGAGGTACCGCCCATCACAGTACCTGGTTTAGATCAAAGTACCGAGGAGCCACTCTAACTCCCCTGCAACACAAGACCGGAACCATCCCTTACTGGACAGTCCCAAGCAAGATCACCCCATGGTTGGCGCGACCAACCACACACTAAGCCGAAATAAAAAGGGACATCTAGACAGGGGAAACCTTTCAAGAACGAGTCCCACTTAGAATGCTCATCCCCTGTTTTAGACATTCCCGGTTGATGAGGCTTGAGGCTAAGCGTTACCTTTCAAGAACGAGTCCCACTTAGAATGCTCATCGTCCCCCTGACGATGTTCTGAAAGCATTCGATCCATACAAGTTTCCCTGGGTCTGGACAAACCGAATCACCGTCTTCAACTCTTCACGGTCTTTATTCGTACTCGTTCAAACCGGATCGAAGTGGTTTTCGGATAATTAAATCCGATCCCGGACTCTTCGAAACGATCAGCGCATTGTCCAATATTGATAGTCGGTGATTTATCTATCAATTAATCATTCACAAGCAACCATCAAATAATTTCCTTAAATATCATTCAGATATTATTTCCATTTTAACCCATTTGAGACAATTTTCAAAGCCCCCTTTTATTTCCATGAAATCATTTAAATGATTTCCTATACTCACTCACATTTTGATTTAAACTTTGAAAATATTCTTTATTTTTCCATTCCTTTCTCAAAAATCAATTTCACTCTTCTTATAAATTCAAACTCAATTTCTCCATTTTATAAGATTTCTCCTAAATCTTATCTCATTTAAATAAACCTGCTTACCATCACAAGGGGATTTTAATTGTATTTTAAAAACAATTTGAAAACATCTATATTTATAGAATAAGAAGTATGGTTTTATACAAATTATGGTTCGAAAGTAATATTAAAGTTCATATCCAATTAATGATAAAATTTAAAACTGGTTTTAGAAAATTAGAGTTTATTAATAAATATTTGCGAAGCCTTCAAAGTAACTAATTCGAGAATATTTTACATTCAAATAATAATTTATAAAAATTTATATGGTATAGTAATTTGAAAAAAAAATCCCCTTTTAAAATAAATTTAAAATTTGGAAAACCCAATACCCATCTATAAGTGCCTCTTGTCCAAATTCACACTTCTTACTTTCAGAAATATTCTACTATTTCTGTTTCAAACAAATTTATAACTTAATATAAGATTTCTCCTTGACTTATCTTTTCCCATATTTACTGGTTCTTTCCTTTCCATTTATAAACCCCGTTTATAAATTTGATAAACTCCCCTGAGTTTCCATTTATTTATAAAATAATTTTATACAAAAATTTCATCTTTTATAATTTTATTTCTCAATAAAATTTCATATCATTCCTTAGTAATTCATTCCTTAATAAAATTCATTTTTATCCCATAATAGAATTCCCTTTTTATCTCTTAATAAATCTTCATTTTATTCCCTTAATTAGAATTTCACTTTATACCTTAGTTATTAATATATAAGTTAAATTATCCAAAACTTAACTTTTAACCAATTAAGTATCAATAAACTTTTATCTTCTCTATTATTTTTTTATTTTTTTCCAAATAGAAGTAAATCCAAATCCTTAATAATTATTTCTACTCAAGTTCCATTTCACTTCCTTTAATAAAATTATTGATAGAATTTAAGAACTCCAAATTTCACTTACATGTTATTAAAAGGTTAATAATTCAATTTATATAAGCCCATATCAATTCATCACCTGTCACATAGCAGCATATATATATATATATATATATATATATATATATATATATATATATGATAAGTAAATATTTGAGGAATCCTGTTGGATCCCTCCAACCTGTTTTCCCTACATCCATAGATGTTAGCACAATAACATATCAATTCCACTTCAAAGTGGGATATCACGGTATATGGGTTTATAATATCATTCAGTGAATATTATTATAAATCATCCAAACACATCCAATAATTTAAATTTAACATTTAAATTTTAACTATGGCATCCAAATGAGTGAGAAAGTCTCACCTTTGATTTTAAGTTGCAATCCTTTCCAATCTCGACTTGTTTTTCGACTTTTGACCTTATTAAACAATTATATGATGTTTATTAATATTTAAACAAATCAAATGATTTATTTCTGTTTAAATAATTTATTCTTTAACTCTGATAATTTAATTTAACTCACGATTTATTTCAACAAATAATTAAATAAGTAAATTAACAAATTAATCACCTAAGTAAATTATTTTTAAATGAACTAGCAGTATTTAAAATGTGGAGGCATATACTTATTTTAAAAATCTAATCTTTGTATTTTTTTCAAGGTCTTATGGATATAAAAATCATATTTTGCCCTAATATATATATATTTTTATTCGAAAGAAAATAAATTTTTCTTCCTAATATATAATTTACATTTTAACAAAAAAGATTTTAACTTTACTGTAAAAATCCCCCTTTTGTTTTTAAAATCGAAATCCTACTTACTGTAATTTAAATTTCTGCAAATTTATTCACATATACATATAAATTTAATTAAAGAAAATACCTTACTAAACGACGCAGTCGAATCCAAAGCAGCTCTGACCAAAGCAAGACGCAACCCAGACTTCATGCCTCACGAACGTCGCCTCGGTGTCGATCTCCACATCCCCGCGCGAGCGCGTGCCCCACTGAAACTCACCATCGCGCTCTCCCAAATCGCGAATGCCCCCCTCTGCGTGAGCGTGTGCAATCTCTCGTCATCGCCGCCAAGGACGTTGCGACCCACTCGCGACGTGCGCCTGCACGCGAACGACGCCCCCTCTACGCCTCGACTCGACTTGCGAAACACAGCCGCCCCAATTTGCTCACACACGAAATGATTTAGGGTTTCAATCATTTTTTTAATATGCTATTGAATTCGGCTAAAGGAAGAAATGGAGGAAAACGAAGAGAGTTTCGGCAATTAAATATATGAGGAAGGGTTTGGATTCGCTATTATAAAGAAAAGAAGCGGCCATTATCTCTTGATTTATTTTATTTTTGGGTTTACTTTGTTCCTTCATAATCTCGACCGATGATGTAAAAGAAGGCAGGAGGTGATTTTAAAGAAAAGAAGCGTACAAAGGAAGCCTACAATGCCTTGAAGAACGTAAAAGCTGGTTTTGATGTGGATATAATTTCAACTGATGTGAAAAGATTTTTGACCGGAGAAAAGATTTAAGATATTTTAATTAAAACGATTAATTATTTCCTAGACGTTTGCATTTCGTACGATTACGCGATAGCTCGAAAATTACGAAATTTGAAATCTGGCAATAATTCAATGTTACGATCCAACGAAACTGGTTTCGTCGAAATCCGAGACTGTGCCTCGGAAGGCTATTTTTAAATCGTCAATTTAAACGATGTAATTTTAAAATCGAACAAACCACTGCTAAATTCAAATTTTAACTCATCTATTATTTTCAATATTATCAATATAAATTCTATAAGCCTTTAAAATATTTTAAACAAGCTTACTACCCCCGATTTAATATTTTACCCGATATTCAATTACTATTTTAATAATTAATTAATTCAACAGGTCGTTATACTTAAATTCTGAATCCTTTCTATCATATAAAACCAAACTGTACATATTATAATCAAATTAAAGTTCAAATCCAATTTAATTATTGCAAATTAATCGTTCAAAAATCCGGGTCGTTACAGATGGGTTGCTCCAACCATTGGAGATACTGAATTGGAAGTGGGAGCACGTATCCATGGACTTTATCGATGGGTTTCCTAGAACAAGAAGTGGCAATGAAGGCATTTGGGTAATTGTAGATTGGTTAACAAAGAGCGCCCACTTTATTCTAGTGAAGTCAATTGGAACTGCAGCTTCTTTAGCTTGAATTTCTTTAAGGGAGGTCATTCGATTGCATGGAATCCCAATAATTATAACCAGTGATCAAAATCCCATCTTCACCAACCGTTTTGGAGAGCATTGCGAGCCATTTTAGGGACAGAGCCAAATTTGAGCACAGTTTACCACCCGTAGACAGACGGACGAACAAAAAGGGTGAACCAAATTTTAGAGGATCTTTTGGAAGCATGTATTTTGTATTTTGGAGATCATGGGAAGATCACATTCACTTAGTAGTGTTCTCTTATAACAATAGTTACCATGCTAGCGTTGGCACGACGCCCTATAAAGCATTGTATGGGCGCTCATGTAAATCACCTTCACGTTGGGTCGAGACTAGAGACCATTTAGTTCTTGGACTAGAGATGGTTCGAGAAGCATCAGAGAAAGTGGATAAGATAAAGGAAAGGATGAAAGAAGCCCAGGATCACCAGAAAAGTTATGTCGATTAACGGAGAAGGGACTTAGAGTTTGCGGTCAAAGATTTAGTATTTTTGAAAGTTTCCCAATGAAAGGAGTTGTAAGTTTCAAAAGGACAGGAAAGTTAGCATCATTGGACCATTTAGAATCCTTAAGAGAATTGGATCATTGGCATGTAGAGTCGATTTTCTTGAGAGATGGTCTGAAGTTCATAATGTATCTCATCTGAGAAAGAATGTTCATGATCCATCTTTGATTGTTGAGACATCTGTTCAGGAAGACTTGAAGAAAGAACCAAACTTGACAATAGTCCGAGATCCTATTTATATTGTGGATCGAGATGAAAGGAAATAAGGAATAGAGTGTTTATGCTTGTAAAGGTATAGTGGAGTGATGACCCTCGTGATTATACTTGGGAGACTAGGATTATACTAGAGAAACTTATTATGATGTAATATCGTGTTAGTTATTTATTGTTTGAATGCATTATATATGTTCTTTTATGGCATAGTTGCTTTGCATTGTTATATGAATTTCTTTGTATAATATATACCTTTTGGATTGTCTTTTTGTGTATTAATTTCGGAGACCAGATTCTTTTAAGGGAGGAGAGCGCAATGACCAATAATTTACTTTTTAAAATATGGGTGTTTAATATATTTCTAAATAACTAATTAATGGATTTATGACTACAGTTAAACTCTTTGAAATTAATAAATAATGATGGTGACATAGTTTTCAAAATAATTTGCAAAAATATTTAATTCGAAGAAAAATAAAAAAATGCGACTGAAATTTCTTTTCCAAATTGTTGACTTTTCATAAGCTAAAAGTTGTCGAAAATGTTGTGAACCATAGTTTTTATATATTCATATTCATTTAGGTTATTATGGTGTATATATAGATGAACATACTTAAGTATATAAGATTTAAAATAAAAAGTTTAACGAAAAAGAAAATGTCACATCAAATGAAACATGTTTAGACATGATTTGATATTTTGGCAACTTAGTATATATATCCACATTTATTTCATGTTGGCTTTGAAAATGATAAAGGAAGACATGTAAATTTAGAAATTTGGGAGGGGGGAGACAAGGGTGAGATGGCATAATGTTATGGAGGATAAAGGACGAGGGATATTTTGGTAATTTCATTTATCCACTTTGTATATAAGAAAATTCCTAATTTAATATCTCATTTTCTATTCATTCTTCACTTTCTATAACCTTTCCTTAAGCTCTTAAGGGAATTCCTTGGCATCCATGGTCATTTCAAATTTTTAAAGGTCTAAATTTTCATCTTTTCCTTAAGTAAAAAAAAAAAAAAAATCAATACTGCATCCATCTTCACTCTCTATGTAACCTAACTAAATAAACTAGACCCATATCCGCCTCTTTACTTTCTTGGCAGAGCCTAATTCAATATAGTCTGAACCATGTTGTCCACTTAATCCCACCAAAATACCTTTTTTTCCAAAGTAAAAGCAAAGATCTCTATCGTGTTCAACTTCGTGCGAAAGTTGGAGTTGAATTTGCAAACTTTTTATGAGTAAAAATCTCACCTTTAAGGCTAAAACTTTTTAACTTTAATATTTCTTATTTTTGTGACATATGAATGGTTTTTATATGTATTATCACATGATGAATATTTATTTAGTTTATGCTTTGACAACTTGGTAGTTAGTAAGCGAGTTAGTAAGCATCTTGAAAAGTTATTAGTAAAAGTTAAATATATTGTTAGTGATTGCGTTCTACATGTTGTATAATAGTTAAGTACCTTATGATATGCTTTGCTTATGGTTATATAATGTGTAGATGTAAATAAAGTGACATGGAAATAATTATTGAAGTGTTCATATAATGACTGTCGCCATATCAACACTTTTAACAAACACATTCTTATCAAAAAAAAATTGATTTATTGCTCAAGGTTGAGTTTCGTTTTACAAGTTAATAAAGTTGTTTAATAAGGATGATTTCAAATTTAATTAATAATCTTAACAAAGATTTTTAAATATAATTAATTAATTGCTTAATAAGGATATGGTAATTAAATAACTTGTTACCGATGAATTTAAATTTAATTAATTAACTTATCAATGATATGCTTAAATTTAATCAATTACTTTGTTAATGATATTTAAAATTAATTAATCATTTTGTCTAATGATGAATAACGTTAATTAATTATTTAATAATGATGGATTATAATTAATTAATTATTTTAGATGATGATGATTAAAATTAATTAATCCCTTTGAATTAATGATTTTTAAATTTATTAATATTTTCTTTAATTATGTTTTAAGTTAATTAATTTAATTAACGATGTCTAAATTTAATTAATTAATGTAATTAATGAGACTAAATTTGATAAATTAATTTAATTAATTATGTTTATTTGGAGGTGATTAACAATTTTAATTAAAGAGTATTTTGAAGTTAATTAACCAAATTGATAAATGAAGTCTGAAGATAATCATTATTCTTATTAATGATAGTTAAAGCCCAGCATCCAATTAAATAAGGATGTTGAAAGTTATTAAATCCTTTTACGGTGTTTTAAAGTTAGAAAACTCTTTTGACAAAGTGTTTTGAAGCTAATGCTTGTAATGTGAAGCCCAAACACGAATTCGAGTTTTTAAAAGAAAAGTTTGAATTGCTTATGGAAATGAATTAATTTACGTAAAGCGATCCACTTTTATGGAAACAATTTTTTTGTATAATTAGTACCAAATATTGAAGAAGTAGATTTTTTTCTATTTTGAAAGTTAAGAATAATTATGAGACATGACTTCGAGGTAACACTGCCTTGACTTGTCCGGTATTATTGTTAACCAAGAAATAGTACAAATTTGAATTCGATGAGTGGTGATAGTATACAAGACTTAATTTCCATACACGATCAATTTATATCAGTTAGTTTCTCGGCTATTGGTTACTTCATCTTCTTTATTATCATCTTTCAAAGACAATGTGTTGTATTGTCTGGCATTGATATCCTTTATCGCAAACGACTCAATCCAAAGCTCGGGAGGAAGCCAAGCTATGTGGGGTTGCTTCCATTAGGATACTTTCACACCTCGTCTAGATTGGATTAGGTAGTGCTATTGGATGTGAAATATTCAGATACTCGGTAAGGTTTCATAGGGTCCGGCTTGGTATTGTCCAAGAAGTGTAATAGAGCATATGAGCTTCTCAGAAGTATATTATTAGAGGTATACTATAAGGGTGGTGCACCTTCCTAGTCATTTGTTGGAGATTTTTCTTTTCTTATTTTTTTCGATCCTTTGAATTTGTTTCCATAATTTAATTGGAAAAAGTCAACCACTCTTTACGATGTTTTAATCATTTATCCATTCTTCGCATTTGGATGATTCGTGTGAGAGTAAATCCATTCTGTGTTCAGCGGTGTGGTCTCACATTTTTGTGTTTAATCACATGCCCATTGATTTAAACTCATAGCAGTTATATCGTCTGACTCAAGTTGTTTGTTTTCCCTAAACTCTCATATAGTCAATTTTATTTGAGTGGTCCAAGAGTAATAGGTCTATGTAGCCTTTTTGAAGACAACATTCGAGCAGGTGGCTTTCATCTTCTTAGTTGTCTATTCCGCTGTATTATCTTGTTTGTGTAAGTATGTTTTGTTTTAGCATATTTAAAGGTGGGTTGTTATAACCGCCTAAGCTGATTTGTACTACTTTGTGCAACTTTGGTAACTCCCCGTTGAGGAGTAAACTGACATACTATTAACTGAACACTGGAATGTGTCGATTATTGTTCCTAAGGGTCAAAAAGGTGGGTAGTTACAATTAGGGATGAAAGAACGGGAAAATTAGGAACTAAATTTTTTTAGAGGTGTGAATGGTAATTTTTATAACTTTGGATGCAAGAGAGAAAAGTAAGGGAATAGATTACGCAAAGCAATGAATTTTTGAAACTACCTTAAGAATAACGCGGGCAGTGGAAATGATGCAGGGTGGCAGAAATGAATACCATGTGATTTGTAACGACTCGCTTTTCCATACCATTCAAGCTGATAATAAATCACACATGTCGAATCCAAATTGAACAGAAAGACAGATGGTTAGGGGGAAGAAAGAAGAAAGAAGAAGAGAATAAGAAGAAGAGAAAAGAAACTAAAAACAACATAGAATCTCACAATCGCAGTGGAACAACATATAATATAATACCAATGATTTTTACAAAAAAGAAACTATATACACATCCATCCATCAGAGTACAACAACAATCATGATTATCAACCAGGACAGTTATAATAACATGTCCTCACTATTACTAATAATTTCAACAATAAAGCAACGGAAATAAACATATACGAGAATATGACTTGAAGACCTCCAACTCGTCTCCTAAGCTCCAATGCATCCAAAGCAATCTGTAAATATGCTCAGTCTGACCCGAGCATTATAATTAAATAACAACCGAGTCATTTTTGAAAGCCAGCGTGAGAAAAACACATCCAATTGGATTTTAAAGTTATAAAAACCTTTGAAAATAGAGTATCTCATAAGGCCACGGCGCACTTAAACACGGGCGGGTTTTTACCTTACGATAAATAAAACCGTTCATATGAAACCCTATGATATTATAGTAATGTCTAGATATAATTACTTATTAACCATAGCTGAAATTGTTTATTAAATTTTGGCATAATAGGTATACAATTAAGTCCGCAGGTGCTTATTAGAGAATGGATTCCATCTATGAAAGGGTATTGGTCTACCCGAATCTATACACCTCGAGATAAAATGCATGGGAGGCTACAACATGTTGCACCTCAGCTACTCAAAACTGGCCCTACCTCTTACTGGATAGTGCCGAATACGATCACCCCATGGTTGATAAACAACCATCATGGGCCCCAAAGGATACATAAAGATATCGACATTAGGTCTTGGGATGATCATGCCCCAATGGGAGCGACCCACTAGCCCTGCTGCATGTTCCTGCTTTAATCATCTTTCCGGTTGATGAGCCTGGAGGCTACGATTATCTTTATGTAGCACTTTCCAATTGCAATGCTAATACGACCTTCCAAGCAATATGCAATACTCGCTTTCATCCATATAAATTCGTTCTAGGATGGAACGAAACACTTGAGAACTCCATCTCTGAATTCCCATCATCATTAAGATCTCTTCACTTTGTAATGCTTAAGTTGGATCAACGTAGTTTTCGGATAACATATCCATCCCAGTCTCTTCAAAATAACATTCAGCAACTTCCGGTAAACTCAACCTTGGTTCTTTAGAAAATAAGCAGACAAAAATAAGAGCAAAATTCACCTCCTAACCGTTTGTGGATGGATTTCCTTATTATTCGTCCCAAAAGAACGAAATAAGATTTATACGCACGGTACAACATCATCGAAGATGACTGTGCCATATCACTCATGTATTTCTCCTACATATTTCGAAAATTAATTTTGGGTCAAAATTCGATAATCGGTTATTTAACTATCGAATACAAATATTCAATCATTGATTTCATTTCCTACAGAACCCACTGAGCCTCACATTCATTAATTTAAAATCACTTTTCAAAACCTGGAAATCACTTCCATATACTTATCTCAACATAATAAGTATATTAACAAAACGCAATATTTTCGATATTTAGAAAATATAACATATACTTATCTCAATGCTATAAGTATATTTTCAAATCATTCGTTTTGAAACTTGAAGTGCCTTTCCCATGTACTTACAAAATGGTATAAGTTTCTTAACCGATCACTTTGAATAATTTTCTTATTTCAAGATCATATTTAAAATGATAAAGCATAAGTGTCCTTTAAACAAAGATATAAATATTCCAAAATCCCCTCCCTTTATTTTACTCTCTTTGGTTTTTATTTTAGAACACCTTCTTAATAAATTCCCACAATCTACTTACAGAATTTCTTATAAATTCTCAAGTTTTATTTATAAATGTACTCTTTTATAATCTCCTAACCCATTTATAAAAAATTTCTTTTTAATTACTAACCACTTAAAATCCTCTTTTTCACAATCTTTCAAAATCTAACTTCCAAACCTCTTCCCAAGTTTATAAACTCATTTACATAAATCCTTTTTATAAAAGAAATCCTTTTTATAAAAGAAATCCTTTTATAACAGTTTATTTATTTTATAATAAATAGACTAAAACATCAGAAAATAAGCTTTAATCATTTTTAAATAATATAAAGAAATACAACTTAAAACATTTTGTTAGCGCCAAAATTGGTCACTAACACCCAAATCCAGATGAAAGCACCAAATCACAGTCACAGATCACAGATAGAATGTATGTAGAGAGTATAAATATGAAGAACGGTCAAAATTAAAAAGAAAGTAGTAAAGATACGGAATTTATAGTGGTTCGGCTGACTCCGGCCTACGTAAACTCCTGAAATTTCATTTTTATTGCTGCAATACTCGATTACAGTTACCATCCAAAGTTTAACAATGGTTGAGTGCCTTAGCTTTGGAAAGAAGAAAGTCAGAGAGCAGAAAGAAGATCCCCCATCTGGAGACCCATATGCTGTATTTATAGGTAAATCCCAAGTTACAGGGCTTCCTGAGTTTTCTGGGCCCATCGGGACCATAGCCAAGCCAACATCCTTCATCATGACCAACACACCCCGTGTCGACCGGCCTATGTCGACCCACTCCACCAATGACCGAGCCACCTTGTTTCCTTTTCCATGACTGGGCCACATCGGCAAGCCACAGTGCCGAACCACCTTTGTCGAGCCACTCTGACCTTACCACAATGTTTAGCGACCCTGACCTTACCACAATGTCGAGCGACCTCGACCTTTCCACAATGCCGAGCCCCCCTGACCTTACCACAATGCTGAAGGACCCTGACCTTACCATAATGTCGAGCGACCCCAACCTTACCACAATGCTGGTGACCTTACCACAATGCCGAGTGACCTGATCGAACCACAATGTCGAACCACCAATAATCGAGCCATGCTCGACCACCTCTCCTCGACCGAGCCATGCATGACCGAGCTGCTGAGCTACATGGCCGAACTCCAAACATACAAACCATTCTTGTCCACCTCTCCTCGACTGACCCACATCATTCTGACCGAACAACCTCTTATCCAAGTGTACTTTACCCAAGGTGGTGCCGAACCACCTTTAACCAAGCCGCTCCAATATGGTCGAACCACCTTCCTACCTTCACACCATTATCGAATGACGTGGCCGAGCCACATCATGGAGACCCTCGATCCATGCTTATGCTAATCCAGCATATGCTGATCCATCTTCTAAGCCAGCTGCGTCGTTTAGAAGTTGGTTAGGTTGAATCCGCCTGTTTATGGCCTTAACAAAAGGCGGGTTAACATTTTCCCCCCAAAACATGCCTTGCTATTGGAAGGTGTGTTTTGAATAGCCTCAAATCCGATATTCGAAGTCCATGTTTCATTCATAACCATACCATTCGACCCATAATCCAATCCAATACTGAGCCATACTATCTGTAAACCAAGTTTTAATCCATCAATAACTAATGGAAAAATCTATTACCTTTCTGGGTCGATATCCAAATTCGAGACCGCTCTGGGCCCTTTGCCAAATCCAGGACGTCACGGGGTCCATTTATCCGAAGCCAAAATCTGAATCCCTTACCTCCTCGGGTTTAACCTTAAATCCATAGACCTCATCGGGTTGCATTATCTTATTCCAGCCTCGACTCTTCGGTCAAGGGCATGCATGTTCTCCTGCCTTAGCTCTCCGATCAAGGACTTTCATATTTTCCATCCGAGGACCTCTCCGACCAAGGACTTCTTACATTCTTCGGCCTCGGATCTCCGGCCAAAGACTTCTATATTCTACGACCTTGGCTGTCCGACCGTGGACTTCTTACATTCTTCGACCTTGGCTCTCCAGCCAAAGACTTCTATATTCTCCGGATTTAGCTCTCCGGCCAAGGACTTCTATATTCTCCGTCCTCGGCTATTCGACTGAGGACTTCTTACATTCTCCGGCCTCGACTGTTCGACCGAGGACTTCTTACATATTTCGGCTTTGGCTCTCTGGCCAAGGACTTCTATATTCTCCCGCCTCGGCTCTCTGGCAAAGGACTTCTATATTCTCCAGCCTCACCTCTTCGGCCGAGGACTTCTATATTTTCCGGCCTCGGCTCTCCGGCCGAGGACTTTTATATCCTCCGCTAATCTTTCGTTGTCGACAAGTTGTAATCCTTGTTCGCTGCCTCTGATCTGTCCTCCGAGTTCATGAGGGAATCCTGACACATACACTTCATCACATACTCCAGTATTCCTATTAGCGTCGAGATACATGGCATCATCTGGTATCCCTCCATGGATTGGTCCAGCATTTCCTAGTGGCGTGCTTTCGAGTCTAGGTCCATCTAGATCGATGGGTGTTTGCTGATTGGGGGATTCCCCCTATTGAACCACCCCATCTTCCTGCTGGTTGAGTGCCTCTAATCTAGCTCCATAGATTTGAGCTCCTACAGTTCCTGCCTGTTTAAGTTGTCTGAGAAGAGTCTGCGTCATCTCCTCTTGCCTTTTTAACATCCCTTCCATCTTATCTCTGGTGATGTAGGTGGATGCTTGACCTACTCCAGCTCTAGAGGAAGCCTCTTGACTTCCCTCTTGATTGCTCCTTTCCGTTACTTGCTTCCTTGTTGGTGGCCTAGCCACTGAATTCTAGAATCCAAGTTCCCAAACCCTGAGTGCTAGCTTTCTCGGTGAAAACACCAAAATATTAAAGCCAAAATTGGTCACTGACACCCAAATCTAGAGAAAGAACCAAATCACAGTCACAGATCACAGATAGAATGTATGTAGAGAGTATAAATATAAAGAACAGTCAAAATTAAAAAGAAAGCAGTAAAGACACAGAATTTATAACGGTTCGGCTGACTTCGGCCTACGTCCACTTTAGAAATTTTCTTTTTATTATTGTAATAAGAGATTATAGTTACAATCCAAAGTTTAACAATGGCTGAGTGCCTTAGCCTTAGAATAGAGAAAGTCAGAGAGCAGAAAGAAAACCCTCCATCTGGAGACGCACATGCTGTATTTATAGGCAAATCCCGAGTTACTGGGCTCTCTGAGTTGTCCGGACCCATCAGGACCATAGCCAAGCCAACATCCTTCATCATGACTGACCCACACTATCGTGCCGACCGACCTATGCCGAACCACTCCACCAATGACCGAGCCACCTAGTTTCCTTATCCATGGCCGGGCCATCTCGACGAGCCACAGTGCCGAACCACCTTTGTCGAGCAACCGTGACTTACCCCAATGCCGAGCGACCCCGACCTTACCATAATGTCGAGCCACCATAACCTTACCACAATGCCGAGTGACCCCGACCATACATAATGCCGACAACCCTGACCGAACCATAATGTCGAATCACCAACAACCGAGCCATGCTCGACCACCTCTCCTTGACCGAGCCATGCAGGCTGCATTCAATGAGTTAAAGAGCAAGCTAACTTCCGCACCAGTTCTTACCGTTCCAAATGGAAGTGATGGATCGACGGTATACACTGATGCTAGTCGTGAGGATTTGGGTGTTGTTCTCATGCAGGATGGTAAGGTCATTGCCTATGCCAGCCGTCAGTTGAAAACCCACGAGGCAAATTATGCTGCTCGTGATTTAGAGTTGCTTGCTGTTGTCTTTGCTTTAAAGCTTTGGAGGCATCATCTTCTTGGAACTAAGTTTGAGCTTTTCACCGATCATCGGTCTCTGAAATATATCTTCACCTAGAAGGATTTGAATCAGAGGCAAGTTCGTTGGCTTGAGTTTCTAGATTCTTACGACCTCGATATTAGCTATACTTCCGGTAAAGCTAATGTTGTGGCCGATGCTCTAAGTCAGAAAAAGGCTTTGTTGTGTCAGCTTGTTATTTCTTCTTCTCCTCTTCTAAATCGTATCATGGCTAAGCAGGTTGAGGATGAGATGCTTAGATTAATGAAGGAGAGTGTTCATAGCAGGGTTGGTAGTAGTGGCAGTTGGGCTCGGATCGATGACAGAGGGATTTTGAGGATTAGTGGCAGGATTTGTGTCCCGAATGTTGATGGTTTGAGGCAGGAGTTGCTTCAGGAGAATCACCGATCCAGGCTTTCTATTCATCCTGGTCTGTCGTAGATGTATCAGGATATGAAGAGGCTTTATTGGTAGAGGGGGATGTAGAAGGATATCTCTATCTTTATTAGTCGGTGTGCGACTAGTCAGCAAGTCAGAGCCGATCACCAAAAGACCCCTGGTTTGTTGCAGCCCTTTGAGATTCCCAATTGGAAGTGGGAACAAGTTTCCATGAATTTCATCGATGGTTTACCAAGGACTCTAAGGGGTAATGAGAGCATCTGGGTTATTGTTGATAAACTGACCAAGTCCGCTCATTTCATTCCGATCAAGTCTACTCGTTCTGCTGCTAGCTTATCTGAGATCTACATGGAGAGATTGCTCGTCTCCATGGTGTTCCTCTCAGTATTGTTTGTGATCATGTCCCTATCTTTACCAGTTAGTTTTGGAAAGCTTTTCAGGAATCTCTGGGTACTCATTTGAATATGAGCACTGCTTACCATCCACAGACCGATGGTCAAATGGAAAAAGTGAATCAGATTCTCGAGGATCTTCTTCGTGCTTGTGTGCTTGATTATGGAGGATCTTGGGAAGATCATCTCTGTCTTGTCGAATTCACCTACAATAATAGTTATCAGGTATATTCTTATCTTCTATTTTTAACCTTATCTTAATCTTTTTATCTATCTCATTCCATATTTACATTCAAGCCAGTCTCAAAATGTTTCCATTTGCTGCTCTATACGGACGACTTGTAGATCCCCATCTTGCTAGGTTTAATCCGGTAAACATTTGGTTCTTAGTCCTAATGTGATTTTGGAAGCTTCTGAGAGAGTTGACGAGATTAAGAAGAGGTTGAGAGCTACTCAGGATAGGCAGAAGATCTATGCTGATAGGCGTAGGCGGAATTTGGAATTTGCTGTTGGTGATCACGTGTTCCTTAAGGTTTCTTCCTTGAGGAATGTCATTTGCTTTGGTCGTAGAGGGAAGCCTTTTCCTAGGTTCATTGGTCCTTTCCGCATTGTGGAAAGAGTTGGTTCTTTGGCTTATCGTCTGGGTTTGCCCGATAAGCTTTCTGGAGTGCATGATGTATTCCATGTCTCGCATCTTCGCCGATATCCTCATGATCCATCTCTTATTGTCCAGCCTTCTTCTCTTGATAGTTTGGATATTGAGACTAATCTGACTGTCGAGAGGAAGCCACTTCTTATTGTCGACAGAGGTACGAAGCAGCTCAGAATGAAATTTGTTAATCTGGTCAAAGTACAGAGAACTACCAACGATCGAGATTGTACCAGGGAAATGGAGGAGAGCATTCATGCTTCGAATCTGGAATTGTTCGTTGTAGGTACTATTTTGTTTTTCTATCCTCTTTCTCTTTATTTTCCTTGCCCGTTCTTTTCGAGGATGAAAAGATTTGAGTGAGGGAGAGTGTAACAACCCTAGATTTTTGAATATAATTTTAAATTTGACTTTATTTTATTTTGAAATTATTTGAAATTTGTTTTTATTGCAATATTTCATTTCTAAATATTTTTAAAGTGATGATAGAATTTTTCCAAAATTTATTGAATTTATTTTCAAATTTTAAAGCCTAGTTCCATTTTTTTGCTATTTTCTTAATTTAATTATATTTAATTAAAATATATTTATTTATTTTATGAATTAATTATATTTTTGTGTTTTATTTTTATTTATATGTATTTTCACATGTATTTAAAAATTGAAAATGAATTAAGGAAATTTGAAAAGTTTGTGACCTTTTGTGTACATTGTCTTTTCATATTCACTCCACCTTTTCACCAATCAATGCATCACTTCATTTGCTGTCATATCATCCATTGTTCAGCCGACCCCTTCATCATTTTCTCACGCACAAGAAAAAAAATTCAAAAACCCTAAAAACTTTCGGCCACTTCCTGAAGCAAAATTTTGGTAAAAATCTTTCACTTTTTTTCATTTTTTTCCATTGTTTGATTTTTGTATTTGCATTCACCTTCGTGCGTTCGACTCCTCCATCTCCAGCACCTTAGGTGCCTCCACCACCACCACAACCAGCCATCATCCCCTCCTTCCCATTGATCTTCCATGGCCGAGACCATATGTGATGGTGATCCACAAGAAATTAAAGCAAACTCCACTTTATTCATCATAGCCGAACCTACCTTTGATCCACCACTCCAACCACCACTTTGGCCGATCCATACACCACCACCACTAGCTACTTCCTAGACCTGAGACCTCTGTAACACCTATAGTTGATCTTCCCAGACCTGACCTTCTCCAATCATGCTTGGCCGAGACCATTTATGGCCTTGGAATCCATGTAGTTGCCTTGTAGTTATGTATTCATGCACACACATACCTCTTCTCCTTTATATATCGTTATAGCCGATCTATGTGACCTGAACCTGATCCAAACCTGATCCAAATCCATCCCATAACAGTGCTTTTCCAGCCTATAGCTGAAGCATATGTTGTTGAGTGCAAGTGCAAAAGCTCTAGCTTTGAGTTGTGTATTTAATCCTATCATTGGTTATAAATATTTTGGTTTGTAATTCATATTGTACTTTGTTTTGTTTGATATTTGACAAGGCAATTAGCTTTGGCTCTCCCACTCTCAAATCATTGTCGTGTTATCGTGCCTTTGAAGATCTTTGTTTGTGCATTTGGTTGTCATCTCCAGCTTATACAAGTGAGTAATTCTCACCAGACAGGATTTATACTTATATGACTAGTAAACTGATCACAATTGAATCTGTAAAACATATCACCATGCTATATCTGCTATGCTATGATCATATGACGTTCACCCATGCTTATTCACCTATTATACCATCTGTTACTATTATATAATGTTATTCTGTTATTTATATCAGTTTATCACACTGCAAGTTCCCTTTAGATTAGAATCACTATGGATTGAAATGATACAGACCCGAACGGACTTTAGAATAGGGAAAAATCGTTATGGGCTGAAATGATAGGCTTGAACAATTTTTAATTATTCCATTTTACTTGGGACTGCGTGTTTGAAATGATAAAACCCGGGTTTTCTTTGTGAATTACAGATTGAAATGATATATTATCCATATCACTTTACCTTTGCTAGAAAATGATATTATAATATTTTGATTTAAACTTAATTAAAAATGATTTTTGTAAAGTATTATTTATTTTCTATAAATTTATAAGTGAAATAAATTAATGGTAAAGTTACAAATTTGAAATATAAGTTATTTTGGAAATTTTGATTTGGTGATAAATGGAATCTAAATTAAGTAGGAAAATATGATAAATAGATTTGAAATTTGATTTAAAATGAATTTAAAATGATTTTATAAAATGTTAATGATTTTTTTTGAATAAGTTAAAAAGGGTGAAATAAATGAATATTAAGTTGAATTTTGAAATATAACTTAAATTGGAAATTTGTGAAATTTGTTTAAAAATGAATTTTAGGTTAAGAAAATAAAATGAAAATAAGTTATATTTGGAAGTTTAAACTTAGGTGTTAAGTTGAAATTTAATTATAATGAATTGAAATTGAATGTGTGAATTTAATATGTGAATTATTATTAAATATTGATTTTTGAATGGAAATTTAACTTTATAAAATCATGAATATAAGGGTATTTAAATAATTGTTTTAAAAGTAAAAATATATGATTTTATAAGTTAAAATGATTTAAATAAAAAGTTAATGGTTTATGAAATTATATTGAATATTTGGAATTTTAATTAACAACAATTTTGAAATGCTATTATTTTCTATTGTAAATAACATTACAACATTTGTAAATGTTGTAGTTGATAGAAATGAACTAAATGGCTAAATTGAATTAAGGGCTATTATAGCACTTTGTAAGTGCTGTAATTACTAAATTTAACCAAGGTTTTATTTGAACTAAAGTAACCCTATTATAGCACTTTTATGCTGTCTTCGGTTAAATTGAATTGTTTTAAAAGTAACTTTCCATAGCATTTTCTAAGTGCTACGAAAGATGAATTTTCACTGTTTTGATAAATTTAAGTGAATAAATGAATTTTGAAAGATTAAAATTTTGGAAATTTAATACTTAATTAATAACTTCATTTTAATGATTTAAACGAAGTAATTTGTTTTGAAATATAAACTATTTTGAAATGTGTGTTGAAATGGTATTTTAAATTTATATAAAATGAACATGGTTTTAAAAGCATATGATATTTTGATATTTTGTAATGGGTTTGAAATAATATTGAATTTTTGAAATGATATTTGATATTTGAAGTATAAATACCATTTTTAAAATTATAACCACGGGTTATAATAACGATTAGTTGTTAAAGTCGGATATGGACATACTCTCTGTCGATACCGAAAACCACTTTAACAACTGTTTACACGGTAGAGATTCCAGAATGAAGTAGGTGGTGGCGACGTTCTTGAGGTACATTACGTGGACCTGACTCCCGTGAGTTGACATAAGGTGGCTAAACAGGAGCGATCTCGGGCCAAATGTGGTAGCTCCTCTAGTCGGACACACTTCTTCGATACCATTGTATTACTGTTGTGATTGATTGGGTGCACCCCTTGATTTTTGGAGTGTTGTTCGGGGTGGGCGTAGTGGCTGATACATTACCGCCAGCCCGTGTACGTAATTGGTATATCTACCCTGACATTGCCTTGTGTGCCGTGTCACCTACCATACTGAGCCTTTACTACGAGTTTTTTTTCTCCTGCAGCCCATGGAGTATTTAGGTAGTCTCCCGATCTGGAGATACGCTGATACTGGATGGGCTATTGGGACTATTATGTATTAAGGGGAATATTGGGTCACTCCTTAACGCTATTTTAAAGTAAGTTTATTTTACTGTAGACATTATTATAATAGCGAAATATTACTATATAGTAAATAGTTTAACGGATCCTCAGAGGATGGGCCGTCCCAAGCATCCTTTAAATTACTTGTATCCTTATTACAGTTCACATGAGTTGGTTTACATTATATAAGTATATATGTCCTGACTCAAGTGTTTTGTGTTTTGCTTTACGCTCGGGTCAGCCTGAGTTTTCACAGCTTTGGATCCTCTTTCTGGAGCTGGTTTTTGCTGGAGA
This sequence comes from Allium cepa, assembly GCA_030765085.1. Taxonomy (NCBI): domain Eukaryota; kingdom Viridiplantae; phylum Streptophyta; class Magnoliopsida; order Asparagales; family Amaryllidaceae; genus Allium; species Allium cepa. The sequence continues at coordinate 838,750,805 of CM060935.1, read as the reverse complement.
TTCTGCCTATCTATATTTATATCTATTTCAGTTTCAGCTATTCTAGTTTATCTCATGTATTAGTGAACTTCTATGTATTTGGGATTTCTATTACGTTGTTTTCAGACTGATATTATGTATTTGTTTTGAGACTTTGTTATAGTAGCTTCATGAACTACTAGGTTATTTTATATTCCCCTGCGAGTTATTCTGATTGTTCTGTGTCTGTGATTCTGTGTATTTGATTTCATGTGCTCCAAATTTATTTACAATCTGTTATTTTGCATCATTCAAGTCCGACATGTGTGGATTATTGTCGATTTGAATGGTACGAAATAGCCAGTCATCACAGAGAAATTCGGATTTTTCTACTAAATTCATTGTATTTCATTTTAAATGACATTTACTTTTAAAAGCGAATATTTAACCCAATTAACCAATAATTTGTCCGAACACAAAAAATAAAAAAATTTCTACTATATATCATATTAATTATCCAAAAAGGCGAGTTTAACTCACCGAAATTCCAATGAACGTATAATGACCCGTAAATTTTTAGTAATTTTATTTTTTTTGTTTATATATTTAATTGAAATTTTTGTGAAACTTTAAACAATAAAATTTTGAAATAAAAATTTAATATTTGAAATGCATCTAGTTAAACATAGCAACTAGTAAATCTTCATCCGAAAATATGAAAGTTTATTTTCGTGTGTAATTTTATTTCAATTTAATCAGTTAGGAATTGATGAAAATAAAGTGTTTCCGAAACCTAAATATTGTTATATAGACAAATTCTAAATCATCTTCTGACTGAGACATATTTCAGATTCCGGTATGCGGTGGAATCCATGAGAACGATAACCGTATCGTTACCTGTTCGTGTCCATTTGTTCCTGTGACCATTTAAATATCTAACTTGTAATCAAGCAGCCTAGCTATTAATATTCTTGAATTCCTCTAATGGCTTTTCCTATTCCCTATAATCAAATTTACGATACATTGGTTACTACTCATTTATGGTTCGGTTCCACTAAAAAAAATAAACTCCATTCCTGCTTTACTTCACTGTGCGTCTTCCACCAGACTACTTTATTTTACTTGCCTGTTCAGAATTCCCTTCCTCCTCCCTTCTATTTTAGTTAATTTCCGAAAACAAAAAAATGAACTAAATGAAATAGGAAGAAGGCATGTTGCCTTCGTTCATTTTTCTCTGAGACCTGCATGCATTGGGTCACCGTGTGATCTCCATGCCATTTCCACACGCCTACACAAGCCTCTCACTGCTGCACTGTCCATCGTCTCACCGCCTTCAATGCTGAGAACCACCCCTTCATAGCCTTGCTTGGCCAAGCCACCATGGTGGTACCGGCCAGCAACCCCCTCCCGAACTCCACCTTTCACCATGGCCGAGGCCATTATCCACCCTCCGCGCCTGACCCGCCTCCGCGTCTTGCCCCCGTAGCTTCTCCCTCCTCTCCATTTTGGTCGAGCATTCATGCGTGACCCACTCCACCTCACTCTTCCCTCCTCCCAGCGCCGCAACCACCTTCCCATCAGTCGCCAGCCACACACGACAACTCGTGCTCCACCTATCTCTCTTGCTCGCATCAGCTGCCCCCAAGCTCGGCCAAGCTACTCGGCCGCGCACCTTCATTTCTCCACCATCGGCAACTTGGGTTTGTATGGTATGTTATATATATTTTATTATATTTTGGTATATCATTTTTATTAGTTCCGTAGGATTGTTTTTCGTGTATGTATGTTATTATACAGTACATAATAAACTTCGCATGTAAGTTGGGTTAGTTATATAAGTTATATGATATATGTTAGTAAATATAAGTAAATACTCTATATATTTTATTAACACATATTTCTAAATTGTATAATATAAAGTAAGAATGAGTTTGCATCTTATTTGTTGGGTCTATAGTACCTGATACGCTAGTTATATATAGTACATTTTTAGTTCGTTCAAAGTATTATATTGTGATTTCAGTAGTTATATATGCATATGATTTTTGTGTATATATAAGAAAGTTATAAATGTGTGTTATATTTAGTAGTTTGCGGATCAGATTATATATATATATATATATATATTGTTGCTTTATCATGTAAAATGTTTATTTCATTCTTATTATGTGTTACTGTTGTTCATATAGCTGCATTTTGATTCAAGTTCCTAATACGTGTCTGTATGCCTATATTAGCTATGAAGGTTACAGTGTATATAAGTTTATTATAACATTTTTTTCTTTACGTGTATAAAGTTTTATAAAACCTAGGTATTTTAAATTTATATAATAAAGTATTAATGCGTGCATGTATATTGAAGAACATATATGTTAGTTTATAAATTACATATATACAGTAATAGTTTAATATGTTAGTTTATTATTCACAGTGTAAGTAACGTATGTATCTTCTCCTTTTGCTTTTATAAAGTATTATTTTATACATCTGATTTTATTATAAGTTGCCAGCCAGCTCTATTCTTATATAAAGTAAGTAAGGATATATATAATTATTTATAGTTATATAAGTCTCTTATACCAATTACAGTCATCGATCCAGTTCTAATTTGATTTCGTCTATTCCTATTTATCAACTTTGATCGTTGAACTTGTGCCGACTTTGCTTTGCTTCAATTCGTCATTCAAATTTCGATGTCCGTATCAGTATGTATCCATGTCATCTTCTGTACTCTCTAGCTTCGAAAGGTGAGCAATCACTCACGATTAATGTTCTTTTATTTATTAAATTTGATTTCAATTGAAACGGCAATTGAATATGCTGCTGTTAGTTATTTACACTGTTATATATATGTTATTACCTGTATTAGTTCACCTGTGACATCTGACACCATTATCTGTTATGTGTATTGATGATATATGCCTGTTATATAATTATCATATCTGTTATCACTTTGCAAGTTCCCTGTTAGTGTATAATTCACTATGGGTTGAAATGATACATACCCGAACGGACTTTAGAATAGGAGAAAATCATTATGGGTTTAAATGATAAACCCAAGCGATTTTCATTGACATTGAATTTGGGATTACGGGTGCATATGATACACACACACACAAACCCATATATATTTAAATTGCAGATTGAAATGATAAATATCCGTATCACCTGACCATAGGATAGAAAATTATATGTAGACACCTTTGGTCCATATATAAATAATTTGAAACGATTACTATGGTTTTGGAAGGAAATATGTGGTTTTAATATAAATAAGCTTAATAATAAAGTTTGATTTTATTAAAATATAATATGGTTAAGTATTTAATTAAATTATATTTTTAATATGGAGTTTATAATGATTTAAGAAATTAAGGTTGAGAAGATAGATCTGAAATTGATTTAAAATTGAATTTAAAAAAAATTAATTACCAGTCGATTTGGAACTTATCGAATTTGAGATTTGATTAAATTTAAATTTTGGAATTTGAATTGCTTTGAATCGATTTGTGAAATTTGAGGAAGCTATTTTATTATATAAAGTATTTTTAAAATTATATTAAAACTATTTATATATGTTACTTTATAAATTCATTTCATATAAACTATTTTAATATAAATTATTTTTTATACAAACTATTTTAAATTATAAACTATTTTATTATATACTATTATTTATATTTAAACAGTTAAGTGGGAAGTGTTATGATTCCAAGCATTATGATTTCTAAACTTTGATTTCCAAAGTATTATGATTAACAAAGTGTTTGATGAAAGAATGTCGTTTAAATTTAAGTAAATTATTGAATTAAGTTTTGAAATTATTTAATAATTAAATAAAATTGGATTCTTTAATAAGTGAAATTGAACTTCTTGAATAAGTGAAATTAAGTTTCTATATTAATTGATTTTTGAAATTTTTAAACAAGTAAATAAATAAGTGAAATTGAATTTCTTTAACAAAGAATAAATGTGATTTATTGAAATTAATGTAAGGCTTGAAATTTAGAGAATTTGATTTGACGAATTTAATTTAATTCAATTTGTAAGTTTGGATATAATGGAGTTGAACTTAAGTAATTGATTTAATGAATTGGAAATTAAATAGAAATTGTTTTGAATGATAAATTAACTTAACGAATATTGAATGAAATCGATCAATGAATTTTAATTGACTTGAATGTAAATTAAATTATTTTAAATGATTACGGAATGAAACTTATATACGAATTTAAATCAATATTTGAATTGTTTTAAATAAAATTTAAATTAAATTATAGAGTTTGAAATGGTAATTTCGGAAGTTTTGAAACGTAAATTATGGAAATTGTTTTAGAAAGACAAATGAAATGTTGGTTTCAAATTTTAATTGAAATTGATTTGGTTTTTAAAATTTATTAAACGACCAATCGGTGTAATAATTATGAAAGTTATTAAAGAAACCGAGATCGGTTATGGACATACTCTCTGTCTAAACCGAAAACCACTTTAATAACTATGCGCGGAGTATGATCCAGAATGAAGTGGTTGGAACGATGTACGTGATGACTGAAGAAGAGAATGATAATGGATAGCCTTGACACTTGTGTCAAATTGGAAATGACTAAAACATGAGCCGTGTCAGGCCAATAAGGTTAGCCACTTCTATGCGAACACACTTCTTCGTATACTACTCATTACTTGTTTTTGATTGGTGCACACCCTTGAATTGGGAGTGTTGTTTCGCGGTGTTGCGATCGTTGCGGCGATGCGTTCACACCGGCCCGGATCAGGCAATGGTAGTTTCACTACCTTAGGCATTGCCTCATGTGCCTTGTCATACTTGTATCCCTATACGCGACCACTATGATATGTTTTGTGTTATACCTATGGAGTACTCCCTGATATCCCATCAGTTTACGGTGGAGTTTATAGTGCTGTATAGACTATAACGCGTATAAAAATGTGTTAAGGGGTATAATGGTAACGACTTAACGCTATTTTGATACTTTATATTACTGATAGGCATTATCTATTTAGCGTATATTACTACATAGTAGATAGTTTAACGGATCCTTAGAGGATGGTTATCTCAAAGATCCTTTGAGTTACTTGTAATTTCAATTGTTATTTCACTGGAATTGGATTTACTGATATAAGAATGTTAATCCTGACTCGAGTGTTTTGTGTTTTGCTTTACGCTCGAGTCAGACCGAGTGTACCAGTATTCGAGACTTGCCTTTGGAGTTGGGGCTTTGTTTGGAGATCCAGCTATCTATCCATCTTTAAGATATTCAGTTGATTCCAGTGATGTAGTCTGATATTGTATTTGACTATTGTATTCGAGACTTCCGTTGTAACTTATTTAACTCTGTTATATATGTAGTAGCTTCATGAACTACTATTCATTTTATTTCCGTTGCATATTGTTATATTACTCTGTGTCTGTGATTCTGTGATTATTTATTTACTGTATATTCTGAGTTTTGCCAAATAATAACTTACAATCTGGTATTTTGAGCAATTCAATTGCAGTATGTTCGGATGCGAATGGTTGAAAATATCAGCTCTTTACATTTGGTATCGGAGCATTTGCTCTAGGAAAAACTTAGCATATATAGTAAATTTAGTTATGGAATCACTTTCGTTCGAGCTTGAATCTTTCATCTTTGATTTGAATTTCCTTTGAATTTTCGAAACGTTCCCTCTGTTCCGAAATTCATTCTTGTCCCTCACTATTCATATTCTTATGAATTCTGGAGCATCTCGTAGCTCCACGATATGATTTGTAAAGAGGTGAAACTCCTTTACAATAGACATCGATTTACCGGCGATTTCTGTATCCTCGGTTTACGATGTTATCTATCTCCTGCTATGCCTGAATTCTATCTCTTGCGATCGAATGTCGATTGGCCTTGGAATTCTGCATCGATCTTATTCTTTAAGTCACGGTCGACGCAGGTAAGGTTGCCCGCGATTTATATAAATATCATCTTATCTTTGTTTCGAACTTATCTTCGAATCAAATTCTCTTTAATTTGAGTCCATCAAATTTGAATCTCTATCCTTGCTTTGAAATCCATTCTGGTATCGTCGAGCGAGGAAGTGTATTTGTAAATTAATATTTAAAATGTTCTATATATTGTGATTGTTTGAGTTGTCGACGTTGATTTGGCTTTTCGATCGATTCGTCTGATCAACGCTATCGATAGCATTTCCAAAACACTTGAACAGAGCAAACTGACACAATAGTATTTTCGAATTTGGTGAATAAAATAGTTTTGTATGATTATATTATATATAAGTATAAATTTTTCTGGAATTAAATTGACAATGAATTTGTGTTCAGAAATAATAAATAAATGAATTTATAAAACTTGGCTATAATTTGATTTGGAATTCGAAATGTATTTAAATCAAGAATTTGAGAATTTAAATTTTCGAAGATTTCAACTTTGGTTTTTAGAAAGTGTATTATTTTCGAATAGAAATCATTTCAGAGAAATTTTAGACGTTTTATCAGTGCTCTTCTCTTTGTCGCTGGAAAATGATTTCGGTGATTACGGCCCCATCATCGACATCCATTTTCGAGTTTCGAAGTGGAGAGACCATTCTGTAGCTTTGCTACACTATTATGTTGGAAATTAAATTGATTTGAATTGCTGAAGTATGACTTGATTTATAATACAAGTATATATTTATAGATTTGATTTGACTTATATATATTTGTATATTTATTTCCAATGGTTTGAAGTGAAAACGGAAATTTAGTTCTTAAATTTATGTTAAAAGATGTTTTCAATTATGAAATAAAGTCAAAAATTTTGAATTAATATTTAAACTTGAATTTTTTTCTAAATAAGGAAATTTTACTTGTATAATACTCGATTGCATTTTAAAATGTAACTTACCTAAATTACTCAGAAGTTAAGTATGTAATTGAATAATATACAATATAAAATGATGTTAAAAGAAATTTTAAATAAATTTGAGTAGTTATTATAAGTATAAATATACTTAATATATGTGATGAGATATATTAAGTGGAATAAATTTAATAATGATTTGGAATAAAGAAGATTTAAATTGTTGAATAAAATATGATTATAATAAATGACTATTCAAATTTATGATTTTAGAAAATTATTAATAGAAGATAATTGGATAATAAGATAATGAATAAATGAGATAACTTAAATAAATTTTCGCTTTGAAGGAATGAATAAATTAACAATTGAATCAACTTAATGAAATTCCTTGAGTTTAAAATCAATTATTGAATATTAATTAATTCAATTGAAATTTATACGGTTTTAAATTAATTGTTTTATTTTGTAATTCAAGTCTATTTTCTTCTGGTTGTTTCTATTCTTCTACCCCCTTTCTTTTCGGGGACGAAAGGTTTTGAGTGGGGGAGAGTGTAATGACCCGTAAATTTTTAATAATTTTATTTGTTTTATTTATATATTTAATTGAAATTTTTGTGAAATTTTAAATAATAAAATTTTGAAATAAAAATTTAATATTTGAAATGCGCCTAGCTAAACATAACAATTGGTAAATCTTCATCCGAAAATATGAAAGTTTATTTTCGTGTGTAATTTTATTTCAATTTAATCAGTTAGGAATTGATGAAAATAAAATGTTTTCGAAACCTAAATATTTTTATATACAAAAATTCTAAATCATCTTCTAACTAAGACGTCATTTTTCGTTTTTCCAAATTCGGACTTCTTTAGCTCCATCGATCTTATTTTTCTACGTTTTTGCTGCATTTTCCGCTAGTAGAAAATTTCAAATTTTTATAATTCAATCGAATCACTGATATCAGTATACCGTTTTAATCGTCGTGTCATCCTGATCTTCACAGTATATTCAATTATGTATTTCGAATTCGAGTACGCGGTGGAATCCACGAGAACTATAACCGTATCGTTACCCATTCGTGTCCATTTGTTCCCGTGACCATTTAAATATCTACCTTGTAATCAAGCATCCTAGCTATTAATATTCTTGAATTCCTCTAATGGCTTTTCCTATTCCCTATAATCAAATTTACGATACACTGGTTACTTCTCATTTATGGTTCGGTTCCATTAAAAAAAATTATATATAAACTCCATTCCTACTTTACTTCGTTGTGCGTCTTCCACCAGACTACTTTTTTTTTACTTGCCTGTTCATATTCACTTACTCCTCCTTTCTATTTTACTTCATTTCCAAAAGCATAAAATATGAACTAAATGAAATAGGAAGAAGACATGTTGCCTTCATTCATTTTTCTCTGAGACCTGCATGCATTGAGTCACCGCCTGATCTCCATGCATTTCCATACGCCTACACAAGCCTCTCACCGCCGCACTGTCCATCGTCTCACCGCCTTCAACGCCGAGAACCACCCTTCATAGTCTTGCTCGGCCAAGCCACCACGGCGGCAGTGGCCAGCAACCTCCTCCCGAACTCCACCTTTCACCATAGCCGAGACCATCATCCACCCTCCACGCCTGACCCGCCTCCGCGTCTTGCCTCCCGTAGCTTCTCCCTCCTCTCCATTTGGCCTAGCATTCATGCATGACCAACGCCACCTCACTCTCCCTTCTTCCCAGCGCTGCAACCACCTCCCCATAAGTTGCCAGCCACACACGACAACCCGTGCTCCACCTATCTCTCTTGCTCGCATCAGCTGCCACCTAGCTCGGCCAAGCTACTCGACCGCGCACCTTCAGTTTTCTACCGTCGACAACTTGGGTTTGTATGGTATGTTATTTATATTTTATTATATTTTGGTATATCATTTTTTTAGTTCTGTAGGATCGTATTTTGTGTATGTATGTTATTATACAGTAAGTAATAAACTTTGCATGTAAGTTGGGTTAGTTATATGAGTTATATGATATATATTAGTATATATTAGTAAATACTCTATATATTTTATTAACACATATTTCTAAATTTTATAATATAAACTAAGAATGAGTTTGCATCTTGTTTGTTAGGTCTATAGTACCTAATACGTCAATTATATATATAGTATATTTTTAGTTCATTCAAAGTATTATATTGTGATTTCAGTAGATTTCAGTATATATATAAGAAAGTTATAAATGTGTGTTATATTTAGTAGTTCGTAGATCAGATTTTGTATGCAGGTCGTTATATATTGTAGTTTTATATATATATTGTTATTTTATCATGTAAAATGTTTATTTCATTCTTATTATGTGTTACTGTTGTTCATATAGCTGCATTTTTGGATTTGATTCAAGTTCCTAATACGTGTGTGTATGCCTATATTAGCTATAAAGGTTGCAGTGTATATAAGTTTATTATAACATTTTTTCTGTACGTGTATAAAGTTTTAAAATCCTGGGTATTTTAAATTTATATAATAAAGTATTAGTGCGTGCATGTATATCGAAGAACATATATGTTAGTTTATAAATTATATATATATAGTAATAGTTTAATATGTTAATTTATTGTTCACAGTGTAAGTAATGTATATATCTTCTCCTTTTGCTTTATAAAGTATTATTTTATACATCTGATTTTATTATAAGTTGCCAGCTAGCTCTATTCTTATATAAAGTAAGTAAGGATATATAATTATTTACAGTTGTATAAGTCTCTTATACCAATTATAGTCTTCGATCCAGTTCTGATTTGATTTCGTCTATTCCTATTTATCAGCTTTGATCGTTAAACTCATGCCGACTTTGCTTTGCTTCAATTCGTCATTCAAATTTCGGTGTCCGTATCAGTATGCATATCCATGTCATCTTCTGTACTCTCTAGCCTTGAAAGGTGAGCAACCACTCACGATTAATGTTCTTTTATTTATTAAATTTTATTTCAATTGAAACGACCATTGAAATATGCTGCTGTTAGTTATTTACACTGTTATATATATGCTATTACCTGTATCAGTTCACCTGTGACATCTGACACCATTATCTGTTATGTATATTGATGATATATGCATGTTATATTATTTATCATATCTGTTATCACTCTGCAAGTTCCCTGTTAGTATAGAATTCACTATGGGTTGAAATGATACATACCCGAATGGACTTTAGAATAGGAGAAAATCATTATGGGTTGAAATGATAAACCCAAGTGATTTTCATCGACATTGAATTTAGGATAACGGGTTGAAATGATATGTGTGTGTGTGTGTGTATTTAAATTGCAGATTGAAATGATAAATATCCGTATCACTTGACCATAGGATAGAAAATTATATACAAACACCGTTGGTCCATATATAAATAATTTGAAATGATTACTATGGTTTTGGAAGGAAATATATGGTTTTAATATAAATAAGCTTAATAATAAAGTTTGATTTTATTAAAATATATTATGGTTAAGTATTTATTTAAATTATATTTTAATATGGAGTTTATAATGATTTCAGAAATTAAGGTTGAGAAGATAGATTAGAAATTGATTTAAAATTGAATTTTAAAAAAAAAATTAGCAATCGATTTGGAACTTATCGAATTTGAGATTTGATTAAATTTAAATTTTGGAATTTGAATTGCTTTGAATCGATTTGTGAAATTTGAGGAAGCTATTTTATTATATAAAGTATTTTTAAAATTATATTAAAACTATTTATATATGTTACTTTATAAATTTAATTTCACATAAACTATTTTAATATAAATATTTTTTTATATAAACTATTTTAAATTATAAACTATTTTATTATATATACTATTATTTATATTTAAACAAATAAGTGGGAAGTGTTATGATTCCAAACATTATGATTTCTAAACTTTGATTTCCAAAGTATTATGATTAACAAAGTGTTTGATGAAAGAATGTCTTTTAAATTTAAGTAAATTATTGAATTAAGTTTTGAAATTATTTAATAATTAAATAAAATTGGATTCTTTAATAAGTGAAATTGAACTTCTTGAATAGTGAAATTGAACTTCTATATTAATTGAGTTTTGAAATTTGTAAACAAGTAAATAAATAAGTGAAATTGAATTTCTTTAACAAGGAATAAATGTGATTTATTAAAATTAATGTAAGGCTTGAAATTTAGAGAATTTGATTTGACGAATTTAATTTAATTCAATTTGTAAGTTTGTATATAATGGAGTTGAATTTAAGTAATTGATTTAATGAATTGGAAATTAAATAGAAATTGTTTTGAATGATAAATTAACTTAACGAATATTGAATGAAATCGATCAATGAATTTAAATTGATTTGAATGTAAATTAAATTATTTTAAATGATTACGGAATGAAACTTATATACGAATTTAAATCAATATTTGAATTGTTTTAAATAAAACTTAAAATAAATTATAGAGTTTGAAATGGTAATTTCGGAAGTTTTGAAACGTAAATTATGTAAATTGTTTTAGAAAGACAAATGAAATGTTTGTTTACAAATTTTAACTGAAATTGAAATTGATTTGGTTTTAAAATTTACTAAATGACCAATCGGTGTAATAATTACGAAAGTTATTAAAGAAACCGGGAATCGGTTATGGACATACTCTCTGTCTAAACCGAAAACCATTTTAATAACGATACGCGGAGTGCGATCCAGAATGAAGTGTTTGGAATGATGTACGTGATGACTGAATAAGAGAATGATAATGGATAGCCTTGACCCTTGTGTCAAATTGGAAATGACTAAAACAGGAGCCGTGCCGAGCCAATGAGGTTAGCCACCTATAAGCTAACACACTTCTTCGTATACTACTCATTACTTGTTTTTGATTGGTGCGCACCCTTGAATTGGGAGTGTTGTTTCGCGGTGTTGCGATCGTTGCGGCGATGCATTCTCACCAGTCCGGATCAGGCAAACGGTAGTTTCACTACCTTGGGTATTGCCTCATGTGCCTTGTCATACTTGTATCCCTATACGCGACCACTACGATATGTTTTGTGTTATACCTATGGAGTACTCCCTGATATCCCATCAGTTTACGGTGGAGTTTACGATGCTGTATAGACTATAACGCGTATAAAAATGTGTTATGGGGGATAATGGTAACGCCTTAACGCTATTTTGATACTTTATATTACTGATAGGCATTATCTATTTAGCGTATATTATACTTTGTAAATAGTTTAATGGATCCTTAGGGGATGGTTATCTCAAACATCCTTTGAGTTACTTATAGTTTCAATTGTTATTTCACTGGAGTTGGATTTACTGATATAAGAATGTTAATCCTGACTCGAGTGTTTTGTGTTTTGCTTTACGCTCGATTCAGACCGAGTGTACCAGTATTCGAGACTCGCCTTTAGAGTTGGAGCTTCGCTTGGAGATCCAGCTATCTATCCAGCTTTAAGATATTCAGTTGATTCCAGTGATGTATTCTAATATTGTATTTGACTATTGTATTCGAGACTTCCGTTGTAACTTATTTGACTCTGTTATATATATAGTAGCTCCATGAACTACTATTCATTTTATTTCTGCTGCATATTGTTATATTACTCTGTATCTGTGATTCTGTGATTATTTATTTACAGTATATTTTGAGTTTTTCCAAATAATAACTTACAATCTGGTATTTTGAGCAATTCAATTCCGGCATGTTCGGATGCGAATGGTTGAAAATATCAGGTCGTTACAGAAAGCTTAGGCATTCTGGTTTGAATTTAGCTCGAAATTTCACTAGCTCCAATTTGGCGAAACCAGCTCAAATGCGTAGCTAACATTCTTATGAGTCTTACGCAACTGACTGCGTCCGAATCCGACTTCATACGTGCATGGTATTAATTTATAAGATTTGGTTTAATTTAAAACACTTAATTTTCAAATCCCTTAATTAAAAAGTTAATTGCGCATGCTTAAACCCTAATCTCGCTTAACCATCTATCCGCCATTTTCAAATCCTCATTGCCGCTGATGCTGAGCTCCAGCTACCGTAGCTCACCTGCTGCTACATCCCATGATAAAGACGAGCCCAATACCAGCTTAGCTACTTCCCCTCGCGACTATAGCCTGAGAACCAACACCAAAAAAACATTATCGTTCAACTCGACGATGCCCTCCCAACAGGTGAGAAAAGACCGTCGCACCACCTCCAAATGAAAGCTCTAGCCGAGACATGTCATTTTGCACCAACCTCTCCACCTCTCGATGATAGTAGCTTACTGGCAAACTCAAAACGCCGACTTCAATCAACCCCAGATCTGCTCTACCTCGTTTCGACCCATGATGATCCAAGTGGTCAACACACTCATCTCACCTTCACGAGAATTTTTCATGTTATAACCATCATCTAATTTTGCGCCTAGTGGCATCGATCAATGATGGCCGTTGAATGAGGCTAACCGAATTTTTGAGTTTAGCGGATGAAGAGAGGGCAAGGGTCCATACATAGGAATTTACTCCAACATTATCCCTCTTAAAAGCATGGACTCCAATCGAGGCGTGCTCACACACATTCCTAAGTAAATACCCATATTCCAAACTTAATGGAACTAGTTTCAGGACCTAGTTCCATCTTATAAGAAAGTTAGTATTTAGATTATTATATTTTAAACAAAATTTTGTTCTCGCTACATATAATCATGTTCACGTATGAACCGCGAACATCACAAACAAAAATATGATCGTGCATAGAAATGCGACACGATTCCAAAACAATTATAATATACACGGTTACTTGTTTTATAAATCACAAAAATAATATTGTTTACCGAAAAATCGTCAAACGATAATCTCAATATTCTCCAAATTTAAAAAATGTAAAAATCACATAAATTAAATTAAAAATATGTCAGCAAAAATCGAGTCATTATATTAAAAATTAATTTTCTTATTATTAATTAAATTTGAATCAAATCTGAATACTTAAATAAATTAAATATTCCTACATGAAACGTTAATGATCTCGGGTCATTACAAATTCTATGCCACATTAGAATATTTTCATGCTTGGAATTTTCCATACTAAATTGTATGAGTATGATGTCTATATACATAGATTGGGCTAATCCCATATCCTATTACAACTATCTCTATAGATCTTTATACCTAGTATACATGCTGTCTCGCCTGAATCCTTCAGAGAAATTGTTGGAAAACCAAACTTTCATTGATTGTAACATTGTACATTGTTACCAATCATTAGCAATTTATCAATGTATATTATCAAAAATGTTACAACATCATTTTACTCCTTGTGTATGCATGCTTCCTCTATGCTTTGATTGAAACTAAACCGTTTGACTACCTTGTAAAAACATTTTTTCCGAATCTTTGATGCTTTCTTAAGACAAAAAATTGATCTTAAGAGTCTATATGCTTTACTGTTGCTCCCACCGACCTCAAAACCCTTCGATGTGACATATAAATTGTCTCTTCAAAATCACCATTTAGAAACGTTGTTTTAACGTCCATCTTCCATATTTCATTGTGAAAATAAGAGATTATTGCAAATACTATGCAAATGGATTTAAGCATGGCGCCGAAATCATCATAATCAACACCTTGAATTTGACGGAACCCTCTCATGACTAACCTTGTTTTATAGGTCTCAACCTTTCCACAAGCACTGATCTTTTACCAGATGATCCATTTGAGCCAATGGTTTTCATCCCTTTGGATTCATTCTCTAAATTCCATACATTATTTTTGTACATGGAATCAATTTCGAATTTCATAGCGTCAATCAACAATGTAGAATCTTTATTAATTATCCAATGGTTGTCGATACGTGAGGGGATCCTCATCATGAATGACATAATATGCATTGTCAATAAGAATTCTATGGTATCTCTCTAGCGTGCAAGATTCCCTATTAGACCTTTTAATAGGTTGTGTATTTTCTATGAGTGTTGAATTACTGTCTATGTATATGGTCTCCAAAGATGTTTCTTGGATTTATCCAAGTCTATCATATTTCCACTAATTTCTCATGAGAGAAATACCTTTTCCGAATTGGTGATATGGCTCAAAACAAAAAACTTTTTGTTCCTTGGTATAATATAACATATATTCATGAGAATTTCTTAGATATCCTATGTAATTATATAAGACCGATCTTGCTATAAGCATACTGTTTTTTATGTCTTAACTTAAGATGGACAATCCCAAACCAATTAAGGTGGGGTTTCTTTCCATTTCATAACCTGTATATGGTCTTGGCACAAATTTAAATGGTACACTATTCAACATATATATGGTAGTTTCTAGTGCATATCCCTAAAAAGAAAGAGGTAGCTTGTTGTCACTCATTATCAATCGAACTTAGCCTAATAAAATTTGATTTCTTCTTTTGAAAACATCATTTTGTTATGGAGTATATTAAGGGTTGACTTGATAGAGTATCACATTCTCTTTTAGGTACTCTTGGGGTTCAGATCCCAGGTACTTACTACCTCGATTAGATCAAAGTATTTTTGTTTTCTTATTAGTTAAGTTTTCTATTTTTTTCCTATATACAATGAATTTGTCATCGACCTCTGATTTGTGTTTCATAAGAAATACATATCCATATCTTTATAAATCATCAGTGAAAATTACAAAGCATGACGTTCCACCTTTGGTATTTGTAGACATAGGACCACATGCGGTGGTATGTAATTGTCTAAAGAGTTCACCAACTGTTTCATTGCTCGCATTGAATGCGTGCTTTGCCATTTTACCTTTAAGACATGAGTTACATATTTCTAATAATCCAAAATAAAATATTGGTATAAAACCTTTGGTTTATTAACTCGTTTATTCACTTCTTACTAATATGGCTTAGTCGACAATGCCAAAGATAACTATCATTTACTTAGACGTAGTATTATTTTCAATAGCAAAAACACGATTCATGTTAAGAACATAAATGCCATTATATGATAAACCAAAACAAACTATTTTACTTCCACAACAAATATTTGTAATATTTCCATTGTAAATAAAAATATATCATTTCTTGTCAAATGAGAGACAGAAACTATTCCACTAATGAAGTTTGATACATGATAATATTTAAAATTAAATTGTGTCCACTCGCAAGCTTTACATAATAGTCTCTCATTATGATAGCTACTATGGCAGCTCTATTATCAACTGGAAAATCCATGCTCCCTTTTGCAATAGGCCACTTGCTCCTAAGTCCTTGTAATGAATTACAAATATGAATTCCAGATCCGGTATCTAAAACCCAACTAGAAGCATATATAGATAAACAATTTTCTATATGAAAAATACCTTTAATAGCAAAATCTGATTATTTCCCCATGAGGATTTTTATGTATTCTAGATAGTGTCTCTTCTTTGTCCCTTAGTTGAGCAAAAGTGGTATTCACCTTTCTCTTGCGCCTTTGTTTTACCCTTGCTACACTTAAACTCACGTTTTCTCTTCTTCGAACTATTGGAAGAAGAGGTACCATTAATAGTAAGAACTACACTTCATTCCTTTGTGAACATACTCTAGGCCATCCTTAATCTATTAAGGCAGTTAATAGTAGTACACTTCAACAAGTTAATGTTAAAGTCCAATACGAATGGATCGATCTATGATGTTAATGATCCAAGAACAAAGTTAGTCTGACTATTCAATGTAACTAATCATATTGAATACATGATCTTGGATTGATGTGCCCCTTGCACATCTTTGCATGGAATAGTTTCCATGAGATCTTTTATCTTGCAGTATGAGATTGCCAACCATAAAACTTCTATATGTGTTCTAATATTTCATGAACATCTAGGTGTTTGTACTATCTTAGGAGCTCGTTGCTCATAGTTAATAGACATAGTAGTAAACAATTTCATAGACCATTAATCGATCTTCGTATGCCTTAATTATTTCAGGAGTGGTATCCTTATCGGGTTTAGCTAATGGCTCATTGGAGACAACATACCGAAGCTTTTCATAGTTGAATGTTATATTAACAATTCTTAACCAATCTTTATAATTTATGCCAATTAGTCTGTTCTTTTCAAAAAATAGCTTTGTGGTTGCCACTGAATCTACATGTATTTATTAGAGTAAAATATATAAAATTACATACGTTCTTATGCTTTTTAGAATGGTTTATTTTATTTTTGTAATAAGGCTCCCACTGAATTATGTATCTCTCAAAAACCCTAAAAGAGATATAGGAATTCATAAATTTCCTCAGTGGGTTTAGGATCCATTTACCATGTTACTACAACTTTGAGGGTGCTCAACGAATTTTCGTCCCCATAAGTGGTAAGTAACACTTTATTATATCTCATATATGACTCCTCACATACTTTTAACTATGCTCTTAATCATCTTTATGACGTTAATCGTGATCAACAAATCATGAGGTGCATTAGGTACACTAAACTCATCATTTCACGATATCCTAAAGAGATTTATGTAACCTTTGAGGGTGCTCAATAAAATTACATAAACATTATCACTTATTCATAGATAATATAAACATTAGCTTAGATATTCTATGGCTTGAGGGTGCTCAATGGCCATAGGTATGTAAGGTACTTTATATATATTATAAATGATTGAGAGCATTAATAATATAAACTTTTAATTTAAAAATAAGTTTGCAAAGTATTGTCAACTATTTAAGGGATGTGAGTATAAATTATGATTTCATATACCTTTTGTGTACATCCCATGTATATTCCCTTAAATCTCATGATTTTAATTATTTAACCCCTTATTTATGTACATATAATATATATACATTTAGTGATTAACATGTTTGTAACATATTAAGATATATTTTCATATGTATTCCTTCTATTATAACATTCAATTAAAGAAATTAAATTATTTTTACAATATTGAAACACACTTATATTTGAATCAACCAAAGATGCAAGACACTTCCAAGTCTTCCATAAAGGCATACCCTGGAATCAGACCGTTTTGACGAGTCAAATAAAAGCGGGGAGAACATGAGGTTTTGCATTCATAGTACATTCCTTAATCAGAGTAACATTCTCTTTCGTTTAAGCGAATTTTCTTTGGACACCCACCTACTTTGAATTTTCCAAAATATTACCTTACGTGTTGGTTAATTATTCATATAAACATGATGTGGTCTCTGATACCATTACTAAATCAGGTGCATTACCAGTGGGGTTAAAGAGTGAATTTCATTAAAAAATCATTCTACTGAATTGCAAAAAATCTTCTTTTGTGTTTATATGGAAAAAATATATTTATACTAAATCAAATTTACTATTTATTATTAAAAGAGTTTGTATAATATTTTTCATTTGTTTAAAATATTAGTTTGTTTGTCCAATATTTAAGATAATATTTTATTATTAATTTTATATTTAATTTTTTTGAGAAATTCATATACAGAGTACAAACATCTCAACAATAAAGTACAAGTAACCTAGGGGTATAAGAGAAAAATTGATCGTTGTGTCATATACTCATAAATGTCAATGTAATAAATAAATGTAAAGATTAATATTAAAGGGAACGAATAGACACACATACATACATACATACATATATATATATATATATACACACACATCATTGAATTTAATTTAATAGTAAAACAAATAAATTTAATTATTATTTTTCGGCCCTTAATATTTATATGGATATGTACATATGTGTGTATGTGTATTTATAAGTATACATACACACACACACATTCATACACACAAACACACACAAGTATGTATGTATGTATGTATGTATGTATGTATGTATGCATGCATGCATGCTTGTGTATGTATATATTATTGTTTGAGAAATAATTTTCTATTAAAATTTAAACATATATTTATATGTAAATGTAAATATTATTTATAAAAGATTTCATTAATGTGTTTTGTTTTACAAAATAATTAAACTTAAAATTTAAAACTTTTGATCTTATCAAAAAAAATTGTTAATACTGCCAACATATAATAAAGAATTTTTTTTATTAAATGAATATGCATCCATTGATAGATTAAATATTTTTAAATTTCCAAGTATAAATCAAGTTTTACTTTTAAACGTAAATATAAATGATAATATTTTTTTTAAATTACAGTACCTAACCAAAAAAATTAAAACCAATTTTCGTAGGAATTAGTTAAAACAAATATATATATA
This sequence comes from Allium cepa, assembly GCA_030765085.1. Taxonomy (NCBI): domain Eukaryota; kingdom Viridiplantae; phylum Streptophyta; class Magnoliopsida; order Asparagales; family Amaryllidaceae; genus Allium; species Allium cepa. Next base: position 838,731,823 of record CM060935.1, on the reverse strand, counting down.
TATATATGTATGTATATGTATTTTTGTATGTATATACATATATACATACACACACATATACATATATATATTAATCAAAACTATTTTTTACTTCGCAAAAATCGAAACTAATTTTTTATTTATTAACAAATCGAATCCATTTTATAATTTTAAATAAATAAAATAGTTATTATAATTATGTATAATATAATGAAACATACATATACGAAAAAGTAATATTAAAATATTAATTCATTTATTTTCTACCGAAAGAAAATATCAATATATATAAAATATATGTTTATAATTTGAGATAGTTTCACTTTTATAGACATAAAATATTTTTTAGGTCAAGATATAATTAGGGGCAGTAATGTTCATATATATATTAGTTAGTATCAGCAGCCCCCTTTATTTAGCACTATTTATAGCCCCCTGATATTAGCCATAAGTTTATATTTAAATATTTGGTCCATACGGTATGTAACGACCCTGGATTTTGGCCCTATTTATTTTAATAAATTTTTAATCTAATTAAATAAAAGGTAAACTGATCATTTAAAATGAATAAATCTTTTGAAATAATTGCCATTTATTTATATAGATTGTACTTTTGAAAAGGAAAATTGATTTTGAAAATTTAAAATAAATCTCTTAAATAATATTTAAAATAATATCTATCTTATATAATTGAATTAAAATATTTTGTCTTGTTAACATTTGGTATAAAAATAAATATATATGGATAATAATGTTTGAAATAGAATCTAATTCTATCAATATAAAATATAAATATAAGTAAGTAAACTTATGAATATAATTTAAATATTGATAGTTAAAATTCAAATAGAAATAAATATAAGTATAAAATATAACTAAATCATATGAACATAATTTAAATAATGATTGTCAAAATAGAAATACAACATAAGTTGAAGTTTTGCGAGTACAAAATATGAAATAAAATAAGACAAACATTTGCATATGAATTAAGCAAGAAAATAATAAAACAAATATTTACATACAACATATCTTCATTCACAAGAGTATAAGACCTGACAACCATGAATTTGAAGTTCAGCTAGAAGTTAACACAAATGTTTTATACAAAAATGTCTTCATTTACAAGCCAAACATCTCTAAAACAAATATATATATGCTTATACAAGCCATGCCTACCTGCAAAGTGTACATATACATACAAATTATCTATATACACAACAAACATAATTATAGCATGTAAACATATTTGGGAAACAAAGCATTTAATTGCTCTTATCTCAGCCAACATTGTCATTTCAAATATTTATAAAAATCTGATCAAGTTAAAAAAAAATGAAGAAAACAGCTGACCAATTAAGCCTTCCTTCATACATCTTATTATCTTATATATATATATATATATGTATATGTATATGTATATATATGTATGCATCTTCTTTTTAGTTCGTTCAGTAACTTATAAATAAATAAAAAAGAAGCAAACTCAAACTAAATTCAATGCAAAAACAGGAATTCAAGGCAGATTCAATTACAGGATTTCAAATCATCAAATTTGTTCTCTGTTCACAGTGTCATCAGGTGAGTAAACAAAGATTTTTAAAGTTTAAGTTAACTAAAACAGTTCATGATTCATTAACAATATAGTTTGTATATGCTTTATCTTTGAATATAATTCTATGCATATATAGGTCACTCTGCATATTGTTCTTCTCTTTTATGGATCAGGGTTGATTATCATTCAAATTTAATTTGTTTCCAACTGAATCATTGTAAAGTTTTCATTTTTTTTCCATCAATCAAGATGTTTAATCCTCAAACGAGATTTTCCAAGTTGATTAAATATGTTAGTGAATTATTCCTACTGGAAACTTTGATTACAGAAAATCAAATACTACTTTGATGAATTCGATTGTCATAAAAAGCTAATTCAAGTTCATAGTTTGAATTCTTACTGCAAAACATGATTTTTAAAACAAAATTGAAGATTTTTAGCTTAGTATTCTCAGAGCAGTTTGAATTTGAACAAAGATTGCATTTCTACAATTACAGATTATTGATCCAATAATAAATGTTGAAATTTGGGATGAAGCAAGTATAAACATCTGTGATTACATGAAAATTATGAGAAGATATTTCTATTGCATGAAATTAAGATACGAGATCATATTAGGGTTTTAGTTGGAGTTCTTTTTCATGTCTGTAACAAGGCGTGTTTGTCTTCTACACATGATCGAGCTTCACGTAACTTTGGGAAAGGGTTGCTTAGAGTATTGTCGAGGTGTGGACGAATTTTGGGTGACTCTGGTGGTCTATGCGGTGGTGGCGAGGTGAATTTGTGGCGTGATTTGAGCTTCAGGTTTCATACAGTATGCTAAATTTTCGATCTGAATGTTGGGTGGCGATTCGAGTTGGGTTTTTGTGTTTGTGGGTGATTTGTGACATGCTGATGGCGTTGGGGTTCGTTGGAGCCCAGTGGCGTCGCCGTGCACGTGTACGGCATGGCTTTGGTATCAGTGACGTTAAGGTCATGTGTCTCAAGTCGCTATGCGAGGAAGTGAACGAGTTGCTTCGGGTTTAGGTCGATTTCGAGAGTGAGTTTCCTGGTGCTTTAATTTATACTTAAGTTAAATTTATACTTACTAGAAAATAAATAAATAAAAAGAGAAGAAGAAGAAGTTGCGAGTAGAACAGGGGAGTGTCTCAGGGGAATAGGTCGTGCGACTCGAAGTGTAACTCGATTTTATTAAGGGAGTACTCGGATGGGCTTTATTTCAATCTATAGTATTATATATATATATATATATATAAAAGAAGGTTAAACAAATTGTTTCGACGGGATTTTAAGCATTGTAAATTAAGTTAATGTTTAACAAGTTTAAGTTAAAACTTTATGCAAGTTTTGATTATCTTAATTAATGCTTAACAATGCTTTTAAACTCTTAATTATTTATTTATTTTAATTAAGTAATTACTTTAAGCTAAATGTGAAATTAAACATTTAAGTTTTGCAGTTAGTAGTAATCTGATTTTCAAAACTTAAAGAAAATTTCTTTTAAATGTTAATTAAGATGAATAATTAATTGTAACGACCCGGAAATTTCAATCTAGAAAATTCCAGGTAGTTATGAAATAGAAGAAGAGATAGGAGAAAAAGAAGAAATAGAAACACCAAAACATAGAAGGCTCACATTCGCAGCGGATCAAAATATAATATCACATAAATAATAGTTATACAAAGGAACACTGAACTTGTCGAATTACACTTTAGTATATCAGAGTTGCAACATATTTACAAACACGGGACAGATAAATCAATCCGTTTCAGATACTATAATATATCACAGCAGAAACTCTCTATATGTTCCTACTCTCCAACTCGCCTCCAGAGCTCTAGAACGTCCTTACCTGAAAATTTATAATACTCGGTCTGACCCGAGCATTACATCAAAGTAACACCCGGGTCAGGCTGGAAACCAGCGTGAGTAAACTCATCTAACATGAAATACCAATACATAGAACTCATTTAAATCCTGGGTAACTTATCAATTTACAACTTCACAAGTTGTTATAAACATCACTTATTTCACACATCAATTTCTAAGTATTAAAGCTTAGATCAAATGGTCCAGTTTACTTAAACCATTCCATTTCAGCCTATTGATTTCACATATCAATCTATAAAGGATCGAAGTGGTTTCGGGTATTTACTAATACTCGACTCCGGCCTCTTCGAATCCAATGTCATCTAAAACCCAGTTATCCAATTAAATACAACTTAACTTTAATTGTCGGATAACACTTTTACACAGCAATTCCTAATTGATTAATAATCACATTATATCGTCCATCGAACATATCATATCACAAAGCAATTTATAACAGTGATATCAACCAATTCAAAGTACCTATCATCATTCAATCAATAATAAGCAAGATTGATAACTTCCATTAATTTCATTAATTAATTAATGATCCTCTAATTTCTTTCATTAGCAAATTATTCTTTAATTTCATTTAATAACTAACCTTTAACTTAATTTCATTCATTAATCAACCTTGATTAATCACAATCAATAATTAACTTCCCTTAATCACTTCATCAATTTAATCAACTTCTTGATTAATTATATTAATAAATCCTTTAATTACACTGAGTAATTATCACTTAATTACTTCCACCAAATAATTATCCTTTAATTACTTCCCATCAAGTAATTTCCATTTATTAATTACATTCAGTAATTATCCATTAATTACTTCACTAAGTAATCACACCTCATTAATTACCTTAAGTAATTATACTTAACCCAACTTCAAATGATTACCTTTAATTAATTAAATAAAATTAACCACATTTAACTTTATTAATTACACTGAGTAATTAATTACTTTAATTACTTCATTAAGTAATTATTCATAATAATTCTTTTTTTATTAAGTAATTAACCTCTCAATTACTTATTACTTAATTATTTCTTAATTGGTCAACCTTGATTAATCAATCCATAATTAAGTGATCATCTATACTTAATTAACTTCACAAATTAATTTATCTTAATTTAATTACCCAAATTAAATATCTTAGTTAATTAAGTAATTATGCTTTAATTACCTAATTTAATAATACATTATTAAGATAAATCATTCATTTACATTAACCCTTGATTAAATTAAACTTAATGTATGAATTTGATTTATTTTAAATCATCATCCTTTATTAAAGTTAAATACTTTTTACTTAAATTTTAATTATATTTCAACAATTATATTTAAGTTGAAATCATTTATAAACTAATTACAAAAGTACTCTAATGTAATAGGTATATAAATCAAAAATTATTTTTAAAACAAGATTTGAAAACTTTAAATACATACTTGAAATAAATTCGAATTTGTTTAAAACATCATTACAAGCTTGCATCGGGTTCGACCCACCTTTGACTCGAGACCAGACCCGAGTTTCCCTTCCTCTTCCTATAATTTATCACAGTTTTAAATTTTTTAAAAAAAACATGTATCAGGAAATCATTAGTGGAAACACTTGATGCCCCACTCGTGCCAAAACACAACCACCCGAGACAATCAGAATTCCTCTTCTTCCTTCCCTCACATTCCCTTCCTTCAAAACATAAGACACGGAGACACACTGATAACCGTCCACCTGCACACCTAATGTCGCTACTCCATCCGATGTTGCTATCTCCAACAAGTCCACGTTGATGAGCTAGAATACCCCGACCATCCAGTTTCACAAAGACAAGCAAAAATTTGGAAACAAGAAATTCGCGACATTCCCCAAAGAAAACGATTACATCAACCTTCCTCACGCCACTGTCACCACCCACCAGAAGCCATGACCCTCCACCCGAAGCTCTGGCCGACACTCATCTTCATATTCCCATCAACTAGAACCCTCCGATCTCTTCACGACTCCGGAATAGTTCGTCGAACACTTCTCCCCCAAAACGTACTCCTAACCCTAAACCTTCGCCAATCCTTCACTATGGTGCACTAAAAATTTAATCACCATTTTTCTCCTAATCGCGACCCATTAAGTCTCCTTTGACCAAAGTTTCATGGTCCAGAAACACGGCATTCGCCAGAATTCGAACAATATACTAAATCCGTTCAACTCAACACTTACCAACAACCACTTGCTTAAAAATCTAGAAACCAACATTAATATTCATGATTTTCCATTTCGAACACAATCATGCAATCAATACCTAAGATTGAATCTAAATTTTTTTAACCCAAAAAGGGATTTCACTGTAAATTATAAAGTTCCAAAATCAATAATTAATTTAAATTCCAGAACTTAATTTTAGTAGTAATATAACAGGATTTCAAACATTTTTCATTTATAAATTATAGGCTATCAATGATTTTATGATGATATAATCGATTTTGAAGAAATCAACCCTGTAAGAAAAACAACGGAGCCTCAATTCGTATACATACAGGCATTATATAGGCATCAAATACACATATACATGCATTCATTCACTTCAATTCAAGCATTTCAGGTAACAACATCAATTTTTTTTTAATATATGTTTGCTCACCTGGTACTTTGAAGAACAGAGAATCCCCCTCCTTTCTTTTCCTTCTTTTTTTTAAACTGAAAGTTGCTTTTTCTTATAAAACCTGGGTCTTGATTTTAGATTTGAAACTGCAAAAAAAAAATTTAAATCTGAAACTATAATTTGACGTTGATGTAACAGAGGAAGTTTCAGAAAAATTGAAAACTGCACCCTGGTATTTTGATTTCTGAAACTTGTATTGCTTGAATTTAAGAACTAAAATGCTTCTCGCTTGATTTGCTTACTGAGTTGTTGAATTGGCCTGTTTGATGATTTGAACTTGAATGTTAACTTACCTGATCTGAAGCTTGATCTATAGATTTTTTTTCAGAGTGGAGCTTAATCTTAATTTAGCTTTTGAGAGATAAAGAGAGGATTTGAGAAATAAATAAATAAAAAACTGGTTTCTCTAATTCTTTTCCAAAAAGAAAATTATTCTTACCATTTGTTAACCTAAGCTACACATGGTTAATGCTTATAAACTTTAACCTACAAATGTTAAATTACATTTCTAAAATTCTTATACTTGTTCAATACTTGTCTTATTGTTTAACAAATGTTTAATATCTTTTAAGTTGCTTACTCTTGTATTAATTCCATGTTTTCAAATGTTTACATATGCTTATCTACATTAATAAATATTTATATTAAATTTAAAATTTTAGTTTAATTCTTAAAAATATCTTAAGTGTATTAATACTTATTCACCAATTTACAATTAAAAAGACAATGATAAAAATTTCAATTATACTTTTATATTAAATTTTCTATTGAGAAATTTACTTTCCTTAATTTATATAAAATGTTTTAAAGAAAATAATATAAACAAATTATATTATGATGAAATCATATATATATATATATATATATATATATATATATATATTTTGTATCCAATTTATTTTAAGATCTTTTACTCTTTCAATTTCCAATTCAAATTCAAATTTCAATTCAACATACAATCTAAAAAAACAAATAAACAAATACCAATTCAATTTGTAAATTATGATTCCATTAGAAATCTATTTATACCTATAAATAACACATTATTATTATAGTTTGAAAATACCTATTTCGCCAAAATAATTACACTAGAAAAATTATCAAATCAATACTTATTCAAGTACATAATTTAAATTACCAGAATTGTTTGTTTAACCTATAAATCGGTATTTCTACTGATTAACCCAGTTCATTTATCAATTACAGATATTCTAAAATTTGGGTTATCACATTCCTTCCCCCTTTGAACCTTTTCGTCCCCGAAAAGGAACGAAGCCAGAATTTATTAAAAATTATCCTTTAAACCCCTATAATTATAAACTCCCTTTTATTCAAAACTTGAAAACACTTTAAAATCTATATAATATTACCATAATAGTTTTATAAAAATACTTTTTATAACTCGATGTTTCAACACGTCCATTCTTGTTCTCACAGAAATTCGGTCATACGTTGATCAGGCGTAGGACTGAAAATCTATAAGTACTTAGCAGACCCATTTCAACATCCAGTAAAAATATTTGGAAAATAATTTTATTAAAAATATCGAAAAAAAATTTAAATCGAGGAAATATCTTTGGTGAGAATGCTCTGGAAATCATCACCTCCATCCGTGGTCATAGTTACATTCCAGGGTTACGTTGCCATCGCAGCAAAAGTCCATGTAACTGCAGGCTCTTCGCGGCGTCTCGATTACGCCATGGAACCCACAACAGATCGCAGTTACATTCCAGGGTTACGTTGCCATCACAGCAAAAGTCCATGTAACTGCAGGCTCTCAGCGGCCTCTGATTTTCGCTGTCGAAATAAAACTTCCCCACTCCTACACAGGTCGCAGTCTACCGATATAAAATCAAGCGCAGACTATTGGCTCTCAGCGGCACACACGACTTTCGCTATGTTACATAGGTCGCGGTCTACCGATATAAAATCAAACGCAGACTGTTGGCTCTCAGCGGCACACACGACTTTTGCTATGTTACATAGGTCGCAGTCTACTGATATAAAATCAAACGCGGACTGTTGGCTCTCAGTGGCACACACGATTTTCACTATGGTATATTCTACTCATAACCCCCAGGAATTAGTTTTGTCCGGACTCCTCACAGGATCAACTTTAGAACCCCCCCTTGGGGCTCAAGGCAGCACCACCCGGTGGTAATCATGAGAATTCATTTTAAGGGAGCACCTTTTTTCCCAGAGCCATCATCAAAACATTTTATACTAGTATGATCTCATACAAAGCTCCTTTACACAAAATCGATTATTCTAAAATCGATAATTCTCAAATAGGCTTTCCAAATTCTCATATTGATTTTACCCAAAAATCAAAAGCCTTTCCCAAATCCAAAGGTTCCCAAAACCTTTCTAAAATCCTCATAAGATCCTTTATATATATATATATATATATAATTTTTGAAATTTTGGATCATTTCAAACTTGTATAAAACTCCTTTTATACTTCAAAACACCTTCAAAATCCTTTTCTTCTGGCAATAAATTCAATAAGGAGAGATTTATCTTATACATAACAAAGATATATAACTTTATTTATTCCATTTCTATTCACATTCACCTTGATTTTCATTCACTTACTCACAATTGCTTCAATCCATTTGGATTATCACCTCTATTCTTATCTCGATTGGGTATTTAACCAATAACAGTTTGGACTCCGACCAGTTTATTTAGAAAATAGCTTGAAAAATCTAAAAATAGATAAGTAGTTGGAAAATAATTATTAGTTTACAAAATAGCTGTAAAATAGTTAACTAATTATAAAATAGTTGAGAAATAGCTAAATAGTTTCAGAAATTTTAGATAATTGCAAAATAGTTGTAAAATAATATTTAATTTATAACATAGTTGAAAAATAGTAATTAGTTTATAAACAGTTGAAAAATGGTTAAATAGCTCCAAAAATAATTGTAAAACAAGTATAAAATAAGTTAGCTTTAAAAAGAAAGGTTGTATATATTTAATAGCTTGGAAGAATAAATTTATATTTAAAACAATTTATATTGAAACTAATCCAGAGTCAAACTGTTCACTTTTCCAACAATTCAATTTAAATTTCCACTTCCGTTTAAATTGACCCAAATTCCACATTGAATAATCTTCAATTTCCATTGAAATTGATTTAATCCCAATTCAGGTTGAATCAATCCTGATTTATTTCCCAATTTAAATCAAATTTTATTTGATTTTAAACCTGTTCACTTCAATTATAATTTCAAATTATTCCAATCAATTTTGGACTATTATCAATTGAACGACTTCAATTTCAAATCATTTCAATTTAATCCAATCCAAACTTTCCATTGAAATTTTTAAACTTACACACCTTCAATCTCAAATCCAATTAATTCAAATCAGATTCAATTTGAACTCATTCAATTTCAATCTCAATTTTAAACCATCTCGAATTATATAAATTCGATTTAATACTTCAAATGTTGAATTAATTTCTTTAAATCAATTTTCCTTTAAAGTTTTTAAACAATTCAATTCCGAGTCCAAATTTCAAAATTCCATTTTAAATTATCTTTACTTAACTCATTGCAAGGTTCAAGTAAGAGTTTCAAAAAAACAAAAATTTACAAATTTATTTCTTAACATTCAAATCTTAAGTTCAAAGGAATTCCATATCTCAATTTTAAATTTAAGTTAAATTTTATTTATCCTTATAATGAATATATCACCACACTTCACTTCTCATTCATTTAAACAAATCCAGTTCAAATTTAAAGATTTTTAATATCAATAGGATGATATCATCCAATTCATTTTAAAACATCCATAAACTTCCAATTTCCAGATCTCAAACCCATTTTGAGATCACACAATCTCCCAATTCAAATTAACCATTTAACTTCCCAAGTTAAATCCCAACTTCATCTTGAAATTTCCAAATCAGGTTGACCATTCCAACTTATTTAACTTTTTCCCAAGTTAAACTCAATTCACTTAATCCAGTCAACCTTACCCAAATTGAACTTCCATTTCAAATTTTAAACTTCTCATAAATAATCTTCCCACTTATTAAGTTCAAAAACTTACCACTTTGGGTATCATATCTCATTCCAAATTTAAAACTCAATATTTAGAGTTTATTTCAAATCATCTTTGATATTATGTATATCCACAAATATACATAATTACTTCTTGGTTCACCAAGCCAAATTTTCAAAATTTAAACCACCCTTGGTTTTGATTCAAACAAATTCTTTTAAAGTTTACAAAAAACTTCTTATTCTAGAATAAGATTACATTCAAAATAGTTTGAATAATATTATTTCCTTTAAATTTTTGAATTTTTTTTCAAATGTTTAAATTTAGAATTCAGAACTTCACAATTTGAAACCCACTTCAAATTACATGTCACGTTTATTTAAAGGTTACCCCTTTAAAACATTTTATTTTACTTACTCATTAACACACATTTTATTATTAAACATGACAATTATTTATGATAATAACCTAGATTATCATCTCTGAAAACCAATTCATTATTATCTTATTCTGAAACTCTTTCCCAAATTCAAGATTTTAATTTCCGTTTGAATTTATTTCAAACTTATCTTTATTCATTTTCCATTACAATTTGGTTGTATTTCTATTATTTCTTAATTTAATTCCAGTAATTTAACAACCAATTTCCTTAATATTTATTAGAAAGAAATATTGCTTTATATATCAAAATATATTTTTATATAAAATCATTTAAAATCTTTATATAAGAAAATAACAAGTAGCTCTCATATAAATATACTCAACTCATCCTAGGGTACCTCTCACCCTATCCTTAATGAGTAATCCCACTAGAGCCAAGGTTCTCGCTTCACCTGGCTCTGATACCAAATGTAACGACCCGGAAATTTCAATCTCGAAAATTCCAGATAGTTATGAAATAGCAGAAGAGATAGGAGAAAAAGAAGAAATAGAAACACCAAAACATAGAAGCCTCACATTCGCAGCGGATCAAAATATAATATCACATAAATAATAGTTATACAAAGGAACACTGAACTTGTCAAATTACACTTTAATATATCAGAGTTACAACATATTTACAAACACAGCACAGATAAATCAATCTTTTTCAGATACTAAATACATCACAGCAGAAACTCTCCATACGTTCCTGCTCTTCAACTCGCCTCCAGAGCTCCAAAACGTGCTTACCTGAAAATCTGTAATACTCGATCTGACCCGATCATTACATCAAAGTAACACCCAGGTCAGGCTGGAAGCCAGCGTGAGTAAACTCATCTAGCATGAAATACCATGGCATAGAACTCATTTAAATCCCGGGTAACTTATCAATTTACAACTTCACAAGTTGCTATAAACATCACTTATTTCACACATCAATTTCTAAGTATTAAAACTTAGATCAAATGGTCCAATTTACTTAAATCATTCCATTTCAGCCTATTGATGTCACATATCAATCTATAAAGAATCGAAGTGGTTTCAGGTATTTACTAATACCCGACTCCGGCCTCTTCGAATCCAGTGTCATCTTAAACCAAGTTATCCAACTAAATACAACTCAACTTTAATTGTCGGATAACACTTTTACACGACAATTCCTAATTGATTAATAATCACGTTATCATCGTCCATCCAACATATATATCACAAAGCAATTTCTAACAGAGATATCAACCAACTCAAAGTACCCATCATCATTCAATCAATAATAAGCAAGATTGATCACTTCCATTAATTTGGTTAATTAATTAATGATCCTCTAATTACTTTCATTAGTTAATTATTCTTTAATTTCATTTAATAATTAACCTTTAACTTAATTTCATTCATTAATCAACCTTGATTAATCACAATCAATAATTAACTTCCCTTAATTACTTCATTAATTTAATCAACTTCTTGATTAATTATATTAATAAATCCTTTAATTACATTGAGTAATTATCACTTAATTACTTCCATCAAATAATTATCCTTTAATTACTTCCCATCAATTAATTTCCTTATATAAATTACATTCAGTTATTATCCATTAATTACTTCACTAAGTAATCACATCTCATTAATTACCTAAAGTAATTATACTTAACCCAACTTCAAATGATTACCTTTAATTAATTAAACTTAATTAATTAAATAATATTAACCACATTTTACTTTATTAATTACATTGAGTAATTAATTTCTTTAATTACTTCATTAAGTAATTATTCATAATAATTATTTTTCTATTAAGTAATTAACCTCTCAATTACTTATTACTTAATTATTTCTTAGTTGGTCAACCTTGATTAATCAATCCTTAATTAAATGATTATCTATACTTAATTAACTTCACAAATTAATTTATCTTAATTTAATTACCCAAATTAAATATCTTAGTTAATTAAGTAATTATACTTTAATTACCTTATTTAATAATACATGATTAAGATAAATCATTTATTTACATTAACCCTTAATTAACTTAAACTTAATGTTTGAATTCGATTTATTTGAAATCATCATCCTTTATTATAGTTAAATACTTTTTACTTAAATCTTAATTATATTTCAATAATTATATTTAAGTTGCAACCATTTATAAACTAATTACAAAAGTACTCTAATGTAATAGGTATATAAATCAAAAATTATTTTTAAAACAAGATTTGAAAACTTTAAATCCATACTTAAAAAATTTGAATTTGTTTAAAACATCATTACAAGCTTGCTTCGGGTTCGGCCCGCCTTTGACTCGAGACCAAACTCGAGTTTCCCTTCCTCTTCCTCTTCCTTTAATTTATCACAATTTTAAATTTAGAAAAAAAACATGTATCAGGAAATCATTAGTGCAAAAACATGATGCCCCACTCGTGCCACAACACAACAACCGAGACAATCAGAATTCTTCTTCTTCCTTCCCTCACATTCTCTTCCTTCGAAACATAAGACACGGAGACACACTGATAACCGTGCACCTGCACACCTAATGACGCTGCTCCGTCCGATGCTGCTACCTCCAACAAGTCCACGTTGATGAGATAGAATACCCGACCATCCAGTTTCAAAACGAAAAACAAAAATTTGGGAACAAGAAATTCACGACATTCCCCAAAAGAAAACGATTACATCAACCTCCCTCACGCCGCTGTCACCACCCACCAGAAGCCATGACCCTCCACCCGAAGCTCCGGCCGACACTCATCTTCATTTTCCCATCAACCGAAACCCTCCGTTCTCTTCACGACTCCGGAATAGTTCATCGAACACTTCTCCCTCAAAACGTACTCCTAACCCTAAACCTTCGCCAATCCTTCACTATGGTGCACTAAAAATTTAATCACCATTTTTCTCCTAATCTCGACCCATCAAGTCTCCTTTGACCAAAGTTTCATGGTCCAGAAACACGGCATTCGCCAGAATTCGAACAATATACTAAATCCGTTCAACTCAACACTTACCAACAACCACTTGCTTAAAAATCTAGAAACCAACACTAATATTCATGATTTTCCATTTCGAACACAATCATGCAATCAATACCTAAGATTGAATCTAAATTTTTTTAACCCAAATAGGGATTTCACTGTAAATTATAAAGTTTCGAAATCAATAATTAATTTAAATTCCAGAACTTATTTTTAGTAGTAATATAACAGGATTTCAAACACTATTCATTTATAAATTATAGGCTATCAATGATTCTATGATGATATAATGGATTTTTGAAGAAATCAACCCTGTAAAAAAAACAACAGAGCCTTAATTCGTATGCATGCATGCATTATATAGGCATCAAATACACATATACATGCATTCATTCACTTCAATTCAAGCATTTCAGGTAACAACATCAATTTTTTTTAATATATGTTTACTCACCTGGTACTTTGAAGAACAGAGAATCCCCATCCTTTCTTTTCCTTCTTTTTTTTTTAAACTGAAAGTTGCCTTTTCTTATAAAACTTGGGTCTTGATTTTAGACTTGAAACTGCAATTATTATTTTTTGAATCTGAAACTATAATTTGACTTTGATGTAACAGAGGAAGTTTCATAAAAATTGAAAATTGCACCCTGCTATTTTGATTTCTGAAACTTGTATTGCTTGAATTTAAGAACTGAAATGCTTCTTGCTTGATTTGCCTACTGAGTTGTTGAACTGGTATGTTTGATGATTTGAACTTGAATGTTAACTTACTTGATCTGAAGCTTGATCTGTTGTTTTTTTTACAAAGTTGAGCTTGATCTTAATTTAGCTTTTGAGAGATGAAGAGAGGATGTGAGAAATAAAAAGAAAAAAAACCGGTTTCTCTAATTCTTGTCCAAAAAGAAAATTATTCTTGCCACTTGTTAACCTAAGCTACACATGGTTAATGCTTATAAACTTTAACCTACAAATGTTAAATTACATTTCTAAAATTCTTACACTTGTTTAATACTTGTTTTCTTGTTTTACAAATGTTTAATATCTTTTAAGTTGCTTAATCTTGTATTAATTCCATGTTTTCAAATGTTTACATATGCCTATCTACATTAATAAATATTTATATTAAATTTAAAAGTTTAGTTCTATTCTTAAAAATATCTTAAGTGTATTAATATTTAAATTACCCCCCCCTCCCTTTATATTCACCAATTTACAATTAAAAAGGAAATGATGAAAATTTCAATTATACTTTTATATTAAATTTTATATTGAGAAATTTACTTTCCTTAATCTATGTAAAATATTTTAAAGAAAATAATATAAACAAATTATATTATGATGAAATCATATATATATATTTTGTATCCAATTTATTTTAAGATCTTTTACTCTTTTAACTTCCAATTCAAATTCAAATTTCAATTCAACATACGATCTAAAAAAACAAATAAGCAAATACCAATTCAATTTGTAAATGATAATTCCATTAAAAATCTATTTATACCTATAAATAACACATTATTATTATAGTTTGAAAATACCTATTTCGCCAAAATAATTACACTAGAAAAATTATCAAATCAATACTTATTCAAGTACATATTTTAAATTACTAGAATTGTTTATTTAACCTATAAATCAGTATTTCTACTGGTTAACCCAGTCAATTTATCAATTACAGATATTCTAAAATCCAGGTTATCACATTAATATTAATTAATTATTTTAGAAAGCAATTAAGAATGATTAACTTTTTAATTCTAATTAGAGTTTGGATTACTTAATGATTAAGTGATAAATAAATGGTAATGAATTACTTAAGTTAATTAATGAATGATTAATAGTTAATTAATTAAGGAATTTAATTTAGAATGAATAATTGATCAACTAAGTAATTAGTAATTAATAAATGGGCAATTAAGTTTTATTAATTAATAATTAAGTTATTAATTAATGATTGAGGGAATTTAATTAAGTAATTAAGATTTAATAATTGATTAAGAAATGATTTATTAATTAAATAATTTGAAATGGAATAAGTAATTAATTGATAATTAAATGATTAATTAAAAGAGGTTAAGTAATTAATTCTTAAGTAATTTAATTTAAAGTGAATTAATTACAATAAGAATTTAAGATGATTGCGTATGAATGTAGTATAAGTAGAATATCTGATTTGTGATATTTATTTGATGATATTCTGTTATGTTTCTTTAATATGCTCCTGATATATCTATGATGATTGTGTACGATTTATTTGTGATAAATGCTATGTGAATTCAATTGTTGAAATTTAAATTGTTTAAACTAATTAAACAATTTGGCCTTTAAAATGGTGTTTTGATTTCGATGAGACCGGGATCGGGTGTCATTTATGATTATCCGCAAACCACATCGATCCAAATTAAATGTTCGGTCGTGAATTCTCAAGTGAAGATCGAGATGGTGTTTTAGAATTCAAGCGTCATCGTCGTTGACTCTGAGGGTGATTCCAAAACGAGTGTAACGAGATAATGCCTTCAGTTTCGTTCAAACCCGGAACGAACTTGTATGGATTGAATGCTTTCAGCACATCGTCAGGCGGACGATGAGCATTCTAAGAGATATGCTCTGTAAAGGTAATCGCAGCCTCATGCCTTATCAACCGCGAATGGCTAAAATAGGGGATGTGCAGCAAGGTTAGGCGGGTCATGCCCAAGCAAGACAAGATATACCCCAGTCTTGATGTCCCTTTTTATTTCGGCTGTGTGGGGCAGTTGATTGCAACAACTGCCGGGGTTATCTTGTTCGGGACAGTTCAGTAAGGAATGGTTTCGACCTTGTGTTGCAGGAGAGTTAGGATGGCTCCTCGGTACGGTGATCTAGGCCACGTATTGTGACGGGTAGTACCCAATAGCCTTGCCACTGATGAAAACCCATTTTCCTTACAAGACCCTACGGTTTTGATTTGTATTACCCACTTTTGTGGCTAGTAGTTGGAATTCAATGAACGTAATAATTTCGGCTATTTTCTATTTACTTGAAAACCCTAGGCACTATTATAGTATCATTAGATTTCCTATGAAAATGTTTTGGTTGGCGTAAGGTAAAAACTTTCCCGTGTTTATTTGTGGGAAGTCTTACGTGATACCTTTATTTTCAAATGTTTTTCAAAGTTAAACAACTTTAAACCATTTACTCATACCAGATCCATGTCTGACCCGGAGTTTATATTTTTATTTTTCATAAACTCTTGGTTTTTATGAGTAGCCCAGTGATAGGTTTGGATTGTTGAGTTCTGGAGGAGCTTGGAGCAGGAGTCTAGACGTATGTATCTATCTAGTTCCGATGTGTTAGTTGATGTATGCTGTATCTCTGGTGTATGTAGTAACAGATGTATATATGACCGTCATGTGTATTGATATTGTATAACTCTGATATATGTAAAAACTATGTAATAGTTATGTGATGTATTATATTTTGTTCCATTCCGCTGTGAGATTCTGATGTTGTTATTTCTTTCTTTCTATTCTTTTCTATTTCTATCCCTTTCTTTTCTTATTTGATGATACGTCTTTCTATGAGTAGAAGGGCGGGTCGTCACAGTTGGTATCAGAGTGCTAGGTTGAGCGAATACCTAGGCTCTTGAGTGATTCCTTTCTTGAGAGAGCGTTTTTGTAATTTTGATATATATACACACACATTAATTTCTACCCATTTGTTGGGTTACCTATTATGGTTTTCCAATATAGGTTATAAAGGTAAAAAGGGTAGTGGTGTGTGTAACACGACTACCAATGGTTGGAGTTTGAATGTTTGAGGTTGGAGGTGTATCTGTCGAGACTGTAGACCTACTACCGTCTCGAGGAAACTTTGGGTGGTGTAAGTATTTCATCGATCTCTGAAGGAAACCTGTTAAGGTTCAGAGTTCATCTTTAAATTGTAAGTTTGGATGATCTAGAGTTTGGATCTGTTGGTTGGATAGAAGCAGGTCGTGATATCTTGATATCTCAGGATGTAGTAGCTGTGTGTTGAGACACAGTGACTATAGATGTCTCTGAAGATGTTTCTTTGGAACAATATAAGGAAGTATGTTTGCTTCGGTATTGTGGCTAAGTTCAGTAGGATGTTTCTGTTTGGTTCGAGGTTCGAGTTTCTCAAAGAGCTTTGGATAGGAAGTTTTTGGGCATCTAGGTCGGCAATGTAGCTCGAAGTGTTCTGTGTGCTGTCGAGAAGATTTTCTGGCTTAGCAGTTTTCTTGAGGTAATTTCAGAAACAGCAGAGTAGTTCCATTTCTTCGATGGATTGGCTCGATAAGTACAAGGCAGTTCTGAATTGTGTTGAGAGAGCAGATTCATTGGAAACTGATTTGAGTAGAATTGCCAGAGTGTCGTGTGATAATTCTAGAATTCACTTGAGTAGTATTTTGCATGGAGTTGAGACTTCTCAATAGAAAATTAAAGAGATCGATGTGGTCCAAGATTTTTCTGATGTATTCGAGGAAGTTAAGTGTCTACCTCCCCACTGAGTGATAGAGTTTCATATTTATTTGATTACAGGAGCAGTGGCAGTGATTCAGCCTAGTAGGAGAATGGCTCCTCGAGAGAGAGAGAGAGAAGAGTTAGTTAAGCAGACTCAGGATCTTTTGGAGAAGGGATTGATTAGGCCTAGTTTTTCTTACTGGGATTCTACTGCGGTGGTTGTCACCAAATCGGATGGATCCCTAGGGTTCTGTGTGGATTATCGAGAATTGATTTGTTCTGGTCTATTCTAAGTATGAAGAAGGGCATAAGCAGCATTTGAGAGTTGTGTTGGAGACACCGAGGAGACATGTTTTGAAGCGAAGTTCTCTAAGTGTCATTTTTAGAAATTGGAAGTCCCGTATTTTGTGGGGATTAGCTGGCTACTATAGGAAGTTTATCAAGGATTACTCCAAGGTTTTCTTCACATCTGACCAAGCTGACAAGGAGAGGAGCTAAATTCAAGTGGACACCCCAGTGTAAAGAAGCTTTTCAGGAATTGAAGATGAGGCTAACCAGTGCACCAGTACTTGCTATTCCGGATGGAAAGAACAAATTGGAGGTTTATACAGATGCTTGTATAGATGGTCTGGGAATAAGTTTGATGTAGAAGGGAAGAGTAATTGCGTATGCAAGTCAGCAATTAAAGCCACATGAGAGAAACTACGCTACGCATGATTTTGAGTTGTTAGCCATTGTTTTTGCTTTGAATATTTGGAGACATTATCTCTTGGGAGAGAAGTTTGAGTTATTCACGGATCACAAACCATTGAAATATCTTTTCTCTCAAAAGGATCTTAATCTGAGGCAGCAGCGATGGATCGAGTTTCTGGCATCCTATGATTTGGATATTCTGTATACCCTGCGAAGGCGGATGTAGTGGCCGATGCTCTTAGCAGGAATGTAGTTTTGTCTCTTTTGGAAGTTGTTCCATCTCTGCAGGACAGAATTATAAGTAAGCAAATGAAGGATAGATCTTTTGAGGAACTAATTCTTGGAACTAAGAATGGAGGGTATTTTGATTTCAAGATGGATGATCAAGGTGTTTTGAGGATTAATGGTCGTTTGTATGTGCCTAATATAGATGATTGAGGCAAGAAGTTTTAGCTAAGGGTCAACGCTCCAGACTGAATATTCATCCAGGAATTTCTAAGATGTACAAAGATATGAGAAGAATTTTCTGGTGGCCGAGTATGAAGTGGATGTAGTTGCTTTCGTTAATAGTTGATCTATCTGTCAGCATGTGAAAGGAGATCAGTAGAAGTCAGCCGGGTTGTTGCAGCCTTTGGAAATACCGGGATGGAAATGGAAGATGATTTCGAAGGATTTCATCGACGGTTTACCTTTGAACCAAGAAAGGAAATGATGGTGTATGGGTTATGGTGGATCGTTTAACAAGAGTGCCCATTTTATACCCGTTAAGGAAACTCGTACGGCAGTTTCTTTGGCAGAGATTTTCTTGAGGGAAATAGTCCAATTGCAAGGTGTTCCTGTTAGCTTAGTAAGTGATCGTGATCCTATCTTTACCAGCAAATTCTGGGAGGCTCTGCAATCAGCTATGGGAACAAGTTTGAGATTGAGTACATCCTAACATCGTCAGACAGATGGACTAATGGAGAGACTGAATCGTATTCTAGATGATATGTTGTGAGCTTGTGCTTTGGATTTTGGTGGATCTTGGGAAGACCATCTTCATTTGGTAGAATTCTCC
This sequence comes from Allium cepa, assembly GCA_030765085.1. Lineage (NCBI taxonomy): Eukaryota > Viridiplantae > Streptophyta > Magnoliopsida > Asparagales > Amaryllidaceae > Allium > Allium cepa. Next base: position 838,712,139 of record CM060935.1, on the reverse strand, counting down.
TATAATAACCGTTACCAAGCGAGTATTAAGATGGCTCCTTATGAAGCTCTTTATGGAAGGCCGTGTAGATCCTCATTCTGTTGGATAGAGTCGAAAGATCGTCTTGTGCTTGGTCCAGATTTGATTGTGAAGCATCTGCTAAAGTTGAGCTTATCAAGAGAAGAATGAGAGCTGCTCTGGATCGTCAGAAGACCATTGGAATTTGAGATTAGTGATTCAGTTTTTGTTAAAGTTTCCCCTATTAAAGGAGCTATTAGATTCAGAAAGACGGGAAAACTTGCCCCGAGATATATTGGTCCATTTTGGATATTGGAAAGGATTGGTGCTGTAGCTTACAGAGTTGAATTGCCAGAACGGATGTCTGGAATTCAAAATGTATTCCATGTATCCCATCTTAGGAAATTTGTTCAATGATCCATCATTGGTTGTAGAACAGTAGTCTAGGAAGATTAGGAAGTCGAGCCGAATTTGATTGTGGTCAGGAATGCAGTTCGGATTGTTGATCAAGACGATAGGCAACTTAGGAGTAAGGTAGTGAAGCTTGTCAAAGTGCAGTGGGGCGAGGAACCCAGAAATTGCACCTGGGATACTCTAGATAGTTTTAGGAAAGCTTATCCAGATTTATGTCCAGGTAACTAGTGATGTTTGTTAGGACAGATTGTTTGGTTGTTTGCTCAGGTATGAATGATATGTATGATATGGTTGGTATAACAGCTTTTGAATTATCTTTTGTTTTAAATTTCGGGGACGAAATTCTTTTAAGGGGGAAGGAATGTAACGACCTTGGATTTTGGCCCTATTTATTTTAATAAATATTTAATCTAATTAAATAAAAAGTAAATTGGCCATTTAAAATGAATAAATCTTTTGAAATAATTGCCATTTGTTTATATAGATTGTATTTTTGAAAAGGAAAATTGATTTTGAAAATTTAAAACAAATCTCTTAAATAATATTTAAAATAAAATCTATCTTATATAATTGAATTAAAATATTTTGTCTTGTTAACATTTGATATAAAAATATATGTATGGATAATAATGTTTGAAATAGAATCTAATTCTATCAATACAAAATATAATTATAAGTAAGTTTTACTTATGAATATAATTTAAATATTGATAGTTAAAATACAGATAGAAATAAATATAAGTATAAAATATAAGTAAATATGAACATAATTTAAATAATGATTGTCAAAATAGAAATACAACATAAGTTGAAGTTTTGCAAGTACAAAATATAAAATAAAACAAGACAAACATTTGCATATGAAGTAAGCAAGAAAATAATAAAAAAATTATTTACATACAACATATCTTCATTCACAAGAGTATAAGACCTGACAACCATGAATATTGAAGTTCAGCTAGAAGTTAACACAAATGTTTTATACAAAAATGTCTTCATTTACAAGCCAAACATCTCTAAAACAAAATATATCTTCTTATACAAGCCATGCCTACCTGCAAAGTGTACATTCACATACAAATTACCTATATACACAGAAAACATAATTATAGCATGTAAACATATTTGGGAAGCAAGGCATTTAATTACTATCATCTCAGCCAACATTGTCATTTCAAATATTTATAAAAATCTGATCAAGCTAAAAACAAAATGAAGAAAACAGCTGACCAGTTAAGCCTTCCTTCATACATCTTATTATCTTCTATATATATAAGTATGCATCTGCTTTTTAGTTCGTTCAGTAACTTATAAAAAAAGAAGAAGAAGCAAACTCAAATTAAATTCGATGCAAAAACATGAATTCAAGGTAGATTCAATTACAGGGTTTCAAATAATCAAATTTTTTCTCTGTTCACAGTGTCTTCAGGTGAGTAAACAAAGATTTTTAAAGTTTAAGTTAACTAAAATAGTTCATGATTCATTAACAATATAGTTTGTACATGCTTTATCTTTGAATATAATTCTGTACATATATAGGTCACTCTGCATATTGTTCTTCTCTGTTATGGATCAGGGTTGATTATCATTCAAATTTAATTTGTTTCCAACTGAAACATTGTATAGTTTTCATTTTTTTTCCATCAATCAAGATGTTTAATCCTCAAACAAGATTTTCCAAGCTGATTAAATATGTTAGTGAATTATTCCTACTGGAAACTTTGATTACAGAAAATCAAATACTACTTTGATGAATTCGATTGTCATGAAAAGCTAATTCAAGTTCATAGTATGAATTCTTACTGCAAAAAGATGATTTTTAAAAAAATTGCATTTTTACCAGTGCAGTTTGAATTCGATTTTTAGCTTAGTATTCTCAGAGAAGTTTGAATTTGAACAAAAATTGCATTTTTACCAATTACAGATTATTGATCCAATAATAAATGTTGAAATTTGGGATTAAGCAAGTATAAACACTTGTGATTACATGAAAATTATCAGAAGATTTTTCTATTGCGCGAAATTCAGATACGAGATCATCTTAGGGTTTTAGTTGGAGTTCTTGTTCATGTCTGTAACAAGGCGTGTTTGTCTCCTTCACGTGATCGAGCTTCGCGTAACTTTGGGAAAGGGTTTCTTAGAGTGTTGTCGAGGTGTGGACGAATTTTAGGCGACTCCGGTGGTCTGTGCGGCAGTGACGAGGTGAATTTGTGGCGTGGATTGAGCTTCAGGTTTCATACAGTGTGCTAAATTTTCGATCTGAATGTTGGGTGGCGATTTGAGTTGGGTTTTCGTGTTTGTGGGTGATTTGTGACCTGCCGATGACGTTGGGGTTCGTCGGAGCCTAATGGCATCGCCTTGCGCGTGTATGGCATGGCTTTGGTGTCAACGACGTTGAGGTCATGTGTCTCGAGTCGCTACGCGAGAAAGTGATCGAGTTGCTTTGGGTTTAGGTCGAGTTCGAGAGTGAGTTTCCTGGTGCTTTAATTTATGCTTATGTTAAATTTATACTTACTGGAAAACAAATAAAAAAAAGAGAAGAAGAAGAAGTTGCGAGAAGAACAGGGGAGAGTCTCGGGGGAATAGGTGGTGTGACTCAAAGTGTAACTCGAGTTTTAATAGGGGAGTACTCGGGTGGGCTTTTTTTCAATTTGCATTATTATATATGAAAAAAGAAGGTTAAACAAATTGTTTCAACAGGATTTTAAGCATTGTAAATGAAGTAAATGTTTAACAAGTTTAAGTTAAAACTTTATGCAAGTTTTGATTATCTTAATTAATGCTTAACAATGCTTTTAAACTCTTAATTATTTATTTATTTTAATCAAGTTATTACTTTAAGTTAAATGTGAAATTAATTAACATTTATGTTTTTCAGTTAGTAGTAATCTGATTTTCAAAATTTAAAGAAAATTTCTTTTACATGTTAATTAAGATGAATAATTAATATTAATTAATTATTTTAGAAAGAAATTAAGAATGATTAACTTTTTAATTTTAATTAGAGTTTGGATTACTTAATGATTAAGTGATAAATAAATGGTAATTAACTACTTAAGTTAATTAATGAATGATTAATAGTTAATTAATTAAGGAATTTAATTTAGAATGAATAATCGATCAACTAAGTACTTAGTAATTAATAAATGGGTAATTTAGTTTTATTAATTAATAATTAAGTTATAAATTAATGATTAAGGGAATTTAATTAAATAATTAAGATTTAATAATTGATTAAGAAATGATTTATTAATTAAATAATTTGAAATGGAATAAGTAATTAATTGATAATTAAATGATTAATTAAACAAGGTTAAGTAATTTAATTTAAAGTGAATTAATTACAATAAGAATTTAAGATGATTGCTTATGAATGTGGTATAAATAGAATATCTGATTTGTGATATACATTTGATGATATTCTGTGATGTTTTTGTAATATGCTCTTGATATATCTATGATGATTGTGTATGATTTATCTGTGATAAATGTTATGTGAATTCAATTGTTGAAATTTAAATTGTTTAAACTAATTAAACAACTTGGCCTTTAAAATGACGTTTGGATTTCGATGAGACCGGGATCGGGTGTCGTTTATGATTATCCGAAAACCACATCGATCCAAATTAAACGTTAGGTCGTGAATTCTCATGTGAAGATCGAGATGGTGTTTCAGATTGCAAGGGTTATCGTCATTCCCTCTGAGCGTGATTCCAAAATGAGTGTAACGAGATCACGCTTTCGATTTTGTTCGAACCCGTAATGAACTTGTATGGATTGAATGCTTTCAGCACATCGTCAGCCGGACGATGAGCATTCTGAGAGATATGTTCTGTAAAGGTAATCGCAGCCTCAAGCCTCATCAACCGGAAATGGCTAAAACAAGGGATATGCAGCAAGGTTAGGTGGGTTATGCCCAAGAAGGATGAGATATACCCATGTCTAGATGTACCTTTTTATTTCGGCTGTGTGGGGCAGTTGATTGCAACAACTACCGGGGTTATCTTGTTCGGGACTGTTCAGTAAGGAATGGTTCCGGCCTTGTGTTGCAGGGGAGTTAGGATGGCTCCTCGGTACGGTGATCTAGGCCACGTATATCCCTACCATTGATGGAAACCCATTTTCCCTACGAGACCCTACAGTTTTGATTTGTATTACCCACTTTTGTGGCTAGTAGCTGGAATTTAATGAATGTAACAATTTCACCTATTTTCTATTTACTCGAAAACCCTAGACACTATTATACTATCACTGGATTTCCTATGAAAATGTTTTGGTTGGCATAAGGTAAAAACTTTCCCGTATTTATTTGTGGGGAGTCTTACGTGATACCTTTATTTTTAAAAAAAAATCAAAGTTAAACAACTTTAAACCGTTTACTCATACCAGACCCATGTCTGACCCGGAGTTTATATTTTTATTTTTCATAAACTCTTGGTTTTTATGAGTAGCCCAGTGATAGGTTTGGATTGTTGAGTTCTGGAGGAGCTTGGAACAGGAGTCCAGACGTATATATCTATCTAGTTCCGCTGTGTTAGTTGATGTATGTTGTATCTCTGATGTATGTAGTAACAGATGTATATATGACCGTCATGTGTATTGATATTGTATAACTCTGATATATGTAAAAACTATGTAATAGTTATGTGATGTATTATATTTTGTTCCATTCCGCTGTGAGATTCTGATGTTGTTATTTCTTTCTTTCTATTCTTTTCTATTTCTATCCCTTTCTTTTCTTATTTGATGATACATCTTTCTATGAGTAGAAGGGCGGGTCGTCATAGGTAGAAGAGAGAAAAAAACAAATATTTAAATGTAAACATGCGGTCGATACCATGTGGCTATAAAATGGTGCTAAATAAACGGGGGTACTAATCCTAAATACACACACACATATACACAGATACGTGTGTGTGTGTGTGTGTTTGAGTTAGAAAATTAAAACCTTTCACCATTAATTTGTTGTCGAAAGTGGAACATGTCGTTTGCTTGTTGTTTCCTCTTAGAAGCTTATGTTCTCCTCCCGAGTTTAAATACTAACACCTTGGCTTCACCAATGGAGGCTAGAGACATATCAAAAAGAGTAAATAGAAAAGAGGTGGAGGCTATCTATTTATAGCTAAAAATAAACAAAACTTTCTTCGATTTATTTTCTAACCCTAGTATACCAAGCCTCAAGTCCCCCATTCAAATGTATGGTCGGCCTATACATAGACCAAGCATGGTCAATGGTCCTTTAACTTCTCTATGACTCATTGTTTAATTGTTTAGGACTAGCTCCTTGTCCGATCAAACTAACATATAACATTTTTGCATCATTCCAATCAATATTAAGTTTAATATAAATAATTAAAATTGACATAAAATATTAATACAATATTTGTATTAACTTATTTCATTTATAAATTAATTTTACTATTGGTCCAACTCAAAAATAACTAACGGTTGTGTTAACTCTCATATGTGAACTCGGTCCAAAGTCAATATCAATATCTAGATATTTTAAACATCGAAGTATGTACTGGCTACGTTGAAGCATGATATCGGGCCTAAGTTTAACACTTGTAGATCATGCAGGGAAAATACAATTTTGAATCTATAATAAGCTTACTTATAATGAAATTTGGTACATGTATTTTTTTATCATCATTGTATCACTTAGATATCTAGAGTTTGTTCTAAGATCAAAAACTCTATTAATTTTTGTATTCAATTGCATAGACAACTTTGAAGTCCTTATTCAGTCTGATAACATTTACCTGTTGATCGATCTACTCCGGCTAGAGGTTTTGACTTTAAATCGAATACCAACTACAGTGGTACTAACCTTCTACAGCAAAGAAGATGAATCCTCTCTTGGATATATCTTACTTCAGTTCAACGTATACATAACTATGGTCGTAAAAAAGTCACCATATTAAGTGTTTAACCATAATTAAAGTACATGCAGCTATTTAAGATCGATAATTCCTCAAGATAGAAGACTACTTGTATGTCACTACCACGAGATCTTCTATTTTCACTTGGTTATATTAACTTATGCAAAACTCTCATTGAGTGATTCTGTGATGGTTCCAAACAACAATAAGCATGTAACCCCATGGTATCCCCAATGATCATAATTAAATCACCGTCGATCATATGGGGAGCATTACGAATGGTAGTTTCAATGGATATATCTATATTTCTTTCTCAATACATCTTGATTCTGAACATTTAAGAAGTTATGTTTTGTACATATCGACTCAATCTCATGGTTGCAAACACATTTGTAACTCAACTGATCGAACACTTCTCATAAGGATTTTCTACTTATATATGTTTAATGTAATTAGGTCATTATTTGTGTCATTATATAATAACACATATAGCATAAAGTAATGACAAAAGCATACTTATTGCTAATGAGATTTTTGAAGAATTATTTTCTATAAAAAGTTACATAATTTCCCCTATGGCATATCTTAACTCTATCACCAAGAAAGGAAGAATCATGGTTTGCATGATTAGTAAAGGTCTGCACATCATGGATAAACTTTGGTTCGAGATGAAATGATATGCCAAGTTGCTTGAAGCATGGCATTGGAATTGTTTATGTTGTGGATGGGAAGTGAAAGGTTAAACTACCTCATCGTGCATTTGGTCAAAAGGATTTGTGCACCTTAAAATTTTAATGCCTAAAATTAGAGCCAAAACCAGATAAAATAAACTTAATTCCAGTTTCGGATGTTAAAATCTAAAATTGTTAGGTGAGTAGGTTCAAGTACTAATTTTAAATTCGGTTAATTTAGTCATACGAAACCAAACAAGAATATATTGTTTAACAATATGCAAAATATAACAAACAAAACAATAAATAAATATAAACAATCATCTAAGCATCCAAATACATCAATAATCGTCGAGTTTATAAATTAAACAAATATGATATAACAGAGACATACTAAATATTCAACCTACAGTTGCAGCTTACTAAGGCTTCCTTTTCCTTTTCTTCCACTTCTATATGTAGATTTAAGGATACATAAATGCATAGTAAGGAGAAAAATGGTATCAACTAGTTTGGCACTGTGCCAATTTCCATACATCCTAGCTCGACTCAAGGGATTTGGTAGTTATTGCTTAGAAAAAAACTGCCTACGTACCCTTTTGAGATCAAGCCCGTAAATTCTACTTTTCATACTTGAACCTACTCTTCTCATACAACTACGAGTGTTAGTACATGATAATATATTTCTAATACATCAACACAACTATGTAAGCACATCCAACATATCATCCATAACATGATAGTACAAAATAAGTATGACTTCCTTAACATGCATACACATAGAAAAGCCGTCAAATCCATATTTCTACCATTATCAATCAAGTGTCAACTAAAAACACAATCATCTAATCATATAAGTGACCATGTAAATCCACAAATAATAATTATGACAGCTACACCAAAACAACGATAACAATTTGATGATATCAATAATACCATATGCTAGCAAATGATAAACGCTAACAACCATGCGTTTTATCAATGGATACATACCAACTAATATCATTTACCCATCCAAATACCAACTAATGGCACTCACCTCCTAAATAGAATTTCCATGAATAGTAGACATCAACTAGTACAACTGCAACATCCCCCTACTTGGAGGCCTAAAATCAACGGCTATGGATGGTGCAGTCATCCATCATTATTAATCTTCGACGACCAAATATGATGGTGTTAGATTCATTGATACACAATAACACTTGAATATGGAAAATTTTAAACTTCAAACAAAATAACATTTCGTATCAAAACATTTCTATTCATTACATTATCCCAATATTCGCAAACCACATTCAGAGAAAATATATTTATTACAATATACGCCCAAGAGCGACATATGAAGATGCCCCATTGGATGATCAGAGTATATACAGGAAATATAACAACTTTTCCATCACACATAACACAGTGGAATCAAAATAAAAGAGAAATCTAAATGGCTAACATGCTTCCTGCACGTCTCCAAAAGCTTATTCGTTTTAAGAGGTACTTGAAAACGTCAACTCTCAAACTACTAAAAATCAATTGAGTACCCGAGAGTTTAAGGGGAATACATAAACTTCAAGTTAGACATAAAGCCTACTGCGAATAATAATCTACCATCTCAAGTCATTTCGGTATCTAGTTATACCACACTGCCTAGGGAAATGGGTTTTCCCTTCACTAGTATCTCAAAACCTTTATAAAATCATATAATATGCTCCTACATCCACAATGGTTAAACTAATTCAAAACAGTATTATATGGTGATATGCAAAACAATTAAATTAATTTTGGATTACCTATCTCCATTCATTTTAGACTATCTATCACAATTATAGTTTCTAGGATTACTATTAACCTACTAGTTTTCATGAGCTGACTAATAACCGGTTAAACATTTAAAGACTCCATGTCCAATTGCATAGTTTTCATGGGATCCCTACGAACTTATTGGTAACTCCAATATTGCTCTTATATTAGTTTTCATGGGTTAACTATGAACCTATTGGTAATCCCAATATCTTTTCTTCTTACCCTAGTTTTCATAGGTTGACTAGGAACCTATTGACATCTGCCAATATTTCATCCGAATATAGTTTTCATGCATTAACTACAAACCTACTGGCCCTGCCAGTATCCATTCATAGTTTTCATGAGTTTACTACGAACCTATCTATCTGACACCTTCCTTTACACATAGTTTTCATGGGCTAACTATGAACCTGTCTATCTGACATCTACCTTTACACATAGTTTTCATGGGCTAACTATGAACTTGTCTATTTGACAACTTCCTTTACACATGGTTTTCATAGGCTAACAATGAACCTTTCTATCTGACATCTTCCTTTACACATAGTTTTCATGGGTTAACTATGAACCTGTTGGCCCCTGCCAATATCACACAATTTTCATGGGCTTACTGTAAACCTATTGGCTCCTACCAATATCTTATATTTATTTTTTAGCATCTTATATTATGGTCTTCCTAACTTCTTGGATGCAATTCTACTCTTTCAGGAATTTATTCAACTTATATTCACTATTGGGTTAACCTAACTGGTTCTTTTACCCTTTATCTTCAAAACACGGTTATGGCTCCATTATAAAGTGAATATACACATATTTGAAGAAGCAATATAAACATAGCAATATCACTCCCGTGGGTTAATTTGTCAAAGATAGCTTATTCTTAAAACCATTATAAAGCTCCTTTAATATTTCCATGAATTTTTCCTTTAAAAATAGAGTTTGGGTCATAAAACCTTTTGATGCATTCAAAACCTAGCTTCCGACTTCATAGGATAGCCTCCTTCGAAAGCATAAAAAATATATATCTTCAAATCATTAGGCTCCTACCTTTTAATAATTTAAAATCTACCTTTGAAACCTTTCAAATATATTAAAATATTAACATTTAACCTTTAGAAGCTTAGCTCCGAAACCAGTTGAAAGTACCCCTTTGGACACTATTAGAAGTAACCATTTCGAAATCATTGAAAGTGCCCCTTTCGAAAGCATTGGATTTATACTTAAAACATTATTTGAGTCAAAGTGAATAGTTAAAAGCATCCACTTCAAAACCATCCTTTATCATATATAACATTAGGGAAAACTTGATGGCATCGACACCATCCCTTTCGAAAGCATAAAACATCTGGGTAAAACATTAGAAGGTCGGTGTCGAGACCCCTTTTGAAACCATCACCTTCAAAACCTATAACCCCTTTTGAAAGCTATAGGCAGTGGCTTTAACTTTATAAAACAAAATACCATCTGACATCATTGAATTTTTCAACACCATCAAAAGTCTATAGAACGGCAACAGGGTATCGACTAGGTCGAAACCCCTTCTTTCAAAATATTCTTTTATAAGTAAGGAACCCAGTCCAAAGCAATATTAAGTTAATGGAAATCCTTTAAAAACCTTTTAAAACCTCTTTCGAAAACTTATGCTTCGACTCTGTCAAAGGCTTAAAACAAAACATAGGCAGATGCTTTTCTTTTAAAACAAACCATGGTTTTGACCCCTTCAGAAGCTATGCTTTCGACACTTTACCTTTTTCCTGTCTCCAATCCACTGCATAGCATCATAGTGATACCTTGTGTATTAGTTTCATCAAATTTGGTTTCTACAAGGATAAAGGCAGAAGCTACTGTGTCAAAAGGTGCATTCCAAAGTAGGCGGAAGCACTTTTCTGAGCAAACCAGGTTTTATATCTTGTTTAAGCAAACTTTTCTCGAACTAACCTGCCACATTTCAACGCCAAATTGGTTGCCTTAACTTTTTCAAATTCTTTTTCAAAAATAACTACTGCTAATCCAGATCTAAACCATGGTTAAGTTAATCAATTAAGCCCTTTGAATTTTTGCAAAGAAGTCTCTCTACTAGAACAATTTATTTTGCATAGCAAAAAACATTGGAAAAATCCCCAAAAATTACAGAAATTCACTTTAATCATGTTATCTAACATATCAAAATTCCAAATCCAAATTCTCGATATTTTTTCAAAAATAAATTATAAACCCAAATAACCATATTTTCCTTTGAAAATTCATAATAATCTTTCCATAGCTTGGAATATTCTCAAAATTGAAACTCAACTCTAAAATCATGTTTCTCATAACATAAAATTTTCCCAATGCATTTAAAACTTATTTAATCTAGGTTTTGACTTAAAATCGTATAAAACACCTTTTAAACAACCTTGTTTAAATCAAATAAATCATGAATCAAGCATATCATCATCCAATATACCATAAAAAAAATTTACCCTTAAATTCAAAAATATATGATTTAAAACAAAATAGAGATAGAATTATTATCCACCTTGATCTAGATTAGGAGACTGGATTGAGATTGATTTCCCCTAGGCTTGATTCTCTAGCTTAAATTTGAATTTATCTTAATCTCTTAATGGTCGGTTGTTCCTTCTTTTTTAGATTTTAAAGTGACATGATTGGGAAGTAAGAAGGTGGGAATGAAAATATATAAGGGTGGAAGCCATGGACGACAATTCATAATATACCCTTATGTAACTTAATTAACCAAAACCTATTCTTATTCCCATTTGTTAGGTTCATAGGCTCAGCCCTTAATTAAATAATTCAAGTCTCAATCCCCTTATCACTTGAATTTACATTATGTTATTTAATTATCTAATTAAATCTCCTAAATAATGTTATCAAAAATTAGGGGTATTACAGGCTCCCCTCCTTAAAGAATTTCATCCTTGAAATTCAGTAAGGACTAAATACTAAATATAGCAATCATCTGTAACGACTCCTAACAACCATATTAGTCTACCTGACTAGAAAATATCTATATAAATCTAATATAGACATACCCTCAAAGTAGATCATGATAAGTATCTAAAATCCTGTCCTCTGTCTCCCAAATACAGTCCTTCTCGTTGTTGCTCCACTAAACTTTCACCAACTTGACTATCTTGTTCCTCAATCTTTTCTCATTTCTCGCAACAATCTGAGCTAGTTGTCTCACAAAAGTCAAATCAGACTCTACTGCCAACTCTATCTGAGGAATGGTAGCGTTTGGATCATGCACATACTTGCGAAGATGAGACACATGAAATACATTATGGATACCTGCTATACTGCATGGTAATTCAACTCTATATGTAAGCTTTCCAATCCTCTCTATGATCTGGAATGGACCAACATATCTCGGGGACAACTTTCCTGACTTTCCAAACTGTACTACACCCTTCATTGGTGATACTTTAATAAAAACCCTGTCTCCCACTGAGAACTCTTGGTCTTTACGGCTCTTATTTATGTAACGCTTTTGTCTGGATTGAGCTTCCTTCATCTGTTCTTGGATTAACTCAATCTTCTCTGATGCTTCCCTTACCAAATTTGGACCTAAGACCAATCTATCTCCAGTCTACAACCAATATACAGGGGATTTGCATGGCCTTCCATACAAAGCTTCAAAAGGCGCCATTCCTGCATTAGTTTGGTAACTATTATTATAGGAAAACTCAACCAAATGTAGATGATCCTCCCAAGATCCACCAAAGTCCAAAACACAAGCTCTTAACAAATCCTCGAGCACCTTATTGACTCTCTCTGTCTGCCCATCCATCTGTGGATAATATGCGGTACTCATCTTGAGCTTAGTGCCTAACACATCTTGTAGACTCTTTCAGAATTCACTAGTGAATAAAGCATCTATGTCGTTGACTATGATGCTAGGAACTCCATGAAGTCTAACTATGTTCTTTATGAACAACTTCGCCAAAACTGGTGTCGTCCTACTCGACTTTACTAGAATGAAATGGACACTCTTAGTCAATCTATCCATAATAACACATATACTTTCATTTCCTCTCCTTGACCTTGGCAACCCATCTATAAAATTCATGGATATCGAATCTCATTTCTATACTGGAATCTCTAGAGGCTAAAGTAGACCATTCGGCTTTTGATGTTCGACCTTCACTTATTGATTTTACACACTGCTTAACCTACAAGCCGACATCCCTCTTCATGCCTTCCCGGTAGAAGCTCCTCTACATATTTTGATACAACTTGGTCCCTCCAGGATGAATCGTAAACTTGGATCTATGACATTCCTCAAGAACTTCTCTTCTCAAGTTCTCCACATCTGGAACACATAACTGTTCCTTCTTCCTCAACCATCCTCCCTGGTTGAGACAAAAATCTTTCAAATCATCGAACTTAGTTCCAACCTCAAGCCTTCTGATCCTTTCAGCTAATAATGAATCCTTCTTCCGTTTAGAAGAATTCTCTCGATCAACACTGGTCGAACTTCCAAACAGGACAACATGGCAGTACTCTGACTAGAACTAGCAGTCGATCTTAACTGCACACTACAACTGGCCAAATTTTCTTGCTTTTTTACATTCTGCCAACATAGCCAGCACCACATTCTAATGTCTTCTGCTGAGAGCATCTGCTACTTTATTTCCTTTCCCTGGGGTATACTATAAACCAAAATCATAAACAACAAAAAATTCCAGCCACCTCTACTGTCGTATATTCAACTCTTTCTGAGAGAATAGATATCTAAAAGACTTATGATCGGTATATAACTCAAATCTCTCTCCTAAGAGATAATGCCTCCATATCTTCAAGGTAAAAATCACCATTGCCAACTCCAAATCATGAGTAAGGTACCTTACTTTGTGCGTTCTAAGCTGTTGAGATGCGTAATCAGTGACTTTGCCCTTTTGCATCAACACTGCTCCCAATCCAGTCCCATACGCATTAGTGTATACAACCAACCCTTGGCTTTCATCGGGAACTACTAACACTAGAACATTGGTCAACAAATGCTTTAACTTAAGGAATACTTCCTTGCATTTGGCAGACCAAACAAACTTCACTTCCTTCTTGGTAAGCTTAGTCAAAGGTGCTGTTATTCGTAAGAAATCCTTGATGAATATTCGGTAATAGCCAATAAGTCCAAGAAAACTTCTGATCTCGATCACTATCTCTAGTCTCTTCCAATTGTTCACAGCTTCGATGTTATCTAGATCGACTGACAATTCTTTCTCTGAAACCACATGACCAAGAAACTTAACCTCTTTCTTCCAAAAATAACACTTGAAAAATTTCGCATTTAGATGCTTCTGCCTCGGCGTCTCTAGTACAACTCTAAGATGATCTTCATGCTCTCTTTCATCCTTAGAGTATACCAAAATGTCATCTATAAACACCGACATTAATCTATCCAAATACTCTCGGAGACTCGATTCATCAAATCACAAAGCAAGCAGGTGCATTTGTCAACCCAAATGGCATCACTAACCACCCATATGAACCATATCTAGTCCGAAATGCAGTCAAAGGAATACTATCCTCTACCACTCTCAACTGATTGAACTCCATCACAAAATCCAACTGGGAAAATACTTTAGCCACACTGAGCTGATCAAATAGATCATCAATTCTCGACAAAGGATACTTATTCTTTATCGTCCTTTCTTTTAGCTTATGATAGTCGATACACATCCTCAACGACCCATTTGGTTTCTTCACGAAGACCGCCACCACTCCCTAAGGCGAACTGCTTGGTCTTATAAGATTCATTCCTTTTAAATCCACTACCTGCACCTTAAATTCTTTCATCTCAATTTTTGTCATTCTACTAGGTGGTCAACTTACAAGTTCAGCTCCTGGCATAAGATCTATCCAAAACTCAACAGCTCGCTTCGGTGGTAGTGTGACTAGCTCAAACACATCTGCAAACTCTCTTGAAATATGAACCTGACTTAACTCTTCTCCCACTTTCATTGCCTTAACAAAGCACAACTACTCCGGTAAAAATTCTCTACTGAGAATATAATTTGGTTATGACTATTATGGTGTCTCAAAGATATCTCCCCATCTTGGCAGAACATCCTGGAATCATACCTTCTCAATCAATCCATACCCAAAATGATTCTGAAATCTACCAAATCGTAAATATACAAACTGCATGCAAACTTATGACCTAACAAATCAAGTTCTAACTGGTCGCATCTTATCCCTAGAGTTGCATTCCTTCCTATTGGATTCGCAACCCTTAAGGAAGTAACAAGGTATGTGGGCTCTAAGCATAACCTATCAACTAAACACTAGGACATAAATGTAATGCACTGGTATCAAAAAGTATCCTAACTGGTATACTCTAAATCAAAAACGTACCTTCCATCACTATCTTCCCTTTATCTGTTGTAGTGGATTTAGCTGATAATCCAACAGCAAAAACTTTCCCTTTGTCCACCCTAGTTGGCTCTGGACACTGATTCATATAATGCCAAACTTGATCGCAGTTAAAGCATTTCACATTCTTCTTTTCTGCAGTTTTCTTCCCCTTGCCTGACCGACACTCTTTTGCGTAATGACCCTTCTTGTCACATTTGTAGCACACCAAATCAGCCTTTGCCTTTTTGGCAGTCTCCCCTTTCTGGGCTCCCTTCTTCTTAAAGAATTTCCTTTTCCTTCCCTGAGGACCTTGGGATTCAACGGGCTTCTCTCTAGCTGAAATAGCAAGCATCTCTTCATGGTGAATGGCATCTCAACCACCACAATAGAAGGATCCCCGATATGAGTCATGGTCATCCTAGCAAGCTCAGGTTTCAGTCCTCGAGCGAACCTTTGATTCCTTATGACATCAGTGTCAACCAAAGCATATCTATATCGAGATAGCTCATCAAACTTAGCAACATACACGACCACTGACATCTCTCCATGAATCAGATCCATGAACTTTCTCAGCAATACTGACTTAGCAACTTCAGGCTGAAACCTCTGCTCAAACCCTCCTTATTTAGCCCATGTCAACTCTTCCTCCGATACTCCAGCGGTTATGCTATTCCACCAGTGAAGCACCGCCCTTTGCAACTATCTAGAGGCTAGCCTTCTCTTTTTCCCTTCATCCGAGCCTAGATTATTATAAATCCTCCCATAACTCAGTAGCCAATTCTCAACCTCAACAACATCCTCCGTTCCAACAAACAGCTTTCCACACAAACTTGTATAATTTTTTCTTAATGTAACATAGTTATTCTCAAATGGAGTTACAGGATTAGCTCCTCCAACATTACCAGCAACTCCGGCTTGCAAAAGATTGGCTAACAACTGATAAACCATCCCCGCATCTACTGGTGGATTTCCAGCACCTACATTGGCTTCAGCATTTGGATTAGCATTAGCCTATCGACCTTGATTCCTACTGGTATTAGATCGAGCATTCCCGTTGGTTGTGTTGCTTCTCCACCTAGATTTCCTCTTCTGTTTCCTGCTTCCATATCTTCTTTCTCGTAAATCTGCATACGAGCTTTGGTAAGATACAAAATAATGGTCTAAGAGAGAGGGCGGCATGTTCTTATATATATATATATATATATATATATATATATATATATATATATATCAAATAAAAGTACATTGCTATATAGCTAACCCAAACCCCGATCATATTTTCAAATTCATTGGATTATGTTTGAAAATCTTTTAGGTTTAACTTTCTTTCAAAATTTCATAAACCTATGTTGTGATACCAACTTGTAACATTCCCCTACTTGGAGGCCCAAAACCAACGGCTACGGATGTTGCAGTCATCCATGGTTCTTAATCTTCGATGACCAAATACGACGGTGTTAGATTCATTGATACACAGTAACACATGAATATGGAAAAAATAAACTTCAAACAAAATCACATTCCATATCAAAACATTTCCAATTCATTACATGATCCCAATATTTGCAAACCATGTTCTAATAATATATATTTATTACAACATACGCCCAAGAGTGACATATGAAGATGCCCCCCATGGGTGATCAGAGTATATACAGGTAATATAACAACTTTTCCATTACATCCAACATAGTGGAATCAAAAGAAAAGAGAACTCTAAATAGCTATCATGCCTCCTACACGTCTCTGGAAGCTTATTCATCTTAAGAGGCACTGGAAAACGTCAACTCTCAAAGTACTCAAAATCAATTGAGTATTTGAGAGTTTAAGGGGAATACATAAACTTCAAGTCAGACATAAAGCCTGGTATGAATAATAATATACCATCTCAAATCATTTCGGTATCTAGCGAGATCATGCCGATTAATGGAATGAGTTTCCCATCACTAGTATCTCAATACCTTTATAAAACCATATACTGTGCTCCTACATCCACAATGGTTAAAACAATTCAAAATAGTATAATATGATGATATGCAAAATAATTTTTTTGGATTACCCATTCCCATTCATTTTAGACTATCTGTCACGATTATAGTTTCTAGGATTACTATTAGCCTATTAGTTTTCATGGGCTGACTAATAATCGGTTAAACATTTGAAGACTCCATGCCCAATTGCATAGTTTCCATTGGATCACTATGAACTTATTGGTAACTCCAATATTGCTCTTATCTTAGCTTTCATGTGTTAACTAGGAACCTAATAACCCCAATATCCTTTCTTCTTACCCTAGTGTCCATGGATTGACTAGGAACCTATTGACATCTGTCAATATTTCATCCGGATATAGTTTTCATGCACTAATTACAAACCTAATGGCCCTGCCAATATCCAATCATAGTTTTCATAGGCTTACTATGAACATGTCTATATGACATCTTCCTTTACACATAGTTTTCATGGGCTAACTATGAACCTGTCTCCTGACATCTTTCTTTACACATAGTTTTCATGGGAAAATAACGAACCTGACTATCTGACATCTTCCTTTACACATAGTTTTCATGGGCTAACTATGAACATATTGGCTCTTGCCAATATTATACAGTTTCATGGGCTTAGTGTAAACCTATTGGCCCGTGCCAATATCTTATCTTTATATTTTTAGCATCTTATATTCTAGTCTTACTGACCTCTTGGATGTAATTCTACTTGTTCAGGAGTTTATTCAACTTATATACTCTACTAGGTTAACCTAACTGGTTTTCCTACCCTTTATTCCCAAAATGCAGTTATGGATCCATTATAAAGTGAATATATACATGTTAGAAGAAGTAATATAACAACATAGAAATACCACTCCTGTGGGTTTAATTTATTAAAGATAGCTTCTTCTTAAAATCATTATAAAACTCTTTTAATATTGCCATGGGTTTTTCCTTTAAAAACAGAGTTTGGATCATAAAACTTTTCGATACCTTCGAAACCTAGCTTTTGACTTCACAGGATAGCCTCTTTCGAATGCCTTAAAAAAATATTTTCAAATAATTAGGCTCCTACCATTTAATATTTTAAAAATCTACCTTTCGGAACCTTTCGAATATATTAAATTATTAACATTTAACCTTCTAGAAGCTTACTTCGAAACCAGTTGAAAGTACCCCTTTCAACACTATTAGAAGTAGCCCTTTCGAAATCATTGAAAGTACCTATTTCAAAAACATTGGATTTATACTTAAAATATTATTTTGGTTAAAATGAATATAGTTAATCAATTAAGCGCTGCCAAGTGTCAACACCAGATTGGTTACCTTAACTCTTTCAATTTTTTTCAAAAATAACTGCCGCGAATCTAGATCTAAACCATGGTTAAGTTAATCAATTAAGCCCTTCCAATTTTTACAAAGAAGTCCCTCTTCTAAAACAATTTTGTTTTCACAGGAAAACATAATGGAAAATTGTCCAAAAATTCAAGAAATTCACTTTAATCATGTTTTCTAACATATCAAAACTCCAGATCCAAATTCTCAATATCTTTTCCAAAATAAATTATAAACCCAGATAGCCATATTTTCCTTTGAAAATTCATAATAATCTTTTAATAGCTTGGAAAGTTCTCAAAATTGAAACCCAACTCTAAAATCATGTTTCTTATAATATAAAAATTTTCCCATGGCATTTAAACTTCATTTAATCTCATTTTTGACTTAAAACCATATAAAACTCGTTTTAAACAACCTTGTTTAAATCAAATAAATCATGAATCAAGCATATCATCATCCAATATACCATAAAAATGAATTTAACTTTAAATTCAAAAATATATGATTCAAAACAAAATAGAGATGGAATTATTATTCACCTTGATCTAGATAAGGAGATTGGATTGAGATTGATTTCCACTAAGCTTGATTCTCTAGCTTAAATTTGAATTTATCTTGATCTCTTAATGGTTGGCCGTTCCTTCTCTTTTGTTTTAGATTTTAAAATGACGTGAATGGGAAGTAAGAAGGTGGGAATGAAAATATATAAGGGTGGAAGCTATGAACGACAATTCCTAATATACCCTTATGTGACTTAATTAACCAAAACCTATTCTTAGGCCCATTTGTTGGGTTATTAGGCTCGGCTCTTAATTAATTAATTCAAGTCTCAATCCCCTTATCACTTGCATTTACATCATTCTATTTGATTTATCTAATTAAATCTTCTGAATAATATTATCAAAAATAGGGGTGTTACAACAACCAATAATCCATAATGAGTAGTATTACGTTATTCCTAATAAAGTAAATCTTTCTTTTATAATTTGTAAACTCTTTTTTAACTATATATTACTACCCTTATAATAATAGAAATGATGTCTATAATTTTTTGTATTATATGTTAAAGCTTATGTTGTTATTAATATCTTTACAATTATTATCTCCCTTTAAAGTCCATTTATTTAACAAATAAACCTTTTATAGAGTAATAGTTCATTTAACCTAATTAATTATATTTTGCTATTTTTTAACAAATATATGTTATTTTCTTCTCTTATATAAACCCTTTAAATTATTATTTTATTACTTGTCTTTAAAAAACATTTTAGCGAAAAACATAAGTCTGTACACAATAATTATTTGTTGTTGTCATTTATGAATTTCCTCAAATATTCATAAATAATAATATCATGAAAACCTGCTCTCTAAAATATTCTTAATGTAACTTATTTATAAATAATTACTATATGGTCTTATTTATGATAGTTTTACATGTAGCTTCAAATAATCTACCACTGCCATTAGTATAGGATATGTATTATGTTAATTAGCATACCCTATCATGATTATCACATTTATTATATAGTTTTATTTATTTAATAGATTGATACGTAAGCATACTTCCAACTAATATAATAATTAAATAGCATGTAATATAATAAAATCCAGTTCAACCATTCATAAGAACATATCAAAGTATGCAAACAATCATTAAATGAGCATAATTATGTATTGATTTAATATATATATATATATATATATATCAATAATGGATATATGTGAAATATTTCAAATGTTTTAAGATGTGGATACTTACGATCATTGGAATCCACTAAGGTGCTTTTACCAAAAATATCAAAACCCTGAATACCGTACGAGAAAAAAAATCTGAAATCTTACCGTGAATCCAACGCAACAAATTGCACATGAAATGGACATCACATACAAAAGTTATAAAGATTAAAAGATCTAGGGTTTATGTTGAATATGCGAATATATGATTTTTGTTTGATGATAATAAACATATATATTCATTTAAATGTATTTGTTAATGTACTATTTTATTTTTCACAGTTAAATAAATATTTGTTGAATAAAATAAATAATATAGAATTTAAATTCAAACCGATATTTTATTCAAAAAAATATTTACAATTTTGAATAGTACAAATTCAAGCTCTCACTATATCTATACAATTTTAATTTCAATACAATTTGCAATTACAATGTATTTCAATTTACATAACTGTCCTCATTACATATCGCTCATTCGCTCAAATTTACCTTCAACTCTGTCCAGATTGAATCCAACATCTGAGCAATCTGCAAAATATACATTGACGTAGTAAAATTGAAAATAAAATATTTTTGCAGTATAAAATAAAATGTAATTTTGAAAATATTATTTGCCTCAGTTATTTGGGTTGTTCGTCATCATTTAAATTTGAATTCATCACAAACGAACAACTTGTGACATGCACAGTGTATTAATATACATGCCACAAGGCCGTGCACACCAATATACACTTGATAAATCTACAGGGACAGGTGAGCATAAGGTCAAACCTAAATAAAAAGCCGGGTTCAACTCAAGTCACGACACGAGCACAAGGTCAAACCCGAGCTTTAAGCTGGACTCAACACAGGTGTAAATTCAAATGAAATGTATCAAGACGCAAAAAGCAAGCCTCGATCAAAGTTCAAGTCATTCACATGAAAACAGAGACTAGACAGTCTATGCATATATACGTGTCGACCAGGCAGCGAACAAAGTCAACAAGTAAATGATATCATAGCACATGAATGCACAATGCAAACTACAACAGAAGTGTAGTCACATGAAGGCTCCAACCAGACCATTATGAAAAGGCAATATAAAAGACAAATGAAAGTCTCGACATACAACATCAACCACCATGGAATCAAGTTCGACAACATCAAATGAACAGTACAAGCATCAACTGAAAAATCAGATGTCTATAGACCAGTTAAACAAGTCTAGATGCAATGCTGACCAATAGTAAAAAATGGAGATGGCCATCAACAAAAGAGCAGTTTCAAATTGAACAATACAAAGCCTCATCATCAACATGACTCCATGCATAAGCACAATACAGACTTAAGAGGCACATGAATGTACAACACAAATGAAACTATGATACTGGTGACATGAACAAGACTCGAAACTACAACAACTCAACTAATATCAAACTGCAATAGGTCTCAACATCAAATAACGAACTATAACACAGACATATGGATATGCATCTACAAAGTGCACTGTGTAGTCAAATGAAATAAGTCCAGACACTACATGAACTGGCTTGAAGACTAGTGAACAATAAGTGTAACATCGACACAGCAAAATGCCATAGACTTATATACTAGTGCAGTAATCAAGTCACGGTTCAAACCAAAACAAAGTCAAATTGGAACAAAAATTTCAAAGTAGTTGAAAAGTTCAATCCTACACTAACAGTGCAGTTTGCAACAAAAATAGCAGTGTGCAATGAAAGTGCATATGATCAATCAACGCAGTGATATATATGAAACTACAGTCATGAACATACAAATGGAACAACATCAATTCAAATGACCAGAGTCAACCGGAACCAAAGTCGGAGAGATCAAAACTTCCAGATAATCACAATACCGTGAAACCAGAGGCAACTACAAGTGACCAAGCATCAGGTCGAAAACACTACAGAACAGTTGCTATGAACCAGCAGTGTCGAAGTAAATATCATCACGGTTTCAACTGGCCGAAGTCATAGAACAGCGAGGTGATCGATCAAGTTAAGTTATATGTCAAACTCTAAATGTTTTCACAAAATCCAGTTTCAAACCAAAGTCAAAAACCGTGATGACCAAGGAAATCAAGCAAGTCAAAAATCGAAGCTGTGTTAACCAAGAAAAATATATATGAATTTGAACAAGTCAAGATCAATCTAAATCATACAAACATAATCAAGCGACAAAGCATTAAATTATTAGACAAATTCATATAAAATATATGAACGAAAATCAAGGGGTTCGACCCTATATAAACCCTAAACATCGTCGACAAAAAATTATTCAAGTTCAAGAAACAAAGAATAATCATTCAACTCGAATCATCGATCGAGTTCAAGTACGCAAAAACATAAAGCAAAAGTAACAAATTACATACCGAAGCAAGTTCGAACTCGATCAAAATTGAAGGAGCCGTGTGCTAAGAGAAGAAAGCATCGATCGACAAAGTAAGGATGAAAATCATCATTCGATCGAGCTACTAAACTCGGCGTCTTCAATATATTCAAAACCCTAATTTTCGAGCAAACGAAAGGAGGCCGAAGCCATCGAAGAACAAGGAAGCGGGCCAAATAAAATAAAAAGGAGAAGAGGGACGTATTATTTATGGGTCGGTTATTATATATGGTTTTGGGCTTATAATTTTAAAATTAGGGTTTTGATTTTAATTTGTGTTTAATTTGTATTTTTTTTCCTTTTAAACATTGTAATTTCTAGTCATGTGACTAGGGTATGAACTGTGGTGGTGTAGTTCGAGAATTTGCAACTCAGTGGTTGAGTTGTGGCAGGGTTTTGAGCGTAGAGTTAAGCTTAATCGATATTAGGGTGTCGCAAGTTTACGTGTGTAAGCGTCAGACTACTTAATTTCTTGTAGAAACCTTGGGTGTAGCACATAGGTAGGGTTTTGCCGAAGTTGGGTAAATCTGTATGCTCTATTTACTGCTTTTATTATTCTGCTATTATATATGCTGCTGTTACTCGACTATTATCCGTGCAGAAAATATTTTTTACACTTTCGCAATAAATTTTCATAATTGATAGTATCACCTTATTCATCCCCCCCTCTAGGATGATTGATCCTACAAGTGGTATCAGAGCTAGGAACAAAAGCCATTTTTGTTTTAAAAATTTAATTTTTCAAAAACCAATTTTTGTTTAAAAATTTGAATTTTTAAAATGGCTTATTTTAATAATATTTTTTCCGAGGGTCAGTTTAGTATTATTCCTCCTGTTTTTGATAGAACAGACTTTTTGAATTGGAAATTGAAAATGGAATTTTATTTAAAATCTGTTAATGTTAAATGTTGGGATATTATTGAAAATGGGTGTGATATAACATACGAGAAAATTATCTTGATTAATGCTTTTGTTATGCATATAATATATTCTCATATTAATCAAGATAATTTTAACTTTATATCTCATTGTGAAAATGCACAGGAAATCTGCAATACTTTTGATGTAATATATAGCACAAAAATCAACACCAATGAGAAATCCTCCACAACCGGCTCAGTTAAAGAAATGTGCTTAACAGGATTGGTAAAAGGCAGTTGTGAGATAAAGATGGAGCAGCAGAGCTGGCACTAATAATGAAGAAATTCAAAAGGTGGAATACTAGATACGGAAATGTAGCTCTAAATCAAAAATTGATAAGCAGAATATTCAGAGCACTAGACAACCCAAAAGAACGGGAGATCATCTGTCACAAGTGCAACAAACCCGGACACATCAAGCCCAATTGTCCTCCACTTCAACGCGACCAAAAAAATAATTCAAGAAGGAAGATTTTTGCACCCACATGGAATAAAAGCGATGATTGTTAAAGCACTTGCATGAGAGTGAGAAAGCAGACATGTGCCTTCGAGATGATATAACTGATAGCGATGACGATGACGAGCTAAGTGACGTATTAAAACCCACTCATTCAGAATTACTTATATATTCCCACGAAGTAAATGGCTTTTTTGAACACCTTAGGGAGAAGTATGCTAAACTTGAATCACAAAAAGATACTTTGATAGATTTTAATAAACAGCTCGATAGGTTAAAAACTATCAAAATAGGATCCCTAAGTGTGATAAGTGTCCATCACTTGAAGAAGAAATTAAAAAATCAAAAATTAAATCACTTGAAAATGAAATTCTATTTTTGAAAGAAACTGAAAACATAAGGAGAGAAAATTCTATCAAAAAGTGCACTTAATTATTGAACGAAAACGAATCGCTCAAAAACACAAGTCCAACAACTGTCAACGACTTTAGAAAAAAATTTCAAAAGTGAAAAATCATTGAATATGCTATTAAGGAAACAAACTGTTAATAATGTTAGACAAGGACTTGGGTATAATCAATCTAAACATGCTTGAAATGTAATTAATCGAGTTAAATTTCAATGCTTAATTTGTGGAAAATTTGGACACAGTCACAATATTTGTTGGTATAGACCCAAAAATGTGAAACCATATTGGGTTCCAAAAGGCACGAATATAAAATCCCTCAAAGTTAAACAAATCTGGGTGCCGAAAGGAACATTTATAAATAGTTTTGGGTCTCCACAAACATATTTTTTAAAATCATTTGCCACTAACAATCATGGACCTATAAAAACAAATAGGTCACAAAAATCTTTCATTACGTAGGTATGATGGCAGGCTAAGGAACAACAACCGTGTTACTTGGATTCTGGCTGTTCCAAGAACAAAATAGGCAACAAATCACAGTTCCTTAGCCTAGTACAAAGGTAGCAGAATCACAATAAGCAACAATGAAATATTATCATAAAGGTAAAACAGGTAATGGTATATTTATTTTGAATGATATATTAAATGTGATAATCTGCACCATAATCTGAATCAGCCAGTTATGTGATAAAGAAATGAATGTTGATGATTAATCTGACTTATTCAAAACTGTTAACCAATCATCTTTGAACTATTTGGACTATCAATGATGATTGATCATTGCTCTTGATACATGTGGATATATTGGTTACTTTACTGCTGATACTATGGTCACTATATCTAAACTTGCACGGCTTCAATTCAATCTCATTTAAAAGCTGTCAAAAATGATTTTGAGATATTTTGTTGCACACTCATGATCTGGTCTATGATATCAATCTAATAAAAATCTAGAGTGAAAGAAAAATTCAGATGCAGATTACACTGGTAATCTGGTTGATAGAAAAATTTCTAGTGGAACGTGATTTATGTAGAAATATTCAGTAACTGCATCGTTTTTCAAAGAAAATATCTGCATATTTTTCACTTCGAATAATTTTCAAAAAGCAAACATTTTTCTTATAAAACCGGTAACGACCCGCAAATCCATACCACTTACTGGATAATTCCAAGTAATATCACCCCAAGGTTGGGATCAGCAACCGTACCACTAAGCCGAATAAAAAGGGACATCTAGACAGGGATGACCTCACCCTAATGGGCACTACCCACCAAGCCTTGCTGCATAACCCCTGATTTTCAGTCATTCCTGGTTGATTAGGCTTGAGGCTAAGCGTTACCTTTTAGAACGTTTCACTTAGAATGCCCATCGTCCACCTGACGATGTTCCAAAAGCATTCATCCATATAAGTCCGTCCCGGGTTCGAACGGAACCAAAGGTACTACTCCTCAGGATTAGTAGCGACAAGCTCTTGCACTTCACTGCTCCATCTTCGACTCCAAACTCTTATTTTCCACACGAAAACGTTCAAACCGGATCGAAGTGGTTTTTGAAAAATTAATCCCGGTCCCGGCCTCTTCGAAACTATCGGCGCATTGTCCAATATTGATATTCGGTTATTTAACTATCAATTAACATTCACAACAACCATTAATCATAAATAATTTCTCCTAAATTATTTATTAACCCAAAAATATCTTCGGCAGATATATTTCCATTTTCAACCGTTTTGAAAACAGTTTTCAAACCACACTTTTCTCATGAAGTAAATTCTCAAATATTTATTTCCACTGAAAACACCAAGCGCAAAAACTTTAGATTTTAAAATAATTTAAAACACTTTATTATAAAATATCCTTTAAAACATTTAAATTAAAAATTACTTTAATACTTATTAAAAATATATACTTCAAGAATATTTAAAATAAAACTACTTTGTACAATATAAAACTGAATTTCTTACTTTTAAAACATAATACCAAGCCATCTTTAAATGATTACTGCTATAAATAGATTAAAAGAAAATACTTACTTTAGAATTTAAACATTTAGAAATAATAAATTTTTCAAACAAGCCTTTTAAAACAACATAACTTATATTTAAAAATTTATGTTGAAAACATACTTGGCTATCCAGGGAAATATACTTCTCTTCACATCCTTTAAAAATAAATCGCTGTTTATTTTTAAACAAATTTTCCCATTCTTTTAATAAATTCTCATCGTGAATTTATTCTTTCAAAGATCCACTAATATAACACTTTGCTTTTATAAACCCGGTTTATAAAATTTCATGTCTCACTTCTCTTTTAAAAATCCCGGTTTTACACACTTAAATCAATCCCCAAATTGATTTCAAATTTACTTTACTTTTAAAATAAATTTCCTTACTTACTCCATTTATTCCAAAATCCATTAACTTCATATTTTATTTCTTCATTATGATTTGAAATCTTTTTAACTGGAAATATCAATTTCATATTTCCTAAATTTATTTTTATCCTTTCAAGTAAATTAAAACCTTGAATTTTAATAAAATTTTTGTTTCTTGAAAGAATATCACTTGAGTTTAAAAATAAAATCACTTATTCCCATTTATTCAAAATCTCATTTTCCGCACTTGGAATTTTATTTATCAGAATTCAAAAATCACTTTTTATTCTTTTCATTTCTATGATTATTTACTCAAAATTCACTCTTTTATTTTCTTTTCAGAAATCCAATCTACTTATTTTGATAACTTAGTAATCTAAACATATTCAATCAGACAAGCATCCAACATTTCCAATTACCCATATAATTCATCACAGAATATCAAATAATCATAACACAGAATATTAAACAATCTAATAATTTTGTGGAATCCAGTTGGATCCCTCCAACCTATTTCCCTGCATCCAAAGATGTTAGCACAATACCAGTTCCACTTCGAGGTGGAATATCGCGGTATATGGGATTTTATAATATCATCTGCTATTATGCGGCGCATAGGGTCTCATCCGCTATATAATGCGAGAAATCGATCACTCCAATATATACTATATACTACTATATATATATAATATAGCACATCAAATCAATTCAATCATTCAACCAATTATTTAAATTTAACCATTTAAATTTAAATAGAAGCCTAGATGAATGAGATCGACTCACCTTTGATTTTGCAATCCAAATCCAATCTCAACTTGTTTCCTTTCAGATTTTAGACCTTGTATAACATAATAAAATTTATTAATATTTGAAATAAATCGGACAATAAATTACCATTTAATAATTTAATTGGCTAATGATTTAAATTTGAATTAATTTTTTTCTTTAAATAATTTCTTAATAACTAAAATAATTTAGATCTAAATAAACAAATACATCTTCATTAATTTAAAATGGACTAGAAATGAAAATAGGTATATATGTATATTTATTCTCTTTTGAAACTACATGCATACTTATAAAAATAATTTATGGATGTCAAAATCTAATTTTATATAAACCCTCAAAATCTTACCTTTATATATTTACTGTTTTATACAAAATATGTATGTGAAATTAATGTATATATATATTAAATTAAAAAAATAGAATTATTTTACAATTTACTATAATTTATTGTTATTTATTTTTTTGAAAATAACAAAACAATAATTTTCTTTACTTTAAAACTTTTTCTTTAATATATATATATATATATATATATATTCTTATAGTTTATAACTAAAACTTTTTGATAATAGAATTAGCCAAAAAAAAAGAATTAGCCAAACTAAATTACAGAAGTAAGCTGAGAAATTACACTATTCGCAAAAGACTGCAGCTATCACCAACCCGCTGCCACCTTCGAGTCATCCACGAACCTTGCTACGACTCCATATTCTGGTCGCGGTCTCTATCGACGAATCCTCAGTAGAGATCACCGCCCAACACACGCTATCGCGAGCATCTCGACTGAATTTCGATCGCTTCGACTCAGTCGTGACTTCGTGAATGCTAACCCTCGCGCATTCCTCTTTCTCTCTCTTCAGGAACGAGATTGGATCTCATTCTTTATTCTTTTGTTTACTGCGTGAAACCCTAGTCTTCCCATCGCCTCGCGCTTCCCTAAATCCTCACGAAGGAGGAAGACGTTGCCATAGAACTGCGTCGAGCTCCCCCCAATTTCCCGAAATTGAGCGGAGACGAAACCAAGATGATTTGTGTTCGATTTATTTACGAACGATAAAATTGGGTAGAACGGGAGAGAGAGAGAGAGAGTCGCGACTATATGCAACCACCATTTTTTTTCTTCGAACGATAGATTTATATTATTATTATTTTTCTGTCTTCATGAGCTCGAAGATGAAATAGGAGATGGGAGCGGCTTGATTTGAAGTGAAGGCATAGGTTGCGTGATGTAAACGTGCCTGCAACATATAGCTACAGTGATTGAGATGAAAGGCAAAAATTTTTGACGTGAAATTGTTTTGACTGGTCAAAGTATGTTATATTTGAATTCAAATTTAAATCGTCTCGGTTTACGCAACTCAAAATCTCGACCTCCTATCGAGGTGTGCCGCTAGGCATTTATAATGTTATACCCTTATTCCGAATGCAATGGAAAAGGTTTCAAGTCCTAATTCGATCATATGAAGAAGATAGCTTTTTGAACCCAGTTATTATATTGAATTTTCAATATAAATTTCAGCGCGTTTACTTACCGTACGATCACTCAACAACTCCAAACACTACAAAATTTGAAATCTGATAATAATACAATATTACGGATCCAATGAAACTGGTTTCGTCGAAATCCGAGACTGTGCCTCGGAAGGCTATTTTTAAATATCAATTTCCAGTAATTAAATCCAATAATTAAATTTTCAAATAATGATGATATTTGAAATTTAAGTTACAAACTAACTTTTAAATATTAAAATCAATTGTCCAAAATTCCAGATCTTCGTATTCCTCCCCCTTAAAAAAATTTCGTCTCCGAAATTATTAGTTAGAAAAGAATGGTCCAATACCCGTTTACTATTTTCCCAAACCAAATAGTTTTATCAACTTGCCATAACATATCCTATATTAAAGACCCACTATTACTTCAACTAACTTTCCAAAAAATTCCATAGTTTCCAACAACATTATTTACTCCACTTATTCAAATTTAAATTTAAATTTAAATCCAAATTTAAATTATCAAAACTTTCTTAAAAATTTTCTAGCTCTCTAAATTTCGAAAAAAATCGCCAGCGTCTACTTTGCGCGGCTAGCTCGGTACAACTACAAAATGCCTCTACAGCTTCCAAATTCCAAAAGAAAACAAAAGCCAAGTGGCTAGACTAGAAAATCATCAAATTTCATGCAGAAATTTAAATACATAACTTTGCCAAGAAAATTTCAATTTATCCTCTAAAATCAAAAATCCAAGTTCACTTTCCTAATCCTTTAGTTCCAACTAAACAATTAGTTTCAATTTCCATTTCCAAAATCCCTTATTCCAATTTGAAATTGTTTCGCCCCTAACAAAAAATTTTCAAAAATTTTCTAGCTCCCAAAATTTTGGAAAATATTTGGCAGAGGCTACTTTGTACGGAGGAGCTTTTGCAATTTGACAAGAGATATAAATATATATACATCGACCCACACGGTCGGAAAAAAATAGTTCATATTTTTAATTTTTATTGTGTAGGCGTACCTTTATTTAGCATTTTTAAGCAAGCGGCTTATTATTTTAGCAATTAGTGCGTCCAAATCCAGCCAAACGGCTTCCCGATACCTGTACTTAATTTAAATACGTAAGTGCCAAAATCATGTAACTTAACAACATTTTACATATTTAACTAGTAAATATATGAGTTTCTATAAGCAATGCAGGTTAAACAATATTTATAAGCAACATATAGGGTTCTGAGATTAATTTTAATTGTTTACAACCAATTCGTATACAACTTCATTCAATTTAAATGGTTTACAGCTCAGTTGCTTACATTCAATTCATTTTTAACCCAAACAACTCTCATTTATTTCAAATGATTCCAAAATTCAATTTTATTTACTTCTACCAATTCATAGAATTTTATTTAATCTCGTTTTCATCAAATAACGATTTATTTCTACGCAATTCGACTGTGTTCATGTGAATAAATAATTACTTAAGCTTATAACCATTTTAAATTGATTCCAACTCAATTTATATTTAATTCCATCCATTTTAACTCATTCACAACCATTTTATTTAGCTCGACACATTCCATGCTTGTATATTACTAATCATTCCCAAATTAATTCAACCGAAGCTTTTATTTAATAGTCTCCCATTCTTACTCGAAGTCGAGCTTCTCATTATTTTTAACTTAAGTTAATTTACTTCAATTTATTCCAACTTCAAACTTAAGTTCACTTTTATTTAATTTGATTCTCATCTAATCAAATTCCATTTAATTCAGTTAGCCCATCCACTTTAATTTTATTTCACCTTCTCAATTTATCAAAATAATTTCCGAGCACATATTTAACTCATTTATACTCGAATTGGATTTTATTTGTAACTCAATTCATTTCTATTATAATCCAATTCTATTTTATTTTTACAACATCTCCACTTATTTTAATTTATTATCAATCCAAGTCGAATTATATTTATAATTCGAGTTTATTTCCAAACTTCATTATTAACTTACAATCCATTTTATTTAACCAAGTTAAATTTTATTAACATACTCTATCAAATAATTTATTTAGTCGATTAGCTTACTTCCAACTTTTAAATCAATATTCGATTTTATTACAAAAATCACTTCATTAAATTTTTCCTGAGTTCAATTTTTTTTCTCATAATTCCAGTTTGGATTTTCTTTCATTTTCCAAAATTCCAACACTTTTATTTTGGCTTATTTATTCCCTTTTTACATTTTTATAAGCTACTCACTTATTAATATTCATACTTCTCCATCCATTTACAGTCAATCACATTCACATTTTACTTTTAACTAGGGATTATATTTTTATTTCAATGTTTTTCAATTCTTTTATAAGCTTCCGAAGCTTATTTATACCAATTCAATGCTTACTTAGTTTACAATTATTTATTTAAGTTAGAATTTTATTCCATTCAATATTATCTATAACTCAACTGGATTTATTTCAATTCAATTTTATCTAACTTAACATCAGTTAATTCTAGCTACATACCATTCTTTTGAATTTTGTTAAGCAAGGACTTAATTTCATTTAATACCATCCCACACAATTCACCTTAATTTCATTCCAATTCTTTCAACTTACTTCAAATCCAATTCATTATTATTAACTTTGCTTAAGTTAATTTAATTCTAATTTATTTTATTTCTCTATCCAAATTAAATTTTTATTTTCCCATTCCAATCACATTCAAGATTTACTAATTATTTCTTCCAATCACCCATTGAATTTTCCATTTAAGCCGAAATCAATTAAACTTTCAACAGTTTAATTCCTTCACCATTATCCAAGTTAAATTTATTTTAACTCTCTTCTTTTTTTCACTTTTAAATTTTGATTACAACATTCACATCTCTTATTTTCCTTATTTAAAAATCATCTCAATCTATAAGTTTATAACTTATCTCATCAGGATTTTGAATTTAAATAAGCATTCAGGATTTTTAAACACCCGACTTTTGGTTCAAATCATTTTGAAATCACCATTATCTCAAAATCACATTTTTAAATTTTTAAACCAATCTTGGTTTTTATCCCCAATGAATTTCCTTTGAAATTTCAAAAACAAACTAGTTCTTTTGAACCAAACAATTTGGCAGCAATCCGTCACTTAGAAACTCGAAAATGAACATCGATGATGCTGCAGTCATCACCGAAGTTATTTTCCAGCGACTGAAGTGAGTTCAATGCTATATCCCTTCCCAAAATTTATTTGAAACAATTTCCTTTCAGAAATACTTCTAAAACTATAATGCTATTATTTGTTTTCAAAACACTTCGAAAACACTTCCAAAATCTCCAGGGTTTAAATTTTCAAATTTTTGACTTAAATCAAATTTTAGCTATAATTCATTTGTATAATTTATGCTCATACCATTTTCTCCATTTGATTACACAAGTCATTCCAATTTTTATAATCTTATTTGTTTAAAATATTATTATTCAAACATCCAAGTTATAAAACAATTTAAGGAAATATTTCTTTTATATCAAAATATATTTTTTTTGGGTAAAATTATTTCATTTACCCACCTTCAAAACAATACTGTGTTAATTTATCGTGTCGGGTGTTTATAAACACTTCTCGAATAGCGGCCAACTTACCGGATCAGAATTCATATTCCACTCAACGAATAAGTCAACACAATATTAAAATAATTTATATTCACTAATAAAAACGCGCTCATTTCTACTAATACGCTCAAACTCATTTTAGAGTACTACGTACTCTATTTTCAATGAGTAATCCCCAACAGAGCCAAGGTTATCACCAACCTTCAGCTCTGATACCAAATGCAACGACCCGCAAATCCGTACCCCTAGAGTCGACACTATTCTCCTTCAATCAACTCAAGGTGTACGGAAATACGAACCATGAGGGTTAAAGAAGAAGAGGTAGAAGAAGAAAATAGAAAACAACAACAGAATCTAACCATCGCAGCGGAATAAAATATAATAGTCAGTAACAGATCTTTACACAAAAACTAATATATCTGTTTATACATTATATCTTCAGAGTATACATAACACACAATTGGATAGTAATCATAACCTGTCCTCACAATCTACATAAACAGCTAATCAACACAACGAAATATTTAAAACAAGTACGGAAGTACATATCGCCATCCAGCTCCATAGCATCATTTCCTGTAATCTATAATACTCGGTCTGACCCGAGCATTATAGTGAAATAACACCCGAGTCAGTTTGGAATACCAGCATGAGAAAACCACACTCAATTGGATTATTAAAGTTTCAAAATTATTTTGAAAACAAAAGCATCTCGTAAGGCCTCGCCACAAATAAACATGTCGGGTTTTTACCTTGCGATAGCCAAAACACTTTTTATCAAAATCCTTTGATATTATAATAATGTCTATAGAAAGTAAATAGAATCTAGCTGAAGTTCTTGCATCTCACATTTCAGCAATAGTTGGGCACAATCAAAACCGTACAAGCGCGTAGGGAGAATGGATTTCCAACTAATGACTAGGCACTGGGGTACACCTGTCACAGTACGTGGCCTAGATCACCGTACCGAGAATTACTCCCAATCCCCTGCAACACAAGACCGGGACTACCCCTTACTGGATAATCCCGAGTAAGATCACCCCACAACTGTGATCAGCAACCGCACCACTAAGCCGAATAAAAAGGGACATCTAGACAGGGATGACCTCACCCTAATGGGAGCTACCCACCTAGCCTTGTTTCACAACCCCTGATTTTCAGTCATTCCTAGTTGATGAGGCTTGAGGCTAAGCATTACTTTTTAGAATGTTTCACTTAGAATACCCATCGTCCACCTGACGATGTTCCGAAAGCATACATCCATAAAATTCTGTCTCGGGTTCGAACGGAACCGAAGGCACTACTCCTATTACATCCATTTCGGAATCATCCTCGGGATTAGTAGTGACTAGCCCTTGCACTTCACTGCTCCATCTTTGACTCCGAACATTTGTTTTCCACACAAAAACGTTCAAATCGGATCGAAGTGGTTTTCGAGAAATTAATCCCGGTCTCTTCGAAACGGACAGCGCATTGTCCAATATTGATAGTTGGTTATTTAACTATCAATTAACATTCACAACAAACATCAATCATAAATAATTTCCCCTAAATTATTTATTAACTCCAAAATATCTTCGCAAGATATATTTCCATTTTCAACCCTTTTGAAAACAATTTTCAGACCACACTTTTCTCATGAAATAAATTCCCAAATATTTATTTCCACTGAAAACACCAAGCACAAAAACTTTAGATTTTAAAATAATTTAAAACACTTTATTATAAAATATCCTTTAAAATGTTTAAATTAACAATTACTTTAATACTTATTCAAAATATATATTTAAGAATATTTAAAATAAAACTACTTTGTACAATATAAAATTGAATTTCTTACTTTTAAAACATAATACCAAGCCAACTTTAAATAATTACTGCTATAAATAGATTAAAAGAAAATACTTATTTTAGAATTTAAACATTTAGAAATAATAAATTTTCTAAACGAGCTTTTTAAAACAACATAACTTATATTTAAAAATTTGCGCTGAAAACGTACTTGGCTACATAGGGAAATATACTTCTCTTCACATCCTTCAAAAATGAATCGCTGTTTATTTTTAAACAAATTTTCCCATTCCTTTAATAAATTCCCATCGTGAATTTATTCTTCCAAAGATCCACTGATATAACACTTTGCTTTTATTAACCCGGTTTATAAAATTTCAAGTCTCGCTTCTCTTTTAAAAATCCCAGTTTTACACACTTCAATCAATCCCCAAATTGATTTCAAATTTACTTTACTTTAAAAATAAATTTCCTACTTACTCCATTTATTCCAAAATCCATTAACTTCATATTTTAATTCTTCATTATGATTTAAAATCTTTTTAACTGGAAATACCAATTTCATATTTCCCAAATTTCTTTTTATCCTTCAAATAAATTCAAACCTTGAATTTTAAAATAAATTCTTTATTTCTTGAAAGAATATCACTTGAGTTTAAAAATAAAATCACTTATTCCCATTTATTCAAAATCTCATTTTCCGTACTTGGAATTTTATTTATCAGAATTCAAAAATCACTTTTTATTCTTTTCCAATTCATTTTTTTATTTATTTAAATTTCAATAATTATTTACTCAAAATTCACTCTTTTATTTTCTTTTTAGGAATCCAATCTATTTATTTTGATAACTTAATAATCCAAACATATTTAATTGGACCAGCATCCAACGTTTCCAATTACCCATAGAATTCATCACAGAATATCAAATAATCATAACACAGAATATTAAACAATCTAATAATTTTGAGGAATCCAGTTGGATCCCTCCAACCTATTTCCCTACATCCACAGATGTTAGCACAATACCAATTCCACTTCGAGGTGGAATATCGCTGTATGTGGGATTTATATAATATCATCCGCTATTATGCGGCACATAGGGTCTCATCCGCTATATAATTCGGGAAATCAATCACTCCAATATATACTATATACTACTATATATAATATAGCACATCAAATCAATTCAATCATTCAACCAATTATTTAAATTTAACCATTTAAATTTAAATAGAAATCCAGATGAGTGAGATTGTCTCACCTTTGATTTTGTAGTCCAAATCCAATCTCGACTTGTTTCCTTTCAGATTTTAGACCTTGTATAACATTATAAATTTTATTAATATTTGAAATAAATCGGACAATAAATTACCATTTAATAAATCAATTGGCTAATGATTTAAATTTGAATTAATTTTTTTCTTTAAATAATTCTTAATAACTAAAATAATTTAGATCTAAATAAACAAATACATCTTCATTATTTTAAAATTGACTAGTAAATGAAAATAGGTATATATCTATATTTATTCTCTTTTGAAACTACATGCATACTTATAAAAATAATTTATAGATTTCAAAATCTAATTTTGTATAAACCCTCAAAATCTTACCTTTATATATTTACTGTTTTAGATAAAATATGTATGTGAATTAATGTATATATATATATTAAATAAAAAATAGAATTATTTTACACTTTACTGTAATTTATAGTTACTTATTTTTATGAAAATAACAAAACAATAATTTTCTTTACTTTAAATTTTTTTTAATATATATATGTATATATGTATATTTTTTCTTATAGTTTATAACTAAAACTTGATAATAGAATTAGCCAAATTAAATTACAGAAGTAAGCTGAGAAATTACACTATTTGTAAAAGACTGCAGCTATCACCAACCCACCGCCACCTTTGAGTCACCCACGAACCTTACGACGACTCCAAATTCTGGTCGCAGTCTCTATCGATGAACCATCAACAGAGACCACCACCCAACGCATGTTATCGCGAGCATCTCGACTGAATTTCGATCGCTTCGACTCAGTCGTGACATCGTGAATGCTAACTCTCACGCGTTCCTCTTTCTCTCTCTTCAGGAACGAGATTGGATCTCATTCTTTATTCTTTTGTTTACTGCGTGAAACCCTAGCCTTCCCATCGCCTCATGCTTCCCTAAATCCTCACGAACGAGGAAGACGTTACCACAGAACTGCGTCGAGCTCCCCACTTTCCCAAAATCGAGTGGAGACGAAACCGAGATGATTTGTGTTCAATTTATTTACGAACGATAAAATTGGGTCGAATGAGAGAGAGAGAGTCGCGATTATATGCAGCCACCATTTTTTTCTTCGAACGATAGATTTATATTATTATTATTTTTCCATCTTCCTGAGCTTGAAGATGAAATAGGAGATGGGAGTGGCTTGATTTGAAGTGAAGGGATAGGTTGTATGATGTAAACGTGCCTGCAACATCTAGCTACAGTGATTGAGATGAGAGGCAAAAAGTTTTGACGTGAAATTGTTTTGACTGGTCAAAGTATATTATATTTGAATTTAAATTTAAATCGTCTCAGTTTACACAACTCAAAATCTCGACCTCCTATCGAGGCATGCCGTTGGGGATTTATAATGTTATACCCCTATTCCAAACGCAATGGAAAAGGTTTCAAGTCCTAATTCGATCACATGGAGAAGATAGCTTTTTGAACCCAGTTATTATATTGAATTTACGTATAAATTTCGACGCGTTTACTTACCGTACGATCACTCAATAACTCCAAACACTACAAAATTTGAAATCTGATAATAATACAATATTACGTATCCAATAGAACTGGTTTCGTCGAAAACCAAGACTGTGCCTCGGAAGGCTATTTTTAAATATTAATTTAAACGATATAATTTCAAAATGTAACAAAACATTCCCAAATTCAATTTCAACATTTTACTACCTTCAGTACTATCGCTATAAATTTTGCAAACCCTTAAATTATTTTTAACAGGCTTAAAACTCCAAATTCAACATTTGACCCAATTTTCAGTAATTAAATCCAATAATTAAATTTCCAAACAATAGTGATATTTGAAATTTAAGTTACAAACTAACTTTTAAATATTAAAATCAATTAAATATACCAATTTAAATTGTCCAAAATTCCGAGTCGTCACAAAACCCCTTCTAGAAATAATTTTTGACCTTATTTTAGATTAGTCATCTTAGAAAATTTGATTTTATAATTATTTTTGGATTTGATTTTAAATGATCACACTGATTAATCTGACTACCTACTAGTTATCGAAAAGATAAATAGTGATTGAAAAAGTGATGAGTGTTGATATTAATCATATATTATAGATTGAGACGGTATATTTAATAAAAAAATTTAGAAATTTGAACAAGAGTTATAAAAACTTTTTATTGGTAAAAATTACATGACCATCTCTATTTCTACCATATTTCTAACGACCGTCACTCATCAAAATGCAGTGTAGTTTATCAATATGTGGTATTTTAAACAGGAAATCATACATTTTTCATTTTATATTTTTTTTTTAAAAAAAATCCAAATTATTCACTCTCATTTAAAAGTCCTCAGGGTTATGCATGGGAGAATTGCTTGGAATTTTTTATTATGTGCTTCGATGCCCATTTAAAAATCCTCACGGTTATGCATGTATGGAACACATATCCAAATTTATTGATTATATAGACAAGTTGATTCTAATGCCATTTAAAAGTCCTTACGGTTTTGCGGTGTTAGAAGATACTTGAATTCATTTTTAAAAAAATTTGGAATACTACTATTCTCATTTAAAAGTCCTAACGGTTATGCATGGTTAGTAGATATTCAAATTCCTAAAACGAATATGCCATAAATAGATACAACTATATGGTTTTTGCATCATCCCTATCATTCTGAAAGTGGAATATGCGTCAAACAGAGTATTTATGATTTTTGTTTGATTTTTTATTGAAATTTAATATTTATATTCGATTGAGTTTGAATGTTGTATTGATGTCTATTACTTTATTTCTATTTTTCTAACACTATTACTCTTTTGCTGATAACAAAAGGAGGAGAGAAAAGTTAAGATTTTGACAAATAAAGGTCAAATAATTTCTATTTGCATCTAGGCTCATTTGCATATTTTTATTTACATGCATATATGAAGGGGGAGCTTTGTGTAGAGAGGGAGCATTCAAATAGGGGGAGAAAATTGAATAATCAAATACATTTATTCAAAATCTTAAATATATGTTTATTACCATCAAAAGGGAGAGATTGTTGAATATATGAATATATGATTTTAGTTTGATGATAATAAACATATATATGTATACATTCATTTAAATGTATTTGTTAATGTACTATTTTATTTTTCATAGATTAAATAAATATTTGATGAATAAAATAAATAACATAGAATTTAAATTCAAACGGATATTTTATTCAAACAAATATTTATTACAATTTTGAATAGTACAAATTCAAGCTCTCACTATATCTATACAATTTCAATTTCAATACAATTTGCAATTACAGTACATTTTAAATTACATAACCGTGCTCACTACATATCGCTCATTCGCTCAAATTTATTTTCAACTCTGTCCAGATTGAATCCAACATCTAAGCAATCTGAAAAAATATACATTGACATGGTAAAATTGAAAATAAAATATTTTTGCAGTATAAAATAAAATATAATTTTGAAAATATAATCTGCCTTCGTTATTTAAGTAGTTCGTCATCATTTAAATTTGAATTCACCATACACGAACAGCTTGTGACTTGCATAGTGTATCACTGTACATGCCACAAGGCCATGCACACCAATATACACTTGATAAATCTACAGGGACGGGTGAGCACAAGGTCAAACCCAAATAAAAAGCCAGGTTCAACTCAAGTCACGACACGAGCATAAGGTCAAACCAAAGCTTTAAGCAGGACTCAACACAGGTGAAAGTTCAATTGAAATGTATCAAGACACAAAAAGCAAGCCTCGACCAAAGTTCATGTCATTCCCATGAAAACAGAGACTAGACAGTCTATGCATATATACATGTCGACCAGGCAGCAAACAAAGTCAACAAGTAAATGATATCATAGCACATGAATGCATAATGCAAACTACAACAGAAGTGTAGTCACATGAAGACTCCAACCAGACCACCATGAAAAGGCAATATCAAAGACAAATGAAAGTCTTGACATACAACATCAACCACCATGGAATCAAGTTCAACAACAACAAAAGAACAATACAAGCTTCAACTGAAAAATCAGATGTCTAGAGACCAGACAAACAAGTCCAGATGCAAGGCAGACCAACAGTAAAAAATGGAGATGGCCATCCACAAAAGAGAAGTTTCAAATTGAACAACACAAAGCCTCATCATCAACATGACTCGATGCATAAGCACAATACAGATTCAAGAGGCACATGAATGTACAACGCAAATGAAACGGTGATACCAGTGACATGAACAAGACTCAAAACTACAATAACTCAACTAATATCAAACTACAACAGGCCTCAACATCAAATAACAAACTATAACATAGACATATGGATATGGATCTACAGAGTGCACTATGCAGTCAAATGAAATAAGTCCAGACACTACATGAACTGGCTCGAAGACTAGTGAACAACAAGTGTAACATCGACACAGCAAGATGTCATAGACTTATATACTAGTGCAATAATCATGTCACGGTTCAAACCAGAACAAAGTCAAATTGGAACAAAAATTTCAAAGTGGTCGAAAAGTTCAATCCTACACTAACAGTGCAGTTTCCAAAAATAACAGCAGTGTGCAATAAAAGTGACTATGATCAATCAACATAGTGATATATATAAAACTACAGTCATGAACATACATGTCGAACAACATAAATTCAAATGACCAGAGTCAACCGGAACCAAAGTCAGAGAGATCAAAACTTCCAGATAATCACAATACCGTGAAACCAGCGGAAACTATAAGTGATCAAGCATCAAGTCGAAAACACTACATAACAGTTGTTATGAACCAATCAGTGCCGAAGTAAATATCATCACAGTTTCAACTGGACCAAGTCATGGAACAGCAAGGTGATCAATCAAGTTAAATGTCAAACTCGAAATATTTTCACAAAATCCAGTTTCAAACCAAAGTCAGAAACCTTGATGACCAAGGAAATCAACCAAGTCAAAAATCGAAGCCGTGTTAACCAAGCAATATATGTACGAATTTGAACAAGTCAAGATCAATCTCAATCATAGAAACATAATCAAGCGGCCAAGCATTAAATTATTAGACGAATTCATATAAAATATATGAAAGAAAATCAAGGGGTTTAAACCCTAAACATCATCGGCAAAAATTATTCGATTTCAAGCAACAAAGAATAACCATTCAACTCGAATCATCGATCGAGTTCAAGTAAGCAAAAACAGTAAAGCAAAAGTAACAAATTACATACCGAAGCAAGTTCGAACTTGATCGAAATTTAAGGAGCCATGTGCTAAGAGAAGAGAGCATCGATCGAAAAAGTAAGGACGAAAATCATCATTTGATCGAGCTACTAAAGTCGGCGTCTTCAATATATTCAAAGCCCTAATTTTTGAGCAAACGAAAGGAGGCTGAAGCCATCGAAGAACAAGGAAGCGGGCCAAATACAATAAAAAGGAGAAGAGGGACATATTATTTATGGGCCAGTTATTATATACGGTTTTGCACTTATAATTTTAAAATTAGATTTTGATTTTAATGTGTGGTTAATTTGTATTTTTCTCTTTTAAACATTGTAATTTCTAGTCGTGTGACTAGGGTATGAACTGCGGTGGTGGAGTTCGAGAATTCACAACTCAGTGGATGAGTTGTGGTAGGGTTTCGAGCGTAGAGTTAAGATTAGTCGATAGCAGGTGTCGCAAGTTTACGTATGTAAATTTAGGACTACTTAATTTCTAGTAGAAACCTTGGGGGCAGCACATAGGCCAGGATTTGCCGAAGCTGGGTAAATCTGTGTGCTCTATTTACTGTTTTATTATTCTGCTATTATCTATGCTGCTGTTACTCGACTATTATCTGTGCTGAAAATATTTTTTACACTTCCACAATAAATTTTCATAATTGATAGTATCACCCTATTCACTCCCCCTCTAGGGTGAAATCGATCCTACAGTTTAGTTGTAAATAATAAATTTATGGAGGCTAAAATGGAAAATTACCCGCTTGGAAACCTTATCAACACCT
Organism: Allium cepa; assembly: GCA_030765085.1. Lineage (NCBI taxonomy): Eukaryota > Viridiplantae > Streptophyta > Magnoliopsida > Asparagales > Amaryllidaceae > Allium > Allium cepa. The sequence goes on along the minus strand of CM060935.1, from coordinate 838,670,472 downwards.
GATTTTAACCATTAATTATTGCTAAATGTCACAGAGTTAGCACCACTGATGACCATCATTGGGATCCTCAATGCCCAAGCTTCTTTTTCTCGAGCAGCACTGCCATGCCTAGTGCCGCCAATCGCTAGAAATCACTTCCCAATTTTCCATCGTAATTGGCTTTATACTCAAATTTCGATTGCTTTCGGCCATCGCTGGTTATATTACAATCCCCTAAGCTCCTCTCGTCGAATATACAACCCAATGATTTCAATTTCATCAATCAGTGTTCCAATATGGAAGCCCTAGTTTGTAATCCAAGTTCGACACTATTCATCATTGACCGTGGTTTTCGGCTAATCTGAGCATTGTTTTAGAAATTGAATTTCTCTCATCCCTTCATCTCACTGAGAACTTCAATTTGATATATGATAAAATGGGGTTTGGACACTTTGATTTTTGGAAGGATTTATAATTAATGGATTTAGCTTACCATTAAACTGGGATTATAGGGATTTCAGGATTTAGAAAGAATTTCAGAAGTGAACACAGCTTTCTAGGGTTTTCTATCTTCATTTATACAAATAGTTGTATGGGTTTGGTTATTTACAACCATCTAGGCCAAAAGCGGTTATGCACCATATTTTAGCACTATAATGCCATTGTTTCATAAACCATAACTCCAAATTTATCAAAATTATACTCTAAATTAATCATCTCAAAAGGATCCGTGTAATGATTATAAATACAACAGTCAAATCACTATTTATTTACAAAATTATTTTAGTTATTTAATATTAATTATGTTAAATTTGCGGGTTGATGCATGCATGGTGTAATATACGAATGTGATAGATTGTGATCTCGACCATGCTACAACCAGCAAGGTGCATCAAGTGCTAGTGAACAGTAGAAGCTCTGTGAACATACTCTTTAAGGTGCATTGACAAAATAAGAGTACCTATGAAGGATATTACCTCATTCAAAAACCCATTAAATAGTTTATTTTAGAAGGAAATATGCTATTTAGAGAACTTGTTATATTCATAAAGTAAGGGGAAAATTGAGGTCCTCAATCAAGAGGCATACATTCACGTTGGATAATGTTTCTTAGCCTACATCTTGGGCTGATCAACCATTTCCAACCACAAAATTTTCATAGCTCAATGGCGTTTGAAAATTAAGTTTCCAACTTCTAACGAAGTTTAGTGAGTGGAATGACTGTGATGCATTTCAAGATTGTTATATGGTGGAGCAACATGAGAATCACTGTCTTGAGAAAGGGAAAAATTATGGAGGAATCTCTTCATTAAAAACTTTGATGCATAGCAACTATAGGAGCACCCCCTATTCAGGTCAACTAGTGCATCTTATGATGAATTGTACCCAAGATATGGACATGAAGAAGAAGCGGTAGCATGACAATTCAAAACCATGGGATCTATACCTATAGACAAATACAACTTGACTTGGGTCCTTAAAATTGGTTTAGAGCATGAAGGTTCATATTGTGAGATTTTTAAAAGACAACTAAGATGTGTCAGCATAGTATCATGCCAACAATTGCGGGATTTCACTTAATAATGTATTCATGCATTTAACATTGATCCAGAGGTTGTTTCTATTAAGTAGAAAAAAGGAGCTTGGGCCCAGAAAGATCTACAACCCTAAAAGTGGATGCAAATAACCTATTGGCTAATGACTTCATTAAAGAGTCACACTATCTGAGGTGGACATCCAAACCTATACCTGTCGATAAGCCAATTAGAAAATGAAGGACTTGCGTCGATTCTTTAATTTGAACTAATCATGTCCTAAGGATTGTTTCGCTTATGAGAATTGGCTGGTTGGTGGAAGGAACATTCGATCCTGAATTGTTTTCATTCATGAATGCTTGTTCCAAATACAAAGAAATAGAAATTCATGTCCCTGACCAATATCATATGAGTTTCATCATAGATTTAGGATTGTATTATTATAAGGTAAGGTTTTCAACTAAAAGGACGTTAGAGCTACTTACTAGTGATTTGTCGATAAAACGTTAACAAAATAGGTTAGAAGTACAATGGAGATCTATGTGGATGATATGCTTGTTAATTTCAAAAAGATGGGACATATCATTGGAGGAGAAGTTTCAAATGCTTAGAAAATATGGAATGAATTTGAACTCATTGAAAAGTTCTTTCACAATATCATTGGTATTCCTTAGGCTTACAATAAGTGGTAGAGGAATTGAGCTCGATTTGGAGCAAATTTAGAACTTAAAGGATATAAAATCCATGAAACATCAAGAATAACTAGCTCAAGTGTCAAGAAGTAAGGCTTTTTTGGGCTGTGGTTTTATAGGTCTTAGGTTCGTACCTCAAGATATAAAAATGAATGCTCTGTGTTTGATGGCTAATTTCCTATCGGATTAGAAAAAGCCGATCAAATTTAAATTCAAAATAACTGTAAGCGCACGACGTACAATTCTAGTACGTGGCAAGGACGGATCGATCCGCAGAGAATTCTTTAGATTTTAAAATTGCAGTTCAATCAAATTAAACAAAGAATTGAAGTTGTGTTAAACTAGAAACTATAAGAAAACTAACAAAAGGAAATGGATAAAAATATGAGAGTTTAAAGGTAATTTAGAGGCAAATCCCTTTTCATGATCACATAAATCAACACCATGGAATTATGATCTCTCCTTTGATTATTAGGGAATTTAGTTGATATATTTTTCAATAAGTATGGAATATTTGTGCTATTAATTTGCCTACTATAAACCATCAAACTTTAACATACCTACTAAATTACTTTTTAATCTCATGAAAATGATAATGAATTTGAAAATAAAATCTATTCTAAGCATGATCTATTAACTATTGATTAGAAATATAGACCAACAAATTTTGATTTTAACATTCACTTCATTACTAAAATCATATGTAGATGAAGAGGTAATTTGTGTTTTTGTTTGTTTAAGCATAACCTGTATGGTGTCAACAACATAGGTTATCAATTCAAAACTCAAACAATAAAGTTTAACCACATCAAACATTTCAATTAAGCACAAAAGGAGATAAAAAATGATCAAAATGTTAAATCTACATGATTAAGAGAGTTTTATTACCCCTAAATTGAAGGGGTTAGCTTCTCATATTTGTTGTCATGTTAACAAATGTAGAATTCAACGCGAAATAAAAACAAAAGGAAAATGCAAGCTAAGTAAGAAGAGAGCTAATTAACATAAAATAAAAGCTAATGTAATTGCATAAATAAGAAGATCTACACTACTAATATGAAAGAAAAAAATATGTATATAAAAACAGAATGAATTAAAATTGCATTAAAAGAAAATTACATAAAAGAAAATGGCAAGTAGCCATGAAAGAGAAAGAGAGCTTGTAATTTGTTTTTGATCCTAAAACTAAACTAACTAAATAGGAGGCTAATAGCTTAATTACATGAACATATGAGGTATTTATACAAGCCTTGAACCTTAATCGTATTTTTAAGGACTACTCAAAATACCATTGAGGAAGTGTGACTTTCAAGTTGTCATTAGCATGAGCATAATCCACCGTTACATATACATGTAACTTTAACCTTCATTAGCATGTGCATTTGCTCCTAATTGTACATCATGGTAAGTGGGTAGGTGGGGTCCTCCATGATACACGAGTTTGAATTATTTCCATCATCATTCCTTTTCTTCCTCTTGTGCTTGCATATTTTCCATGAAGCCTTCATCATATTTCCATTCTAATTCCTACAAATAACATTCAAATATCCAATTAAATTTTCTAAAATTAATATATGCACAAAAATAATCATTTTGCCCTTATATGAAGATGAATAAATGATGATTTGAAAATAATTTGAATTTTGGCTTAAACATGTTAAATACTATATATGCTCATTTATTTAATTAAACTCGATTAAATATTGAAGTAATAATATGCACATTTACGTGCACATCAAATACCCCCACGCTTATCTTTTTATTCGTCCTCGAATAAACAAAAAACAAAGATGAACCTGTTTTTGTAAGGAGCACGATTGCATTGAGCGTATGCAATAATCCGTTAAACCTCTAGGTGTCCTTAGTAGGACAAGTGTTGTCTCATGAAGGTTTTCAGCAGATACTACCTACAAAATCCAAATGCAATATGAAAAATCCTAAATGTAACATTCATTTACAAAGATATGGATGCAATTTTTTTTTGAAAATATTTGCAAATCAAAATTTCACCTTTACATTGATGCAAATAAGTTAAATATAAGTTTTGGTCATATCAAGTAATTTAAATCATTTACTCGTTAAAACTTCCAATAAAAATTAAGTTATCATAACAAATAGACTCTAGGTTAGCTAGTTGTTTCGGTTGATAACATAGTGCAACAATGTGATGGATCCTTAGTTGATTATCAAAATTTTTCAAATTGGTACTTTCATTTCTTTTCAATAACAAGTAAAATCAATCAAGTCAAAATAGTGATTGGATTTCAATTTCTTACCCTCTCTATTTTTGAAAATTTTATTGATATTAACGATATATAGCATCCCCCTACTTGAAGACCCAAAACTAACGGCTACAGATGCTGTAATCATTCATTGTTATTAATTTTCGGCTACCAAATACGGCAGTGCTAGATACATTGATACACAGATCACAAGAATACGAAAAAAAATTAATAATTTCAAAAACATATTGCCACATTCAAATTAAAACATTTCATGTTCATTACATAATACCAAAATACATTAACCACGTTTAGCAAAACATAATTATTACAATTATGCTAAGGGCGATATATGAAGATGCCCCCTTGGTTGATCAAAGTATATAGTAAGGCTAATAAATCTGTCTTTACAAACAAATACACATTGGAAAAGAAAACACTAAATAACTATCTGCCTCTTACACGTCTCCCAAAAGCTTTTTCATCAAAGAAGAGACCCGAGAACCTTAACTCCCAAACTACTCGAAATCAATTGAGCACCCAAGAGTTTAAGGGGAAAATAAAAAGTTTGAGTCAAACATAAGCCTGGTATGAATAATAATCTAACATCACAATCCTTTTAGATATCTAGTGAGACCGCACCGCTTGGCAGAATGGGTTTTCCCCTTATTAGTATCCTAATTCCTTTACAAAACCATATACTGTGCTCGTGCATCCATAATGGTTAAAACATACATTTTCAAAATATTATGATGGTATTCATACTTGAAAACAATTAGGATTTTCCATTCCTCGTTTAATCTGACACCCTAATAGTTTTCATGGGATCACTAAAAACCTATAGGCTCCTGCCAGTTAACTTAATTGGTTCATGGGTTCCCCTGAACCTACTAGTCATTTCAATAACTAATCAACTTATCCTAGTTTTTATGGGTTGACTAGGAACCTATGGATTTATCCAATAACGCACTTCACATCCTAGTTTCCATGGCTTGACTAGGAACCTACTGATACTTCCATTTGTCACTTTCTTATCCTAGTTTTCATAGGTTAACTAGGAACCTATTAACTGATGTCAATTCTTAATCTGGGTATAGTTTTCATGGGTTCACTGCAAACCAATTAGCCCCTGCTAAATGTCCTTAATGAATAATTTTCATGGGTTAACTATGAACCTGTTGGTTTCCTCCAATAACTACTTAATCGTAGTTTTCATGGGTTTACTATGAACCTTTTGGTTTACACCAATAATTATAAAATTTAGTCATTTTATATTTTTGGTCACCCTGACCCCTTGGATGCATTTCTACTCATTTAGAAGTTTAAGCAATTTATATCCACTACTGAGTTAACCTAGCTGGTTCTTCTACCCTTTTTTCCCCAAAATACAGTTATGGGTTATCATGTGAATATATTCATATTTGAAGAAGCAAAACAACAATTTAACAATACCACTCATGTAGGTATAAAGTCCTTGAAATACATTTCATAAAACATAGTTAACACCTTTAACTTATAGTTTTATCAAGGCAATACTTCTTCAAAATCTCATACCTAAAGCCATTACAAAACTTCTTTATATAAGCCGTGGGTTTTCCTTTAAAAAAATTAGAGTATGGGTTTTAAAACCTTTCAACAATGTCGAAAGCTTCTAATTTCAACCCTTCGAAAGAATAAATCATATCTTTCAAACAATAAGCTCCGGCCCTTTTAATACTCTAAAACATTTCTTTTGAAACCTTTCGACCTTGTTAAAGCATCATTAAATAAGAGTGGAGGCATAACTTCGAAACCAATTGAAAGTAAATCTTTCAAAAGTATTGGAAATCAAACCTTTCAAAACCATTGAAACTCAAACCTTTCGAAGCCATTAGAAATCGAACCTTTCGAAACCATATAAACTCAAATCTTTCGAAGCTAATGAAAATCATACCTTTCGAAACCAGTGGAACTCAAATTTTTAGAAGCCATTGAAAATAATACCTTTTGAAACCATTGGAACTCAAATCTTTCGAAGCCATTGAAAATCATACCTTTTGAAACCATTGGAACTCAAACATTTCGAAGCCATTGGGTTCATACTTATAAATATTACTTTGGGTCATAGGTGAAAGTATCTCTTTCAAAACCACTCTTTATTTTATAAAATATTGAGGAAGAAAATTGAACCTTTCGACCTCTTTGGAAGGTTTGGAAAACGGTTTGTATTTTTTTATTATAAACAATTAAACCTTTCGACAACGTCGAAAGCTCCTGCTTTCGACCCCTTCGAAAGGTTTGAACAAAACAAAAGGAGGCAGCTCTGTTTCAAAAATCTCTTTGAAAAACCTTTCGAAATCATAGCTTTCGACCTTGTCAAAAGCAAGCATAGCTTTCGACCTTGTCGGAAGCTCTTTAAAACAGGCTGGTGATTTTCTTTTTCAAATCAAAGTAAACTAAGGGACCATCTCCTTCGAAAGCAACCCTTCGACACCTTACCTTTTGGCTTGATCCAGTTCACTGCATACCAACTAAATGATATCATAAGCATTGCTCTTGACCATGTTGGCCACTGAAGTCGAAAGGTATCAGTTGAGAGGTCTAAGTTGAAAGGTTTGCCAAAGAAGGCGGAACCACCTTTTTTGGGTAAAAGCTGATTTTGCCAAAATAGGTAAACTTTTTGTAACAAACTTACCTACTTGTAAATATTTGATTGGCTCTCACAAACCTTTAAATAATTTGGATAATGATTACCGCATTTTCTCAAATCTAAATCAAGTTAACTTTTAACAAATAAGCCATTCCTTCTATGATTCAATCATTTAGGTCCTCCTTTCGAAATAATAATTTCCATACTAAATCACTGAGTAAAAATCCCCAAAAATTTCAGAAATTCAATTTGCACATGTTATCCAACATATTAAAATTTCAAACCTAAATTCTTAATATATTTTTCAAAATAAATTTATAAATCCAAATAACCATATTTTTCTTTGAAAGTTCATAACTAATTCTCCATGGCTTGGAAAATTATGGAAATTGAAACCCAACTCCAGAATCATGTTTTCTATATATAATTTTTCCATGGCATTTAAAAATCGTTAAGTCTCGGTTTTACCCTAAAACCATGTATATCTCCTGTAAACAACCTTGTTTAAATCATATAAATCATAAATCAAGCATATCATTAATCAATATATATCATAAAACAGATTTGTATTTAAATCTGAAACCATATGATATTAAAATCAAAATAGAGATGTAGAAATTATTATTCACCTTAGATTGGATAAGAAAATTAAAATTTGATTGAGGTTGACTTCTTCTAGCTTGAATCCTAAGCTTTAAGTTGATTTTCTCTTCTTTCTTCCTAACGACCGTCCTTGCTTTCGTACGGTTAAAATTTTTGGCTTAGATAAAAATGAACGTGTTGACTAAGGAAACAGTATAAGGATAGGAAATATGGGTAGCTATTTACAAGTTACAGAAGTACGAAAGTGACAGAGAAGTAAACCTTCTTTGCCAAGGTGCGTATCCCTAATGCCCATGTGTTCAATTGCTTAACACTTAACCATTTATATGTTCATTTGTTTACATAAGCACGACCACTTAATTCATTAATTAACCTCGATCTCCTTATCTACACCATTCTATTTAATTTATTCTAATTAAATCTCTTGAATAATGTCAATAAAATTAGAGGTGTTACAAAATATTTACATATTCCTAACTCAAAAAACTGAGGCTAGATATATTACACATGCACTGCCTTTTGGGCTTAACTGAGGGGAATACAGAGCGTGGAGAGTGAACACACAAGTGTGTACACCTATCGACTGTAGGCATTATAAATAAAAGAACTTTTATATACATACACCTAACTCCGATAAATTGAGGCCAGATATATCGATCATACACTGCCTTTTGGGCTTACGTGAGAAGGGTACAGAGAATGGCGAGTGTATACACTTGCGTGTGAACACATGACTCTAAGTGTTTATAAAATATATACATGTTTTTTCTTTTTTTTCTTTTTAGAGAGACTTTTACAATATCATCTTAGCACCATTTAACTTAGAAGATCAAAATTGTTATATCCTTTACTTTAAATCCACCACTTTTAAACAAAGATTTTCAATTTGGATATACTTCATAATTATCACCATGAACCTTCCAATATACTATTAACCAGAGTTATTTGTAATCAAACTTTATTTTTATTTTTATTAAGACAAATAAATTTTTAAAAATTTTAATTGAATAACCAAAATCCTATACTTATCATCCTATATAGTTTTTTAAACTAAGCCAATATGCTAAAAAGAATATATGTATGTATGTATGTATGTATGTATGTATGTATTTTGGAATTTTTTTATTTTGAGTTTTGGAAAGAAAAATCAAAAAAATAAACCATGAAAAAGTAAAAATGAAGATGAGACTCCCCCCACACTTGATTTTGACCTTGTCCCCACAGTCAACCCAAGTGAAAGGAGAAAAATAAAAATATGATTGATATTTACATGAAAATGAAAGGATTATTATTTACATGATATCAGAAAATGTATTGTTAAGTAAATGAAATGGTCTTTCAAAGACTAGTTCATTTGTCTCGTCAAGTGTGAGAGACACCGGCTTAAGTGCAGAAAACCAAACCATAAAAGATTTCGATGTTGAATGTTGATTTGGAAAAAAAAATGTCGTTTTATTAAAAATTATATACGTTGTTTTATTTTCGAATATTTTTGGGTAGATAAAAATAATTGGTTGAAGTTCAAGTTTATTCTCACCAAATTGAAATCTTTTCAGAATTATTGGTTTCAAAATCAAAATGATGATTCAAATCTTCCCCTTCAAATTTAACAACCCATCTTTTAGAAGTCCAAAGAATTTGTGTTTATTAAATTTGTCTTCCTTTGTTTAATTATTCACAACTTCATTGCATATATCATGTTCAAAATCTAAAGTTATATTCAAATTTTCAAAATTAGTAAAAGGAAGATCGAATTTTAAATCGAGTTTCTCACCCTCAAAGAATTGAAATCCAACTCAATTACCGTATTTTCAACAACTTCATTAAGATCGACATTTTCAATTTCAAAAGTTGTCATTTGAAAATCAACAATTTGGGTAAAAGGTGGATTATTGATTGACTTGTCACACATTAGGATTTGATTTTGTTTCTCACATGGTTTCATATATGTTTCAAACAACAAATCTGTGCAGTCTTTGTAAATTGAATGTGTGCTATGGATCGTGTAATATGGATATATGATAACATATGGTATAATGATGATAGTTATACGGTAAATAATGCGGAATATAAAAGCAGTATAGTAAAATGACACCAGAGATTTTTATACTGGTTCGGAGCACCGTTCTACGTCTAGTCCTAGAATCATTCTGGAATTTCACTAAAACAACAACCCTCACTTAACCCGAAGGAATATGTCTATACAACCTCTGAGCAGCCGAACAGGGACCTTAGCAGCAGAACAGGATTTCGCCTCAACAGCCAAATCACTCGCCTGAGCAGCAGAACAAGACTTCAACTAATACAGAAAATAGTTCGACTAATATGTGTTCTGATAACAATAATTTGTCACTTGTAGTACACCCTTCCTATAATCTTCTCCTCGAGTATAAATGTTTATATTTGAAGTATATGAAGAATAGAAAGGTATAGTATTGCTTTTATGCAGAATGATTGAAAGTATGATAGCAAATAGATTTCGGAAAGTTAGATCAAAGAATATGAGAAATTGATTGTAATTCAGTGATTTGAAATGAAGTTGGAGTTTTTATTTATAAGAATTAGAAAGCTATGACTGTTGGTGAAGAGTTTCGATCGAAGTGTTGCATCCGAATCTTTTCATTAAAGGTTCGCAACTCTTCACTAAAGTTGTGTCCTTTCAAAAATATAGCTATTATAGAAATTCAATCGATTGAGTTACATAGTCAGTCGACTGAAGATTCAAAAGTAATTTGAAATTTAAATTTGGATATATTTATGTAACTGTGCATGCTGCATAAAAATTCCAGTATCAGTCGACTGGTTCCATAGGTCAGTCGACTGACCTGATCATTTTTGTGCAGTTTGCACAATTTACATATGTATATTTATTTCTATAACTTTATATTACTTTAATAATTTAAATGTTAGCTTATATGTGTATAAAACATTTAGTAAATATAGTGATTAAATATATAATCTAGTGTAGACATAATCGAGGAGAGATTTTAATAAATATTAACCTAAGACTTAAGAACAAAATACCATAGTTGATGCTTCGGTTTCTTAAGTCTCGTCTCCTTGTCTCTTTTTGTCGTAGTAGTCGTCAAAATCTGTATGTTGTAGTGATTTCTTCATGTCATGAATCAAAACCAAGTCTCAACATTCTTCCCCTTTTTGATAGATGACAACCTATAAATAGATATAGATTTCGACTCTGTATATATATATATATATAAACATAAATACTTACTCCCCCTAAATCTTTAATGTTCTATGTCCTGCATTTTTATTAGTTGCAATAATATTTCTCCCCCTTTGTCATCGGCAAAAAGGACTAAGTAATATGATATTATAATGTGAAAGATAATATGAAATAAAACCAAGAACAGTCATCCAAACATTTAATATCCATAGACAAGAGTTTTTCAAATAAATAAACTAGAATGGCAATTTAGTACAAGCCATATTAAAAGAAAATGTCTTAAATGAAAGAAATGAACATTTTATTCCATCGGATATTTACCCCTACCACCATCTCCTTCATTAACATCATCATCACTACTAGCTTGATCATCCATAGAAGAAGAAGAAGACCATGTAAATACGGGTTGCTTACCCAGATCGCCTATAGTAGAAATAGATGTACCGGAAGAGCACGATATAGCTTGCTACAATTTTGTGAAAAATCCTTTGACTTTATCAAGCTTCTTATCAACTTTGAGGATGTTTGATTGAAGGATTTGTTGATTACGACACATGATATTGACTGCCTCACGTGGTTGAAGACCTTCATTTGGAATCGTAATTTCTTCTTGTTGATATCGAGTTGATGTTTGACGAGATGGTCGGTGAGAAGGCTCGCCTTGTTGTTCAGATTGGACTTGAGTTGTTTTCCTTTGGGTCCATTCTTCAAAAGATATTATAGTAGGGGTCGGGCAACCGGTAATTTCATTAAGGCTAAGGTCCAAGCGTTTAAACAATCAACGGTAGAAAATGGTGAATCCGGTTCCGTAACTTCACAAGCTTTGAGAAGAAGCATAATATATTCACCGTGATAAATATATTTATCTTTCCTTTGTTAAAGCTTAAAATCTCGTCAAGTATTAAACGAAGCCGGTTTAGTTTGATGTTTCCAAAATTGCGTACAATGCTCTAAAATTATGTTCATAGACGAGTTCATAACTCCCGGTTCTAGGAGTTATGGTTTTCATTAAGGCGCGATGAATTATTCGTTCCTTTGGTCGTAAAGACATCGATTTTAACTTACGCATATTGTCTTCAAGAAATAAATGGCTTACGCGGTCTCGAACAACCAAATCAACATCAATAGTAGCTAATTCAACTCCATCATTTTCTGTTTTTAGAATATGAGCCATGTGGTCTAGAGGAAAGAAGACGGGCTTACCACATACGAGACTCCATATGCAATCTTCCTGATTTGGAGCATCTTGATGACAAGTTGAGATTAGCGTAGAACAACTTCATCATAATTTGGTTGATTTTGTGTTTATTGTTGTCGACATCAATTAATGACTCTAAATTGCTTCATCGGGCTAATTCTTGAATGTGATAGGGTAAAAAATCAGGGAATTTGACGAACGAACCTTCGAATATTCTTGAATCTTGCATCAGTCTCCACCTCTTCATTGCAGTGTCGTCAAATAGCTACCGCTGAATTTTTTCATTAGATGAAGGTTGAGACGAGGAGGAGGCTTGACCTTTATGTTTTGGTGCCATTTGATTTTGATTTTGAGGAGAAAATTTTGATTTTTGGAGAGCTTAGGGTTTTGAAAACGTTGAAAAACTTAATTGTAAAGAGGAGAGAAGGTAAAGTGATAAATAAAGGGGTAAAGGGGTAGGTGAAAAGGTAAAAAGCCCTTCAGATCTACGGTTCAGTCGACTGGTACAGGGCTTCAGCCGACTGAAGCTGAAGATTGTGAAAATTCGACCTTCTGGTCCAGTCGACTGAGGCCCTACAACAGTCGACTGGGCCTGTTATATAAACGTCTATATTACAGCGTCAGTCGACTGGATATGGGCGTCGGTCGACTGATTGAAGGTTGATTATATTCAAGCTTCTGGTCCAGTCGACTGAGGCCCTGCAATAGTCGACTGGCCATGTATATATTTTAAAAATTTTGTAGTGTCAGTCGGTTGATTTTAAAATCCAGTCGACTAGCCTGTAGCATTTTGCACAATGAATTTTTATATGATATGAATTGTGTATATTTTTTTATTCTACAAATGTAAATAATTTTATTTTACTGAATGATATAGAACTAACTTTATTTTGCTGTGAATAATTTTTATATATGAGTTGTCATTTATTGCACCGGAAATAATTTTATTTCAAATATATAAACGTACATATAGATAGAAACTTCATTTAAAAATACAACGAAAAATCATTAAAAACTATGATTATTTCTCAGGACTTGGTGTTTTGAATTCTTTCAGCTGTTTACGATGAACGTTCGAAGCTTCGTTGCGATCCCATGAATTTGGTGAGTATGGTGGTCGCGGGGGAGACGAAGTCGAAGGGCATCTGATAGGCGAAACAGCATTTTTGTCTATCGAGTGTGACCAAGCCCCATAGAATTTCATTGCTATATGCTTGATTATACCTATACGACTGGAGTTAATTTTCTGTTCATAATACATCTCCCGCTGAAGCATTAGAGACTCTTGTTGTTAATGGTGGAGATCGTCGATCTTTTGTTTTGTGTTTGGTGAAATATCAACAGTCTTTTTTACCTTTTTCTTGTCCGGCGTGTATCCGGTGTGGTAAACCGATGATGGTGAACCCTTATGGTCAGGTGTTTTTGGAGAGTTGGTCGAAGCAATGATTTCAATAGAGTCGGTTGTAGAGGAAGTTGACATTGTTTTAAAAGCTGCTGTTAATTGATGTTTTTCTTCAGAGAATCGAATGATGTATTGTTTTGAATTCATAGGATTAGGAATAGTACCTATTTATAGTTTTATTTTTAGAGAAAATAGGATATACTTTGTGGATTATATTAATTCCAGCCTAAAAGAATGTAGAGACATAGGGTTTCTGTTGGCTGAGCTAATTTGAACAGTTATAATATATATATATATATATATATATATATATAATAATGTAAATTATAAAGATAACCGTGACATATAATGTAGTATAAAATACATGTTACTATATAATAAAATGGTCATAAGAGACTAAAACAGAAAACACTGATTACAATAGGTCACGAGTTCGAGTCACAACATGGTCAGAATTTCAAATTTTTCAAAAAAAATTATTTTTGACTTTTTAGTTTTTTAAAAAAAAATTATTTTTATTTATATATCTTTACTTGAGATTATCCCGAGCTCACTTCACAATTTTATAAACGTGTTCTCCAATAGTGGTTTAATAAAAATATCCGCTACTTGATTTTCTGATGGTACGTAGTCCAGATTTATTATATCTTTTTCTATATTATCGCGTAAAAAGTGATGTCTAATATCTTTCTTGAGTGATTTACAGGATTTTTAGATAAATTAATTGCACTAGAATTATCGCAGTAAATTGTTGATTTTGATAGGTTGATTCCAAATCTTTAAGTGTCTGTTGCATATAAATTACTTATGTGCAAGCTAGTGCTGTAGAAATATATTCTGCTTTACAAGTTGATAGAGAGACACAGTTTTGTTTCTCACTAAACCAAGATATTAACGGTTTACCAATGAAGTGATACATACCACTTGTACTTTTTTTGTCTGTTCGCGATCCTCCGAGACCAGCATCACTGTATGATACTAATTCGAACGACACTCTTTTGGCTAGAAAAGTTTGAAATTTATGTTTTACTAAGATAACGTTGTATTCGTTTTACAGCACGTAGATGTGATTCTTCGGGTCTGCTTGAAATCGTGCGCGTAAGCATACACTCATCATAATATGTGGTCTACTTGCTGTTAAATAGAGTAGTGATCCTATCACACTACGATATAATTTCTGGTCTACACTTTCGCCTTTTTCATCTTTATTAAGATGTGCTGCTGTACTCATGGGAGTTGGTTTGGCAGAAGTGTTTTCCATTCCAAAACAGTTAATAAGATTATTACAGTATTTTTCTTGATTAATAAATATTCCATTTGAAATTTGTTTAATTTGTAGTCCTAGAAAATATGATAATTCTCCCATATGGGACATTTCAAATTCTCTAGTCTTTATTTCAGAAAATTCTTTACATAATTCATTATTAGTTGAGCCAAATATAATGTCATCAACATATATTTGAACTATTAATATATCATTTTTAGAATGTTCTATAAATAATGTCTGATCTACTTTTCCTATTTCGAATCCAGAATTAATTAGATAGCTTTTAAGATGTCCATACCAAGCACGTGGTGCTTGTTTTAATCTATATAAAACTTTCTTAAGTTTATATACATGATCTAGATATTTTTCATGAATAAATAAACGTGGTTGTTCAACATAAATATTTTCTTTAATATAACCATTTAAAAATGCACTTTTAACATCCATTTGATAGAGTTTAAAATTATTAAAACATGCGTACGCCAATAAGATTCATATTGCTTCTAGTCAGCAACTGGAGCAAACGTTTCTTCGTAGTCTATTCCTTCTTCCTGGTTATATTATTGTGCTACTAGTCTTGCTTTATTTCTAGTTATATTTCCTAATTCGCATGCTTTATTTTTATAAACCTATTTAGTTCCTATAACCGTTTGATCGGTCGGTCTGGGTGCTAGTTTCCAAACTTCATTTCGTTCAAACTGATTTAATTCTTCTTGCATAGCAATAATCCAATTTTCATCGGATGATGCTTCTTTAGTAATTTTAGGTTCTATAGTAGAGATAAAAGCAACATTACTCATTAAACTTAATTGACTTCTAGTTCGAACATTTGAATTTATTTCTCCAATTATATTTTCTGTAGAATGATTTCGTAAAACTCTTTGAGGAGATCTTATCGTATTAGTAGTATTTCTATTTTCTAAATTATAAACAATGTTTTCATCTTCTCTAGATAAAATGATATCGTCGTCGTCTCTTGAATTGTTTATTATTGTTTTTGTTTTATTAAGTAAGTCATTGTCATTAAATGTAGTAGAAACAGTTTTTAAGCGTTTTCATCAAAAGATACATGGAGTGATTCTTCGAAGTATTTGTTCGTTTATTAAAAATTCGATAGGCTTTACTTCGATTCGAATATCCTAGAAATATCCCTTCGTCATATTTTGAATCGAATTTGCCAAGCTGATCTTTAGTATTTAATATAAAGCATTTTGATCCAAATATTTTAAAATAAGATATGTTTGGTTTTCTACCGTTAAAAAGTTCGTAAGAAGTATTTTTGGTGAGAGGTCTAACAGAAACACGATTCAAAACATAACAAGCAGTTGCAACAGGTTCTGCCCAAAATTGTTTTGGTAACATGCTTTCGTTTAGTAAAGTTCTGGCACATTCTTGTAGAGTTCGATTCTTTCGTTCTACAACTCCATTAAGTTGTGGAGTTCTAGAAAATGAAAAATTATGAAATATTCCTTTCTTTTAACAATAGTTATCAAATTGTATATTTTCAAATTCACCTCCGTGATCACTTCTAATATTTTTAATTTTAATACCTTTTAAATTTTGAATTTGTTTAACAAAAGTTTTGAAATTTTTAAAGGTATCGCTTTTATTTTTCATAAAAATAGTCCATATATATCTAGAAAAATCATCAACTATTACAAATACGTATTTATTATGATTTATGGATTGAATTTGGGTAGGGCCAAATAAATCCATATGAAGTAATTCGAGCGGTTGTAATGTCGAGATAACTTTCTTAGATTTAAACGAGGATTTAATTAGTTTACCTAACTTACATGAGTCACATATATCATTGACTTTAAAATTCATAATTGGTAATCCTTTTACAAGATTATTTTTATAAATTTTATTTATATTTTTGAAATTGATATGATAAAATCGTATATGCCATATCCATGGATCATTTTCTTTAGCTATTAAACATAAATCTGAGTTATGATTAACTTTCATATTTAAAGCGTAAATGTTTTTATCTCTATATCCCTCGAAAATAAGATTTTGATTCTGATCAAAAATACTACACTTATTTTCAGAAGATGATATTTTAAATCCTTTATCGCATGACTGACTTATACTTAATAAATTATATTTTAAATTCTTAACTAACAAAACATTTGTAATTAGAGGTAAATTAGATGTACCGTAATTGCTCACATCGCCTTTGCCGATGATATATCCTTTGGAATTGTCTCCAAAAGTGACAGAACCTCCATCTGAGTATGTAATATTTATCAGCATATCCTTATCTCCTGTCATATGTTTTGAGCAACCATTGTCGATGATCCATTTTTCCCTTTTCTTGAGTGGGATCTGCAAAAAAATATGAGATATTGTTGGTGCCCACCTTTTTAATAGGGTCCAAAAAGTTAGGTCTCAGAAAACCAAACCCAAGAGAGTTTAGTATCCCTTTTATAAATATAGTTTTTATTATTATGAACATCTTCTATGAGTGAACTAATATACTTCTTTCTTATTAGTTTATTATTAGTTTTAGGTGTCTATGTACTTATAGTATTAGAAACTAGTCTATTTAAAGACGTGGGTGTTTTATTAATTTTAACTTTGTTCAAATTACTAGATTCTGACTTTTTAACTTTCTTCTTATATCCAAAACCATGTTTATTACTAACAGATTGTGAATTTTCAATAATCCTAGATAAATTTTCTCTTCCTTTATTGGAATTTGAAACATTTTTACTGATTGCATCTAATTTGGTCTTTAGACTTGAATTTTCTAGTTCTACCATTTTAATATTAGTTTTTAAAACATGATTTTCAGAAACAAGACTATCGTTTTTCTCCTTATGAATTTTAATTTCTTGACTTAATAATATAAGTTGAGAATTAACTTTAGAGAGAGATTCTTGAGTTTTCTCAAGCTCGTCTTCTAATATTTTCTTCTCATCTTTAAGCATATCTCTTTCAAATTATGCCTTTTTCTGATTTTCTACAGCTTCTTTATATTTTCTTTTAAGACTTTTTAAAGTATCTAATAATTCAGAGTTTATTTCTATCATATCATCAAAAGTAAAATTACTAACCTTATTAGCTTTAACCATAAAACATACATTAGCTTGTCCATTATCGCTGTCAGTTTCACTTCCCGAAAAAGAGGATGAGGAGTCTGAATCACCCATGTCACTGAAAAGGCTTTTCTTTTGAATTTGTCCTTTCTTTTGATCTGGACAGTCTTTCTGCATATGCCCCTTTTCGTGACAATTAAAACATTCCATAACTGATAAAGATGGTGGTTTATTGCTAGTTGAGCTTCTTTTGCCATTATTTCTATTTCCTTTTCTATATTTCAAGAATTTCTTGAAGTTCTTTGTAATAAAAGCTAGGTCGTCTTTGTCTGAGTCTGATTCTTCTTGTTCTGTATGAAATGCTATATTCTTTTTATATTGAGCCTGAACTCTTTTTTCCTGCAAATTCACTTCATAAGACATTAGGTTTCCTATTAATTCTTCTGGAGTTATTTTGGAAATATCGTTCGCTTCTTCAATAGGTAGAACTTTTCTTTCCCATTCTTCCATTAAAGAATTAAGGATTTTGGATACGATATCAAAATCTGAATATTTTTCTCCTAGTCCTACTAATGAATGACAGATATCCTGAAATCTTGAGTACATGTCATTTATGGATTCATTTTCTTTCATTCTAAAGTTTTGAAATTGAATCTTGAGCATGAATATTTTGCTTTTTTAACCTTGTTTGTTCCTTCATATGTGATTTTGAGTGTACGCTATATTTCATATGCAATACAGTATTGCACATGCTAACACTGTCAAACTCATTTTTATCTAAGGCATAAAACAACATGTTCATGGATTTTGCATTAGCTGTGGCATCTAATTTCTGTGTATTTGACTAAGTGGAATACTCTTCAGTAGGAATAGTATATTCTGTCTGAGTTATATTACATGACTCAAAACTATTTGCTTGCACATATATTCACATTCATGTGGCCCAATAGTGATAATTCATGCCATTAAATAGTGGTGGGCGTGTAGTGGATTGTCCTTCAACAAAACTAGTGTTAATGCTAGTGCTGGTGTTAGTGTCCATATTGTTAGATTATCAGATAACTGTGTTACGGTTATATGATGACCTTGCTCTGATACCAAATGAAAGTGTGATGTGGATCGTGTAATATGGATATATGATAACATAGAGTATAATGATGATAGTTATACGGTAAATAAAGCGGAATATAAAAGCAGTATAGTAAAATGACACCAGAGATTTTTATACTAGTTCGGAGCACCTTACTACATCCGGTCCCAAACTCCGTCTGTAATTTTACTAAAACAACAACCCTCACTTAACCCGGAGGAACAGATCTATACAACCCCTGAGCAGCCGAATAGGGACTTGAGCAGCAGAACAGGATTTTGCCTCAACAGCCGAAGAGGAGTTCACTCGCCTGAGCAGCAGAACAGGACTTCAACTAATACATAAAATAGTTTGACTAATGTGTGTTCTGATAACACTGATTTGTCACTTGTAGTACACCCTTCCTATAATCTTCTCCTCGAGTATAAATGTTTATATTTGAAGTATATGAAGAATAGAAAGGTATAGTATGCAGAATGATTGAAAGTATGATAGCAAATAGATTTCAAAAATTTAGATCAAAGAATAAGAGAAATCGATTGTAATTCAGTGATTTGAAATGAAGTTGGAGTTTGTATTTATAAGAGTTAGAAAGCTACGACTGTTGGTGAAGGTTTCGATCGAAGTGTTGCATCCGAATCTTTTCGTTAAAGGTTCGCAACTCTTCACGAAAGTCGTGTCCTTTCAAAAATATGGCTCTTATAGAAATTCAATCGATTGAGTTACATAGTCAGTCGATTGAAGATTCAAAAGTAATCTGAAATTTAAATTTGGATATATTTATGTAACTGTGCATGCTGCACAAAAATTCCAGTGTCAGTCGATTGGTTCCGTAGGTCAGTCGACTGACTATCATTTTTGTGCAGTTTGCACAATTTACATATATATATTTATTTCTATAACTTTATATTACTTTAATAATTTAAATGTTAGCTCATATATGTATAAAATATTTAGTAAATATAGTGATTAAATATGTAAGCTAGTGTAGACATAATCGAGGAGAGATTTTAACAAATATTAACCTAAGACTTAAAAATAAAATACCATAGTTGATGCTCTGGTTTTTAAAGTCTTGTCTCCTTGTCTCTTTTTGTCGTCACGGTCGTCAAATCTGTATATTGTAGTGATAGCTTCGTGTCATGAATCAAAACCAAGTCTCAACATTAATTTCGTCCATTTGCTCAAAAACATTAAAATCATAATTATTAACTTGAGAATTTGAAATTTGAAATTTTTGAGAACAAAAATTTTCATCGTAATTAAAACAACTCCCATTGCCAAAATCATTTAAAAAGTTGCTTCAATTTCCGTTTTGATTTTTGAAATTCATTTTGGAGTTAGAAATTGAATTGGCATGGGTTATACTCAGAATTATTTGAATTTTGAAGTGAATTCAGAGTTTGATCATTTTGAATTCCTTGACTTGAGTTATTGCACAAATATGAATTATACAAATCATTTATCATTTGATTTTGTTGTGTAAAGAGTTCGACTAAAGACAAAATTGTTTCCATACTATTTTCAAGATTTGAGGGTTGGTCATCATTTTGAAAACTTGGTGCAAAATCCAAATTGTTTATACAATAGTTGTTACTAAAATGTCCATAATAATTTGACGTTAAATTATATGGATTATATTGATTTTCACAATTATCGTAAAATTCTTGTGAGTTGGGAAATTCAGACATTTCAAAAGTGTTTTTATAAAGGAAAAGAAAAATGTTTACCAAAGGGAATTTATTTTAAAAGGGAAATTTGATTTTTGTTTTGTTTTTTTGGTTTTTCAAAATGTTTTTGAAATGATTTTTTTTAGATTTATGTTTTTCTAAAAAAAAAAGCTAACTTAATTTTTTTTTGGTTTTCGATTTTGATTTAAAAATTTCAAAAGAAAGAATTTAAAAACCAAGTTAAGGAATATTTACGGTTTTTTTAGTTTTTGACTCTGATTTTTTTTCTTTTCCATGAACTAATGCAATTAAATGAATGTAAGAGCTTAATTACAAATTTTCTATCCAAAGTAGCTCCTGACCCAAAATTATATAATCACACTTTGTCTTAATTCAATAAGATAGTTCTTAGTTAGGTAATGGACGGGAGTTATCGTTGCACCACGAATTATCATAGCACTACAGCTGAAGGTTTAAGTACCTTCAGAGAAACAACCACTGTAATATTTACGAATCACCGTAATATTTATAAATGATTATTGCTCTATCGTAGCCTAGACACTAAGAAATCAAATTGTCGAAAGAGGACAACTTGTCAATATACAATTAAGTCCTAGATGAGCTCGTGACACGCTTAGGTTCGATGCCTAACCGTTATCATTAACAAATTATAAGATGAAATGCAATATTGAAATTAAATTGAAATTAAACGTGTATTAACAATGCAACTACAAATGTATTATTATTTTTGAATTTTTTTATAAAACGCAAGCAGCCAACAATGCAAAACAAAATAAAAATAAGAGATAGGAGAACGATACCAGAGCGAGCATAATTTATTTTAAAAGCAGCAATTTTTTTAGCAGTATGCTATTTTTTTTAGCAAGCACTTCTGCCACCTACAACCTAAAAATTTAAACAAGATATATACAATTGTTTTTATACACATATATAAGTATGGAACTTAAAACAACACAAAATAAATTTCAAAATAATTTTTTTTAATAGGTAAAACAAAACAATACTAAAAAAAATTAAGTGAACTCTTTTTTCAAATTAGGATTAAACTAAAAACAATTAAACAAAGAGAAATACTAAATTAAAAGAAACAAACGAATTAAAACAAAGCAAATTTTTACAAAAAGAAGTTCACTGACATCATAACCCAAGCCTCTTTTAAGGCCAAACCCGCAAGTTAATTTAATATCCTAAATTTTTTTTGGTCTCTGTTGTTATAAAAAATTAAAACAAACCGAACAAAACACAAAAAAGGAATGATTTTCTCAATTAAAAGAAAACGCGTGGGAATCGTGAATTGGATATGGTTGCAAATTGAGTCGACGAATGTGAATGTGGAGACTGCGGTTATGATGCTCGACCCATAATTGCGATTGTGATTGTGGTCAAATGGCGAAGGTGGTTTGGGTTGGAGATTGTTCGATTTGGGTAGGATTTTGTTGAAGGTCGGTTCGTGGTTTGGTTTGTAATGGAGTTTTGGTTTTGGCGATTGATCGTTCGAAGTTGGCTGTCCTTGGGTGAGGCAGTTGTGAAAGTGGTTTGCGGTGGGATTGCAGTGAAGGGATGACGTAGGTTGGTGGAGATGGTTGCTGATTCGATGTGCACAGTTGTATAGTTGTTCGGTAGCAGCAGTATAGTTGTTGATGAATGGCAGTGGTCTGGAGTTTGACAGTGGGAAGTTAATAGTTGCTATCAATTTTTATTTTATGAAGTGGAGGAAGTTTGGCAGAACACAGTGATGGTTTTGTGACGAGGCAGTGAAGTTGGAGATTGTAGGGAAGTGGACGATGGCAAGACAGTGGAGAATGGTTGCAAGGCAGAGGCGTTGTAGATATGTTAACAGTGGCAATGAAGTTGATGGGAAATAGCAGAAATGGTGACAGAGAGTGTTTGCAACGGCTGTATAATGTCAGTGAGTTGTGGAGGGAAATGCTTCAGCAGATGGATGTGGGGTGAAGGATGTCAGTAGTGGGAAATGTTTGAAGAGGTACAGTAAGGTTGAGAAAAATGAAAGACTGTGGTAAGTGAGTTGTTTTGGTGTAATTGTGAGTGGTGTTGTAGAAGTGAGTGAGGGTATGTGGTTGCACAATAGAAGTGAGATTGTGGATTGTAGTATGAGGTTTTGACCCTTTTTTTTTTATACTGCTTGTATGTCATTCTAAAGTAATTGATTATGGAGGAGTGATGATATGTGATACAGTGGGTATGATGTGGTATAGGTGGCTATAGAGGTGGTCAGGGATAGTTGATGATGAATGTATGTAATGATATGTGACACAGTGGGCATGTTTGGGTTGCTGGAGTGATTTGTGGCAGTAGTAGGGAATTTCAAACAGCAGTATTGGTTTTGGAGTTGGAACAATGGGATGGCTGAGAGTTGTTTGGGGAAGTTACGGGACAACAGGAGGTTGGGGTGGTCAGTGACAGTTCAGATGGTCGAAAGGTGACTGTTGAGGTGATTGTGTGAGGGCGGTGATGTAATGAAGTCAAGGTGTGGGGTGAGGGGTGCAGTAGTGGCTTTGTAGCAAGTAGGGGGTTATGAAGGGTGAAATGAGAGTGGATTTGAAGTAATGTGGAGGAAGTGGAAGCAAGATTGGTTTAGAAGTGATATTGTTGTATGAATATGGTTGGTTTTGAAATGTTTTATGTATTATGGTAATGAAGTGCTGTGAGGCAATGTTGGTGCAGACAGTGGGAAAAGCAATGAGGAGATAAATGTATGGTTTGTGAGCTGCTGCTTGGTTGATGCAAGAGGAGGTGGGGATGTTGATATGTAAGGTAGTGGTTGTTTGGCAGTGCAAGGATGGTGAAATGCGCACAGTTTTAATTGTTTATGTGGTATGACAGAATTTGTCACAGGGAGGAGGGAAGGATCAGTAAGTTATGGTTGTGATGTGTAGTAAGTTGCATAGGGAATGTTGATGTCTGGGGGTTGTTCTATTGATGGTGAACTGGCAGTTGAATGGTGGTAGTGCGTGTGTACATGCACAGAGGGGTTTTTGATGTAATTTGAATGAAGGGAACTGTTGTGATGACCGGCTGTTTTGTGGTGGTAATGAAACAGTTACTCTAGTGGCAGAGAGATATGGTGTGATATGGCAGTTGTAATTGAGAAGGGGATGGTGAATGTATGGATGTGCACTGATGTGCCAAAGTGGATGTGAAGTTGCAGAAGGGTGAACTTGTTGACTGTAGGCTAGTGGTGTTGATGTATGGTGTATGTAGTGGACAGTGAAGAATGTGCACAGTTGCACAGAACTTGTGATGTAAATTTGTAGATTTGAAAAAAAAAAAAATTATAAAGAAAATGAAATGCAATATTGTAAATGAAAAGGAAATAAAATATTTTTTGATATTGAATCTGTTTATGTTTTTTTTTCAAAGTAGAAATGCAAATGCACAATAGAAAAGCAACAAGCACACAAACAAATGCAAGCACAAATCACACCAACACACAAATTTTTTAATTAACGCACAAAACAAACACAATAAAATCAAACGATAAATAATTCGAAGAATAGAAATTCCGGCAACGACGTCAAAAACTTGTTTGACGGCCAATTTCCTATCAGATTAGAAATAGCCGCTCAAATTTGAATTACAAATAACCGTAAGTGCACGGCAAGTACGTGGCGAGTACAGGTCGTTCCACAGGAAATTGTTTAGATTCAAAATTTCTATTCAATCAAATTAAACCAAGAATTGAGTTTGTATTAAGCTAGAAAATGTAAGAAAAATGACAAAAGGAAATTGGTAAAATATGAGAGTTTAAAATGCAATTTAGAGGCAAATCTCATTCCATGAACACATAAATCAACAACATGAAATTATGATCTCTTCTTTGGTTAGTAGTGAATTTAGTTGATATATTTATCAATAAGTATGGAATATTTGTGTTATTAATTAGCCCAATATAAATCATCAAACTTTAACATACCCACTAAACCACTTTTTAATCTCGTGAAGATGATAATGAACTTGAAAATAGAATCTATTCTAAGCATGATCTATTAACTATTGATTAGAAATATAGACCATTAAATTTTGATTTTAACATTCGCTTCATTACCATAATCATATGTAGATGAAGATGTCATTTGTGTTTTTGTTTGTTTAAGCATTGCCTATTCAGTGTCAACAACATGAGCTATCAAATTCAAAGCTAAAACAACAAAGTTTAACCGCATCAAACATTTCCATTAAACACAAAAAGAGATCAAAAATTATCAATTTGTTGAATCTATGTTATTAAGAAAGCTTCATTACCCTTAAATTGAAGGGATTTAACTTCTCATATTTGTTATCATGTCAACAAATATAGAATTCAAAATGAAACAAAAACAAAAGGAAAATGCAAGCTAAGTAAGAAGAGATCTAACATAAAATAAAAGCTAATCTACTTGCACAAATAAAAAGACCTACACTACTAACATGAAAGGAAAAAACATGTAAATAAAAAAAAAATTATGAATTAAAATTGCATTAAAAGAAAATTACATAAAAGAAAATGGCTAAGTAGCCATGAAAGAGAGAAGGAGAGCTTGTAATTTATTTTTGAGTCTAAAAATAAACTAACTAAAGAGGAGGCTAAGAGCTTAATTACATAAACATGTGGGGTATTTATACAAGCCTTGAATCCTAATCGTTTTTTGGGTACCACCCAAAATACACTTGAGAAAATGTGGCCTCCAAGTTGTTATTAGCATGAGCATAATCCACCATTACATGTGCATGTAACTTTAACTTTCATTAGCATGTGCATTAGCTTCTAATTGTATATCATGGTAAGTGGGTAAGTGGGTAAGTGGGTAGGTGTGATTCTGCATGATACATGAGTTTGAATTAATTCCATCATCATTCCTTTTTTCCTCCTGTAAACGCATATTTTCCATGAAGCCTTCATCATATTTCCTTCAAATTCCTACAAATAACATTAAAATATTCAAGTAAATTTTCTAAAATTAATATATGCACAAAAATGATCCTTTTGCCCCTATATGAAGATGAATAAATGTTGATTTGAATATAATTTGTATTTTGGTTTAAACATGTTAAAATACCCTATGTGCTTATTTATTTAATTAAATTCGATTAAATATGGAAGTAACAATATGCACACTTACGTGCACATCACTCTACTTGAATAAAGTAATCATCTTATTCTCAACATAATATTCATGAAATAATGATGGAAATGCTATGCTTGAACGGAAAAGTTGTCGCACTGAGTGATTCACCTTTATGGTAACAAACAAATACATCCAGTTCTTTGATGTCCTCTAGAAGGAGAAAGTAAAGTTCAAACGGATTAGTGAATTCCTTGTTGCTTTAGAACAATGAATCCAGCATTTACAAAAACACCATATTCTATTGACCCTATGGAAGGAGAGGATCTGTACATATATCTTACAATGTCAACTCATGAATCAGGTGAAACATTGGCATGGGAGGTAGCAAGAGTGTAGAGACCTATATGCTACATCAACAAACAGTTTATTGGACTGAATTGAGATATCCAAAGCTGAAGAAATAGGCATACTGCTTAATGATTGCCTCATTGAAGTTGAGATATTACTTCATTGAATAGGATGTTGATTGATCAATCCTTTTGACAAGTCCTTCACTATGTTGACACATCAGGTTGGCTACTAAAGTGAAGTATCTAGTTGAGCCTATTTTAAGTTGCATACATCCCTCAAACAGAGATCAAAGGAATAGCTAGAATAATTACATTGCTAAATTTACTATGAGGGATGATGAGTTAGAAGCTAAGAAAGATAAACCATTCAAGTGATGGATATACATAGAAAGAGCATCAAGTGATTATTACTCACATATATAGTATTGATTATACCTAAGGGTCAACAAATGTGCTACACACTAAGGCTGGAGTTTGCTGTTATTAACAACGAAGTTAGGTACAAAGCATTGATAACCATACTCAAGAGATCTATGAGTTGGGAATTCAAGCATTGTTCATTCAAGGTGATTCCCAATTAATGGTAAATTAAGTGCTTTGGGAGTACTAAGCTAAGTATGGGAGATTGGCATCCTATCTGAAAGTGGAAAAGGCTATAGTCAACAAGTTTGATAATTATGTGGCAGGACATATTTCGTAAGAGGAAAACCAAGATGTTGATGATTTGGCTAAGATAGCAAGTCATGGAGATTGAATTGTACTCGATAACTTGCATTACTAAAACTTTGAAGACCACACTGGGTTGAAAATCTTAGCATAGAAGATTATACAATATGGATACTTCTAGCCAACTATTAATAATGACAACTTATAATATGTACAGTGGTGCAGTATACCAATGATTCACAAAAAATCCACGTCCTCACTACTAAACTAACACACTTGGTCAGCCATAGGCCATTTGATGGGGAATTGACCTTATCAAAGAGTTGTCCATGGATGGAGGAGGTGCTAAGTTTTCAATATAATAGGTTGTTAGTTTCACTGGGTCGAAGCCAAATCGCTTGCTAAGGTTTCCATCTCAAACATCATGAACTTTGTAGTAAGAAACGTATTATAGCTCATATTGGATAATGGAACACAGTTTGATGGCATAGATTTCGCCTATTTTTGCAACCGACATGGAATTAGAAAGAGCTTATTAGCCTTTGTATATCCACAAGCCAACGAACAGGTCTAGGCGGTGAATAAAATTCTAAAGTCCATTTTTTACAACAGGTTAATGGGGGCTACAGGGAATTGGGTCTATGAACAACCACTCGAATTCTAGGTGTATCGCAACTAATATTTATTTATAAAAATACATACTACATTTTCTTTGGTATATGGCTTAGAGGCAATGATTCCCACTAAAACTACCATTCCTTCTCAATGATGCGTTTATTTGACCCTAAGGAGAATTAAGAGCTATTGAATGCATCTCATGATCCTATTGAGAAAAAAACTAAAGTAAGCCACCTCGAAAGTTGTCATTCATAGACGAAAGCTAGCAAACATAACAATGCTGGAATCAAGAATCGTATGCTCAATGAAGGAATATTAGTATTGAGAAGATTTTCCCAAGGCCGAGGGCATTTGATCCGGTTTGGGAAGGGCCATACCGAATCAGTGAATATCTTGGAAACGGATATGGTTTGGGAAGGGCCTTACTGACCTGGCGGTCACAATGGATCAGAAGGAGCAGGAGAGTGGAATCACATGATGGATCTGAAGAGGAGAACTCATCTGCTTCTTGTCGGAACAAAAGGGATGGAAAGCAAAAATAGAAGGAACAGGCTATTGGATCAATAGTAAGAAGTACTGGAGGGACTGGAAGATCCCATATCAAGGGAATGCAGATCAGTACCGACTATAATAAATTCGATGCCAAATTGAATTTGATGCCCTTAGAGAGGGAATGTTGAGGCCATCAAGTTATCTGATTCTGAAGATGATTTGCAGCACGTTGGTGATGATAATGGACTGGATGTTGAAGCTTGGGATGTTGGAGCTTAAAGAGCCACTATAGAGTTAAATAAGACATTAGAGAAGAACTGAAGGAGTGGTTCTCCTAAAAATTAGAGAACCCATATGTCAACGATAAAACTATGACTATTTGCGGAATCAAACACTTGATGCAACTCTTGATAGTCGTCCTATGGAGTTCCAAAGCATAGAGCAGATATGATTAAGTGGTTAGCAGAGGAAAATAAGTAGAGAGATAATGAGGACTGGGGTTATGCACTTAGTAGAATTCCATTCATGTTAATATCTTAAGAAAAGAGTATCGTAGGAAGTCTACAACGCCTACGATGTCATTATATCACGGGACTACTGTTCCCGGATAGCATTTGTTTAAGTATGGATGGCACATGTATGGTGCCAAGAAAATGGATGCAGTTCGATGTAGGTGTTTTCCTATTTTTCTGTATGGAGTTGCATTAATGCGGTTTAATCAGCTTGCACTGATACTGATTTTTGATGAGTTATAAAGAAGTTTTTAAAGCTGTTCAAGCTCCGTGCTACTCAGCCTAAGGATGTGATGTCCTTGTCGAGCCTTTTTCAGGGACCTTAGCAGTCGTTAAAGAGCTTTTAGAATAGGTTCAATGTTGTAGTTACGGAAGTTAATAATCTGAACGAAAGTATGGTGTTGATGGCATTGGTCTGGGGCATACATCCAGACACAGGCTTTGGAAAAAGAATGAAGGAGCCAACAACTATGGTGGACTTTTACAAAAAAAGTTAAACAATTCTTGTGTTTGGAAGAAGCAAGTTGGGTTGTTGGAAATGTCGGTGGTGGACAGTCAAATGAGCTAATTTAAAGAAATGTAGCAATTAAGAAAACTAGTGAAAGCTTTAATAACGTGGCTATGAGTGTTAATAATTCTAGTGAATGGAAGAGATATCAGGGCATGGGGGGCTGGCGAAATGATGCCAAAAAGTGCCTAAGAAATATATGCTTTAGAATGATACACTGGAGAGAACATATACCTTGTCATACAAAGCACAGAATGTATAAAATGTTGCTAAGAGGGAGGCAACTGAGGAAGAAAGGCGCTTTGGAAAGTATTGTCGGCTCCATGAAACTCAAAAGCATAACATGAGCGAGTGCTGACATCTCAGAGATTTCATTGAGGAGTTGGTAAGAATGACCAAATTGCAGTAGTATATAAGAGAGCTATATGGTGGCGGACATAATGCTAGACCCTAAGGGTTAAATACCCAAGGGAACCAACTTGGACCCAGTGGAGAGGTGCCCAGGCAATCAGATGGAAGGATAGTAATAAATACCACAGTTGGAGGACCTCGTTTAGCAGAGAAAAGATATAATGAAATGGAACGGTACACGAGTTCGTTGAGGCACGTATCGAAGGAGAGCTGCTTTTCCATCAAGGATGGAGCTCCGACTAGGAAAAAAAGGATGATGACTGATGGTATTGTATTTTGGAATAGGGATTCTAATGAGGTAGAAGCACTAGACTTCGATCCTATGGTAATTATGGCTATTATTGACCTTACTACGATACATCGGGTCTTGGTGGATAGTGGTAGCTCGGTAAGTATTCTGTTTAAAAGGATATTCGATCAGATGCGGATAAGTGTGAAGGATGTTAATCCTAGTAAATCTAGGATTCAAGGATTTACTGTTGAGGCAAAGCAAACTATTGGCACAAATGTTTTTCCAGTTGAACTGGGAGATGGAGACCGCAAGATTGTGTAGGTTCAAAAGTTTGTAATTGTGAATGAGTATTAGGCATGCAATGCCTTTTCGAGTCGTCCGGCCCTTGTTGATTTTAGAATAACACTAGCTCCTTAGTGCTTGATGATGAAGTTCCCATGGAAAATGGAGTTGGATCGATATGAGGTGACCAGAGCGATAATCAGGAATGTTATGTTGGCGAGCTAAGAGAAACAAAGGGATAGGAGAAAGGGAAGAATGTAGAGAGAGATTTCTACAATAAAAACACAAATGCATAACAATTAAAGCCTAAGCCTGGCTTGGGAACCATAGTGGAGTCTATAAGTTTATGGATCATAGGAAGAAGTCAGAGGAAGCGTGGGTGGTGCCAGTTGAGTTGACAGTCAATGTTTTGATTAATATAGATGACCCAACTCGGGCTCTTAAGATCAGATCTTAAATCAGCGTGGGATTAAGGAAAGAATCAGTTTGTTTTCTCCAAGAAATCTTGAATGTGTTTTCTTGGACACATTTAGATATATGCAGGATATCGTCGTAAATAGCATGCCACACACTGAATGTGGACCCGAAGTATCCACCAATAAAATAGAAGAGGCGTAGTCTGGATCTTGATTGATCCACTGTGTTGAAGGAGGAAGAGGATAAGATAATAGCAAACAGCTTCATCCACAATGCTTTGTACCTTGAATGGGTATCAAACCCTATGTTGGTCAAGATTGGAAATGGAGAGTGGCAGACGTGTACCGATCATTCAAACTTGAATAAAACGTGCCCGAAGGATAGCTTCACTTTGCCCAGGATTGACCAGCTGGTTGAAGGGCTCGCGGGACATGAGTTGCTTACTTTTGTGGATAATTATTCTAGTTATAACCAAACACCAATGCATGTTCAGGATTAGGAGCACAGAAGCTTTATAATGGATTTGGGATTACTATTACCGAGTAATGTCATTCGGTCTAAAGAACACAGAAGTTACTTATCAAAGATTGGTAAATTTTATGTTCAGGAATAAGATCGGGTGGATGATGGAAGTGTACGTGGATGATATGCTTGTGAAGTCATGGTTGTCGAGGAACCACATGGATGACCTTTTAGAAATGTTCGAAGTACTATGGAAGGAAGTTAAATCCATTAAAGTGCTCTTTTGGAGTTATATCGAGGATTGTCGTATTGATTGGTCTATCTCAAAAGCATGTTAATACCTTGAGGAACATAACTACCCTAACTACGAAGAAGGAGTTATAAATCTTGAAAAGGAAGATTGTCGTATTGATTGGTCTATCTCAAAAGCAACGAATAAGTGTATATCGTTCTTTGATGCCTTAAAAGGGGGAAAGAAGAATTTCGAGTGGATGGAATGTTAAGATGCCTTCAGGGAATTACTGAGGCACATGGAAACACCACTGGTTCTATCCAAACAGTTGGATAGAAAAGATTTGTTCATTTAATTGGCAGTATCTTCTCATGCACTAAGCACAGCATTGGTATGTGAGGAGGCGAGGATTCAAATGGTAGTTTACTTTATCAACAAGCCATTTACCTAAGCTGAAAAGAACTATTTGAAGTTAGAGAAACCCTTATTGCTTGCTGATCGCATTGAGGAAGCTACCGCTATATTTTAGGCTCATCTGATTAAGGTACTTACGGATCATCTTTTGAAGCAAGTAGTGTTCCGACCCAAGACCTCGGAAAAGTTACTCAAGTGGAACCCTTATTGCTTGCTGATCGCATTGAGGAAGCTACCACTGTATTTTTAGGCTCATCTGATTAAGGTACTTACGGATCGTCTTTTGAAGCAAGTATTATGCTGACCCGAGACCTTGGAAAAGTTACTCAAGTGAAACATTGAACTGAGCTAGTACAACATTACTTACCATCAAAGGAGAGCGATAAATAGACAGACATTGGTGGATTTCATTGTTGAGTTTACCATATAAGATTTTGAAGAGGAAGATGATATGATCACACTTTCTTAATGGAAACTATTTGTAGATGAAGCATGTAATGAGCATAATTCTACGGCAGGAGTGGCACTCATGACTCTTGGCAGATGGTGGGTTTGATATGCATTGACTCTAGAGTTCCCTGTGACAAACAATGAAGCTAAATACGAAGCATTGATAGCTGGACTCCTGATAGCGAAGGAAGTAGGGGTAAGGTGAAGCATATATTTACTAACTCCCAGTTTTTGGTTTGCCAGATAAAGAAGGAATTCCGGTCTAAGGGTTTGAGACTTGCTCCTTACCTGACAAAGATGTTGGAATTACTAAACGACGTAAAGCTTTACATAATCATACACATCCCCAGAGAGGAGAATGCGAAGGCCGATTCACTAGCCAAATTAGCCAATTTTGGAGATGCGCAACTACAGGGTTAGTACATATCAACCAAATGGACGTCGACTAGATTTTGGAATTCGAAAAGGAGAAGGAGTTACTGGGTGACTCCGATCATGGTATATTTTCTTAAGAGAACTCTCCCGAGAGGAAACAATAAATGATGGAAACACTTTTGTAAGGTACAACGGTTTGTAATGCAAGGAGGAGTGCTATACAAAGAGGATTCTTGACCTTCATGCTTTGGTGAGTATTTTCTAAACCAATAGAAAACTAGCCGATTAACAAGTTTTTGGCGCCATTGCCGGGGAGTTTGTTTTGATTTTATTTTCTATTCTTTGAATTATTTTAGTGTGATTTTTGTGTGTTTTTTTTTGTTAGTTTGTTTTAAACAAAATGTGTGTATTTGTTGTTTTATTTTTGTTTTCAATTTGTTGTGTGCATTTTAGTTCTATTTGGTTTGAGTATTTGTTTGTTTCACCTCATTTTGTTTGTTCATACTTCACTGTTGCATTTCATTTAAAAAAAAATATGTTGCCTTTGTGATAATCCATCCTTGCATTTATACATTGCATTTGATTTACGGTTTCTGTGCATTCCTATTACATTTCCATTTTGCCTTTCCATTTCACAACCATCTTGCTTCATTCCATCGCCCCTCGCCTTTCAAACATTCACATTCCTACCTTCATAACTGACCATACATTCAAAACCATAGTCATCAACCTTACATAATTGTCCATCCCCCTGCT
The DNA here is from genome assembly GCA_030765085.1 of Allium cepa. NCBI lineage: Eukaryota > Viridiplantae > Streptophyta > Magnoliopsida > Asparagales > Amaryllidaceae > Allium > Allium cepa. The sequence goes on along the minus strand of CM060935.1, from coordinate 838,637,693 downwards.
TCAAAAACGTACATATCGACATCCACTTGCCCCTACTGCATCACAGTGCCATATTCCCCCACCCAGTTCACTGCAAACTTCTTAAAAATATGCCAAACTTCCTCCACTGTCACCAAAACAAAAACTGCTCCACCGTTGCAACCCACAGTTTTCACCTCTTCCAAACTTCAACATTTCTACCACCGAAGAATATAGCTGTTACCTTCTTCACTCTTTACTATCATTCACCTACTCAGACAAAGCCAAACCTTTTTATCTGCCTCGACAACATCCACTACACTCCTTCACTCTACAGCATCACTTGAAACTATAAAACCATCACTGTTGTAATTCATTACAAAACTGTCACCCTCCAATTTCATAAAAACTCAACCTTCATACTGCTACAATCCCAGTACTCGATCATACCCCTACATTACTGCTTGTACACTTCTGCCATTTCCCGCAGTCTCCATCACAATCACCTACCCTACAAAAAACCAAAACTCCTACTGTATACCTGCCATATCACCATATTACAGTCATCAAACTACCACAACCACTTCAACAGCAATTCCATCTACATTTACATATCACATACTACCATAACTTCCACTATATCACCTGAAAGTTCATCCACTCGTCACAAACAATTCTCCTTCACTTGCCACTGTCAAACAAAATACATCACTTTATCACCTCACCTTACTTCTGCTTTCAAATTTATGCCTCCACCATACAGTTGTGACAATCTCCAATCACAGCAGTCAACGGCCACAACACCTTACTACTGTCATATTCACACCTCCGATTCACCTACAATCTACCATTACAATCCCTTTCAACAACCACTACACTATAACATATTCACAACGCCACTACATCCGCTTCAATCCCACTCAACCTGACCACAACCCAAAGCCAACAGCTACATCAAATACCATCCATACAACATCTACGCTAAACCTATCTCAATACTTCATCACCATCATCACCAGACTCCCAATCTTCACATTCTGCTATACTTCACAAACAAACATAACGGCTACTGTCCAGAACTTCTACTGACCTTCAATTACCACAAGCATACCTTTGCATACAAGCATACATTTGTATATCATAAACAACAACACTCTCCTTCACCACATAGCCGCTACAACGATACCAAAAGAAGTCAGAGCCACACCACCCTCCTCCAAACCCAAATCCACTCACGAGCAACTCCATCCCACACTTCAGCAACCACAGCAAGTAATCAAACCAACCCCAGCAAGCCACGACCGCGGCTTCAACCTCGAATAACTGCAATTCATCGCCAACCCCAAACCAAACTTCCAACTCGCCGCAACCCTCTGCCCTTGAACCGATCGACAACAGCACGCGAGCCGACTCCCATAGAAAAAAATTGCTGCTTTTATCTCGAGTTTTATTTGAGTTGCATTGTTGTTTGCTTGCATTTTTTATTAAAAAAACATTTCAAAAGATGAATTCATCATAGTTGATTCGTTAATACACGTTTAATTTCTGTTTCGCATTTCATCTTAGAATTTGTTAATAATAACGGTTAGACATCGATAACACTTAATTGTATATTGACAAGTTGTCTTCTTTGAACAATTTAATTTCTTAGTGTCTAAGCTACGATTGAGAAATAACCATTTATAAATATTACGTTGATTCGTAAATATTATAGTGGTTGTTTCTTTGAAGGTACTTAAACCTTCGGATGCATTGCTACGGTTTATCGTGGTGCACCGATAAATCATATATGTTACCTGGCTGAGAACTATCTTGTTTATCTCAGACAACGTGTCATTATATAATTTTGGATTAACTTAAGATAAATCATTTGTAATTAACCCTTGCATTCATTTAGTTGCATTAGTTCATGCATATTTAAAAAAATTCAAAATACAAACCTAAAAAAATTGTAAATATTCGTTTTCCTTTGAAATTTTTAAAACCTTTTTCTTTGAACTAAAAAAATCCAAAAAAAAATTACTTATTTTTTTTTTCATAAAATCAAACTCAAAAAAAATACAAAATGTTTTCAAAAACATAAAAAAATTGAAAAATCAAAATATAAAATACAAAAAAATCATTTTTCATTTTGAAAAAAAATGAATTCTATTTGTAAATATCTTTCCTTTATAAAAAAACCAAAAGAAAAAAATTTCTTGAAAATGTCCGAGTTTCCCCACTTACATGAATTTTACAATAGTTATGAAAATCAATATAATCCATATGATTTCACTCCAAATTCGTATGGATATTTTAACAACAATTATTGTTTAAAAAATTCGAGTTTTGAACCATAAAATTTTCAAAATGACAAACAACCCTCGAATCTCGAAAATAGCATTTCATCTCTACTCAAAATCTCTACACGGCAAAATCAAATGATAAATGATTTGTGTAATTCTTATTAGTGTGATAATTCAAGTCAAAATTTTCAAAATAATCAAAATTTGAGTTCACTTCAAAATTCAAATGCCTTTGAGTATAGCTCATGCCAAGTCAATTTTGAACCCCAAAAGAATTTCAAACTCAAAACGAAAATGTGATCCACTTTTCAAATGAATCTGGCAAAGGGAATAATCTTAACCACGATATGATTGAAAACTTTTGTCCTCAACAACTTCAAAGTGAAAATTTTCAAGTTAATAATTACAAATTTGACCTTTTGAGCAAATGAACGAAATTCACAATAATCACATGGATTTGTTGTTGGAAACATATATGAAACAATGTGATAAACAAAACCAAATCTCAGTGTGTAACGATTCAAACAATAAGCCATCTTTTATCCAAATGGGCTTAAGAATGGGTTATAATTTAATTAATCTACATAAGGATATATTGGGAAATAGCCACACATAACCCTTACCCTTATATATATTCTCATTCCTTACACCATTCACGTTTATTTCTCATTTCACAAAAACGTAAAATGTAAAATGCAAGTGCAAAGGAGAACCAACCATTATTAAGGAAGAAAAGAGAAGAGAAATTAAATCAAAGGCTAAAGAATTAAAGCAAGAGGAATAAATCTCAATCTCAATCCAATCTCCTTATCTTAATCAAGATAAATAGTAATTTACACCATCTCTTTTTTGTTTATGATCATATGTTTTTGGACTTAAGATTAAATTCGTTTTTATGATGATTTGGATGATGATATGCATGAATTATAAATTGTTTAACTTAAACAAGATTGTTTAAATGAGGATTTATGCGGTTTTAGGGCAAAACCGATTGTACATGATCTTTGAATGCCATGGAAAAAAGTAATGTTATGTAAAACATGATTTTGAAGTTGGGTTTTAATTTTTATAATTTTCCAAGCTACGGAAAGATTATTATGAATTTTCAAAGGAAAATATGGCTAACTGGGTTTAGATTTACTTCAGAAATTATGTTGAGAATCTGAATCTGAAATTTTGATATGTTAGATAATATAATGAAAGTGAATTTCTATAATTTTTTGGGGACTTTTTCTAAGTGATTTGCTATGGAAGTTAAATTATTTTAGAATAAGAACTTATTTGCAATATTAGTTTTGCTTAATGGAAGGGCTTATTTGCTAAATTAACCTTGATTTAGATTGAAATTAAGCGGCAGTTATTTTGGTAAAGAATTAGAAAAGTTGAGGCAATCAATCACATGCTTGTACGTACGCAGGTTAGTTAGAAAGTGTTTGCATTAATTAGCATTAAATCAGGTTTACCCAGAAAACTGGGTTCCGTCTCTATTTAGAAGCACCTTTCGACTCCAATGCCTCCGCCTCATCTCAGTCGAGACCAACATAACCGAAGCCAATCCTCGTGGAATCAATGAGATTGGTACGAAGTGGATTAGTGAAGTGCGAAAGGCAGGATGTCGAAGGCATTGCTTTCGATAAAGACGAATTTGTCGTTTACTTTTAAAGGACATGGGCTTGCCTTGTTTTTGAAGGGTGCTTTCGACCAAGTCGATACCTAGTTGCTTTTGAAATTATTGCCGCCTTTCTTTTTTAAAAGTGGAGCTTTCAACTAAGACCTTGTTTATAAAAGAATGCTTTCGAAATGATGGTTTCGACCTAATCGAAACTCTACCGTCGTTTCTATACCTTTCGAATGTATTGAAGTCATCAATGCTTTCAAAGGGTAGTTTTTGTTTTAAACTTATACTAAGCCATTTCTAAATGCTTTCGAAAGGGTCCAATGGTTTGAAGGCAATGGCTTCGAAACAGGGTTTTGATGCTATCCTTCTGTATTTTGGCTTAAATGTTTTAAAGCTTTCGAAAGGGATGATGCCGACGCCATCCAGTTTATACTTTTATGTGATAAAGAATGGTTTCGAATGAGATATTTTCATTATATTCACATTGACCCAAATGATATTTTTTAATATAAACCCAATGGTTTCGAAAGAGGGAATTTCAAACATTTCGGAAGGGATACTTCCAAAGGTTTCGAAAGGTGTACTTTCAATGGTTTCGAAGCTATGCGTCTAAGAGTTAATAAGTAATACTTTATTAAATTCGAAAGGTTTCAAAAGAAAATTTTTAAAGTGTTTCGAAAGGTGGTGGCCAAATTTTTTGAAAAGAGATTTATATGCTTTTGAAGGAGGTTATCCAGTGAGGTTGAAAGCAGAGCTTTGAAGGTTTCGAAAGCCTTAGTTTTTCAAAACAAATAACCCAATCTCATTTTAAAAGAAAATTCCATCGCAAAGTAAAGGATTTTTGAAATGGTTTAAAGTAGAAGCTTTCCTTAATCAAATATTAGGTCAAAGGGATTAACCATGTATCATATGAAAATAATTTCAAGGATATCAAACCCACGATAGTGGTATTGTTTTGTTATTATGTTTGCTTCTTCAAATATGTATATATTCACATTGTAATGAACCCATAACGATAATTTGGAGAAGGGTAGAATAACCAGCTAGGTTGACCCAATAGTGAATATAAGTTAAATTAATTGAAGACATTAGCAGGGGCCAATATGTTCATAGTAAGCCCATGAAAACCGTGTATAGGAAAAGAAATTGGCAGGGGTCAATATGTTTATAGTAAGCCCATGAAAACTATGTACAAATGAAGATGTCAGAAAGATAGGTTCATAGTTATCCCATGAAAACTATGATTTGATATTGGCATGGGCCAATAGGTTTGTAGTTAGCCCATGAAAACTATATCCGGATTAGGATATTTATAGATTTCAATAGGTTCCTAATCAACCCATGAAAACTAGGGTAAAAGAAAAGATACTGGAGTTACCGATAGGTTCGGGAAGAAACCATGAAATAGTAAAGATATTGGCAGGAGCCAATAGGTTCTTAGTGATCCCACGAAAACTATGTAATTGGACAAGGAGTCCTCAAACATTTAATTGGTTATTAGTCAACCCATGAAAACTAATTGGTTAATGGTGATCCTAGAAACTATAACCGAGGCAGATAGTCTAAATGAATAGGGATGGGTAATCCAGCATTGATTCACTTGATCATTTCATATTATTTTAACAATTGTGGATGCAGGAGCACAGTATATGGTTGCACAAAGGTTTTAGAATATTAGTAAGGGGTGTTCTACTAAGCAGCGTGGTCTCGCTAAATATCTAAATGATTTGAGATGGCAGATTATTATTCATACAAGGCTTTATGTCTGACTTGAAGTTTATGTTTTCCCCTTAAACTCTCGGTACTCAATTGATTTTGAGTAGTTTGACAGTTGAAGTTTTCAGGTACCTCTTTAGACGAATAAAGCTTCCAGAGACGTGCATGAGGCATGATTGCTACTTAGAGTTCTCTTTTATTTTGATTCCATTGTGTTGATGTTGTAATGGCAAAGTTGCTTAGTTGCTTACATATGGTCTGATCATCTAAAGGGGCATCTTCATATGTCGCTTTTGGTGTACGTTGAAATAAATATATTTTCACTTAACGTGGTTAATGATTATGGGATTATGTAATGAATTTGAAATATTTCGAAATGGAATGTGTATCTTGTTTGATGTTTTAAAAATTTTCCATGTTCATGTGTTTCTGTGTATCAATGCATCTAACATTACCGTATTTGGTCATCGAGGATTAATAACTATGGATGACTGCAACATTTGTAGCCGCTAGTTTTGGGTCTCCAAGTAGGGGGATGTTACAACAAGTGATGTAAAAATGAGAATAAATTAACTTTAAATTTTTTTTTTTTACATTCAATAAATCTTTTTGCACCTCCACTGTTTTTGCTACATCCCCGATTTAAAGCCGCCATAACTTTTTACACCTCCACCGCTATGGAACTGCTAAGTGTTTTAACTACACAGCTCCAACAACCTATTGCCAATTACTCGTATTGATAATATAGATGGGTTATTTCTTCAAATGAATTGTTAAGTGCTTGTGAAAGTTTATATTAGCAGTAATCCATTGAATCACTTTCATATTTCAATGGCATGTTTTTCTTTGATATATCCTATGCATCTATGTATACAGTGTGTAATAAATACCAAATAGCATGACAGCTCTATTATGTCATTGGGGGAATGCTTGGAATAAAAGGATGGTCATTTTTTCCTATTATACAATGGTTCTATTAAGTATCTTGGTCTTTTGTGCAACTGTTACATTTGAACAGTATACTTTACTGAATTTCCCCTTACCTTGCCTACTAATGGGTGTTGAATACAGAAATTTTATTTAGACAATGCTAGCTAAACCTAAAATAGAAAGATGGTAATGGATGAACTTGGAGAAAATTGTGCAAACAAATTTTTTTTAGTCATATGATTGTAAATACTTCATTACATAAAGATAGTAAAACTTGGATACGTGATTTTTTTTCAAATAATAAAGTTTCTCTTACAGGGATGTATCAACGTTTTTCGATCTAGCATTATTTTCTAGTTGCATGAATCTATGAAAACGAAGAATGGTTTGCAACTAATTATACAAAATACCTGAAATGAACTATGTTTAGCAATTGTATACCTATAACCAATGTTGCATACCAATTCTTAGGTTAACAACTGCAAAAATTTCTTTCACCTATAAATAGTCCCAAAAATGACAATTCTTACTTGACTACTTCCTGTTAAACATACCAAATGTTTCACTTTTAGCTAGCCCAGAGGTAACTAAAACTTTAAGCCAAGAGCTAATAGGCTTCATTTTTATCCACAGAGAAAAGATATGCAGAATTTTTTCCAAATGAATTTCTATATAGATTAATCTTCTCACTTTATCGAACATATTTGCTTGCTTTGTTATGAATATATGTGTGTGTGCATAGGGTAATTTTAAATATAGCCAAATAATCAATCACTAGCTACTATATAATCAAACACTCAAAAAATCCATCCAAATACAGAAACAGAATAGCATTCAATTTAATTATCACTCCATTTCATCATATTTCAATTACTCATATGAATAATATTTTCATTTTAAAATTTTACTTCTTTGAATCGCACATTTTTAAAAATAACTAGTGTAGGGTAAAAGTTAGGTCTTACATGCCTCAAGCTATTGAATCAAGTCAATTCAAGAAAGAGTAGTCATTATGCAATCCATTTTCATATATGCATGTTCAAAATCAAGATATGTTCGAGGTAAAGGAAATAGTTACATGCATAAGTCTAGAGTCCAAAATTATCAATTATGCTAGGTACAAGCCCTTATTACAAAGTCTTCAACTCAATTTGCCCTAGCAGCCATGAATCCCCAATTCAGAGCTCACTTTATAATCTAGAAAGAAAAATGAAAAATGGAAGAGAAGAAGGTCTCAAGATTAACCTTTTAGGTGGGGGTGGACTTTTATATAGAACTCAAACTGTTAGATTCTTGACACATGGCGCCTTGTTTAAAATATACGTTCATGATCTATTGACATGACACATGTTTGAAGTGACATATGGCTCATCTTTCATAGCTTTATAGTCTAATTTATCATTATACAATGGCTCCATATCATCAAACTATGGCTCTATTTTATCTTCCTTCAATAACTTGATTTATTTCCATGTTATAGCTTTACTTCATCACTTCACGATGGCTTCAAGAATCATTAAATGATGGCTTCAATTTCTTACCCTATGATGGCTTTAGGAATTTCCTCATGATGGTTTCAACGCTTCATTTCATGATAGTCTTTAGGGACTATATCACGATGGCATTAACGTTTCATTCCATGATAACTTTAGGGGTTATGTTATGATGGCTTATATATTCTCCATTCAAAGTCACTGCACGATAGCCCTTGTAAATTAACCCATGAAGGCTTTCATTGCTACCATGCGATGGCTCTTAAGAATCAACCTATGAAGGCTTTTGTTGCTACCACAAGGTGGATCGTAGGAATCAACCAATGAGGGCTTTCATTGTTGCTACATTGTAGCTCTTAAGAATCACGCGTTGGCTCTTGGGAATCAACCCATGAGAGCTTTCATTGCTACCACACAGTGGCTCTTAAAAGTCAACCCATAAGGGCTTTCATTGCTATCCAACGATAGCTCTTAGGAATCAATTAACAAAGGTTTTCTTGTTTGCAATACTACTTCTTTATTGATCTGCGATGGCTAATATATTTGGGGAATAACATTTGCCCTCCCCTTTTTACAATGTTGCTTTAAACTTTAGTATAAAATAACCCTTTGTATCTCTAGCTTTATTCTCTTGGCTATCCACTCTTTTTTGTTTATGATCTAACATCCATTACTAGTTTCCCGTTTCCTTATAATTAGTCCACTTCCTTCTTCCTTTCCCTTTTACTAGATTTGTCAAAGGGGAATCGAGTTGCTCCCCATTTTGCATTATCTAAATTTTAGACTTCCTTAAGACTTTCATTTCGTAATTAATTTATTTGTTGTTAATTCATTAATTATTTTTCTTTTCACTGCTATTCAATCTGATTTAGTTTTTTATTCTGAAGTTAAGCAGGATTTAGCCGATAATTTCAATGTTAATGAATTCTTTTTGTTTCCTTCCAAAATTGTTGTTTTGATCTAAATTTATTAGCCTAGGTTGTGATTCTTTGTTCATGGATTTCTAGTTTTACCGCTTATATATCCACTTTCAACAAACTTGACCTATCACCACACGTTAAGTCGTCATTTGGGGGCTCAATACACGAAAGCCATGTTTTAAACTCTTTGCACGAAAGCTATGTTTAAGCTAAATGCAAAAAAGATTTGTTTAAACTCCATACACAAAAGCTATGTTCAGGCTAAACATGAGATAGCTTTATTTTAAACTCTATACATGAAAGATGCGTTTAAGCTTATCAAGAGCTTTGTTTTAGGTTCTATACATGAAATTTATGTTTAGGTTTAACACATGAAAGCTTTGTTTATTATTATTATTGCTTTCTGCGATATTCTACCATTGCAACTTATTATCCCTTGCATGACAGTTAAACTTTTGATGGGTCGATATTCTCACGGTAACCCTTTATTTGATGGCTCAAGGCCCGAAAGCTAATCTTTTTTATTTGTGGCTATTTATTACTCGGCATCTCAACCCATGGTAGGTCGAACTACGAAAGTTAACTTTGGTTATTCATGCTTACTTGTTATTTAATGACCCAATGTTTGAAAACCAGTTTCGTTTACTACTATCAGTACATTATACTTTATTACATGATCATTAGCAATTCAATAGTTGGCTTTACAGGTATCCTGATTCACAATGGCTTATCATTCAAAAGTCAAGTAGCTTATTATTTATAATTTATTATCTAGAGGTTAATGTTTATATGTAATTCTCTATATATGATTCATTAATTTGGAAGCTGGTTTTATGATTAATCTAGCATATAGTAGCTTCTATAGATCATCATGCAATGGCTCGATAAAAAGGGTTGATCATAAATTCGTACTTTATATTTTGCATTTACTTCATGACAATTTAATGTTAAAAAACCATCTTCTTTGTTGATTAATATATATTGGCATATGCATATGGTTTATTGGTCTATATATTTGGATACATGGACATGGTTTTTATATATAAAAGAAGTAGACACATGCGCGCGCGCGCACACACACAGATATATATACATATATCCTTATTGATATATACATAAAGGATGGACGTATTGCCATACTCTAGTATCCTATAAATAAACTAACCTTGATTATAGAAATACTTTAAAGTATTGAATATATTCATAGTTCTTTATTTTTTTATCACTTTTCAATTATTTATTGAGTGGTTTTGTTTCTTGATATTTTTATTTTCCATTTATTTAAGAGTTTACAATGTTCACTCTTTGTTATTGAAATTCAACTTTTATAATTTAGATTTCACCATTATAGGTACCATGGTCAGAGGTAAGAAAGAAGCTCCTAAAGGAATGTCTAAATCTCCCAAATCTCCTAAGCTTAAAGATTTTTCAGAAGAAAAGGTCTACACCTCTCACCAATCTTACTTTACAAAACAAGAAGACGTCGACTCTGTTTTGCGTTGCTTTAACATATCAAGGATTGAAACTAGGGATCCAGGCCCTAATGACAGAACGAATTTCCCTTCACAAGGTTTTTTGCTTTCGCTCCTCTTCACATCTACCACTCTTGCTACTTACCTATCAATCCAATTATATCCAATGCTTTTTCTTACCTTAAGATCGCTCGTGTCAATTAAATTCTGATTCCTATAACTATATCGGCTCTCTATTCATACTATTTAAGGAGCTTAAGTTGGAAGGCTCGTTTCCTTCTACCCTATGTTCTCTGGTCACCTTTCTAAAAATAAAGCACCAACCTGAAGATTCAATTTATCACCTTAGCTCTATTGGCGGCGAAGTACTTTTCAATTTCATTAATAGGCCTAGAGACTAGAGTCATCGGTTCTTTTACGTATAGTGTTATCCTCTAGACATTATTGGAAAGTTTTATATTCTTGGTAAATCTCCTTACTTTGATTATTTTTGTTTGATTATCACTTATATTAGTCTTATTGATTTTTATTAAGCTAACTTTGATGGTGATTGTTAACTACTAACTCAAAGAATATCAATCCTATGATCTTGGCTAAGGTCAATTTTTTGTGTGATGCCTTTGAATTCTCAAAGGATCAAATGAGACTTCTTACTAAAGAAAAGCTAAGGAAGTACTCTTTAATTCAATCATTTCGCCACGTCTTAGGTGAACCCCCGTTGATGACGAAAAAGAGAAATTGTTCCCATACCCTCATCTTAGTCAAACTCGATGCTTATTCCACGAATTCTCTGATACAATGCCTAGTTGTTGATATCACCGGATATCCTCCAGGTTTCGCCTCTTACTTTTTCTCTTTTCGTTTAAAAGAAAATGAAATTTCCTAGTACTTCTTATTCTATGAAAGGATTCTTTTGAGGTATATCTAGTTGGCATGTCTAATTTATCATATGGCAATGGCTTTTCTAATTTGCTTTCTTCATCAAAGGATGTTGAAAAATCAACGCCATCGAAAGCCCCTTCATTATGTATTATCACTACTGCAAAAGACACCTTGCCGTTAACTAGAGCAAAAAAACAAAAGGGTTCTAGTGTCGCGCTTGCTTCTTCCAAAGCTCCTTCCAAAAAGCCTAAAGAAGCTGAGCATACTACATATCTTTCTTTGTTCCACCTTCCACTACTATCAATACCATCACACTCTTCTAGTTCAAAATCCTGTCATTGATATTTCTGGTCCTTCCTTTTATGAATCTTTGACCTTCTTTCAACAAACCTTAGGCTCAATCCTCCGTCTTCTAAGGATATTCCTCTTCCTTACTATGGGGAAAGATCTCCCCTCACCATGGATTTCATAGAATTGCTAACAATTATCCTCTGCTGTTCAGTCTTTACTTCATTGAGTTCTTTAGATACCTCTCCTTTATCTCTTTCTAAGGAAATCTTGGTTTTCCTCCTGCAACATCTCATTTAGGTATGGTTTTCTCTTTCTTTTTATATCAAAAACTTCTTCTCTTTTTATTAATCATGTGTCACAATTCTTTTTAGATTGGGTGATATCTATTTAATTTTAGCAATCGCCTCTGCTTTCTTCTTATGTCCTCATTACAGAAATAAAATTACTCATTGTCTGAGAAGGTGTCAGCTCTTGAAACCCATCTTCAAAATCTTCAGCCCAACAATGAGCTGTTGGCTTATGAAAAGGATACAACAACAACTCTTTTGGAGTCGGAAAAGAAAAGATCTCAAGATCTAGAAAAGAAGGTGAAAGCCTTAGAAGATAAACTTTCTCTAGTTCAACTAGAAATTTTTGAACTTAAAAAAACTTCAACTCGAGTTCCTACCTTAGAGAAGAATCTGGACAAGAAAGATCTTACCACTGGAAAATTAAAATCATCCTTGCATGCCACAAAGTCTCATGTTTCTTCCTTTTTGAGCGATACTCTCCCTTGGTGGAAGGAATAGTGTGCAAAAATAGTTCTATTCACGGTTTATAAGTGGTGATCAATGTCTAAACTAGGATTTTCCTTCATTTAATAATACAAAAGTAGATTACAAATCTAAGTTCAATATTTTTCTAGACTACATTCTTGGGACTATTTTGAGCCTTAGGAGCTATTATTGATCCTGCTAAGTCTTTGGATCTCCATAGTAACCCATCAAATGATGATGATGAATCGAAAAGTGATGAAGAGGATAACGGAGATGATAATGATGATGATGATGATGATGATAACAATAATGGGGATGATGGAATTGGTGACTATTTTGAGATAACTCGCCAATAGGAGATGGGAATGAAGATTCTGGCCAAGGCAGACCTAGACCCCTTAAGGTCTAGGTCATACTTCTAGTTCCCCCTCTTTTGATGCTAACAAAGTGTGTAACAAAACTCTTCCTTCTACACATCCTTCTGGCAAGTTAGATCTTGCTGAGTCAAGTGGATCAGGCCAATCTCCTTCTAAAGCTCATCGCATTCAATCCTTTAGGCCAAGTGCCACAACGACTCCACTACAGGTAGTAATTTTATATTTGTTAGTTATTCGTTTCTTATATATATATATATATATATATATATATATATATGTAGTCGATAGTTTTTTATACAACTTATCAGTGTAGAAGAGAAAATAGAAATTATATAGAGATTATATTAGACAAAAAGAAAGAGAAAAATTTATAATTTAACTAGGAAGGGTTATGCAAGAGTTTGAACGAATCGAATGAGAGACATATGACTTTTCTAAAGTTTCTTAAGGACTACAAAAATAAAAAGATTGCGCCTCTACTCATAAATAACACTTTCAAGAGGCTAGCTTTTGCAAAGAAAATAAAGAATTGACTACACTTTTGGATGTTAATTGAGGAAAAGCCAAGCAGATGAATTGTTTATATCTTATATATGCTTGACTTCCCATGACAGACTTTTTTTTATTTATGACAGTTGCGGGGGATTAATTAAATGTCTTCATAAGCGGTACTTGGACTTACATGAATCTGATTGTCACCCGAGGGAATGTTGGAATTTGCTAAAGGTCCCTACCGCGCCTTTAGCTATTAACTCCCTACTTCCCGATATGGTTAAATTTTAATAGGGACAAATTTGATACCGAGCATTATAAAGAGTCTGTTCTTTATAAACCCTTATGATGTTGTAAACTAATTTTTTTAAATTGAAATTGTGAGTTCTTTTGTGATATTTACATTTTGATATAATCATCATTAATGTGCAGCCTTCTAAATTCATTTTTGCTTATTCCTCATCTCCCAAGTCAAGAGATAATTTAAGTAAATTGGTCAGATTGAAAAGGACATTTAAAGGAATATACTCCTTAATTAATAAGTCCGCCTATCGAAAATCGCTTCCTTCGTGACCTTCATCACATGTATACTCAATTCCCAAATTTAGACTTTAATTTATTGGGCTACCATAAAGATCAATTCTTGCACGACATTTGAACTAATTATGCTAAGTTATTGTGTGAGGAACTTAAACCTTTTCCCAAAGAATGGGACTATCGTGGGTTTCCCTCGGTTAACACCTCTTTGGGTATTGAGGCACTTTTAGTACTACATTTTCCATCTTTCCCTCCTCCTTTGAGAAGATTAAAGATGTTCTTTCTTATACTAAGAATTAGTTGCATTATAATTTTTATGGTTGTTGTTCTTATGAATGTAATAGTCTTTTTTGTTGTCTATTGGTTATTAATGAAAAATTTATAGTCTTTCATATTTCTCATTTTTCTTTTATTAAAAGTTCATCATTGTTTAATTTCTAATTACGGTAAAGAATTGCATCTATCTTTCAAAGATCTCAATTAGAATCAATGCCTAAAGAATATTCAAGCTAGGCGAATGACAACCTTGAAAGATCAATCTTCTCATTCTCTCTTCAATTAAAGATCAACTGACAATGCTGAAGCTAATAAATGGTATAAAAACATGTTTATGTGAAATATATTCTATATACTTCCCAAGAGATGGTTAAGGATCCTAAAAAGAAATTTTAATTAAAGGATGATGAGATCATGGGATTGGTTAAAAGGCTCAGCTCATACTTTGAGCCTTAATGACAATTAGATTATGAAGCAAAAAATGCTCAATTGAATCGGCGCATTTTTGATTTGAAAATTAAAATAATGAAATACATGAATGAATGATAGTCATATGAATTGTACTAACCGATGGTGAAAAAGGGTTACCTACCCTAACTTCAGTCGAGTTTCTTAGGAAATCGCCTTCACATACTTCTTCTTCTTTGTCTCGAGGACATTTGGCATACAGAAGCTAGGCATTTGATCTATCTCAAGAAAGCAAATCGAGTAAACTTGCAAGGTTAAGTGGGTTCTTCAAGTTAGAATGCACTCAAAAAGAAAGATTATTGGAACAAATAGTTCATCGAAACATTCTCAGAATTAAGATTAGGAGCAGAGACGTGGAACATCATAAGAATGAGCTTACATTGCAGGTGAAAATGCTTGAAAATGGTAAATGCACCCTGACCCATAAACCTTCCCAACTGAAGAGTGCTAATAAAGCTTAAGAAAAAGTATTATTAATTCAGACTGACTCCATTGATTCTCTCAATGTCATTCGCCACAAGGGGAAGAAATTGAATAAATACCTTCTTATAGCTATTTAGCGTATTTTCGACCCTCCTGCTGGACTAGAAATGTTGATGAAAAAGGTAAAAGAGCTTAAAAACCGACTAAAATTAACGTAGTTTAATTCTATTAGGGCCTATCAACTTGACTCTTGTTACTACAATAAATCTCGTCGAAGGAGTTGGAGGTGTCGCTAATAAGCAGTATTAAGGCAACAACGTCAATGTTAGGAATTATTGCTTGATCACTTCACATGCTGGGACCATTGTCGAAGATATAGAGTTGTCGGTGTACTTGTGGGACGGTTTCAAAGAGGTAGAATGTCGCACCTCAACTGCAATAAAGTGAACATAATGTTGCATATGATGAAACAAGCGAAGAAGTCAAATGTAACTCACCTCGTAAGATATTAGAAGGCGTCGAAGTGATCACATCACGTTCCATTAAAGCGAAGAAATGCCCATCTTACACCTTGCAAGTACTTCAAAGACATTGCACTAGCCTAGACCAGCGGTGTCGATGACGAACATCATCGATGTCCATAAAGGATATCGAAGTCATTATTGTCGAAACCAATGTTGAAGTGTGACAAAGACCCAAAAGCACTGCAATGAGCCCATCACCAGCCATCACAAAGACCTGAAGGCAGCTTTGCATATCACAACAATTCGGGGATACCACCCTATACAAGCACCAATTGATGACAATGTTGAAGACATAAGTATGAGACAATTCCGCCTCTTACATGTGAAATCCAGATGCAAACACGAAGGCCAACCTAACATGGTCGAAGACAAGTCCTGCCATGGTTAACCCCGCCGAGAGCATACTAGCAAAGAGGACAATAGTAAGCATTATCGACATCATTCCTAGTCGAAGACATGGAGGCGGAGTGGTGGCTGCCCACCTCTATAAATATGACCCTAGGGGTGCCATTTGGGAGGTGGAATTTTCTCTCTCATTTCTTACATTGTAAGCCCTAAATCGATTTGGGAATTTTGTGCATATTATAAACACTGTACATATAGGATCTTGAATATCAAACAAGGACATAGCATAACATATGTGTAATCAATTTGAACTTGTGAATGGAACATATTTGTGACTTTCATATAGCATATTTGGATTGTTGCGACTTCGTGATAGACATAGCATAATTGACTTTGACCTAGTGACTTCGAACATAATCAAATCTTGCATATACTACTTCAAATTACCCTTATGACTTTGACTATGACCATAACATCAAGAGATACTATGAAAGTTCTTATTGACTCGATGACTTTGTCAAGCCTCGATAAGGCTTCTCCATTTTTAGCAACCCAATTTTCAAGATCTTTTGAGATTAGCAAATTTATTTGCTAATATTTTGATGCTAGATGGAGGGCCTAAACATCGTACTTCGTTGAAACCCAAAGTGGAACCAATTCGACCTGCACTAAACTTTCCTAGCCTATATATTAGGGCATAAAGAACATTCTTATCCAAGCATATATAATAATTCGAAGATAACCAACCTTAATCCCTAACATTATGATCTTAATTGTGTTAATAAATCTAAGCAGGGCACTTTTGAGCCTTAAATAATTAGGTCCACTTATCAAGTCACTGATGATCCACGACACCATGAAGAACAATGATTAAGACTAAAGGCCTTGTAGATTATAAATAAAAATAAGTATGCAGCCCTTTATGATCCGGATAATTAGAGCATAAATCCCTTTCATGTGGGCCTTACTCTAATTTTTTCCTTGGAAAGAGATACCCTAAGGAAGGATAATTTGTCCTTGAAGATAAGGAGAGTTATCTAGTCTCAATCCAAGGGGACTATATTTGAGAAAGAGATAACAAGTGATTTTGATATTTTTGCTTAGAAATGGCACAGAGTCGTGAATCATTCATTGGCCTCTACTAGAGTTCAAAGGAGATTGAAAAGAAAGTTAGTTGTGAAGAATGAGATAACAAGCAGCCAAAAAACCAAGCAACAGTCAAGAAGGCTAGCATTCAAATTCCAACTTCTAAAAGATTGCATTTATACTACTTCTCTTGAGAATATTAACTTCTTAACTAAGGATAAGCTGCTTGATTATTAGCCTTCGCAAAAGAGAAGGCCCAAGTTCTAAAGAGATCTTGGAAGTTCATATTTCCACTATCACCTTACAGATGGACATGAAACCAATCAGTGCAAAAGCCTAGAAGGAATGATCATCCATTTTCTAAGGAAAGGCAAGCTCGATGACTTTGTGAAAAGATGCGACTTTGTAAAAAGATATTCGACAAGTTCGAAAATAAAATAAGTTCTTCAAATCAACCGAAATCAGAGCCAAGTATTGCTCTCAAACCTATCAAAATTTGAGCCAAAGATGCCCTTCCAAATCAATCTAAATTAGATCCAAGCAGTGCTATAAAAATCTATCAAAATTTGAGCCAAAGAAGTACTCCTGAATCAATTGAAATTACTTCCAAGTAGTGCCCTCAAGTCTAACAAAGTTTGAGCCAAGTAATACTCTTAACCGATCAGTCTTCCAGAGGAAGATCTAACGAAACCCAATCTAAATAATGCTTCAACTCAATCTAACCCCAAAAAAGAAAAGATCTTCAAATATTCCATTGCCAGATATAAGTTTTTGGTCTTCTGCTATTATCATATATAGATTTCTGGTCTCCTATTACCCTATATATGGATTTTTAGTCTTTTATTATTCCAAACGCGGATCTTTGATCTTCCATATAGGGATGTCTGATGTTTTATATTATTACCGGATCTAATATCATTTAAACGAGAATCTCTGTTATCCAACATCTGTGTTGAGTTATAAAAGGCTCAATTAGAAGCAATCTCAGTTTTGCAAACAAGCAGAAAGTGAACTCAAAAACTCAAAGTGTGAAAAAGTGAAATACTAAGCATTACGCAATTTCAAGTTAGAATCAAAGTTCAGTTTTTGATTACATATCTAAGGTAATATTCATTTAATTACCTATTTTTTACAATTTGATACACTATTTACGCAGTTGCAGTTACAAAAGATAGATAAAAGAAAGAAAATTTAGTCAAGGTCGGCTCCTGTCAGCCCAAGATTCTGTGCCGACTTATCCAAACCCCTGGGATCGGTAATATAACAAATGGACATGTCCACGATTTCCTTAAATTTCTTTTCCCTTTTACGAATGGTGTCTGCATCATCAATTAAGTTGATATGCTCTTTTAGGGTGTCTCCTCTCAAAGTCCGAATCATACTCATCGGTTTTTTGATTTCTTGATTAAGATCATACTTCTCGCGTTCGACCTTTTGAACCTTAATTTCATATCCAGTGATGCATTGGGATATCTTTTCCTCCCACTTCCTGTTAAAATACCGCATCATTTCAAATTTGACTTGATTACCCTACTTAGAGATCGCTGCATTATTCAAACCTGGAGGAGGGTTTAGTAAAGTAGAAAAATCATGATCAGTCGAAGTTGTGGATCTTGTTTTTCATCTTAGAGTAGGAGAGGAAAGGCTAGAATCACCCCTACTGATAATAAGCTCCAAAGATTAGCATGATATTTGGCTTTTGTTAGCTCTAATTCGAGATCGCTTATTTTCTGATGAAGCTTAGCTATCTCAATGTCAGCTTCGATAAAGAAGTCCATGAGCTACGTCCTTTCTCCTTTTCGGCAACTAAAGCTCGTTCTTCGTTTCTTTATGTTCTACCTCCATAAGAGCAGTCGTTTCTTTGTAAGCACTGAAAGCTGATTTTAATAGGAAATAGTTCCTGTGCCACTCTCGTGCATCATGGTTATTTGGGAATCGTAAAGCCAAGTCTTCTCGAGATTATTGTTTCTCCTCTATATATTCAGCCAACCAATTTTTAACTACAATAATTCGTAAGGTGTTTAAGGAAACGGATTTACGCGCTAATTGGGCATCCTATTAAAAATAAAGAAAACAAAAAGTAATGCATAAAGGAAAAACTCTTCCATTAATAACAAATGAAATTCAAAAATAATAAAAGGAGTCAAGATTACATTGCAATTTCCTTACAATAATGTTTAATTAATGTTCAAAGTTTTTAAACCATGGCCTTAGCCTTTTCAAATGACCTAGCAGACAAAGTAAGTGTAGAATCAAAAGAGGCCTTGATCCCATCCAGAGTATAAATTGGAGAAAAATGATGATAATCCCATTCCCCGGCTGGAGGTCTATCATGACCACATATTAATTTTATGTGGAAGGATTGGATTTCCCTAAGTAATTTCTCCTTCTCATCGCCCAGAAAGTCAAAGCAAAATCGAGGAAATCGCATGTAAATTTCTTGTAAATCCCTGATGAAAAAGTATCTTGTTAATTGTGATGATTTGAGAATTGAATATTTCTCTTCAAATTCCTTCCTCAATCTGACTAATTTACTCAAGAGATCCTTAGGGACTGAACTGCATAAGAAATCCTTTATTTGTGCAACATAGAAAACTAAAACAATGAAATACATAAACCAAGTAGCATATCATTATTGTACAATTTTTCAGGTTCATACAAAATAGATTTTATACATTTTAGAAATGTATCTCTTCCTTTTATATTTAAGTTTCTCGGGGGGAAGAGAGTGTAAGGAAAGAGGAATGGGAGCGACTTGGGGAAGGTTCCAACGTGCACCAGAATGAGGATCAGTCTTGTGCTCATCTAAGTATCTATGGTGAAGGCAACCTAGAAAACCTCCACTATTATCACCTAAGTATGAGAAGTATACTATTATACCCATGTAATAAATCTTATATAGGAATTCTGCCAAGGAGTCCTTGCCATCGATTAACATCCAAAAAAGGGTCATCGATTCCGCATTCTCTTTCAAGAGTATATCCCGGCATTGGTGAGCATTCTTCATCCGAGGAGCGACTTCTTTCTCCTTGAAATGCCTTAATATTGATTCTTCTTATACTTCTCGGATATCTTATTATAATCCGTTGTTGTTTGTCAAACTCTATATTAAGATAATCTATGTCTGTTTGCTTCTTCTCGAGCATAACGTCATAAAGATATTTTGACTTCCTCTTTAACTAAAGTAATTAGTAAGCAAACTAAAGATTATTTGATAACTGAAAATATCTATGTAATGAGATCCATACTTGAAAAAGCAAGACAAAAGATGATGAAATTTTCTCTTTGTTTTTGGGCTTTCAACCTAGGGTAGCATTGTCTCCCTTAGGAGAACTTTCCCTAGGAGTATCATAAATTTTGGTGGCCCCCGCACCTAAGAAAGATGGATCTAGGTTAGCGTCGCCTGATCCATTCTTATCAACCGATGGTCCATAAATGTCATTTCCACCACCTCCACCATCGTTGTCATATTATCATCGTCAATGTCATTAGAACCATCATTATCATCATCACCCTCATCCTTATCACCATCATCATCTTTCTCCTCCTCATCTAAATCAGTATCTTTATCCATTGGAGGATCATCAAAAGTCAATAACTTGGCAGCATCAACTTCCTCCTCTTCCTCAAGAACATATGATCTCTATGACATCTCTTTAAATTTGCCCATGAACTTGTCATTCCATTCTGAAGGAAGAGAGGGAAAGCCAAAGTTTGAGCACTTGTAAGCATCATCAGCATAAGGATGTAGAGTGCCTTCTCATAGGATCTCTCAATGATATTGTCAAGAGAGATGCCAAGAAAATGGGTCACCTTTTGTTTTTCTTCTATAATCACCGGTGCTGACTTATCTATCAAATCCTCCTTCTTTTTTAGCTTTTTGTTAAGAGATGTGTTCTTTGCCACAAGCCTCACTTCTTACATTTCAGCTCCCTTAAGAGCGAGTTTTAGAGCCATCACCCTATCGTTTGAAGTTTGAAGTAGGATTTTCGTTTCTTCAACGGAGGCGGCAAACTTGCCTTTTTCTTGTACCGTTTCATCTCTTTCGATATTCAAGTCAATAGTATGATTGTTAAGCAAGGAGTTTTCCTCCTTTAGCTTAGAAAGTTCACTTGATGACTCTAAAGCCTCGTCTTGGAGTGAAAGCATATGCTTGGAAACCTAGAATGGATAATGAAACTTGGATATGTAAGATATTAAGAGTTTAAAGAAATTAGACAAAAAGGGTATGTACCAGCAATTGTTGTCTAAGGAGAGTAAACCAATGGTCTTGGGTGTAGGAAGAAAGTTTTAATGGCTAAAAAGCAGCAAAAGAAGGAGACTGAATAACCAATTGAAGAAAGTCATTGAATTCGCTGACAGGAGTTGACGATTGGGACTTATAAGGGAAGGGGTCATTTGGAGTGAAAGAGAACCCAAGCTCTTTGCAAATACGGTTTAAGGTTTAGGGGGAGCTTGGGACAGCATTACGGTGAAGTGGTCTTAAGAAGATTCTGTCTCAACCATCTGTTGTGTCTTGTCCACAGAACTATCAAAATTAGACTTGTCTCCAACTGTAGAATCAAGATCAGGAGACATAAGATTTGCGCCAATGTCGACTAGTTCCCCCTATTCAATAATAACTAGAGCCCGTACATTCCCATCTTTGACTTTTTGCTGGGGACAGGAGCAATGGTAGAACCGTCACTTAGTTTTCTTTTAATAGAAGAGAATGAAACAGGGATAGCATCCTTGAGAGATCGAGATTTAGGGGACTAAACTAGAGTTGAACTGACATCATTCTCCAATTTATCTTTGGAAGTATCGTAATAACTTCCTTCCTGGTAGGAGAAACAACCAGAGATGATAGGCCCGAGTCAAAATGATAAAATTATGAGATCACATTATGATAAATTTTTAAATGATTACGGTGATATCATACCGGGTATTACGGACTGAACAGGAGAGTTGGAAGAGAAGGGTTAGGTTTACCCATTGCCAATGAGCCTTTGCTCATAGAGTTATGATTTACTAGTGGGGGTTCCCTAAGATCTTGTATCCAACTGAGATAATAGAGCGTTGACAAAGCTTAGACGAAACTAGTAGACTGAGCCTATTTCCTATTGTAATCGTTGCACCAATCAGCACCTATATTAGTCTCTGATCTTTTGAGTTTGGCTTTTTGAGAACCAGATCTGAAAAAGAGGTATCAGCCAATAAAGAATGATGGACCAATATAATAATAAAGAAAAAGAGAAGCTCGTCAACAGTAGAAAAGTTTCCTCTGAGACCAGATAAGCATTTCACGTAGAAAAATTGAGTCTCCCATACTTTGGCTTTGTTGAGAGTCTCAGAAATTAGGCCTTTTGGATGAGGATGGATTTGGTATAATTGGCAGAATCGATTGACCACCAACCTTAGCAGGCCAGCAATATATTGAACGATGTCAGGACCAAGAAAGGGAAGATTGGCTTCTTGAGCCAAGACTTCCGGACAATTCAGGTATGTATAAGAGTTTAGCAAGAGTTGGATTGGTGTGATATCCATATGCTTCAAATAATTGAGAAGAAATTTTGAAAAGGTAAGATAACCTATATGCCAGATATGAATAGTAGAGAAACCAAAATATCCTTTCAGAGGGTTGTAGATGCTGTTTGAAGATCCTATCGGAATAGCTTCCACCTCAGTTATTCCAAATTTTCTAAGAATGGAATCTATTTTCAACTTGAGAAGTGATATATGATGGCTTGGAAACAATGTCTTCTTTCTTATGCCTAAGGATGAAGGTTTGGACTCTTTGACCCCTCTCTTCGAAGATTTTTTTTCCAGACTGTTTACCTGCCATTTTCCTGCCAGGCGATATTATTCTAAACTTGAAATTAACATAATTTATTGAGTTTTTGCTTAAATGGTCTACAATTGCCAAAGTAACAAAGTAATAAATAATCACAAAGCAGTAACGTTTCGATAACCTACGGTAAGTATGTTAGAGGATGAAAACTATGATCTCAATAAGGGTCTTTATGAAAAGAGCAATAGGACATGGGTTAGCTGTGACATTCATAAATGTGTAAGTTAAAAGTTTACAATCTATCAAGATGGTAAGTGTCGTGTGTAGTGATGTAAAAGGATAACAAACCTTACATTACTAGTTCGAATATGTACATATGTTAACAACATTCCACAATGAAACCAAATGAACCTTTCGACAATGCTGAAACCCACAAATTTTGTTGTACTCAAAGAATATGAATGTTACCGGAACACTATATTCTCATTAAGTCGAAAGACTTGGATTCAAATGATATTAATACGAATGAAAGGGCTTTTGATCATTTCGACGGTGTTTGTATAAAATGATAGTTAAATCCTAGTTAACTACAAAAGATTTCAAGAAAGTCGAAAGGGGTGTAAGGTTTCGAAAACATACAAACAACTAAACTTGTTGCAATTTGAAAGGTTTCGATCAAGTCGAAAAGATTGATAAGGTATTCAACTTCAATAAAATACACTATTTTCAATCCAATTGATGGTAGGAATTATAAATTTTCAAAGTAAATTAGAATCGAGCAAGAATCCAATGACAGATTAAGTCCACTTTTATATGCATAAAGTTTTGAATCCCTTAAAATAAAAAAGTTGAGTATATGTTACGTAGCCATCAACTTGAACCTTTTAAGATAACTTCTTCGAAAGGTATTAGCAACATCGAAATATACTTTTTCTTTCGAAGGAGTCCCTCTCTTATCGACTACATCAACCCCTTCGAAAGTGTTCACTCAAAGGCAGACACATGACATCCTTTCGACCCCTTCGAAAGAAGTTGAAAGAGTAAAGAAAAATTGACCGCCTCAACCCTTTTCGAAAGGGTTGAAAGGTCAAATTACAATAGCATGTGTTAATTTGTACAGTTTAGCCTTCTCTTTGAAGCCATTGGAGAAGATTTTCTCCCCAATTCAATTTTTAACCCGTACTTTTAGAAGTTGACAATTAAATTGATTTGAGTGCGAATTTTCAATCGACTACAGAAAAACCCCAAATTCAAGCACCAAAAAAAAAAACTTGGGTTCATACGTAGTAATGGCAACCCTAAGTCTAATGAATTCGAACTCAAACATAAAACTGACAAAATGAAATAAACATATAAGAGAACTTATGGATAATTTCATACGAATGAAAAACTCAAATCATCATCGAAAAATTAGAACAACAGTACAAATTTGAGCCAATGGAAATTTACCTTGAATTCGAACTAAAGTTTACTGAAACTAGGAATTTAAAAAGAAATGGAAATTTTCGATTTTCTGTAAACGTTTAATGACAGGTAAACAAATAAGAGAAGAAGAAAGTGCAATTTATAAAACTAGCATATGCAGGGAAAGCCATCCGATCAAATTTAAAGGAACGACCAAAATCTATCCGGGAATATCAAAAGGCGGGAAATTTTATGGGTTTCAAAGCAGTTGACTTGGAAAGTCAAGAGCATCCCTTTGCTGGGGGAAGGACAAGTGTTACCATCAATATTCATTTCAACCTTGTCGAAACCAGGAAGAATATAAAGAAAAATTTATAATGAGAGATAGTAATAACAAGACCTTTCGAAGGAGTCGAAGGGATGCATCTGCAAAAGTTGAATGTTCTATGATCTTTCGAAGAGGTCGAAAGGTTACAAAAACACCCTTTCGCTTCCATTGTCTCCTTTCGAAACAATAGCGTCTGCATGATGATGTTGTTTTGAACGAGCTAAGGAACATCTTTCGAAGGCAGCAGTTTACAAGCCTTAACATGCGCACCAAACCTTTCGAAACACTGGGTTTTGCCTTCATTCACATCCTACAGAAGAACATTTGGGAAAAGCTACCCCTTCGAAAGCAATATTAGCTTTTCGAATCGGTCAAGACCATTCACAGTATAAAGTAAAGCTCATTTAAGTTCAATATGACATTCATATATACCAGAAAATGAGGGTTCCACATCGGTCAACATGTATGCCTTCGAAAGCTACCTTTCACTCTTAAACTTTCTGCTATGTTTAGGCTCCTTTAAAGACATAGAGATACACCTATTGATAGAGTCGAAAACTCACATCCTTCTTATTGGCAACAACATAATAACATAAAGTGGAGAACGCACCTAACCCTTTTGGATGAAGTCAAAAGAATTCAAGTTCTTTTTTAAAGCACAGAAGAATGGCGCCCAAACTTTAGCGGCAACAAAAGGTCCTCAAGGTACTCCTTTTGACCAGGACGAAAGGTCTGATTCGAAAAGTTTCAACCAGCGCCTATAAATAAGACCTCAGGGGTCTTGTTTTGGAGTTCCGAATTCATTCACTTCACTCTTGTACTTTCTCAAATTTGTAAACCCTATTCTCAAATTGGATTGGAGATTTGATTAATTTGTATGCTTAATCTTCAAGTGCTAAGGAGTATATTGTTCAAAGCAAGTTTATGATATTTTTGGATATATTGACTTACTCAAAGTTTTTTATGTGGTTCCGATTATAATCTGCTTGTATCAACATGATCAAAAAGTAACCTTTCGTGGGAGTCGAAACCTTTCAACTCAACTAAAATCCTTAGATCATTAGGCCCTTACCTCAATCTACCTTGACCATTTCGAAAGGAGGTTTTGACAGGGTCCTAAACCAGTTGAACTAATTCGAAAGGTATTTCTGAAGAAGGGTTCAGATGTTTCGACTGTGTCGAAAGATATTAGAAAGTTGTTTTTAATTATCTTTACCTATTTGAAATGTGTCATTTGCCTTCGTCTGATCGAAAGGAGGTTTCGAAGGAATCGCTTATATTTTAAACTCTACTTTGGGATGTTGATAAGTTTTCTTGTTAACATTTTCGATGTAAATTATGTCATTCAGCATTATGTATTTGTATGTATACCATAATATAACGAAAGTTAGAATGTTAGTTAATTCATTATAACAACTATTATAGAATTGTATATTAAAAATGGACTCGGTTTCATGAAGAATTCTTAGGAAAAATAAGTACTTTGAATGAAAAATTAACGTTTAATGTTTAGTTATCTCCAACAATTTATAATTTTTATCTGAACATTATTATATATGATAATTAAAACATTGGTATTTCGAAATTTGTTAAATGATATTTTGATTGCCATTGTTTACATTCGTCAATTTATGCTTTTATTTTAAGGCGAAAATACTGTGCGATAGACCTGTTGTCGTGTTTGGCATCAATTATCCATCAGTTGAAACCTTTTGATTGTCTCCAACTTCTAATTCTAATAACGAGCAAGGACATCACATACTCAATTGGGCATATGTTAAATCCGGCATACTCTATCTAATTTTGACTGTGTCAACGAATCTGTCCACGGATACTTTCGAATAATGTTCTACCTCTATCAGTATCCGAAATCATTTACGAATATCGGATAGCTGCATCCATTGATACGGACGATTATCGAACAATTATCATGTCCGCTGACGATCAATAAATAAAAAAAACGTAAATGAAATTTTTTAGTTTAATATAAACATTTTTCAATCCTACTGATTATTAGTATTAAAAATATACAAATGTGATGGTAATAAATAATTTTAAACAGTTAATATGTATTTAGTGTGGTATGAAATTCTAACTTAATAAAACAATAATTAAATAGTTTCCGTTGTACTAAAACATACATAATTTAAATTATAATCTTTAAAGAAAAGCCGAATGGATAATTTTCAAATATAGATGTTTCGCATTTGCATCTACTTTTTCGAATAATGGATGTTTATCCTTTTTTTAAATCGAGCATCCATTGCCCGCCCTAACAGAAAATAAATAAGAAAATATAAACCAAACAAGAAATTAAGTTCAAGGACATATAACCCAAACAAGAAATTAAGTTCAAGGTGCTTAGTCCAAGGCAATAAATTTCAAGAATAAACTTCAAAATAGTTGGTTTGATTGACAAAAGATTGATGAAAAAAATAATGAAATTACTTTCTTCCGCTTGATTCTGACAAAATATTAATGAACATTCCTTTATGCTTTTCTTACAAAATAACAAATTCTTTTATCTTTCATTTTTATCCCTAAAACTAATTATTCTCAAGCGATATCCTATAAACTGAAAAAGGCCCAAGTCAAACTCTACAACTATAACCATGAATGATAATGACTCGCAATTAGACAGACCCACTACCATATGCATGCATCATAAATGACGTTGGTCTTATGTGTGACCTCGCTGTTATGACAATAGTATAAACTTTTACAAATTAGGGTACGAAATCATGAACAGCATATACACCAATAGAAATATGGCAACATAAAGAAGAAACACTATGCTCGAACAACACAATTCTCTCCTGCCTTTTCTAGTCGCTTCTGTCTTCAATTTTAGAACTCTTGAATATTTGGACAACAATGGGGTCAAAATTTGCACAGCGTCTCTTGCATTTTCTAGCCGCTTCCATCTTCAAGTTGTCCGTGAGAGAGAAGATGAGCCATGTATTGCTGGTAATATAACAGAAAGGTGTATCAGAAAACATAACTTAGAAAATAACGATGCAAAAAATCTATTAAAAAAGGTATGGTTATATAACTCCGTAGATATGTACATGCACATATTTATTTATATGAAATACAGGCTGGCAATATCACCTCAAATTAGTTTTTGTGAGAATACTTGATATAGCTTTTAATAATATAAAGTAAGTACCCTGATAATTAGACGAGCTAGCTATACCTCCTGGTACCACGACTAAAGATAAATACCATAACAGCGAATCACGGTAAGATTTTGGCCAAAGCAACCGTTTCATTTGTGATAGTGCATGGCTATTTAGAAAGAGGAAAATAGCAATAATTCTTCGATGACCGGAAATTAGGGTAAGAAATAATGCCAGAAAGATCATGGCCATATGAGAAAATGTGGCACGTTATAGCCCTCTGATTTCCACCGTAGGGTAGGATCACAAATTCGTTCATTTTGACAAATAAAGCTTCGGGCTTTCTAGCAGCATCCGGAAAATAGTGCTTTTCACTTTTACTACTAGTGAAATCTGAACCTCCCACATATTGTTCAATATTTGCATCTTTTCGTTCCTCAGCATGTTAAAAGAAAATAGTGGGCATTTGGTGTAATATAGAGAGGAAAACAACACAGAGGTTGTTAAAAGTAAATTTGAGATTGAAATATGGTTGTCTACCATTCCACATCATTTGTTGCTATTTAAAAATTAAATTAAATAAGATAACCCAAATTTCAAATTCTGGCAGCAAACATTGTGGTCCAAATGGTGTGCATAAAACAGTATGTTCTAGTTCTGTTTTGAAATTGATCTGCCTTACACTCTTACAGTTTCCCTTATCACTATGTCCGACATTATTAATCATAACTTCCATAGAAATGTGTTTTATACAAGTGGGTAGAGTGGTAAATGACATAAACAATAAAACAAAAGGTTTAAAAAAAGCAATAAAATGATCTGGATTTTCTTAAGCAACTGACTAGATTTCCAGGGTAACATAGTGCTAGATACAATTTATGTGACATGAACAAAAAACACTAGTCATCGATTTGCATGTACGCAGAAAATCAACTTCCCCCATTTTAGCCAAATACTTTTTGCAAATGACAAACAGTTCTAAGATACTCTGCTCATAGACATAACCCCTAAATTTTACAGAGGAGAGAATAAATATCTCTGTTTGTACGTTAGCCTTTAAAGGAAAATGTTTATTTCAATATCAACTTCCTAGTCCAATCACTTGACTAATTTCTAAGAAATCATGTGTTTCTCGGCATCATCTTAAAACAGGCCAAGTATTATTATAATTAATTTGAACAAGTCATATTTGTGCCAAAGAACTTAATGTGATTATGAATTCCAACCCAATCTTTAAACGTGGTTCAAAAGACTGAGGGAGAGTGGATCTCATTAATAGGCTAAAATTACACTTGGAATAAAAGCACAACTCCTGAAAATTTTTTTATCAATCAGGTAGCTAGATGCCGCAAACTAGTTATATATAAATAACCATGAGTATAAAATTATGTGTCTTACAGCATGGTATTGATACGGAGGTTTGCCTTGACGTTCAAAATGCTTTGCCATTATGGAGAACTCTATCGGTCCCCAATCTTCTATTTCGAAGCAATTACCAAGAGCTGCTTTGTACAACTGTCATAATTCAATATTAATTGAAGCTGTTCAAAATAACAACAAAAAAAGAAAGAGAACAATAATAATAATATTGGATGGAATAGAACGTCACTAAAACTTCAAAGTATGTAAAAGAACACTGCAGAAAGACGGTTGACGCGAACTCAAAAATGAAATTTTCATAAATATGTGGCCAGTATGCAATAAGTTGGTGAGATTAGATTATTACCAACAACAAACCTGCTCACTTACCCCTTCTCTCTTACTTTTATACTAACGAGTTGTGCACCAAGAACAAGAAAAACCAACCACAGAACCAGTTTTTTAAAATAAAAAAAAATCAGAAACAAATATAACAGTAAAAACTTAGCTGTTTTATTGTAAAAATTAAATAAAACAGCAAATTTTTGCCGTCTTATACAATTTGCAATGAAACGGTAAAGACTTTGCCGTTTTATTGCAAATGAGTTAAAACGGCAAAGTCTTCGCCATTTTAACTATTTTTGTAATAAAATGTCAAACTCTTTGCCGGTTTATCCACCGGTCTTATGTTTAGTTCATTAGCCACAAAATCGAATTGAACTGGCCACGAACAAGTGAACCGCCATACCTAGTTGTGTTGCGGCTAGCTCAGTCTATTTTTTCCACTAAACAAACCGATGTTGGTTGTGCTATCATTTCTAATGGAATATTAGCCAATTATCACACCTATAATACAGATCATCGTAGTAAACAATAGCTATTGATTCTTCAACTGATTTGCTATCATTTCACTTTTTCCTAAGGAGCTTACTGCTACTTTTTCACCTTTTCCTGGCTGACCTTCTCAAAGACGAGCATGATTGATCTAGAATGCCTCTCCGTTTTATTTTGTCAGTTAGCTATAATTAATTAATTATTATTATTATTTTCTGTTTTTATTTTGTTTATTGTTTAAAAAAAATGCAGCTTAAGGATGTAAAGTAGAAAGTACATCAGGTTCTTTGTGGTTAGGAGAAACACAAACAAAACTGTCTTAAAAGCTGGTTATTATAAATGTCATCTGCACAATCTTATGATTTGGATTTTCACCCAAAAAATAAACATGTTTCAGCTTTCTCATAAATGCCTGGTTTTCCAGGGTAAGAGTACAACACACCCTCATAGTAAAAGGAAATTCGATGTTAACCTTATTCTGGATTCTTCAAAAGCAGTGTATCTCAGATTTTGATATTGTGACATATGGGAAAACAGAAGGACCAGTAACTTTACCATTATTCATTTGTGGTATACACGGGGACAGAGCTAGGATTTGGCATCACCCGAGCTTAATGTAACATTGGTACTTTGCCAAAACAATAGAAAATAATTGCTAAGTTAGAAATTGTCTAGTTTCATAACATCAAAAGGTGAGCAGAAAATTGAAATATCTAAGAAGAAAAACATGCGTATGAAAAGAATATAATTGAATATACGGACGACAAGTTAATTTAAATTTCAAGCAATGTGAACAATAAAGTGATAAAACGAGGACAAAATAATGATTAAATATTGTGCTATAATTTATGCATTTGCTCAGTTCTCACCACTTCAATTAACATATTATTTAGTGATTCATTTTGTCAACATCAAGGGTATAATTGTACAGTATATTTTGGCTTGTCATTTAGTTAAAGGAACAGACAGCTTTACTTTAGTGGTTAGATTATTCATATATAATCATGTTGCATGTTGCATGTTGCATGTTGCAAATTAATGACCCGGGCTGTAGCCCTGGGTACAATAAGCATGGATCCGTCCCTGGGTATAAACAATTTCAACAATGGCCGATGCTGGATGATGGTCACCTTCCAAGACATATTCAGATAAGTAACTAAATTTGGGAGCATAAGACTGAACGATGCGTGTTCCATGTTTGATCAATTTTGCGATGGAGCCACATACCCCTAAATCGTTGATTATCAACACCCAACCCTAAGCTAGGACAATCCACAGATCTGAAGTTCCACGAAAGGAAATTTATATCAAATATCGTGACCAATGTCTTTGAGCACATATTTTTACTGCAGACATCGTCAAAGCTCAAAATAGGTAGACTAATTCCATTTATACTGATTCCGACAGTGCACACAAAAAGAATCATACTATTCTGAAATAACAGCATCGAAGAGATATGTTCTAAATTAGCTGGAATAGAAGCGACATACCTTTGCAGTGTCGGATAAGAGCTCAGTCCCAGCAGGGTAAGAAGCATAAAACTGATCAGCTCTTGACATTCCGGCCCTAGTCCTAAAATCAACTAACATTTAACCAAAAATTATAGACAAACATACAAATAGTTGTACATAAGGTTAGTCTTGTACGTATTACTAGTGTAGGCGTATACAACGAGAGTGGTGAAGCCATAGAAACCAGCGTACGACACTATCCTTCTAAACTTCTGAATCTTTAAAATTTCTTGCCATTCCTCCCACAAAAGCTTCATTACTCCATATTTATTACTGAATTGATTCATTTGTGAGGACAAACCTGAAGAAGAACAGTATGGTGTTTGATTTCAATTCTTATAACTTGTTTAGAAGTGTACTTGATGCATCTTCAGTTTGACTGACAAAGAGTCACAAACAAATTTAAAGAACAGTAGATTTATGAATTACGAAACAATATCACAAAGAAATAACAGAATTTTGCATTGAATACAAGTGTTATGGATTTAGGAGAACGCTTTAATTCAAAAAATTATATGTATTCTACCTCAAAATGTAACTCCAAACAAACTTTAAGTGGTTTAAAGTTTTCATATTTACATTTTTGAAACATTAATTGAATCCAACAAATTAAATTACATTATCGGGTAGAAGAAAAAATTGCAAACATCGTTATAATTTGTAAAAATTATTCCTAAAACTAATGGTTTGTTTCGGTCTGTTCTTATTGTGGTGTTTTGAGTTTTGAGTTTATCAAAACACTCAACATACGTTTTTGAAAATTCTCATGCACAAAATAAATTCAACATACATTTTCTTGTTTTGAGTATTTTAGAAAACAGAGTAAAAAGGCGGAAAAAGATTTTAAAAGGCGGAAAACAAATTAAAAATGTGGAAACCGAGTAAAAATAGACGGAACACTTGGCCCATATTTGGTTTACCGTTTTTAGTTTTGGTTTCCATCCAAACCAAAATGCGTACGGAGCATGTATTTTTGAAAGACAGCCAGTTTGAAATTTTAAGTGTTTTCCATGTTCCGGGAAGTAACAAAAGCACGGAATACATTTCATCTTCTCCGTCATCCCTTCATCATCTCCCTTCGTCACCGTAATGACTTAGATTTTAAAATCTTCTACTCCGCTCTCCTCATATTTTGTAACGCATGTTGTTGAGAACGCAAAACACAAACTCAAAATGAAACCAAACGAACCCACCATTTCCTATTTTGAAAAGCAAAATTTTGAAATGTTTAAACAATGGTTTGCGGTATCGAACGGTACCCTGAAATTTTATTGGTACCATATCCGTGCCATTGGTGAACGAATCGAATCGGTTTCGATTGTGGTGGAAAGAATATGAATAAAAAATAAACCAAATTAAATCAGAAACTGAAGGAATTTTGTGGCAGTGAAGATCGACCAAATTACCTGAGTCGGCTATAGTCTTCACCTTCAGCAAGATCAGCCACAAAAATTTGTCCTAGCCTTCGTTTTCAGTAAAGAATTTGTGTGGCAGTGGAGATCTCCTCTTGCCCTAGCTCGTCGACACGAATATTTGAGCGAATGGGAGATGATTTGTGTGACGGAGTGTATTTGAGATAGTGGGGCAGAAATAAGTTGCCTATTTTAAGGGTTGAGATATATTGGGCTGTGTTGGGCTCTATTTTGGACTATTGTGCTGTGAGCCCTCTTTTAAAAGCCTATGTGCCGTAGCTAGAAATTTTCTAACAAGCTAGAAACCTGGCCCAAACTAACAAAGTTTGCAACTATTTTGAATTAAATTATAGGGGGAATTACAAAGTTTGCAACTAAAAACTGCTGCCGATACTAAAAACCGATACCTAAAAACTGCTATTAACACCTAAAAACTGATACCTAAAGAAAGTTGTCTTTCATGCTAAAATACTGAAAGTCTGTCCTTATTGCTAAAACGCTGAGAAATTTTGTCATTTGACGATAATTTCCTGTAAATTATATTGAGTTTAAGCACAATATGGTGTTAAGTTGAATAGATACTATCTTTATAGACTATATTTTATTTACAAAGACCATTATTGCATTTTCATTAACAAACCATGGAAAATGAAATCAGAAACCGAAACTTCCGAAATCGTCGGAAACTAACAAATTTCAAATGGCTGAAATCAAAATCGAGTTCTCGAACCATAGTATAAACCAAATTTATTTTCTAAAAACTTTAAAATACATCAAAATAAACGAACAAAGAAACTAAAACAAAACGAAACATAATCTGAATTTCTATGTAAATCCAAAGCAAGGTGAAAATTTACATCAAAAATAAGGCTAAATCGGAAATCGAAGGGTGGAATGCTTTTGTTTCACCAACTTTTTTTTCACTGGAAAATAAAGGTGGAGGGAATTTTTACAATATTTCATCCATTGTAAATTATAAACTCCCTAGGACAAGAGAGCATGGTTTTATCATCAAATGAGAAAAGATTAATAAAGGATTTTTGGCGAAGAGAAAAACATAGTATCTTTCAATAATAGTATGCATGGTTTGTAAAATTATTTAAATAGCAACCGTTGTATTTTGTTCCTTCGGTGTTTTCCAACTTACACGTAAGTTCAGCTACAGATAGATATTGTTATTTTAAAATCATATAGCATGAAAACATTCTACTACAACGACAAAAAAGTTGATAATAAGCATTCAAATTCAAAATATGATTCTAATGGATTTTTAATTGTCGTTTATCTTCTCAGAAATCTGCCTAAAATTTCTTTTCTTCTTTCCACTTGAACGGGAGAAAACATCAAATCTCGTTATTATCTCATTTGACATCCATCTCCTTTGAAATACTAAAATCTCAATCAAAACCCATTCCCTGAATCAGTGCGAGATCTCACTTGAAATTACTCGTTTTCAATTTATACAACTATTTATGACCTAAATGAAATTGTCCTACTAAACATTATACTTTTCTTGATAGAACATTAAATATTTTACGTAATAAAACCACTACTCATATTCTTAAATTTTTTTTACCCACATGGGTTATAACAAATAACCTCGTATTTTTTACTTATGAAAACGTTCAGATAAGGAAAAAATATTAATTACTACAATTAACTAAGCTACCATGTTTAAAAAAAGTCTTCTTTGTCTTTGCAACTATTATTTGATGAAAACTAAGTATGTTACATTTCTTTATTCGGATAAAATTCGTTAAATATCTTTGAAATGCAATTTTGGACGTAAGTTACTCCGAGATAGTCCACCAACGACAGCCAAGAATGTATCACAATTGTTGGCAACTGTTACCGGCACTGTGGCCTGGCTACATGGCGGTAGTCGCAGAGCTTATGGTTGAATCCCGATGAGACTTGAGCTAGGAACAGGTTGATAGTATAAGAGGCTGATGAAAATTGAATCTGGTTCGGCCTATGCCCTTGGATCGGTGTGATTGATAGTGGTTCGGCTAGAGTAGTTCGATATTGGGAGTTGACTAGGATGGTTTGGCCAAGATGGGCATGACAGAGTGGTTCGACCAAATGGTTTGACCCCAGTTGCTTGGCACAGATTAGTTCGAAACAAATGGAAGGTTAACTCATCGTTCGGCCTGGAAGGTTAACTCGTCACTCGGCCTGGAAAGATAACTCATCGTTCGGCCTGGAAGGTTAACTCATCGTTCGGCCTTGAAGGATAGCACATGTCGCTCGGCAAGCTATGGGAATCCAACACATATCGCTCGGTCAAGAATGGAAAAACGAGATGGCTCGATCTAGGTGTCCAAGGAGAGGTCGTTGAGCCATATTCGTTTGGTAACCCTCGTTCGGCCACTGCCTTTCGGTATGTCTGACTTGGTGCACAGAAGTTGTCTATTGTGGGCCGAAGTACTTTTCTCTTAGGCCTGCGAAGGAAGTCCAACCTATCTTCGTCTATAAATACAGAGGCATGGGTACAGTTGAAGGGACCTTTTTTCGCGAACTAGCGGGAGACTCTGTCATTTTCAATACTCATTTCTTTTCTATCAAGACTTGTAATCAAATTGTTGGTGTACAGATTACATATGTATTTAATTATTTGAAGAAGCAATAAAGATTACGATTAAAGTGGAGGTGGTAGTTACGTCGAACCACTATAATTCTGGTGTTCTCGTTTTCTATTATTCTTATTGCATTATATTGCGATATTCCTCTGTTTTAATTTATTTTGTTCATTAGTCTCTCTACACAATCATAGTCAAAGGTGTTAGTGATCAATTTTGGTGCTTTCACTGAAAATTGCATTCTCAAACTATTAGGATCTGCTTTGTCGCTATTGAATTGAAGAAATCCCCCAAAGAAGATCCTAGTTCATTCATAAGAAGTCTGTAGATTCTATTCAGAGTTCCGATCGATAACTCTACAATAAGGAGACCGCATACCGGATTAGCCTCCCACAATGCATATGTCAACTAGACCGCTAGCGTCCAACAAGTAGGACGCAACAATCAACAAGCTAATCCAAGCGCAGGGACCACCACTGCCCTAAACCAAGCAGAAGTTGTCACCGGAACAGTTCAATGAGCTGATGAGAGAGCTCGCGGAAAGCAGGATACAACTCAACGAGCAAATCCAAGCTAACGCCAACCTCATGACTCATCTTACTCAACAACAGCATCAGAATGCTGGTGGAAGTCCCGCTTCCTATTCCTCATCCGACAGCTCTGCTTCGTCTGATGAATCTCCCAGGCGTAGACGCCATAGAATTGAAACAATGCAAACAGGTGCAGCTGATCGATCCACCAGGGATGGTCCGAATTCCTTACCTGGAGCCATGGCCCCTCACTTACACCAGGGAAATCGCACTCAAGTTGGAACAGGAAACTTAGGATATGAAGCACGATTGGAAGCTGGACGACCGGCTCACCAAGGTCATAAAGAAGCAGGTCCCTAGGACACACATTTTGTAGATTGCCAACCAAGGAGGCACCAACCGGAACGGTCACGCAGGACGGATTCCAACTTGTCGTCTCCCATACAAACCCCAGACCTATCAATTATGGTCAGACAACTGATGAGGGAAAATCAAGGCTTATCCAACGATGATTGGAGCGAATCTAGGAGCCACACTCCATTCACAGATGTTATCCTACAGGCTGAGTACCCTAGGAAGTTTAGTATGCCAACTATTCCAGTTTATGAAGGGAAGACCGATCCCCGATAGCATGTAATGGGATATGAATGGATGATGAATTCAGCTAGGGCAAATGACGGAACTAAATGTAGATGTTTCCCAATAACTTTATTTGGAATCGCTACTATATGGTTCACCCGACTTCCTCCGCGATCTATCTCCAACTTTGATGAGTTGGCGACAAAATTTATGGAGCAGTTCAGGATTCATACCACTCGTCATAACGATGTGATGTCCTTATCCAGTGTAATTCAGGCTCCAAGGGAGTCGTTAAAGGAGTACTTACAAAGATTTCACGTTACAGCTATCGAAGTTAGCAATTCAAATGACCATTCTATTTTAATGGCCGTGATGCGATGAGTAGATCCGAATTCAGAGTTTGGTGATTTGCTGGCAGGAAAACCTCCATCTACACTGGAACGTTTTTATTTAAAGGCGCACCAATTTTTGAGAAGGAAGGAAGCCACGTGGACGAGGCGAGACAATGCACCAGGGCCTGGTAAGGAAGCCGGAAAGTGAAAACCAAGGATCCCAACTTACAACAAATACACCCCTCTGAACGAATCTTTGGAGAATATTTATCTATCAATTTGTAATACATTCCAATATCGAAAGTCACGCCCAAAAGAGTCCACCGAGGAACAAAAGCGGACTGAAAAGTATTGTCGCTTTTGTGAGACTTATGGGCACAATACCAAGGATTGTAGACACCTCCATGATGCTATAGAAAAGTTGATTCGACAGAAAAAGTTACAGGAGTTTGTTAAGAATCTGTAGAAAGGCGGACAGGGGACATCTGACCCCAGTCGTGGGTAGGCTCCACGTCGACTTGAGGAACCCATTCGGACTGGAGGTAGATTAGTCATAAACACGATAGTTGGTGGGCCTCACACGGCAAACAAGAATTGGTAAGAAATGAAGCATTATGCTAGTTCCCTAAAGCATGCAGATTTTGAATGTTGTTCAAACACGGAAGATGGGACCCCAACTAAACCGCAGCGAATGATGACGGATGATATAGTGTTCAGAAGCAGAGATGCTGATCAGGTGGAGGCACCTACCATTAACCCGATGGTCATCTTGGCCACGATTGAGCCAGCATTTGTGAGAAGAATACTGGTTGACTGTGGAAGTTCTGTTAACATCATCTTCAAAAAAAAATATGACCAGATAAAGATGGAGATGAAAGATCTAAAACCATCCAAAGCTCGTATTCATGGATTTAATGGTGCGGCTACTGATGCAGTATGTTTTGTTGAATTGCCAATTGAACTTAGGGAAGGTGAGCGTAGGAGGAGGCAAATCCTACCGTTCATTGTTTTGGATGTCGATTTCTCGTATAATGTGTTTCTGGGTCGACCGGCCCTGGCAGAGTTTAGGGCAGCTTTGGCCCCGTGGTTTTTAACCTTGAAATCTCCGACAGATAAAGGAGTTGGCGTAGTGCATGGCGATCAAGTGACTGGTCGTGCATGTTATGTGGCTGAGCTGGGAGAGGCCCGGTGAAGAGAGAAGGGAAAGGTTGTGGACAAATCCGTCCGCATCCAAGTCACTGAAGATTGACAAGTAACGCCCGAGCCTTGGCTCGGGCAACAGATTGGATCTATAGAGACATAGATCCGAGGGACGATGATGAGGAACCCAAGGAAGCAAAAGCAGCACCGGCTGAACTGACGTTTGACATTCCAATCAGCCGTGATGACCCATCGTGGGTACTTAAGATTGGATCACAACTCAACCCCTCGATGATCAAGGATCTTACTGATTTCCTTCGAGCGAACCTGAATGTTTTCGCTTAGACACATTCTGATATGTGTGGGATTTCATCCATCATTGCGGGTCATATGTTGAACATAGACCCGAAATATGTGCCGGTGAAGCAAAAAAGAAGGGGACTGGACCCAGAGAGATCCGTTGCTCTTAGAGAGGAGGTGAACAAACTCAAAGCCAATAGGTTCATCCGCGACCCCCTCTATCCAGAATAGGTCTCTAACCCCATACTAGTGAGAAAAGCAAATGTGAAATGAAGGACCTGTGTTGATTACTCAGATCTAAACAAGGCATGCCCTAAGGATACTTTTCCTTTACCCAGGATTGACCAGCTGATCGACTCAACGGCAAGACACGAGTTATTGTTGTTCATGGATGCGTATTTGGGATACAATCAAATCTCGATGCACATTCCAGATCAAGAACACACTAGTTTTGGCACATACGTTGGACTGTATTGTTATATGGTGATGCCCTTTGGGGTGAAGAATGCAGTAGCAACTTATCAACGCTTGGTGAATCGGATGTTTAAAGACCAAATCGGTAGAATAATGGAAGTCTATGTGGATGACATGCTCGTGAAGTCACGGCAGTCAAACGAATGCATTCGAGACTTAGCAGAGATGTTTGATATACTTAGATACTATGGAATGAAAATCAATCCACTAAAGTTCTACTTTGGCGTGGCATCGGGAAAATTTTTGGGTTTTATTGTTGATGCATGGGGAATTGAAGCTAACTTGGAAAAGATTCAGGCTATTCAAGACATACAAGTTCCCAGGACTATAAAGCAAGTACAAAGCTTGAACAGAAAAGTGGCCGCTTTGAGTCGATTCATATCCAGAGCGACCGACAAGTGTATTCCCTTCTTCAACGTGATAGAGAAAGGGAAGAGAAATTTTGAATGGATGTCCAACTGCGAGGATGGATTCCGAGCTTTGGTAAGGCATTTGGAATGTTCCCCGGTGCTGTCAAAGCCTATAGACCATGAAAGTGTTGTATGTATAGTTGGCCGTATCTCAACATGCCATCAGTACGGCCTTGGTTCGCGAGGAGGACCAAATTCAAAAGCAGGTGTACTATGTCAGTAAATGTTTAACGGGGGTAGAAAGAAATTGTCGTAAAATCGAGAAGCTAGCCTACTACTTGGTGATTGCATCACGCAAGCTTCGTCCATACTTTCAGGCACACCCGATCAGTGTTTATACTAATCAACCTCTGCACAGGTACTCCAACGACCAGAAACCTCTAGAAGGTTGCTAAAATGGAACATCGAGTTAGTCAATTCGATATCACATACCTGCCACGAAGGGCTATCCAAGGGTAAGCGCTAGTAGATTTCATTGCAGAATTCACCATGTCAGACGAGCCGAGGAGTGGTGATGTCGTTTCTCCCACTCGATGGATGTTGTACACCGATGGGGCATCCAACGATCGTTGTACTGGGGCTGGTGTTATTCTTGTAACTCCTGAAAACCGATCAATTTATTATGCTTTATTCTTGATTTCCCAACGATGAATAATGAAGCTGAATATGAGGCATTGATTGCTGGCTTAAAACTTATCAGGGAACTTGGAGTAAAATCGATTGAAATCTTTTGTGACTCACAACTGGTAGTGTACAAAGTGCGGGGAAATTACCAAGCAAAGGAGCAGAGACTTGCCCCCTATCTTGCTTGAGTTCAAGAACTGTTGGCAGACCTTGAACTTTACGATATTTCGCACATCCCGCTTGAACAAAACAGGGAAGCCGATTCATTGGCAAAATTTGCAAGTACTGGTAACGCACGGCAGATGGGCTTGGTTCCAGTCGTAATTTTATAATCTCCAAGTATAAACGAGATGGAAGTAGATTTTGTGTTAGAAATAGAAATTGAAAGGGAGTCATGGATAACCCCATTCAAACAATACCTATTACATGGGACTTTTCCCGACAGAAAGAACGAAAGACGACAAGTCGTTCGCAAAGCCCCATGATATATAATGCAGGACGGAATAATGTATCGGAGAGAATTCTCAGTTCCCTTACTTCGGTGCATCGCCCACGATGAGATAAAGCGGGTCTTGAAAGAAGTTCATGAAGGAGAATGCAGTGACCATACTAGGGGCAGACACTAGCAAAAAAGATCCTCCGCTATGGATACTGTTAGCCGACTGTAAATCGAGACGCCGCAGACTATGTATGAAAATGCGACTAATGTCAAAAATATGCGAAAATTCCAAGAGCTCGCCAACAGAACTCACACGAATGGTGAGTCCCTGGCCATTCGCAGTATGGAGATTCGATATAATCGGCTCCTTGCCAATCTCCAAAGGTGGTGCAAAATACGCAATTGTTCGCAGTCGATTACTTTACTAAGTAGGCAGAAGTAGAGCCCTTAGCTATGATCACCGTCAAAAAGGTCATTAATTTTGTTGTGTGAAACATTATATGCCATTTGGCCTCTCACGAACTATCATTACGGACAATGGAACTCAATTTGGAAGTAGGGAGTTCAAAGAATTTTGCCAATAGTATCACATTGAGAAAATGTTTGCGGCAGTTGCTCACCCTAAAGCGAATGGACAAGTTGAATCCGTAAATAAAATAATCAAGTTAATATTAAAGAAACGCTTGGAGAAGGCTAGAGGCAAGTGGGTGGATGAGCTTCTGACAGTGCTCTGGGCTAACAGAACAACCCACAAGTCCACGACTGGCGACACTCCGTTCACCTTGGCATACGGCACTGAAGTTGTGATACCCGTGGAACTTGAAGTTCCTTCTCATCGGGTGACTCATTATGATCAAAATACGAATCAGAATCCCCTATTGGAATCGCTGGACTTTGTCAACGAAAAACATAAAGAAGCTGATTTAAGGGCGGCTGTATATAGGCACCGAGCCACCCAATATTATAATGAAAAAGTTTGACCGAGAACCTTTAATATGGATGATCTCGTTTAAGCGAGTTTTTCCCATCCCGTCACATATGGATCCCACATGGGAAGGTCCGTATGTCATCGCACGGAAGCTTGGAGAAGGAACTTTCAAGCTAGCAACCGTAGATGTCATGATACTTCCCCGCGCATGGAATAGTGAGCATTTGCGTCGTTATTACGTTTAGTATATTTCTTTTGCATTTTAGTTGCAGATATTTCCAGCATATGTTTATTCTGTTGTTCTTAGTTTTCGGTATGTAATAAGACAATTCAGTTTGTTCCTATTTGTTATGATCAATATAGGCTTGAAGCCGTCTTCTTTTTGAACTGTTGACGCCCCATGTGTTATAATTACATGGCAAAAAATTAAAGCACATTTGTAATAACCCTAGATTTTTGCATATAATTTAAATTTGACTTCATTTTATTTTGAAATTATTTTAAACTTGTTTTATTTCGAACATTTCATTTTTAAATATAAATTTTGATTATTATATGAATTATAATTTCAAAACTGGTATAAATTGAATATTTTCCTGAAAAATTGATTTGTGGTCAAAACTGGTCGAACTTTGACTTTTAAATTTTAAATTTAAATATTTGAATTCTTTAATTTTGTCTTTTATTATGAAAATATATTTAATATCATGAATATTTCTTTTCGTTTCGTCGAAATTGGATTTAAATTGTGAAAGTTATACCCTCTACAATATTGTGTGTATATAGGGTTATTTAACAATATTCTTTGTTTTAATTTATATAAATGATATTTTACTCGATATATCTTATTCTAATTTGTATATTTATGTTATATTATGTATATTTTGACTTTTAAATATTTTTAAAGCGATGTTTGAATTTTTCCAAAGCTTATTGAATTTATTTTCTATTTTAAAGCCTAGTTTCTATTTTCTTTGCTATTTTCCTCATTTAAATTTTATTTAATTAAATTTTATTTATTTATTTTGTGAAGGCATGTTTATTTTTTGTTTTTATCTTTATTTTTAAAAAAAATTCATGTCTATATAATTTTTCCAAAATTTATTCTGTTTATTTTCAAATTTGCTTGACTAGTTTGCATTTTCTAAGCTATTTTCTTATTTTTACCTTATATAATTAATAATTATTTATTTATATTTTATATTTTGTTGCATTTTCGAAATATTTACTGAAATTATGATTTTTCTCAGTAATTTAAACTTATGTAAATAAATAAAGGTAATGTGAAAATGTTTTGACTTTTGGTTTCCAATGGCTCTTTATCTCCCACATTTTCACATTTCAACCTTACTTTTCATTCAATTGGCCACATCTCCTCATTTCTTCAGCTACCTATTTTTTTTTCTCATTCACGTAAAACATTTCTCTTCCCATCTAAAAAAAATTTCGGCCTCCATCATCTCAATGAGTTTGGTAAAATTTTTTTTCTTTTTCCATTGTTTTTCTTCTTGTTTTTCTACTTGTTTATGTTGATTGTACTTGCCTTCTCTTCTACTTCAGGTTCGGCCCCACCACTCCAGCCACCATGGCCGCCTCTTCCACCACCTGAACCACCCACCATCTCCTCTCCATCCCCAAGCCACTGGCCGTGGCCAATAGTTGATCAAACTCCACCTAAATCTACACAAACTTCACCTATATGCACCATAGCCAACACCTATGCCTTCATCACCTTCAACCACCCCTTGGCCGCCACCTACTCCACCTCCACCACCCATGGATGACCTGAAACCCACTTCCACACCATCCTCCATCCCACTACAGACCTGGCCATGGCTGTCCTTCCTTAGGCCGTGACCTTAGTTGCATGGAATTCATGTTATTTTGCCTTGTAGTTGTAATCCATGCACATATATCCTTGCATCAACTTTGTACCATCTTTTCCTATGCTAAGCCGACCTCTTATGAACCCAAACCAGATCCTAGTCCTTGCTTTGGCCGTGCAAACCTGACCCATATCTGAAGCATAGGTGGTAGAAGGCAAGTGCAAGTGGTTTGGAGATGATTTATGCATTCATCTCTAACATTATTTAATTGTATATTTGAGTTTGAAACTTATGTTATATATATTTGTTTTGTTTGAATGTATCCAAGGCTATTAATCTTTGGCTCTCCACTCTCAAATCATATTCATGCTATCGTGCCTCTGAAGATCTCAGTTTGTGTGTTTCAGTTGTCGTCTCCAGCTTATAGTGTGAGTAATTCTCACCAGATGATTTGTACTTATATAACTAGTAAACTGACCCCTTTTGAATTTGTAAAATGCATTATCATGTTACACCTGCTATATTATGATCATATGATGTTAACCCATGCTTAAACACCTGTTATATCATACGTTACTATTATATTATGTTGTTATGTTATTTTTATCAGTTTATCACACTGCAAGTTCCCTTTAGATTAGAATCACTATGGGTTGAAATGATACATACCCGAATGGATTTTAGAATAGAGGAAAATCATTATGGGCTGAAATGATCGGCCTGAGCGATTTTCAATTTATTTCATTTACGTGGGACTGCGGGTTTGAAATGATAAAAGCCGGATTTTCTTTGTAAATTATGGGTTGAAATGATATATTACCCGTATCACTTTACTTAGGCTAGAAAATTATGTACAGACCCGTATTTTAAAATATATTTTTATAAATTTTTTAAAATATTTTATAAATGTAATTATTATAATATTTTGATTTAAAATTAATTAAAAATAATTTTTGTAAAGTATTATTGATTTTCTGGAAATTTATAAGTTAAATAAATTATGGAAAGGTTAGAAAATTTGAATGTAAGAGTTGTTGGAAATTTTGATTTAATTATAATTGAAAATTAAATTAAATATGGAATTATGATAAATTCATGATAATTTTAATTTAAAATGAATTTAAAGCGATTTTATAATATATTAATGATTTTTGAATAAAGAAATGAATGATTATTTAAGTTGAAATTTTGAAATATAACCAAAATGAGAATTTGTGAATTTGGCTGAAAAGTGAATTTTAAGTTAAGTAAATAAAATTGAAATTAAGTTATATTTTGAAATTTCAAACTTAAGTGTTAAGTTGAAATTCAATTCAAAGAATTTAAAATTTAATGTTGAAATTTAATAAGTGAATTATTATTAAATCTTGATTTTTCAATGGAAACTTAACTTTATAAAATCATGAACTTAAGGAAAATTAAATGATGTTTATAAATGTGAAATATATGATTTTATAAGTTAAAAATGTTTTAACTAAAAATATAATTTGTTGTGAAATTATATTGAATATTTGAAGTTAATTAACTGCATTTTTGAAATGCTACCAATTGTAATGTAAATGATATTACGGCATTTGTAAATGTTGTTGTTGATGATAATGAACTAAAAAGCTAAATTGAATTAAAGGCTATTATAACAATTTATGTAAGTGCTATAATTGTTGAATTTAACTAAGTTTATTTGAAATTTAAGTAAACCCTATTACAACATTTTTAAAATGCTGTCTTTTGTTAAGGTGAACTGTTTTGAATGTAACTTTCCGTAGCATTTTCTAAAAGCTGCGAAAAG
This sequence comes from Allium cepa, assembly GCA_030765085.1. Taxonomy (NCBI): domain Eukaryota; kingdom Viridiplantae; phylum Streptophyta; class Magnoliopsida; order Asparagales; family Amaryllidaceae; genus Allium; species Allium cepa. Next base: position 838,593,158 of record CM060935.1, on the reverse strand, counting down.
TGAATTTTCACTGTTTTGATAAACTTCAGTGAACAAATGAACTTTGAAAGTTGAAAATTTTGGAAATTTAATAATTTAAGTATTAAATACAATAACTTCATTTTAATTGTTAAAAATGATTTTTGAAATATAAACTGTTTTGAAATGTGAATTGAAATAGTATTTTAAATTAAATGAAATGAATAATGATTTAAAATGAAGTTTTGTAAAGATATGATATTTTGATATATTGAAATGATTTGAAAGGAAGTTTGTAAAGATATGATATTTTAATATATTAAAATGATTGGAAAGGAAGTTTTGTAAAGATATGATAGTTTAATATATTGAAATGATTTGAAATGAAGTTTTGTAAAGATATGATATTTTGATATATTAAAATGATTGGAAATGAAGTTTTGTAAAGATATCATATTTTAATATATTGAAATGATTTGACATGAAGTTTTGGAAAGATATGATGTTTTTGAAATGGTTTCAAATTAATTTAATCTTTATTTTGATAAAGATTTGGATTTGAAAGGATATTCTCTTTTGAATAAATACCATTTTAAATTATAACTACGGGTTATAATAACGATTGGTTGGCAAAGAGACTGGGATCAGATATCTGGCATACTCTCTGTCGATAACGAAAACCACTTTGACAACCGTGTACGCGGTGGAGATTCCAGAATGAAGTAGGATGGTGGCGACGTTCTTGAGGTATATTACGTGAACCCAACTCCCGTGAGTTGGCATAAGGTGGCTAAAACAGGAGCGATCTCGGGCCAAGTGAGGTCATTCCTCCGATCGGACACATTCCTTCGATACTATACTCTTACTTGTGATTGATTAGATGGCCATCCTCCGATTTTGATATGGGAGTGTGTTCCGAGGTGGGCGTATGTGGCAGCTGCGTTACCACCAGCCCGTGTGCGTAATTGGTATATCTACCCTGGCATTGCCTTGTGTGCCGTGTCACCTACCATACCGAGCCTTTACTACGAGTTTGTTTTTCTCCCGTAGCCCGTGTGGTATCCTCTGACAGTCACCCGTGTGGAGATGTCATGATATTGGATGGACTGCTGGGACTATTATGTGTGAAGGGTGATATGGGTAGTCCGGAACGCTATTTAAAAGTAAGTTTATTTTACTGTAGACATTATTATAATAGCGCAATATTACTATATAGTAAATAGTTTAACGGATCCTTAGAAGATGGGCGGTCACAGGCATCCTTTAAGTTACTTGTACCTTATTACAGTTCACTTGAGTTGGTTTACGTTATATAAGTATATATTGTCCTGACTCGAGTGTTTGTATTTTTATTTACGCTTGGGTCAGCCTAAGTTATTCACAGATTTGGATTTCACTTTCTTGAGATTGGAATCGCTGGAGATTATCTGCTTATCTAGTTTTATCTATTCCAGTTCTGTTGTTCTATTTAGCTTGTACTTGGTTATCATCTTGAGACTTCTGTTGTACTTTATTTATTCTGTTGTATTTTATTTAACTATGATATGTTTACATAGTAGATTCATGAACTACTATTTCTTTTACTTCCGCTGCAATATTATTACTCTGTGTCTGTGATCTGTGATTATTATTTACTGTATATTCTGAGATTTGCTAAATTTTATTTACAACGCGGTATTTTGAGCAATTCAAGTCCGACATGTGCGGATGCGAATGGTCGAAAATAACTGGCTGTTACAGTTGGTATCAGAGCTTTGGCTTTGCGGCAAAACTCAACATATATGGTAAATGTATTTATAGAATCACTTTCATTCGAGTTTAATTCTCTTCCTTTTCGACTCGATATCTTTGAATTTTGGAACGTTCCTTGCGGTTTCAAAATCCATTCGTGTCCCTCACTATTCGTCTTCCTTTGATTCTGGAGTATCCCATAACTCCACTTCGAATGAGCTTTGTAGTGAATCGGCGATCCCGCCAATCTCAAAAATTCATTTGTAAAGGGGGAAACTCCTTTGCAATTAGCATCGATTCACCAGAGATTTATATCTATCCATAGCTTAGATGCTAATATCTTTTGTTATTCCAAACTCTATATCTTGAGATCGAATGTTGATTTACCCTAGAAATCCACATCGATCTTATTCTTTAAATCACGGTTGACCCGATTAAGGTTACCCGCGATTTATTTAAGCTTATCCACCTTCCTATTTTGTTATTCAATCATCTTGTCTTTTGTTTCCAATCTGTCTTCCAAACATTTTGAATTGTACTTGTAAATCAATATTAATGTTTTGTTTTATATTGTGTTGTTTGAGTTGTTGATGTTGATTTGGGTTTCCGATCGATTCGTCTGATCAACGCTATCGATAGGATTTCTAAAACACTTTGACAGAACAAACTGACACAATATTATTTTAAAATTTGGTTAATGAAATAGATTTTGATATAAGTAAATTTATGGAGCTTAATAAATTGATTTAAATTAATTATTTGAAATGATAATACTTGATTTATTGTTCTATAAATGAATTTATAAATGGCTATTTATAAATTCATTTGGAACAGAAATGAGTTTAAAACAAGAAACTTGAGAATTTAATTTCCGATGGTTTCAAACCTTGTGTTTATAGTTTTAAAATGGGTATATTATTTAAAGTATTTTCTAATAGAAATTTATTTCCAAGAAATTTTAAAGTTTAAAATTAGTGCTCTTCTCTTTGTCGCTGGAAAATAACTTCGGTGATGACCGCGACATCATCGACATTCATTTTCGAGTTTCGAAGTGAAGAGACCATTCTGTAGTCTTGCTACAACTTTGTTTTGGGAAATTTAATTGATTTGGATTTTCTAAAATAAGACTGGATTTATAATATATATAGATATATGATTTAGATTTGATTCGACATATTATGTATATATATTTATTTATCTCTAAATGGTTTGAAGGAATCGAAAATTTTATTCTTAAACTTTATCTTAAAGAATAATTTCAATTATTAAATGAAAATGAAAATTTTAGATAAATGATTCAAACTTGAGATGAGGGAATTAGAAAGTTTTATTTGTATAATACTCAATTGCATTTAAATATACTTATCCAAATTATACAAAAGTTAACAATGTAATTGGATAATATACAATATAAAAGGATTTTAAAAATAAATTTTGAATAGTTAAAATAAATGTTATACACTTAAATTTTGGTTATAAAATGATTAACAGGAGTAAATAGAATAAAAGGTTAATTGAATAATTTACGATATAAAATGATGATTAATGGAACTAACAATAAATTAAAGCAGTTATAATAAGAGTAAGTATAATGGGCATAGATGATAAAATATATTGAGAGGAATAAATTTAACTTTAAGTAGGAATAAAGAAGAATTAAATTTATTAAGTACATTATGAGTATAATGAATGACTATTTTTCAAATCCATATTAGAAATTGTTAATTTAAGATGATTAGAAGATAAGATAATAAAATTTGAGATAGTTAAGATTTATTTAACTTGTGTAAAAAAATTAATTATCTATTTAAGTTGAAATTTCCATGGTTTCTAACTTATTATCTTATTTTGTTTTTCAAACTATCTTTTGGTTGTCCTTATTTTCCTTATCTTGCTTCAGGCTGGTGTATGCATTTTTCTACAATTTTTCTGTTTAGAAATCTTTCTATAATCTTTGATAATCTCCACCTTGTTAAACTTACCTATAACAATAGTTATCAAGTATAATTTAAATCTCCTTGCCATCTTGTCTTAATCTTATCTCACTTTATCTTTTCTGTGCTTTCCCGTACCACATTCCTTTTCGGGGACGAAAAGTTTTGAGTGGGGGAGAGTGTAATAACCCTAGATTTTTGCATATAATTTAAATTTGACTTCATTTTATTTTGAAATTATTTTAAACTTGTTTTATTTCAAACATTTCATTTTTAAATATAAATTTTGATTATTATATGAATTATAATTTCAAAACTGGTATAAATTGAATATTTTCCTGAAAAATTGATTTGTGGTCAAAACTGGTCAAACTTTGACTTTTAAAATTTAAATTTAAATACTTGAATTCTTTAATTTTGTATTTTATTATTAAAATAGATTTAATATCATGAATATTGCTTTTCGTTTCGTCGAAATTGGATTTAAATTGTGAAAGCTATACCCTCTACAATATTGTGTGTATATAGGGTTATTTAACAATATTCTTTGTTTTAATTTATATAAATGAAATTTTTACTTGATATTATAATTTGTATATTTATTTTATATTATGTATATTTTGACTTTTAAATATTTTTAAAGCGATTTTTGAATTTTTCCAAAGCTTATTGAATTTATTTTCTATTTTAAAGCATAGTTTCTATTTTCTTTGCTATTTTCCTCATTTAAATTTTATTTAATTACAATTTATTTATTTATTTTGTGAAGGCATGTTTATTTTTTGTTTTTATCTTTATTTTTAAATATTTTCCAAGTCTGTATAATTTTACCAAAATTTATTCTGTTTATTTTCAAATTTGCTTGACTAGTTTGCATTTTCTAAGCTATTTTCTTATTTTTACCTTATATAATTAATAATTATTTATTTATATTTTATATTTTGTTGCATTTTCGAAATATTTACTGAAATTATGATTTTTCTCAGTAATTTAAACTTTTATAAATAAATAACGGTAATGTAAAAAGGTTTTGACTTTTGGTTTCCAATGGCTCTTTATCTCCCACCTTTTCACATTTCAACCTTACTTTTCATTCAATTGGCCACATCTCCTCATTTCTTCAGCCGTCTATTTTTTTTTCTCATTCATGTAAAACATTTCTCTTCCCATCTGAAAAAAAATTCGGCCTCCATCATCTCAATGAGTTTGGTAAAAAAAAAATTTCTTTTTCCATTGTTTTTCTACTTGTTTATGTTGATTGTACTTGCCTTCTACTCTACTTCAGGTTCGGCCCCACCACTCCAGCCACCATGGCCGCCTCCTCCACCACCTGAACCACCCACCACCTTATCTCCAGCCCCAAGCCACTGGTCGTGCCCAATAGTTGATCAAACTCCACCTAAATCTACACAAACTTCACCTATATGCACCATAGCCAACGCCTATGCCTTCATCACCTTCAACCACCCCTTGGCCGCCACATACTCCACCTCCACCACCCATGGATGACCTGAAACCCACTGCTACACCATCCTCCTTCCCACTATAGACCTGGCCATGGCTGTCCTTCCTTAGGCCGTGACCTTAGTTGCATGGAATTCATGTTATTTTGCCTTGTAGTTGTAATCCATGCACATATATCCATGCATCAACTTTGCACCATCTTTTCCTATGCTAGGCCGACCTCTTATGAACCCAAACCAGATCATAATCCTTGCTTTGGACGTGCATACCTGACCTATATCTGAAGCATAGGTGGTAGAAGGCAAGTGCAAATGGTTTGGAGATGATTTATGCATTCATCTCTAACATTGTTTAATTGTATATTTGAGTTTGAAACTTATGTTATATATATTTGTTTTGTTTGAATGTATATAAGGCTATTAATCTTTAGCTCTCCACTCTCAAATCATATTCATGCTTTCGTGCCTCTGAAGATCTCAGTTTGTGTGTTTCAGTTGTCGTCTCCAGCTTATACTGTGAGTAATTCTCACCAGACGATTTGTACTTATATAACTAATAAATCGACCCCTTTTGAATCTGTAAAATGCATTATCATGTTACACCTGCTATATTATGATCATATGATGTTCACCCATGCTTAAACACATGTTATATCATATGTTACTACTATATTATGCTGTTCTATTATTTTTATCAGTTTATCACACTGCAAGTTCCCTTTAGATTAGAATCACTATGGGTTGAAATGATACATACCCGAACGGACTTTAGAATAGGAGAAAATCGTAATGGGCTAAAATGATAGGCCTGAGCAATTTTCAATTTATTTCATTTACTTGGGACTGCGAGTTTGAAATGATAAAACTCGGATTTTCTTTGTAAATTATGGGTTGAAATGATATATTACCCGTATCACTTTACCTAAGCTATAAAATTGTATACAGACCCGTAGTTTAAAATATATTTTTCTAAATTTTTTAAAATATTTTAGAAATGTAATTATTATAATATTTTGATTTAAAATTAAATAAAAATAATTTTTGTAAAGTATTATTGATTTTCTGGAAATTTATAAGTTAAATAAATTATGGAAAGGTTAGAAAATTTGAATGTTAGAGTTTTTGGAAATTTTGATTTAATTATAATTGGAAATTAAATTAAATATGGAATTATGATAAATTTGCGATAATTTTAATTTAAAATGAACTTAAAGTGATTTTATAATATATTGATGATTTTTGAATAAAGAAATGAATGATTATTTAAGTTGAAATTTTGAAATATAACCAAAATGGGAATTTGTGAATTTGCCTTAAAAGTGAATTTTAAGTTAAGTAAATAAAATTAAAATTAAGTTATATTTTAAAATGTTAAACTTAAGTGTTAAGTTGAAATTCAATTCAGTGAATTTAAAATTTAATGTTGAAATTTAATAATTGAATTATTATTAAATCTTGATTTTTGAATGGAAACTTAACTTTATAAAATCATGAACTTAAGGAAAATTAAATGATGTTTATAAATGTGAAATATATGATTTTGTAAGTTAAAAATGTTTTAAATAAAAATATAATTGGTTGTGAAATTATATTGAATATTTAAAGTTAATTAACTGCATTTTTGAAATGCTATTAATTGTAATGTAAATGACATTACAGCACTTGTAAATGCTGTTGTTGATGATAATGAACTAAAAAGCTAAATTGAATTAAAGGCTATTATAGCAATTTATGTAAGTGCTATAATTGTTGAATTTAACTAAGTTTGTTTGAAATTTAAGTAAACCCTACTACAACATTTTTAAAATGCTGTCTTTTGTTAAAGTGAACTGTTTTGAATGTAACTTTCCGTCGCATTTTCTAAATGTTGCGAAAAGTAATTTTTCACTGTTTTGATAAACTTAAGTGATAAATGAACTTTGAAAGTTGAAAATTTAATAATTAAATTATTAAATACAATAACTTCATTTTAATGATTAAAAATGATTTTTGAAATATAAACTGTTTTGAAATGTGAATTGAAATGGTATTTTAAATTGAATGAAATGAATAATGATTTGAAATGAAGTTTTGTAAAGATATGATATTTTGATATATTGAAATGATTTGAAAGGAAGTTTGTAAAGATATGATATTTTAATATATTAAAATGATTGGAAAGGAAGTTTTGTAAAGATATGATAGTTTAATATATTGAAATGATTTGAAGGGAAGTTTTGTAAAGATATGATATTTTGATATATTAAAATGATTGGAAATGAAGTTTTGTAAAGATATCATATTTTAATATATTGAAATGATTTGACACGAAGTTTTGGAAAGATATGATGTTTTTGAAATGGTTTCGAATTAATTTAATCTTTATTTTGATAACGATTTTGATTTGAAATGATATTCTCTTTTGAAGTATAAATACCATTTTAAATTATAACTACGGGTTGTAATAACGATTGGTTGGCAAAGAGATCGGGATCGGATATCTGGCATACTCTCTGTCGATACCGAAAATCACTTTGACAACCGTGTATGCGGTGGAGATTCCAGAATGAAGTAGGATGGTGGCGACGTTCTTGAGGTATATTATGTGAACCCAACTCCCGTGAGTTGGCATAAGGTGGCTAAAACATGAGCGATCTCGGGCCAAGTGAGGTCATTCCTCCGATCGGACACATTCTTTCGATACTATACTCTTACTTGTGATTGATTAGATGGCCATCCTCCGATTTTGATATGGGAGTGTGTTCCAAGATAGGCGTATGTGGCTGCTGCGTTACCACCAGCCCGTGTGCGTAATTGGTATGTCTACCCTGGCATTGCCTTATGTGCCGTGTCACCTACCATACCGAGCCTTTATTACAAGTTTGTTTTTCTCCCGTAGCCCCCGTGGTATCCTTTGACAGTCACCCGGTGTGGAGATGTCATGATATTGGATGGACTGTTGGGACTATTATGTGTGAAGGGTGATATGGGTATCCTAGAACGCTATTTAAAAGTAAGTTTATTTTACTGTAGACGTTATTATAATAGCGCAATATTACTATATAGTAAATAGTTTAACGGATCCTTAGAGGATGGGCGGTCACAGGCATCCTTTAAGTTACTTGTACCTTATTACAGTTCACTTGAGTTGGTTTACATTATATAAGTATATATTGTCCTGACTCGAGTGTTTGTATTTTTATTTACGCTTGGGTCAGCCTGAGTTGTTCACAGATTTGGATTCCACTTTCTGGAGATTGGAATCGCTGGAGATTATCTGCTTATCTAGTTTTAGTTATTCCAGTTCTGTTGTTCTATTTAGCTTGTACTTGGTTATAATCTTGAAACTTCTGTTGTACTTTATTTATTCTGTTGTATTTTATTTAACTCTGATATATTTACATAGTAGCTTCATGAACTACTATTTCTTTTATTTCCGCTGTACTATTATTACTCTGTGTCTATGATCTGTGATTATTATTTACTGTATATTCTGAGATTTATCAAATTTTATTTACAACGCGGTATTTTGAGCAATTCAAGTCCGACATGTGCGGATGCGAATGGTTGAAAATACCTGGCTATTACAACGTCATTCTAGCCGGCGTATGAACTCGCACACAAAATTAAAAGCCAATAAATAAAATAAAAATCTCTAAGTCCCGGGAGTGCGGACTAGAGTACTTTGAGTCCCCGAAGTGCGGACTAGAGTACTTTGAGTCCCCGGAGTGCAGATTAGAGTATAAACGACTTAAAAATCTCTAAGTCGCCGGAGTGCGGACTAGAGTACTCTGAGTCCCTGGAGTGCGGACTAGAGTGTAAATGACTTAAAAATCTCGGAGTGCGGACTAGAGTATAATTGAATCTCGGTCACCCTCGTTCGGCCACTGCCGTTCGATATGTCTGGCTCGGTGTACAGAAGTTGTCTATTGTGGACCGAAGTACTTTGCTCTTAGGCCTGCGAAGGAAGTCCAGCCTATCTTCGTTTATAAATACAGAGGCAGGGGTACAGTTGAAGGGGCCTTTTTTTCGAGAACTAGGGGAGACTCTGTCATTTTTAATACTCATTTCTTTTCTGCCAAGATTTGTAATCAAGTTGTTGGTGTGCAGATGGTATTTGTATTCAATTATTTGAAGAAGCAATAAAGATTACGATCAAAGTGGACGTAGGCAGTTACGCCGAACCACTATAATTCTAGCGTTCTCGTTTTCTACTGTTCTTATTGCATTATACTATGATATTCCCCTGTTTTAATTTATTTTCTTCATTAATATTTTACACAATCATACTCAAGGGTGTTAGTGACCAATTTTGGTGCTAATAGCAATGCACAACATAAGTCTCTGATGTATAGCCTACCATAAGTGGCCTTACGAATGAAACTCAAGCCACTCAAAACATCATCAAAGGTCCAACAAACAATACTTGAAGCTACTCAACACACCATCAATTGTACAACGATCAGGTCAAGCAAAGCACTCCAACCAAAGAAAAAGGGTTTGCGGGAACTACTTGATGAATAAAAGGGAGTTTTCCTTTCATATTGTAAAACTGGAATCCTTGAATTGCTTGATGATGTCTAATTCTTTCTCGTCCTCATCATCATGTCTCTTTGGAAACGTATTTAGGATACGAGATGTCAAGATGAACTCCCAACATACACAACCCATCTTATATGGAACATCGTGTATGAAAATCCTAAGATGAAACATGACCAAAATACAAAATTTGAAATCTTGACTCAAATCGACAGTCCGCAAAGATATTCTAACTATATGAACAATACACATCTGATACACACACTTATATTATTATTTTTAAAATGGAGACACACACACTTATATATATATATAGAGCCAACCTTCACGTGTTATACATGCAAGTATACTTGCATGTAGTTCATGCCGGATGTGGTGCGTCCAATGAAGTATCTCCAAACAAGGTCTAGAGAATTTGATGCTTAAAGCAGGTCCAAAAAAATGGGCCGTGTGGACCACATCTGATTTTGATTACCTTTAATAAAAAGCATATTAATAGCCAGTGGCACGGCAAGAAATTTATATTGGCGAGGTCACATTTTGACATAGTCTGAGAGTTCAGGAACAGTGACTGCAAAAATCACGAGATCGTACGTTCCAACGCGCGATTTGGAAAGAATCGCAGCCTTCGTGATCACAAAGTTAAATTGGATCGCAACCCATGTGAAATATGATTCTATTTCAGAACGAAAATATTGGGGTCCAATACTGAATCGCGATTTTAATTTAAACATCGAACCGAAAAAAAATCAAAAGAGATATAGTCCGACATCGCGATCTCGATTCAGCAAAAAAGAAAAAAGAAAGAAAGAAAAAATAGGAAAAGCAAGAAGAAGCAGTAGGAAACCTGAATTTTTTAAAAACCCTAAGCTTCATGGAGGAAGATGACTGACAGAATAGTTGAAAAGTTGCGGTCCCTGATTCTGTTTTGACGTTGCTACAAGTACAAGTAAAGCGGCTACAGTAGGGAATGTACCAATTAGGCTAGTTTTTTTTTAATTGCAACTTGCATTTTTTAATAAAAATTGCAAATGGTGCCGCAATTTATCTTTTAAAAATATTTTTTTATAAAATTCGATAATGAAAAAAACTGCAATTATCTACTAAAGTTATACCTAAATAGCAATTATTATTTATTAATAAAGAAATTTGATTTTTCAATTTTTGTAAAACTTTTTAAAAAGTCCAAGTAAACTTGCACTTTCTAACTAGTTTGTGTTTTGTTATTTTAAAAAGAAGAAATCTAATTTACATATTCAATACTACATGGACTTTTCTTGTAAACATCAGAAATATGGACTTGAAATGCAAAGCCCCTTAACAGAAAGTATTAAGTTGAATCGGTATTATCTCGAGTTCGGCATCGCGATCTCGGTCTTCTGCTTTGCCAAACCACTTTGAAAAAATGGAGGTATATTCTCGAATTTGATTGTATTTCTGAAAGAACTCGTAAAGGAAATCGATTGATTAGACGTTGACCGAAGATTTTACCAGACCACTGTAAAAATATTATTTCTCTTCTTCGTTCTCTTTTAATTTCTTCATTTTAATATTTGTTTGATTCGTTTTCTAGTGAATTTAGGGCCTTGTACCAATCTTTTGGGAAACATTTTTATTGCTTCCACTAAGATGAACTTAGATCTTATATTGGAGAAGATGAAGAGACATAATATAAGAGTCGTCATTGGACCGAGTCAACCAGAGCATGGGGCAGACATGAGGTGCTTACTGCTTCAAATCCATATTTTATCTATGTGACTAAAGGGGAAATTGAAAAGACGATGACAAGTTTACAAGCGAGATTAATATCCCGATAAGAAAAGATGATGAATGGATTCTTCCAAATGATGGAATAATAAAGTGCAGCTGGAGTTGTTGAAAATCAGAATCGAACTCTAGAAGGCAAAACAGATAGATAGGGAAATTAAGTGAAATAATCTAGAACCATCCCTCAGCTGCCAATAAGGTACCTAAAGGTCCAAACTAGTTGATGGTGACATATTTGGACATGGTGTATGGTCGAGCATGGAAAGGCACGTTAAATGGATGAAGTTGAGCCTTGAAATCTAAATCAAAATGCAAACTTGCAACTGTAAGGATTAGAGCAAAATGTTTATCACAAGAACGAGAGCATGAAGAAGATTTGAATCAAATGCATGCATAAAGATTTCAACTGAATCCAAATGATCAATTAACTGATTGTAAGACATGTACTTCGAGGTGGAGTTATGGATCAAAGTTTGGAGGACGTGAATGGAAACCATTTCACCCCCAAACACCCGATACGCAAGGAATCCACTTGTTTTCAAGTTACGTACTTTGAAGCCGTACGATAAAAGGACGTTTCCAACTATTCACTTAATTATATACATCTAACAGGCGAGAGTGTTAGCAACTTCAAAGGAGGTGATGGGACGATGCTCCTATTGTACTTGACTGATTTGGCTGCCGTGTGGTTTCGCCAACTAGATAATTGGTCCATCATCAATATGTGTACCGATTTAGTGGAAAAGTTTACGATCCAATTCATAGTTCATATTGTTTGACGAAGGAATGTGTTCACACTTTCAAGTATAAAGCAGAGAGAGAATGAGATTTGCAGAATTATTTGAATACATTTAATGCATCGTCGCTGCATTTCAGAAACCATGCTCTTGATAGTACTTGTTAGTGAAATTTTTTGGCTTCACCGCACTCAATTAGATCATGGAGCAACCTAGTCATTAATTGTTTTCACGAATTGGAATTAGAAAATTTAATCTGTGTTAAATCTGCCTTTGAGAAGTGATTATATTACTGAACGCTTACATAGCCTAGCAGACGCGCTCCAACTATTTGTTGAATATCAAGATGGTTTTATAAATGAATGGAAATCCTAAATTAGATGACGGAATAGTAAAAGTAAAGGACATAGAAATTTTTGCATGGTTCGGATTATTGTTAATCTTACATCCATAGAATAATCCACCATTTATTTTCTATATTTTGGTACATATGATTACAAACGTCCAGAAGCATATAATATTCAAATCCTAGGTTTTCCTTTCTAAGAAGAAAAAGATCCTTTTTTCAACCTCTAATGTTTCCTTTTATAACATGAAAAGTGCATTGCTAGTTATCGCGGTTGCCTTTGATCTTTCTTCTTCAATCTTCGCCCTTAGATTTGACACTTGACATTCATCTGCAATGCCTATTCGTTGTATCTAGATTGGTGATGAGTTTTTGGCGGGAAATCATGACACTCGTGGGATCTTGGAAATTTGAAGCGAGATGTCTGAAAAATTGGGCGGGAAGCCCAAATCTGTATGGGCTCCTTTCTACCAGAATGGCATATGTCTTAAAAGGAATGGTAGGGGGCCGCCTTGATGCTTCGAATATGTTGTTAGTGCATATGAATTTTGCCGAAGTGGTGAATAGTGCTGTGCGTTAAGGTTGTACTGCTAATACCTTTGTCGTCTTTGCTTGACTTAACAATATGTCGGGTCTGAACGGAATAGCATTTGCCATTCTAATTTGAGAGTTGACTTGGCATATGCATGAAATGTGTTTGAGGCTATTGTGATTTGAGTTGGGTACAACTTAAGTTTCCCTCTTTGCAAATATGCTTGGACTGCCAATGAGAGAGAACTTTACATTTTTCATTTACCTGTAAGTATGATTCTACGTTGAAGCATATCCATAGCAGCCATGCATATAGCCCATTTGGAGTGCTTTTGATCCTATACGGCGCTGCCTAGGTTGCCCCCGGTGTATGCTGGCGCAAACCTGTTTGTGTAGATATTGGAAAAATATGAGCCTGAGAGGTATTGTGAACTCAGTATATAATGTATTGCTTTCTATGCCTCGATGGAGTATTTCACTTTTTGCCTTTGATTTTTGATATAGCCACTGTGACCTGCCCAAGTTTCCTGATACAGCAGTATTTGTCTCTTGCCACGCTTCTATTGGTTGTAGGGCTTGGGTTGGGCTAGGTGTTGTGACTTCCGGCTAGTTCCCTGTTCTGTATGAATTTAATTAATTCACTTCTTTTTCTCTAGTCTTCTTGACATGAGGGTATCTTTTCTGATTTTAAGGACTGCACATTTCCATTCTTCATAGTTCGTCGTAAGAATAGGTATAACACTTGCCTCCAAGTCTACGATAACCGTAGGTTAGGGTAAACTTGTTGTCTTAAACATATGGTATGTATGTCTAGTCAGTTCTTTCTAGTCTACCTTTTCGGTGCTATAAAAATTTCTTTTTGGCTGCACTTGCATTTAATACACTTACGCACATGTCGTTCCCTTAGTGGACTATCTTCAAATAGCTATTCAATCTGGCTTTTCATTTCTCTATACGGATTTTTGTAAATCTTTGCACTCATTATTTAGCAGCAAAATCTATGTTTTTATAAAAAATTTTGATCACTTCAATCGTGCGGCAATTATTCAAATTGAGATACATATATTCTTTCTTCATTTCTCCCACATTTAATCCCTTTATCCTTTTATTTGAAAAGAACTGATATAGGGTTAATTACCAAATTTGGGAGTATCTTTGGTAGATTGTCAGTAAGTGAAATTGTTTCGATTCTTCTTCGACCCTTTTTAGAAGTAACCTTTAGAATTTTGATATAGATTCATATTTTCCTTCCTTTACGCTTCTTTCTTCTGAGATCACCCGACTGGAAGAGGCTGTTGGCGTCCTTGGACAATTTGGATTTTCTGGCTATGCGGTTAGGGTTCTCGAATCTTATGAACACATTAATACACCACTGGAGGGATATGTATCCATTACCCCTAAACATTTCCAGTATGGTTTGTATCTTTCTATGCATCTGACTATTCGTCAATGGCTTTCTCCCTAGATATTGCTCCGGTTCAACTTTCCCTCATTCACATATTTTTACCCTGGCCACGTTGGTTGGGGGATGCTGCATCAAAGTTGGAAGGAATAGAGCGAACCTTAAAAGAGCGTGAAAAACTATACGGCATTGTTTATAGAGGGGAAATTGGGCAATATAAGAAGCAGGTGAAGGAAATGTCTGCAGAAATCACTAGATTGCTTAGTGAGAAAGAAGTCATTGAATATAGGAAGGTGACTTCTTGGCCCTACTCAGATATTGTCCCTGCTTTTCCTTGGTAAAATATTAGGTTAAAGGGATTAAGCATGCTGTATATGAAAGTGATTTCAAGGATATTAAACCACGGGTGTTTGAATTATTATATTATGTTTGCTTCTTCTAATATATGTGTTCACATTATAGTGGATCCATAACTGTAGTTTGGGGAAAAAAGAGTAGAATAACCAGCTAAATTGACCCATTAGCAAATACAAATTGAATTAACCCCCGAATGAGTAGAATTGCATTCAGGAGGTCAGATAGACCAGGATGTAGGATAGACAGGTTCATAGCAAACCCATGAAAACTATGTTTAGGAAAAATTATTGGCAGGCGTCAATGGGTTCATAGTAAACCTATGTAAACTTTGATTAGATTGATTTATTGGCACGAGCCAATAGATTTGTAGTGAACCCATGAAAACTATATCTGGATTGAGTTATCGACAAATATCAATTGCTTCCTATTCAACTCATGAAAACTAAGATAAGAGGAAAGTTATTGGAGATACCAATAGTTTTAGGGAGAACACATGAAATAATGAAGTTATTGGCAGGGGCCAATAGGTTCTTAGCGATCCCATAAAAACTATGAAATAGGACAGGGAGTGCGTAAATTTAAACGGGTTAATAGCTAGCCCATGAAAACTATGAAACTGGATAGGGAGTCCATAAACATTACACAGGTTATTAGTCAGCCCATGAAAACTAATAGGTTAATAATTACCCTAGAAACAGATAGTCAAAATGAATGGAGACGGGTATTCCAGAACCGATTTACTTGTTTGTATATCATTATAATATTTTAATTTGCTACGTTTTAACCATTGTGGATGCAAGAGAACAACATATGGTTTTATAGGGTTTTGAATAAGATACCGTGAGGGGAAACCTCATTCCGCTAAGAGGCGTGATCTCACTAGATATGTAAATGGTTTGAGTGGTAGATTATTATTCATACTAGGCTTTATGTTTGACTTGAAGTTTATGTTTTCTCATTAAACTCTCGGGTACTCAACTGATTTTGAGTAGTTTGAGAATTGAGGTTTTTAGGTACCTCTTTAGACGAATAAGCTTCTAGAGATGTGCAGGAGGCATGACGGCTATCTAGAGTTTTTTCTATTTTGGTTCCGCTATGCTTGGTTGTAAAGGCAAAGGTATTTACTTGCTTAGTTATACACTTTGATCATATAATGTGGCATCTTCATATGTCGCTCTTGGCGTATGTTGTAATAATTATATTTCTCTTAATGTGGTTAACGTATTTAAGATTACGTAATGAATTTGAAATGTGATTTGGAGTGGATTCATATGTTTGTTTTAAATTGGTTAATTTTTTTTCCATATCCATATATTTCTGTTATATCAATGTATCTAGCATTATCGTATTTTATCACCAGAAGTTAATACTACGGATGATTGCAACACCTGTAGCGCTTAGCTTTTGACCACAAGATAGGGGATGTTACAAATAAGTACACTTGATTTTTATAAATGTTATTTCATTAAAAAAGAGTGTATAATTTCACAATTAAGCACACTTTTTTTAAAGTTACAATTTGAATCCCACTCGGATTTACGATTCATGATTCAAATCCCGTTTTGATTCAAATTTCAAACTTTACGATTTAAGACTTGAATCTCATATTGAAACCATTATTCAAGACGACGACCCTCGGTTTTTTTCCCATTTATTGAATGCTACTTCTATTTAAATTTCATTTACAAATGCTCATACTATATTGTTTGATTTCATTGACTAATTTATGACAATGAACTTTGTAATGCCCAAAACAATTATATTTTTCACTAAATTCAGTAAATCGCATACTGATTCAACTTAATAAATTGGGCTTAGAATATGCTAGTGTTCAAATATAAATCGCACATTTAACAATTAAATTATGAGGACGTAATGTCTATTATAATTCTAATATATGATTTACAGTGAGTATAAAACCATTTTTGAACTTTATAATGATATTCAGTAATGCATAAATTCAAACTGAGCCTAGGATGTGCAATTATATTGAAGCGGGGATTGTGATACTATCCTGAACTATTTTATTACGTCTTTGGGCAAACAAACAAACAAACAAAATATTTTACGTATTATATGACATTTGCCTAAATCCACTTGTAAATAAAAAATGTAACAAAGCAAACTAAATTCCGAGAAGAAAATCAATGATGGTCTAAATGAACTTAATAAAAGAAAGGTAGGAAAACCAAATTGTGAATTCAATCTACCGTAAATTCGAACAAATTCGAAGAAATTGCAAATTCAAAAGCAAATTTGAATTCGAATCTAAAATAACTTACCCTTGAAGGGGTAGCAGGTTGAAGGATGCTGAGGTGAGATGACGTGCAGGCGGCGGTTGCGATTGCGGTTGCGATTGCGGTTGCTACTCCCCGAAGATGGCGAAGGGCTGCGGTTTGATGAGATTGAGGTTGCCTAGGGTTTCTTTATCACGATTCCAGACTTATAAATGGTTAGCAACCTGAGGGATATAAATTGATTGTTTTGTAAATGGGTTTCTGACCTTGTTCAGTCAGCAGTAGTTCTGTAGAAGTGATTTTCCCCCACTATAATGGTTCTTAGAAAGGACATATTTTTTTTATTATCCTCTTTTTAATACCAGCCTTTCTAAGGGGCTATCAAAATTATTTTATACTCTTTTGATGGTTAATGGTCATGGAAAATGGTGATGATCGGCGGTTATTCGTGGTGCAAAACGATTGTACGCGATGATTGATTGCCATATGAAATGACTTTAATATCAGAAAGCATACAGATTTTATTGCATTTATTGTTTTTCATGGTTTTAGGAAAAGGAAAACTGGATGTCCTTAGCAACACACTTTTTATAGGCAAAAGGATATCGATGAGGGAAAAAATTCAGCTTAAGGATATAGGACTTGGGAGTTGGGAAATTGTTAATATATGTTATGTAAAAAGTATGAAATTTTTGATAGTTGACGTCCAATGACAACGTCACTCCAAAAGAGCCACTTCGAACGGATATCCCGTAATCGCATCGGACGTCGAACATGGCAATGAGGATAAACATTAGCTGTGATGGCACCCTAACAATGTTTTCATTCATGTTTTGTTTTTTTACCGCTTTCAATTATATTTTATAGTGTTTTGGACGCATCATGATTCTTTATTTTTAATACTATTTTTTAAAGAATACCATTAAAATCTCGTGCTCCACTACTTAATACCAAAAAGGTATGGCTACCATGTTACGACATCCACGTCGATTTATCGTCGACACTTTTTACCCATATAGGGTAATAATTTATGATTGTAAATCACAGGACAGTGATTCTTCAACTAACAGAGGTCAATTCCCACGATGATTTAGCGTCGAGGGGAGGTTTTCAACCGAGTGAAATAATATAACATATGGTACTAACAAGAACAAAATTATATTTATCATCGCTAAGTTTTTCATGGTATCTGTAAGTGCAAAAGTGGTGCTTTTAGCACTGTGCTATTTGATATTTTGCAACAAGTTGAGTACTTCAAATTTATTTTCAGTTTTTTTTCCCATCGCCAAAAACCAATAAAATATGTTTACAAACTAAAATATAGTTTCATGGTGTCTAAAAAAATTCAACATGTTATGAAGTTAACTATAATAACAAATATTTTTCAAATGAATGAAAATAAAATAGATATAAATGTTTTGGCAATATAGTTCTAATGGATTGGAAAAAACATTTATTATTTCTAGACTTATAAATGGAAAATATGACGCAAATGCAAACAGTTAATAAAAATTAATTTAGAAGTTTTGTACAAAACTATGTTATAATTTCAGTGGTCATTTATTTGGACAAGCTGAACAAGATAATAATATTGTAAATAATTTTGATGTAAACCATCAAAAGTTCTAACGAGTTATAATATAATTTATTTTTAACCTTCTATGGTATAAGTTCAAATAACTAGTTTGTTTATTTCTCCTTGTTTAGTGAATCAAGTAGGAAAGAATAAATAAGTGGACATTTGTATTACGGTTGATTATACGAGATAAAAAGACCAATTGGGATTTGTAGGATAGTTGCATAAGATAATAATTAATTTTAGCATTTAGGGGTAATATTGTCAAAATAATAATTTATAGTGATAAAATAAATCTATTAAATAATAGTAAAGCAGAAGAATTTCATGTCTTCTTATTAATTCTATGGATTTTCCACCTCCTCCTTAATTCTGTTCAGATATTTAATATTCAAATCAATTTATTTATCATTATTACAATTATTACAGTGTTTCTATTGGTCATCTTTTCTATCATTTTACATTTAAATACCAACATTTAACAATTTTGTATAGTTATTTACAAATTCTTCCAGGTACTTTTTATTATTTTACATTTAAGTCCTTATGTTAAAAATAATTATGTGATATTTAATTTAAACTTTTTAAATAAATACAACTAACAAATATCCTTAGTTGATCTAACAAATTCTTTTAAAAATGGCGCTTCAATGTATGTATTATGTTCGTAATATTGACAAAAATAATAAAACTAGTTTCATTCAAGTCCATATAATTTAAGATTTTCATAATTGTACAAAATTACAACGTTCTACTAATTTTCTCCCATACTATATTACATTCAAATGCAAATACATAATATATCTTACAATATTTACGGATTTCTCCTAAGTTTTTTTATATTATTTCATATTTAAGTTCGTATATTTAAATTTATTAAGTGATCCTAAATTTTAAATCTTTTAAATAAATCCAATTAAAAATAATTATTAATTGATATAATAAATCATAAAAAATGTCAATTCAATATGCATATCGCATTCCTACTGATAAAATGGTAAAACTATTTTTTCATTCAAGTCTATATGATATAAATTTTCAATTATATAAAAATTATCTTTAATTCTTGTATATTATTCTACATTTAAGTTCATAAAACTTCTTTGTTCCTAAAATTAGTATTTTAAAATAGATAAATATTAGCATGATTCTTTCCTTTTAAAGTTGGTATTTCTTCACAAACTAATATATAAGCAATTCTTTCTTTCTAAAATTGCTATATCATTACAAGCATATCATTTTTTACTTTTCAAAATTTATATGTTAAGTGAATTCTTTTCCATCAATAAAATTTATTTTTATGACAAAAATCATCGTGATTAGAAATATTTTTCTATCATATTTTATCTTCTTTTAGAGGTAAATGCTAAAAAAAAATACAGATTTTTATTGGAAATTAAAATTATTGAGCTATGAAACAATGGATTAAAAGTCATTTTTTGCATAATTAAAACGATGTGATTTGTAACATTTTAGGTCTTATTTTCAGTTAATATTTCCTTCAATTGTTAGATAAATATTTTACTTATCACTATATTAGTATCATATATTTATTTTTGATAAATATGTGTTGGAAGAATTTTAAATTCATAAAAATATATTGATTCAATAGCATTACACTTCCATTTTTATGTATTGATCAATTCTTGAGTGATATTTGAAATTCAATCTATACATCATTTATCCTTTAGTTAAATGTATCAAAAGCTTGAGTCAATTTCATAATATATGTATAAAAAAATTTATTTGTAAAATTCTATAAGGGTTAATTTCAAAATTAAATAAGAATATTAATTTTCATTTATTTACATAAAAAATATTGAATGCTGAAACATAATAAACTAATATGCAATTCATTTTTATCACCAAAATAATTTAATTTATATTTAAATATAAAAATACATAAATCTCATAAAAAATTATAAACAAAGAAATACAGTATGTTCGATTTATAACCGATTTATCCTAATTAACAAATTTACTATATATTGCATAAAAATACCATTCTTCAAAAATATTCATAACATTATTTTTCTACAATATACTGTGTGCAACGCATGAAGTACACACTAGTTTATAATAAAAGTGCAAACAAATAATATTTAAGTATTTAACAGTTGGTTTTTAACAATAAGTAGTTTTCAACAATTAGCATTCCATAAGTGGTACTTCAGTTAAACATGGCTTTAGAATGAGGAAAAACTAATTATTTCTTGATTGGTTCACGTGACTCGACTAATTACAACGCGGCTCTGCTAATCATTATGTGTTTTTCATTAAGTTTAATATAATGTAAAATAAGAAACTACTTTATCATAGAAAATTTAATATTATGATTTTACTATGGCTATTGTGGTAATGGTAAATTTATCATTACTATACCAATATCACCGTATTGGTAATTAATGTTGACCTACTTCGGTATACCAATGCTACCGATATTGTAATAGTAAATTTACCATTATTAGCTGTAAAAAAATGTCAACATCAGTGCTAACAGTAACTTTATCAATCATATTAACTTTATTTTTCAATATTTAAATTAATCATAACCACATATACTTTGAAGGTAATATCATATTTTAAAAAGACGTTGAAGTATTACTTATCCTTATTTTTATTTTATTTTGACATTTGAAGTCTAACATTATCAAACTATTATTTCATATTGTCGCATATAATTCTATACCATCTAAAATAAGTCAAAATGCTGATACAAATATTAATAGAGTTAGAATAAGGAATAAATATTTACCTTTTTATCATTAACAAAATTTTAATACTTTCATGCATTAGTAAATTTACCATTATTAGCCAACGTTTACAAGTTTATTGGTATACCAATGGTTATTTTACCGATGATAATGGCACAACATCAGTAGTCATTTTTGACTTACTAGTGGTAGTGATATGATAATGTTTCCCATATCAGTAACGGTTATTATTACCATAACTATGACGACCGCCTTATATCGACGGCACCAATGGCATATAAATAGTGCATTGTTCGTGCCTAACCGATATAGGATGATCATCAAGATTAAAATAAACCAATATAGCATATAGCCTGTCATATCTCCCAACGCTTGGATAAAATATAATATCACAGATATAACAGAAGAGAGTGTAATAACTTTGTGAACAAATCATCATCAGAGTAATAAATCCATAAAGTTATGCATCAATGAATATAACTAAGGTAAACTCAAATAAACTGTCTGAATAAATAACAACAAGCAAGCATTGTAACGGGCTTCACAGTGTTTCTTAGCAGAATAAGTGTAGACTCTATATATGTATATAATACGAGATAGCTCCGTCTAGCTCGTCCTCCGAACAGCTACCACGTCACCTAGACCTGTTATTTAGTTTGCTCATTTAAGAGTACCTAAGATATTAAAAGGCAAAGCATGAAACCTAAGTCAGACAACGGTTAAATGGGTCTCAAAATACTAAACAGGTAAATATGGTAAGAAACAAGAGTACACGAATCATACATGACATGTCCCTACAACCAAAAAGTTCACAACAACACTCTAATATGCTACTCTATAATATCATAAAGACATACCATAAACCAAATAAAGGAGATCAGCCTTCCCGGTTGTGATATCCCGGAATTTTTGGCAATATAAATTTAATAATCTGTATTAAAAATAAATTGATTTGATAAATTTTGTTAATAAATTTGAATTGATTTAATAATATTCTTTTGATAAATATTTAATTGGTAGATTTTATCTTTTAAAAGCTAATAAATTGTTTTCTATTTATAATGTATGTATATATATTTGTATATATTGTAAATAGATAAGCTTTGTTTTAAATTTAATAAACGAAGTATATTTTCTAATTCTAATATTATTGGTAATTTGGAAATTTGATTTTATTTAATATTAAGCTTTTCAAAGCTATTAAATAAATAACAATATGGTTTTAGATTGTTAAGGTAAGTGTAAATTTGTTTAAAATGATTTAAGCTTAAGTTTAAATTTAAATTAATTAACAAAACGGTTTGTTTTGTTTTCTTTTTAAATACAGTTTGATAAACTAAGTAATTTATTAATAAAGAGACGATTTCTTTTATAAATTATTTAAATTTGATAAATGAGTTATTTTTAAACAATAATAATAATGTATTTTTTTTACAAATAGATTTTAATAAAGTAAGAATTGTTATTTCAAATTTAATTTGTAAGTATATATATAACTTGATTTTAAAATTGAATTTTTAAATTTGATTTGAATTTGAATTTGAAGTTTTGAAATTCATAGTATAGATTTTAAATAGTTTTGGATTTTTAAATATATGTATAAACTTTTATTTTATAAATATAATTGGATTTATTTCTTTTAAAATTATCTACATATAAATAAGTAACCATAAGATAATTAATTAAGCATAAGTTTATATTAACCTTTATTAACATTTAATTAAATACTAATTAACCTTAAAAGGACATGTGTTATAATTTCAAAGCCTTATTACAACAAGTGTTAGATAATTAATATGATATAGGACAAGTGTCACTTAATTTAGTTTTTCTTTTATTTTTATTTTTAAAACATTTCAGCCTTTATATAACTATTGTTCTTTCCTTCATTCTTTTTTTTCTTTTTTTTTCAAAGGCTAAGTTCAAAGCTGAAATAAAATCTCTATAACCAAGTTTGTAACCATTTTTCCAAATCAAAAACAAATCTGTGAACACTCCAAAAACAAAATCAGTAACCGTCTTCAACCTATAAATCAAACCCTTTAATTTATCTCTCAAGTTCAAACAAAACCAGTAATCAACCAAAATTTGTAATCACTTCCTCATAACCATTTCAAAACCAGAAATCCATCTGTAAATCTCTGTATCAAAGTTTGCAAACATTTCCAAATCAAGTTTGTAAAGCTTTCCATCAACATGTAAACAAATCTTCAAATGAAAATCAATTCCCTGTAACTATTTCAAAGCATATCTGTAGCCCGCATTATATTTTCTTCAATCTAGAAGCATGTTCAAACAGTCATCTCTGCATGCAACTGCATCTTTTCAGACTAAAGCTAGCCTTCCAGTTTTAAAGTTTTAAAGCAAGCAACAATTCAGCTTTCAAGAACAAAGTTTTAAAGAAAATGGAAACTAGTTTTCAAAAGCTTTTCAAAATAAATCTGGGAAGCTCCGTCTTCTTCAAAATCAGGTGAGTAACTTCACTTTTAAAAACTTAAAGTATAAATTTTGGTTGCATGCAAGTTTTCTGGAATGGATATATATTGTGTATATATATAAATGAAATAATGCTGAGTACATATTGATGTGTGATATGCATGTCTGTGTTATCTGAGTCTTCTCTGTTTTATAGTTCACAGGTTCATGTTTGATTTAAATTCAAAATCTTTAGATTGTGCCTCTGTTTAAACTTAAGATTTAAATCAAACTTGTTTGTTTAAATCACAAACTTTAGTTTAGAATTTACTTAAGTCAAAATAATATTAATATGACTCTGGAAACCAAATTAACTAACCAAGACTAAAAATAAGTGAAATTTAAATTTCATAATTCAATGCTTCAGTCTTAGGATCTGAAACAACATTTAAAAACATGAATTTTAAAACTAAAATCAAGATTTTTAGTTTGGGATTAAGGGTGCAGTTCTGGCATGAATTGGAAATGGAAATAAGGGATTTTCTGGTGATCCAAGTGATTGGAGGGGTCGGGATCATGGGTGATGATGGAGGAGTGATTGTAGTTGATGGGAAATTGCCTGTTTGTGATGCAATTCATCGAGGAGGTAGCTTGTTTAGAACCCTAGTTTTAGCTAGGCTTAGTAATTTGATCACCACGACCATTTGGGTTGATCGAGTGCTATGGGGCTTTGGGGGATGGAAGTAGGTGTGCTGACGAGGACATGGCCGGAGTTGTAGGATTTCTGTTGGTCAGAGCTTCGTGGTCGAGGCAGTTTTCCAGGTTGGGTGTGTTGGTTCCTGTCTGTTCCAGGTTGGGGTTGAGGTCTCGAATTCAATTTCGAGATTAAGAGTTCGATCTGGTGATCGAGTTAGGGTGTTTGAGTAGTTTTTGAGGTAGGAAGATCATCGTTGATGATCTAAGTCAACCAGCGCCACCGTGCATGTGCACGGTGCACTGCATTTTTTGGTGAACTTTGATTTGGTTTGTACTCGAGCAACATGATGTTTGACTCGAAGTAGTGTAATGTTTGGTTCGAAGTTAGGATAGGTTGGACTCGAAGCAAAATAGGTTTGCCTCGGGTTAATAATTTGTTATAGGTTGTAAAGAAACCTGTCAGTGTTTTTAATTTTTTTAAAACTGAAGTTTAAATTGTAAAGCAAAGTTTTAAACAAGTTTTAAATCTAAGTTTTAAAATATAGAATTCAAGTTTAAATCTCAGTTTTAAAAATAAAATAAAGTTTTTAAATTTAAATTGTTTAACTATTTTAAAATGTTTAAATAATTTGAATTTTAAAGGTGAAGTTTTAAAATGTAAGTAGAGTTTAAATCTAAGTTTTTATTTGGATTCAAATTTAGTTTGAATCTTAGTTTTGAAATGAAAGGAAGTTTTTAAATTCAAAATTGTTTTAAACAATTTTGAATATTTAAAGTGTATTTTAAATGGATTTGAATTTAAAAATAAATTTGGTTTAAAATCCTTTTAAGCCTCATTTATAAGATAAATATTTCTTTAACTTGTGAAATAAAACGGTTTTTAAATTGATTAACTTTGTTTAAGTTAAATTTGTATTCATTTTAAATCTTAAATTTAAAATGAAATTTGAAAGAATATTTGAAATAAATTGTTTTAAATGCTTTGTTAATGCTGTGTGATATGGATACTTTGGTTGCATTGTGATGATAATATGAATTATCTATTTGTGATGATAATGTGGATTATCTGTTTGTGATAATAATGTGGATTATCTATTATGATATGTGAATTATCTATATGTGTGTATATAGATAATAGAATTGAATTTTTTTAAACTTTAAAACAATTTGGACCTAAAAGATGGCGTTTTGGATTTCGATGAGACCGGGATCGGGTTTCTAGATTTGGATATCCGAAAATCACATCAATCCAAATTGACGGTAGGTCATGAATCTCAAGTGAAGATGAAGATTCAGAGTGCAAGGGTTATCGTCGTTAACTCTGAGGGTGATTCCAAAATGTGTGTAACAAGATAATGCCTTCGGTTTCGTTCGAACCCAAAATGAACTTGTATGGATTGAATGCGTTCAGAACATCGTCAGGTGGACGATGAGCATTTTAAGACAGATGTGTTCTATAAAGGTAATCATAGCCTCAAGCCTCACCAACCGGGAATGCCTAAAATAGGGGAGGTGCAGCAAGGCTAAGTGGGTCATGCCCAAGTAGGACGAGATTTTCCCCTGTCTAGAGGTCCCTTTTATTCGGCTGTGTGGGCAGTTGGAATGTGCACCAACTGCGGGGTTGTCTTGTTCGGGACTGTCCAGTAAAGGATGGTTCTGGTCTTGTGTTGCAGGAGATTTAGGGTGGATCCTCGGTACGTTGATCTAGGCCACGTATTGTGACGTGCGGTACCCCAATAGCCCTGCCATTGATGGAAACCCATTCTTCCATGTGCCCTTACGGTTTTGATTGTATTACCCACTTTTGTGGCTAGTAGCTGGAATTTAATCATGTAACAATTTCAGCTATTTCTTGTTTACTTGAAAACCCTAAACCTATTATAATATCATTGGATTTCCTATCAAATGTTTTGGTTAGCGCAAGGTAAAAACTTTTCCATGTTTATGTGTGGGAAGTCTTATGTGATACCTTTTCTTTCCAAAGGTTTTTAAAAGTTAAGCAACTTTAACCTGTTACTCACACCAAACCCATGTCTGACCTGGAGTTTATTTCTATTTTCTTAAACTCTTGGGTACTCAAATTTTTACGAATAGCCAAGGGATTTAGGTTAGCTTTGACGAATTCTAGTGGAGATATGGAGCAGGAAAGGCTTCAGTGTTGTAGATAGATAGTGGTTCCGCTGTGTTGATATCTGTATTGTATATTGAGTTGTATAACTAGACATGTGCTTATAACTGTCTAGTATGTGTTGTATAAGCTGTGTAACTTTGATGTATATGATACTATGTAATATTTATGTGATTAATATAATTTATTTGTTCCGCTGTTGAGATTCTAATATTGTTTTCTTTCTTTCTTCTCTATCTTTTCTCTTTTCTATCCCTTTCTTTCTTTAAGATGATGTGACTTTCTATGGAGAGAAAGCCGGGTCGTCACACCGATATTCCTATCTTCGATACCTACTCCCCCTAATACCTATGAGTAATAACTTACTAAAGGGAGCAATCCAAGAAACTATAACATCTCTAGTATCCATCAAATAATCCTAGCTATCATTCTATGTGCTCTGAATATATGATGGCTCATATGACCTCCTTTCTACCAAGGACTAATGGGAATCCCAATTTTTCGTTGTACTCTCATATCTCGCAGCCCTAAGCTGGATACATGTCTCGCAGCCCAAACTGGATACTAGACCCAGGGTATGCGGATCCTCGCTATCAATCCATGGACGTTCCCGCTTATAATATCCTTGCTTTGAGTACAACAGAAAACACTTCGAGCATCAATGATTCCTTAG
The DNA here is from genome assembly GCA_030765085.1 of Allium cepa. Lineage (NCBI taxonomy): Eukaryota > Viridiplantae > Streptophyta > Magnoliopsida > Asparagales > Amaryllidaceae > Allium > Allium cepa. The sequence continues at coordinate 838,565,975 of CM060935.1, read as the reverse complement.
CACATACACCAGAGCCCTTCTTTGCTCCTTTTGAATACGGAGTCCTTCTTGCTCAATCCAGTTTCCATGATTCATGAGGAACCCTTCCACATTCCCCGATACTATGGCTCACTCCTTTTAAGAGTTTCCATCTTTGAAACCTACTCCCAACACGAGCCAACATCCGAAGACTCTAGCTTTTCATCATGCTATTACATTGTCATCCAACCCTGATGTAAATGAGCTAATACCTCCAGCACGATCTATATGACCTCTACTTCACCTCCTAGATATTTCATCCCATTTGGACTTAACCCAAGAATTCGGTACTGACCTCTCAACTCTGTGCCGGGCTCTCTACCGAGCCAACATATGGCTAAGTTTTCGCCCACTCTTTCCTTGCTTTTAGTACTCCATTCCTAGATACTTTGACCCTGACTTCTCTACACGAATCAAGTCGTCGTCGAACAAGTCCTCTCTTTAAAGCACCTTACTTCACATTCTAGAAACAAGTCATTATAACCTCCACTATTTAGCCGATCACCTATCCATCACCTTAGGAAAACTCTATTAGCAACGCCCTTCCTCTCCCTAAAACCACCGACTTATTAGACCAACCCACAAAATCCCATACTGACCTCTCATGTAGGTACTGACTTTTGTACTTAGAGGTTTTGGACCTATGACTTAAACCCCAAGCTCCTCTCATATTATAGAGCTTCCCCTCCAAGTTTTGTTCAATGCCAACTAATTTTGCCTCCAATTTGCCCAAATCACCAACCTATCTTCCTATGAATCCACAACACTAACAAACAATACCAAAGCATAATATTCAATCATAACATAACAAGTAGTTTCATCACGTTAAACATGCACTCCATCAAAATAAGACAAACAAATCGATTTACAACATAGATCTTCATATAAAGCATGAGCAAGGATGATTTCTAATTAGTCTAGATCATATACATAGATTAACATGTAATTAAAGTTAGAAATGGTTTTATGGTGAAAAATCGATTTACAACATGTTAAATCCTATAATTCTGCCATATAAACATGTATAGTATAGTGAGAAGGTATAAACCACCCATCAGTTACCAAATTCAACCAATTTGAATATAGATCAAATTAGAACAGCGATGAAAAGCACTTTTAATCAACAATATTGATTATCTCTGGCCTCTAATCGAAAGGTCCAATCTCTAATCCACAATCTAGTTTGATTTAGAGAGAAATTTGGATGAATTAGGATGAATTTAGAGATCTAATTTGAAATGGGAGGAAAAAAAATTAACTTGGCTCTTCAACCCTCTATTTATAGCATTATCTGATTAGACTAATGGGCTCACTAATAGGCTTAATTAGTTACACATTAATTTTGGCCAGTAGCTTCAAAAACTTAAAACTGGCATAACTTTCTAATTGTAAGTTCGTTTTTCGATCATGACTATTTTACATAATAGAAAACCATCAACCTAACGCAATGGAATTAGTTTGGAACCCTAATTTGACTCCTATTAAAAGTTATACCTCTAACAAGATTTTCAGTGTCAAAATGGTCACCTAGAAAATAGGCAAAAATTATTGTTATGCAAACTGTCCCCAAGAGTCATATCCAAAAATTATTGAATCATACTATCCCATACATATAAAATAAAAATATTTTACAATCCTCTAATATGTAAAATATGGGTAGTTACAATAACAACCCTAGATTTTACTACACCTAATTCTAAGAAAAAATGAATTCTTCCCGCATTTTGTGAAGACAGTTCTATCTTGTCGTGTCTCTTATATATTAAGTAAAATTATATTAAAAACAGTATTTAAAAATCTTATTAAACCTTTAGTTTTATTTTTTAAAATTGCATGTTATTATTAACTAAACAAATCAACATAAAATTAATCTCTAATATCTACTACTAATAATGAAAGTTCAATGAAAATAATTTTCACCATACCTTTTTGAAATTCCAAAAATACCCTAAATGGCATCCATTTTTCAATCACTCATCAATGGAATATTATTACCAATTTTTAGTATGCACAACCATTCCCTACATGGTTACCCATTAATGGAACTGCATATCAACATGCAACCTCCACCACCACTAAGACAGCTTGAAACAAAGGCATATTTGATCATCAAAGGTTTTTCACTTATTATAATACATATAATAAAAACAACTTTATTATAATGAAATTGTCTTTCGATATTAATTATTTATTAAATAAAAAGTAAATATCATTATTTATTAGATGCATACAGATGCATGCATTTATACTAGTCCCACCAAATAATATATGTACTAAAAGAATAACGTTCAGATGCAATTTACTAGTCTAATCAAAATCTATAAACAGACCATTAAACTAATCTCTAATTAAATTCTAAAAAAATATGCAACATTTAAAAGAATTATTATCTCCATATAAATCAAGCAAAATAGGATTGTAGCGATGTAAGTTACTCCACCACAGTATAATGGTAAAACTATGTTCAAAGTGAAAAATTATGAATAAATTAGTTCTAATAAACTTTGGATAATAGATGGGTATGATAATACCTGAAAGAAGACATTAAGCGGTAGTGTGGCGATGAGGTAGGAGGCTCGATAGCTACAAGGCAATAGGAGGGATTGGAAGCTGTAATATTTTAGATTTACATTTTATTAGTTGTAGGAGGTTTGTCTTTTTAACACTCTCTCTAAAGGGAACATTAGAACGTTGGAATTTGGGTATGACTATCTAAACCTATGGAAATAGGTCCATGTGATTTGAACTTTTGCTTTACTATCTACCGTTCTTTGCTTTTCATTCACAAATTAGTGCAGCCCTTCCAGCCTTTTGCTCTCTAAATTACCATTCATGTGTTTATTTTTTCTTCATTTGCTAGGTTAACGTTTATTCAACCAGCGTAATAGGAAACTTATTCCATTAAAATGAGACGTTCCTTTCGCCAAAATATTTCATGAAGTAATTATGGTTTTAAGAACATAACGAGTGAGTTTATTGGAAACTTACTTAACCATATGCATATATTACTAAAAATAAAAAAAAGATACAAAATATGTTAAAAGCAACCGATCGCTAAAAAGTAGAGGCACATGTTCCGTCAACAAGGATGAGTACCCATTCAAAAATATTAAGCATCAAGTGTGTATGTTTATGTGTGTTTGTATACACATGCATGCATGCACATATACGGAACCAGGCAATAACCTCCTAAGTATACGCACCAACAAATGACATGATCGCGAAGCTCCTATCCTAATATGTATTATTATGGAAATTTATAATTTTTCTTGTGAACAATGGTACATTGCTCACTGGAAGTCGCACTTCTTGCACCTATGGAAATTATCTCCTTTAGCTTGTGACATAATATATGTTATATCATAATGTTTGCTCGGTTATATTCTACTTCTAAGCCATGTGAATTTTACCCTGTATTAAACTTCCCATGAATGTTGAACGTCAATTAACATATTGTATTTACTTTTGCATAATAATCCTCGACACATCAAATTGAAGAGTAATTCCATATTCCGAAGTATGAACAATATCCAAGAGGAGTGGTGACTCAAAACTAAAGGGTTAGGCCTATAAAGAGGCACCAATCGAAAGCTAATGCCAAGGTAAGGCTTCAAAGCTAAAGACGCTCTGCAAAACAATCATGATGAACGGTTCAAATGGCCTAGAGTATATCCAGGCCCGTGTAACACCCCTAATTTTAATTAACATTATTGAAGATATTTACTTAGATAAATTAAATAGAATAATGTGATGTATAATATGATAAGAAATTGAGATTTGATAATCAACAAGGTCGAGCCAAAATTATCTAACTAATTGGTTAATAAGATTTTTGTGACTTAAGAATAATAGACATACGAGAGGGTAATTTAGGAATAGAAAAACCCTTCATACCTTAAACCCTCCCTCGCCCCTATCATTTTCACTTTCACAAACATAAGCAACCAAAATAATATAAGGAGGCCATCCATTGCTAAGGGGGAAATCACGAAAAATGTAAAAGAGATTCAAGAGCAAAGTTAAGGAAATTAAAGCACTCGTCAAATCTCAACGCTATTATCAAAATCAAGGTGAATAACAATGAAACCATCTCACTTTTGCTTGTTTGATTTTTAATCCTATGGATCTTTGATTCGTTTACGTCGATATAATATGCCACGTTGATCTTATCATTATTTGGACAGAATAATGATTTATTGGAATTTTATGGAATTGTTTAAATGGTTTTTAAGGGTAAAACCTATGATTTTAATCTCCAAATGCTTTGATTTACTGATACGTTGTATAAAACATTATTTTGGAGATGATTTTTTAATTTCATAATCTTTGAAGTTTTATAGATTATTTTATGAATTTCCTAAGGCGGAAAAAGCTTAATTTCGGGTTCTAATTATTTAAAATAATAAAATATGGTTTTAAGCCTAAAATTTTTATATAACAAAGAGAAGTATATTCTAGAATTTATGTGAATTTTTGAGGTTTTTACAAGTAATTATGATTTATTATGAAATTATTATGCTAGATGAGCAGTTAAAAGGATAATTATTAAGGGTATTAATTAATTAGCTGTTATATGTTATGGAACTTGTAAAAGATACGCGACAGTATTTTCTTAGGAAATTGAAAAGGGTTTTTTCTGTCCAATATAGATTGGACAAAAGGTTAAGATTTGGTAAAAAGCGGTTTCTTTTATTAGAAATAAATAATTTTTCTTTATAATTACATTAATGTCATGCCGCCTATATCATCACCGAGCCTAAAGGAATAACGCCTTCATGGAACGAAGTGGGAAGTATAGGATAACTACTCGAGTGGTTATGGAGTAGCTCCAACCATTTTGAAGTGGACGATGGCTGCAACCCATGAATTGGGTCATTGCCTTCTTGCAGATTAACTAAGAGTTTAAAAGCCAAACATCGACGTCGACGATGTCACGTGTCTGCATCACTATTTTAATTGATGTCACATCTCATCTCCTCATTTTTTTTTCAAATTAAGGCAATAACGCTACCTATCATGTCTTAGACTCTATATAAAAAAGCGGTATAGTAGCCGAAGTAACTTAAGTGTAAAAGTTTTTTAATGTCATCGAGGGTCTTGGAGGTCAATGTGCATCAAGGTCGGCGACCTTATGTTTTGGTGTTGATGCCGCTTGGCCACGACATCGTACCTTATCTTTTTAATGTCGAAGAGGCTTATTTCTATGTTATTCAAAACTATTTTTAAAGGGGCGAAGATGCTTATGTTTTAGAGAGTTGATGACCGTATATCTTTGGCAGTTAGCCACATAATTTGTAAAGGTTTTAAGTTTTGGTCTTCGACCTTGGATAGAGGTCGACAAAGTATTAACGCATATTAAGTTTTTAATAAAGGCCGAGAGCCTTAAGCTTCTTAGTCGACACTATATTGTCATCGACACATATCTAAATTGACCTATTTAAAGCGGCACTCTTACATCTTTCTCAACATAAACATGACAATGCATAAAGTGTTTTTAAATGGCATAAGAATTTGGTAACTTAAAGAGATATATATTTCCTTGTATGAAATATGGATAAAGGGGATTAATCATATATCATTATGAAAATGTTTTCAAGAAATTTAATAATGGAAAATCCCAAGTTTTGAGCTAAATTTACCAAAAGGAATATTACTTAAGGTTAAGTAATTGTGAGACATGAAAGACTATGTATTGAACATAATTGAATGATGGATGTTATATGTTATTGTGTTTATTTGATCATCTATTATGCATGTTGTTATTATCATACTCACATCGTTTATGACCCATAATTGCATTTTATGGTGTTAAGGGACAGAATAACCAGTTAGGTTGACCCAACAGTGAATATAAACAAAATTAACTCCTGAATAAGTAGAATTGCATCTAAGATGTAACGACCGGCATTTTTGACCCTCGAAAATCGAGACCAATAAGTCCACTGTATTGCATGCCGAGCAATCGAATGCCGAAAAACCAGATTGTTAGGGAAAAAGAGAGAAGGAAGAAGATAAGAAGAAAACTAAGCAACACAGAATCTCATAGCGGAACAAATAATCTATGATATACATCAAATCTTTACACTAACTATTGTAATATGTGTATATACAAAACATCAATTAGAGTATACTAACCTATTTCAGCCTGGATAGTTATAACTGCATGTCCTCACAATCACTGATAAATACAACAACAAATACAGTGGAAAAATAACCATCTACGTGAATCGGTCTCATGGCCTCTAACTCATCTTTTGAAAAGCTTCCAACTAAAATCTATAAATATGCTCGAATTGACCCGACCATTATAATAAAATAACACCCAAGTCGGTCTAGAAAACCAGCATGAGAAAACAAACCTAATTGGATTTTAAAGTTATTGAAAACCTTAGAAAATCAAGAGTATCTTGTAAGATCACGCTGTAGATAAACACGGATGGGTTTTACCTTATGATAACCAAAACATTTCATATGAAATTCTCTGATATTATAATAGTGTTTAAGATACAAATACTTATTAAGGTTAGTCGAAATTGTTGCGTTAATAAAATTCCGGCATAATAGGTATACAACTAAAATAGTAAAGGAATTGTATTGGAGAATGGATTCCATACGATGCTTGGGCTACTGGGGTACCGTCGGTCACGGTGTATCTTTAGATAAAATAACACCGAGGACTTGCTTGGATCCCCTGCCAACATAGAACTGACCTACCCCTTACTGGATAGTATCGAATATGATCACTCCTCTGTTAATGGGCCTCAAAGCATACAAATGAGAGATAATAGCAACTCTAGATAGGGATGATCATACCCTACTTGGAAGTGACCCACTTAGCCCTGCTGCATCTCCTATGTTTTAGTCATTCCCGGTTGATGAGGCCTGAGGCTACATTTTACCTTTTATATAGCACTTCCTACTTGGAATGCTAACAATACCTTCCACACAACAAAGCAATACCAACAATCATCCATACAAGTTCGTTTTGGGACTGAACGAAACATTTGAGAGCTCCATCTCCAATTCTATCATCTTTAAGATGTCTTCACTTCGAAACTCATTCATTGGATCGAAGTGTTTTTTGGATAATATACCCGATCCCTATATCTTCGAAACAACGTTCGATAATTTCCGGTAAACTCAACCCCGGTTCTTTAGAAAATAAACAGTAAAAGATAAGATCGGAGATCATCTCCTAACCGTTAGTGAATGAAATTCCTTATCATTATCCTAGAAGAACAAAACGAGATTTATACGCATAATACATCATCATCAGAGATGACTGTGCCATGTAACTCATGTATTTATTGTAGATATTTGCAAAGTTACGTTTGGGACAAAATTCGATAATCGGTTGTTCAACCATCGAATAACAATCATCCAATCATGGATTTAATTCTATAAGGAAAACCGATATTGGTTGAGCACACAAGGAATCATTTGCCTCCTTAATAAAACCCACTTTGTAAATTACATGTATAAGAATACTTTTACAAAGATAAATCCGTAAATCCCTATATTTTCAATAGTTAGAAAATATCCATATACTTATCTCAACGGTATAAGTATATTCATAAAATTGAGAAGGATTTTCTTTTTATTCGATTCAAAAATTCATTTATAAAACTCCTAATAATTCTCCAAACCTTTTATAAACCATTTTATAATCTCCTGGATCCATTTATAAAACATCTTTTATACATTTCAATCATTTATAAATTCATTTTGTACATTTCTAAAAATCATTTATAAATACTTTATAAATCCATAAACACTTTATAAAACTCCCTTTACAAGCTTATAAATTCATTCCCTAAAAACTGGCTTTTAAAAATCTAACCATTATTAAAACCCTCACTTTATAAATAATCTTCCCTTAGGTCTCAAACCATTTTATAACTTCCCTCGTAAAATCCAAGTCCATTTATAAAATTCAACTTATGATTCTCGAACACATTTATGAATAAGTAAGGATCGTTTACTTCTAAAACAGTGTTATATTAAAATAATTATTAAAATTATACATCATGAATAATAGATAATTATTAACCTTAAACATCATAAAATAATAATTAATTATTTTAGAAATAATAATAATCAATCTTTACCCTTATTATAAATAATACTATTTTATTTTTAAAACCTTATAACTATATCCTTATTATTGATTTCACACGATAATTATCCTTAAATAATTACTTTTTCAAGATATTAACATTTTGATAAATACTTTAGAACAATATTAACCATAAGCAAATAACTTTTGAAACAGTAATAACATAATTAATAGCTTTAAAACAATACTAATATAATTAAATAGCTTTAAAACAATATCACTGTAATCAAATAACTTCAAAACAATATAAATATAATTAAATAATAATATTAATAAACAAAATATTTCCGAAACCCAATTTTGGATTTAAAAATCATTTTCTGTCTTGAACATCAATTCCAATTCAATGGCAATTTATAGTATTTCGAAATACCAATTTATTACCAATAGCTACCCAATGCTTAACCAATATCGATATTGATTTTCTATCACTATTAAGTTTTAGTTTCTCAAACATATAACAATGTTATAATCATAATGTTCATAATCCGGTTCATTTTTCAATAATCCATATAAAGAAATATTATTGAAATAATTCAACAATAACGAGGAATCTCGTTGGATCCCTCTAACCTATCCTCTACATCATAACTAATACATACATACATACATACATACATACATACATACATACATACATACATACATATATATATATATATATATATATATATAATCAACAGTTGAGAGGAATCTTGTTAGATCTCTCTGACCTATTTTTCCTGCATTGCAACTATTATATAATCATATAATATAAATCAATCCCTTCGAGGCGAGATTCGTATACCAATGGTCGTCCACTCTTATACGGGAACATAATAGGGTTTCATCTGCTCCAATAGGCGAGAAAATATCCAAACCAACTAATAAATATAGTAAATCATCCAAATAATCATTTAATTATATTTATCAATTATATATCGTACTAGTTAACCAAGAAGGTGAGTTTAACTCACCGAAATTTTCTATCATCCTCGAGGCATTGAGGTTTGGAAATAAAATCAAACGACGTCCGATTTTAGTCCAAATTTCAACTATCTCCAAATCCAACCAAACTAACCCCATCATGAATATGTCGAAGACACGAGTCCAATGCAAAAAAGGGCATTCGAATCTGACCTCATGTGAGCGAGATACGAAATTTTTATATTATCGATAAATTTCAATTTATGATTAAATAACTTTATAATAATTACAAGTTTACTCCTCTATTACCTTTCATCTTCTTCCCCCAAATCAAATGTGCATAGGATCACATCAAACCCAATAGGCCGTGCGTGAATCTCCATTGACACGGAGCTACAAACATCCGTTTCGCGAGCCGTCTTCGCCTACGAACTTCTCTACTCGAACCGCACCCGCTCAAACCAAAATCCACGCCCAAAGGCCACCCTCCCCACGTGCGACTTGCCGATATCCCCTATGTCTACGCACTGTTCATGCGATATAAAACATCATCGAGCATCGATAAAATCTGTGCCTAGGTGAAAATTTTGTCTTCGAATCCAAATCCAAAGTTTGTTCTGTGAATTGATGACCAAACGATCCACAAAAGCCAACCCTAGCTGCTGCCCATGAACGACCTCCCCCCCAAACCCTGATCGAACACCACTAAAGAAAGACCAAATGAAAATAATCACCATATGAATTCGAATTTTTTTCTTCATGATTTATTGTTGAGTATATGTTCGGTTATGAGTTTTTAAACTTTGAATTCAAAGAGGAATTTTAATGATCAAACAATGCTTATATAGAGCAGGGAGGTATGGGTCTAAAAAGATGGGGTATGGGCCGATGGTAAGGCAGCAGTGGTGGATACGTATGCATACATATATATATATATAATTTTGATTTTTAATATATACAACAAAATATACCCGAAAATTTCGAACCCCCAATGAGGCGTGTCGCCTGGCGTTTTATATGTTATACCCCTATTCTGAATGCAATGGTACTTATTTTAAGACCTAATTAGATCCTATGCAGAAGATAGATTTTTAGACCCAGTTATTATATTAAATTTCCGATATCATTTTCAACACGTTTCGAATATTCGTACGACCAAAATAATTCGTCTGATCGCCTTGAAATTCAACGGTATACTATAATTCACTATTGCACATCCAATGAAATAGTGCCTCGGAAGACTATTTTTATATGTTAATTAAAACGAATTATTTTAAAAAAAATCAAATTAATCACTTTTAAATCTACATTAAAAGTTTTTTATCTTAATTCTTTATAAATAGAATTTAAATAAGCTTTGAAATCATTTTTATCAAACTTAAGACCCAAGATTCAATTATTCAAACAATAAAAATTATTAAATTCAACAATTTAATTATCAATTAAATTGCTATATTTGAAACTCAAGTTATTTAACTTATAAAATTAACTTTTCAATATTTAAAAACAATTAAATATTGTAAATCAATTTACTAAAATTCCGGGTCATTATAATTTTTCCCCTAAAAAGAATTTCGTCCCCAAAATTACCAAGGTAAGAAAAATTCCCTAGCCCATTAACTTTTAAAAACTAATTAGTTGAAACAGATTACCATATTCTTTTAAGCCTTTAAATTTTCCCAAAAATCCACTCATTGGAACCTTGTTATTACTTTTGCTAGGTTTTCAAACTCATTCATAGATTCCAACTACTATTATCTATTCATCATTTCAGATTATAACCCAAAATAAAAAAAAAATTAATTATTAAAATTTGTTCGGAATTTCTCCAGAATTTTCTAACGCCTAAAATTTACGAAAAGTTTGCCATCGTCTCTTTTATGAGGCAACATCACAACAACTACTAATCGCCCCTCTGGGCCCAATTCAACAAAAGAAAACAAAAGCCAAGTGGCTCAATCATAAAATCATCATACCAAGTAACAATTTAAACGTGTACCTTTGTATGAAACAACCAAATTTCGCATATAAAACCAAAAGCATCAACTAGCAATTACTTTTATATACATGCATCTTATTTACCAATGATATCCAAACATATAGTTTATAATCATATTATTATGCATTTTCAATTGTCTGCCTTTACTTTACTAAAGCCCATATAATGTACATATATCATTCGTATACAATATCAAATATGATCGCTCGCTAAATCATACAATCTCACTTTCGAACTAGTATCGTTCACATGACCACTCTAGTGCAGACTTAGATTTATCTTTCTGATCAGAAATCGTTATTCTTCTTGCATAGCCATGTACTATGACATAGAATTCAGACTCAATCAAACATTCATATTCAGTGTTCACCGTCGAGAATCGAGTGAAAAATCCAAACTCAGATCAATGTAAATCATCTCAAAACTATGTACTCGAATCTGGATCAAACCGTTAGCGAATAGAATAATATACGTTCAGTTGATTTCTTAGCTATTCCAAATTCGTTTTATTCACATTCATTTCATTACTTAGTATATTCTTTCAATACTAACTTCAATTAAGAACCATTCCATCAAATTTTTACGTTTAACAACATTTTACTTCATACTAAATTCATTTATGACTTATTTCACAAATTTTACCCAAGTTTATACACATTGCATTCAATTCATGGCATGTTTACTAAAATTTCACAACTTAAGTCCTTATCCATTTCTAACCAAATTCAATTTTTATTAACAAAGATTCCAAACCATATCCAATTCACTAATTAATTTAATTAGCTCCTTTATTAACTCATTTCAAATCTAAATCAATTTTATTTCAAAAACTCATTTAACTTAATTAGATTGAATTTCTTTCCAAAATTCATTTTATTTCACTTAAGTTCATTTCAATTTTTCCTTTTTTAACATTTATATTCAACAATTTAAAACATTGTTTTAACTTACTAATTCTCAAAAATTTTAAGTTATCGAACTTATTTTCTCATATTTAAAAAAATAAATAAATGAGAGTTACCTTGTTCTTATTTATTTTAAATCATTTTAAAATCATATATATACATAATTTCCTAGGTATATCAGATCATTCTTTTGAATTTTAAAATCAAAACTAGTTTTACCAAAACAAAACTCTAATGATAGCAATTCATGACTTAGAAACTTGAAATTGAACATTGATGATGTTGGACTCATCATCGAAATTATTTTTCAGTGACCAAAGTGAGTTCAGTGCTTTTTATTTCTTTTACATTCCATTTTAAAATATTTCCATCCAAACATTTTCCAAATAATACTATATTATTTTCCAAAACTTTGAAAGATCATTTCCGAATTTAATGGGATTTAAATTCTCAAATCCCAGTTTTTAAATTCTTTTTAATCAATAAATTGCCTTTATAAATCATATTTATATAATTTCACTTTGGCTATACAAACCATTTTCTTAATTAATTATCTTATTTGCATTATAATAACAACAACTTTTATTCGAACACAATAACAAACAAAAATGATAATAACCAAACATTGTCATTTTTTAACAACCAAGCACACCATATATATCATAATAATTTTTGAAAAATTATTCTTTTATATATAAAATATAATAAGGTAAAATTATTTCATTTACCCAATTTCAAAACAATACCATGTCGAACTGCTCTATTCAAGTGTTTAGAGATCCCTATCAATAACATTAATTACTCGTATTGAACAGAATCCATAAGCCACCCAATAGAACAACCAACATAATATAAAACATTTTATATCACTAAAAAATACGTGCTTATATATATACACTCAAACACATTAGGGTTCTACCACCCTATCTCTAATGAGTACCTCACCAAAGCAATGGTTCTCGCTTAACCTTCAGCTCTGATACCAAATGTAACGATTGGTGTTTTCGACCCTCGAAGATCGACACTAATACATTCACTGTATTGCGTACTTAGCAATCGAATGCTGGAAAACTCGATTGTTAGGGAAAAAGAAAGAAGGAAGAAGATAAAAGGAAAACTAAACAACATAGAATCACACAGCAGAACAAATGATTTATAATATACATCAAATCTTTACACAAACAACTGTAATATGTGTATATACAAAACATCAATCAGAGTATACTTACCTACTTCAGCCTAGACAGTTATAACAGTCTGTCCTCACAATTATTGATAAATACAATAATGAATACAGTGGAAAAATAACCATCTACATGAATAGGCCTTGGGGCTTCCAAATCGTCTTTTGAAGCTCCAAAGCTTCCAACTAAAATATGTAAATATGCTCGGTCTGATCCGAACATTGTAGTAAAATAACACCGAAGTCAATTTAGAAAACCAGCATGACAAAACACACCCAATTGGGTTTTAAAATTATAAAAAACCTTTTAAAATCAAGAGTACCTTGTATGACCACGCCGCACATAACCACAGACGGTTTTTTACCTTACGATAACCAAAACATTTCATATAAATTCCCAAATATTATAATAGTGTCAAAGATTCAAATACTTATTAATCTAAGCCAAAATTTTCATATTAGTTAAATTCTGGCATAATAGGTATACAATTAAAACCATAAAGGGATCATATTGGAGAATGGATTCCATACAATGACTAGGTTACTGAAGCATTGCCCGTCACGGTGCATCTCTAGATAAAATAACACTAAGCACCTCGCCTGGATCACCTGCCAACATAGAACTGGCCTACTCCTTACTAGATAGTACCGAATATGATCACCCCTTCGTTAATGGGACCCGAAGTATACAAATGAGATATAATAGCGACTCTAAATAGGGATGATCATACCCTAATTGGGAGTGACCCACTAAGCCCTGCTGCATCTCCCTTATGTTAGTCATTCCCGGTTAATGAAGCTTGAGGCTACGTTTTACCTTTTATCTAGCACTTTCCACTTGGAATGCTAACACCGCTCTCTAGGTAACAATGCAATACCAGCATTCATCCATACAATTTTGTTCTTGGCTAATGAAACAATTGAGAGCTCCATCTCCAATTCCATCATCTTCAAGATGTCTTCACGTCAAAACATATTTATTGGTCGAAGTGGTTTTCAGATAACATACCCGATTCCGGTCTGTTCGAAACAACGTTCGATAATTTTCGGTAAACTGAACCCCAATTCTTTAGGAAATAAACAGTTAAAGATAAGATCGAAGATCACCTCCACACCGTTTATGGATGGATTTCCTTATCGTTGTTTTAGAAGAACAAAATAAGATTTATAGGCATAGTACAACATCATTGGAGATGATTATGCCATATAACTTTCGTGTTTCTCCCAGATATTTCCAAAGTTACATTTGGGTCCAAATTCAATAGTCAGTTTTTTAACTATCGAATAACAATCGTCCAATTAGGAATTTAATTCTATAGGGAAAACCAAGATTGATTAAGCACATAAGCAATCACTGTCCTCCTTTTATAAATAAAACCCACTTTGTAAATTACTTGTGTAAGAATACTTTCACAAAGATATATCTGAAATCCCTATATTTTCAATACCTTAGAAAATATCCATATACTTATCTCAACGGTATAAGTATATCCACAAAATTGAGAAATGTTTTCTTTTTATTTGATTTATAAATCATTCATAAAAGTCCTTATAATTCTCTAAAATCTTTTATAAACAATTTTATAATCTCTTGGAACTATTTATAAAACTTATTTTATACATTTCAATCATTTATAAATTCTTTTTATACATTTCCAAAACTTATTTACAAATCCTTTATAAATCCATAAAACCCTTTATAAAACTCCTTTCATAAACATATAAACCCATTCCTTAAAAACTTGTTTATAGATATCTAATCATTATTAAAACTCTTTCACCATGTAAATAATCTTCCCTTACGTCTCAAACCATTTTATATCTTCCCTTATAAAGTCCAAGTCCATTTATAAAATTCAACTTATGAGTCTTGAACACATTTATGAACAAGTAAGGATCATTTACTTCTAATTAGTATTATATAAAAATAATTATTAAAATTAAACATTATGAATAAGTATATAATTATTATTTACCTTAAACATCTTAAAATAATAATTAATCATTTCATAAATAATAACAATTACTCTTTACCTTTATTATAAATAATATTATTTTATTTTCAAAACCTTATCAATATATCCTTATTATTAATTTCAAACCATAGTTATCCTTATATTATTACTTTTTCAAGATATTAACATTTTGATAAATACTTTAAAACAACATTAACTACAAGCATATAACTTTTAAAACAATAATAACATAATTAAATAACTTTAAAACAATATTAATATAATTAAATAATTTAAAAATAATATTAATACAGATAGATAATATTTAAAACAAAATATCTCTAAAACTCAATTTTGGATTTAGAAATCATTTTCTATCTCGAAAACCAATTCCAATATAATGGCAATCTATAATAAAACAATAATTTAAGCTAATAGCTACCCAAAGCCTAACCAATATCGATATTGATTTTTCTATCACTATTAGGTTTTAGTTCAAACATATAACAATGTTATAACCATATTGTCCACAATCAGGTTCATTTTTCAAGAATCCATATAAATATTATTGAAACAATTCAACAATAGCAAGGAATCCCGTTGGATCCATCCAACCAATCCCCCTACCATCACAACTTATATATATATATATATTAGTATATATGTGTGTGTATATATATATATAATCATCAGTTGTGAGGAATCTTGTTGGATCTCTCCGACCTATTTTTCCTGCATTGCAACTGTTATATAATCATATAATATAAATCAATCCCTTCGAGGCGGGATTCGTATACCAAGGGTCATCCAATGTTCTATGGGAACGAAAAAGAGTCTCATCCGCTCCAATAGGCGAGAATATATTCAAACCAACTAATAAGTATAGTAAATCATTCAAATAATCATTCAACAATTTTTATCAATTATATATCATACTAGTTAACTAAGAAGGTGACTTTAACTTACTGAGATTTTCTATCATCCTCGAAGCATTCAGGTTTGGAACTATAATCGAACAACGTCCGATTTTAGTCCAAACTTCAACTATCTCCAAATCCAACCAAACTAAACCCATCATGAATATCTCGAAGACACGAGTCCAACGCAAAAAACTACGTTCAAATCTGACCTCATACGAGCGAGATATGAAATTTATAATTTATCGAAAAATTTCAATTTATAATTAAATAACTTTATAATAATTACAAGTTTACCACACCCGCTCAAACCAAAATCGACGCCCGAAGGCTACCCTCCCTATGTGCGGCCTGTTATTATGCGCTACGTCCATGCACTATTCACGCGACCAAAAACATCATTGAGCATCGAGAAAATCCACGCCTAGGTGAAAAAATTGTCACCGAACCCAAATCCAAGGTCCATTCTACGAATCGATAACCACCATAAAAGCTAACCCTAGCCTCTATGCATGAAAGGCCTCCCACCAAACCCTAATCGAACACCACCATAGCAAGCCCAGACGAAGATAATCACCATACGAATTAAATTTTTTTTCATCATGATTTATAGTTGAGTATATATTTGGTTATGAATTTTTAAACTTTGAATTCAAAGAGGAAAAGAAAATTTTGATGATTGGACAATTTTTATATAGAGTGGGGTGGTATGGGAGAGGTATGGGTCAGAAAAGATGGGGTATGGGATGATGGTAAGGCAGCAATGGTGGGTATGTATGCATATATATTATTAATTTATTTTTTAAAATATTCAACAAAACATACCTGAAAATCTCGAACTCCAAACAAGGCATGCCGCCTGACATTCTATAAGTTATACCCTATTTAAAGCGCAATAGAAATTGTTTCGAGACCTAATTCGATCGTATGCAGAAGATAGGATTTTAGATCCAGTTATTATATAAAATTTTCGATATCAACTTCAATGCGTTTCGAATTCGTACGACCAAGCAATTCGTCGGATTGACATTCGACTACATACTATAATTCACTATTATGGATCTAATGAAACTGGTTTCGTCGAAATCCGAGACAGTGCCCCGGAAGGCTATTTTTATATGTTAATTAAAACGAATTATTAACAAAAATCAAATTAATCACTTTTAAACCTATATTAAAAAAATTATTATCTTCATTCTTACTAAATATAATTTAAATAGGCTTTGAAGTCATTTTTAACCAACTTAAAACCTAAGGTTCAATTATTCAAACAATTAAAATTATTAAATTCAACAATTTAATTATCAATTAAATTGCTATATTTGGAACTAGAGCTATTTAAATTAAAAAAAATTTAACTTTTCAATATTTAAAAACGGTTAAATTTCTAAATATCAAATTTACTAAAATTTTGGATCGTTAAACATGAGATCGGGTAGATCAGAAGTATAAGATGCCCAGAACAGACCAAAAGGTTAGTGATTCAAACAGGTTATTGGAAGGGTCTAATAGGTTCATTGTCATCCCATAAAACCTACGTCATGAGAAATGTTATTAGAAGGGTCCAATAGGTTCCTAGTGATCCCATGAAAACTATGTTCAGATGAAGTTATCGATAGAAATCAATAGATTCATAGTAATCGCATGAAAATTATGTTCGGATGATGTTATAGATAGAAATCAATAGATTCATAGTGATCCCATGAAAACTATAATCTGAGAGATGTTATTGGAGAATTCAGTAGGTTCATAGTAAGCCTATGAAAACTATGATTGGAAGGTTATTAGTAGAAACTTATAGGTTCTTAGTGATCTCATGAAAACTATGAAGTTGGACAGGTTATCCCTAAGAAGTGAGACAGGTTATTAGTCGGCCCATGAAAACTAATAGGTTCATAGTGGCCTTAGAAAAACTACAAATTTGATAAATAGTCAAATAAATTGGGATGGGTAATCTAGGGTATATTGTATTTTTTGCATATTATCATATATTATTATGTTTTAACCATTGTGGAAGTTGGAGCACGACATATGGCTAATGTATTTTGGCTAAGATACTATTGAGGGGAAACCTATTCCACTTAGTGGCGTAGTCTCACTAGATATTTATTTTGTTTGAGATGGTATGTTATTATTCATATTAGAATTTTTGTCTAACTCGATGTTTATGTTTTCCCCTTAAACTGTTGGTTGCTCAAAACTAATTTGAGTAGGTTGAGTGTAAGGGTTTTTTAGGTTTCCTAGTAGGATGAATAAGCTTTCGGAGATGTGGGGAAGGTAATTTAGCTATGTAGGGGTTCTATTCTAATCTGCTATGTTATTTAACTTTGTTTGTATAGATGTAATGGCAAGTTACGTAATTGCCAAATATATGATTCTGATCATCCAAGGGGGCATCTTCATATGTCGCTCTTGGAGTATTTTGTAATAATTATAATTTCTCTAAATGTGAGTTTACGAATGGGATTATGTGACGAATATGAAATATCATTTGCAAGATGAGATGTGAAATTTATTATTAAATCATGTTGAAAATTTTTCATACTCATGTGCTTCTGATTATTGATACGATTAAAATAGCCGTGTTTTTTCATCGAAAATTAATAGTATGGATGACTGCAGCATTCATAGCAGTTTGTTTTAGGCCTCAGAATGGGGGATGTTACAAGTTAGTATCAGAGCACGGTATTATGGTTAAAAGAATTAAATCAAAAGAGTTGTTGAAAACATAATCCTAATGAATCAGAGAATAAGATTGGGGTTTGTGATAACACTATAATGACGAACTTGCATGTGACGCCCCACCTCTATACCCACGCTAGCCAAGAACATTACGGTGAATGCTATCGACTAGCACGGAGAATAAGGCTGTTGAGGAGTGACCATCCGTGTAATTGCTTTGCGCGAGCATCGATATGTCAGATAGTATAACATGCATTTATTTATCAAGAGGGGAATCCGACATACCGACACAAACTCAAAACTACTACACAATGGCTATAATATCTTCAGAAACAAATATAGAAATAAACATAACATAAATCAGTCACAGACAATTCATATCACAAAGGCGGAAATAGATATGAATATTACACTAGGAAGTGTACATCAGAGTAGTGGTCTAAAAAGATCCACAATATCACAAAAGAATAGTTACAAGAACTACACAAAAGAATAAGTATACATTATGGTGTCTATATCTCAAATGTATACAACAAAAACTACTAATCTAAGTAGTTAACCAAAAGTCAAGGAGGTAATCCCGGATGTAAAGTCAAGCAGAAGCACCTGTAACATCTCGGTCCGACCCGAGTATTATTTAATAAGAATATAATAAACGGATCAGTCTAACTATAAATACCAGATGAAACGATATAGAATAAGAGATATGACTAAACACATAATAATCACCATGCCAAGCTGTGATATATATAAGTAATTGAAAATTAATAAGAGATTAATCAATATCACCAAATCTACACAAGAATCAAAGAAATGTCATACTCCTTATTTCGTTCACCAAACCATAAATATTGACGATTATATCAATGTCAATCACAAAAGTCAATGACACACAAATTCACCAATGCACAAATATTGATAAAACTTATCAATGGAAATCATGAAAATTGGTGAAACACACATTCTAGAAATCATCTCAAGAAATCCAGTCAATTACACACGAATTCACATATGCACAAAAATTGATAAATCATATCAATAGAAATCACAAAAATAGGTGAAGAAGAAATTCCAGAATTCGACACACGAAATCCTGAAATCACAAAAATAAGGGGGGAGGCCTATCACACGAACGGGAGCATTAATGCTCACCAACATATGCATCACACGAACGAGAAGCTATCTCATGGTAGCTAGCCATTAATTTTTGACACACGAACGGCCCGAAGGCTATGGGGAGCTACCCCACCAATTTGAGTCGAAACTCCATAAAACGGGGTTTAGTCTCCCTCGCAGACAAAGAGACATCGCACATTGCTAGTCTAAACCACAAAGATGATCGCCATGATCAACGAGAAGTGTCAATTACACTAAGCTAGTAAATATATGAGTTTAGCTTCATGTCCCATAACCACTTGCTTAACTTAAATATTTACGAACAAACTGTAGATCTCCACTATAAAATTGTCACAAGAGATTCAATCGAACAAGTCCAAGAATTAACCGACGAAGTAAACGCAAGCGTTTCATACTACTCGTTTTACTAAGTCGTTTAATTAGATTTCTCATACGAGTGAGGTAGAGGTTTGTATATACTAATAGATTGGAAAACGGTTTAAGAAACGAGCTTTGTACTAAAATAGTGTTGAAATCATTTGAAAAAGAGTTTTGATATTTACTACTAGTATTCAAAACCTTTATATTTTTAAAGTGACAAATCACGAAGAAGATTGTAGGAACAATCAATCACAAAAATTCACACATGAAGATGTGAATAAAAATCCAACGAAACCGATAAAGAAATCCATCGAAATGGATATTCAAAATCCCTAAAAAAGAGTCATCAAAGTCATAATAAATGATAACAACAAATAGGAAACAACACGAATCGATTAAAGTTAGAAATTCAAGCAACTAGGCGAAATTGCATCAGGTGGTCGGCCGGCTACAGAGCTCGGTCAACCGGACCAAAAACAGAAATGCTCGGGGTAGCAGGTCGGTCGGTCGAACCCTGTAGTCGGTCGACCGAACCTGAGACAGAGGAGTGCTTACGCACTCTGGAAGCAGGTCGGTCGACCGGCCACAGGGGTCGGTCGGCCGAACCTCTTCCTAGTCCCCTCCTAGCCCATCGAATACAATGGCCAATCACAAAAATTTGCAACCACTCGAGCATCGGCACTAAGGATTTATGCCAATCGACTACCCAGCCCTATGAGCTCCTCGTTGCATCACCAAAAACACATTTGAACATCAAAGCCATGATTTTTAAAGAATTGAACCCAAAACACCAAAAATTAGAATATTCACCAAATCAATCCAAACCAAAAGCCAATGCACACGAATAAGTGTTAGGAATTCATACCTAACATTCGAGGATAATTATAAGCATAGATGTGAGATAAAAATCTCACCTTTGAACCCAAGCAATTGAAGAAGAAGCTTGAAAGCAAAAAGGGGAATCAACCACTCTTCAAATCCAACTCAAGAAGCTTGATTCTAAGCTAAAAAGAGAAACATTTCCCAAATTAGGTATAGGAATTTTCTGAAATCAAAGAGAGAAAGAGTTGGAGAAGAAGAAGAGAAGCTTACCAATGGGTTCTTCTATTAGTTTGGAGCTAGAGTTTGATTTGCATAAGAAAACTAGGGTTTTGGAGTTTTAATTTCCCATCTCTCCCACCATTGATGCTTTAGAACTGAAAAGAGGAGAAAGTGAGGGTGAATGGGGAGGAGTGGCTCAGATTTGAGTATAAGTTAAACATAGGGCTGAACCCAAACCCAAACCCAAAGTGGAAAAGTAGCAAAAATCAACTTACTCCAAACATATCGAAGCTTATACTCAAAAAGGTCGCAAACGGCATTTTAAACTCAATGGGAGTGGTCCCGAGTCCTAATTCGACCGTATGCAAAAAGTAACTTTTCGGACTAAATTCCGAGTATCGATAAAATATTTAAATATAAAATCGACAAATATGCGGGTTGTTACAGACTCCCCTCCTTAAAGAAATTGCGTCCTCACAATATTTAAGAAGAAAATATATAGTAACAACCATAAAAGCATATTCAACACAAAAGAAATTTGAAATAAGAAATTCACCTCAAAGAGCATGGGAAAGTAAGTCCGGATGTGATCGCTCGATGAACTCTCTAGACTCCCAAGAACAATCCTTAGGATTTGAAGACCATTGAACTTTCACAAGCGGAACATCTTTATTTCGAAGTCGTTTGACCTCCGAAGAAATAATTCGAATAGGATGCTGCTCATAAGTTAAATTAGGCGAAATTTCAATTTCTTCCACAACACCGGGCTCAAGAATAGAATCGGAATCTCGAAGGCACTTCCGTAATTGAGAAACGTGAAACACGTCATGCGTGGCAGAAAAATGAGCCGGTAATGATAGGCGATAAGCCATGGAACCAATACGTTCAATGATAGGAAATGGCCCAATATATCGAGGCGCTAACTTTCCCGATCGACTAAAACGTACAACACCCTTCATAGGTGAAACACGAATGAACACAAGATCTCCCACAGAAAATTCTAACTTCCTTCTCCGGTTATCGGCATAGGATTTTTGTCTGCTCTAGGCTTCTTTCATCCTATGACGAATAAGATCAATCTTTTCTGTGGAATCACGAATAAAATCTGGACCTAAAATCAGCTTCTCACCGGCCTCAAGCCAACAAGAAGGAGATCGGCATGGCCTTCCATAGAGTGCCTCGAAAGGTGCCATACCAATACTAGATTGGAAGCTATTATTATAGGAAAATTCAACAAGAGGAATATGATCTTCCCAGCTTCCACCAAAATCAAGAACACATGCACGAAGAAGATCTTCAAGAGTTTGATTCACACGCTCGGTTTGTCCATCGGACCGGGGATGATAAGCGGTGCTAAAATTAAGCTTCATTCCTAAAGCTTTTTGAAGACTCTTCCAAAATCCACTAGTAAACAATGGATCACGGTCGCTAACAATAGAAGTAGGAACTCCATGCAATTTAACAATTTCTTTGATAAAAAGTTTGGCCAAAAGAGGAACGGTTCAGTTTGACCGAACGGGAATAAAATGGGCAGATTTAGTAAGCCTATCAACAATCACCCATAAGCTATCATGACCCGAACGAGAACGGGGAAGGCCATCTATAAAATCCATGGAAATTTGGTCCCACTTCCAAATTGGAATTTCTAAAGGTTTCAATAACCCACTGGGCCTTTGATGCTCGGCCTTAACGAGTTGGCAAGTCATGCAACGCTTAAGGAAGTTAGCGATGTCAAGTTTCATTCCCTCCCAATAATAAAGTCGCTTCATATCCGCGTACATTTTACTACTACTAGGATGAATGGTAAATTTAGAACGATGGGAATCTTCTAAAATATCTTTACGAAGATCACTAATATTTGGTACGATAAGTCTACCAAATTTCCAAATGCCGCCACGAGAATCGATATCAAAGTCTTTCAAACCATCAATATCAATCTTATCCTTAATATTTTGGCCAAGAAGAGCTAATTCAGGATCTAGCCCTTGAGCTTCAAGAATGTGGTCCAAAAGAGAAGGATGAGCCTCAAGGCTACATAAAAAAAGAGATGAGCATAAATCGGAAACACGATCTCGAATTTCGCAAGTGGATAAAATTTCGAGATCGTTCCATTCTAATATCATCATAGTAACAACAGCTTGTTGTTTACGGCTAAGAGCATCGGCGACACGATTACCCTTACAGGGGGTATAAAGAATATCAAGATCATATGGTGCAAGAAATTCGAGCCAACGCTGTTGACGCAAATTAAGTTCCTTTTGAGAGAATAAATACTTCAAGGATTTATGATCGGTATAAAGAACAAATTTCTCTCCTAAAAGATAATGACGCCAAATCCGAAGAGCAAAAACAATAGCCACGAGCTCTAAATCATGAGTGACATATCTAGTCTCAGCAGGCTTTAATTGCCTAGAAGCATAAGCAATAACACGTTCTTTTTGCATAAGAACGACACCCAAACCAACATGACTAGCATCGGTATAAACAACGAAATCTTGATTCCCCTCGGGAATAACAAGAATAGGAGCATCAGAAAGAAGTTCCTTAAGTTTCTGAAAAGAAGTTTCACATTTGTCCGACCAAATGTATTTAACACCTTTCTTCGTTAAGCTAGTGAGAGGCACGGTAATCTTAGAAAAGTCTTTGATAAAATGGCGGTAATAACCTGCCAATCCAAGAAAACTACGAATCTCTGTCACACTCTCCTGTCTCTTCCAATCTTGAATCGCTTCAATCTTTGAAGGATCCACGGAAATTCCGGATACGGAAATAATATGACCGAGAAACTTCACACGAGATTGCCAAAAATGGCATTTAGAAAACTTAGTCTTTAATTGATTACTCCTAAGAGTTTCCAACACAATCCGAAGGTGTTTTTCATGCTCCTCCTCGGTTTTAGAATACACAAGAATATCATCAATAAAGATGAGGACAAACCGGTCGAGGAAGTCTTTGAAAACTCTATTCATAAGGTCAAAGAAATAAGCCGGAGCATTCATTAGACCAAATGGCATAACAAGTCATTCATAAGATCCATAATGAGTACGGAACGATGTCAAAGGAATGCTATCCTCTGCAATACGAAGCTGATGAAATCCAGTAGCTAAGTCTAATTGTGAAAAGACTCTAGCACCACTAAGTTGATCGAATAGATCATCAATCCGAGGTAAATGATATTTATTTTTGATAGTAAGATCATTAAGCTTGCGGTAGTCAACGCAAAGTCTAAGTGTTCCATCAGATTTCTTCACAAAAATAGCTGAAGCTCCCCAAGGCGAGGAACTAGAGCGGATAAATTGCTTCGTCTCCAAATCGGATAATTGTTTCTACATCTCCTCTTTTTCTTTATTGGACATACGATAAGGAGGGCGAGTGATAGGTTGAGCTCTAGGAATGAGATTAATTCTGAACCCAATTGCTCGCTTAGGTGGTAATCCTAAAACGGGCTCAAATATGTCGAAAAATTCACGAATGACATGAATAAGAGAAATAATATCACCCTCATCATCATCATCGTCATCACGAGGGTTTAAAGAATATAAAGATGTAAGCAAAGCAGAATCCGAATCTTTAAGAATAACAGAAACCTGATTAACAGATTGAGGATGTCGAAGATAAATAGTCCGCTCAGGACATAGGATATGAGCTTCATAACGGTTAAGCCAATCCATTCCCAAAATCATTCCAAAGCCTAAATAACGCATGACATGCAAATCGGCTAGGAAAGGAAAATCACACAAGATAATCTCGACATCTTTACACAATAAACTGATTGTTGCGAATCCACCAACCGGATTCGCAATTCTCAAAGAAGTCATTAAACACAAAACATCCAAAGAAAAAGTATCAACAAGTTATTTTGATATAAAAGAATGGGACGCACCCGTATCAAAAAGAACTCGAATAGGTTGATCACGAAATATAATAATGCCATCAAGGATAGAATGAGAAATACCTTGACCACGAGATGTGTTGCCAGGGGCTTGAGCAACATTAAGCTTTCCCTCCTTCCTGCCCTGAAGCTTGGGGCAAGAAGATAAATAATGATCCGGGCTTTTGCAATAGCGACAAGTGCGAGGCTTTGAACACTTGTTCGCGTAATGGTCTTTCGAACCATAATTATAGCATTTCCCTTGAGTAGAGGAAAAGGTCTTTTCAGCAGGAGTTGCTTGCCTCCCTTTCTTATTGGGATAAGGGCCCTTGAATTTGTTTGGCCTCTTCTTGTTGTTTTTGAAGCTTGGTTTGGAACCCACCACTTCAACATCATTTTCCCTATCCGCCTCTTCAAGACGAAGAGCGATATCAATGAGTTGGTCGAAATAAACTTCTAATTTTAGAAGTAATGGCTTCTTGAGATTTTTGTTTAAGCCATAGACGAACCTCTGATTCTTCTTTATAGGGGTGTTGATGTATTCAACCCCATACTTGGAAAGCGACTCGAAGGAGGCGACATAATCAGTCACGGAGGACTCAACTTGAACAAGGTCTATAAATCGTCGAGCCAATGTCACTTTCTCAGCTTCTGGTACGAATTTTAACTCGAAGCGCTCTCGGAATTTTCTCCCAAGCGAGATCCGCTTCATTAATCTTAGAAATCAGAAGCTCGTACCAGTCCAATGCTCTTTCTTGGAGCATACTAGAAGCCACCTGAACTTGGTGAAGATCAATGAGGTTCATGCGAGAAAAGATTCGATCGCATGTCCTAAACCAAGCCTAGACTTCAATAATAGTTTCAGAACCTTTAAATGGCTTCCCACCCAAATTAGTGTAATCGCTGCACAAGCGTGCAAATCCCGACTTTGGGTGAGTAGGTTCCGGGTTAGAACCAGCTGCTTGAGCATTCGTAACAAGGTCAATAAGTTGCTGGGTAGTCATAAAAACTCCATCTTGGGGAGTAGCACTAGATGGTCCAGCTCTGGGACGACCAGGTATAACCATTTCTCTTCTTTAAGAAAGAAATAAAGAAGAAGAAAAAGTTATTCTCAAGATAAATATCAAGCAATTCTTGATAGATAAAACAAGGAATCATAAAGAAAATAGGATGAATCGGTACGAAGACTCCAATTAAATCCTAAAGCATGACTCCTAAGAAAGACTTAGGACGATGATCCTTGTTCTAATATTCCATATTGTTCCGAAGTTTGGCTCTGATACCAAGCTGTGACGCCCCACCTCTATACCCACGCTAGCCAAGAACATTACGGTGAATGCTGTCGACTAGCACGGAGAATAAGGCTGTTGAGGAGCGACCATCCGTGTAATTGCTTTGCACGAGCATCGATATGTCAGATAGTATAACATGCATTTCTTTATCAAGAGGGAAATCCGACATACCGACACAAACTCAAAGCTACTACACAGTGGCTATAATATCTTCAGAAACAAATATAGAAATAAACATAACATAAATCAGTCACAGACAATTCATATCACAAAGGCGGAAATAGATATGAATATTACACTAGGAAGTGTACATCAGAGTAGTGGTCTAGAAAGATCCACAATATCACAAAAGAATAGTTACACGAACTACACAAAAGAATAAGTATACATTATGGAGTCTATATCTCAAATGTATACAACAAAAACTACTAATCTAAGTAGTTAACCAAAAGTCAAGGAGGTAATCCCGGATGTAAAGTCAAGCAGAAGCACCTGTAACATCTCGGTCTGACCCGAGTATTATTTAATAAGAAAATAATAAACGGATCAATCTAATTATAAATATCAGATGAAACGATATAGAATAAGAGATATGACTAAACACATAATAATCACCATGCCAAGCTGTGATATATATAAGTAATTGAAAATCAACAAGAGATTAATCAATATCACCAAATCTACACAAGAATCAAAGAAATGTCATACTCCTTATTTCGTTCACCAAACCATAAATATTGACGATTATATCAATGTCAATCACAAAAGTCAGTGACACACAAATTCACCAATGCACAAATATTGATAAAACTTACCAATGGAAATCACGAAAATTGGCGAAACACAAATTCTAGAAATCATCTCAAGAAATCCAGTCAATTACACACGAATTCACCTATGCACAAAAATTGATAAATCATATCAATAGAAATCACAAAAATAGGTGAAGAAGAAATTCTAGAATTCGACACACGAAATCCTGAAATCACAAAAATAAGGGGGGGAGGCCTATCACACGAACGGGAGCATTAAAGCTCACTAACATATGTATCACACGAACGAGAAGCTATCTCATGGTAGCTAGCCATTAATTTTTGACACACGAACGGCCCGAAGGCCATGGGGAGCTACCCCACCAATTTGAGTCGAAACTCCACAAAACGGGGTTTAGTCTCCCTCGCAGACAAGAGACATCGCACATTGCTAGTCTAAACCACAAAGATGATCGCCATGATCAACGAGAAGTGTCAATTACACTAAGCTAGTAAATATATGAGTTTAGCTTCATGTCCCATAACCACTTGCTTAACTTAAATATTTACGAACAAACTGTAGATCTCCACTATAAAATTGTCACAAGAGATTCAATCGAACAAGTCCAAGAATTAACCGACGAAGTAAACGCAAGCATTTCATACCATTCGTTTTACTAAGTCGTTTTACCTTTTTAGAACACATCTCTTAGAATGCTCATCGTCCTCCTGACGATGTTCTGAAAGCATTCATCCATACTAGTCCATCCCAGGTTCGAACGGAACCGAAGGCACTACTCCTACTACATCCATTTTGAAATCATCCTCAGGATGAGTAGCGACTAGCCCTTACACTTCATTGCTCCATCTTCGAATCCAAATCTTGTTTTTCCCATGAAAACGTAAAAACCGGATCGAAGTGGTTTTCGAGAAATAAATCCCGATCCCGGTCTCTTCGAAACGATCAGCACATTGGCCTATATTGATAGTGGGTTATTTAACTATCAAATAACATTCACAAACAACCATCAAACATAAATAATTTCCCAAATTATTTATTATCCTCAAAATATCTTCGCAAGATATTTCCATTTTTAACCCTTTTTGAAAACAGTTTCAAATCATCCTTTTGACACGGAATAAATTCCTCAAATATTTTCTATTTCCACTGAAAACAACCAAGTCCAAACATTCTAGATTTTAAAACAATATTAAAATACTGTACTATAAAATATACTTTAACTTTTAAATTTAAAAACCACTTTAATACTTTATTAAAAATATATACTTTAAGAATATTTAAAATAAATTACTTTATAAAACATAAAATTGATTTTTATCTTTTTTTAAAACATAATACCAAGTCACATTTAAATAATTACTACAATAATAGATTTGAAAAATACTTACTTTAGAATTTAAACATTTAGAAATAATAAATTTTCTAAAACATGCTTTTTTTAACAACATTAAAGCGTTTAACTTATATTTAAAAAATTTACTTTGAAAATGTACTTGGCTATCTAGGGAAATATACTTCTCTCCACATCCTTTAAAAAAAAAATCACTAATTATTTTTAAACAAATTTTCCCATTCCTTTAATAAATTCCCATCGTGAATTTATTTTCAAATACCCACTGATATATTACTTCACCTTTATAAACCCAGTTTATAAATTCCAAAGTCTCACTTGTCTTTTAAAAATCCCGGTTTTAAACACTTAATCAATCTTCAAATTGATTTCCAAATTACTCCATTTTGAAATAATTCCCTTTCTTACTCAATTTTATTTCAAAACCCATAGACTTCAGATTTTATTTCTTAATTATGATTTAAAATCTTTTAATTGAAAATACCAATTCCAGATTTTCCCCAAATTCCTTCTTTATCCTTTCCAATAATTTAAATCTTAAATTTAAAATAAATTCTTTATTCCTTTAAATAATAACACTTAAGTTTAAAATTTATTATCTTTCTATATATTCAAAATCCCCTTTTTATACTCGGAATTTATTTATTAAATTTTTAAAATCACTTTTATTCTTTTCCAATTCATCCTTAAATTTATTCAAATTCTCTATAATTATTTCACTTACAAATTCTCTTCCTTTATTTTCTTTCCAAAAATCCAATTTATATATTTTTGGTAACTCATTATACCCAAATATATTCAATCAAACCATAACATCCAATACTCCAATTATCAATAAAATCCATCACAGTATATCAAATAATCATATCATAGAATATTTAAACAAATCTAAATATTTTGAGGAATCCAGTTGGATACATCCAACCTGTTTCCCTGCATCCACAGATATTAGCACGATAAATAAATATCGATCAAATCTGATAATAATTTTCATATTCAACCAATCAATCAATCATTTAAATATTAGCTATTTAAAACTAACTAACATTCCAAATGTGAGTGAGATTAACTCACCATTAATTGGCGTTTCAATTTTTAAAATAAATCGAGCCCGTTTGATTTATTTTAAAATTTCCACTCGCACCAAACGTCTCCAGATCTGCACTGCAGTTTAGATTGCGACGCTGCGATTCTGGCGCTTCTTGTTTTGTCGTAATTTGGTCATGCATGCAAAAGATATGAATTTTTAAACTTTGAATATAGTTTATTTATAAATTTCCTTTTTATATTAACACAAACCAAATCTAGCCATTCAATACTCCTCTCAGATCTAGGCCGCCCAAAGCTTCTTCTCAAACGCACGACAACCCAAGCCGTTCGAAACCAACAATGACATCGTTGACCAAAGACCGCTCCTCCTTCAACGCACTAGAATACAATCGAGCAATGCCACAACGAAGAGCAAGTCGCCACTCACCTACAGGCCATGCGTGCAACCCTCAAGAGCCGTCGTCACTTTGAAACACGAGCTCGAACATCAGATGAACGCGGTGAAATTGGAGACGATCCACAGCGCTATACTCAATCATGACAGTCGACTTCGTAGATCTTGAAGCCCTCTACGATCTTCTAGTTGGAAGAATTTACTAAACCTCGATGGATTGTTCGAAAATTTGAGACGAACAACGATGCTACTAGGCCATTAAAACATTTCGTGGTGGATGAGGAAAAAACGAGGGTTTCGGCCCTAAAAGCATATTTATATAATTGTTGTAAATATTATTTTAATATTAAATTCAATTTTAACGAGCATTTACAAACGAATTCCAAACAACACATGCCGCCTAGCGATTATAAGGTTTTGCCCACATTCCGAACACAATGGAACGTGTTTTGGAGCCCAATTCAATCATATGTAGAAGATAGCTTTTGAATCGAGTTTAAATATTAAATTTTCGATTTTAATTTCAACACGTTTCTCACCCGTTCGAGCAAACGATAACTCCAAACACTACGAAAATTGAAATCCGATAATAATACATTATTACGGATCCAATAGAACTGGTTTCGTCGAATTCCGAGACAGTGCCCTGGAAGGCTGTTCTAGCTTGTCGATAAGTTCGAACGATTTTCAAAGCCGTCGAAATCACTTAAAATTCCACCTTTAAAATTTTACTAACTCAATAATAAATCATATAGAATTTACAATCACATTAGAAATCATTGTGATTCATTTTAAATCAAAATCTGATTATTTACCATTACTATATATTAAATCCCATTATTAAATTAAATATAGAAATTCCAAATTCAGCTTATCGACCTTTGATTCCATCCAAAAGTCCACTATTAAATTTCAAATCAAACTATTCTTCAAATAAATCTTAAAAACCAATTCCATAACCATTTATATCCAGATTCACCCATTATCCCAATTCCAAACGTATTAAATTATTCTTATTCAAATCCAATTGAATAACTATATTTGAAATTTTAACTAATTTCATTAATTTAACTTATTTCAAATCCAGTCATAATTCACATTCAACATTTAAAATGAATTAAATGTTCAAAATCTAACGACCAAAATCCCGGGTTGTTACATTCCTCTTCCCTTATAAAAATTTCATCCTCGAAATTTGTTAAGGTAGGAAAATGCTACCAATTTCATTTGCTTACCCAAACTTAGTTAAAATCTTACATTCATTTTACCAAAACTGTTAGCTCAATTCCAAAACCATTCGCTTTATATTTAACTCAAAAAACTTTGTTTACAACACCATTTCAAATTGCCACTTTCTAGTTAACCTAAAAATTTCAAAATTCTCAAAATTTTTGAAATTTTTTGACAGCGCCTCCTTTGTACGGAGAGCGTTTCACAATATCACAATAGACACAAATATATATACATAGACCCACACGGTCGAAAAACAAAATATACCACAATATATATATATATATATATATCATTTTTCAATTTAATGCATAGGCGTACCTTAGATTAGCATTTTAAAAGCAAGCGGCTAAATAATATTGCATTTACGCGCTTCAACTCTATCGATTGCCTCCTGTACCTGTACTTACTCAAATAAGCCATATGTTTTCAATAATATAAGATTTATAACATCCTTCCATATATTAATCTTAGCAAACCCCTCAATTACATAGTTTAAACAAACAAATTTCATAATTCAACCTGTTAACCATATATTACAAGCAAATCCTAAGATTTCAATCACCATTTTAATTTCCTAACAAATCCAACTTCATTTTATTTCACTTGAATGACTTACATTCAAGTTTACTATTCTCAATTCATATTTACCATAACAAACCCAAAATTACTTCAATATGATCAACATGTGCCTACTTATATCAATTTACTTCAATTCAATACCAAGTTGATTCACAATCAAAATTTTATTTTCAATTTGATATATTTGGATTTCGTTTATGATTCACTTGCATTTATATACATAACCACTTAATTTGATTTCACTTAATCCAATTGATTCAAAAACCAACTTAATTTGCTTCTTTAAATCAATTCAATTCCTTTTACAACAAACAACCAATTTCTATGCAAATTTTAAAGTTATCCATGCAAATAACCATCATTTAAGCTTATAACCATTTAAAATTAATTCTATCTCAATCTATATTAATTTTATTTCATTCGGAATTATTCATAACCCAAACAATTTGTACTTCATCACAATTATTAAATCAAATCCCTATTCTCATTTCAAGTTCACCATCCAACTTAAGTTTATATTAATATCATTCCATTCTGGATTATTTACAACTCATACATTCGTATTTATCATGATAAAAAATTAAAATTCTTTCACTTGCATTAAAATTTTACTATCTAAACAAATTTCATTCAAGACCCCTCATAAAGCTCGACTACAATCATTTTCCATTTTGCTTAAGTTATATCAAATAACAAAATAACTCCATTTCTTTTTACCTTAATCTTATTTCCATTTTAATTTGATTCTTATTCAATCAAGTTCCAATCCATTACAAATTTTAATTAAATTTGTTTACTTACTCAATCCATTTTAAATTTATTCACCTTCTCAGTTCATTTCTGAATTTATTAATAACATAACCATTCTAATTATTCTAAACCCGAACTGGGTTTTATTTTGCCTTTCAAATTTTTAACAAGCTACCAAAATTTTATTCATCTCATTACCCTTTTATTTAATTTAGCTTATGCTAAATTCATTTCCAAACAATTCTTTTTGAATTTAGTTGAGTGAAAATTTAATTCATTCAATATCATTCTTACTTAATTTAAATTCCATTTAATTCAATTCTTTTCCAAATTTAATTCAAGTCCAACTAAATTTTATTTAGCCAACTTAAATTCATACCATTTCATTTACTATTTTAAATAAGAATTGAATTTCATTCAATATTATTTATAACACAACTGAATTTTGTTTTTTTTACTTCAATCCAATTTCAATTAAATTTTATTTCTCAATATATATGTTCAAAACTTATTTACTAACCTAAGTCCATTCACATTTTATATTTCTCTTCACCTTATTCCAATTTATATTTCAGTTAGGATCACGTTTGAATTTCCCATAAAATACCAACCATTTTATTTTGGTTTTACAACTATCATTTCCTATTCTTAAGTTCACCAACTTATTTATTTAAAAGCTTATATTGCTCATTTGATCCATTTTCACCTTATAATCACAATTACAAATTATATATATATATATATCACTTAATAGCTTAAGGGTATAAAATTTTTATTACACAATTATAATCATTTTACATTTCAACTTTATGCAATTTAATTCGATTTCAATTTCAATTTTATCGTATATTTAACTTATACTGAGTTAAATGCAAATATATTTTATTCACTTCCATTTACTCAAGTTAAATTTTAATTCCAGGATTAAAATTTTCATTTTCTTCTTATTAATATCAACTTCACTTTATACATTGGACAGTTGATTTATCTTAACTTTCCACATTATTTAAATAGAGTTTTCCAGAATTCAATTGCCCGGTTTTATCTCAAAACCATTTTGAAATAATAATCAACACATACCCACATGGTATATCAAATCAAATCCCCAGATTCCAAAACAACTTGTTTTTACCCAAACGAATTTCCCCTTTGAAATTCTAAAACAACTTGTATACCCAACAAGTCCAAATAAATATCATAACCAATCTCCACGGTAGCAATCCATCACTTTAGAAACTCGAAAATTAATTATGATGATGTGGCCATCATCATCAGGATTATTTTCCAGCGACTGAAGTGAGTTCAGTGCTTCCTTACTTCCATAAATTTCTTTCAAACAATTTCCATTCGAAAATATTTCCTAAAATAATACTCCATTATTTCCTTCAAATCTTTGGAAAACATTTCAAACATTCCCAAGATTTTAAATTCTCGAACTTTTTGTTTAACTTCATTTTAAACACTTTTCAGAATTTTCGGGATTTAAATTCTGGTTTAAATCAAATTTTAGTTATGCTTATAGAATTCAATTTGGTTATAAACCATTTTAAATTTTTGATTCTTATTTGATTATAATATTAACAACCAAACATCCAAATATGTATAATAATTTCAGAAAATTATTTCTTTTATATCAAAATATAATTTTGGTTAAAATTATTTCATCTACCCACTTTAAAAACAATACTATGTCGGTTTATCTTGTATAAGAGTTTAGAAACCCCTATCGATATGGTTGTACTTTCCGTACCGACCAGAATTCATAAACACTCAACCGATAAGTCAACACAGTATACAATAGTTTTATATTCACTAATAAGTATGCTCTCATATCTATTATTACACTCAACTCATTCTAGAGTACTATGGAATCTATACCTAATGAGTAATTTTCCCCACCAAAGCCTAGGTTATCGCTAACTTAAGCTCTGATACCACGTAAAACAACCCACCCTCTCTCGACCCTCGAAAATCGGCACAAAATATGCTACAGTATAATATGCCGACGATCGGGTGTCGGAAAAGACAGATTGTTGAGGAAAAAGATAGAAGAAAGAAGAAACTAAACAATAACAGAATCTCATAATCACAGTGAAACAAAATATTATACATAATATCAGATCTTTACATAAAATGAAAACTATACCTGTTTTATATATTACATCATTAGAGTATCACAAACAAACAACAATTACCAGCCT
Organism: Allium cepa; assembly: GCA_030765085.1. NCBI lineage: Eukaryota > Viridiplantae > Streptophyta > Magnoliopsida > Asparagales > Amaryllidaceae > Allium > Allium cepa. The sequence goes on along the minus strand of CM060935.1, from coordinate 838,531,261 downwards.
AACAATTACAAACAATCACAACAGCGGATATAAACAAGTACAGATAATACGTCTCGGTCTCCAGCTCCTTTCTTGAGCTCCCAAGCATCCTTTCTTGTAGTCTATAATACTCATTTTGACCCGAGCATTATAATAAAATAACACCCGAGTCAGTCTGGAATACCAGCATGAGAGAAATACGCCCAAATTGATTATTAACTTCTCAAAATCCTTTGAAATCAAAATCATCTCGTAAGACCATGCCACAAATAAACATGTCGGATTTTTACCTTACGATGGCTAAAACACTTTTTATCAAATCCGTCTGATATTATAATAGTGTCTATAGAAAGTAAAATAGAATCTAGCTGAAATGCTTGCATCTCACGTTTCAGCAATTGTTGGGCACAATCAAAACCGTACAGGCGCGTAGGGAGAATGGATTTCGAACTAATGACTAGGCACTGGGTACCACCTATCACAGTACCTGGTCTAGAACAACATACCGAGGATCCATCCTAAATCCCCTGCAACACAAGACCGAGACTTCCTCTTGCTGGATAATCCCGAGTAAGATCACCCCACGGTTGGGATCATCAGCCGCACCACTAAGCCGGATAAAAGAGACATCTAGACAGGGATGACCTCACCCTAATGGGTGATACCCACTTAGCCTTGCTGCATATCCCCTGATTTTCAGTCATTTCTGGTTGATAAGGCTTGAGGTTAAGCGTTACCTTTTTATAACACAACTCTTAGAATGCTCATCGTCCTCCTGACGACGTTCTGAAAGCATTCATCCATACAAGTCCATCCCGGGTTCGAACGGAACCGAAGGCACTACTCCTACTACATCCATTTTGGAATCATCCTCATGATTAGTAGCGACTAGCCCTTGCACTTCATTGCTCCATTTTCGACTCCAAATCTTGTTTTTCCCATGAAAACGTACAAACCGGATCGAAGTGGTTTTCGAGAAATAAATCCCGATCCCGGTCTCTTCGAAACGATCAACGCATTGGCCAATATTGATAGTAGGTTATTTAACTATCAAATAACATTCACAAACAACCATCAAACATAAATAATTTCCCAAATTATTTACTATCCTCAAAATATCTTCGCAAGATATATTTCCATTTTCAACCCTTTTTGAAAACAGTTTCAAACCAACCTTTTGACACGGAATAAATTTCTCAAATATTTTCTATTTCCACCGAAAATAACCAAGTCCAAACATTCTAGATTTTAAAACAATTTTAAACACTATACTATAAAATATACTTTAACATTTAAATTTAAAAACCAATTTAATACTTTATTAAAAATATATACTTTAAGAATATTTAAAATAAATTACTTTATAAAACATAAAATTAATTTTTATCTTTTTTTAAAATATAATACCAAGTCACCTTTAAATAATTACTACAATAATAGATTTTAAAAATACTTACTTTAGAATTTAAACATTTAGAAATAATAAATTTCCTAAAACATTCTTTTTTTAACAACATTAAAGCTTTTAACTTATATTTAGAAAATTTACTTTGAAAACGTACTTGGTTATCCAGGGAAATATACTTGTCTCCACATCCTTTAAAAAATAAATCACTATTTATTTTTAAACAAATTTTCCCATTCCTTTAATAAATTCCCATCGTGAATTTATTCTTCAAATATCCACTGATATATTACTTCACCTTTATAAAACCAATTTATAAATTCCAAAGTCTCACTTCTCTTTTAAAAATCCCGATTTTAAACACTTAATCAATCTTAAATTGATTTCCAAATTACTCCCATTTTGAAATAATTTTCTTTTCTTACTCAATTTTATTTCAAAACCCATAAACTTCAGATTTTATTTCTTAATTATGATTTAAAATCTTTTTAACTGAAAATACTAATTCCAGATTTTCCTCAAATTCCTTCTTTATCTTTTCCAACAATTTAAATCTTAAGTTTAAAATAAATTCTTTATTCCTTTAAATAATAACACTTAAGTTTAAAATTTATTATCTTCCTGTTTATTCAAAATCCCCTTTTTATACTAGGAATTTATTTATTAAAATTTTAAAATCACTTTTATTCTTTTCCATTTCATCCTTAAATTTATTCGAATTCTCTATAATTATTTAATTTACAAATTCTTTTCCTTTATTTTCTTTCCAAAAATCCAATTTATATATTTTTGGTAACTCATTATACCCAAATATATTCAACCAAACCATAACATCCAATACTCCAATTATCAATAAAATCCATCACAGTATATCAAATAATCATACCACAGAATATTTAAACAAATCTAAATATTTTAAGGAATACAGTTGGATCCCTTCAACCTGTTTCCCTGCATCCACAGATGTTAGCACGACAAATAAATATCGATCAAATCTAATAATAATTTTCATATTCAACCAATCAATCAATTATTTAAATATTAGCTATTTAAAACTAACTAGCATTTCAGATGTGAGTGAGATTAACTCACCTTTATTTAGCGTTTCAATTTTTAAAATAAATTGAGCCCGTTCAATTTATTCTAAAATTTCCACTCGCAGCAAATGTCTCTAGATCTGCACTGCAACGTAGATTGCGACGCTGCGATTCCGGCGCTTCTTGTTTCGTCGGAATTTGGTCATGCATGCAAAAGATATGAATTTTTAAACATTGAATATAGTTTATTTATAAATTTCCTTTTTATATTAACACAAACCAAATCTAGCCGTTCAATAGTCCACTCGGATCTAGGTCGCCCAAAGCTTCTTCTTAAACGCACGACAACCCAAGCCATTCGAACCCAACAACGGCATCATTGACCAAAGACCGCTCCTCCTTCAATGCACTAGAATACAATCAAGCAACGCCACAACGAAGAGCGAGTCGCCACTCACCCACAGCCCACGTGCACAACCCTCTAGCGCCGTCGTCACTTTGAAACATGAGCTCGAACATCAGATGAACGCGGTGAAATCGGAGACGATCCACAGCACTATACTTGATCATGACCGTCCACTTCGTAGATCTCGAAGCCCTCTACGATCTTCTTGTTGGAAGAATTTACTAAACCTCGATGGATTGTTCATAAATTTGAGACGAACGACGATGCTTCTTGGCCATTAAAACATTTCGTGGTGGCTGAGGAAAAAATGAGGGTTTCGGCCCTGAAAGCATATTTATATAATTGTTGTAAATATTATTTTAATATTAAATTCAATTTTAACGAGCATTTACAAACGAATTCCAAACAACACATGCCGCCTGGCGATTGCAAGGTGTTACCCGCATTCCAAACATAATGGAACATGTTTTGGAGCCCAATTCAATCATATGTGGAAGATAGCTTTTGAATCGAGTTTAAATACTAAATTTTCGGTTTTAATTTCAACGCATTTGTCACTCGTTCGAGAAAACAGTAACTCCAAACATTACGAAAATTGAAATCCGATAATAATACATTGTTACGGATCCAATGGAACTGGTTTCGTCAAATTTCAAGATGGTGCCCTCGAAGGCTATTTTAACTTGTCGATAAGTTCGAGCAATTTTCAAAACCGTCGAAATCACTTAAAATTTCACCTCTAAAATTTTACTAACTCAATAATAAATCATATAGAATTTGTAATCACATTAGAAATCATTTTGATTCATTTTAAACTAAAATATGATTATTTACCATTACTATATATTAAATCCCATTATTATATTAAATATAGAAATTCCAAATTCAGCTTATCGACCTTTGATTCCATCCAAAAGTCCACTGTTAAAATTCAAATCAAGCTATTCTTCAAATAAATCTTAGAAACCAATTCCATAACCATTTATATCCAGATTCACCCATTATCAGAATTCCAAACATATTAAATTATTCTAATTCAAATCCAGTTGAATTATTATATTTGAAATTTTAACTAATTTCATTAATTTAACTAAAATATTCTTATTTCAAATCCAGTTATAATTCACATTCAACATTTAAAATGAATTTAATGTTCAAAATCTAACGACCAGAATCCCGGGTCGTTACAGCGACAATGAGTATGTACCAACGGTGACCGAGCATGCGGCATCGATTAGGGTTGTAATTCACTAATGCGTTCCAAGCACTAAGCATGTGTCTTTTATTGTGGGGCCCACAGGATGGGACTAGCTCACAATGGCATAACAGAGATAGAAGGCCAATCAACGGGTAGAATTAGGAATTCAGCCTAATTAAATATGATTAGGATTTCAGCCTAATCAAAGCAGCTATCTAAGACAAGTGCAAACAATCACAATCAAAGCAAACGGTTAAATAGTATTTTATTCCAGTTTTATCTTTCATTTATTTCTTTTTATACTACAACTATTGCTAAGTCTATTATCTTTATCCTGCTTACAAATACTAGTAGTTACTTTCACTCACCAGACTTATAGTCCGACCCACTTCTCTATTTCCCTTTTCCCCTCATAGGCCAGTAGAGGCAAGGACAATAGATTTAGATTTCTTGGAGATTCAGTTGTGGACTTTTTATTCATATATTCTTCTTCCTTTCAGTTTTCTTTCCATTTGGCTTTTGATGTACTGGCACTTATAAGAGGATGACTATTTTTATTGTACTCTGATTTTATAAGACCGAGATGCATTTTTCATAAGACATGTGTATTGGTATTTGAGACATGTGATGTTTTCAAACTTATTTATGGGGTTTTATTTGAATAATGAGTTACCATTTAAATGTTTCCACTGTTTATATTTATATTTCTTGTAAATCTTTGTCTCTGTGATGCTTTAGCTCTACATATAATGTACCATATCTTTTAATGTGCCCTTTTTGGGTATACTAAAGGTGTGGGGTGTTTCAAGAAGCGTTAGGTACCAAGCTTAAGATGAGTACTACTCATCACCCTCAGACAGATGAGCAGATAGAATGAGTCAATAAGGTACTCAAAGATTCGTTAAGAACTTGTGTACTAGATTTTGGTGGGAAGACCATTTGCGTCTAATCGAGTTTTTCTATAACAATAATTATTAGACTAGTATAGTAACCGCCCCTTTTCGAAATATTTATAGAAGGCCGTATAAATTGCCAGCATGTTGGTTAGAGATTAAAGATAGATTGATCTTTGGTCCGGATATGGTAAGAGATGTTGAATATGCGATTATATGATTTTTGTTTGATGATAATAAACATATATATATATATTCATTTAAATGTATTTGTTAATGTACTATTTTATTTTTCATAGATTAATTAAATATTTGCTGAATAAAATAAATAACACAGAATTTGAATTCAAACAGAAATTTTATTCAAATAAATATTTATTACAATTTTTGAATAGTATAAATTTCAAGCTCTCACTTATACAATTTCAATTACAATACAAATTTGATTACAATTCAGATTTACATTGCACCTCATTACATATCACTCATTCACTCTGTAGGATCGATTTCACCCTAGAGGGGGGGTGAATAGGGTGATAGTGTAAATTATTTAGCCGGCCCTATTCTTCCTTTTATTTTAGCCCGGTCTTCTTCTAGCTTGTGAAAAATAAATGGCGGCCTCGTTTTTGTTTGTTCCTCTTAACCAAATTAGGGTTTTGTCCTTGCGTTCGCTCCTGTGAGATTGGCTATGTCTTTGGACTCGCGTTCGCTCCTGTGAGATATGCTAGTGCTTCGGCTTTTTGCAAATTAGGGCTTCGTTTATCGAAGAACCCGAATGATTTGTTGATCGATTGCAATTGATTTTCTGATTTGCGTCGGCAAACGATTGTCTCTTTACTTTGCTTACGGTTCCTTCGATGATCTTTGATTTGCTCGCCGCGGCTGCTTCGTTGATCGAACTCCGGTATGTAATTATGTGCTTTTTCTTTACTGATTTATGCTTTCTGGAATTCGATGCATTGATTGCCGATGATGATTGGGTTATATATGCGTTCGATTTCCTGAATCTTCGATCGTATATATTTATTTGAATTTGTCAAATATTCATCTCGGCCACTTTATTATTCTTGAACGATGCTGATGATTTCTGACCTTTTCAATTCCTGTATATTCATTGCTTGGTGATCACGGCTATAACTTGGTCAATTATGACTCATACATCATATCCACGGCTTGATTAATTTTGTGGTCACCAGCAATGTTGAATTCATTTGACTTCGGCCACTTAATATTGACCATGGTTTTCGTTCCTTTTGCTGTTGACTTGTTAAAACACACGGCTTTGATACATTTTTGTATCTGCAGTTTGGATATAGATGATTCCCTCTGATGCTTGATAAAGTTGATTTGCTATTTTGGTAGCATACTTGACTTTTGGTAAAACTGCAGCTTGATGCTTGCATGTTGCACTCACTTACTTGCTGTCATAGACGTGTTGAACTGCATACTTCTTGTACAATGCTCGGCCATGTTATATTATTCACCTGTTGACTACTCTTCATTCACTGCCTGTAGTTGTTTCACTTGCATAGCTGAACTTCACTGTTGCACTTTTGTGCTTTATATTCCTGTAGTTTGCATTGTTGCTGTAGCTTTTTGAAGCTTGAGTTTCTGGTCACTGCACTTGTACATATTCACCATCACTTGCATTTTTATCTTAGTACCATAGCTTCTCTGTTCCACTCGAGTTTAGTTGTGCACTTGCATTTGTTGTTTGCTTCATGTTCCTTACTGCTTTGAACTTCTGGTTGGTTTGGCCTCGACTTCACTGTTATTTGATTGCCGAGTTGTTTGCATTCACTTCATCACTTCAGTCGTGTATTGCTTTCACCTCTGACCTGTTGTAGTTTGCATATCACCTTGTTGCAGTTAATGGTTACTTGAGTCTCTGTTGAAGTTGTATTGGATTTCATCCTGGTTAGTACTTGCATCACAACTGTAACACATATTCAACAATACATGCTGTGCATTTCATTCAGTCTTCATTATGGCCTGTTGCACTGGTACATTTGAAGTTGTAGCATATATAAATAAATATATGCACTGTGTGGTCACTTGTGCAGTTTGGTCTCTTCACTGTGTTCTCTTCATGCCTGACTCGATGCTGCATACATGTTTGTTGCAGTCCCTTTTTGCTGTTGCTATCCACATTGAACTGGCTTTGATGCACTTTTGAAGTTGATGTACTTGAGTTGACTTCATGTCCATTGATTTGAGGCTGTGTCATGTTTACTTGCATTGCTGTACACTTTTGGTCATTGTTGTAGTTGTATCTATGTACACTACTGCCTTATTACAGTGGTCTGACTTGAACTTGATGACTTGAACTTGCATTTTGAAATTTCAGACCTGTAGCCTTTGTGCATTGTGTTTTGTATCATCGGGCTGGTGCTGTTGTAGTGAGCTCGTATCACAGCAAACTGCATTTTATATTTCTTGATCATGTTGGTTCGAATTGCACTTGTCACTGCTGCAGTCGCTTTGCAATTGCTATGCCTTCGGTCATGTTGCCTTGTGTTGAATCCAGTTTTACAGCTCGAGTTTGACCTTGTGCTCGTGTCGAAATTTTGAATATAATTGCACGTGAGTTGAACCCGGTTTTTCATTTGGGTTTGACATGTGCTTACCTGTCCCTGTAAAACAGTCAAGTGTATATATCGGCGAGTACGGCCTTGTGGCATATACAGTAATACACTGTGTATGTCACAAGTTGTTCGTGTATGATGAATTCAAATTTAAGTTATGACGAACAACCCAAATAACTGAGGCAAATATTATTTTCAAAATTCATCTTTTATTTTATATTGCAAAAATATTTTATTTTCAATTTTACTGCGTTAGTTTATATTTTTGCAGATTGCCCAGATGCTGGATTCAAACTGGAATGCAGTTGAAGATAAAAATACGAGTGTGAGTGATATGTAGTGAGGTTAACTGTAAATGTAAAATGTGATGTAATTGTAATTAAAGTTGTATAGTTATAGTGAGAGCTTGAAATTGTACTATTCAAAGTTGTAATAAATATTTATTTGAATAAAATATTCGTTTGAATTCAAATTCTGTGTTATTTATTTTATTCAGCAAATATTTATTTAATCTGTGAAAATAAATAGTATATTATCAAATACATTTAAACGAATGTATATATGTTTATTATCATCAAACAAAAATCATATAAGCGCATATTCAACAATCTCCCCCTTTTGATGATAACAAACATATATTTAAGATTTTGAATATGTTAAATGTATTTGATCGTGGATATGCATTGCTCCCCCTATTTAAATGCTCCCTCTCTACACAATACTCCCCCTACATATATGCATACAAATAAAAATGAGCTTAGATGCAAATGGAAAATTATTTGACCTTTGCTTGATTTTATTTGACAAAATCTTAACTTTTCTCTCCCCCTTTTGTTATCAGCAAAAGAATAATAGTATTAGAGAAAATAGAGATAAAGTAATCGATATCAATCCAACATTAAAACTCAATTGAATATAAATATTAAATTTCAATAAAAAATCAAACAAAAATCATAAATATTTTGTTAGGCGCATATTCCACTTTTAGAATGATGGAAGTGATGTCATCATATAAAACCATACAGTTGTGTCTATTTGTGGTATATTTATATCAGGAATTTGAATATCTACTAACCATGCATAACCGTTAGGACTTTTAAATGAGATTAGTAGTATTCCAATTTTATTTTATTTTATTTTAAAAAAAATGAATTCAAGTATCTTCTAACCACGCATAACCGTGAGGACTTTTAAATGGGATTAGAATCAACTTGTTTATTTTAAAAGAAAAAAAAATCAACTTTTGATATGCGTTCCATACATGCATAACCGTGAGGACTTTTAAATGAGCATGGAAGCACATAACAAATTCCAAGTAATTCACCCATGCATAACCGTGAGGACTTTTAAATGAGAGTGAATACTTTGGTATTTATTTATTTATTTATTTTTGCTTTTTAAAAAAAATGTGAAAATGAAAAACGAACGATTCCTGTTTAAAGTACCACATATCGACAAACTATATAGAATTTTGATGAGTGATGGTTGTTAGAAATATGATAGATATAGAGATGGTCATGGAATTTTTACCAACAAAAAGTTTTATAACTCTTGTTTAAATTTCTAAAGAAATTTTCTAATTATACTTTCTCGAGTTATAATATATGATCAATATCAACACTCATCGCTTTTTCAATCACCATTTTTCTTTTCGATAATCATTAGGGAGTTAGATTAGTCAATATAGTCATTTAAAAACATTCAAAAATAATTATGAAACCAATTTTTCAAAATGACTAATCTGAAAATATGGTCAATAATGATTTTCTCCGGGGGGTTTTAAAAGAAAATTTTCTGCTGTTTGAAAATTATTTGAAATGAAGAATATGCAGATATTTTCTTTGGAAAATGATGCAGTTACTAAATGTCTCAAAAATCACGTTCAACTAGTAATTTTTCTATCAACTAGATTACCAGTGTAATCTGCATCTAAATTTCTCTCTTACTCGAAATTATCGTCAACTGAATTTTATAGACCAAACCATGAAGTGTGCATCAAAAATTTCAAACTCAATTTTAACAGCAATTTAAATGACATTCTTTTGAAATTGGATTGAAGCCGTGTAAATAATTATAAAAACGTGAATATAGAGTTAGCCGTATTATAACCAATTTTATTATCCAACAAAAACACTATTTTTAATCCAAAATGATATATATGAAGTAATTCAAAGAATCTAGAGATTATTATAGTGTTTTTGGCATAAGAATATAATTAGCCAAAATAAGTTGAATAAGTCAGAATCAAAATCATCATCTTTTCATCAATCTCAATATTGGCTGATTTTAATTCAGAATATGGTGCAGATTATCACATTTAATATATCATTCAAATAAATATACTTTTACCTGTTTTTACCTTTATGATATTTTTTCGTCGTTGTCCATTGTGATTCTGTCACCTTTATACTAGGCTAAGGAACTTAGCTTTGTCTCCTGTTGTGTTTCTGAAACAGCCAAAATCCAGAGAACACTATTGTTGTTCCTTAGCCTGCCACCACACCTACACGGAAAAGGATTTATGTGACCTATTTGTTTTTATAGGTCCATGGTTGTTAGTGGCAGAAAATTTTGAAAAATAATTTTGTGTAGACCCAAAACTATTTATAATTGTTCCCTTTGGTACCCAAATTTGTTTAACTTTGAGAGATTTTATATTTGTGCCTTTTGGAACTTAAATCGGTATAGTTTTCACATGTTTGGGTCTATACCAACAATTATTGTGATCGTGTCCAAATTTTCTACAAATTGTGCACATAGAATTAACTTGATTAATCTTGTTTTCAACAATTTTCGAATTATTAAATCCAAGTCCTTGTCTAACTGTATTAACAGTTTGCTTTCCTAATAGCATATTCAACGATTTTTCACTTTTTGAAAATTTATCTAAAGTCGTAGACAATTGTTGGACTTTTGATTTGAGAGATTCATTTTCGTTTAACAACTGTGTGCACTTTTTAATAGAATTCTCTCTCCTAGTATTTTCATTCTCCTTTAAAATCAGAATTTCATTTTCAAGCGATTTTATTTTAATTTCTGATTTTTTAATTTCCTCATCAAATGTTGGACACTTATCACACTTAGGGATCCTACTTTGATAGGTTTTAACTAATTGATCAAGTTGTTTATTACATTCTATCAAAGTATCTTTTTGAGATTCAAGTTTGGCGTATTTTTCCCTAAGTCGTTCAAAACAACCGTTTACTTCATGAAAATATATAAGCAACTCAGAATGGGTAAGTTTTGATACCTCACTTGGCTCGTCATCGTCACTGTCAGTTGTATCACCTCGAAGACACAATTCTGCCTTTTCGCTTTCACTGCAAGTGCTTTAATCATTCTCGTCTATTTCATCCCAAGTGGCTGCAAAACTTTTCTTTTTTCTGTTTCTTTCCATGGCTGGATTTAATTTGTGGACAATCGGGCTTGATATGGCCGGGTTTGTTGCAATTATAACAAATAAACTTTTGTTCTTCTGAGTAGTCTAGTGCTTTGCCTATTCTGCTTTTCAATTCATGATTTCGAGCTGGATTTCCGTATTTGCGATTCCACCTTTTGAATTTCTTTATTAGTAGCGCCAGCTCTGCTTCTCCATCATCATCATCATCGTTATCATCATCACTTTCGGTTGTTCCTTTGAGCGCTATTGATTTCTTTCGAGTATCTCCTCCTTCACGCTCTTCCTTGAATTTCATTTCTAGCTCATAAGTGGTGAGATTTCCAATGAGTTCTTCGACTTTGAGTTGTTTTAAATCTTTCGATTCTTGAATGGCAGTTACTTTTGCTTCAAAGCTTCGTGGAAGAACTCTGAGAATTTTCCGGACTATTTCCAATTCGGTGTATGTTTTTCCGAGAGCTTTTGATTTGTATACGATATTGGAAAGTCGACCGTACATCTCTTTGACATTTTCTTCCTTTGCCATTGTAAAGTTCTCGTATTCGCTGCTTAGCATGGCAAGGCGAGATTCTTTGACTTGAGATGTTCCTTCGTGAGTCACTTCTAGTATGTGCCATATTTCCTGCGCAGTTAGACAATGTGAGACACGATTAAATTCAAATTGATCTAATGAACAGATAATAGAATTCATAGCTTTAGCATTAGTATTCTGTAATTTATTTTCTAATTCTGTCCATTGTTCCTTTGGTTTCTCTATTTCCTGATTATCTACAGTTATAGTTGGTATCCTATAACCTGTTTCAACAATATCCCAAGCGTCAATGGTTTTCAAAAAAAATTTCATCCTATTTTTCCAAAAAGCATATTCACCATTGAACATTGGTGGTCTAACTATCGACTGACCCTCTGCAAAAACATTATTAAAAGAAGCCATTTTAAAAATTTAAATTTTTAAAACAAAAACTGATTTTTTCAAAAAAAATCGAATTTTTAAAACAGATGTTGACTTCTATTCCTCGCTCTGATACCACTTGTAGGATCGATTTCACCCTAGAGGGGGGGGGTGAATAGGGTGATAGTGTAAATTATTTAGCCGGCCCTATTCTTCCTTTTATTTTAGCCCGGTCTTCTTCTAGCTTGTGAAAAATAAATGGCGGCCTCGTTTTTGTTTGTTCCTCTTAACCAAATTAGGGTTTTGTCCTTGCGTTCGCTCCTGTGAGATTGGCTATGTCTTTGGACTCGCGTTCGCTCCTGTGAGATATGCTAGTGCTTCGGCTTTTTGCAAATTAGGGCTTCGTTTATCGAAGAACCCGAATGATTTGTTGATCGATTGCAATTGATTTTCTGATTTGCGTCGGCAAACGATTGTCTCTTTACTTTGCTTACGGTTCCTTCGATGATCTTTGATTTGCTCGCCGCGGCTGCTTCGTTGATCGAACTCCGGTATGTAATTATGTGCTTTTTCTTTACTGATTTATGCTTTCTGGAATTCGATGCATTGATTGCCGATGATGATTGGGTTATATATGCGTTCGATTTCCTGAATCTTCGATCGTATATATTTATTTGAATTTGTCAAATATTCATCTCGGCCACTTTATTATTCTTGAACGATGCTGATGATTTCTGACCTTTTCAATTCCTGTATATTCATTGCTTGGTGATCACGGCTATAACTTGGTCAATTATGACTCATACATCATATCCACGGCTTGATTAATTTTGTGGTCACCAGCAATGTTGAATTCATTTGACTTCGGCCACTTAATATTGACCATGGTTTTCGTTCCTTTTGCTGTTGACTTGTTAAAACACACGGCTTTGATACATTTTTGTATCTGCAGTTTGGATATAGATGATTCCCTCTGATGCTTGATAAAGTTGATTTGCTATTTTTGTAGCATACTTGACTTTTGGTAAAACTGCAGCTTGATGCTTGCATGTTGCACTCACTTACTTGCTGTCATAGACGTGTTGAACTGCATACTTCTTGTACAATGCTCGGCCATGTTATATTATTCACCTGTTGACTACTCTTCATTCACTGCCTGTAGTTGTTTCCCTTGCATAGCTGAACTTCACTGTTGCACTTTTGTGCTTTATATTCCTGTAGTTTGCATTGTTGCTGTAGCTTTTTGAAGCTTGAGTTTCTGGTCACTGCACTTGTACATATTCACTATCACTTGCATTTTTATCTTAGTACCATAGCTTCTCTGTTCCACTCGAGTTTAGTTGTGCACTTGCATTTGTTGTTTGCTTCATGTTCCTTACTGCTTTGAACTTCTGGTTGGTTTGGCCTCGACTTCACTGTTATTTGATTGCCGAGTTGTTTGCATTCACTTCATCACTTCAGTCGTGTATTGCTTTCACCTCTGACCTGTTGTAGTTTGCATATCACCTTGTTGCAGTTAATGGTTACTTGAGTCTCTGTTGAAGTTGTATTGGATTTCATCCTGGTTAGTACTTGCATCACAACTGTAACACATATTCAACAATACATGCTGTGCATTTCATTCAGTCTTCATTATGGCCTGTTGCACTGGTACATTTGAAGTTGTAGCATATATAAATAAATATATGCACTGTGTGGTCTCTTGTGCAGTTTGGTCTCTTCACTGTGTTCTCTTCATGCCTGACTCGATGCTGCATACATGTTTGTTGCAGTCCCTTTTTGCTGTTGCTATCCACATTGAACTGGCTTTGATGCACTTTTGAAGTTGATGTACTTGAGTTGACTTCATGTCCATTGATTTGAGGCTGTGTCATGTTTACTTGCATTGCTGTACACTTTTGGTCATTGTTGTAGTTGTATCTATGTACACTACTGCCTTATTACAGTGGTCTGACTTGAACTTGATGACTTGAACTTGCATTTTGAAATTTCAGACCTGTAGCCTTTGTGCATTGTGTTTTGTATCATCGGGCTGGTGCTGTTGTAGTGAGCTCGTATCACAGCAAACTGCATTTTATATTTCTTGATCATGTTGGTTCGAATTGCACTTGTCACTGCTGCAGTCGCTTTGCAGTTGATATGCCTTCGGTCATGTTGCCTTGTGTTGAATCCAGTTTTACAGCTCGAGTTTGACCTTGTGCTCGTGTCGAAATTTTGAATATAATTGCACGTGAGTTGAACCCGGTTTTTCATTTGGGTTTGACCTGTGCTTACCTGTCCCTGTAAAACAGTCAAGTGTATATATCGGCGAGTACGGCCTTGTGGCATATACAGTAATACACTGTGTATGTCACAAGTTGTTCGTGTATGATGAATTCAAATTTAAGTTATGACGAACAACCCAAATAACTGAGGCAAATATTATTTTCAAAATTCATCTTTTATTTTATATTGCAAAAATATTTTATTTTCAATTTTACTGCGTTAGTTTATATTTTTGCAGATTGCCCAGATGCTGGATTCAAACTGGAATGCAGTTGAAGATAAAAATACGAGTGTGAGTGATATGTAGTGAGGTTAACTGTAAATGTAAAATGTGATGTAATTGTTTTTAAAGTTGTATAGTTATAGTGAGAGCTTGAAATTGTACTATTCAAAGTTGTAATAAATATTTATTTGAATAAAATATTCGTTTGAATTCAAATTCTGTGTTATTTATTTTATTCAGCAAATATTTATTTAATCTGTGAAAATAAATAGTATATTATCAAATACATTTAAACGAATGTATATATGTTTATTATCATCAAACAAAAATCATATAAGCGCATATTCAACACACTCAACTCATACTGATCTTCAACTTCATTCCAATGTGATGCAGAAATATACATTGACGTAGTAAAATTGAAAATAAAATATTTTTGCAATATAAAATAAAATACGGATTTTGAAAATAATATTTGCCTTGGTTATTTGGGTTGTTCATCATCATTTAATTTTGAATTCATCATACAAGAACAGCTTATGACATACACAGTGTATCACTTTATATGCCACAAGGCCGTGCACACCGATATTTACACTTGATAAAATTACAGTGACATGTGAGCACGGGTCAAACCCAAAACGCTGGTTTCAACTCAAGTGCAACAAAAATAATGTCACAATATCAGCACAAGGTCAAACCCGAGCTTTAAGTTGGATTCAACTCAGATGCTAACACACTCGAAGCACAGTGCACATCAACCCAATGAAAACCAGAAATGTGCTCAAAGCAAATCCATACCACATGAAGGAACAAACGCATGAATGTACAGCTACAAGTGTGTCAACCAAACAACTCATTGCAGCAGCACATATATACATACATGAATGCATATATATATACACATGTAAGCATCAAGAAATGCACAATGAAGCCGCAGTTGCAAACAAGCGAATGGCCAAGAAAAAATTACAAAAAGCAACTCACCACAATGCAACAACAATAGCAATTTCAAAATAATCTCAAGCATCAACTCAAGTATGCTATAGGGATGCAAATGGACAAGTATAGGCTGATACAAAACCGAGAAAGAATTTTCAAAAATGACCGAAGACAAGTATAACAGGAGTTTCAAATCAGCAGTTTCAAAAACAAGTCAACACAACTACAAAATGCAACACTGAAGCATACATGACAACCAGGCTACAGAGATGAACCGGATAAGGCACAAGATCTCAAGTTCACATATGTGACTACAATACAATGTACAAACATATATATACATATGTATATACACATGTATACATACATGTAGTGGCACCAAAAACCAAACAAGATCAAAACTGCAAACAAAGTATGGTCAAAACAAACTGTAACAGATCACAACAATGAATGAACATCACAATGAAAAGCAGACTAAACAACATTAAGCACAGGGATGCAAGCATCAAATGGTAGTTTTGATCAAAGAGCAGTGTAACATGGACAAAGTACATTAAACGGTGAAACAGTGGCTCAATATCAATATGCAAGAAATCAAGCTACAACATGTACACCAAGCAGATTGTACATGAAAAATATATGCAAGACTGGGCAACATAGATGCACAGACAACATGAACACATGAGTCAATGCTACAAAAGAAACAATGGCACAGTCTCAACATCAAAGACCGAAGGCATACATATGGTTGCAGTAAAGGCAGAGCTCGAGGCTACCAAGTTAAACAATGAAAATTGCCTCAAAGCAATATGACACAGCTACAACATATACGTCAATGAAACTCAAGTCAAATACTATGTAAATGTCAAAAAGACTCAAGTATGCAATTCAAATGCAAATCGACTCAAATGAACAAGTGAACATGTATACCAGACTAGGGATGAAACTCACAAGCTCCAAACTGGAACAGTGATGAATAAAACATAAACGAGGTAGCAGTCTCAAAATAACCAGGGTACAAGTTCGAACAAAGCTCAACAGCACAACATCAAGCAACATCAAGTGGAACAAGTTAATGCCGAAGTTCAGTGATGTCAAAGTCTGGTAATATCAAAAATCAAGTTGAAGCCAAGAGCAACTGACCGGAGTCAAAGGAAACAAAAAACGAAATCAACATCAGAAAAATCAATTCGAAACCGTGGTGGCCAAGTAAATTGACCAAGTCAGAAATCAACACCGTGAGTATCAAGCAACGAAGTTATATGAATTTAAGAAGTCAGATAAATCACCATCGTTCAAGAATAATCAAATGGCTGAAGACAAATTCAAATAGATGTATACAAACAAAAATCAAGGATCTCGAATCCTATATAAATAAGTAACATTATCGACAAATTGAAAGCATCGAGTTCAAGTATTCAACTAGGAGAGCAAAAGGCATAAGTTACATGCCAGAGTCAAAGTCGAACTCGATCAAATCGAGGTGCCGTGTTCGAATTGAAGAAGGAGTCGATTGCCGAAGCAAGACAGAGAGATAGCAATTGTAATCGACCAACTACCCATCAGCTTCATCGATTTTCTCCAAAGCCCTAATTCATTAGAGAAAATCGAATAAGAAGAAGCAATGAGCCGCCGTTATATAGAGC
Organism: Allium cepa; assembly: GCA_030765085.1. NCBI lineage: Eukaryota > Viridiplantae > Streptophyta > Magnoliopsida > Asparagales > Amaryllidaceae > Allium > Allium cepa. Next base: position 838,514,393 of record CM060935.1, on the reverse strand, counting down.
AAAGAGGAAAGAACGGGCCAACATGATAAAAAGAAGAAAAGGGCCATCATATTTTATTGATAATTATTTTGGCCGGTTTTATTAAGACCTTTTGAGCTTAACCTTTTAAATTAGGGTTTTGGTTTATTTAAATTGTTTTTAAATTGTAATTTCTTTTGATAATTGTGTAACTACTAGTCGTGTGACTAGGGGGCAAACTATGTGGCGTAGTTTGAGAATTCGCAACTCAGTGGCTGAGTTGTGGCAGGGTTTTGAGCGTAGAGTTAGGTTAGTCAGTAGCGGATGTCGCGAGTTTACGTGTGTAAGCGTGTGACTACTTAATTTCTAGTAGAAACCTTGGGGGCAGCACGTAGGCAGGGTTTTGCCGAAGCTGGATAAATTCCGTGTCGTTCTATTTCTACATTTATTATTCTGCTATTACCTGTGCTGCTATAATTTTTGATATATCTGTGTTGAAATAATTTTACAAGCTTCCGCAATAATTTTTATAATTAACAGCACCACCCTATTCACCCCTCTGTAGGGTGAAATCGATCCTACAAGTGGTATCAGAGCTAGGAATAGAAGTCAACATTTGTTTTTAAAAAAAATTCATTTTTCAAAAACCAATTTTTGTTTTAAAAATTTGAATTTTTAAAATGGCTTCTTTTAATACTGCTTTTGCTGAGGGTCAATCCATAGTTAGGCCATGCTTACTGGAAAAATAGGATGGAATTTTTTTTGAAAATCATTGACGCTTGGGATATTGTTGAGGCAGGGTATAGAGCACCAACTATAATTGTCAATAATTTGGAAATAAATAAACCGAAGGATCAATGGAAAGATCTAGAAAATAAATTACAAAATGCTAATGCTAATGCTAAAGATATGAATTCTATTATCTGTTCATTGGATCAATTTGAATTTAATCGTGTCTCACATTATCTAACTGCGCAGGAAATATGGCACACGCTAGAAGTGACTCACGGAGGAACATCTCAAGTCAAAGAATCTTGCCTTGCCATGCTAAGCAGCGAATACGAGAACTTCACAATGGCGAAGGAAGAAAATGTCAAAGAGATGTATGGACGACTTTCCAATATCGTATACAAATCAAAAGCTCTCGGAAAATCATACACAGAGTTGGAGATAGTCTGAAAAATCCTCAGAGTCCTTCCATGAAGTTTTGAAGCCAAAGTGACTGCCATTCAAGAATCAAAAGATTTAAAACAGATGAAAGTTGAAGAACTCATCGGAAATCTCACCACTTATGAGCTAGAAATAAAATTCAAGGAAGAGCGTGGAGAAGGTGACACTCGAAAGAAATCAATAGCTCTTAAAGGAACAACAGAAAGTGATGGTGGTGATGATGATGATGGAGCAGCAAAATTAATAAAGAAATTCCAGAGGTGGAATTACAAATACGGAAATCCAGCTCGAAATCAAAAATTGAAAAGCAGAATAGCCAAAGCACTAGAACAGAAGATCATCTGTCACAAGTGCAACCAACCCAGACACATCAAGCCTAATTGTCCTCAAAATCAACGCAACTTTGAAAAGAAATCAAAATGGAGAAGTTTTGCAGCCACGTGGAATACAAGTGATGAAGACAATCAAAGTACTAGCAATGAGAGTGAGAAAGCAGATATGTGTCTTTAAGGTAATATAACTGATAGTGACGATGACGAACGAAGCGAGGTATCAAAACTCACTCACTTAGAATTACTTATGTATTTCCACGAAGTAAATGGCTGTTTTGAACGACTTAGGGAGAAGTATGCCAAACTTGAATCACAAAAAGATACTTCGATAGATTTAAATGATCAACTTGAACAATTAGTTAAAAACTATCAAAATTAGTGCCCTAAGTGTGGCAAGTGTCCATCGTTTGAAGAAGAAATTAAAAAATCAGAAATTAATATAAAATCACTTGAAAATAAAAATTTAATTTTGAAAGAGAGCGAAAATACTAGGAGAGAAAATTCTATTAAAAAGTGCACACAATTGTTAAACGAAAATGAATCTCCCAAAACACAAGTCCAACAATTGTCAACGACTTTAGATAAATTTTCAAAAAGTGAAAAATCGTTGAATATGCTATTAGGGAAGCAAACTATTAATACAGTTAAACAAGGACTTGGATATAATCAATCTGAAAAAGTTAAAAGCAAAATTAATCAAGTCAATTCTATGTGCACAATTTGTAGAAAATATGGACACAATCACGGTAATTGTTGGTATAGGCCCAAACACGTGAAAACTATACAATTTAGGTTCCAAATAGCACAAATATAAAATCTCTCAAAGTTAAACAAATCTGGGTGTCGAAAGGAACATATATAAATAGTTATGGGTCTCCACAAAATTATTTTTCAAAATATTCTGCCACTAACAATCGTGGACCTATAAAAACAAATAGGTCACAAAAATATCTTGTAGGAGTGGTGGCAGGCTAAGGAACAACCATAGTGTTACTTGGATTCTGGCTGTTCCAAGGACACAACGAGCGACAAAGCAAAGTTCCTTAGCCTAGTATGAAGGTGATAGAATCACAATGGACAACAACGAAAAATATCGTAAAGGTAAAACAGGTAATGGTATATTTATTTGAACGATATATTAAATGTGATAATCTGCACCGTAATCTGAATTAAATCAGCCAATAATGTGATGATGAAATAATGATGATTTTGATTCTAACTTATTCAAAATTGTTGGCCAATTATACTCTTATGCCAACAACACTATAAAATCTGTAGAGTCTTTGAATTACTTCATATATATTAGTTTGGATTAATAATAGTGTTTTATTGGATGATAATACATTTGGTTATTTTACGGCCGACTCTATATTCACGGTTTTTGATTATTTACACGATTTCAATTAAAATTCAAGAGAATGTCATTTAAAAAGCTGTTAAAATTGATTTTGTGATATTTTGTTGCACAATTCTAGTCTGGTCTATCAAATTCAATTAATGATAATTTTGAGTGAAAGAGAAATTCAGATGCAGATTACACTAGTAATCTAGTTGATAGAAAATTACTAATGGAACGTGATTTGTTGAGACATTTAGTAACTGCGTCATTTTTCAAAGAAAATATCTGCATATTTTTCATTTCATAATTTTTCAAATAGGAGAAAGTTTTATCATAAAAACCATTCTAGAAAATCATCTTTGACCTTGTTTTTAGATTGGTCATTTTTAGAAAAATTGATTTATAATTATTTTTGAATTTGATAAACTACATCGACTAATCTGACTCCCTAATGATTATCAAAAAGATAAATAGTGATCGAAAAAGTGATGAGTATTGATATTTATCATATATTATGACTCGAGACGGTATAATTAGTAAATTACTTTAGAAATTTAAAAAAGAATTATAAAACTTTTTGTTGGTAAAAATTCCATGACCATCTCTATTTCTATCATATTTCTAACGACCATCACTCATCAAAATTCAATATAGTTTGTCAATATGTGGTGCATTAAACAGGAATCATTCGTTTTTCATTTTACATTTTTTAATAAAAAAATATATAATAATAATAATAATAAATAAAATAAAATAAAATAAACTCCAATGTATTCATTCTCATCTAAAAGTCCTCATGGTTATGCATGGGTTAATTACTTGGAATTTGTTATGTGCTTCCATGCTCATTTAAAAGTCCTCACAGTTATGCATGTATGGAATGCATGTCAAAATTGATTTTTTTAAATAAATAAGTTGATTCTAATCCCATTTAAAATTCCTCAAGGTTATGCGTGGTTAGAAGATACTTGAATTCATTTTTTAAAATAAAATTGGAATACTACTAATCTTATTTAAAAGTCCTAACGGTTATGCATGGTTGGTAGATATTCAAATTCCTGATATAAATATACCACAAATAGACACAATTGTATGGTTTTATATGATGACATCATTCCCATCATTCTAAAAGTAGAATATGCGCCTAACAAAGTATTTATGATTTTTGTTTGATTTTTTTATTGAAATTTAATATTTATATTCAATTGAGTTTTAATGTTGTATTAATATCGATCACTTTATCTCTATTCTAACACTATTACCCTTTTGCTGATAACAAAAGGGGGAGAGAAAAGTTAAGATTTTGTCAAATATTTTCTATTTGCATCTAGGCTCACTTGCATATTTTTAATTGTATGCATATATGAAGGGGGAGCTTTATGTAGAGAGGAAACATTTAAATAGGGGGAGCAATTAGAGTATATCAATGATCAAATACATTTAACATATTCAAAATCTTAAATATATGTTTGTTATCATCAAAAGGGGGAGATTGTTGAATATGCGATTATATGATTTTTGTTTGATGATAATAAACATATATATTCATTTAAATGTATTTATTAATGTACTATTTTATTTTTCATAGATTAAATAAATATTTGTTTAATAAAATAAATAACACAGAATTTGAATTCAAACAGAAATTTTATTCAAACAAATATTTATTACAATTTTTGAATAGTACAAATTTCAAGCTCTCACTATATACAATTTCAATTACTATACAAATTTGATTACAATTCACATTTACATTGCACCTCACTACATATCACTCATTCACTCAACTTATATTGATCTTCAACTTCATTCCAATGTGAATCCGGCATCTGAGCAATCTGCAGAAATATACATTGACGTGGTAAAATTGAAAATAAAATATTTTTGCAGTACAAAATAAACGTGGATTTTGAAAATAATATGTGCCACAGTTATTTGGGTAGTTAGTCATCATTTAGTTTTGAGTCCATCATACACGAACAGCTTGTGACATACACAGTGTATCACTGTATATGCCACAAGGCCGTGCACACTGATATATACACTTGTTAAAATTACAGGGACAGGTGAGCACAGGTCAAACCCAAAATGCTGGGTTCAACTCAAGTGCAATAAAAATAATGTCACAATATCAGCACAAGGTCAAACCCGAGCTTTAAGCTGGATTCAACTCAGATGCAAGCACACTCGAAGCACAGTGCACATCAACCCAATGAAAACCAGAAATGTGCTCAAAGCAAATCCATACCACATGAAGGAACAAACACATGAATGTGCAACTATAAGTGTTTCAACCAAACAAATCAATGCAGCAACACATATATACATACATGAATGCATATACACACACACCGCGCAAGCATCAAGAAATGCACAATGAAACTGCAGTTGCAAACAAGCGAATGGCCAAGAAAAAATTACAAAATGCAACTCACCACAATGCAACAACAGTAGCAGTTTCAAAATAATCTCAATCATCAAGTCAAGTATGCTACAAGGATGCAAATGGACAAGTACAGGCCGAGACAAAATCAAGAAAGAATTTTCAAAAATGACCGAAGACAAATATAACAGGAGTTTCAAATCAGCAGTTTCAAAACCAAGTCAACAGAACTACAAAATGCAACACTGAAGCGTACATTATAACCAGGCTACAGAGATGAACCAGATAACGCACAAAATCTCAAGTTCACATATATGACTACAATACAATGCAAAAACATATATATACATATGTAAATACACATGTATACATACATGTAGTGGCACCAAAAACCAAACAAGAGCAAAACTGCAAACAAAGTCTAGTCATAACAAACTGCAACAGATCACAACAATGAATGAACATCACAATGAAAAACAGACTAAATAATATTAAACACAGGGATGCAAGCATCAAATGGCATTTTTAATCAAAGAGCAGTATAACATGGACAAAGTACATAAAACAGTGAAACAGTCGCTCAATATCAATATACAAGAAATCAAGCTACAACATGTACCCCAACCGGATTGTACATGAAACAAATATGCAAGACTGGACAACATGGATGCACAGACAACATGAACACATGAGTCAATGCTACAAAAGAAACAATGGCACAGTCTCAACATCAAAGACCGGAGGCATACATATGGTTGTAGTAAGGGCAGAGCTCGAGGCTACCAAGTTAAACAATGAAAATTGCCTCAAAGCAAGATGACACAACTACAACATTTACGTCAATGAAACTCAAGTCAAATGCTATGTAAATGTCAAAAAGACTCAAGTATGCAATTCAAATGCAAACCGACTCAAATGAACAAAGTGAACATGTATACCAGACTAGGGATGAAACTCACAAGCTCCAAACTGGAACAGTGATAAATAAAACATAAATGAGGTAGCAGACCCAAAATAACTAGTGTACAAGTTCGAACAAAGCTCAACAGCACAACATCAAGCAACATCAAGTTGAACAAGTTAATGCCGAAGTTCAGCGATATTAAATCTGGTAATATCAAAAATCAAGTTGAAGCCATGAGCAACTGACCAGAGTCAAAGGAAACAAAGAAAATCAACATCAGCAAAATCAATTCAAAACCGTGGTGGCCAAGTAAATTGACCAAGTCAGAAATCAACACCGTGAGTATCAAGCAACAAAATTATATGAATTGAAGAAGTCAGATAAATCACCATTAATCACGTGGCCGAAGACAAATTCAAATAGATGTATACAAACGAAAATCAAGGATCTCGAATCCTATATAAATAAGTAACATCATCGACAAATTGAAAGCATCGATTTCAAGTATTCGACTAGGAGAGCAAAAGGAATTAATTACATACCAGAGTCAAAGTCGAACTCGACCAAATCGAGGAGCCGTGTTCGAGTTGAAGAAGGAGTGATTGCCGAAGCAAGACAGAGAAATAGCAATTGTAACTGCCCATCGGCTTCATCGATTTTATCTAAAGCCCTAATTCATTAGAGAAAATTGAATAAGGAAGAAGCAACGAGCCGCCATTATACAGAGCAAAGAGGAAAGAACGGGCCAACATAATAAAAAGAAGAAAAGGGCCAACATATTTTATTGATAATTATTTTGGCCGGTTTTATTAAAACCTTTTGAGCTCAACCTTTTAAATTAGGGTTTTGGTTTATTTAAATTGTTTTTAAATTGTATTTTCTTGTGAAAATTGTGCAATTACTAGTCGTGTGACTGGGGGACAAACTACGTGGCACAATTTGAAAATTCGCAACTCAGTGGCTGAGTTGTGACAGGGTTTTGAGCGTAGAGTTAGGTTAGTCAGTAGCGGGTGTCGCGAGTTTACGTGTGTAAGCGTGTAACTACTTAATTTCTAGTAGAAACCTTGGGGGAACACGTAGGCATGGTTTTGCCGAAGCTGGGTAAATTCCGTGTCGTTCTATTTCTGCATTATTATTATGTTATTATCTGTGTTGCTATAATTTTGATATATCTGTGCTGAAATAATTTTATAAGCTTCCGCAGTAAGTTTTATAATTAACAACATCACCATATTCACTCCCCCTCTAGGGTGAAACCGATCCTACAAGAGAAGCCACAGATAAGATTGAGTTAATTCGAGATATGAGAGAAGCTTAGTCTAGGTAGAAAAGTTACGCAGATAAGAGATGTATGGGCCTTGAGTTCTCAGCTGGAGATAGGGTTTTTATCAAAGTATCACCGACGAAAGGTGTGATGCGATTCATAAAGATAAGAAAGTTAGCACCGAGATATGTTGGACCATTCCTTATTGTAGAGAGGATACGAAAGCTTGCATATCAAGTATAATTACCAAGCAGTTTGGCAAGAGTCCATAATGTGTTCCATGTTTCTCATCTTAGGAAGTTGTTCATGATCCGAGGACTACTATTGCTTCAACGACACATGAAGAATTAGTAGTAGAACCGGATCTGACTTTGTAAGGCTACCAGTCCAGGTTGTAGCGAGAGATGAGAAAAAGTTAGGGAATAAGATAGTCAGATTTGTAAGGCTACCAGTCCTGGGCTGTTATGATGATATATTCTATATTTTTAGATATGGATTTAGTAGCTGGTAGGATATACTACCATTATTTGATTATTTGATATACCTCTTATATATTCCTTACTGAATTTCAAAGATGAAATTCTTTAAGAAGGGGAACCTGTAACATCTCTAATTTTAATTAACATTATTCAGGAAATTTAACCAGATAAATTAAATAGAATAATGTGATATGTTGTGTGACAAGGAATTGAGATTTGATCATCAACATGGCCGAGCCATAATTAATTAACTAATTGGTTAATAAGATTGTTTTGTGACTTAATAATAATGACATATGAGAGGGGTAATTTAGGAATAGAAAACCCTTAATATCTTAACCCTCCCTCTCCTAAATCATTCTCACTTTCACAAAACATAAGCAATCACAAGAATATAAGAAGACCGACCGTTGCTGGGGGAATAAGAAAAAATCTAAATGAGATTCAGGAGCAAAGTTAAGGAAATTAAATCACTCATCAAATCTCAGCTCTATTATAAAAATTAAGATGAGTAATAATGAAACCATCTCACTTTTTCTTATTTGATTTCAGAACCTATAAGTCTTTCATTCGCTTATGTTGATATGATATGCCATGTTGATCTTAACATTGTTTGGATAGAATAATGATTTATTAGAATTTTATGGAATTGCTTAAATGGATTTTAAGGGTAAAGCCTAAGATTTTAATCTCCAAACGCTTTGATTTTTGATATGCTGTATAAAAAATTATTTTGGAGATGTGTTTTTAATTTCATCATTTCCTAAATTATATAGATTATTTTATGAATTTCCTAACGAGGAAATAGCTTAATTTCGGGTTTTAATTATTTAAAACAATAAAATATGGCTCTTAACTCTGAAATTTTTATAAGATAAAGAGAAGGATATTCTGAAATTTTTGTGAATTTTTGGAATTTTTTCCAAGTAATTATGATTTGTTTTGAAATTATTATGCTAGATGAGCATTTAAAAGAATAATTGATTAAGGGTATTAACTAACTAGTTGTTATATGTTTTGGAACTAGTAAATGATATGTGGTAGTATTTTCTGGAAAATAAACTGAAAAAGGTTTTGTTTATCCAATAAAAATTGGACAAAAGGTTAAGATTTGGTAAAAAGTAGTTGCTTTTATTAGAAATAAATCAGTTTCCTTTATAATTACATTAATGTCATGTTGCCTATATCCTTATCGAGCCTAAAGGAATAACACCTCTGTGAATGTCGAGTTGATGAGGTGGGAAGTACAAGATAACTACATAAATAGTTATGGAGTGATTCCAACCTCTTCGACGTAGATAGTAATGGTAACCCATGAATGGCGGCTTTGTCTTCTCGTAATTCAACTAAGAGTTTAAAAGCTAAATATTGACATCGGCGACATCGCTTGTTTTCACCATTGTTTTAAATGATGTCACATCTCATCTCTTCATTTGTTTTCCATATCGAGGCAATGATACCACCTATTATGTCTTCGATTCTACCTAAAAAAGTGGTGCAGTAGCCGAAGTAACTCGAGTGTAAAAGTTTCATAATGTTGTTGAGGGCCTCGAGGATCGATGTGCATCAAAGTTAGCGACCTTATGTTTTAGTGTCGATGCCGCTTGGCCATGACATTACATCTTATCTTTTTAACGTCGAAGAGGCTTTTATCTATGTTATTTAAAATTGTTTTTAAAAGGGCAGAGAGGCCTATGTTTTAGAGGATTGATGACCTATACCTTTGGTAGTTAGCCACATAATTTATAAAGGGTTTAAGTTTTGGTCTTCATCCTTGGATAGAGGTCGACGAAGAGTATTGACGCTGCATGTTTTAATTTTTTTAATAAAGGCGGAGAGCCTTAAGCTTCTTAGTCGACACTATATTATCATCGACACTAATATAAATTGACCTATTTAAAGAATCAAGCTTATATTTTTCTCAAATACAAACATGGCAAGGCAATGCATAAAGTGATTTTTAAATGGCATAAGACTTTGATAACGTAAAGAAATATATATTTCTTTTTATTAAATATGGCGTAAGGGGATTGATTATATATCATTATGAAAATGTCTTTAAGGAATTAAATGATGGAAAAGCCCAAGTTTTGAGCTAAATTTACCAAACAGAATATTACTTAAGATTAAGTGATTGTGAGATATGAAGGATTATTTATTGAACACAATTGAATGATGGATGTTATATGTTCTTGTATTTATTTGATCAGTTATTATGCATGGTGTTATTATTATACTCACATCATTTATGACTCATAACTACATTTTGAAGTGTTAAGGGAGACTAACCTGCTAGGTTGACCCATTAGTGAGTATAAACAGAATTCGTGCCCAAGTGAGTAGAATTTAATAAAGAAGATCAGCTATATCGGGAGTATAGGATGCCCAAAATAGATCAAAAGATTATTGATCTAAACAAGTTATTGGAAGGTTTCAATAAGTTTATAGTCATCCCATAAAAACCATGTCATGAGAAATACTATTGGAAGGGTCCAATAGTTTCCTAGTAATCCTATGAAAACTATGTTTGGATGATATTATTGACAGAAACCAATAGGTTCATAGTGATCCTATGAAAATTACGATTTGAGAGATGTTATTGGAGAATTCATAGTAAGCCACTGACACTATAGTGGGAAGGTTATTGGTAAAAACTAATATGTTCTTAGTGTTCCTATGAAAACTATAAATTTGGACAGGCTGTCCTTAAGAATTGAAACATGTTATTAGTCTGCCCATGAAAACTAATAGGTTTATAGTGACCCTAGAAAAACTATAAATTTGGACATATAGTCGAATAAATTGGGATGGGTAATCCAAGGTTTATTTCATTCTTGCATATCATCATATATTATTATGTTTTAACCATTATGGATGTAGGAGTATAGTAAATGGTTAATATGTTTTGCTTAAGGTACTAGCGAGGGGAAAACCTGTTCCACTTAGCGGCGTGGTCACTTGAAATCTATTTGGTTTGAGGTGGTAGGTTATTATTTACCCCAGACTTTTTTTCTGACTCGGAGTTTATATTTTTCCCTTAGTGTGATGTCCCGGAGATTTGGGCAATATTTATTTAATAATTTCATTTATAATTATTTTAAAATGTGAAATATTGATTTAATAATCCAATTCAAACATAATTTTCTTTTGAAAATTTATAATTATTTAGTTTGATAAATGATATTCTTTTGAAAATTTATAATAATAATTGATAGTTTGAAAATCTTATTGTTTTAAAATGTTAAAAATATTTAAATGACAAAATTTTCTTTCTAAGCTGATTTAAAAATATTTTATTTATAATGTATATATATGTATACATTGTAAATAGGAGTTTTGATCTTTATTTTAAATTTAAATTTAATAAAGAATATTTTCAAACTTATAATATATATAGGTGTATAATTTATGAATTGATTAAACTGAATTGAAATTAGTATTGAAACTTTTCATAAGTCAATTTATAAATCTATCTTATATTTTCAAAAGAAATTATAGTAAATATTTTGTTATAAATATATAATAGTTAAAAATTGTATTTTATAATAAAGTTTATTTTGTTTTATCTTAGAATTGTTTTGAAATAAACTTAGTTTATTTATATTAAAGTATAATATTTTGATTTGAAATCTTTGGAATAAAATAAATTCAACATTTTTCTTTTCTTTTTAAAAGTTTCTCTTTTGAAAATTAGTTTTAAATAATTTTTATAAATATTCAAGCAAATATTTAAATATGTAAAGATAATTCATTTGTAATCATTTAAAGATTAAATATAAATAAACATACAAAACATCTTAAGTTTAAATTAGAATGGTTTTATCTTAAATTAAAACATTTTAAAAACAAAGGAATTTATCTTTATATCTAAATCATACATGTGTTAACATTCATGTTTTAAAGTAGACACTTGTAATTAATTTTCATACTTAAGTAACAAGTGGCATACTAAACCATTATTGAATTTATTATTTTAGATAAAAACTTAAACAAATCTTTTTGTTTCAAACACTTTATCTCCTATAATGAATCTAAGATCAGATTTAAGAAAAACTGAAATCATTTTTACTCTAAAATCCACAGCCCAAACTCAATCAATATTCTGCAAATAGCAGCTATATTAGATCTGTAAACAAAAGTTTTAACACCTGCAAAAGAAAACCCAAATTGCAAATTCTTTTAATCTGCAATCAAAGTTTTAAACCTGCAAACAAAATTTCTTCAACCTGTAAAGATCAATCCAAGCATAGAGTTGGGTCTGCATGCAATTTCAAAACCTGCAAAACATCAAGCTAAAACCAACTTCAACTACAGGCTCAGATTCAATCAATGCATTGGAATTCAGGGTGCAGGGATGACTTGCATCTGGAATGCTTTCTGTTGTTCATTTTATAGGTGAGTAAATCTATGTTTAAAAACAGTTTCTACTTTTAAAAAAGCTAGATATCAAGATTTGCAGAAATCAAGTTTAATTCAAAATGTTTTTCAATTAAGAAAATCAAAACAGTGGTAAATTAAATAAAAATAACCGCACTATTTTCTTTTTAGTAAGTAACCTTAAAAATTTATAGGTTGTATCAAATTTATCTATGCATAAGTACTGATATAATTGAGTATGTTTGTTTGACTGTTGTATAATGGATGTTCTGTGTACATTCTTGAATATGCAGATTTGTGTGATGCAAAGATTTTTAACAGACCTGCTTCTGTTATTACTTGGATTTAAATACAAATCCACTTCTATATGATTGAATCATAGTTTGAGATTATTGTGTGAACAAATGGTGTTGTTTAGCATAGATTTAGATTTGTAAAGTGTTAATTTAATTAAATTAATATATGTACCTCTGGGAAAACAGTAATAACTGATATTGTTTTCAAAGCAAGATTTTCAAATATCTTTAATTATTCAATCAAGTTTAAAAACTTGAATGCATGTTTAAAAAAAACATGAATATTAAAACAAGTATCAAATTTTTAAACCATTTGTGAAGTGAGCATTTAGGGATTGTGCAGAATTAGGAATTTTGGGTATTGCTGTTTGTCAAAGGAATTTTGGAAACTAGAATTCTTCCTGGAGGTGTAAGTTTGACTGGAGAGTGAGGGGAGGGGGGGGGGGGGGGAATAAGGAGAAGTTGGTCAGAGAGTGGTAATGATGGCTGTAAGGTTTTTCAAGTTTGAATACCTAGTTTTAAAGTGACAGAGGTTTTGTAACTCCTGAATACTGTGGTGATTCGAGTGGTCTGTGATTTTGGGTTTGGCAGAGGGGATATAGGTGGAGCAATGGCTGGAGTTGGAGACCATAAGATGGCCGGAGTGGGTTGTTGTGATGATTGTCAGGTTTGGTATGTTGTGGTGAAGCTCTTCAGGTTGCTGTTTTTTTATTTTGCTTGATCCTGATTCTCAAGCTACAGAGGATTTGTGGATGGACTTTATCAAGTTGAAGGATGGATGACTTCTTGGAGCGGTAGGTGGAGGTAGCTGGAAGTCGCCGGAGCAGTGGTCGCATTTGCACAGTGTTTGGTTGACTCTGGTGAACTATGGGTGTGCAGGTTTTGGTGACTCGAAGTCAACCTCGTGTAGTATGTGTTGTGACTCGAAGTGGGCAAGGGTTTAACCCGAAGTATTTTGATAATGGTCTCGGGTTTGTGGAGTGTAGGAGATAAATCTGTGCAGTTGTGTTTTTTTTTTTAAATATGGGAAACTCAAATTTTTAAAGTGTAGGTTTGAATTAAATTCAAGTAGGCTTATGAATTCAAAAGTTTGAAATGATGAATTTAAATTTAAAGTAAGGTTTAAATTCAAATTTGAAATCAGTGTAAATATAGTTTCAGGATTCTTTGAATCCAGTTTTTATTTAAAACCAGTTTTGTTTTTATTTTTATTTTTAAAAGGGAATTTAATGTTTAAAACAAGATTCAAATTTAAGTGTAAGTTTGAATTAGATTTAAGAGTACTTTTGAATTCAAAGTTTGAAAATGAAACTTTTAAATTTTAAGCCAGATTTAATTCTAGTTTTAAAATCAAGTTTTAAGTATGATTTCAATTTTACTTTGAAATCAGTTTGAATTCAAAATAGTTTTGAAATTTTTTAAATATTGGACAGGAAATGTTTTTAAGTAGAATTTAAATATGAATTTGATTTCAAATAAGGTTTAAATTTAAAAGAATTCTTTCCTTTAAATATTTAAATAAAATTATGAAATGTTTAACTTTAAATTGAAAGTTAAAATAATCTATCTATTTTAAAAGACTTGATTTATTTTTAGTAAAATTTAGTAATATAGTTTTTTCTTATATAATAATGGTAGTCCTTTACCTTTAGGTTTATAAATAAATTTAAAATTTGGAAAATGTTTATATGATTAAACATTCTTAAATCTTTAAATTTTAAAATGGGAGTTGAATTTAATTTTAGCAGTGTATTGTTTAAATACATTTGAATAATTAATAAGTCATTAATAAGTAAATGAATTATTTTGGAAATAATTAAGAATTTACTTATTTATTTGATTTTAAGTAATGACTTAATTTATAATTAAAGATGATTAATGAATAATGAATCTAAGGTAACTTTCTTAAGTAAGTAATTAATGAAAATGTTGTTAATTAAATAGGATAATATCTAAGGATAATTAATAATTAATTAATGTGATTAATTTTGATAAATTAATTAGATTAATTAATTTAAGATAATCAATTGTAATTTGTTAAGCATAATTACTTTATAAAAGTAATTAAGGGATTAATTACTTATTGTAATTAATTCTGATAATGTGTTTTGTTTAAATTAATTAATTTAGTTTAATTAATTTAAGAATTAATTTAATAATTTAATGATAATAATTACTTAATGTAATTTACGGAGCAGGATTTCTTAGAGAAGTTTTGATTGATAATTACTGGAATGTAATTAAGGAAAGGTGTTTTATTTTAATAAAGTAATTTGGATAATTACTTTTGTAATTAAATCAAGGATTAATTAATAAAGATAATTAATTATTGGATAATTAATTTATTAATAAGTAATTAAGAGTAGTTAATTACTGGATTTAAGTATTAATCAAGATGATAAATAATTGTATTTTAATTTTAGAATTAATTACTAAATGTAATTAATTTTAACTGAGTGATTAATTTAGATATTAATTAGAGATTGTTAATTATTATAATTAATGATGTAATTAAGAATTTTTTAATTAAGTAATAATTAATTAATTAAGTGATTAATTAATTGTAATTAATTAAGGATAAATGTAATTAATTATAGTTAATAAATGAATGAAGTAATTAAATGTTAATTACTTATGATTAAGGTTAATTAATTTTATAAAATTAATTTAAGACTAATTACTTATTGTAATTAGTGAATGATTAATCATAGATGTTTAATCAAGTTGAATACTTAATGAATGATTAATTAACTAGGTTGATTAATCAATAGATTTATAAGCAGGATTTATAGATGGATAATTAATTTAATTTATTTTAAATTAATTAAAGATAGAAGTAATTAATTTAATTCATTTTAAATTAATTATAAATGATGGATAATAAATCATTTCTTATGGTTGATATCGATATACTTTTGGATGGTTGTGATCTCAGAAATGAGATGAGTAGTATCTATAAGATAAGGATGCTTAGTTATAGTATAATGGATTATTTTGGTTGTGATGATTGACTGTTGTGATGATTATCTGTTATGATAATGTTATGGGTTATCTATTATGATAAATGTAGTTTATCTATCTGTGAGAAATAGATAAAATAAAATGAGTTAATTAGTTAAAACCCTTAAAGTATAACTTGGACGTTAAAATGGCGTTTGGTTTCGGTGAGACCGGGATCGGGTTTCCATATTTGGATATCCGAAAACCACATCGATTCCAATTAAACGTTAGGTCGTTAATCCAAGTGGAGCAAGTGAAGACTCGAGGTGTAAGGGTTATACGTCAGTATAACTCCGTGGGTGATTCCGTAATGAGTTTGGCGGAATAGTACTTATAGGTTCGAGATGGTGATTTAGAATGCAAGGGTTATCGTCGTTAACTCCGTGGGTGATTCCAATACGAGTGTGACGAGATAATGCCTTCGGTTTCGTTCGAACCCGGAACGAACTTGTATGGATTGAATGCTTTCAGAACATCGTCAGGTGGACGATGAGCATTCTAAGATTGATGTGTTCTCTAAAGGTAATCGTAGCCTCAAGCCTCATCAACCGGGAATGGCTAAAACAGGGGAGGTGCAGCAACGCTTCGTGGGTAGCCCCCACTGGTGAGTGAGATTTACCCCTGTCTAGATGTTCCTTTTTATTTCGGCTGTGTGGACGGTTGAGAGCTCCAACCGTCGGGGTAGTCTTATTTGGAACTATTCAGTAAGGAATGGGTCCGGCCTTGTGTTGCAGGGGAGTGGGAGTACTCCTCGGTACGGTGATCTAGGCCACGTACTGTGACGGGCGGTACCCCAGTAGCCCTGCCATTGTATGGAATCCGAAATCCAATAAGTGCCAACGGTTTTGATTGTATTACCCACTTTTGTGGCTAGTAGCTGGAATTTAATAGATGTAACAATTTCGGCTATTCCATATTTATTTGAAAACCCTAGACCTATTATAATATCACTGGATTTCCTATCAAATGCTTTGGTTAGCGTAAGGTAAAAACTTTTCCATGTTTATGTGTGGGAAGTCTTACGTGATACCTTTTGTTTTCAAAGGATTTTCTAAAAGTTAAGCAACTTTTAAACCCGTTTACTCACACCAGACCCCTGTCTGACCCGAGTGTTTATTTTCTATTTTATTAAACTCTTGGGTACTCATATTACGTATGAGTAGTCAAGTGATTCAGGATTGCTTTGACGAGTTCTGGAGGAGATAATGGAGCAGGAGGCTTCAGCGTGTAGATATATAGTGGTTCCGCTGTGTTTGAGTTGTATCTGTTTTTCTCTGACATACTTGAATTGTAATCGCTAGACAGATGTTTATAACTGTCTAGTTTGTGTTGTATTGGCTTTAAAACTCTGATGTATATGATACTATGTAAAGTATTATGTGATATAATATAATTTATTCGTTCCGCTGTGAGATTCTGATGTTGTCTGTTTCTTTCTTTTCTCTTTTCTATCCCTTTCTTTCTTCTTAGCGATGCGACTTCCTGGTATTTGGAAGTTGGGTCGTTACACTTAGACTCTCGGATGCTCAAAATTAATTCAAGTAGGTTGAGTGTAAGGGTTCTTTAGGTTTTCTATTAGGATGAATAAGTTCCTAAAGACTTGCGAGAGGAAATCTAGGAGTTCTATTTTAATCCGCTATGCTATTTAAGTTTTGTCAGTATAGATGTAAATTATATAGTTGCCGAATATATGACTCTGATCAACCAATTGGGCATCTTCATATCTTTCTCTTGGAGTATTTTATGATAATTATAATTTCTCTGAACTTCGATTTACGAGTTGGATTACGTAATGAATATGACATATCGTTTGCGAGATGAGAAGTGAAAATTTATTATTAAACTGAGTTGATAATTTTACATATTCATATGCTTCTAATTATTGATACGGTCAACATAGCCACGTTTTATCATCGAGAATCAATAATTATGGATGACTGCAGCATCCATAGCAGTTAGTTTTGGGCCTCAGAATGAGCGATGTTACAACATGTGAATTTCTAGATATATAGGCTTTTAGGTCAACAATCCATGTCAAATGGCAAGCCATCTAGATAAATATATGTGTTTTGGTTTCAACCCTACGAGTGGGCATAATCATCAACTCCAAGGAATAAAAGCTCCACCAATGACAGCATAACAAGATGCCTATAAATAAGCATTGATCTCAATGCACTAAAGATATTTTAGGCAACTGCATGATTCAGATACCAAGTAAATTGCACTTTCTATATTAGAGCTCATATCAATACTCATTAATGGTGGACTTAGCATTAGAACTGCCTCTCAGCTCGAATATAGAACTCAAAGAAGGAATAAACAGTGGACATGAAGATCTTTGCCTTAAACATTATAACTTTCGGTGTCTTTACTTTCAGTATCTTTATTTTGGCTTTACTTGCTGCTTTTTTGGCTTAGTATAATACCTATCCCTTTGGGTATTATCTCATGAAAATTAAACCTAACTTCCGACATTTATATAAAGCCTTAGGTGACCAACCTACTGAAGCACTTAATAAATAGATTGATCAAAGCCTACCTTTCGGTCTTTGGTGTATTCGTGTGTGACATAAAGTCCAATCGGCATTTATGGTGCTAGAAGGAGGGCTCAAACCTCTATTCGCTCTCCAAAATCAACTGTTCTCCTCTCATAGCAATGCCTAATTCCAGCAACGAAGTAGTAAAGAAAAATTTAACTCGAAATTGCCCATGAACCTTCGAATTATGCTCATTAAAGAAGACAACAATGAATGTATCGTTACTTTAATCAAGTAGAAAGATAAGGGAGGGAATATGACTATGTTTATAACTTCGAGCTCTCCAAATTAACTCTCGGTATACCTTTTGTAATTACTTCAGGAATCCGCTCGACTCGAAAAAATGGTCAAAGCAACGAATGACGAAGTAAGAGACCTTAGTGTTAAACTGATGGCATATGAAGACTTAACTCTGCATACCAAAAGGCCTCTTTCCATAACTCTAATCGATGAACCCAAAAAAAGATGAAAAAGGATAAGACTCTCACTCCGAACAACGATACTTTGACCCATATTTTCTAAGAAACACATAAAAAGCTTCGTTATCCATATTATTCTCCACAAAAATAGAAGCCCAAAGAGCTATAAATGCTGCATTTATCATCAAGTGAATGGTTATAAGATAGATGAATGTTGAATGCTTGCATGTGCCATTGAGAGAATGAACCAAAATGGTAACTTTTTGAATTTATTTTGAAATAGTTTTTATACCTTGCTTTGATATAATGTTTAATTTTGTTGTCTTTTTCATGAAAGATCCTATGTCAAACTCAAACCTTTGGGAAAATGAATGGTTTTTAAATTTCAATAAATGCGAGATTTGCTTTTGAAGAATTGAACTCAAAACAAAGGCAAAGAATTAGTGTTGACAAAAGAATTAACCAACCATATATTGAGACCAATGCATTGTAAAAGCAAAGGTTAGCTGCTAATCACTAGGCTTAAAATATAAAATAAGAAAGAAAACAATCAAAGCAAAGTAAATGAGACAAAATATAGAGTGGTTTGGTAAGCTTACCTACATGATAGAGTTAACGGTATGCCCTAGGGGAAATTCTATAATTTATTTTAAAATTTTAACTTTATAATTAATCCTCGTTCATAATAAAAGGTGCTTTCTTTCTAATATATATATATATATATATATATATATATATATGTTATAGTGTGTTATAAATAATCAAATTTTTAATTAAAATATATTTAATCGAAAATCCATAAATGTTGTGTTGATGATAATAATTACAAATAGTTGTAATTGTTATTCGGCCTTTTGGCACGACTATATTCAGACCGACTAGATAAGTTAGACTAGACGATCATCGAGGAAGACAGCCCTAAGAGATGATTATTGGGCTCAGAGATCAAGCGCAGATAATGATATGAAGCAACGATCAACCGAGGCCAAGAGATAAACTCTCCAAAATATTCTAAGTAAGGAATAATGGCTCCCTTAGGTAGGGGATCAATGCCTATCCCTTTTCGTAGAGGATCGGTACGCATCCTCGATTTTGTCCCAAACTTAGTAAGGTCGATATAGAGTGACAAAGAAGGCTCCGTGAGGCTATATTTCAATTTTCAAGTTGTTTGGAGTTTGTATGCTCAATTTATGGCCAAGTTACTTCACCTATTAAGAGGAAGCGATATAAAAGGGATCGGTACAAAAGGGATCGTCCATATTCAGCTTTCACTACATATTACAACAATGGTCGGTCATTAACTCAAATTCTACATATTCTATCAACATGAAACTTAGAGTATAAGCTAATTAGGATATGTGGAACACCCTATAGGGATCATATGGCTTTTGGAGCAAGTTGGAGGGATCGGTACCTATCTCTCTAAAGGGATCGGCAGAAATCAGAATTCAAGCAATACTACTTCAGGGAAAATGCGATATCTCACAAACCGTAGGTCAGAATTGCATGAAATTTGGAGAGAAAGTAGGTAACATCATGGGAAATCCCTCAGAGGGATTGCAGCCAATTTGAATGCATTAATAGGGAACGGTACCGATCCTTATTGTAGGCCCCAATGGGCCTACAAACTTTTGGGTTACCTCGTCTTGGTCTCTTGAACCTTCTTCCAAAATTTCAGCACGATCCGTGCACATCTTCCCATATAAATACATTAGGTATGGTATCAAAAAAAGGATCCTGCTTTCTCTATTGAGGCTCTGCCATTTTTATTCTTTACTTTTGTACTAATGGATCCCAGCTGATCCAAACATTCTTGTAATCATAATCAAGTGGAAGATCAATAAAAATATAAAGTGATTGTATGCCAAAATTGCTGAACGACTATAAAATATGTATGTTCATTTATGATACTTGCTCCATTTTTATTTATTTCTTCATTTAATCTCTACTAAATTCCTTGGGTGTTGATGCCCATTTTCAACGTCAACATTTTGGTGCTTTCATTGAGAAATGAATTTTCAGCTTGATAGGATCTCATCATCTATTTGTGGATTCCTATGTTCGTGAGATAGATTCAGCTATCGACCGATAAACTTCCTCTTCTACTTAGATCTAAAGGAAATCTAAAGAAAGGTGATAGCCATGGTTAGAGGAACTAGGTCTGCTTCCCGTGTTTTTGGAGGATTTGATTATGCTAGAGTTCTTGTTTGGAGTTGTTCTTACGTTCATGCCCATTTGGAAAGGATCGGATTTACTCATGTACGCAAAGTCTTAGGATCAGATGTTGAAGTTTGCACTCAAGTTAGTAGATGATCGATCCTTATCTCAAGGCCAAAATGATCGATCCCTCTCTCAAGGCCAAAATGGACGATCCTTTAAAATATCACATCCCTCTGTCAAGGCCAAAATGGCCAATCCCTCTCCCTAAGCCAAATTGGCCGATCCCTTAGCCTAAATGACCGATCCCTCACAACGGCAATTCAGCCGACCCCTAAATACATATATATGTACAATACCGATCCCTCCAAAGATATCAATACCGATCCCTCTAATGACATCACTACCAATCCCTCCATAGACATCAATACCGACCTCTCCACGAGCTATGCCGATCCCTCCAACATATAGGATATCAATCCATCCAGGAGCTATACCAATCCTTCCAACATATAGGTATATAGATTCCTTTAGGATCTATACCGATCCCTCCAACATATAAGTATATTGATCCCTTCAGGAGCTATATCGATCCCTCAAACATATATAATACCGATCCCCCCAAGATCTATATCGATCGCTTCAAAGCGGATACATACCGTTCCCTGTGCAAAGCACATATACCGATCCCTCTGTAAGGTATATATACCAATCCCTTTGCAAAGCATATATATTGGTCCCTCTTTAAAGTATATATACCGATCCCACATCAGGGCATTTCAACCGAACCCTGCACCGCTAATTCCTCTCTCAAAAGCAAATGCGATCGATCCTTATACCCAAAAAATATGGATCAGGTACGATCCATTTTATAGAAAAATTTATGAACCCATGCCGCAACACAGTGCCTCCACATTCTGGACTTAGAACTCAACTTAAACACGGTGCATTTTATCCACTTACCTTACATCCTATGACTGACCGAGACATAGAGGATCAAGCGATAGCTTTTGAATTGCCACAAGAATGGAAAAGCAATCGCTACTCAAATGATACTGCCAAAGGTAGGAGAACATAGGTGTAACTTTAAGAAAACCCAAGAAACTTTGGCCCAAAGCCAAACTCGGGTAAAACCAAGATTTTCTCCAAGAAAATGCGAAGATGACTCTAAGAAAATAGCAGATTTTCTTGGGTCTGACTCTAAGTAACTTACCACTGGTCCATCAATACCGTCCCATCTTGCTTTGCTCATATCTCGGGCTTGCATACATCATTCATAAGCATAACAAGTAGCTATAACTTAAAAACAAACCAGATTGATGATGATTGAAGCATCTCCCCCAATTGAATCCTATTTGTTGAAGTTGTTCAGTGTGCAAAATATCCAGGAGATCCAATGTAACAATCATATCAGTTTACTTAGGGAAAACTGATCTTGGACTACATCTCATGAAATTCGAGTGGCTGTGAATTCTGCCATAGCGATATGTGCATTGAATGCAGATACTTTCCTATATTCTTTAAAGGTGTATCGATCGTGTGGTTTATGCGATTATTGCCCAAATCCATCTCCCCATTCAATGGAATCCAAAGTTTGTTGAGCAGTTTAAAATGAATGCGACTCACACCAAATATGTGATGTCATTATCCAATTTATTCCAGATGCTAGCGAGGATATCATATTGATAGCGTTGATGATGGGAATCCACCCATAGATAGATTTTGGCATTTAGTTAACTAGAGAGCCTCCTACGACCTTGGATCATTTTTGTTACAAAGTGAATCAGAACCTAAGCAAGGAGCATGTGGAGAAGACTAGGAGAAAGAAAAATGCAGGTTCGTGGGCTAAGTACTCAGATTCCAACAGACGACCCAGAATCTTAAAATTTGATTCATGTAACCTTCCATATCATGAGGCCTGAAGCTAAACACTACAGATGCTACAGTCATCTATAGTATTAACTTCCGATGACAAAATGCGGTAATGTTAATGTATCCATAATATCAGGAGCACATGAATATAATACAAAATCACAAATTCCAAGCAACTATACTGATTGCATTTTAGAAACATGTTCCATATTCCATTACATAATCCTAAACATTTCCCAGGTTTTGATCGAATATGATTATTATAAAATGCACCAAGTGCGATATATAAAGATGCCCTCTTAGATGATCAGAGTACTAAATAGACATAACAATCTTAATAATCAAGCATAAATAAAAACAAAAGCTCCTAAATAGCTATCCATCCTCTGCACATCTTCGAAAGCTTAATTCGTCCACCTACAAAAACTTGTAAATTCTAATCTCTCAACCTACTGAAATCATATTTTGAGCACCCGAGAGTTTAAAGGAAAATATAAACTTCAAGTCAGACATAAAGCCTAGTGTGAATAATACTATACATCTTGGTTTACCAATATTAAGCGAGATCATGCCGCTTAGTAGATCGGCTTCCCTCTTACTAATATCCCTTTTTAAAACACTTCTTTTGCAAATCAAAATCCTGCAACCAAACTGGTTAAAGCAATAATAACAAGATCATGTATCCATACAAGTCAAGTAATAAACGGACTATCTGTCCGAACAATATAGGTTTGTTTGGCTAACTACTAACCTTTGGTTGACTCAGGCCTACCAGACAAAATAAACAAATAATTTAACTTCTGTTAGACGCACTCTTGGACGATCTATGCCTACCTTGCTTCTCATAAGGTCAACTAATCCTAATGGTTGCGGGCTCACCAAAACCTATCTTTACCTGTATATCCCTTTCTGTATGTAACATCATATTAGTCTTACCTATGACAAAGCCCTACACACTGGAATTTTATACTAAATAAGCTATAGGCTATAGCTAATGTATAGGGTACGACCTATACCAGTCCCATCTGGTATTCTAATATCTGACTCATTTACTTAGAGTGAACAACGCCATCAAATTTTCCTTGAAAACATTTCCTTTAATTGATTTAAGCCTATAAATCATACTTAAACCGCTATACTCTATGCTTTTCTCAAATCACTTTGCCATGTTATATATACTTTACACAAAACATTATTGATGAAAACATTCGAAACCTTTCTTTAAAACCTTTAAACAATCCCTTTTGAAACTTTTGAGAGTACCCCTTTCGAAACCATTGAAAATACTCCTTTCGATATAAAGTAAACTACTTTACTTTGTAATCTTAGGCCAAAAGGCCAAAACATACCTTTCGGTACTATTTATAATATACCTTTCAAAAAAATTGGAAGCATCCTTTCGAAAGCTTTATAAAACCTTAGACATCCTCTTTTCAAAAATACGCCTTTTTAAATTATTGGAAATCCTCCATTTAAAGACTATTGTAAACATTTCGAAAACATTGGGGAACCACCATTTCGAAACCTTTATTATACACCTTCCAAAAGCATTAAGTCCTTTTCATAAATCAAACCTTTCAAAAGCATTATGTTTAAGTGAGAACATGTGGAAAAACCTTTCTAAACCCTTGGGTTTAACATTCAAAATCTCAAAAAGGGTCTTAAAAGAACTAAGTCGAAAGCAACTCTCTCGAAAGTAATTCCCTAAGTAAAAGAAGCAGATGGCGTCGAAACCAACCCCTTCTGTGACGACCCACCATTTTGGAAGGTTCTAGTCGACAGTAAACCACACATGTACAACTCAAACTATTCAAAACCGATGAATTATCATTGGGGTTTGAATGAGAAATAATAAGAAAATGAAACAGAACAGAACAGAACATAGAATCTCATACGGTGGAAAGAATTAAATATAATATCAAAATAAATAGTTCATGAAGCTATTTATAATATACATGATCTCCATTTACATTACATTAGAGTTATACAATCAATAGACATATCATACCGCAGCGAACTAATAACAGTAAATACGTTCTTCAAACCTCCATCTTCATCTTCAAGAACAACATCTCCAAATATACGCTAAAAAACTCAAGCTGGCCCGAGCGTAAAGAAAAACAATACACTCCAGTCAGGACTATATATTCTTATGTAAGAAAATCCAAATCAAGTAATAAATGTATTATAACTCCAACAAATGTACAATTTTAAATTATAATTTAATAAAGCAAATCCAATTTCAAATCTTACTTTAACGTAATATCAGATCTTTAAACCCAATTTCAAATTTTAAAACCTGAAATAATTCAATTTAAATAAATTTACCTAAACTTAAATTTCCAGCTTGTAATTTGCAATTTACAACTCCTAATTAAATCATTAAACAAATTTATTTAAAATAAATTCGGTGCTCGTTAGTAAATTTCCTATCCTGGGCCAATCAAATCCGTAATTTCGATCACCAAGTATATATCATTTCAACCCATATTTGTTGTCATAAGTATATATCATTTCAATCTATTTCTTAGTTCAGTTATTCAATTCTAGTTATGATATTTAACAATTACATATTACAATAAATCAAAATAAAAAATTCACAATATCAACACAACATCGTCCATTATGGCCATAAATAGGGTCACATATAACATCAAGATTCAAATTAACGTATATCACCACAAACATTAGTTATAACATTTTTTGGTGTTCGAAATGTGACAATATTTAATTTCAATATTAAATTAAATTTCCAATTATCAATCAATTTATTTTATTTCAGATTCCAATCAATAAATCTCTAATTTGTACAATTCTATTTAATATTTCAATGTCAATTTAATTATCAATTATGGCTATAAAATTCAATTAAATCCATTTCAATTAATATGAAAATCGATTAAATTAACATAAGTTATCCAATTAATATGAAAATCAATTTAATTACCATAAGTTATTCGACTCAATACGAATTCAATTCAATTAACAACACTAATTCAATTCAACAAGCAATTTAATTAAATTAACAACAATTGTTCAATTCAATAAGCAATTTAATTTGATTAACAATAGTAGTTCAATTCAATATGTAATTTAAATTAATTCGATTCGATTCAGTTCTATACAGTTCAATTTTGATTTATTTACCGAGACATGATAGCAATCATTCAATTTACTCAAACAATAATTCAAATTTACTTGCATAAGGAAAAATATAAGTCGTGAATTATAAAAACCCACCTTAGATTTTAGCGCATCCAAACAAAAGCATGCAGAGATTTAAAAAAAATGAAATGGATCTGCAAGCGTTGGGCGTGAACAAACAAAATGAAAAAAAATGAAATGGAGCCACATTTTAGCTTCAGGGAATGTAAAAATAGAACATGAAAATGAAGAAAACACCAAGGTTAATGAAAAATATAAGCATGAGGTAGCATAGAGATGAAATGCGTAGGTGAATGAATGGAGTAATAAAAGAAATAAATGAACAGGTGGAGAAGTAAAAGGTTCTTGTTTAAAATGCTTACAACGTGGAGGAACTTATATAAAATGAACGTTAAGAATATGAATTGTGTCAAAACCATTTGACTTCAATACGGAGAGAGAATAGGTAATATATACAGAAATAAAGATTACAGGAAAGGGGAATAGGAAATGAAAAGAAAATGAGATGGCAAAAGAATTAGTGATTGGAAACATGGAATGAAGTATAGCTGGTATATAATTGATAAAGAAAGCAAGGGACCGGCAGATTGAAATAAAACTTTGGAATTCGTTGATATCAAAACGTACGTCCACTCAATAAATTTCGTTAACCCTAAATAACTCCAATTTACACCCCTTTAATTTTTTTATTAAACATGAAATACATTAAAATTTAATATTCCAGTTAACGTAATGGGGACCACCTTTACATACAATTTTGTTTTTTTCTTCTTTTGTTACAATTATCTAAATATCTTTCGTTAATTAGTTCACTGATTTATTTTGACTGTTTATGATTTCATAACTCTTATTTATGCTTACACATATGTGGAATCCCTTTCCCTTTCTTTTACTATGAAGAAGGCAATATTCATAACTTTCTGATTAATGGTATTAATTATGTAAAAAATGTCACCTTTCCTATCCTACAGGCATTTATTAGATTCTACACCAAATTAACCGAGAAAGATAATTTAAACTATTAACATAGTAAATGCAACAAATAATGCTAGGATTGATATATACACATGGATATGTATTGGGGTTTATATCTACCATATATATATACACAGTGCATAAGTGTAAATATTGCCTCAATGTTAATTGTTCAATGAAAATAAATTTGAAGAAGAAAGAAAAATATTATTTCACATTTACATGACATAAATATGAAAAATGAACATAAATGTTTTGTATTCATATACTGTACACAAAAATTAATAACAGTTTTGAATTCAAAACTATCAAATTAAATAAGATTTTGCACTTTAATTTATTGAAATTTTATGTTAATGTTAACGATCATATTAGTATTGCATCCTACTATTATTTACTAGCCGTAAACCTTTTGTTTCAATTTCAATTTCCTAATCTCATAAAATTATACTTATATCCACAACGAACTTTAAATCTTATATTCTTAATGTATTCTTTTTTCTATCAAATATTCATTCATTATTCAATTTATTAATGAATCATTCCTTATAATTCAAATGTGACATTAATCTTAATTTAAATCAAACATTCTCTTATTTTAAAAATAAAAGATTAAACAAATTTAACCGTAATAAATTGCAATATTAGATTTAAAACAATTTCTGATAGTAAACAATTATTCACTTTTGATTTAAAATAGTTCAAACATTATTTGTTAATCCTATCATACAACAAGTGTTATTTACTACTCATAAATTAATGTTTTATCCAAAATTTCTTATTCCAGAAATTAAACTGATCTAAAATATAATTTAAATAAATTAACCAATGTTTTCTCATAAATAAACATTCAATTTATTATTAATTCAATAGTAATACTTATTAGTTCAATTCCTGCTATTAAATTATATTCTAATATGTCTAGCATCATTAATCCTATTGAAATTTGTCCTTTAGGAATCTTATTCAACTATAATGTGTTATCCAGATATAATTCCATTAGTAAATAATAAGATTTCATTTTACTAATTTTTATCATTTTTCTTTCTTAAAATCAGCATTAAAAATCAGAAATTTTCATTTCTAACCATCTATATTCCAAATCTCTTATAAATTTAATATTTTAATTATTAAAAATATGAGTCGTTATAATCTCCCCCGCTCAAAAAAAATTTTCCTTGAAAAGGAACGAAGCAAAGAATATAGTCATTCGATATATATATTACCAAAATAATCAATTACTAAACATTTAAACTTGCGTATTTAGATTTAG
This sequence comes from Allium cepa, assembly GCA_030765085.1. Classification (NCBI taxonomy): domain Eukaryota; kingdom Viridiplantae; phylum Streptophyta; class Magnoliopsida; order Asparagales; family Amaryllidaceae; genus Allium; species Allium cepa. The sequence continues at coordinate 838,486,493 of CM060935.1, read as the reverse complement.
TATACACTAAGATAATCTAGACTTTTTTTTCAGTTACCTTTCTGAAATAGTTTTATATTTACTCCATGTATTAATCCGTTTATTATTGATTTCTCACTTTCAACCAAAACTAAAAACACCGATGATGTTGCAATCATCATCAGAATTATTTTCAAGCAACTAGAGTGAGATCCAATAATTTTAACAATCCCTTGAGGGATGTTTCATCTACCTTGTTCTTAAAGAATTTAATTCATATGTTAGCAAGCGTATGTCTAAAATTCTCTAAGTACTTGGTAGATTGGTTTAACACCAAGTAAAATACTTCAAAAACTTTTGTTTCAAAATACATATTCTAAATTTGAATACTTTACAGAATTTATTTGTAAAATTTCTTACTTCATTAAGGTTATTTCATTTAAAATATCATTTATATATTTACCATAGACATCCTTATAAATATATGTAAAATATTTAGATCATTATCTATATTTAGAAGGATGACTAATTAAATTTATTAAATCACTGTATGAAAATTTTGACTAAATTCTTACAAAGAGGGAGAATACATAATGATCCATTCATTTTTTCCTTCTTAGTTTACTAATTAAATCTTAAGGTTTACACTTTAATTAAAACAAGGTCTTTAAATTTTTATTTCAAAATATATACATTTTCTTGAAATTGTAATAAGCTTCTAATTATTTACAAGCTCCTACTTATGAAATGTTTAATTTATTTACTTAGTTGTATTATATAAATAGTGCAAAACCTTTAAATTACATATTATCACTTATTATAATATCAAAATAATTTTTATAACTCGATATCTTAACAAGTTTATCTCCGTTCTTACAGAATCTAGTCATACATTGATCAGACGCAAAACTTGAAATATCTAAGTACTTAGTAGACCAATCTCCAGTGAAAATACATAAAACCTTTAAAAACAGATATGGAAAGTACCACACGAAAAAAACAATAACCATGAATTGTAGTCTGCTAACAATGTTTACGTCGCTATCCCAACGAAAGGATCGGTAGATTGTAGCACTCGCTGCCATCTCGAATTAGCCATGGGCGACTCTTCATAGATCGCAGTTTACTAACGACGGTTACATCGCTATCCCAATGAAAGGATCGGTAAACTGTAAGCAACCACTGCCATCTTGAATTACGCTATGGAAGTCAAAAAAATTCTCCCATAGATCGTAGTTTACTAAAAATGGTTGCGTAGCTATCCCAGTGAAAGGATCGGTAAACTATAAGCAACCGTTGCTATCTCGAATTACGCTATGTGGACCGTAGTTTATTCGATGGTTACGTCACTATCCCAGCGAAAAGATCATAAAATGTAGGCAATCACTGCCATCTCGGATTACGCCAAATACAAGACCATAGGTTACGCTATAGAATTCAAAGGAAATCACGAGTTTATGTTCAGACAACATAAATCAAATCAAAAGAATGAACCCACTAAGTGGATTACCTGATCACGGAGGGTACTCCCCATATCTTTAACTTCGAAATGTATTATAATATACATAGTACCCTTTTAAAATAATAAATTTCGAATATATCATACTTATATAAGGTCCATTGCATATAAGGTCTCCAATTTCCAAATCGAGCACCATTCAAAATTAATAATCTTCAAAATCACCTTTATACTTATATAAAGTCCATCTTATATAAGAATCAAAAAATTTCCAAAATCAAATACTTTACAAAAGAAAAGGTCTTCAGTCCCCTAATAAATTTCAACAATCACTTCAGTTTCATACTTATATAAAGTCTCATTTATATAAAAATAAAAATTTCATTTCAAAACTAATTTCTTTGCATAAAAACATATGGGGTTGAACATCTTTTCTTTATAAAAGGTTTTGAATTCAAAATAGTTTTGAATCTAAAATTGTTTTGTATATAAAATAGTTTGTAAAATTGTTTTGTAAAATAGTATTAAATTGTAAAATAGTTTTGTAAAATAGTTTTGGACTAAAATAGTTTTTTCTAAAATGGTTTTGAATTAATATAGTTTTGCATTTAAGAGTTTTAAATATAATAATAGTTTTTCTTTCTTTCTTAAACCAATTTATATTAAATAACATCCACTGAACCACTTATAATTTCAATGTCAAAACATATTAATTATATTACATCACATGAGATGTACATGTGTCATTCTCACGCAAAACCAAATCCGATCGCTTGCTCGATTACACAATTCCACTTCCGAACTAGTATTACTCACTTGATTCCCTAGTGCAGACTCTGATAAGGTTTCTTGACTAGAAACCTTCATTCTCCTTGCATAGCCATATACTATGATAGAGAATTGTAGAATCAAACCAAAAATCCATATTAAACGTTCACCATTAAGATTCGAGTGAAAAATCCTAAATCGGACTGGTGTAATTTCTCAAAATTGTGCACCTAAATCTGGATCAAATCAGTTATGCGAAATAAACAATACACTTACAACTTAAATAATTTTTTTCCAATTAGTTTCATTATTATTCAATTACTTTTTAATTTAAATTCATTATAGATCCCATTTATTAACACAAATAGCACTTCATACTTTAATTTTTGTTTCACAGAATTTCTCTATTTAATATAAAAACATTAATATATTTATTCTTATAACATTACCTATATTTCTTTTCATTCTAAATTATATTCATTTTAACATATAGTACTTCTCATTTAACTATACATTTATTTTTGAATCATTTCATAAGAAATTTCCTCAAGTTTATAACCAATTTATAAAGGCTTAACTTCTTTTATAGGACATTATTCAAGTTAAAGTTGTCACAACTTTAGTTATAACCATTTCTTGCAACATCCATTTATTTCATAAACAATTTACAAGTTATGACTTTATTTATAATCATTTCATTTTTGGTTCATATTTGTTTATCCAATTAGTTTCACTTTTACTTTTCAAATTATTTATGACGCATTTCATAAATTTTAACCAAGTTTATAAACATTTTTACAACTATTCAACTTTATTTATAACACATTTTTTCCATAATTTCAACTCAAGCACTCCAATACTTAAATTCACACTTATAGCACCATATTTCATCCTGTAAGTACATACAAACTTTAAGAATCATTTTCTTAGCATAAATTTTAACAATTTTCCTTTTCCAATTAAGGTTATGAATTTAAACTTTTATAATTTTACAAAATTACTAAGTTTTAACACTAAAATTAAATTCAAAATTCTGGACTGTCTAGAATTTCATTACATTCCATTTTATTTCAGTAGTTAAAACTACCAATCAACAAAACAATAAGATTTACAACAAAACATTTCAATTTTATAAACAGATATCCTAATTATTCACTTTTGAACAATACTACTATTATTTACAAAGCAATAGGAAACCAATTTCTAAAACATCAGAATTTTAGTTCTCAAATTCTCAATTTACTTCTCTTTATTGAGACTAAACTTAGAAATCATGTTCATATAATCATTCACTTTATTTTCTTTAATATACCACTATTAAACTAGTGTTTATTTCATAAATTTAAATCAAAAATAATAGCCAATGCTTGTAAACTGACTAAATACAACTAATCAACAATAAATGATAAAAATTAAATATTATCATTTTATAAAACAAACACATTACAAATAACTATTTAGTTATAAAAAACTATTCCTTTATATATAACATATAATATTAGGAAAAATTATTTCATTTCAAAACTACATAAAACATTTTACGCGCTCTGGTGTGTGTATGTGTGTATACATACACACACATTCAAACTCATTCTAGGATATTACCAACCCTATCTCTAACGAGTAACCCCAACAGGCTAAGGTATCTCGAATCCTGGCTCTGATACCAACTGTGACGACCAGCCATTTTGGACGGTTTAAGTCGATAATAAACCACACATGTCCAACTCAAACCATTTAAAACTAACGAATTGCAAATGGGGTTTAAATGCGAAATAACAAGAAAAGGAACAGAACAGTACACAGAATCTTACATAGCGGAAGGAATAAAATATAATATCAAAACGAACAGTTCATGAAGCTATTTATAATATACATGATTTCCATTTACATTACATCAGAGTTATACAATCAATAGACATACCAAACTACGACGAACTAATAGCAGTAAATACGATATTCAGACCTCCATCTTCATCTTCAAGAACAACGTCTTCAAATATACACTGATAAACTCAGGCTGACTCGAGCGTAAAGAAAAACAATACACTCGAGTCAGGACTATATATTCTTATGCATGTAAATCCAAATTAGGTCATAAATGTATTATAACTCCACTAAATGTACAATTTTAGGTTACAAATTAATAAAGCAAATCTAATTTCAAATTGTAGTTTAACCTAATATTAGATCTTTAAACTCAATTTCAAATTTTAAAACTTAAAATAATTCAATTTAAATAAATATACCTAAACTTCAATTTCCAACTTGTAATTTAAAATTTATAACACCTAATTAAATTATTAAACAACTTTATTTAAAACGAGTTCACTGCTTGTTAGTAAATTTTCTATCCTAGGCCAAACAAACATTGTGTAACTTCGATTACCAAGTATATACCATTTGAACCCTGTGATATCCTGGAAATTTGGCAATATAAATTTAATAATCCGTGTCAAAAATTAAATTGATTTGATAATTTTGATAATAAAATTTTGAATTAATTTAATAGTCTTCTTTTAATAAATATTTAAATTGGAAGATTTTATCTTTTTAAAGCTAATAAATTGTTTTCTGTTTATAATATATATAATTGTATATATTGTAAATTGATAAACTTTGATTTGGAATTTAGTAAATGAATCAATTTTCTAATTCTAATTTATTTTTGGTAAATTGAAAATTTGGATTTAAATTTAACATTTAACTTTTCAAAGCAATTCAATAAATATCTACAAGGTTTGTAAATATTAAAGGTAAATCTTATTTGTTTAAAATTTTATTTAATTAGCTTAATATGAATTTAAATTAAATTAACATAAAAACTTTGTTTTATTTTCTTTTTAAAATATTGCTTGAAATTATATATAAGAATTTAAAATACAATTTACAAATGATCTTAATATATTGAGTAATAGAAGTAAATTATAATCTCTTTTATAAATTATTTTAAAACTGTTTAATTTGTTATTTTCAAATAGTAATTATAATACTTATTTTTTATAAGCATAAATAGATTTTTAGGAATAGAATTATTATTTTTAAATTTAATAAGAGTTATATATGCATATATATATATAACTTGATTCTTAAATTGGATTTTATAATTTAATTTGAATTTGAATTTAATGTTGTGAAATTCAAAGGAATAAATTCTTAAATTTTTTTTAATAAGCTTTTATTTATAAATTGTTTTGTTTCATTTCTCTTTAAATAAAAAAGGAAATTTATATATACATAAGGAATAAAATAAGTTAAGGTTTTTATAAACAATTTAAATTAAAAAGAGATAAATTTATTTATATAAACATAAAAAGTAATAAATTAAGATTTAAAAGTTTTTATAAACAATTTAGATTAAATTAAAATACTCTTAATACATGTGTAAATCTCTTAACACGCCTTAATGACATGTGTTAAGCGTAGAATAAACATGACAAATGTTAAAACTAAGAAACAAGCGTCCTATTTGATTTATTTTTTTCCTTTTCTTTTATTTTAATCAAATCAAAGTCTACTTATATAAACACATTTCTCCTCATTTTATCTTTTTTTTTTCTATTCTTCTTTTTCAAACTTAAGAAAATCTTCAGCTAAGAAATCTAAAATCAATATTCAAATCTAAAATTTAATTTCTTTGACCAATCTACATTCAAAACAGAAATTTTCTGTTTAAAAGAAATTCCTGCAAATCTTCTCAAAAACCCAACCGAAACCAATGTTTCCTCTAAACCAAAAGCTATCTGAATCATCTTCAAACCTGAAATTCATTTTGCAAATCAAATATAACCTGATGTTTAATTCTGCAATTCATTAACCTGAATAAAAAAAATCAACCTGAAGAAAAAAAAAATCAAATTTGCAACTCTAAAAGCCTGCATGCAACTGCAAATCTCACTCCATGCCTGCATTATTTTCTGGAAACATGCATGCAGCTATAAATCAAGGAAAGCATTGCAATAAATCAAGATGGAAGTTTTTAAAAAAGCAAGCTGTAGTTTTAAAGAACTTCAGCAACTCAAAGTTTTTAAATCAAAGCAATTCAGGTCCAAGCTTTTCAAAAACAAAGGCCCTGCTCATAAAAAATTCTGTGAGTAACACTTCTATTTAAAACTAATTTAAGTAAATATAGTTGTTGATTGTTTCCTAATATAATGATGATCTGTGTGTGGATGAATATGATGAAATTCTTTGTATATATGCATGAGTTTTCTGAATGAATGCTTGTTGTTGAAAATGTGTTTTTGGCCTGTTCAAGAATTCAGATTTAAATCCAGATCAAAATCATGATCTCATGATTCAAATCTTTGTTAAGGATTTAGTTTTCAAACAAAATATAGTTGAATAATATCTGTAATGTCTCTGAAAACACAATACATAACAGAACAAATTTTTGAAAATAAGAATTTGATCATTCAGATTCTTTGATTCAAGTGTATAAACTGATTACATGAACAAAGACATGAATTTTAAAAATAAAATTAGAATTTTTAGTTTGAATATGATTAAGTATTTCTAGTTTAACCAGAAATGGTGCTTTGGGTTAGAACTGTCAACCTAGGAGGTCGGGGTGGTCAGTGTTTTCTCTGGTGATTGAGTGATGATCGAAGATGCAGGGAAAATTATTGGAAAAGGGATTAAAGCATTGAGGCTGTAATGATTAATTTTTGAAATGTTTAACCCTAGTTTGCTGTTGTTTGGGGAAATTTGTTCCTCTCAACTTCCCTGGTGGATCGAGTTCACCCAAATTGAGGGGATTGATGGTGGGTTGCTTGTCGAAGGTGATGGTGGAAGGTCAGAATCTCTGGTGGCCGAAATCTTGAGTTTGGGGCGTTTCCAAGTTTCGACATTGCTTCCAGTTGTGAGCTCGAAGCTCGATTTTGATTTCTAGTTTCTGCAGTTGGTTTGAAGGTCGAATTGGTATTGGGTGATGGTCACCGACTTGCGTGTGTGGTCGCGAGAGGTCGGAGTGGACGACAGCGGTGGTGAAGGTGCACGGGGGGAACTTGGCGTGTCAGCTGTTTTGGGCAAGATGATTACTCATGTTTGTATTGGGTTTATTCGTGAGTTGCTCGAAGCATTTGGATGTTGAACTCGAAGTCAGGTGTGTGTGGACTCGGGTGTGTGTTTGTTACAGGTTTATGTGTAAACCTGTCAGTACCTAAAGATTTGAATAAATGCAAATGAAACGTTACTCGAGTTTAACTCGAGATATTTTGTGTTTTTGTTCGGGTTAGGCTAGGGTACGCTCGAGTGGTTCTTTGTGAATCGATTAGTTTTGTTGAGGTCAGAAAACGTATTTTGTTTTCAAATTTAAACTGAAATTTAAAGTGTTAAGCAAGAATTTAAAATAAGTTTAAATCTAATTTTTAAATTATGGATTCAAGCTTAATTTGAATCATAGTTGGAAATGAATAAGTTTTTAAATTCAAATTTGTTTAAAATACTTTAAAGGGGTTTATCGTTTAAAAATGCTTTTAAAGAAATTTGAATTTAAATTGGAAATTGAAATGTAAAGAAATGTTTTAAACAAAGTTTAAACTGATTCAAATCTGAATTTGAATCTTTGGTTTAAAATAAATTTAAGTTTTATAAATTTAAGTGTTTAACAATTTGAATGATAAAGTAAAATTTAAATGTTTTGAATTTAAAAAGGGATTTGGTTTAAACTCTTGTAAAATTTCTTTAATAAGAAAAGTATTCTTTATCATGTAAATTTAAAGATTTTAAAAGATTTTTGAAACTTGTTAAAGTTAAATTAGAATTTAATGATTTGTTATGCATTTAATTATTAGGGTAATTAAATGAATGATTAATTTATTTAATAAATTAATGAAATGGTTATTAAGGGTTTAATCTTAAAAGTTTAAGATTAATTATTCTTAGAATAATTAACTTGCATTTTAAGAATCATTAATTAATAAGATTAGATTTTAATTAATGATTAGTGATTAATTAATCAAGTAACAAAGGATTAATTAAGTTACAGTTAACACTTAATTAATTAAATAATTAGGGTTAATTAGTGGGCTCTTAATGGTTAATTAATTGGTAATCAATAATGATTAAAATAAGTTAACAACTTAAGAAAAATGATTAATGAATTGTTAATAATTAATAAAGGTTATTAGCTAAGGATTATTTAATAATTAATTAATGTGATTAATTTTTAATAATTAATTAGATTAATTAATTTAAAGATAATCATTTGTGAAAATTGTTAAGTATAATTACTTATGGAAGTAATTAAGGAATTAATTACTCATTGTAATTAATTGAGTTTAATTTGATTAGATTAAGTTAATTAACTCAGTTTAATTAATTTAAAATAATCACTTGATGATTTGTGAAGTATAATTACTTAATCTAATTTAATAAAGAGAAATTACTTAGGAAAGTAATTAATGGGTAATTACTGGATGTAATTAATTGAAAGTGATTTGATGATGGAAGTAATTTGAGTATAATTACTTTGTGAATTAATCAAGGGATTAATTTGAGATAATTAATTAGTGAGTAATTAATTTATTTGGTGAAGTAGTTAAGGGTAGTTAATTATCGAATGGAGTTAATCAAGGGTGATTAACAATTATGGTTTAATTGAAGATTAATTACCTAATGTAATTAATTTAAAAAGAAAATATAATTAGAAATCATTAATTATTATGATTAATGATGTAATTAAAAATAGATTTATTTGGAAATAATTAATAAATGAAGGGATTAATTAATGTAATTAATTAAGAAGTAATGTAATTGATTTATAGTTAATTAATTAAGGAAGTAATTAAAGATTAATTACTGTATTTGGTTAAGTATAATTAATTTGAGAAATTAATTAGTGGATAATTACTTGAATGTAATTAAAGGTTAATTAATCGGGGATGATTAATTAAAATGAATAATTGATTGATGATTAATTAATTGATTGATAATTAATTAATAGTGATGTAAGCAAGATTTATACTGGTGAAGTAATTTATTTAATTCATTTTAAATTAATTATATTTGGGGTGATTATTAATCATTGCTTATATATGGATGGATGATATTGGTTGCCTTGAATGGTTTGAATCTCAGATATGAGATAAGTAATATTGAGTGATATGGATGCAATAATTGCATTGTGATGATGATTTGGATTATCTTTTGATAATGATAATATGGATTACCTGTTGTGTTGATTATCTATTGTGAATCTGTGAATTATCTATTTGTGTGTATATAGATAATTGAATTGTTTTAAACTCTAAAACAACTTGGCCTTAAAAGATGCGCTTTGGATTTTGATGAGACTGGGATTCCAGATTTGGATATCCGAAAACCACATCGATCCAAATTTATGATAGGTCGTGAATCTCTTGTGAAGAGTGAAGATTCGAGGTGTAAGAACGATTCGTCAGTATGACTCTGAGGGTGGTTCCTAGATGAGTTTGACGGAGTAGTGCTTTCAGATCCGAGATGAAGATTCCGAATGCAAGGGTTATCGTTGTTAACTCTGAGGGTGATTCCAAAATGAGTGTAACGAGATAATGCCTTCGGTTTCGTTCGAACCCGGAATGAACTTGTATGGATTGAATGCTTTCAGAACATCGTTAGGTGGACGATGAGCATTCTAAGAGATGAGTTCTCTAAAGGTAATCGTAGCCTCAAGCCTCATCAACTGGGAATGGCTAAAACAGGGGAGGTGCAACAAGGCTAAGTGGGTCATGCCCAAGTAGGACGAGATTTTCCCCTGTCTAGAAGTCCATTTTTATTTCGGCTGTGTGGGCGGTTGGAACGTAAGCCAACTGCGGGGTTGTCTTGTTCGGGACTATCCAGTAAGGGATGGTTCCGGTCTTGTGTTGCAGGGGATTGGGAGTGATCCTTGGTACGTTGATCTAGGCCACGTACTGTGACGGGCGGTACCCCGGTAGCCCTACCATTGATGGAATCCAAAATCCAATAAGTGCCAACGGTTTTGACTGTATTACCCACTTTTGTGGCTAGTAGCTGGAATTTAATCATGTAACAATTTCGGCTATTTCATATTTACTTGAAAACCCTAGACCTATTATAATATCACTGGATTTCCTATCAAATGTTTTGGTTAGCGTAAGATAAAAACTTTTCCATGTTTATGTGTGGGAAGTCTTACATGATACCTTTTCTTTTCAAAGATTTTTCAAAGTTAAGCAACTTTAACCTGTTACTCACACCAGACCCATTTCTGACCTAGAGTTTATCTTCTGTTTTTTTAAACTCTTGGGTACTCAAATTTTTACGAGTAGCCAAGGGATTCAGGTGAGCTTCGACCAATTATGGAGGAGCAATGGAACAGGAGGCTTCGGCGTTAGATATTTAGTTCCGTTGTGTGTTCTCTGTGTTGATATCTCTTGCTTGTATTGTATTGAGTTGTATAACTAGACGGGTGTTTATAACTGTCTAGTATGTGATGTAAATTCTGTGTAACTCTGATTAGTGTTGTATACTATGTAATATTTACGTTACTAATATAATTTATTTGTTCCGCTGTTGAGATTTTGTTGTTGTTTCTTCTTTCTTCTCTTTCTTTTCTCTTTTCTATCCCTTTCTTTCTTCAAGATGATGCGACTTTCTATGGAGAAAAAGTCGGGTCGTCACAAGTGGTATCAGAGCGCTAGGTTGAGCGAATACCTAGGCTCTGGAGTGATTTCTTTCTTGAGAGAGCATATTTGTAATGTTGAATATATATATATATATATATATATATATATATATATATATATATATATCTACCTATTTGTTGGGTTACCCGTACAGGTTTGCCAATATAAGTTATAAAGGTAGATAAGGTAGTGGGGTGTGTAACATGACTGCTACCCATGGTTGGAGTTTGAGTGTTGAGGTTGGTTCTATCGAGACTTTAGACCGAATACCGTCTCGAGTGAGTTGTGTAGAGTGTAGGGATTTCATAGATCTCTGAAGGTAAGCTATTAAGGTTCAGAGTCCATCTTTGAGTTGGATGAGTAGAGTTTGGATCTGTCGGTTAGGAAGAAGAGAATAATGGTATCATGATACCTCAGGAATTATTAGCTGTGTGGTGAGATGCAGTGACTATGGATGTCTCCAAAGATTTTTCTTTGGAACAAGTTTAGGAAGATGTCTGCTCGATGTTGTGGCTGGGTTCAGCAGGATGTTTCTGTCTGGTTTGAGGTCCGAGTTTCTCGAAGAGCTTTGGTTTAGGAAGTCTTTGGCGTCGGTGTTAGCAGTGCAGCTCGTAGTGTTCTGTGCTAGCAAGAAGGTCTTCTGGTTAGTAGTTTTTCTGAAGATGGAGTTCATAAGCAGCAGAGTGGATCCATTTCTTTGATGGATTGGCTGGATAAGCGTAAGCTGTTCTGATTGGTAAAGAGAGAACAGTTTTCTTTGGTTATTGGACTGGTTGATCGCAAAAGTGACTTGCAATAGTTTGCGTGTTCTCTTGAGTTATCAAAAGTTTGTCTGCATCTGGAGGTTGAGTTTTCTTATCGACTGGATTCTAGGAGTGCTATCGGTGGTTTAGTTTAGTAGAAGGATGACTTCTAGAACAAGGGTTGGTGAAGCAGCTTAGGATCAGGTGGGACATCTAAGTTTTCTTTTATGGATCTGTTGAACCATATTTCTGAGATATGTTGTCCAGTTTGTGCTTATGTTCTGCATCAGCATTTTCATCTACTTCAGATCAGAGTTGTGCAGCGGAAACATTTTGAAAGTGCTTTTGTTTTATCTTTTTCCGATAGGAGAAGTGAGTTAGTCTTTTGATGATTGTGGAGTAGAGTTGGTGTTCTTGGTTTTGGATTGATCTTGAGGAGATCATTCTGTTGGGTTGTTTTGGTCCAGTTGTTTCTAAAGACATCAGTAAAGGTTGAGCTGATCGGAAGAGGTGAAGGCAGCCAGGATCGTCAGAAGAGTTCTGTGGTTAAGAGACGAAGGAATTTGGATTCCGGAGTCGGAGATTTGATTTTGGGTAAGTTTTATCCGATCTAAGGAGCTGTAAGATTAAGTAAGACTGGGTAAGTCAGCTTTGAGGTGTTTAGGATCTTTTCTGTGTTCTTGTGAGGATTGGTGTTTGATTTTCAAGGTTGAATTGCCAGTTTGGATAACTGGGATTCAATGTGTTTCACGTATCTCTGAGGGAGTACATGTATGATTTATCTCTGGTTGTGGAACCAGCAATTCAGGAGGATGTGATTGTTGAGTCAGACTTGTCTGTAGTCTGATATCCTGTTTAGCTTTGTAGATCTAGTTAGATAGGAGCTCTATAGCTTAGTAGAATTGATTATTTGGATTCTGTAGAGTGAGTATCCCGATAATTATACTTGGGAAACTCTAGGAAATTCTATCCAGAATTTTGTCTGGATAGTTAGATTTGTTTGATTGGGTGAATTGGTTGCTATGATTGTTAGCATATGATTGATATATGCTTGAGTTTTAAAATAAAATCTTAAGATAAATTATTAAATTACCTTTTCTTTTAAATTTCGGGGATGAAATTCTTTTAAGGGGGGAGGAATGTGATATCCTGGAAATTTGGCAATATAAATTTAATAATCTGTGTCAAAAATTAAATTGATTTGATAATTTTGATAATAAAATTTTGAATTGATTTAATAATCTTCTTTTAGTAAATATTTAAATTGGAAGATTTTATCTTTTTAAAGCTAATAAATTGTTTTCTGTTTATAATATATATAATTGTATATATTGTAAATTGATAAACTTTGATTTGGAATTTAGTAAATGAATCAATTTTCTAATTCTAATTTATTTTTGGTAAATTGAAAATTTGGATTTAAATTTAACATTTAACTTTTCAAAGCAATTCAATAAATATTTACATGGTTTGTAAATATTAAAGGTAAATCTTATTTGTTTAAAATTTTATTTAATTAACTTAATATGAATTTAAATTAGATTAACATAAAAACTTTGTTTTATTTTCTTTTTAAAATATTTCTTGAAATTATATATAAGAATTTAAAATACAATTTACAAATGATCTTAATATATCGAGTAATAGAAGTAAATTATAATCTCTTTTATAAATTATTTTAAAATTGTTTAATTTGTTATTTTCAAATAGTAATTATAATACTTAGTTTTTATAAACATAAATAGATTTTTAGGAATAGAATTGTTATTTTTAAATTTAATAAGAGTTATATATGTATATATATAACTTGATTCTTAAATTGGATTTTATAATTTAATTTAAATTTGAATTTAATGTTGTGAAATTCAAAGGAATAAATTCTTACAAATTTTTGAATAAGCTTTTATTTAATAATTGTTTAGTTTCATTTCTCCTTAAAAGGAAATTTATATATACATAAGGAATAAAATAAGTTAAGGTTTTTATAAACAATATAAATTAAAAAGAGATAAATTTATTTATATAAACATAAAAAGTAATAAATTAAGATTTAAAAGTTTTTATAAACAATTTAGATTAAATTAAAATACTCTTAATATATGTGTAAATCTCTTAACACACCTTAATGACATGTGTTAAGCATAAAATAAACATTTTGACAAACGTTAAAACTAAGAAACAAGTGTCCTATTTGATTTATTTTTTTCTTTTTCTTTTATTTTAATCAAATCAAAGTCTACTTATATAAACACATTTCTCCTCATTTTATCTTTTTTTCCTATTTTTCTTTTCAAACTTAAGAAAATCTTCAGCAAAGAAATCTGAAATCAATATTCAAATCTAAATTTTAATTTCTTTGATCAATCTACATTCAAAATAGAAAATTTCTGTTTAAAAGAAATTCCTGCAAATCTCCTCAAAAACCCAACTGAAACCAATGTATCCTCTAAACCAAAAGCTATCTGAATCATCTTCAAACCTGAAATTCATTTTGCAAATAAAATATAACCCGATCTTCAATTCTGCAATTCATTAACCTAAAAAAAAATCAAATTTGCAACTCTAAAAGCCTGCATGCAACTGCAAAGCTCACTCCATGCCTGAATTATTTTCTGGAAGCATGCATGTAGCTGTAAATCAAGGAAAGCATTGCAATAAATCAAGATGGAAGTTTTTAAAAAAGCAAGCTGCAGTTTTAAAGAACTGCAGCAACTCAAAGTTTTTAAATCAAAGCAATTCAGGTTCAAGCTTTTCAAAAACAAAGGCTCTGCTCATAAAAAATTCTGTGAGTAACACTTTTATTTAAAACTAATTTAAGTAAATATAGTTGTTGATTGTTTCCTAAGATAATGATGATCTGTGTGTGGATGAATATGATGAAATTCTTTGTATATATGCATGAGTTTTCTGAATGAATGCTTGCTATTGAAAATGTGTTTTTGCCTGTTCTAGAATTCAGATTAAATCCAGATCAAAATCATGATCTCATGATTCAAATCTTTGTTAAGGATTTAGTTTTCAAACAAAATATAGTTGAGTAATATAAGTTTAAAGTTTAAATCTTATATAAAAAAAACCTGTAGTGTCTCTGAAAACACAATACATAATAGAACAAACTTTTGAAAATTAGAATTTGATCATTCAGATTCTTTGATTCAAGTGTATAAACTGATTACATAAACAAAGACATGAATTTTAAAACTAAAATTAGAATTTTTAGTTTGAATATGATTAAGTATTACTGGTTTAACAAGAAATGGTGTTTTGGGTTGGAACTGTCAACCTAGGGGGTCGGGGTGGCCAATGTTTTCTCTGGTGATTGAGTGATGATCGAAGATGCAGGAAAAATTATTGGAAAAGGGATTAAAGCATTGAGGCTGTAATGATTTAGTTTTGAAATGTTTAACCCTAGTTTGCTGTTGTTTGGTGAAATTTGTTTCTCTCAACTTCCCTGGTGGATCGAGTTCACCCAAATTGAGGGGATTGATGGTGGGTTGCTTGTCGAAGGTGATGGTGGAAGGTCAGAATCTCTGGTGGCCGGAGTCTTGAATTTGGGGCATTTCCAGGTTTCGACATTGCTTCCAGTTGTGAGCTCGAAGCTCGATTTTGATTTCTAGTTTCTGCAGTTGGTTTGAAGGTCGAATTGGTATTGGGTGATGTTCGCCGACTTGCGCGTGTGGTCGCGAGAGGTCGGAGTGGACGACAGCGGTGGTGCAGGTGCACGGGGGAACTTGGCGTGTCGGCTGTTTTGGGGAAGATGATTACTCGTGTTTGTAACGAGTTTATTCGTGAGTTGCTCGAAGCATTTGGATGTTGAACTCGAAGTCAGGGATGTGTGGACTCGGGTGTTTGTTTGTTACAATTTTATGTGTAAATCTGTCAGTACCTAACGATTTGAATAAATGCAAATGAAGTGTTACTCGAGTTTTACTTGAGATATTTTGTGTTTTTGCTCGGGTTAGGCTACGGTAGGCTTGAATGGTTCTTTGTGAATCGAGTTAGTTTTGTTCAGGTTAGAAAACGTGTTCTGTTTTCAAATTTAAAATGAAATTTAAAGTGTTAAGCAAGAATTTAAAATAAGTTTAAATCTAATTTTTAAATTATGGATTCAAGCTTAATTTGAATCATAGTTGGAAATGAATAAGTTTTTAAATTCAAATTTGTTTAAAATACTTTCAAGGGGTTTATTGTTTAAAAATGTATTTAAAGAAATTTGAATTTAAATTGGAAATTAAAATGTAAGGAAATGTTTTACACAAAGTTTAAACTGATTCAAATCTGAATTTGAATCTTTGGTTTAAAATAAATTTAAGTGTTTAACAATTTGAATGATAAAGTAAAATTTAAATGTTTTGAATTTAAAAAGGGATTTGGTTTAAACTCTTGTATCGTGTAAATTTAAAGGTTTTAAATTAATTTTTAAACTTGTTAAAGTTAAATTAGAATTTAATGGTTTGTTGCGCATTTAATTATTAAGGTAATTAAATGAATAATTAATTTATTTAATAAATTAATGAAATGGATATTAAGGGTTTAATCTTAAAAGTTTAAGGTTAATTATTCTTAGAATAATTAACTTGTATTTTAAGAATCATATTAATAAGATTAGATTTTAATTAATGATTAGTAATTAATTAATCAAGTAATAAAGGAATAATTAAGTTACAGTTAACACTTAATTAATTAAATAATCAGGGTTAATTAATAGGCTATTAATGGTTAATTAATTGGTAATCAATGATGATTAAAATAAGTTAATTACTTTATAAAAATAATCAATGAATTGTTAATAATTAATAAAGGTGATTAACTAAGGATTATTTAATAATTAATTAATGTGATTAATTTTTAATAATTAATTAGATTAATTAATTTAAAGATAATCATTTATGTAAATTGTTAAGTATAATTACTTATGGAAGTAATTAAGGAATTAATTGCCCATTGTAATTAATTGAGTTTAATTTGATTAGATTAAGTTAATTAATTCAGTTTAATTAATTTAAAATAATCACTTGATGATTTCTGAAGTATAATTACTTAATGTAATTTAATGAAGAGAAATTACTTAGGAAAGTAATTAATGGGTAATTACTGGATGTAATTAATTGAAAGTAATTTGATGATGGAAGTAATTTGAGTATAATTACTTTGTATTAATCAAGGGATTAAGTTGAGATAATTAATTTAATGAGTAATTTATTTATTTGGTGAAGTAATTAAGGGTAGTTAATTACTGAATGGAGTTAATAAAGGGTGATTAACAATTATGGTTTAATTGAAGATTAATTACCTAATGTAATTAATTTAGTAAGAAAATATAATTAGAAATCATTAATTATTATGATTAATGATGTAATTAAAAATAGATTTATTTGGAAATAATTAATAAATGAAGGGATTAATTAATGGAATTAATTAAGAAGTAATGTAATTAATTTATAGTTAATTAATTAAGGAAGTAATTAAAGATTAATTACTGTATTTGGTTAAGTATAATTAATTTGAGAAATTAATTAGTGGATAATTACTTGAATGTAATTAAACGTTAATTAATCGGGGATGATTAATTAAAATGAATAATTAATTGATGATTAATTAATTGATGATTAATTAATTAATAGTGATGTAAGCATGATTTATATTGGTGAAGTAATTTATTTAATTCATTTTAAATTAATTAGAAAGGATGTAATTAATTTAATTCATTTTAAATTAATTATATTTGGGGTGATTATTAATCATTGCTTATATATGGATGGATGATATTAGTTGCCTTGAATGGTTTGAATCTCAGATATGAG
Source organism: Allium cepa (assembly GCA_030765085.1). NCBI lineage: Eukaryota > Viridiplantae > Streptophyta > Magnoliopsida > Asparagales > Amaryllidaceae > Allium > Allium cepa. Next base: position 838,469,134 of record CM060935.1, on the reverse strand, counting down.
ATAAGTAATGTTGAGTGATATGGATGCATTAGTTGCATTGTGATGATGATTTGGATTATCTTTTGATAATGATAATATGGATTACCTGTTGTGTTGATTACCTATTATGAATCTGTGAATTATCTATTTGTGTGTATATAGATAATTGAATTATTTTAAACTCTAAAACAACTTGGCCTTAAAAGAAACGCTTTAGATTTCGATGAGATCGGGATCGGAATCCAGATTTGGATATCTGAAAACCACATCGATCCAAATTTACGATAGGTCGAGAATCTATTGTGAAGAGTGAAGACTCGAGGTGTAAGAACTATTCGTCAGTATGACTCTCTGAGGGTGATTCCGAGATGAGTTTGACGGAGTAGTACTTTCAGATTCGAGATGAAGATTCAGAGTGCAACGGTTATCGTCGTTAACTCTGAGGGTGATTCCAAAATGAGTATAACGAGATAATGCCTTCGGTTTCGTTCGAACCTGGAACGAGCTTGTATGGATTGAATGCTTTCAGAACATCGTCAGGTGGACGATGAGCATTCTAAGAGATGAGTTCTCTAAAGGTAAACGTCGCCTCAAGCCTCATCAATCGGGAATGGCTAAAACAGGGGAGGTGCAACAAGGCAAAGTGGGTCATGCCCAAGTAGGACGAGATTTTCCCTGTCTAGAAGTCCCTTTTTATTTTGGCTGTGTGGGAGGTTGGAACGTACGCCAACTGCTGGGTTGTCTTGTTCGGGACTGTCCAGTAAGGGATGGTTCCGGTCTTGTGTTGCAGGGGATTGGGAGTGATCCTCGGTTCGTTGATCTAGGCCACGTACTGTGACGGGCGGTACCCCGGTAGCCCTGCCATTAATGGAATCCAAAATCCAATAAGTGCCAACGGTTTTGATTGTGTTACCCACTTTTGTGGCTAGTAGCTGGAATTTAATCATGTAACAATTTCGGCTATTTCATATTTACTTGAAAACCCTAGACCTATTATAATATCACTGGATTTCCTATCAAATGTTTTGGTTAGCGTAAGGTAAAAACTTTTCCATGTTTATGTGTGGGAAGTCTTACGTTATTCCTTTTCTTTTCAAAGGTTTTTCAAAGTTAAGCAACTTTAACCTGTTACTCACACCAGACCCATGTCTGACCCAGAGTTTATTTTCTGTTTTCTTAAACTCTTGGGTACTTAAATTTTTACGAGTAGCCAAGGAATTCAGGTTAGCTTCGACGAATTATGGAGGAGCAATGGAACAGGAGGCTTCGGCGTTAGATATATAGTTCCGCTGTGTGTTCTCTGTGTTGATATCTCTTTCTTGTATTGTATTGAGTTGTATAACAAGACATGTGTTTATAACTGTCTAGTATGTGATGTAAATTCTGTGTAACTCTGATTAGTGTTATATACTATGTAATATTTATGTTATTAATATAATTTATTCGTTCCGCCGTTGAGATTCTGTTGTTGTTTCTTCTTTCTTCTCTTTCTTTTCTCTTTTCTATCCCTTTCTTTCTTCAAGATGATGCGACTTTCTATGGAGAAAAAGTTGGGTCGTCACAAACCCTATTTGATGTCATAGGTATATATCATTTCAATTTATTTCTTAGTTCAGTTATTCAATTCTAGTTATGATATTTAACAATTGCATATTATAATGAATCAAAATAAAAATTCACAATTTCAACACAACTTCGTCCATTATAACCATAAATAGGGTCACATATAACATCATGATTCAAATTAACGTATATCACAATAGGCATTAGTTATAACATTTTTGGGTCTTCGAAATGTGACAACATTTAATTTCAATATTAAAATTTCCCAATTATCAGTCAATTTATTTTACTTCAGATTCCAATCAATAAATCTCTAATTTGTAGAATTCTATTTAATATTTCAATGTCAATTTAACTATCAATTATGGCTACAAATTCAACTAAATCCATTTCAATTAATATGAAAATTGATTAAATTAACATAAGTTATTCAATTAATATGAAAATCAATTTAATTAACATAAGTTATTCGACTCAATACGCAGTTCAATTCAATTAACAACACTAATTCAATTCATACTCAATTTAATTAAATTAACAACAATAATTCAATTCAATATGCAATTTAATTTGATTAACAACAATAATTAATTCAATACATAACTTAATTAAATTCGATTCGATTCAGTTCTATTCAGTTCAGTTTTGATTTAGTTACCGAGACATGATAGTAATCATTTAATTAACATTCAGTCTACTCAAACTATAATTCAAATTTACTTGCATTAGGAAAAATATAGGTCCTGAATTATAAAAACTCACCTTAGATTTTAGCGCATCCAAACAAAAACATGTAGAGATTTGGAAAAAAAGAAATGGATCTGCAAACTTCAGGGTGAACAAACAAAATGAAAAAAATGAAATGGAGCCACAATGTTAGCTTCATGAAATGTAAACAAAGAACAAGAAAATGAAGAAAACTCCAAGGTTAATGAAAACCGTAAGCATGAGGTAGTAGGGAAATGAAATGCGAAGGTGAATGAATGGAATAATAAAAGAAAGAAATGAATAGGTGGAGAAATAAAAGGTTCTTGTTTAAAATGCGTACAATGTGGAGGAATTTATATAAAACGATGTTAAGAATATGGATTGTATCAAAAGCTTTGACTTCAATACGGATAGAGAATAGGTAATAAATATGGAAATAAAGGCTATATGAAAGGGGAATAGGAAATGAAAAGAAAATGAGGTGGCAAGAGAATTAGTGATTGGAAACATGGAACGAAGTATAGCTGGAATATTATTAGATAAGGAAAGCAAGGGGCCAGCCTATTGAAATAAAACTTAAGAATTCGATGATATAACATACGTCCACTCAATAAATTACGTTAACCCTAAATAACTCAAGTTCTCATCCTTTTAATTTTTTTATTAACACACAATGAAATAAAATTTAATACTCCAATTAATGTATCAGGGACCATCTTTACATACAATTTTGTTCTTTTTTTCTTCTGTTACAATTATCTTAATATTTTCCGTTAATTAGTCCACTGATTTATTTTGACTGTTTATGCTTTCATAACTCTTATTTATGCTTACATATACGTGGAATCCCTTTCCCTTTCTTTTCCTATAAAGAAGGAAATATTCATAACTTTTCGATTAATGGTATTAATTATGATAAAAACGCCATCTTTGCTATCCTAGAGGCATTTATTAGATTCGACGCTAAATTAACAGGGAAAGATAATTTATAACTATTAACACAGTAAACGCAACAAATAATGCTAGGATTTATATATACACATGGGTATATATTGGGGTTTATATCTACCATATATATACATAATGCATAAGTGTAAATTATTGCTTCAATATTAATTGTTCAATGAAAATAAATTTGAAGAAGAAAGAAAAATACCGTTTCACAGTTACATGCCATAAATATGAAAAATGGACATAAATGATCTGTATTCATATACTACACACATAAATTAATAATAGTTTTGAATTCAAAACTATCAAATTAAATGAGATTTTGAACTTTAATTTATTGAAATTTCATGTTAACGTTAATGATCATATCAATATTGCATTCTACTGCTATTTACTAGATGTAAACCAATTGTTTCAATTTCAATTAAAATCATACTTATATCCACAATGAAATTTAAATATATTATTCTTAATGTATTCTTTTATTTCTATCAAATATTCATTCATTAATTTCAATTTATTAATGAAAATTCTTATAATTCAAATGTGACATTAATCTTAATTTAAATCAAACATTCTCTTATTTTCGAAATAAAAAATTACAACAAATTTATCCTTAATAAATTGCAATATTAGATTTAAAATAATTTCTAATAATAAACTGTTATTCTCTTTTGATTTAAAATACCTCAAACATTATTTATTAATCCTATCAAACAACAAATGTTATTAACTACTCACCAATTAATGTTCTAACCAAATTTCTTATTCCAGAAATTAAACTTTTCTAAAATACAATTTAAATAAATAAACGAATGTTTTCTCATAAATAAACATTCAAATTATTATTAATTCAACAGTAATACTTATTAGTTCAATTCGTATTATTAAATTATATTCTAATATGTTTGGCATCATTAATCCTATTGAAATTTGTCCTTTAGGAATCTTATTCAGCTATAATGTGTTATCGAGATATAATTCCATTAATAAATCATAAATTTAATTTTACTAATTTTAATCCTTTTCCTTTATTAAAATTAACAATAATAATTAAAAATTTCATTTCTAACCATTTATATTCCAAATCTGTTACTAAATTCAATATTTTAAACTATTAAAAATATTTGTGTTACACCTTCGAAAGCATTGGAGAAGCGATTCTTATTTTAAAAGCGAAAAAACCCATTCTAAGGCATTGATTCAGAAGGTAGGATGCAGCAGCAGGGTTACGACCCTTCGAAAGCTTCCATTTAAAACAAAGGTGGCAACCTATTTTGAAACCTTTCTTTAAAACAATCACCTAAATCGAAAGCCCTCTATGAAAGCATTCTTTTCGAAAGCTAAGCAAACAGGGTTTCCTTTTGAAAGCAAAACAAGGTTTTGACCCCTTTAAAAGCTTTGGTTCGACCCTATACCTTTCTCCCATCTCCAATCCACTACGTACCAAGGCTTTGATACAATGTGTATTGGTTTCGGTTAGGATGGAGGTGGAAGTATATGGTAGAAAGGTTGCTGCTGAATGTGGTGAAACAACAAAAACCTTATAAAACTGATTTTTAACTTTAAAAAGCAATTTCTTTTCAACTAACCTGCTTTTTTTATCAACATGCTATTGGTTGCCAATACTTTTCCGAATATTTTTTATAAATGTTGCCAAATTTCAGTGATTAATAATTTAAAACATTTACAAATTGCCCCTTCTCCTTTTATAAACATATAAAACATTTAAGTCTCATACCTTAAATAATTTTATATTCTTATTAAAACTCTTAGGAAAATTCTCAAAAAATTCTGATAGATTAATTCTAAAATGTTTTCTAGCATATAAAAATTTCTGACCCAAAGCCAATATAAAATAAGCAATTAGTTTTAAACCCAATTAACCATTTTCTTCACTAGAAAATTTATAATAAATCCATATTAACTCAGAAAATTATGAAACTTAGAACCCATCTCTAAAGTAATATTTTTGACATTATATAAAAATCGCAAGGCATTTGGATGTCATTTGATTGGTTTTTTTTTAAAGTTAAACCTTATCATAAAATTTGTTTGAAATAACATAAATCATCAACAAGCATATATCTCTATTTAAACAGTCAAAACATGGAAAAACATTCACTAAATAATTTTGGATCTTAACCATAATCGAAAATAAGAAAATATGATATGTAACATATTATTCACCTTTAGCTTGTGATCAAGGAGTTTGAGATTTGCATTTTGAATTAGATTGATTAAACTTTCTTCCTCTTGGTTTTCTCTCTCTTTCTCTTTCTTTCTTCTAATGGTGGCCGACCTCTTCTTTGTTTAATTTTAGTTTGTGAATGTTTAAAATGAAGGCGACTTAAGGGTTTAGGGTATATGAATATATCATATTCATATCTTGCCCTTGTCTATTACTTAACTATTTCATTTTAATCATCTCTTGTTCATTGTTTAATTTGGCATGGGCTACTCTTTTGTCATTCAAATCTCAATTCCTTTAACCATTTACATTATTTTATTTAATTTAACTAATTAAATGTCCTATATAATGCTAATCAAAATTAGGGTCATTACAGACTCCCCTCGTTATAGAATTTTGTCGTCGAAATTACAGTAAGGCACTCATCAAAATCAATCATAAAGGTAAAACATACCATGAAAAAAGTCAAGATAAGCGTCTCTAATCCTGCCCTCAGTTTCCCAAGTACAGTCTTGTCTTCGCTCCACTGGACTTTAACTAATTTGACTGTTAGTTAGTTAGCCTCTTCACATCTCTCGCGACTATACGAACTGGCTTTTTAACTACAGTCAAATTCAGCCCTACTACTAAGTCCTCCAACACAATTTTGGTGCTATAGTAGTCTCTGGATCTCGAACACACTTTCTTAGATGAGAAATATGAAATACATCATGGACTCTTGCCAAACGATTTGGTAACTCTACTCTATATATGAATTTTTCGATCCTTTCTACAATAGGGAATGGTCCTACAAATCTCGATGCCAACTCTCTTGATTTCCCAAATCGAATTAACATTTCATCGATGATACCTTGACGAAAATATAATCTCCAACTAAGAACTCTAAGTTTTTCCATCTTTTATCTACATAAATCTTCTGCCTAGACTAAGCTACCTTCATTCTAGCTCAAATTAATTCAGTCTTTCTGCAGCTTCTTTAACAAAATGTGGACCAAGAACTAACCTATCCCAGGTTTCTAACCAACAAATTAGAGATTTGCATGGCCTTTCATACAAGGCTTCAAACGGTGCCATCCCTATACTAGTCTAATACCGTTGTTATACAAAAATCGACTAAGTGCAGATGGTCATCCCATGATCCATCAAAATCTAGCACACAAGCTCGTAACAAATCTTCTAAAACTTTGTTAACTCTTTTTGTTTATCCATCTGTCTGCGGATGGTAAGCGGTACTCATCTTGAGATTAGTACCTAAAATCTCCTCTAGACTCATCCAGAACTCGCTAGTGTTAGGGAATCTCTATCGTTTACTATAGGAGTTCCATGAAGTTTAACTATATTCTTCATAAATAACTTGGCTAAAATAGGTATCGTTCTGGTTGACTTGAATGGTATGAAATGGGCACTTTTGGTCAACTGTCCACTTTGACCCATATACTTTCATTTCCTCTATTTGACCTTGGCAACTTGTCTATAAAACCCATCAAAAGAATCCCACTTCCATACTTGAATATCTAAAGGCTGAAGTAACTAATTAGATTTTGATGTTCTGCGTTTATCTTTGAAAGTTCAAATGCTGTTTCACCCATAAGCCTACATCTCTTTTCATTCCTTCCCAATAGAAGCTTCTTTTCATATCCTGATACATGTTGGTCCCTTCTGGATGAATCGTAAACTTGGATCAATGATATTTCCTAAGAACTTCTTTCCTTTAACCTCAACATTCGAAACACATAGTCGTCCTTTCTTCCTCAACCACCCATTGTGGTAAAGGCTGAAATCATTTAAGTCATTTCTCTCTGTTCCATTTCTTAACTTCTTGATCCGCTCAGCTAATACTAAGTCCTCTCCTTGCTTAAAAGCAATCTTTTCAAACATCAACGGTTAAACTTCTAAACATGCCAACACACAGTCTCCTTACACTAACTAGACCTAGTTTCAGACCTCCACCGTCTCCTATATGTAGTCAATGCTTCTAACTTTTCCACTCAACTAACGTTACCAACACTGCATTCTAATGTTCTCTCATCTATGCATCTGCAACCTTGTTGCTCTTTCCTAGTGTGTACTCAATATCAAAGTCATAAGCGGCTAATAACTCCACCCACCTCTGCTGTCTCACATTCAACTTCTTCTGAGAGAATAAATACCTCAGAGACTTATGATCTGTATACAACTCGAATCTTTCTCCCAATAGGTAATGTCTCCATACCTTTAATGCAAAAGTTACTGCAGCTAATTCCAAATCATGTGGTGGATATCTAAATTCATGCGGTCTGAGCCATCGAGAAGTATAGGCAATCACTTTACCCCTTTTCATTAACATAGCTCCTAATCCTATTCCACATGCATCAGTGTACACCATCAAGTCCTTATTCCCCTTTGGAACAACTAACATAGGTGCATTCGTCAATAAGTGTTTCAGGTTTTGGAAAGCCTCCTCACACTTGTCGGTACAAATAAACTTCACATCCTTTTGCGATAGCTTGGTCATCGGTTTGCTTTCCATGAGAAATCCTTAATCAATCTCCGATAATACCTAGCTAATCCATGGAAACTCATTATTTCAGCGACTGCCTCAAATCTCTTCTAATTATTCAGTGCCTCGATCTTAGCCGGATCTATAGACAACCCTTTCTCTGAGACTACATGACCAAGAGACTTCACTTCTTTCTTCTAGAAATGACACTTTAAAATTTTCGCCTTTAGCTGATACTGCCTCAGCGTCTCAAGCACCGCTCTAAGATGAACTTCTTTCTCTCTTTTATCTTTAGAGTATATCAATATATCATCCATAAAACCAACTCGAACCTATCCAAGTGCTCTCAGAAATTTCGTTTCATCAAATTTAAAAAGAATGATGGCGCATTAGTTAGCCCGAACGGCTCGGTTATCCATGTATACGATCCATATCTGGTTATAAACGCCGTTAAATGATTAATATCCTCTGCCACTCTAAGCTGATGGAACGTGTTGCCAAATTCAACAAGGAAAATACCTTTGCTCCACTCAACTGGTTAAACAAATCGTTAATTCTAGGTAATGGATATCGATTCTTTATCATCTTCTCATTCAACTTATGGTAATCGATAGATAACCTTAATGATCCGTCCGGTTTCTTTAGCAGACACTACGACTACTCCCTAAGACAAACTGCTTATTATGATAAAATTCTTGCCTTCCAGATCCACTAACTGCACCTTGAGATCCTTCAGCTCGGACGGTATCATTCTGCTTGGTGGTCTACTCACCGGTTCTGCTCCTGGTACCAAATCTATCTAAAACTCGATGGCTCGTTTCAGCAGCGTTCCTACCACAAGTTCAAAGACATTAGCGAATTATCTAAATGAAAACTCGATTCAACTCGTCTTCTACCTTCACAACACCAAACAGGGCGTTAACCTTAAGACTAGGGTTTTCTAGGAAATATATGATCCGATCACTACAGGCAGGGTGTCTAAGCAATATTTCCCTATCATGGAAAAATATCCTAGCATCGTATTTACTTAACCAATCCATATCCAAAATAATTCTGAACCCTACAAAATCAAACACATGCAAACAGCAAACAAAGGTATGACCTAACAATTCAAACTCTAGGTGGTCACATCTCATCTCAAGAGTCACATAACCTCCTATCGAATTTACAACCCTTAAAGATGTAACTAGGTATGAGGGTTCTAGGTTAAGCCTATCTACCAAAAAATGAGATATAAAAGATTGTGATGCACCAGTATCAAATAGAATGCAAACTGACATACCATGAATCATAAGCATACCTCCTAACGCAGCCTTTCCCTTTTGCTTTTCTGTTGGCCTCGAGGCAGCTGAATCCAATGAAAAAAATTTGCTTTTTCGATCCTTGGCTTACTTCTTGCACTGGTTTTTATAATGTCCAATTTGATCGTAATTGAAGCATCTAATATTCTTCTTCCCGATCACCTTCTTTCCATCTCCTAAGCGGCATTCATTTGCGAAATGCCGCTTCTTGTCATATTAATAGCAGCTAACCTCTGCCTTTCCTTTCTTAACAGCTCCACCTTTTGAACTCCTTTCTTACGAAAAAACTTCCTTTTATGACTCTGCCCTTCGTGAGTTTTCTTTGCCTTATTTCTTTCAAGAAAAGCAAGCATCTCTTCATGCCTCAAGGCCATCTCAACAACAACATCACATGGATCCCTAATATGCGATAATGTGACCTTAGCAAGCTCAGGCTTCAACTTACGAATGAACTTCTCATTCCTTTAATCATAGTATCAACGATTGCTTAGCCATATCTCACTAACTCCTCAAGCCTGGTCGCGTACTCAAGCACAATCATATCTTCCTGCTCTAACTCAGCAAACTTCCTGAGTAGAGTAGACTTAGCAATCTTCGACATAAACCTCTCCTCAAACCATCTTTTGAACTCAGCTAAAGTCATAGTCTCCTCATTAACTCCAGTAGTAACACTGTTCCACCAATATAGTGCTGCCCCTTGTTGCTGTCTAGAAGCGAATCTCCTCTTCTGTTCATCATTGATCCCCAAATTAGCAAAGTCCTCTCCCAATGAAGTAACCAATTATCCACTTCAATTGTGTCTTCGATACCAATAAACGACTTTTCTCCCAGCCAAGCATAATCTCTACTCAAAATAGCATAGTTATTCACCACCGGAGCTTCTTGATTTCCTCCTCCAGCATTTCCTCCAACTACTCCGGCAGCAACTTCTGCTTGCATCATGTTTACAAAGAAATGGTACATTGCTCCCATGTCGACTTGCGGGACTTCAACACCCACATTTTCAGCTTGTGCCTAACTTGGATTCCTCTTGGTATTTGGTCCACATTTCCATTAGTTGTTGTGCTTCCCCCAACAAGGTTAACTCTTCCACTTCTAGCATCCATATCTACAATGGAGCCTTCATAAGGTACATAAGAATAACCTAATAGAGATGGAAGAACAGAGATAAAGCATGTACTTATATATAACACATACAAGTACGTTACTATAGAGGTATCTCATACCCCGATCTTTTCTCTAGTTCCTTAGAACAAAGTTTTCATATCATTTTAAGTTTAAAGTTTTTCATAAACCTACGCTTTGATACCAAATTGTAACATCCCCTATCTTAAGGCCTGAAGCTAAATACTACAGATGCCGCAATCATCTATAGTATTAACTTCCGGTGACAAAATAGTGTAATGTTAGTGGTAACCATAATATTAGAAGCACATGAATATGAAACAATATCACAGATCCCAAAAGCAAAAACTTTACCGATTACATTTTAAAAACATGTTTCATATTCCATTACATAATTCCAAATGTTTCCTAGGTTTTGACCAAATATAATTATTGCAAAATATGCCAAGCGCGATATATAAAGATGCCCTCTTGGATGACCAGATTACTAAATAGTCATAATAATCTTAATACATCATACATAAATAAAAATAACAACTCCTAAATGGCGATCCATGCCTCCTGCATGTCTTTGAAAGATTTATTCGTCCACCAACTAAAACTTGTAAATTCTCAACTCTCAACCTGCTCAAATCATATTTTGAGCATCAAAGAGCTTAAGGGGAAAAAGACAAACTTCGAATCAGACGTAAAGCCTGGTGTGAATAATACTATACATCCCGGTTTACTTATATTAAGTGAGACCACGCTTAGCGGAACGGGTTTGCATTCAGTGATATCACTTTAAAAATACATCTTTTGCAAATCAAAGTCCTACAACCAAACTGGTTAAAGCAATAATAACAATATTATATATGCATACAAATTAGGTAACAAATGGACTATCTATTCGAGCAATATAGTTTTGTTTGGCTAAATACTAACCTTTGGCTGACTCGGGCCTACCAGACAAAATAAACAAATAATTTAACTTCTGTTAGATACATTCATGGACAGTCTATCCCTAATTAACTTCTGCCAGGGTCAACTGGACCTAATGGTTCTATGGGCTCACCAATAACCTATCTTTACTCTGTATATCCCTTTCTATGTGTAACATCATTTTAGTCTTATCTGTGACAAAGCCCTATACATTGGAATTTTAGACTAAATTAGCTAGGGGTTATAGCTAATGTAGGGCGCGATCCTATACTAGTCTCATCTGGTATTCTAATATCTAAGTCATTTACTTAGGGACAACTACCCTACCAAAATTTCCTTAAATACATTTCCTTCAATTGATTTAACCTTATAAATCATACTTAAATAAGGAAAATATACTCTATGCTTTTCTCAAATCGCTTTGTTATATTATATATATGTAACGATCCCGGATTTTAAGTAAGTTTAAATCGATAATTAATTTAATTTTTGAATAAAAATTGTGAAATTAATTGGTAAATTGAAATGAGTCTCTCCAAATTCAAATAAAATATGCATTAACTCATCGAAATTGAAATATTATATATAAGTGAATATATATGTATATGTGCATATATGAGTAGATTTCAATTTATATATATATATATATATATATATATATATATATATGCATTTTGAAAAAAGCTATGGTTTGAAAATTTTATATTTGTATATAGGGTATAAAAGTAAAATATGTAGCCTGTAAGTAGTAATGCAAGGCAAGAAGTAAGATAATAGGCAAAGTAAAAATATAAATATCTAAGTAAGCTTGCAAGAGAAAACACTAATATATATATATATATATATATTCAAGTGTGAACAATAAAAAGATAATTATATACAAATAAGTATAAGCATGAAGTGTGTAACAAGACAATAACAATCAATACAAGTATCTTTAGCCACCAAAATATCTTTAGCCACCAAAATATAGATAACATATCAGCCACTAAAGTAAAAAAAAATTAAATTAAATTAAATAAAAATATCTTTGTACAAATAAGATAAGTGTGAAGACATAAAGGACTTAAGCATTTAATGCTAGCATCAACAAGGTCAACTCGAAATGTTATCAACCACCAAGCAATGAAATATCTCTGCCTTATTTTTGTACAAAGAAATGATAATCAAACCTATTGTACTAGCAAAAACATATCAACCAGTGATACTTCAGTCTGCATACATCTTATATATATCACCTTATTATTTTCGTTCGTTCATCAACAAACTGTGTATCGAATAAAAGCTACAACCTGAAACTAAACTCAGCACTTGATCAACAAAAATCTAACTCAACTACAACCAGAGATCAAGATAAAAGATTCAGCTAGCAGTTTCTTAAGCCTGTGTCAAATATTGAAGAGGCTCTGTTTATCTCTGGAAAACAATGTGAGTAAACAAGGATTTTTAAAGTTCAAGATAGTTCATGTTTCATTAACATTATATTTTGTATTTGCTTTTCCCTTTAGAGATGATATATATATATATATATATATATATATATATATATATGTTACTCTGCATATTGTTCAGGGTTGATTATCATTCAATTTAAGTTTGTTTTCAACTGAATCATTGTAAAGTTTTCATTTTTTTAATCAAACAAGATGTTAAACACCAAACAAGATTTGCGAAACAGATTAAAATATGATTAGTGGAATAATTTTACTGGAAACTATGTTTACATGAAATTAAATAAAAATGTGATAGATCCAACTGATGTAAAAAGTTAATTCATGTTTATAATTTGAAATATTACTGAAAATTATGATTTTTGAAACAAAAACAAAGATTTTTAATTAAGTATTTCAAGAGCAGTTTGAAAATTTGATAAGTTTGCATTTTTCTCAATTCTTGATAATTGAATCATTAATAAATATTGAAATTTGTTTTGAAGAATGTTTGAATATCTATGATGTTGGGAAAATTGTCGAATTTTTTTTCAAATATAAGAATTGGTCGAACGAGATGGATTTAGGGCTTGGGTTCAAGTTTTTGTCTTGTCTGTAAATGTGTCGAGTTCATCACCAATATGTGATCGAGTGGCACGAGATTTTGGAGGTTGATGGTTTAACGTGTTGTCGTCGTGTAGGCGAAGTTTTGGCGTCTTTGGTGGCTTGAACGGCGACGGCGAGGCGTTTACTGGAAGGGTTGGCTACAATTTTTTTTGGTGGAATTGGTAAATTTCGAATTCAATTTTTTGTGAGCAATTTGAGTTTCGATTTCGAGCTCTTGTGCATTTTGAGACTTGCCTGAATGGTTAAGGTTCACCGAAACACGGCCGCGCCATCGTGCACATGTACGGCGCGGTGAGTGTGTCAGCGTCGTTGACGAGGGAACTATCTTATGTCGTGCTCGAATTTTGGGGTTGGATGCTTCAGGATTGGGGTCGAGTTCGAGCGCGAGTTAGACCTGATGCTTTAATTCATAGCTTAATTTAAACTTAAGCTACAGAAGAAAAAAAAGGGAGAAGAAGAAGAATGTATCGGTGAATATCTCGGGTGATCTGAGTGTTTTGCTCGAAGTACTACTCGAGCTAATCAGGGAAGTTCACAGGTGTGTTTTGTTTAAATCTGCAATATTATAAAGTAAGTAAGTAACTTGTTTTCGACCAGTTTAAGCATTTTAAACTTAATAAAGGTTTAATTGTTTAAGTCAAGAATTTAATACAAGACTTAATTATTGTTGTTAATACTTTAACGATGTTTTAAATACTTAATTATTATCTTAATTAAGCAATTAATTTAAGTATAAAATTTAATTAACAGTAAAGTTGTAGTTAATGATAATTTGATTTTCAAAAGTTTAAAGAGGAGCTTTAAGATGTTAATTGAATTGAATAGTAATTAATTAATTATTTTAGAAAGAAACTAAAAATAATTACATTATAATTGTAATTAGAGTTTGAATTAATCAATGCTTAAGTAATAAACAAATTTATAATCAACTACTTAAAGTTGACTAATTAATGATTAGTAGTTAAGTAATTAAGTAATTTAATTACGAATCAATAATGAATTAATTAAGCCATTAATGGTTAATCAGTGGATAATTAAGATATATTAATTAATAATTAAAGTTATGAACTGATGATTAAGGGCAAGTAATTAAGAAATTAAGATTCAATAATTGATTAAGAAAATGATTAATTAAATAAAATAATTTGAAAAGAAATAAGAAATTAATTAATAATTAATGATTAATTAAACCATGTTAAGTAATTAATTATTAAGTAATTAATTAAATTTGAATTAATTACAAAAAGAATCAAATATGATTGCTTATGGATTGTTGTAGAATATCTAACTGTGATATTTATTGGATGATATTCCGTGATGCTCTATGATATGTTCTTGATATATCTATGATTATTATGTATGATTTATCTGTGATAAATGTTATTTAAATTCAAAGTGTTGAATTAAACTGTTTAAATTAATTAGAAAATTTGCCCGTAAAACGGCATTTAAATTTCGATGCGACAGGGAGTCGAATTCCAGTTGGTTATCCGAAACCTACATCGAATTGTAGTGATGAATCTTTGTAATTGATAAATTTACTTTATCTATGAATCTGTGAATGAAGATAAGCGTTATGGATTATATCGCTTATCGATATTGATATCTCTGTGATGATTGATGTTGTGCACTAGTGTGCAAAACCCCTGGACCACACTTATACACACACAAATATGGATTGCACGTGGAAATCGGTTAAGTCACAAATTTTTAAATAGTTTTGAATTTAAATTTTAAATTCAAATAGTTTTGGAAATAGAATCGAATTAAATATAAAGAGTGAAAAAGGATTTCAAAGATAAAAGTTATTCTCAATTACTTAGTTGAGACTTGAAATTTGAATAAATTAATTTTAAAACTTGAATTCAATATCTGGAATAGAATTCTATATCCGGTATTTATGATATAAAAAGGATTATACAAGTTTATATAGGTCTTTAACCATTTTTAAAGTATTGTTGTGGGAATTTGAATTAACCCAAAGATTTTGACTTGTGTAAATGAAAATCGAATTTTTCGAAATAAAAACAGTTTGTTTTCAAATGAGAAAAGCTTTTGTATAAGAAACGAATTTCCAATTTGTATTAAAAGGAATTCCAAGTTTGAATTGAAAACGGTTTTCCAAATTATGGACGAATCTTTGGAAACGAGTTTTGAAAGCTATAAGTTAAATCTTGATTCAAAGATTTAAAGAATCAATCCAATTAAAATGGAAATTCATTTTGAAATCCGTGAATGGATCTTTGTGAAACTGGGTGAACTTTATGGAACAAATCTCTTTGTTTAAAATGATTTGAAATGGTAATTGGTTTAAACCATTTAAAAGAAAGGTTTGGATATTAAGTTGTGACTTAACTTAAATCCCATATCCATATAGTTTTAATATTACGCTCATCATTCGGTTTAGCCGGGAGAGGACTTTGTGTCATATAACCCATTCCGAATAATGATATGCCGATATGGATAGCTGTTGAAGACCAGTGGTGAAAATCGGATATTTGCGAGAGCGATAGGATGACCCATCGATTGTCTCTGCACTGAGTCGCATCGGTATAGAGATTCCCTAAGTGATGGGAAGTCCGATCGGGATTGTGAATACCCGGACTGCAAGGGCTTCTTCGAAAGTGCCTTCGATTCTGTTCGAACCCGGAACAGACTTGTATGGTTGTATGTCTAACACTACACTTTGATATATAAAGCAAATTTCTTTCAAATACATATCTGTTGGTGGAGGAGAATTTATTCTCTTAGCTTAACACCCTTCTCTGAGACGGACGAGCTCAGAGGTTATGTAGTTGAAGGTTATCAGTGATATACTCCCAATTTGGTAGTGTGGCATGCTAAGTGCTACTGTGTGTTGATGATCATTGGTTGATCATTTGTTGATCAAAGCATGGCTTTCGTGTAAAGCGTAGCTTTGTGGACGAAACCTCATCGAGCCTCACAAACCGGTAATGGTTAAAATAGGAAAGATGCAGCAAGGTTTCCCCTAGGGTGTGACCTTTCCTTCTGGAAAAGGGTGGTATCATGGCATGGAGCCCAGATACTTACTCATGTGGGCACTGTAGTATATTTTATTACTGTGTGATGTTGTTAGTGTAGAGGATCCTCGTATAAAGGTCCCAAAGGACCGGGGGTGGAAAATCTGTAGGAATTACGCCCAGACAGGGAGGAAACCAGCCTTGTGTTGGCAGAGAGCCGGGTAGGTTCTCGGGGCGTCCCGCCAGAGGCGTTCCCATGTGGCAGTAGGAAGTTCCTTAGCCCGATCATTTGTTGGAAATCCAAACAAAATAATACGATCCTTGTACGGTTTTAGTTGTAGAACCTTCCATTTAAGATGGTAGCCATAGCAGGCATAATATAATGGTACCTATGTTGGCTAAGATTAATATTCTACTTTCGAAATGTTTTCCGCTATGAACTAATAATAATACAAAAAGAAGAATTTTGCGTAGTAAGCATATTTAACTATCATAAGGAGAAATCTCCCCCATGTGTGCGATTGCATTGTGTGTGCCGGGAGGCCTTATGGTAGTTTCATTTTCAAAAAGCGCCGTGGTTTTAAATTCCTTTGTTGCTTGTTTTAAAGATAAAAGATAAAACTGTTTTTGTTACTCACACCAGTCCCATGACTGACCTGGAGTTTATTGTTCCTTTCCTAAACTCTGGGTGCCCACTATTTTCCACTCAGGTAGTCTAGAGTTGGGTTTTTCAGATAATCGAACGGTAGGAACTAATTCAACAGCCTTCAAAGCCCTTTTGGATTTATGGATCGCATTCTCTACACTTCAGCTTTCATAGCTGACCTTGCTTAGCTTGTGCGACTATATGGGAGTTCTCACTAGCATTGGATTGGAGATGGATTATTTGGAGTTTGACATTGAAGATATTCTTTTCCGCTTCTATTTCTTGTATCTCTGATAGTATTGGTATCTATTGTATCATTCTGTTGTATCATATTATATCAGATATTGTATTTGTCATTGTATCAATGTTATATATTGATATTCATTTTCTTCCGCTGTGTTGTACTTAATGGTGTTATAAGCTCCGGCGAACCAGATTCGACGTTTGGATCTGCGACATTCGAATATGAGTGTCGTATTCGGTGCCGATTTTTGAAGGTGGAGTCAGGATCGTTTCAATATACTTTACACAAAACTTAAATCTATATCTATTAATTGGTGATAGGTATGCATCTGATCTATTATTGTTAAACTATGTTTCGTATCACATATCTATTAATTTGCATTTATACAATGAATCTGTATATCGGTATGTTGTCACATTTTGATGGTTGAATATGTGTGTGCATATATTTAAAAAAAATTGTGTATGTACAATTGCTCCAATGCTCATGACATAAAATAAATAAATAATTTAAAATAAAATAATATTATTAAATGATTTATTTAATTATATCTAATTTGAAAATGTTTAACGTTATATAATGTACATTTAAAATTTTATAAAAAATTATTTATATCCTTAAAGCTTTCGGTAGCAAAATGGAAAATTAAATTATTTTATATTATATAAGTAAACTCAATCATTTGTTTAATTTAAAATTGATTATAAAAATAAAAAATATGTATAAATATTTATAAATAATAAAATTTTATACAAAAACTTTTATGTAAAATATTACCGCACATATTCTTTTCAAAATTATTTTCTTTTAATTTTTTGTACGTCTTTGAATATTAAAAAATGTTTATTAATTAAATAAATAGAAAACTAGAAAAATTCCTAGGTGAGCAACTTTGCAATTATATGTTTATTTACAATTTTTTATTTTTACAATTTATATACATATATATATAACTAATTATTATATATATAGTATAAAAATTAAGTTTTAAATTTTTTTATGGATTTTATAATATATATATATTTTAATTATTTTGTAAACTAATATTTGAAATAAATTTGTAATTTAATTATATATATGCACTTATGTTTATGTATTTTATAAATGCTTCATACAAATTATTTACTATTAGTATTTCATAATATTTATATAATTATGTATTTATACATATATATTTAGCTATATAATATCGATGTACACATATATACATTTAGACAATGTGTTTGTACACGAGAGAGATTAATATGTCCATTGCGCTATAAATCTTAATATTTATACATAGGCATGTTAACCATGTACATATTATCTTATTGCACGTACACACATATGTGTATATGACATACACACACATATAATATAAATTATATAAAATAAAATCTAAATAAAATATCAATTTTACTTAAAAGAATTTTATAAGAGTTCAAAATGAATTTAGACTGTTTAGGCTCATTAAAGATCCAATGACGGATTTTTTTCGAAATTTACCCAATTACTCCACCATGGGTCAGCCCAGATCCAATAATGGTATCAGAGCCCAATAGCTTATGCGGTCTAAATTAGTCATGTCAGGGCTGACTAATTAAGCTCACAACTTAGATAGTATGGTGTTTAGAAAGGTAGTATTGAAGGATTGAGTTTGGACAATAATGCACTCTGCCCTACCTGGCTACCAACCTTGCCCGAACGGATATGTGAGCCCAAAGGTTATCCATAATAGAAAAGGACCAATTTGAATTAGGCCTTGGGATAATTTTTAAAATTATTTTGAAAATTAAAAACATAGGTTTTAAGTGTAGAAATTAAATTCAAAATAATATATACATATATATTATAAAAGCTATGATATAACGAAAAGTTTCAAATTATTTGAAAATAAATACAAAAGTAATTTCGAAATTAGTTTCATTAATAATATTAATAAAAGAAATAAAAAAATTAAATAACAAAGTATATATGCATGTATAATACATAGTGATATATGTTATATTGTTTTGGAATGTCTAAGACTATATAACAATACATATATATATATAGAAAATATTTTTTTAAATTAGAAAATATAACTAAAAATTGTTTTATTAAATAAATTAGTCTTATATAGTTTAATCTAATAATTTTCAAAACAATTTCAGTTAAGAATAATTTAAGACTATCTGGAAGCCGAAGTTAAGCGCTATAGATGCTGCAGTCATCCATAGTATTAACTTTCGGTGACCAAATACGTTAACGTTAATTATATCCATAATATCAGAGATGAATATGAAACAAAATCACAGATTTCACAAAAACAACTTTTTTGATTACGTTCCATAAACCATGTTTCATACTTCATTACATAATCCCATAATTGTTTCCCAGGTTTAGATAAAATATAATTATTACAAAATACACAAAAAGCGACATGTGAAGATGTCCTCTTGGTTGACGAGAGTACTATATAGTCATACCTGACTTAATACAACACAGCATAATCAAACAAAATAAAACAGCAACTCCTAAATAGCTATCCGTTAGCTACCTATTCGTCTCTGGAAGCTTTATTCTCGAACCTGCTAAATACCTGTAAACCTAAACCCCCAGCCTACTCAAATCAAATTTGAGAAAACGAGAGCTTAAGGGGGAAAACATAAACTTCGAGTCAGACATAAAGCCACGTGTGAATAATACTGTACATCTTAGTTGTTATATAACATCCCATGTCTCCGGAAGCTAGCTACAGATGCTGCAGTCGTCTATAGTATAACTTCTGGTGACAAAATACGGTAATGTTAATGGTATCTTTATTATCAGAAGCACTTGAATATAAAAAAATCACAGATTTTAAAAACAACAATTTTCTAATTACATTCCAAAACAATAATTCATATCCAAGTTATAAAATCCCAAAATGTTTCCTAGAAATGATAAAATATAATTTACAACAATATGCATAGAGCGACATATGACGATGCCCTCTTCGTTGAGCAGAGCAAAATAGTCATATCTTATTTAATGCACGGTGGAAATAAACAAAATAATATGTACTCCTAATTAGCTATCCTTCGCCACCTGCTCATCTCTGAAAGATTTATTCGCTAAAACACAAAACCTGAAAACCTCAACCCACAGCTTACTCAAATCAATTTTGAGCACTCGAGAGTTTAAGGGGAAACAAAAACTTTGAGTCAAACATAAAGCATGGTGTGAATAATACTATTCATCTATTTTATTTTATGTTAAGTGAGACCACGCTGCTTAGTGGAACGGTTTTTCCCTCACTAACATTCCTTTAACATACATCCTTGGCAAATCTTTTTCTACAACCAAAACTGGTTAAAATCTGTAAAGTATTATTATGTAAACATACATACCAGGCGATAAATAAACTACCTGTTCAAACACTTTAGTTTTGTTTGGCTAACTATTAACCTTTGGCTGACTCAGACCTACCAGACAACATATCAAAATTTATCTAACATCTATTAGATACTCCTCTTCTTTTAGACATTATGTCCTTAACTATCTGTTAAATACCTCTCTTCTGGGCGGTCTGTCCTTAACTTATCGTCTCGTAGGATTCACCTGATCCCAATAGTTTTGCAGGCTCACAATTAACCTATATGTATACAAACATATATTCCTTTCTATGTGTATTCATAATTTTAGTCTTGCTTGTGACAAATCCCTACATATAGGAATTTTGGACAAAATTAGCTAGGGCTAATAGCTAATGTATAAGGCGTGATCCTATACCAGTCACATTTGGTATTCTAATATCTAAGTCATTTTACTTAGGGATCTCTTCCTAAAATTTTCTTTGAAAACCTTTTCAAAATGATTTAAAACCTTTAAATCAAACTCAAACAAGGAAAATATCTAATATATATGCTTTGCTTAAAACCACCTTGCCATGTGATATGTATACACTTTACCCAAATCATAGTTGATGAAAACATTTAACCTTTGAAAGTCCCTCTTTCAAATCTATTGAAAGCACCCCTTTCAAAACCATTGAAAATACCTCTTCCTAAACCAAGTAAAACCCTTTCTTTTACCTAGGTCGAAAGACCAAAACCTTCCTTTCGAAACCATTCCGAAAAACCCTTTTGAAACCTATGAAAAACCTTCCTTTCGAAAGTTTTAAAACCTTAGACATATTTCCTTAAAACCTTTAAACATTTCCTTTCGAAACCCTTGGAAAACCTTGCCTTTTAATCCTTTCGAAACAGCCAGAAAAACCATACTTTCAACTCCTTCGAAACCATTGGGGAACCGCCCCTTCGATACCTTACTTTAAAACCTTTCGAAAGTATCAAATCTCTGTAAATACAAACCTTTCGAAAGTACTTTGGTTTAATTTAAAACATGTGGAAACCCATTGAAACCATTCAAAGCTTACTCTTTCAAATCCATTGAAAAAACGTTTCGGTTGAAACCACTTGAATTATGGCTTCAGGTAGAGCAAAAGGATCAGAAATCCATTAGAGTCAAAAGCACTTCTTTTTGAAATCATTTAAACCATCTCTTTTGAAACCATTTGGTTTATACTCCAATTGAGAAAAAAGGTCTTCAAAACAATTTAACTCGAAAGTTTATCTTTCGGAAGCATTCCTAAGTAAAGAAGTGATGGTGTCGAAACCATCCCTTCGAAAGCACTGGAGATGTGGGAAGATTTTAATAACAAAGAAATCCCTCCAAAACCCTCTGGGCCGAAAGGAAAGAAGGCGGTAGCAAAAGGTTTTGACTTAGTCGAAAGCAGTCATTTAAAAATAAAGATGCAACCCAATCAAAACCATTTCCTTTAAATCCATTTAACCTAGTTGAAAGCTAACTAAGTCGAAAGCTACTTAGTCGAAAGCAAGCAGGAACATTTTTATTTAAAAACAAAGTAAAACCTCAACCCTTTCAGAATCCCTGGTTTTGACCCACTACCTTTCGCATACTTCTAATTCATTACGTACCAGTTCCCTGATACCATGTGCATTAGTTTCGACTATGTCGAATGTGAAGGTAAAGAAGAGGTGGAACCTAGTGCCAAAAGCATCGAAAAAGTGAAAACCTACTTATTTATCCTTTTATACTATTTCTTTTGTACTTAACCCGCCTTATCTGTCTAAATCTGATCGGTTGCCATTATACCTTTTCAGAGGTGCTGCCAGTCTCCAGAAATAAAAAATTCGAATTAATTGCAAAGAGCCACTTCTCTTTTTAAAATATATGAAACATTTAGGTCCCATGCCTGAAATAATTTTATATACCCATTAAAACATTTAGGAAAATCTATGAAATTTCCAGTAAGTCTCTTTTAATATGATTTCCAACATATAAAAATTTCAGACCCAAACCTAATTATTTAAACGTAAATAATTTATAACCCAAAATAACATTTTCTTTACTAGAAAAATTCGTATAAATTCAACAAAAATTCAGAAAAATCAGAAAATTGAAATACGTCCCTAAAATATAATTTTTGGTCTATGTAAAAATTTGCAAGTCATTTAGATGTCATTTAACATGGTATTCATATCAAAACATATCACAAAATCTAAATGAACATGTATAAACCATCAACAAGTGTGTGTGTGTGTGTGTGTGTGTGTGTGTGTATATATATATATATATAATCATTTCATCATTCAAAAACATGGAAAACCATCGCAAAACATTTCGGATTTCTCCTTAAAACCAAAACAAAACAAATGAGAGATGTCAACATTATTCACTTTAGCTTTGGAGATTAAGAATGTGAGATTTGAATGAATTTGATGTTAATTAAGATTCCCTTTATCTTTCTTTCTCTAGCTCTTGTTAATGGTGGCCAGCCTTAGTTTCTTAAAATTTAAGAATGAAGTGAATGTGTATAGGATACACGGCCAAGGGTTAAAGATATAGGAATGGTCTTTTTTCCATTTTATCCCTCCTATATTTCATGCTAAACTCTTCTTTTAATTATTGGTTAAATGGTATAACTACCTCTTAATTAAATCAAATCTCAATCTCATAATCAACACATTATTTTATTTAATTTAGCTAATTATATATCCTAAATAATGTTTTCAAAAATATGGGATGTTTCAGACTGCCTTCCTTAAAGAATTTCATCCTCGAAATTATGATGAGGTACACAACAATCAAACAAGTAGGTGAAACATATCATTAAACAAATTAGGATAAGCCTCTCCAATCCTACTTTACACCTTTCAAGTACAGTCTCTATCATCGTCGCTCCACTGGACCTTGACAAATCTGACCATTTTGATTCTAAGCCTCTTTTCATCTCTCGCAACTATGCGAATTGGTTTTCTAATTATGGTCAAGTGCGGTTCTACCACTAAGTCATCTAGCACATTCGGTGCAATAGTAGTCTTCGAGTCTCTAATATACTTTCTGAGATGAGAAACATGAAAAACATCATGAAATCCTGCCAAACTGCTTGGTAACTCAACCTTATATGCGAGTTTCCTGATCCTCTCAACTATACAAAGTTCCAACGAATCTCGGGGACAACTTTCATGATCTTCCAAATCTGATCACACCCTTCATCGGTGACACTTTAATAAATACTCGATCTCCAACTGAGAACTCTAAATCTCTTCGTCTCTTATCTGCATAACTCTTCTTCCTAGACCAAGCCTCCTTCGTTCCAGCCCGAACGACCTCAATCTTTTCTATAGCTTCTCTAACTAAATCTGGACCAGGAACCAACCTATCCTCGATCTTTAACCAACAAACGGGAGATTTGCATGGACTTCCATATAAAATTTCAAACCAAGCCATCCCAATACCAGTCTCATAACTGTTGCTATACGAAAACTCAACTAAATGCAGATGGTCTTCCTATGATCCCCCAAAATTTAGAACACAAGCTCTTAGCATATCTTCTAAGATTTTTGTTAACTCTTTCTGTTTGCCCATCTGTCTGCAGATGGTAAGCGGTGCTCATCTTGAGCTTGGTTCCCAAACTTCCTATAGACTCTTCCAGAACTTGCTATTAAATAAGAAATCTATATCATTAACTATGCTACTAGGAATTCCATGCAGTCTAACCACATTCTTCATAAACAACTTCGCCAAAATAGGTGTTGTCATAGTTGACTTAACTGGAATGAAATGGGACTCTTGGTCAATCTGTGCACCATGACCCATAAACTTTCATTTCCTTTGTTCGACCTTGGCAACCCGTCAATAAAATCCATAGAAATAGAATCCTACTTCCATACTGGAATATTTAATGGCTGAAGCGCTCCACTTGGTTTCTAGTGTTCAGCCTTTGCCTACTAGCAATTCAAGCATCGCTTTACCCATAAGCCAATATCCCACTTCATATCTTCCTAGAAAAAACTTCTCTTCATATCCTGATACATCTTAGTTCCTCCTAGATGAATAGAGAACTTCGAACAACGGAATTACTCAAAAACTTCTTTCCTTATGTTTCCTACACTCGGCACATAATATTCCTTTCTTTCTCAACCACCCATTCTGGTCAAGACTGAAGTTCTTTAAGTCATCGCTCTCGGTTCCTTCTCTTAACTTCCCGATCCGTTCAGCTAACACTGGATCCTCCTCCTGTTCAGAAGCAATCCTTTCGATCATCATTGGTCGAACTTCCAAACAAGAAAACACAACGGTTTCTCCGCTAGACTCAGCCTCGGATCTCCACCGCACTTTGCAATTTGCCAATACTTCCAAATATTTCCACTCAGCAATCATTGCCAACATTGCATTCTGATGTTTCCTACTAAGCGCATCTGCGACCTTGTTGCCTTTCCTTGGTGCGTGCTCGATCCCAAAATCATAAGCGGAAATAAACTCTAATTACCTCTGTTGTCTTATGTTCTGCTCCTTCTGAGAGAACAAATACTTCAACGACATATGATATGTATATAAGTCAAACCTCTCTCCCAAAAGGTAATGTCTCCGCACCTTCAATGCAAAAATCACTGTAGCCAACTCCAAATCATGCTTCAGATATCTGATCTCATGTTGTTTAAGTTGTCTAGTTGCATAGGCAATCACTTTACCTCTTTACATCAGCAAAACACCTAATCTTGGTCCACACGCATCGGAATAAACCACTAAATCTTGATTCCCGTCCGGAACAACCAGGTGCATGGGTCAGTAAGTGTTTCAAATTCTGGAATTCTTCCTCACACTTATTGGTCCACACAAACTTCACATCCTTTCTCGTTAGCTTGGTCATCGATGCTGTTATCCATGAAAAATCCTTATGACCAGTCAAGCTAAGGAAAACCTTTATCTCTGTCACTTTCTCAGCTCTCTTCCAACTGTTCACCACCTCAATCTTAATCGAATCTAATGACAACCCTTTATTTGAGACTACATGACCCAGAAACTTTACTTTCTTCTTCCAGAAATGAAACTTCGAAAACTTCGCCTTCAGCTGATGCTGCCTCAATGTCTCAAGAACCACTCTAAGATGAACTTCGTGCTCTCTTTCATCTTTAGAGTAAAATCAAGATATCATCTATGAAAACTAATACGAACATATCCAAGTGCTCGCAAAAACCATGTTCATCCAAAAAGAAAGCTGGTTAGTCAGTCCAAACAACATAACTAACCATTCATACAATCCATATCAAGTCCTAAATGCCGTCAAAGGTACACTATCCTCTACTACCCTAAGCTGGTGGAAATATGTTGCCACATCCAAATGGAAAAATACCTTTGCTACACTCAACTAGTCGAACAAATCATCAATTCTCAACAATGGATATCGATTCTTTATCGACCTCTCATTCAAGTTACGATAATCGATACATAGCCTCAACGATCCGTCCGGTTTCTTTGTTAACATGATATTGCACCCCAAGGCTAACTATTCGGTCTGATAAAACCCTTGCCTTCTAAGTCCACCAACTGCACCTTCAACTTCCTCATATTTATAGGGATCATCCTGCTCGTCGGCCTACTCACTGGTTTGGCTCTTGGAACCAAATCTATCCAAAACTCAATGGCTCATTTCGGTGGCAATTCAACAACAGGCTCAAAAACATTCGCAAATTCCCTAACCACAAAAACTCAATTTAGCTCATCATCCAACACCATAGCACCCAACAAGGCATTCACCTCACCGCTAGAATATTCTACGGTATAAACTATCTGATCACTGCAATCAGGGTGTCTAAGTGATATTTTCCTATCCTGGCAAAATATTCTAGCATCGTACTCACCTAACCAATCCATACCAAGAATAATCCTGAACCCGACAAAATCAAACACATGCAAATTGCAAACAAAAGCATGACCTAAAAAGTCAAACTCTAACTGATAACATCTCAACCCTAGAGTTGCATATCCTCATATTGGATTCGCAACCCATAAGGAAGTTACTAAATATGTATGTTCTAGGTTAAGCTTATCTGTCAAACATTCAGATATGAAAGAATGCGATGCACCAGCATCAAATGGAGTGCTTGTAGACATACCATGAATCTGAAGCGTACCTCCCGAAAATGCCTTTCCCTTCTCCTGAGCTGTCGGCTTCGAAGCAACAGGCTTCAATGCATCCATGTTGCACTTTCCATCCTTAGCGGGCTCCTTGCTCTGTTTTTTTATAGTGGCCTATCTGATCACAGTTGAAGCACCTTATTTTTTTTCTTCTTGACCAATTCCTTAGCCTTCCCAGTACGACACTTATTGCCGAAATGCCCCTTCTTGTTGCACTTAAAACAAACCATCTCAGACTTTCCTTTCTTAGCTGCTCCACCCTTCTAAGCACCCTTCTTGTGAAAGAATTTCCTCTTCGGACCTTGCCCACCCTGGACTTCTTTCACCTTATTCTTCTCCTGACAAGCAAGCATCTCCTCGTATCTCAAAGCTATCTCCACAACCACATCACAGGGATCTCTAATATGCGGTAATGTAGCCCTGGCCAACTAAGGCTTCAATCCCTTGATAAACTACTCATTCTCTTCATCACTATAACAACAGCAGCATAACCATATCTGGTTAACTCTTCAAACCTACTAGCATATTACAGAATATTCATCTCTCTCTGTTCTGACTCAGCAAACTTTCGGATCAAAACAAACATTGCCATCACTAACATAAACCTTTAGTGGAACCTCCTCTTTAACTCTATCCAGGTCATAGTCTCCTCATCCACTGCCACAGTCACACTATTC
Source organism: Allium cepa (assembly GCA_030765085.1). NCBI lineage: Eukaryota > Viridiplantae > Streptophyta > Magnoliopsida > Asparagales > Amaryllidaceae > Allium > Allium cepa. The sequence goes on along the minus strand of CM060935.1, from coordinate 838,441,864 downwards.
CACCAAAACAAAGCAGCTCCCTGAAGCTGTCTGGATGCCAACCTCCTCTTCTGCTCATCATTGAGCCTAAGTCTGCAAAAATCCTTTCGCAGTGCAATGACCAGTTTTCCACCGCAATAGCAATCTCAGTTCCCATAAATGGCTTCTCTATGAGCTTAGTGTAGTCTCCACTCAATTTAGCATAGTCATTGACAACTGGAACTTTCGGGACTCCTCCTCATGCTACTCCAGCATCAACCCCCGCTTGCACCATGTTCATAACTTCCATTCCAACTGGTGGAATTCCAACACCCACATTCTCTTCTTGTGCCTGAGCCTGGTTTCTCCTCGAATTAGGTCTGGCATTCCCATCGGTGCCTCCCCTTCCTGGGTTAAATCTTCTTCTTCTACCATCCATATCTGTTTTCAAATCTTATGTGGTAAAGAAGAATAACCTAACAAAGATAGGAATCTAGAGATAAAGCATATACATATATATAGCAAATACAAGTATGTTACTATAGCATTATCCCATACCCCGATCTTACTCTAATTCTTTAGGATTATATTTCCAAAAACCATTTCTTAGTTGAAATTTTTCATAAACCTATGTTCTGATACCAAGTTGTAACATCCCGTATCTAGAGGCCAAAATCTAAGCGCTACAGATGCTGCAGTCATCTATAGTATTAACTTCTGATGACAAAATACGGTAATATTAATGGTATCCATAATATCAGAAGCACTTTAATATCAACAAAATCATAGATTTCAAAAATACAATTTTGCTAATTACATTCCAAAACAATAATTCAAATGCAAGTTACAAAATCCCAAAACGTTTTTCCCAAGCAATAATCAAATATAATTTACATTAATACGCCAAGAGAGACATATGACGATGCACCCTTGGTTAATCAAAGCAATATAGTCATATCTAACTTAATATACAGTGAAAATAAGTAAAATAATATGTACTCCAAATTAGCTATCCATCTGCCATCTGCTCGTCTCCCGAAGCATTATTATCTAAAACACAAATCCTGAAAACCTCAAACCTCATGCTACTCAAATCAATTTTGAGCACCAGAGAGTTTAAGGGAAACAAAAACTTCGAGTCAAACATAAAGCCTGGTGTGAATAATACTATTTATCTCGGTTATTTTATGTTAAGTGAGACCATGTTGCTTAGCAGATTGGTCACCTTACTAACATTCCTTTAAAATATACCATTTGCAAATCTTTTCCTGCAACCAAAACTGGTAAAAATCTATAAAGCATAATTATGCAAACATACTTATCAGGTAATAAATGAACTACCTATTCAAACATTCTAGTTTTGTTTGGCCGACTATTAAGCTTTTGCTAACTCGGGCTTACTAGATAACATATCAAAATTCATCTAACATATGTTAGACACTCCACTTCTTTTGGATGTTCCATCCTTAACTATCTGTTAAATACCTCTCTTCTGGATAGTCTGTCCTCGACTTATCATCTCTTAGGGTCACCTGATCCTAATGGTTTTGTAGAATCACCAATAACCTATATGTATACCGACATATATTCCTTTCTGTGTGTATTTATACTTTTAGTCTTACCTATGACAAAGCCCTACACACTAGAATTTTTGACAAAACTAGATGGGGATAATAGCTAATGTAAAGGGTGCGACCCTATACCTGTCCCATATGGTATTCTAATATCTGAATCATTTTACTGAGGGATCCTTTCCTAAAAAATTCTTGAAAACCTTTTCAAAATGATTTAAAACCTTCAAATCAAACCCAAACAAGGAAAATATATATCTCTATGCTTTACACAAAATCCCCTTGCCATGTTATACATACATACACACACACACACATATACATACATACATACATACATACACACATACATATATATGTGTTATCCCACTTTTTGGTCAAAGCTGAAATATCAACGAATTGGCAAGGAATGATGGATATTGGGATTGGAGATCAATTGTAATCAAGGCTGCAATCGATGGCGTCAAAATTTGGTTGAGCTCCGATCAGGATGGAATCGATTGGAGATGATGATGAGGGCTAGAAAAGGCTAAGTTTCAAATTTCAGATTAATCGGAGTTCGTATGAAGGAGATATGATCGATGCAAGGTAGGAAGGACATGCTGTTCGTATCCATCGGTATGTAGGATTGATTCGTATCGATGCGTTTCGCATCGATTAGGAAGATGGTGGTTCGAATCGATACACTTCGTATCGATCAGAAAGTGGGGACTTCGTATCGATACCGTTCGTATCGATCGGTATGAGTTCGGCTCAGTGAAGTTCGCATCGATCAAATGGGAAAAGGCGGCATACCTCGAATCGATGCTTTCGTATCGATAGCAGATGGACTTTGGCATTTTCGTATCCATGGGAAGCTATCCAAGCTCGTATCCATCAGGTAAAATCTGGCTCGTATCCATCAGGTAAGGATTCGTTCGTATCCATCATCGAGCATGGTTTCATACCCATCTGTTGGCCTTTCATTCGTATCGATAGCGTTCAACATTTTCGTATCGATCGGATCGATACGAAATACTCCCCTGCGATCGATACGGGAGCAAACAGTTGAATACATGAGGGAGTGATTGACACGTGCAAGCGTGAAGCATGGATACGTGCGCGTCTCTAGGAAGGAAGCATTCAACTCGGCGCATCAAGTGGAGTCAGCATGCCACGATATTCGAATCGACCCGGGAGGATAGCGCCACGTCATTGCGTGCGTGCTTTTGATGGAGTCGAAGGTGATGGATTCGAACAGATGGATTCGAAAACGATAGCCAATGGAAAACCCAAATTCGAATCGATCATAACTCAAGATCCACTGATCCAAATGCAATGAAATTTTCACAACAGCTTGCATACAAGGTAAGGGACGTTCCTGCCAAGTTTCAGCTCGATTGGATCATTCTTTGATGGATACGAAATCACTTCATATCGATCACAGATCGAGTCGAAACTTGGTGGGGTCGGTCGCGTGGGCCCACTCACATGCCAGAAAAAGTCTCCCGAAGTTTGAGCGAGATCTGAGCCTCCTACGCCTATAAATAGCACCCTGGAGCCTACAGAAAAAGGGATTTTTCGCCATTGGACGTCCAGACTCTGCCGGATTCATTTCTACACTTCAATATAATTATTGTATTCAAAATTCTTCATTACAACTGCTGTAATCATCCGTAATCAGTAAGGATCATCAATAAAAGGATAAAACTTTGAAGTGGACGTAGGCCGGAGATAGCCGAACCACTATAAATCTTGTGTCTTTGTTCATTATTTCTGAATTGCTATTTGAAATTTGCTGAGATCTGATACTGTGTTTGAATATCATTGGTTTGTGTTCATACACTGGTGCTTTCACGGTATTTGGAATTTGTAACCAATTTTGGCGCAAACACTTTGGTGCTTTCACTGAGAAGGACTAGCACCCGCTACATCGGATTTGAAGTTCAGATTTGAAGAGTTTGAGGAGTTTTGACTTGAAGACAATGACTAGGCAAAATAGTAGAAGGCAGAGGACTGAGAGAAGCCAACAAGGAGGAAGCCAAGAAGCATCCTCCGGAGCTGGAGAAGGGCAAGCTTCCATCTACATCACCAGAGACGAAATGGAAGCTATAACAAATTCACTGCAAGAGAGGTTGTTGAAGAGTCAAATGGAAATGATGCAGACTTTCTTTAAGCAAATGAGAGCTGCAGGGATGCAGAACTTAGGAACAGCTACAGCGGCTGCAGATGCAGGACAAGGGACTAGGATTGTGGAACCCAATGGAGGACAGGATACAGAGCCAGAAGGCAATCAACAAGGGCTTGTGGGCATGCCCACATGATCCAACACAGGAGGACCTATGGAAGGAATTCAACAGGCCAGAGCTAACGTTGCTGCTAGTGAGCCACATGAAGAATATGTGTCGGAGTTCCCTCGGGGGCATGGGGACAAACCCTGACAGACAATACTGGATTAGTGGTGATCATCAGGAAAACCATGCGTGGAGGCTTGACCAATAGAGACTTGGAAGGAGTGAACGGGAGTCCGTTCGCTCGGGAAATAAGGATGGCTCAAAATCCGCCTAAGTTTAAGTTACCTAGCATGGAGGTATATGATGGCAATGCAGACCCAACTGATCACTTGATGAGGTACACCAGACACATGGAGGTGCTGGGGGCATCGGAGGAAGTGATGGCCCGATGTTTCCCTTTGTACTTGACGGACTTAGCTGCGATATGGTTTAGGCAGTTGGGAGAAGGATCTATCAGGACTTGGAGGGAATTGGTGGATAAATTTTTGGGACAGTTTCGGGTTCATATCAAGAGACTGAAGAACGTGATGCATTGACATCGGTAAAGCAAAGGATGGATGAATCGCTTAGAGCTTTTCTAACTCGATTCAATGCGGCGATTGCTTCGGTGGATCGGCCTGATCCATCAATGGTTTTAAAGGCGGCGGTATCAGGAGTCAGGGAGGATTCAGATTTCAAGGTATCTTTGATATGAGTCCCACCACTGGATCTCATGAAATTCTTTCACGAAGCTGAGAGGTTCCTCCGACAAGAGGATGTGTGTGAAGATTTAAAGTTGAAGGTGGTGAATGCAAATGAGGGTGGAGGACCATCCAGCAAATGTTCGGATAAAGACAAAGGGAAAAGGAAGTTGGACGATGATTCTGGGAAAAATAGGAAGCGATGGAAGGATCCAAAATTTTCTACATACACAGGATTGAACGAGACGCTGGAGCGGATATACCTAGATACTCGGAATCGCCTTCCCTACCGAAGGCCGGCTAGAAGAGAACCATCAGAACGGGAGAGGACATCAGGGAGGCATTGTCTCTTCCATGATTTGGATGGACATGATACCAACAGGTGCAGGCACTTAAAGGATATAATCAAGGAGCATGTAAGGAATGGACAGTTGCGACAATATGTCGGAACTCGGAATGCAGCAGTGGAACAGGAGCAACCACCATCTACCTCACGCCATGACGATGTGAGGCCCAGGAATGACGGTCGATTGATTATCCATTGACCAGGATAATATGAAATAAGTAACAAGCTACTGGCAACTGGCAAAGTCATTTACACATGTACGGGGACGGAGATAGCCCTTGGGCATGCTCTGAATGATGATAAACCGCGGTGCTATGGTTTGTGAAATTTGTCTTTTGCTTTTGGATTGGACACTGATTATTTTTCTGGTTTGGTTTTGGAGTTTGGATTGAACTCCTGGTTTTGCTTGCTTTCTGATTTGGATTTTCCTTTGGATGATTGTTTCCGGTTTCGAATGCTGGTTTGGATTTCTGATTTTCTGGTTTTGATTTGGATTTTGGATTTTGATTTTGGATCGGATTTTGATTGGATTTTTATCTGGTTTTTGATAAAAGGTCGTCGGGTATGGATTATGCCTGGCAAGGGGTGAGTCACTTTGCCCGAACGTGGTAAAATGACTCATTCAGGTCGTCGAGTATGGACTATGCTCGACAAGTGTCCGGAGAGACCCGGATTTGGCCTAGGACTTGGGCCCTGTATTATCAATTGTTATCGGTTATTGTTTCAGGTCGTTGGGTATGGACTATGCTCGACAAGGGTCCGGAGAGACCAGGATTCGGCTTAGGACTTGGACACTGTATTATCAATTGTTATCGGTTATTGTTTCAGGTCGTTGGGTATGGACTATGCTCGACAAGGGTCCGGAGAGACCAGGATTCGACTTAAGACTTAAGCCATGGCATTGTATAATGTCCAAGGACACTGGACCACGGTCGTCAAGTGTGGATTGTGCTTGGCAAGAACCCGGAGAGGTTAGCTCAACGTCCAGGGACACTGTACCACGGTCGTCAAGTGTGGATTGCGCTTGGCAAGAGCCCGGAGAGGTTATGGATTTGGATATCAGCCCGGAGAGGCCCCGGATTCTGTTATTGGCTATTGAATAAGGATGGATTAAAATCTCGGTCATCGAGTGCGGACGGACATGGAATTGGCTATGGACTTTGGATATCGGATTCGGAGCTATTCAAAACACGCCTTCTTATCACAAGGCATGTTTTGGGGGGCAAAATGTTATCCCACTTTTTGGTCAAAGCTGGAATATCAATGAATTGGCAAGGAATGATGGATGTTGGGATGGGAGATCAATTGTAATCAAGGCTGCAATCGATGGCGTCAAAATTTGGTTGAGCTCCGGTCAGGACGGAATCGATTGGAGATGATGATGAGGACTAGGAAAGACTATTTTTCCAATTTCAGGTTAATCGGAGTTCGTATGAAGGAGATATGATCGATGCAAGGTAGGAAGGACATGTTGTTCGTATCCATCGGTATGTAGGATTGATTCGTATCGATGCGTTTCGCATCCATCAGGAAGATGGTGGTTCGAATCGATACACTTCGTATCGATCAGAAAGTGGGCACTTCGTATCGATACCGTTCGTATCGATCGGTATGGGTTCGGCTCAGTGAAGTTCGCATCAATCAAATGGGAAAAGGCGGCATACCTCGAATCGATGCTTTCGTATCGATAGCAGATGGACTTTGGCATTTTCGTATCCATGGGAAGCTATCCAAGCTCGTATCCATCAGGTAAAATTTCACTCGTATCCATCAGGTAAGGCTTTGTTCGTATCCATCATCGAGCATGATTTCGTACCCATCTATTGGTCTTTCATTCGTATCGATAGTGTCCAACATTTTCGTATCGATCGAATCGATCAAAATACTCCCCTGCGATCGATACGGGAGCAAACAGTTGAGTACATGAAGGAGCGATGGACATGTGCAAGCGTGAAGTGTGGATACGTGTGCGTCTCTAGGAAGGAAGCATTCAACTCGGCGCATCAAGTGGAGTCAGCATGCCACGATATTCAAATCGACCCGGGAGGATAGCGCCACGTCATTGCTCCCGCGTGCTTCTGATGGAGTCGAAGGTGATGGATTCAAACAGATGGATTCGAAAACGACAGCCAACGGAAAACCCAAATTTGAATCGATCATAACTCAAGATCCACTGATCCAAATGCAACGAAATTTTCACAGCAGCTTACATACAAGGTAAGGGATGTTCCTGCCAAGTTTCAGCGCGATTGGATCATTCTTTGATGGATACGATATCACTTCGTATCGATCACAGATCGAGTCGAAACTTGGTGGGGTGGGTCGCGTGGGCCCACACACGTACCAGAAAAAGTCTCCCGAAGTTTGAGCGAGATCTGAACCTCCTGCGCCTATAAATAGCACCCTGGAGCCTACAGAAAAAGGGATCTTTTAGCCATTGGACGTCCAGGCTCTGCCGGATTCATTTCTACACTTCAATATAATTATTGTATTCGAAATTATTCATTACAACTGCTGTAATCATCTGTAATCAACAAGGATCATCAATAAAAGGATAAAACTTTGAAGTGGGCGTAGGCCGGAGATAGCCGAACCACTATTGTGTCTTTGTTCATTATTTCTGAATTGCTGTTTGAAATTTGCTGAGATATGATATTTGTGTTTGAATATCATTGGTTTTTGTTCATACACTGGTGCTTTCACGGTATTTGGGGTTTGTGACCAATTTTGGCGCAAACAATATGTATGTAACCAAATCATAGTTGATGAAAACATTTAACCTTTGAAAGTCCCCCTTCTGAATCTATTGAAAGTACCCCTTTCGAAACCATTGAAAGTACCTCTTTCTAAACCAAGTAAAACCCTTTCTTTTACCTAGGAGGAAAGGCCAAAACTTTCCTTTCGGAACCATTCTCAAAAACCCTTTCCAAACCTCTGAAAAACATTCCTTTCGAGAGCTTTAAAACCTTAGACTCTTTCCTTAAAATCTTTTAAACATTGCCTCTCAAAACCATTGGAAAACCTTTCCTTTTATTCCTTTCGAAACAACCAAAAAACAATACCTTTCGACTCCTTCAAAACCATTGGGGAACCCCTCCTTCGAAACCTTACTTTAAAACCTTTCGAAAGCATCAAATCTTTGTAAACACGAACCTTTCTAAAGTATTTGAGTTGATTTAAAACATGTGGAAGCCATTTGAAACCATTCAAAACTTATTCTTTCGAATCCATTTGAATTATGCCTTTAAGTAGAGCAAAAAGATCAAAAATCCATTAAAGTTGAAAGCACTTCTTTTCATAATCATTTAAACCATCTCTTTCAAAACCATTTGGGTTATACTCCAATTGCGTGGAAGGGTCTTTAAAACCATTTATGTCGAAAGCCTACCCTTCAAAAGCATTCCTAAGTAAAGAAGTGATAATGTCGAAACCACCCATTCAAAAGCATTGGAGATATGGACAAATTTTAAAAACAAAGCAATCCCTTCGAAACCCTTTGGGTCGAAAGGTAAAAAGACGGCAGCAAAATGTTTCAAGTTTGTCGAGAGCAGTTATTTAAAAACAAATGTGCGACCCAATCGAAACCATTTCCTTTAAATCCATTTGACCTAGTTAAAAGCTAACTAAGTCGAAATCAAGTAGGCGCATTTTTATTTAAAAACAAAGTAAAGCCTCAATCCCTTCGGAACCCCTGATTTCGACACACTATCTTTCGCCTACATCCAATTCATTATAGACCAATTGCCTAATACCATACCTATTAGTTTCGACTATGTCAGAGGTGAAGGTAAAGAGGTGGAACCTGGTGTTGAAAGTTTTGAAACAGTGAAAAACCTATTTATTTGTCATTTTAAACTATTTCTTTTTTACCTAACCTACCTTATCTGTCTTAATATGATTGGTTGCCATTTTACTTTTTTAAAAGTGTTGCCAATTTCTAGAAATAACAAATTTTAATTATTTGCAAAGAGCCCCTTCTCGTTATATAAAACATTAAAGTCCCATACCTTAAATAATTTTATATACCCATTAAAACACTTAACAAAAAAATCTTCAAAATTGAAATAACTCTTTTTTAATATGTTTTCCAACATATTAAAATTTCAGACCCAAACCTTTTATTATTTAACTGTAAATAGTTTATAACACAAAACAACATATTCTTTACTAGAAAAATTCATATAAATTGCAAAAAATTCTGAAAATTGAAACCCATCTGCAAATTATAATTTATGGTCTATGTAAAATTTCAAGGCATTTAGATGCCATTTAATAGGTTTTTCATATCAAAACATATTTTAAAATCAATACAAATATGCATAAAGCGTCAACAAGTATATATAATCATTCCATCATTCAAAAACATGGCAAAGCATTGCGAAACATTTTAGGTTTCACCTTAAAACTGAAAACAAAACAAATGAAAGATGTAAACAATATTCGGCTTAGCTTTAGAGATTAAGGATATGAGATTTGAATGAATTTGATGTTGATTAAGCTTCCCTTTTATATTTCTTTCTCTATCTCTTTTTAATGGCGCCCGGCCTTAGCTTTTTAAAATTTTGAGAATAAAATGAACTATTATAGGATACAAGAGTAAGGGTTAAAGATATAGGAATAGCCTCTTTTCTATTTTACCCCTCCTATATTTGATGTTAAACTCTTCTTTTAATTCATTGGTTAAATGGCTCGGCTATCCCTTAATTAAATCAAATCTCAATTGCCTAATTAACACATTATTATATTTAATTTTGGCAATTAATTTCCTAAATAATATTATACAAAATATGGGATGTTTCATATTTGATATTAAGTGAGACCACGCCACTTAGCTGAATGGGTTTTACTTCACCAATATCCTTTTAAAACATATCTTTTGCAACCATAATCGTACAACCAAAACTGGTTAAAAACTATAAAGCAAAGTCATGTAAACTTACATGTCAGGTAATAATTGGCTATCTGTCCGAGCACTATAGTTTTTTTTGGTAACTACTAACCTTTGGCTGACTCAGGCCTATCAGACAATATAAATAAAATAATCTAACACCCGTTAGACACTCCTCTTCTGGACGGTCGTCCCTAACATATCTTCTTCCAAGGTCATCTGATCCTAATGGTTTTGCGGGCTCACTAGTAACCCATCTGTATACAAATATATATTCCCTTCTGTGTGTAATCATCATTTTAGTCTTACATGTGACAAAGCCCTACACACAAAAATTTTGGACTAAATTAGCTGGGGCTAATAGCTGATGTATAGGGTGCGACCCTATACCAGTCCTATCTGGTATTCTAACATCTGAGTCATTTTACTTATGGTTAACTACCCATAAAATTTTACTTGAAAACCTTTTCTTTCAAAATGATTTCAACCTTTAAATCATACTTTAAACAAGGAAAATATACTCTATGCTTTACTCAAATCATCTTGCCATGTTATACATACTTTACTCAAATCTTTATTGATGAAAATATTTAAACATTTGAAAGTAACCCTTTCGAAACAAATGAAACCCTATTTATAACCTAGGCCGAAAGGCCAAAACATTCCTTCGAAACCGTCCATATAAACCTTTCGAAATCTTTGAGAAACCTTTCTTTCGAAAGCTATAAAACCTTAGACATCCCATCCTTAAAACCTTTAAAGATTTCCTTTCGAAAACATAGGTAAATTCTTCCTTTCAAACCTTTTGAAACCTTCCCTTTTAAACCTTTTTAAACCACTGGGGAAGCGCCTCTATGAAACAATTAGTTAAAACCTTTCAAAAGTATCAGACCTTTACAAGTAACAAACCTTTCAAAAACTCTTGGGTTAAATTTCATAACATGTGGAAACACCTTTTGATTAAAATTAACTCCTTCGAAACCTTTGGGTTCCATCTTAAATAAAGCAAAAGGGTTATAAAATGTTTAAGTCGAAAGCACTCTTCTGAAAGCATTTCCTAAGCAAAGAAGAGATGATGTTGAAACCTACCCTTTCGAAAGCATTGAGAAGCGGCTAAATTTAAAACAAAGTATACCATCCGAAAGCATAACTTTGAAAGGAAGAAAAGCAACAGCTAGGCGTTTCGACCGCATTCGAAATCATTTACCTAAAACAAAGGTGCAACCCCATTCAAAGCCTTCACTTTAAACAATTAGATGCAGTTGAAAGCTAACCAAGTTGAAAGCATTTCCTACGAAAGCAAAGCAGGCACAATTTCAATTTATAACAAAGTCACGCTTTGACCTAATCGGAACACATAGCTTCGACCCAGTACCTTCCGCCTAAGTCCAATTCGCTACGTACCAATTATTTGATACCAGGCACATTGGTTTCAATGGCAATGAAGGTGAAAGTACTAGGTTGGAACCTCTGGTGTCGAAAGTAGTGAAACATTCCAAAAATACGTAAAAACTGATTTTTACTTTAAAATGAAATTCTTTTCAACTAACCCACCTTGTTTGTTTGGTACTAATTTTCTTTTCTAAAGTCTGCCAAAATTTCAGAAATAAACAATTTAAATAATTTACAAAATACCCATTCTCCTTTAATAAATATATAAATCGTTTAAGTCACATACCTTAAATAATTTTATATATCCGTTAAAACACATAGGAAAATTCTACAAAAATTCCAGAATATCATTTTTAATGTGTTTTCTATCATATATTACTTTCAGACCCAAAACTTATATTATTTAACGTTAAATAATTTTAAACCCAAATAATCATTTTTATCACTAGAAAATTAATATAAAATCCACATTAATTCATAAAAATATGAAAATTGAAAACCATCTATAAATTATCTTTTCTGACCTAAATCTGAAATCGTAAGGCATTTGGTTGTCGTTAAATAAGGTTTCACATTAAAACATATCACAAAACCTATATGGATAAGCATAAATCATCAATAGGCATAAATAAACATTTAATCAAATCAAAAACATGGCATAATCATGCAAAATAATTCGGATTCATCTTTAAACTAATTTTTTTTAGAAAAATGAGGTGTAGTTATTATTTACCTTAGCTTTGAGATTATGGAGTTTGAGATTTGAATGGATTGAGTTGATTAATCTCTTCCTTTAGCTCTTTCTTCCTCTTGTTCTTGCTAATGGTGGCCAGCCTCTAAATTTAATTTTTGCAAATGAATGTGTGTGTGAGCACGACTAAGGGTTTAGGGTATTAGAATAATCTTTTCCTATTATACCCTCATCTATTTCCCTTATCTATTTTAGTTCATGTTAACTCATTTTAGTTTATTCATTCACATGGCATGGCCACCCCTATTAATCACAAATCTCAATTCTGTAACCATCAATTTTATTTAATTTAGCTAATTAAATGCCCTAAATAATGTTACTAAAAATGTGGGGTGTTACAATCTCCCCTCCTTAAAGAATTTCATCCTTGATATTACAATAAGGTACACAACCAATTAAACATAAAGGTAGAACATACCATCAACAAATCAGGATAAGTGTCTCTAATCTTTCTCTCAGTCTTCCAAGTACAGTCTCTCTCATTGTCGCTCCACTAGACTTTCACTAATCTGACCGTCTTGTTTCTAAGCCTCTTCTCATCTTTCCCAACTATCCGAACTGGTTTTCTAACTATAGTTAAGTCTGCTTCTACTACTAAGTCACTTAACACAGTCGGCATTATAGTAGACTCGGAACTCTGACACACTTCCTTGGATGAGGAACATAAAAAACATCATGGACTCCTGCCAAATTGCTCAGTAGCTCTACTGTATATGCGAGTTTCCTAATCCTTTCTGTAATATGAAAAGGTCCAACGAATCTCGGTGGCAACTTCCCTGATTTACCAAATCCAATCATGCCCTTCATCAATGATACCTTAATGAAAATATGAACTCCAATAGAGAACTTTAAGTATTTCCGTCTTTTATCCGCATAACTCTTCTGCTTAGATTGAGCTTTCTTCATTCTAACCCGAATCAACTCAATCTTTTCTACAGCTTCTCTAACCAAATCCGGACCAAGAACCAACCTATCCTTGGTCTCTAACCAACAAACTAGAGATCTACATGGTCTTCCATATAAAGCCTCAAACGGTGCCATCCCTATACTAGTCGTATAACTGTTGTTATACCAAAACTCGACTAAGTGTAGATGGTCTTCCTATGATCCTCCAAAATCAAACACACAAGTTCTTAACAAATCTTCCAAGACTTTGTTAACTCTTTCTGTTTGCCAATCGGTCTGTGGATGGTAAGCGGTACTCATCTTGAGCTTGGTTCCCAAAATATCCTATAGGCTCTTTCAAAGCTTGCTAGTGAATAAGAAATCTATATAACTTACTGTGATACTAGGAATTCCATGCAGTCTAACTACATTCTTCATAAATAGCTTAGCCAAAACAGGTGCCGTCCTAGTTGAATTAACTGGAATGAAATGAGCACTCTTGGTTAATCTATCCACTATTACCCATATACTTTCATTTCCTTTATTTGACCTTAGCAACCCATCTATGTAATCCATAGAAATAGAATCCCACTTCCATACTAGAATATCTAATGGCTGAAGCAACCCACTTGGCTTCTGATGTTCAACTTTTACCTGTTGACAGTTCAAACACTATTTTACCCATAAGCCTATACCCCTCTTCATACCTTTCTAGAAGAAGCTTCTCTTCATGTCCTGATACATTTTAGTTCCTTCTGGATGAATAGTAAATTTTGAACGATGGCACTCCTCCAAAATTTCTTTCTTATGTCTCCCACATTCAGAACACATAACTTTCCTTTCTTTCTCAACCACCCATTCTGCTCAACAAGTCATCACTCTCCGTTCCATCCTTTAACTTCTTAATCTGTTCAACTAATACTGGATCCTCCATCTATTTAGAAGCAATCTTTTCGGTCATAACCAGTCCAACTTCTAAACAAGATAACACAATAGTTTCCTTAGTAGATCTAGCTTCAGATCTCCATTGCACTCTACATGAAGCCAAAGTTTCTAAATCTTTCCATTCTGCTATCATCGCCAAAACTGCATTCTGATGCTTTTTGCTAAGTGCAACCTTATTACTTTTCGCTGGTGTATACTCAATTCCAAAATCATAAGTGGCTAAAAACTCTAATCGCCTCTACTGTCTCATGTTTGGCTCCTTCTGAGAGAACAAATACTTCAACGAATTATAATCTTTATAAAGTTCAAATCGCTCTCCTAAAAGGTAATGTCTCCACAACTTCAATGCAAAAATCACCATTGCCATTTATAAATCATGCGTTGGATATCTAATTTCACGCGTCCCAAGCTGTCGAGAAGCATAGAAAATTACTTTACCTCTCTACATTAACACAGCTCCTAATCCAGTTTCACATGCATCTGTATATACTACCAAATCTTGATTCCCTTTTGGAACAACCAACATAGGTGCATGGGTTAAAAAGTATTTCAAGCTTAAGAATACTTCTTCACACTTATCGGTCCACACAAACTTCACATCTTTTCATGTTAGCTTGGTCATCGGTGCTGCTATCCGTGAGATCCTTTATGAACCTTTGATAAATATCCATCCAATCTAAGAAAACTCTTTATCTCAATCACTGCATCTGGTCTCTTCCAATCATTCACAGCTTCAATCTTAGTCTGAGCTACAACAACCCTTTCTCTGAGACTACATGACCAAGAAACTTCACTTCTTTCTTTCAGAAATGACACTTCGAAAACTTCACCTTTAGCTAATTCTACCTCAATGTCTCGAGCACCACTCAAAGATGAACTTCGTGCTCCCTTTCATCCTTGGAGTATATCAAGTTATCTTCTATGGAAACCAACACAAACCTATCCAAGTGCTCTCGGAAAATTTGATTCATCAAATCCACAAATAATGCCGGTGCATTAGTTAGTCCGAACAGCATAACTCACCATTTTTATGATCCATATCTAGTTCTAAATGGCATTAAAGGAATAGTATCATCTACTACTCTAAATTGATGGAAATCTGTTGCCAAATCCAACTGATAAAATGCTTAAGCCCTGTTTAACCGGTCGAAACAAACCATCAATTCTAGGTAACAGATAGCGATTCTTTATCGTCTTCTCATTCAACTTATGATTATCGATACATAACCTCAATGATCCTCTGACTTCTTAGCAAACACTACGGCTGCTCCCCAAGATGAACAACTAGGTCTAATAAAATTCTTTCTTTCCAAATCTACCAACTACACCTTCAACTCCCTTATCTCGGTAGGTGTCATTTTGATTGGCGGCTTACTCAATGGTTCTATTGCCGGCACCAAATATATCCAAAATTCAATGGCTCGTCTCGGTGGCAATCCTACTACCGGCTCGAAGACATCTGCGAATTCTCTAAACACAAAAACTCGATTTAAATTATCTTCTACCTCCACAATATCCAACAAAGCATTCACCTCACAACTAGGCCTTTCTATGGTTTATACAATCTGATAACTACAATCAGGGCGTCTAAATGATATTTTCCTATCATGGCAAAATATCATAACATCGTACTTATTAGCCAAACCATACCCAAAATAATTCTGAACCCTACAAAGTCAAATAATGCAAACTGCAAACAAAGGTATAACCAAACAAGTGAAACTCTAGATGGTCACAGTTCATCCCAAGTGTCGCATACCCTCCTATCGGATTTGCAACCCTTAAGGAAGTAACTAAATATGAGGGATCTAGGTTAAGATTATCTCCAAACAATGAGATATAAAAGAATGTGATGCACCGGTATCAAACAAAACATTAATAGACATACCATGAATCTGAAGTGTACCTTCCAACACCGCCTTCCCTTTCTCCTTCGCTGTTGGTCCTGATGTGGCAGGTTCCAATGCAAATAGTTTGCCCCTTCCATCCTTAGCAGGTTCTTTGCATTACTTCTTATAATGACCTATTTGATTATAGTTGAAGCATCTGATATTCTTCTTCCTGATCACTTCTTCGCCTTTCCAGTATGATATTCATTAGCAAAATGCCCCTTCTTGTCGCACTTGAAGAAAATGACTTCAGTATTTTCCTTCTTTGCTGCTACACCTTTCTGAGCACCCTTCTTACAAAATAACTTCCTTTTCTGACTCTTCCTAACTTGGACTTCCTTTTCCTTATTCTTCTGCAGAGAAGCAAGCATCTCCTTGTGTCTTAAGGCCATCTCAACTACATCACAGGGATCCCTAATATGAGGCAATGTAGCCCTAGCCAACTTAGGCTTCAAGCCCCTTATGAACTTCTCATTCCTCTTCAACACGGTAGCCACAATAGAATACCCATACCTTAACGACTCCTTGAACATTTTAGCATATTCCAATACCGACATCTCCCCCGCTCCTATTCAGCAAATTTTTTGAGTAAAGCAGACTGCGCCATCACAGACATGAACCTCTCTTGGATGCTCCTCCTAAACTCAGCCCATGTCATCACATCTTCAATAACTCCAGCCGTCACGCTATTCCACCAGAATAAAGTTTCTCCTTGAAGCTGTCTTGAAGCAGGCCTCCTTTTCTACTCATCGTTGAGCCCCAAGTCAACAAAGATTCTCTCACAATGCAACAACCAGCTCTCCACCTCAATGGCATCTTTAGTTTCGATAAATGGCTTTACTCTAGGACTAGCATAATCTATATTCAAGCAGCATAATTGTTCACCATCAGAGCTTCTTGGTTCATTCTTCCAGCATTTCCTTCAACCACTCCAACAGCAATTCCAGCTTGCATCATATTCATGAAAAATCGATACATAGCTTCCATATCCACTTGTGGAACTCCAGCACCAATAATCCCCACTTGTTCCTGACCGTGGTTCCTTATAGGATTCGGTCTAGAGCTTTCATTTGTGGTAGTGCTTCTTCCAAGATTCACACTTCCAATTCTAACGTCCACTTTTGTATTAAAGCCTCGTGAGATATAGAAGAATAGCCTAAAAAGAGATAGGAGAATAGATGTATAGCGTACACTTGTATATAGCAAATACAAGCACGTTACTATAGCGTTATCCCATACCCCAATCTTATCCTAATCCCTTAGGATTATGTTTTCAAAAATCATTTCTGGTTAAAAAATTTCACAAACCTATGTTCTGATACCAAGTTGTAACATCTCCTATCTGGAGGCTCGAACTTAAGCGCTACAAATGCTGCAGTCATCAATAGTATTAACTTTCGATGACCAAATACGATAATGTTAATGGTCTCCATAATATCAGAAGCACATGTACGAAACAAAATCACAGATTTAACAAAACCAACATATTTGATTACATTTCACAAAACATGTTTCATATTCCACTACATAATCCCATAATCATTTTCTAGGTTTAATAAAGTATAATTATTACAAAATATACGAGAGTGACATATGAAGATGCCCCTTGGTTGACTAGAGTACTGTATAGTCATATCTGACTTAGTACACCATAGCAGAATCAAACAAAATAAAACATCAACTCTTAAATAGCTATCCATCAGCCACCTGCTCGTCTCTGGAAGCTTTATGCGCCAACCTACTAAAAACCTATAAACCTCAATCCTTAGCCTACTCAAATCAATTTTGAGCACCTGAGAGTTAGACATAAAGCCTGGTGTGAATAATACTATAAATCTCAGTTATTTGATATTAAGAGAGACCACACTGCTTAGCGGAACGAGTTTCATCTCACCAATATCCTTTTAAAACATATCTTTTGCAAATCATAATCCTGCAACCAAAACTGGTTAAAACTTATAAAGCAATATTATGCAAACTTACATGCTTGGTAATAAACAGACTATCTGCTCGAACACTATAGTTTTGTTGGCTAACTACTAACCTTTGGCTGACTCAGGCCTACTAGAGAATATAAATAAAATAATATAATACCTGTTATACCCTCCTCTTTTGGATGGTCTGTCCCTAACTTATCTTCTCCCAAGGTCACCTGATCCTAATGGTTTTATGGGCTAACCTATATATATACAAATATTGATTCTCTTCTGTGTGTAGTCATCATTTTAGTCCAACTTGTGACAATGCCTTACACATTGGAATTTTGGACTAAATTAGTTGGGGCTAATAGCTAATGTATTATGCACGACCCCATACCAATCCCATTAGGTATTCTAACATTTGAGTCATTTTACTTAGGGTTAATTACCCATAAAGTTTTCCTTGAAAACCTTTTCTTTCAAAATGATTTAAATCTTCAAATCGTACTTTAAACATGGAAAATATACTCTATGCCTTACTCAAATCGTCTTTCCATGTTATGTATACTTTACTCAAATCTTTGTTGATGAAAACATTCAAACATTTGAAAGTACCCCTTTCAAAACCAAGTAAATCCTTTTTATAACCTAGGCCGAAAGGCCAAAACATTCCTTTTGAAACCATTAATATAAACCTTTCAAAACCATTGAGAAACCTTTCCTTCAAAGCAATAAAAACTTAGACATCCCTTTTAAAACCCTTAAACATTGCACTTTCGAAAACCTTGAAAAACCTTCCTTTCAAACCTTTTGAAACCTTCCCTTTTAAACCTTTCGAAACCACTGGGGAACCACCCTTTCAAAACCATTAGTTAAAATTTTTTGAAAGTATCAACCTTTACAAACATCAAACATTTTGAAAGGTCTTGGGTTCAATTTTATAACGCGTGGAAGCACCTTTCGAAACCGTTAAAACTTACTCCTTCAAAACATTTAGGTTCTTCCTTCAACAGAGCGAGAAAAATAGTCATAAATCATTTAAGTCAAAAGCACTCTTTCGAAAGCATATCCTAAGAAAATAATCAGTAGTGTTGAAACCAACCCTTTCGAAAGCATTGAAGAAGTAGCTAAGTTTAAAATAAAGTATACTTTTCGAAAGCATTGCTTCGGAAGGCAGAAAAGCGGCAGCAAGGAGTTTCGACCCCGTTCGAAAGTAAAAGAAAGGTACAACCCCATTCGAAACCTTTCCTTTAAACAATTAGACCCAGTCGAATGCCAACCAAGTCGAAAACACTTCCTTCAAAAGCAAATAAGGCGCATTTTCAATTTAAAACGAAAGCACAGTTCGACCCCATCGAAACCCATAACTTCGACCCATTACCTTTTGTCTAATTCTAATTCGCTACGTACCGATTACTTGATACCATGCGCGTTGGTTTTGATGGTAATGAAGGCGAAAGTACTAGGTCGGAAACCCTGGTGCCGAAAGTAGTGAAACATGCCCAAAGCATGTAAAAACTGATTTTTACTTTAAAAAGAAATTCTTTTCAACTAGCCTTGTTTGTTAAAATATTATTAGTTGATAATTTTCTTTTCTAAAAGTGCTTCCGAAATTTCAGAAATAAAAAATTTAAATTATTTACAAAATACCCCTTCTTCTTTTATAAGTATATAAAACATTTAAGTCCCATACCTTAAATTATTTTATATATCTATTAAATCACTTAGGAAAATTCTACAAAAATTCCAAAAAAATCAATTTTAATATGTTTTCTAACAAATATATTTAAGAATCAAAACTTATATTATTTAACCGTAAATAATTTTAAACCCAGATAATTATTTTTGTCACCGGAAAATTAATATAAAATCCACACTAATTCAGAAAATTATGAAAATTGTAACCCATCTCTAAATTAACTTTTATGAGCAAAATCTAAAATCACAAGGTATTTGGATATCATTTAATAGGGTTTTCACATTAAAACATATCACAAAACCTATATGGACAAGCATAAATCGTGATCAAGCGTATATAAACATTTAATCATTCAAAAACATGGCATAATCATGCAAAATACTATAGATTCGTCTTAAAACTGGAAACAATTAGAAAAATGAGATGTAGTCATTATTCACCTTAGCGTTGAGATTATGGAGTTTGAGATTTGAATGGATTAAGTTAATCTTCTTCCTTCAGCTCTTTCTTCCTCTTGTTCTTGCTAACGGTAGCCGAATTCTAAATTTAATTTTTTAATTGAATGTGTGTGCTAGCATGGCTAAGGGTTTAGGGTATTAGAATACTTCCTTTTCTATTTTACCCGCACCTATTTCCCTTATGTATTTTAGTTCTTGTCAACTCGTTTTAGTTTGTACACTAATATGGCACGACTACCCTATTAATCATAAATCTCAATCCCCTAATCATCACATTATTTAATTTAGCTAATTAAATGCCCTAAATAATGTTACTAAAAATATGGGGTGTTAAAGCTATATTGATAAGCTTTCACAATTGGACGTGATGATAAGCAATGAATTGCAGGTAGATTTGATACTTGGTTCACTTATAACTTGGTATGAACTATTCATAATAAATTATAATATGAACCAAATAATGTGAATCTCATGGAGTCCTCGCTCTACAAAAAAACAGTCATCAATTGTGGCCTAAAACTACTGTAAATAATAACCATAGCAATTCGGTAAGTGCTGTATATCAACATGTTATATAAAAATAATAGTTATTTATAACACAAAAATAAAATATCATCTTTTTGGCGCATTTTTGCTCTATTGTATTATTTTGTAGTGGCCTAATAAGCGCTTTATATCGACTTATTATAAAAAAGAACGGCTTATCATGCAAATATACTCCTATAAAAAATCATTTATTATAGCGGTTTATTAAGCATTTGTATATTGACATGTTATAATAGAGACCGAACCATTCATAATACAAAAAATGCTATAATTTTTTTCTTTTATAACGCTTTTCTTGTAAGCTTTCTATAACGCTTTTAAGTGTTATGGTTTATTTTTTGCATTTTTAAAATATGTTACATCCCTATAAATCATGATAGTTAAAACATATTAAAATGGTGCATTAACAATATTTCTAACACATAAATCCGTTTAGATAATGAAAAATCATAGAAATTTTTTAACATAAGGATATAACACATTTATTAAATAAAACCGAATATTCATACACATAAGATCTGTGACGATCCGAACTCGATGCCCGACAAACGACTCGAAATCCGTATCGCCGGAGCTTATAACAACATTAGATGTAAATAAATAGCGGAAACAAAATGAGTATCATTGATCATAACACAGATACACTTTGATACAATATCCATTACAACATCGATTATTAATATCAGAGTGATACACAAAAGATACTACAAAAAATGACCACTCCAAAGCGGAACAATAGAGACTTCAAAGAAAAAGCTTCCAACATACATCAACTTCGATAAGGTCTTCAAAAACTCCAAAAAACTTCAAGCACTTCGAAAGATTTCCAAATCCAAAAGCTTTCCAAAATCTGACAGCTTCCAAAAGACTTCTGAATCCAAGCTAGCTCCCAAAACACGAATAACCTGCTTTTAGGCTACCGTGTGGAAAATTATGGGCACCTAAAGTTTAGGAAGGGAACAATAAACTCCGGGCCAGTCATGAGACTGGTATGCGTAAACAAAAACAGTTTATTTTTGAAAACAACCAAAATAATTTACTTTTGAAATTCACAATGTTTTTTGGAAAATGAAACTGCCATAAGGCCTCCCGCCACACACCCAATGCAAGCGCACACTTGGAGGAGATTTCTCCTTATGACAGTAAAAAATGCTTGATACGCGAAAACCATTTGATATTGTAATTAGTGCATAGTGCAGAAAACATTTCGAAAGTATAATATCAAACTTAGCCAGCATACCACATTTCGTCGTATGTCTACTATAGCTACCACATTAAATGGCAGGTTATACAATTGAAATCGTAAAGGACGCATATTGGAGATTGGATTTCCAACAAATGGTCAGGCTAAGGAACTTCCTTACCGAAATGGAAACGCCTCTGGTAGGACGCCCCCGAGAACCTAACCGGATCTCTGCTAACACAAGGCCGACGCTACCTCATGCTTTAACCAAGCTATAACATAGGTAGCTACCACACAAATATGCCATCGCCGGTCGTTACCGACCTTTATCCGAGGCGCCGCTCAACCAACAACCACACAGCAATAAGTATGTAGCAACCACATAGGTTAAATATCTGGGCTCCATACCATGATATTACATTTTATCCAGAAGAAAATGGACATACACTAATGGCGCGACCCCTAAAAGCCTTGCTGCAACATTCCTGTTTCGACCATTACCGAGTTGTGAGGCTCGACGCAGTCTCGTCCACAAAGCTATGCTTTTTTACAAAGCCATGCTTTGGTCAAAAAACGATCAACAACGCTTCGTATGCCACATTACCAAACTGGGAATATATCACTAATAACCATCAACTACATAACCTCTGAGTCGTATGTCTTAGAGAAGGTTGTTAAGCTAAGAAAATAAATCTCCGCCACCAAACAGAAATGTATTTAATAGAAACCACCTTTACATCTCAAAGTGTAATGTCAGACACACATCCATACAAGTCTATTCCGGGTTCAAACAGAACCGATGGCACTTCACAAAAAAGCCCTTACAATCCGGGTAATCCCCAATCTCGATCGGACTCCCCATCACATATGGAGATCTCTATACCATAGCTACTCAGTGCAGAGTCATTCGATAGGTTATGCTATCGTTCTCGAAGACACCGGTCTTCGCCACCGTTTTCAATTGTTATCCATTTCGTCGTATCACTATCTGGAATGGGTTATATGACACAAAGGTCCTCTCCCGGCTAAACCATATAGTGAACGCAATATTTAAAAACCATATGGATAATGGGATCTCAGTTAAGTCATAACTTATTATCCAAAACCTTTCTTTCAAATGGTTTAAACAAATTACCATTTCCAAATCTTCAAACAAAAAGATGCATTTCACAAAGTTCACCAATCTTTTACAAAGATTTGTTCATAGCTCTTTCAAAACAATTCCCTTTTCAAATCTTTTATAGAAAGGTTAAAAACCTTTCCTTCAAATGGTTTTAAAAATATTACCATTTACAAATCTTTAAACAAAAAGATTCACTTCACAAAGTTCACCCAGTTTACAAAGATCCATTTACGATTTTCAAAACAATTTCCATTTCAATTGGATTAACTCATTCAATCTTTAAATCAAAGATTTACCTTATAGCTTTCAAAACCCGTTTCCAAAGGTTCATTCATAACTTGGAAAACCATTTCATTTCAAATTGAAATCCCTTCAATATAATAGGAAATTCCTTCCTTATATGAAAGCTCTTATTATTTGAAAACAAATAGTTTTTTATTTCGAAAAAATCCGATTTCATTTATACGAGTTAAAATCTTTGGGTTATATTCAAATTCCCAAAAAAACACTTTGAAATGGTTTAAAACCCATATAAACTTGTATAACCTTTTTAAATCATAATTTCCAAACATAGAATTCAATTTTTAATTTTGAATTCAAATTCAAATTAAATTTCAAAACTAAATCAGGTTATTCAAAAATAACTTTTATCTTTGAAATTCCTTTTCAAAAGCTTTTCACTTTAAACCCAATCCATATCCAAAACCATTTGGATTCAAAAATTCAATTTTAAAATTACTTCAAAAATCCGTGACTTAACCAATTTCTATGTGCAATCCATATTTGTGTGTATAGTGTAGTCCAGGTGGTTTTACACAATAGCGCACAACATCAGTCATCACAGATTCGATCATATCAATATCGATAAGCGGTATAACCCATAACGATTATCTTCATTCACAAATTCATAGATAAAGTAAATTTATCAATCACAAAGATTCATCATTACGATTCGATGTGGGTTTCGGATAACCATCTGGAATCTGAATCCCTATCGCATCGAAATTCAAATGCCGTTTTACGGGCCAAGGGATTTTCATATTCATACAACAGTATATTCATCACAGATATAACAGTTCAACACAAAGCATTTCATATTACATAGCATCACATCAAATATATCAATCCATCACACAACATTCAATAACAATCAACCATCTTCAATTAAGATGAATAAATCATATGGTTTTAAATCTATCAACCACATAATTACTTTCATTAGTAATCTTTAATGATTTATTATCATTAATTATATTTATTAAGTCTTAATCACATTCATTAATTAATCATTCCTTAATTAATTAACCCTTAATTGTTAATTAATTAAATCTTAATTACTTTTGTTAATTAATTATTCCTCAATTAACAAAAAAAATTAATTACAAATTAATTACCCTTTAATTACAATTTAATTAACTTTTAAATCATTACTCAAGTAACATTTAATTATCCATTACATTAATTAATTAACCATAAATTAATCACATTAACAAATTATACTTTAAGTAATTAAGTAAGTAAACCTTTAATTAATTACTTTAATAAATTAATCAATTAATTATACCTTTAATTATCTACTTAAATTAATTAAAGATAAACCTTTTTGTCTTAATTCATTACTTACTAACATTATTATGTTTTTGAATATAATAAGATGATTAACCTAACACATAATCAAATAAATTTTTAAAAGCATTTACTGTAAAATTAAATTTTTGAAAACTTTGTTCTAAAACTTGAATTGCTTTAGTATATTAAAACCTAGTTTAACAAATTGTTTGAAAATCCATTCATACATTTAAAAATGATTTATACTTCATATTTAAAACCTAAAACAAAGTTTTCCTTTTAAATTTTAAAAAACTTGATAATTAAAATAAAAACCCGAGAAATTCACCAAAAATCCCGAGCCTCTCTCGTGCCACACGCGATCCATTCATGCCCCCGAGTTACTCATGCAACATTCTCGAGTTCGACACCGAGAAACGATCGTCTTCCCCCAAACTCAAACTCACAGCACAACCCATACTAACCCAACATGTATGTATACGTGCACAACCACGACGACTCTCCAATCGACGACGAACTCACCAGAACATCACCAACGATCTCCAGCTTCGATTCGAACATTCCAATGTAAATAATTTTTCCTAAATCAAAAAAGAGCGAACTCGAGTCCAATTTTTTCTTTCCTGAAGCCTACTTGATCACAAAACTCGATCCACTCCGCCGCATGATGACGCCAGAGGCCACACCACTTTAACCACAGCTACCCCAAAGATCCCCGAAGCTTTCCCCCCGGTCCCATGAACTCTGATGCATTGACGAGGTGGTACTGACAAGGTTTCCTGAGCTTGATAATCATTGCGCTTAAACCCTAATTCTACTCCGATCACCCACTACGGTGATCAAAAAATTTAGCGAGTATTTTTCCTAGACTCTACGACCTCTAGGTTAGCTACATCTTCGATCATGAGACGAACAAAATCGCCGACCACCGCAATTTGCCGAAAGAATCAAATCCGTTCATCTCGTGATTTCTCACCCAAAATCGCACTAAAAATCTAGATTTTTATTTTAGAAATCATGATTTGTAAAAGTGAACAAGATCATACATTCGAAACTTAAATTTTAATCAATTACATTTTTACAAAAATGATATTCCACTGTGTTTTGATATTTTCTAGAAAACCTATTTATCTTTAGTGCCTACAAATATTTTTAGAAAAGAGATCTTCACAATTATAGCAAATTTTCTTTGAATATTAAGATCAATAGATGATCAGAGGGTGAGTTCTCGATTTTCAAACTGGATTGAACCCCGTAATACTTAAAACAGAGACCACTGTCTGTTCTCAAGCATGCAGAGCTATATACACACATATATTCACAAATTTATACACATGCAAGTAAATTTTTTTCAACCTACATTAACATGTTTTCAAACAGCAGATCTAAATCCAGAAATCCAAGGGTTTACTCACCTTGTTTTGCTTGAACAGAGACAGTGTCCATCTGGTTTGAGTTGATTTCCAGGCTTAAATTTAATCTCGTTTTGATTAATATAAGTTGCCTGTGACGATCTACATGCTTTCTTCAGTTACTTTATCTCTGATTCTAGGTTTTGAAGTTGATTTGCCTGATTCCAGGCTTTGTTTTCAAAGCTTTAGATTTTGAAACAAATTGTTGAAGTCGTTTGCTTTTGAACTTTTCTGGTTTCTCTTTATTTTTTTTATTTCATATTTTAATTTGTTCTTAACTTTAGATTTGTCAAAGTTTTCAAAACTGATAAAGAAATGGGAAAAAGAAGTAAAAATGGTTTATGTAATCTTGTTTCTCATTTTAAGTAATTTTTTTAAAATAAAAACAAGATATTGACACTTGTTAATTATATTGATAAGATCACTACACTTGTTTAATTGATGTGTTAAAAGCTTAACACTTGTCTCCTTTTTATATTTATATGATTTAAATAAATTTTTATATTATATTTCTTATATAAAGACATTTTCCTTATATTATTATGTATACTATTTAAAAGAAATGCTTTTAAAACTAACTACCCATTAAATAATTTACATAAACAATATTTTTAAACCCAAATCATTTTTCTAAGTCATTTATTTAAATTTTAAATTCAAATACAAATTCAAAATTCAAATTCAAATTTAAAGTCAAATTAAAATCTACTCATATATGTATACATATATATATGTATATATATATATATATAAATTCAAGTAATTCTAAAACATTTATTATTTTGAATTCTTAAACTCAAATGAATTTTTACAATCTTATATATATACAAATCAACACTTATTTCATTTATTTTGAAAATTTCAAATTAATTCCAAAATTTTATACCAAAATTTACATCAATTACTAATTTAATTTTAATAAAAAATTGAGATCGTTACAGATTCCCCCCTTAACAAAATTTCGTCCTCGAAATTTGAAAGAGAGAGAAAGAAACAAAGAATATAAGATCATAGAAAAAGATAGAGAAATGGCTTATCTGATCAAGCCATAATATCCACAAATATGAGAATAAATTCACTTAACACGATACGAAATATTTCGGTCATTTGATCTACGAAATATGCAGGGCATTGGGGCATTGGTTAGTCCGAAGGAATAACTAACCGTTCATTGAATATATCGAAACCCAATGAAACAGACATAAATAGGTTCAATTACGATTTCAGATTCAAGATTTAACTTACTTACGATTTGCTGAGTAATGAAACTATGTGTAGTTCCCGTATCGAACAAAACTCGAAATTTTTTATCGTAAATGAGAAGGTTTCCTTCTGAAATTCCTTTTCCCTTATCAGCCCTTGAGGTTGAAGGATCATGTTTGATTGCATACACCTTTGCTACATGAGCTTACTTCCTTTTCGAGCAATCTTTTACTTCGTGACCTGGCTTGTGACAATAATAGCATTCTTTAACTCCCTGACCAGTCTTTACAGGTTGTTCTTTCTTAACTTATCTCTTCGGATTCTTGCAGTTGTTTGAATAGTGGCCCTTTTCTGGGCAATTATAACAAGTTGTATCTTTCGTCGGGTTTCCCTGTTTGTCCTTCTTTTCCTTGCCTTGATATGATTTCTTGTCCCCGAACTTTCTTTTCTTCCAATTTTGATTGCTCGTATTTCCTCCATCCTTGGAACTTCCTGTATATCTAGAGTAGCATATCTATACCCCATATCTATCAAATCTGAAAAAGATTCTTTGACGTGTGCTGTGATACTTTCGTGGTACTTCTTATTCATTCCATGAATGAATCTTTCATTTTTCTTTAGAGGCGTGTTCACCAATTCTGGACCGAAATGGGATAATTCGTTAAATTTGTTTAAGTACTCCTCAAATGACAAACTCCCCTGTTTCAAGTCCATGAATTCTTGGTACATTCGGGAGATACCAGCCGATAGTAGATAGCGCTTCTCAAACACCTCCTTAAATCGATTCCAACTAAACTCATCTTCTGGCTCATCCACGGTAACTATATCCCACCATGCTAGAGCCTCCTCTTAGAGTTGCCAAGAAGCTATTAGTCGCATCTGATTGTCTTCCAATTTTAGTCCCCTGAAAATCCTTTCACATGATCGGATCCAGGCTTGTGCTTCGATAATGAATTCTTTTCCAGTGAACGGCTTTCCATCCAGTCTGGAAAAACTTCGATACAAATCATCCAGATCCGACTAAGGCTAAGTGGGAATAGCTGCTTTTATAGGGACTTGACCAGATGTAGTGGTATTTCCCTGTCCCCTACCTTGTCCTCTTCTTCTGCTCATTCTCTCCATCTGTAAATAGTAAGAAAACTTGATTTAGGCATATGGACAAGACATCTTAGGGATTTCAACAGTTTAAATAAATAGACTGAGTAATTCGGGTTTTGGGTTCACGGGTTATACTCATTCTAGGATATACTTCACCCTATCTCTAATGAGCCATCTAATGTGTTATACTCCGTAGCTAAAGTTCTTACGCAACCTTTAGCTCTGATACCACTTGTGACGACCCGAACTCGATGCCCAACAAACGACATTGAAATCCGTGTCGCCGGAGCCTATAACAACATTAGATGTAAATAAACATCGGAAACAAAATGAGTATCACACTTTGATACAATATCCATCACAACATCAATCACTAATATCAGAGTGATACGCAAAAGATACTACAACAAAATGACCACTCCAAAGCGGAACAATAGAGACTTCAAGAAAAAGCATCCAACATACATCAACTTCGATAAGGTTTCAAAAACTCCAAAAAACTTCAAGCACTTCGGAAGATTTCCAAATCCAAAAGCTTTCCAAAATCTGACAGCTCCCAAAAGACTTCTGAATCCAAGCTAGCTCCCAAAACATGGATAACTAGCTTCTAGGCTGCCCATGTGGAAAATTATGGGCACCCAGAGTTTAGGAAGGGAACAATATACTCCGGGTCAGTTATGGGACTGGTATCAGTAAACAAAAATAGTTTATCTTTAAAAACATCCAAAAGAATTTACTTTTGAAATTCGCAATGTTTTTTGGAAAATGAAATTGCCATAAGGCCTCCCACCACACACCCAATGCAAGCGCACACTTGGAGGAGATTTCTCCTTATGACAGACAAAAATGCTTGATACGCAAAAACCATTTGATATTATTATTAGTGCATAGTGCGGAAAACATTTCGAAAGTATAATATCAATCTTAGCCAGCATACCACATTTCGTCGTATGCCTAATGTAGCTACCGCGTTAAATGGCAGGTTATACAATTGAAATCGTAAAGGGCGCATATTGGAGATTGGATTTCCAACAAATGGTCAGGCTAAGGAACTTCCTTACTAAAATGGGAACGCCTCTGGAAGGACGCCCCCGAAAACCTAACCGGATCTCGGCTAACACAAGGTCGATGCTACCTCACGCTTTAACCAAACTATAACATAGGTAGCTACCACACAAGTATGCCATCCCCGGTCGTTATCGACCTTTATCTGAGGCGCCTCCCAACCAACAACCACACAACAATAAGTATGTAGAAACCACATAGGTTATATATCTAGGCTCCATACCATGATATCACCTTTATCCAGAAGAAAATGGATATACCCTAGGGGCGCGATCCCTAAAACCCTTGCCGCAACATTCCTGTTTCGACCATTACCGAGTTGTGAGGCTCGACGAAGTCTACTCCACAAAGCTACGCTTTTTCACAAACCATGCTTCGATCAACAAATAATCAGCAACGCTTTGTATGCCACATTACCAAATTGGGAATGTATCACAAGTAACCATCAATTACATAACCACTGAGCTCGTACGTCTCAGAGAAGGGTGTTAAGCTAAGAAAATAAATCTCCGCCACCAAACAGATATGTAATTAATTGAAACCAGCTTTACATCTCAAAGTGTAATGTCAGACACACATCCATACAAGTCTGTTCCGGGTTCGAACAGAACCGAAGGCGTTTCACCAAAAAGCCCTTGCAATCCGGTTAATTCCCAATCCCAATCGGACTCCCCATCATATATGGAGATCTCTATACCGTAGCTACTCAGTGTAGAGCCATTCGATAGGTTAATCTATCGTTCTCGAAGACACCCGGTCTTCACCACCATTTTCAAATGCTATCCATTTCGTCGTACCACTATCCGGAATGGGTTATATGACACGAAGGTCCTCTCCCGGCTAAACCGAATAGTGAGCGCAATATTTAAAAACCATTTGGATAATGTGATCTCAGTTCAGTCACAACTTCTTATCCAAAACCTTTCTTTCAAATGGTTTAAACAAATTACCATTTCCAAATCTTTAAACAAAAAGACTCATTTCACAAAGTTCACCAATCTTTTACAATGATCATTCATAGCTTTTTCAAAACAATTCCCCTTTCAAATCTTTTATAGAAAGGTTAAAAAATCTTTCTTTCAAATGGTTTAAACATATTAACATTTACAAATCTTTAAACATTTAAAACTTGGAATCTTAATGATACATAGTAATAGATTTATGTATATTTTTTCAATGAAAGATTTTATAAAATAATGCGATTTACGTATTAATCGGATATTTTTTCTTTTAAATAGTAGCCAAATATCCTTCAAAAAGATTGACTTCACAAAGTTCACCCAGTTTACAAAGATCCACTTATGGATTTCAAAACAATTTCCATTTCAATTGGATTAACTCATTGAATCTTTAAATCAAAGATTTAACTTATGGCTTTCAAAACCCGTTTCCAAAGGTTCATTCATAACTTGGAAAACCATTTCATATCAAATTGAAATCCCTTTAATATAATAGGAAATTCCTTCCTTATATGAAAGCTCTTATTATTTGAAAACAAATAGTTTTTTATTTCGGAAAAATCCGATTTCATTTATATGAGTTAAAATCTTTAGGTTAAATTCAAATTCCCAAAACAACACTTTGAAATGGTTTAAAACCCATATAAACTTGTATAACCTTTTTAAATCATAATTTCCAAACATAGAATTCAATTTTTAATTTTGAATTCAAATTCAAATTAAATTTCAAAACTAAATCAAGTTATTCAAAAGTAACTTTTATCTTTGAAATTCCTTTTCAAAAGCTTTTCACTTTAAACCTAATCCATATCCAAAACCATTTGGATTCAAAAATTCAATTTTAAAATTACTTCAAAAATCTGTGACTTAACCAATTTCCAAGTGCAATCCATATTTGTGTGTGTATAGTGTAGTCCAGGGGGTTTTACACAATAGTGCACAACATCAATCATCACAGATTCAATCATATTAATATCGATAAGCAGTATAACCCATAACGCTTATCTTCATTCACAGATTCATAGATAAAGTAAATTTATCAATCACAAAGATTCATCATTACGATTCGATATGGGTTTCGGATAACCAACTGGAATCCGACTCCTTGTCGCATCGAAATTCAAATGCCGTTTTACGGTCCAAGGGGTTTTCATATTCATACAATAGTATATTCATCACAGATATAACAGTTCAACACAAAGCATTTCATATTACATAGCATCACATCACATATCAAATATATCAATCCATCACACAACATTCAATAACAATCAACCATCTTCAATTAAGATGAATAAATCGTGTGGTTTTAAATTTATCAACCACATAATTACTTTCATTCGTAATCTTTAATGATTTATTATCATTAATTATAGTTGATTAAGTCTTAATCACGTTCATTAATTAATCATTCCTTAATTAATTATCTTAATTAATTAATCCTTAATTGTTAATTAATTAAATCTTAATTACTTTTGTTAATTAATTATTCCTCAATTAATAAGAAAGATTAATTACCCTTCAATTACAATTTAATTAACTTTTAAATCATTACTTAAGTAACCTTTAATTATCCATTACATTAATTAATTAACCATAAATTAATCACATTAACAAATTATTCTTTAAGTAATTAACTAAGTAAACCTTTAAATAATTACTTTAATAAATTAATCAATTAATTATACCTTTAATTATCTACCTAAATTAATTAAGATAAACCTTTTTATCTTAATTCATTACTTAATTACATTATTATGTTTTTGAAAACAATAAGATAGTTAACCAACACATAATCAAATAAATTTTTAAAAGCATTTACTATAAAATTAAATCTTCGGAAACTTTGTTCTAAAACTTGAATTGCTTTAATACATTAAATCCTGGTTCAACTTATCATTTGAAAATCCATTCATACATTTAAAACTGATTTGTACTTCATATTTTAAAACCTGAAACAAAGTTTTCCTTTTAAATTTTAAAAAACTTGATAATTAAAAATAAAAACCCGAGAAATTCACCAAAAATCCCGAGCCTCTCTCGTGCCACTCGCGATCCATTCATGCCCTCGAGTTACTCACGCAACATTCTCGAGTTTGACACCGAGAAACGATCGTCTTCCCCCAAACTCACAACACAACCCAAACTAATCAAACGTGCACGTATACATGCACAACCACGATGACCCTCGCCGATCGACGACGAACTCACCAGAACATGACCAACGATCTCCAGCTTTGATTCGAACAACCCAATGTATAGAATTTTGCCTAAATCAAAATCCAGCGAATTCGAGTCCTATTTTTTCTTTCCTGAAGCCTACTTGATCACAAAACTCGATCCACTCGACCGCATGACGACGCCAAAGTCCATACCACCTCAACCACAGCTATCCCAAAGATCCCCGAAGCTTTTCTCCTCGGTCCCATGAGTTCTGATACATTGACGAGGCGATGCTGACGAGGTTTCCTGACCTTGACAATCATTGCCCTTAAACCCTAATTCTGCTCCGATCACCCACTACGGTGATCAGAAAATTTAGCGAGTATTTTTCCTAAACTCTACGACCTCTTCGCTAGCTACAGCTCCGATCACGAGACGAACAAAGTCGCCGATCACCGTAATTTGCCCAAAGAATCAAATCCGTTCATCTTGCGATTTCTCACCCAAAATCGCACTAAAAATCTAGATTTTTATTTTAAAAATCATGATTTGTTAAAGTGAATAAGATCATACATTTGAAACTTAAATTTTAATCAATTACATTTTTACAAAAATGAGATTCCACTGTGTTTTGATATTTTCCAGAAAACCTATTTATCTTTAGTGCCTACAAATATTGTTAGAAAAGAGATCTTGAAAATTCTAACAAATTTTCTTTGAACATTAAGATCAATAGATGATCAAAGGGGGAGTTCTCGATTTTCAAATAGGATTGAACCCTGTAATACTTAAAGCAGAGACCACTGTCTGTTCTCAGGCATGCAGAGCTATACACACACATATATTCACAAATTTATACACATGCAAGTAATTTTTTTCAACCTACTTTAACATGTTTTCAAAAAATAGATCTAAATCCAGAAATCCAAGGGTTTACCCACCTTGTTTTGTTTGAACAGAGACAGTGTTGATCTGGTTTGAGTTGATTTCCAGGCTAAATTTGATCAGGTTTTGATTAATATAAGTTGCCTGTGGCGATCTGTATGATTTCTTCAATTACTTTATCTCTGATTCCAAGTTTTGAAGTTGATTTGCCTGATTCCAGACTTTGTTTTCAAAGCATTAGATTTTGAAACAAATTGTTGAAGTTGTTTGCTTTTGGACTTTTCTGGTTTCTCTTTGGTTTTTTATTTCAGATTTTAATTTGTTCTTAACTTCAGATTTGTCAAAGTTTTCAAAAATGATAAAGAAATGGGAAAAAGAAGTAAAAATGGTTTGTATAATCTTGTTTCTCATTTTAATTAATTTTTTAAAAAGTAAAAACAAGATATTGACACTTGTTAATTATATTGATAAGATCACTACACTTGTTTAATTAATGTGTTAAAAGCTTAACACTTGTCCCCTTTTTATATTTATATGATTTAAATAAATTTTTATATTATATTTCTTATATAAAGACATTTTCCTTATATTAATATGTATACTATTTAAAAGAAATTCTTTTAAAACTGATTACCCATTGAGTAATTTACATAATCAATATTTTTAAACCCAAATCATTTTTCTAAGTCATTTATTTAAATTTTAAATTCAAATACAAATTCAGTATTCAAATTCAAATTTAAAGTCAAATTCAAATTTTATACCAAAATTTACATCAATTACTAATTTAATTTTAATAAAAAAATTGGGATCGTTACAAGATCCTACGACTTTAACTACATGATATTCTATTGTATACGAACTCCAAAAACAAGTAGCTAGTTGTTTGCATTAAAAAGAAGAAATACCCCAATCTTTCATTCTCTCACCCGCATATGAAATGAATATGTCCATTAGAAAGGAATATAAATAGAAATGTGAAAAAAAATAAAAAATGAAGTATCTACATTAAAAAGAACTGCTAAATATTTTTTATCAAAAATATTCTAAATGCCTTATAAATTTTTGTAAAATTTTTCCGGAGTCCCCTTTGAGCGACAAGCATCAGAAAAAGTCCTAAACATAAGAAATAGATTTACACCATCAAAACGTGATCGGAATCACAATATATCAATCACAAACACTCGCATGGCTATAATATCCATATATATATATATATTATAGTGTATAACATACACCCTTATTACGCATTTAAAACGTACCTTTTAGCAATATTTGTGAGTTTTCTAACATTTTCGAAGAAACATGAGAAAGAAAAAACCAAAAGCGATTCAGGAGCCATCAAATTCCTACACTTAACTCAAATAAGCATATGAGTACATATATTTATGAATTTGTACAATTAAAGCCATAAAAGTAAGACTTAAAGCAATAAATTAGAATGTTCGTGCGTTTTATCATATACTAGGACAGGACTTACGGCATTATTATTTCTATGATTAACTTAGGTTGTTTATTATTGTTATTATCATCGTCCTCGTTATTGATAGTATTATTATAAACTTAATTTTCTATAAACTTAGTTAACATTCTTGATGCCAAAAATGGATCAACACCCACGAATTAGTTGTAGAGAACCTGTTAGACCTAGATCTAGTGATAGTGTTGAAAATAACAGAGAAATAAGAAAGAGACACAAGAATTTTTATAATGGTTTGGCAATCTCCTACTACGTCCACCTTATAGTTTAATTGGTTGTTGATTTTACAAGGATTATCCGAGATTACAAGAGAATTTAGAGAGAATAAATCATAAGTACAAGGGTTAGACAGATTTTAAGTCCTAGAATTGTCCAAAGTAGCAGCCTTGGTGACTATTGTGTGGATAGAAGATGATGAAGAGGTAGTTCTTCCGCATAGTGATGGTGAAGTCCACTCCTGTTTTGGTTGCCCTATGTTCTGTATTATAGGAGTAGTAGTCATATTAGATCAGAAATCCGCTACCAGAGGGTCCAAACATTGGGCTAGAGTTGTGTGAAAAGTTTGGGGAGCCATCGAGCTAAGGTGATAACTCGATGTCGATTATCCCCATAACCCTGTACCGAGTTATCCCCTTAAGGGGAAACTCTTTCTCGTCCTCTGCATCATGTTTCTTACTTCATTTAGGGGTGTCCCGCATATTTTTGTTGACAGATGACTTGTTTTGATGACTGTTCCTCCATAACTTAGTTTGTTCTATGGTTGATGGAAGCTAAATCTATAATTCTTGAGATAGATTATCCGAAACTTTATGAAATCGCTGGAGCCTGCATAAGAGAGCTAGAGGATCACTTGTGTGCAGCTAGATATGCTAGGGATAAAGCATGAAAATCCTGTACAAAGTCATAGGCATGACTTGGCACAGACTCATCACTTTAGCATATTTCTAGTTCAATTTTCCCGAGCTATTTCCTTTGTTTATATAAGCATTCCTGCCAAGTTTCAAGTCATTTTGACGTTCAAAATTCTATTGACCTTTGCTTGGATAAAAACCCAATTAACATTTGCCCGTAGAGTGTGCTTTCGCTGGCGACAAAGTGTGCTCTGGAATAAGAAAATTCCTAGATTGCTAGCCTGTGAATTCTAGTTGATCGCTTGGATGTCATCTCAAGATGTTGCTTTTACTTGGTTAATTTTTGATTAACTGTTTGTTCTGGTTTTAATCTGAGTTCCAAGTCTCTGCATCGATGATGCAACCTTCATTCTTAAGATCACATAGCAATTTGACATGTAAGTTCTCAATGTCTATATGGAGTTGACCCAAGAAAACATAGATAACTCGGTACCAATTTATCGTCATAAAGTGGTTCCAAGTTATGGACTTCATGAAAAATTTTAAGTACTCAAATGGCAAGGGCCAAGTGTTCTATTCGCTTAGTATCACCATTAAGTTTTCCTTGCTTTCCTTAAGATGAATCTTGCTATCACTGACTTGATTTTCATCGACCTTTGACCAACTCCCAACATCGCTATATGCTTCCGCCATCCCCTGAAGCCATCGTAGTCGCCTTGAGGAACTCGTTACCATCAAACTCGAAGCCCAAAGATTCGGTCTCGACTTAACCGATACCCTAACTTTTGCCTCAAACTTCAAATCAATTTGGAGGTCAAATGAGATGGATATTGAGATGGTGATGGGAGTGATGATGATTGGGACTTAGTAAACTCCAGTTTAGAAAGAGATAGTCGATTTTCAGCATGTTTTATCGATGGTCAAACTAGACCTTGCCCTCTGGCGTTAGCCATCTTTTTTCGTGAATTTAGCCAAATTTTAATCATCGAATGAACTCCGATATGATGAGTTGACTTGAATTTGGACATATTGGACAATTTTGTTGCATTACCTTTTTATTTTTATACCTCCGATGATCTTGAAAAGTATAGCTTTCTGCTTCGCTTCGAACAACGGATCCATTATTGATTTTGTGTCAACAATGGGTAAGTACCAACAAATAACATTAAAGTACAATGCATGTTTTTTTCAAGTATGAGTGAGCCGCCTACAGAGGATAGTCCGTTCGTGATGTTCGGGACACTACATTCACTGCATATAGATAACTCACTGCACTTCCCTCGGCCAACACTTATAATCTAATCATTCAACATAAGTTGATTCCCTTGGGATTCTAATCACATGTGAATTCTATTAGAAATAAAGCATATCTGACTGCTTTGACATCGATTTTCCCTTTCTAGAATGACTCGTTGATTTCCCATTTTTAAGCCTGTTGAAGGAAATTTCTCTCCACCGAAAGCTGGATCGTCTATAGCTCCAGCTTCACCTTCCATTCTATTCAGAACAAGCCAGCCTATGACTTCTGAGTCTCAAGGTCTGTTAGTTCCAACCAGTCCAGTAATACGTCAACTACTTCTAAAGCTGAGAATCATAACTGACCAGCTGGAGCAGGTTCCTTGGAGCTTGTAAGCAAGGTCACTCTAAAACATTTGCATTCAACATAGCATCCCTGAAGATGATGTTCATTTGCCGATAGGAGACGAGCTCGCTCAAAATCCCTCCTCAAGGCTTATGGATTGCAACTATTACATCTGTCTTGGCAGTGTTGTCCCACTGTTCAACTCATTTACGAGTTGCTTCCTACAAGATATTGGACTTGCTTCATCCTAAATCCATTCGAATGGATATTCATTACTGAACTCATTATATGTTCTTTTCATGGATAAATTTTCACGACCTTCAACGTTCAACGAGCTGACATGCCTTCTACTATTCAAGAGAAGGCAAGATTGCTCATCCTATGTTATAGAGGCATAGAGAGGCTGTAAGGTCATCGAAGGATTGCATAATAAACACTCTACTTTCAAGAATGAATATTTCTTTATGCGTTGCTCGAAGGGATTCAATCACTTGTGACTTATGGGAAGTAAGATCTTCTTCCTCTGTTTATCCCATGCCAGTGCTTCTAAGTCACTAACTTAGTGTATGTCTCTTTGTATTCTTGCCATGACGTGACCATGGGGAAGAGCATAAGGGAATGCTCAATGATTTGAAGGTTATGGAAAAGAAATAACTAACTGTTGAATTCCTTTTTGCAGATGACAACTTGTAGGAATATGAGTTACTTCACTCAATGCGGTCTACCGACACTGAGTATCTAGCATCAAGTAGCTCTAGGATGAACACTCCTTCAATTGCCCTTACTTGTAGATCTGACGAGAATGCCCAGGGGGATGCAGCTAGCCTTTGGGTGAAGTACAGCCAAAAGAAGTTCTCGAAGTCGTTGTAAATTTGCCTTCCGAAGAGGATGTCCCAATGGATAGGGATGAAACAGGTAGTATATCCCCAATCCTAGAGGAAGATAAGCTAGAATAGAGGAGAGATGAAAAATAATCAATGATTGTACAAGGGAAAGAAGAGGATTCCGATGATGATGGCGATAATGATTTTCATGCCACCAAGGAAAGGGATGAATCCTGCGGTGAATTACCGAAGATGAGCCCCAATCTTCCCAACTTACCTTCTCCTTAACTACCAACTGCAGAAGCATTAATTCCTGATACCCCATTCTCCTCCTTCGAAATAGCAAATTATTAAAAAAATTGAATAGGTTAGAGATCAAATTATGGAAACCTCATAAGAGATTCAACACGTTTGTGCCCTCTAAGAGACGTATCCATTAATTTAAAGCAAATTTAGGGATTTCACAATTAGTGAGATGATTGGTAAGATTAGTTCGGATATCAATATATCTATGGTTTTTTCATAAGTGAACATGGAGAGACTCCGACTTCGAAAATATGCCAATATGGTCGGTAGAGTGTACAAGGGTCGTTGGCATTACACACTCCAATTTTGAATCATGAACACACATTTCTACATCAAGTAAAGTTCTAAAATTCTGACATTAACTTCACTCTTTTCTCATTTTATGTTCAGTGGGTCATGGACTATTCATCTATTTATATCAACACTCCAATTCCTATAGGGATCGGACTCTAGATCCGGCTCCTCACCATATTATGAAACCAAAAAGGAGAGAAGGAAAAGAAAAAATAACAAAGCTGATGGAAAATCCCACTGTACAGAGAGAGTCCGAGAGAGGGTGGAGAAAAGAAGAAGGGATGGTAAAGGTGATACCCACAAGCGCCTTAAGGATTTTCATGATCACCATGGAACTACATCAACCATCACTTCTCCTTGCACTGATGCTCAGACTGTTGCGATGTAGGAAATCCCATCCTTTTAGGACATAACTACTACAATTGCTATTACTTCTTCCAAGCTTACACTTTCGTTGGGTCCATCTCAACTTTTGGTCACTTCTATTCTTGTGTGGATTAAGTTTGATTAGTTAGTAAAGCCCATGAACAAAGTTGACCCACTTCAAAATGTTAAGACAGTCCACAAGGACTTGGAAGCTGGGTTTGATCAGCAATGTCTAGTTCGAGCTCATTCTGATGTGAATCATGCTAGCTACCAATAAATTCTCTATTTTAAGGCAGAAAAGGATTATCACGACTGAATGCTCAAGGATCGCAATAATGAAATAGCTTAGCTAAAGACTGCTAGAGATGTGGTCTTGAAGGGAAACCCCGGAAGTGATAAGTTACTGAAAGAAACGTCCCAAAAACATGAACGAGTGCTCCTTATGATTAAAGACTAGCTAAAAAATGCTCATAAGAAATCATTCAAATTAAAAGAGAAAATCACTAAGGGTGAAAATATCATCAAAGCCCGAGATCATACTATCGTTGAATAGGCTGTAAAACTCACTCGAGTCCATGAGGAAAATGCAAAATTGGTCAAGGAGAGGGAATGGGTCGAATCAGACGAATTGACAATAGAGATTGATCACTTAGTCACTCAATTAGAACTTTAAGACCTTCAAAAAGCTCATGTTGACATGATGACACATATGGATGCCACTGTGCTACAGTTCTTTACTTGCTTCGTCATGAATATAGAAAGTTAAAGTGGTTAGGAGACAACTACCCCCCACTCTTGCCTTTGTATGGGACGAAGTATTGGTCAAGTTAGAGCGAGCCAAGGACATGCACTCCGAAGAGGAACTCATGGCGACTTATCTCAGTTCTAAAGATATTGACTTCTTTGTGGCTAGTAGGGAAACTCTAAAAGAGGAAAAGGGACAAGCCGTTGTTAAGGCTACTTGTTAGCCTAAGTCCTTCGATTTAAGAGAAGATATTTGCTTCCAATTCCTAAGAGCTAACAATGACTATTCCTATATCTATAGAGGTCGTTTCAATAACCTCCCTCATTTTTTTAGTTTCTGAAGCTCTTTATGAGTCCTACCATTCCTTAGTTATCGAGTGGCCTACCAAAATTGAAATCGATAAAGAGGGCTTTGAAGTTTAAGTTCATGATCAAACTCTTGGTTTAGGCATTACTCTCGTTTTTCCAATGCTCTAGAAGCTTCAATTCATCCCGGAGTCCTTTACTAAACTATATAAATGTGTTTCCCAAATTGTAGGTTAACCGTCACTCTCGCCTCCTCCTCTAACTACACAAGGTCAGAAGTCGTTGCCATCTTTACTTCTTCTACCACTGTCTCCGTAGCTATTTCGAGTTAAATTCCCACTTCGAGCTTTGAACCTCATCCTGACTCTAGGCATAAAGGAGCATTAAAAAATCTAGAGGTCATCTCTATGTGTCAAGAAGAGGATTTGTTGATCATAATAGAGACATACCCAACGAATAAGAAGATGATGGCAGAGAGGATACATAAAGATACCTAAGAGAAGATGAAGTTGAAGGTGGAATCAGGCATCACCAAGCCAAAAGTTATCCCATTTATGATCAAGGCCAGAGATATGGCCACTAGTGGATCTACAGAGCTTGATTTTGATGCCAGAGAGGAGTCTACTCATTTTAAGGTCAGACTCCTTTCGGAAAGAAGAAAGGCGAGAATTAAATGAAGATTATCCCTCCACATGGTGGTAAGAAGTGATGTTGTGGTCAAGTGTTGGTGGCGTGGAGTACTTATGATTTCGGTGTATGTTTCGTGCCGAACGATTCTGTACTTTTACTTTTCTTTTAAGTCTGAAACTGGAAAACATTATATGAGTACGTCCCCTGCTGTTTGTCCAGTACATGAATGATATAAGTAATGAAAGATTAGCATTTCTGTTGTAATCTCCCTTACATGCATTTCTTATATTAATGCATTGTGCCTGCTTGTGTATATAATACGATAGCCAGTTCTACATTTTCCATATTATATATTGTTGTTTTGTGTAATGTGATATGTATATTTACCGAAACTCTGTGCATGTAAATAGTGTAACTTACAACTATTTGGCATACTACTCTATATAGTTCTGGTGTCATTGCCAAAATATTCTGTTCGACGTAACAGAACTGTGATGTATTCGTTTTAGCCAACTCCACGACTGTTGCCAAATTCAGTATCAATATATATTCCCTCACTCAAGGCTAGTTATTTCGAATGCTAGACTTTAGCATTTGATAGTAAAATATGTATTATGGACAACACATCTGGTTGCTTCTAGTCTAAGTAGTATGGTGGTTCCTTTGATCGTGATCGACTTTTTCTAACTTCATAGTTATAATCCTTTTCCCATCTCAGCTTCTATTTTTGGAAACTTGTGCATGAACAACTTGAGCCCTTGAATTCCCTTTCGACGTCACCTCAACTGTTATGAATCTTCACAAGACTATTAGAGTAATGTTAATTCATGGGAAGATACGATTGATTTTCCACATATTGTGCAATCGAGAACTTTCCCAGTGTTGCTGGGGCAACATCAGTACTTAGAAAATTTGTTATTCTCTCAGTGTTACCGAGGTAACACTGATATATAGAAAATAAAAAAGTTTCCCAGCGTCTCCAAGGTAACACTGGTACTTAAGCAAGTGGGATCGATTTTCCATGTTGATCTGGCGGTTTGAGTCAATTTTCCCTTTCAGCTCGGCAGTTTTGAAGTCTACACTTCTTATTTGGCAGTCATGTGGCATATTTGGTGACATACAAGAGATTGGTTACAAGAATGCAATTCCACCAGTTCAAAAAGCGACGTGTGACTTATTGTATGGCACATAGAGAGATGGGCCTTCCCAACGTTGTTGGAGAGCCGCCATTTCTTCGAAGGCTCGATCCAGTGGTTTGAGTCGACTTTCCCCATTGACTCGACGGTTTTGAGCCTTCTCGACATTGCTGAAGCAACCTCGATTCTCAAAAGGTTTGGATTAAATTTCCCTTATTGATCCGATGGTTTGAGTCAACTTTCCCCATCGACTTGGCGGTTCTCTTATAATAACATGGATCCATTGGTTCAAGAAGCGAGATTTATTAATAAATGAAAGGAAAGGCAAGTCCTGCCTATTTACAGTTGCCCCAGTGTCTTTAGGTGGCTTTTTTGTGAAAATAGGAAATATAGAAAGATATTAAATAAAGTACTGCAACAGTGAGTCAGTGTTCTGAGCATGGGGAATCGAAATTCCATCGACCGTTGTTAGCTTGAAATGTTCCATACCAAAAAATTTTGTTGATCACATAAGGTCCTTCCCAGTTTAGGCCATGTGCTCCTGTACCTGGGAAGACCCATTTTAGGATGAGATCTCCCACTTCGAAGGTGCGGTTGCTAACCTTGGTGTTGAATTATTGTGCCACTTTTTTCTGATGAGCAGTAGTCCTCAGTTCAACTTCCTCCCTCTTATCATCGATCTGTGGTCAAGCGATTTGAGTAGAAGTTGCTTATTTTCTTCTGATTGAAGTGTTTTCTAGGATGGAAAGGGACTTCCAGTTTCACAGGGATCACAGCTTCTGAACCATATGCTAGAGCGAACGATGAGTGTCCAGTCATAGATTTATGTGTCGTTCTGTATGCCCATAGTGCAAGCGGAAACTCATCAATTCAATTTCCTTCAACTTTTGTCAATCATTTCTTTATGTTGGATTTGATGATTTTTTTCACTACCTCCACCTGCTCGTTTGCCGGTGGATGCGCTATCATGGAAAAGCCCTTCTTGATTCGGTAACGCTTATAGAAGTCCTTAACCTCAACGCTCTCAAACTGAGTTCCATTGTCTGCGGCGATTTACGATGGTACTTCAAACCTGCAAATAACATTCTTTATTACAAGTTAATCACCTTTTTAGTAGTAATCATGGTAAGCGGTTTCACTTCAGCCCATTTTGTAAAGTAATCAACTGCAATGATAACATATTTGGTTCCTCCATTTGCTTCTGGCTGGTAGTACTCCAATTAAATCAATTCCCTATATCGCAAACAGCCAAGGGCTAACCCTCTTGAAATCTTCGCAAACATCTAACACCGATTACATCTCCTGGTGTAGTCTGTTGCATTTTTGTTTACCATCGGTCAGAATATCCTTAGTTTTTTCAGCCAAGATCCAATTTTGCCAGCGTTTTCCCCTCGGTGTGATCACCGTAGCTGCTTCCGTGGATCTCCATGAGGATATTCCTAGATACATCTTTGGTTACACACTTAAGTAAGGGACCAAAGAACCCTCTTTGGTATAACACCCCATACTACATTACGAATTGTGGTGACTTTCAGAGGAACTTCTTTCATTCACTCTGATCCTTAGGAAGCATTCCTCTAGTAGATAGTCATTGATTGGCATCATCCACGATTCTTCTTCTTCCACGGTCTCCAGAACCCAGTCGACATCCATTTGATCTATGCTTTGCGTAGAAGATACTTCTATCAAAACTAGTCCTAGTGAATGTGCATCTCCAAAATTGGCCAGTTTGGCTAAATAATCAGCTTTATGTTTTGTTCCCTAAGAATATGGGTTATCGTGCAATGTCCAATGTCGTTGAGCAATTCCCAAGCTTTTGACAATTAAGGGGAAAGATTTTCCTCCTTAGCTTGTACTCCATCTTCTTCTGGTATACGACTAGCTGAGAATTGTTGTAGATATGAAGAGCTTTTATTCCCAATCCTTCACAATTTTTAATCTTGCTATTATTGCCTTGTACTCAGCCTTATTGTGAACAGCAGGAAATTCAACCTTAGAGCATATAGTAGATTGGTCGTCCTTTGGGAGTTTCAAGCACAACTCCCGTCCTAAACAAAATTCGTTTGATGCACCATTGACAAACAACTTCCATTGTGATGTACGATCGTAGTATCTTCCTCCTCATTGTCTCAAAATGTGAATTTAACAACAAAGTCAGCAACTACCTATCCGTTAATTGCTCTTCGGGGATGATAAGTTACATCGTATAGACTTAACTCAACGTTCCATTTCAGAAGTCGTCCGAAAGTCTTGAGTCGGTAGAGAACTTCTTTCAAGGGTTGATCGATCAGCACTTTGATTGGATGAGCTCGGAAGTACGGCTGCAACTTCCTTGATGTTATTAACAAGCAATAAACTAGTTTCTATAATTTCGTGTAATTTCATTTGGCTCTAGTGAACCGTTTGCCATTATATTAAACAAATCATTGAATCTAAGCCTCCTTATGCATAAGTGCTGCACTCTGCACATGGGTAAACACTGACAGGTAAATGAACAGTTCTCCGTCAGCCGGTTTGGATAGAACCGGTTGTGTCTCCATTTACTGAAGTAATTCCTCGAAAGATATCTGTGACGACCCGGAATTTTCGAGCATTTAAAATCGGGATATTTAATTGATTTTAAATATTCAATAGAGTAATTTTAGCTTGAATTACGAATATCACAATTTAATTGATAATTAATTTATTGAATTAAATAATT
The DNA here is from genome assembly GCA_030765085.1 of Allium cepa. Classification (NCBI taxonomy): domain Eukaryota; kingdom Viridiplantae; phylum Streptophyta; class Magnoliopsida; order Asparagales; family Amaryllidaceae; genus Allium; species Allium cepa. Next base: position 838,397,784 of record CM060935.1, on the reverse strand, counting down.
TAAAGTTGAGTAAAATGTTGAATCTGGAGTTTTAAGCCTGTTGAAAATAAATTGAAGGCTTATGAAATTTATATTGATAATACTGAGGATAATAGACGTTTTAAAATTGAATTTAACAACAATTTGTTCGGTTTTGAAATTTTATAATTTAAATTGAATTTAAAAATAACCTTCCGAGGCATGGTCTCGGATTTCGACGAAACTAGTTCCATTGGATCCGTAATATTGAATTATTATCGGATTTCAAATTTTGTTTTGGTCGGAGTTAGTATGTGAGTAAACGTAATAATAAACTTGCTGAGAATTTAATTGGTAAATGAACTGATGAAATTTAATTTAAATGGTCAAGCCTTCTTGCGAACGACTCCTTTCTTTATTTCAATCACGTCGCCCCCTTCATTGCTTTTCAACCGAACATTTCGATCTTTAAAAAAAAATGGCCGTAGCCTCAATCTCCAAAATAGAATTAACAGGCGAGCCTTAAATTCAAAGCGAAACTTCGTAGTTGTTCGCCCTCGTTTGAATTCGAGTAATGGGATGGGAGCGCTCGCGCGTGACAGCATCACAGCTCAATGGCCTAGGCGTCAGAGCGGCATCAATCGAAGACCGAAGTGGGGTTTTGAGACGCGTGTTCACAGGACGTCGCGACGACGCGTGTTGAAGACTCGCTGGGAGTGGTGGCGGGGCATCTAGGTCGCCGCGTGCGTGGGGTATGGCGTTCGTAGAGGCCGTTGGAATTTCGGTTGTCGTGATTGGATTGAGGACTATGAGTTGTGACGGTGATTCCAGATGGGCAGTAAGGTATACTTATTAATAAATTATTTTCGAATTTTTAAAATAATTTAATAAATGTACATATGTACAAATAGTAAATTGTTGTTTACAGAAGCTTTGTATTTCAGTAAAGTATGAAATAACTCTGTTTTTAATTTGGTATATATGTAGATTTATGTATGTACATAAGGTTAGAAAAGTAGAAGGGAAATTATTGACAGTAAAAAAAAAATTATTCAGGAAAACAGAAATGAATAGACATATATATATATATATATATATATATATATATATATATATATATATATATATATTAGACTTAGGAATAGGAATTTTAAAAGGTATATGGATTGTTTTATAAATATGCATATGGTTTCAAATAAAGAAAATAAATTTAACTATTTTAATTAACTTGTTTAGATTATTGGGTTACTAAGGATAATGTGTTAAATAAAAATTTTAGTTTAAAGATGTTAAATTAAATTATAGGTTAAAATAAATAAGTAAATGTTAATTAATTTTTGGATCAATTCAAGTGTTAATAAACTATAAAATGTTTATCAAGGTCATAGATAATGGATACAAGCCGGATTGGACCGGGTTGCAAAATAAAGCAAAGGTGAGTTAATCTCACTTAGTTTATAATTTAAATTTAAATGATTAAATTTAAATAATTGCTTGTATGGTTGAATTGATTGATGTGATATAGTATCAGATGATTTGTAATTGACATATTATGTGATGCTAACGTCTGTGGATGCAGGGAAAACAGGTTGGAGGGATCCAACTGGACCCTTCAACTTTTATTTAAATTATTTAATATTCTCTGTTCTGGTTATTTGATATTCTATGATGAATTATGTGGAAGTATTGAATGCTATTGCTTGGTTGATATAATTGGGTATAATGAATTACCAAAAATATAAATTTGTTTCTTTGAAATGAAAATAAAAGAAGTGAAATTGTAAGTATAATTATAGAATAAATTTAAGAATGACTTGGAAAAGAAATAAAGTGACTTTAAAATTTTAATAAATGAATCCTGAGAATGGAAAGGAAATATTTGAATAAACAGAAAGTTAATGAATTTTAAAATGCAGTATTATTAATCAAAAAGAACAAAAATTTATTTAGAATTTAAGACTTGAACTATTGAAAGAGAAAGAAAAAATTGGAAAAAATATAATAATAACAATAAAGTCCATAACTAATGAATTTTGAAATGAACTGATAAGTAAAGAAATTTATTTCAAATGGAATAAATTGGAAATCAATTTGGGAAATTGATTTAAATGATTGAGATTTGAAATTCTCCCTTGATAACCAAGTACGTTTTCAAAGTACATTTTTAAATATAAGTTAAAAGATTTTAAAATTGTTTTAAAAAGTATGTTTTGTAAAATTTATTATTTCTAATATCTAAAGTCTAAATTAAGTATTTCCTTTTAATCTATTATAACAGTAATTATTTAAGGAATGACTTAGTATTATGTTTTTAAAAGTGTAAACCTAGTTTTATATTTTATAAAGTGACCTTATTTTTAAAAATTCATATAGTATATATTTTAGCCAATTATTGAAGTAGTTTTAACTTAAATGGTTTAAAGTAAATTCCAAAACAAGCAATTTGTTTAGTCTATTTTCGTAATAATTATTTAAAGAATGATTTGGTATTTTGATTAAAGAAGAAATCTAATGTTTAGTTCTAAGGTAACCTTATTTTAATTATTTCTAGAGTATTATTTTAAATTAAGTATTAAAGTAATTTTTCTAAATTAAATGTTAAATATGTTTTACAATAAAATGTTTTTAAATTATTTTAAAAATCTAAAATTTTGTGCTTGGTGATTCTAGTGGAAATGGAAATACTCGGAATTTATTCTGAGAAAAGAAAGATGGTTTTGAAACTGTTTTCAAAGAATTGAAAATAGAAATATATCTTGTGAAGATATTTTTGAGATTAATAAATAATTTGAAAAATTATTTATTGGTTGATGGATGTTTATGCACATTAATTGATAGTTAAATCACCGACTATCAATATTGGCCAAATGCGTTGATCGTTTCGAAGAGGCCGGGATCGAGATTTATTTCTCGAAAACCACTTCGATCCGGTTTGCACGTTTCGTGAAAACGATTCTGGATTCGAAGATGGAGCAGTGAAGTGCAAGGGCTAGTCGCTACTAATCCTGAGGATATTTCCAAAATGGATGTAGTAGGAATAGTGCCTTCGGTTCCATTCGAACCCGGGACGGACTTGTATGGATGAATGCTTGCGAAACATCGTCAGGTGGACGATGGGCATTCTAAGGGATATGTTCTATAAAGGTAACGCTTAGCCTCAAGCCTCATAAAATGGGAATGACTGAAAATCAGTGGTTATGCAGCAAGGCTAGGTGGGTAGCACCCAAGCAGGGTGAGGTCATTCCTGTTAGATGTCCCCTTTTATTTCGGCTTAGTGGGCGGTTGCTGATCCCAACCGCAGGGTGATCTCACTCGAGATTATCCAGTAAGGGGTAGTCCCGGCCTTATGATGCAGGGGAGCGGGCGTACTCCTCGGTACGGTGATCTAGGCCCCGTACTGTGACAGGTGGTACCCCAGTGCCCAGTCATTAGTTGGAAATCCATTCTCCCTACGAGCCTTGTATGAGTTTTGTTTGTATTACCCACTCTGTGGCTAGTAGATGGAATTTAATAATGTAACAATTTCGGCTATTTTATAAGTATTTGTATATAGACCCTATTATAATATCAGAGGATTTCTATAAAAATTGTTTTAGCTATCGTAAGGTAAAAACCCGACATGTTTATTTGTGCCGTGGTCTTACGAGATGCTTTTATTTTCAAAGGATTTTTGAAACTTTAATAATCAATTGAGTGTCTTTTTCTCACGCTGGTATTCCAGACTGACTCGGGTGTTATTTAACTGTAATGCTCGGGTCAGACCGAGTATTATAGGATACAGGAGATGATGCTGGGGAGCTCAGGGGACGAGCAAGATGACGATACGTACTCCCGTACTTGTTTATATATATATTCCGTTGTGTTGAGTTGCTGTGTATCTATTTGTATGTTGTTGTTGTTGAACTGTGATTGATGTACTCTGATGATGTAATATATAAACAAAGATATTTGATTTTTGGGTAAAGATCATTATTACCTATTATATTTATTCCGCTGCGATGGTTAGATTCTGATGTTATTTTCTATTTTCTTCTTCTACCTTTTCTTCTTTAACCCAAATGGTTCGTATGTATATGCAACTTGAGTTGATTATTGCAGAATAGTGTTGACTCAAGGGGTACAGATTTGCGAGTCGTTACACTATCTAGCAGTTCTGATCCCATTCAAAAAAATTTACCCTTCTTCAATGCAACGAAGAATGTTATGCACTTGTCTGTCACTCTGGAGATGAATCGGCTTAATGCTGCAATCTTTCCAATCAAGCTTTGTAACTACTACTTTATTGTGGGGGCTGTGACATTCTATAGGGTGGGAATCTGCTTCAAATTGACCTCAACGCCCTTGCATTCACTACAAAACCAAGAAAATTCCAAAAGCAATGTCGAAAGGACACTTCAGCAAATTCAACCTCATTCCATCTTTCAGAGGATCTCAAACATCTCCTAGAGATCATCCAAGTGATTTCCAAATACTCGAGACTTCATGAGCATATCATTCAGGTATACTTCCATCATTCGACCAATCTGATCCTTGAACATTGTGTTCACCAATCTTTGGTAAGTAGCTACGGTGTTTTTCAGACCGAATGGCATTACACGATAGTGTACAACCTAAGTTTGAGATAAAGTTGGTGTTCTCATGATTAGGCTCATGCATCATATTTTGATTGTATCCTGAGCAGACACCCATAAATGAGAGTAGTTTATGCCCAGCGGTTCCATCGACGAGCCGATCGATTCTAAAAAGTGGAAACCTATCCTTTGGGAAAGCTCTGTTCAGATCGGAGTAATCGACATAAGTCCACCATTTCTCGTTTGATTTTCAGACCAGCACGAGGTTTGACACCCACGCAGGAAATGTTGCATCATGGATAAAGCTATTGGCCAATAGCTTATCCACTTCCTCCTTCAATGCAGCGAATCACTCCAGACCCAGATTGTAGCTCTTTTGCCTCACAGGTGTAAACTTAGTATCGATATTAAGTGCATGACATGTTATCTTGGATGATATCCTGCATATACGAAATGCATCCAAGCAAACACATCCACAACGGGTCAAAGAAATTTTATCAATTCATTTTGCATCTTGATTCCAAGCTACGAACCTATTTTCAAGACCAGAGTTGGATCGTCCATATCGACAAGGACAGCCACCATAAATTTCTTTGGTGCTACCCGCTCCTCTCCCGTTCTCTTCTTCCTCAGGTCCATGGTCTTGTTGAAGCGACTATATTTCCCAAGCCAGAAGCTATTTTATAATAACTATGCCTGCGGTTCACAAAGTGAAGAGGTTTCCTCACATTCTTTTCCTTTTCGCGTTGTTTGGCTTCACGCAATTTGACCACATAACATTCTCTTGCCACACTTTGGTCTCCTCTTACTACTCCAACCCTATTCTCCATTGGGAATTTCATTGTAAGGCACTATAGAGCCAAAGCAATTCTAAAGTCAGCGAGGGCCGATTGACCCAAAAGGCATTGCAAGTGGAATATTCGTCAATTATCACGAAGGTTTGGATGAGTACCACCCTTCATTCTCCTTCTTCGAGCTCTATGGGTGGATCAATTATTGCAGTGGGTTGTTTCGATTCATGGGTAAACCTTTAAATCTTTGTCATGCAGTTGGTAACATCCTTTATGCTAATCTTCATTTGATCAAATGTTTGTCAAAAAAGATGTTAACTGAACTTCCACTATCAACCAACACTTGATGAACAACTGCCGGCCCGATTCCAACTGTTATCATTATTGGGTTGAGAGTTGGTTTCTTTATACCTTCAATATTCTAATTCTGGAATATAATGTCATTAGTTATCATTTTCTGTCGTTTGGATGGAGCACTTTCTTTGATAGCGAAACAGCTTCTGTTAGGAGCATGCTTCAACGAACTAGCGTATCACTCCATCTCGTCCCAACTCTTCTACATTGGGTGAGGTCCTCCAGTTATGGTACTTTTTTTTAGCCTTTGATTAGTTCGATGAGGCCCTTCTCTACTGGGTCTGGACCAATTTCCTTGAGTTTTCGAAACTTGGGTTCCAGGAGGTTACTTAGGATTTTGTGATTTCTTCACGTACTATTGGTGCCTGTTATTTGTTATCAGTTCCTTAGTTATGTCCTTCAGATGCTGACATTCGTTTGTGTTATGCTCATGAGTCTCGTGAATGCAACAAAACTTCCCCGATCTCTTTTGTTGTTCAGACGCTTCCCTCTTGGATGGCTTGTTGTATCACTTAGTTCTCTGAATGGCCAAGCAGATGTTTTCCAAACTACCACTCAATGATGTATAATCTTCAGGTCTTTGATTTCTTAGACGTTTCCCATTCTTGACATGCGTATTAGAGTTCTGACCCCTCTTTTTCTAATTTGCATTCTTTCTTATACCTCCTACAAAAGTTGCAGAACTTTTTTCATCCTATTTAACTACAACATTAATTTTAAGACTTCCTTTGATTACTTGCTGGCGGTTCCACCTTTGATCATGCTTGGTTCTTCTAATCTCATAAATTGGTTTTCCTTTCGATGAAATTCTTCCATCATAGTTTGTTGTTTCATCTTAATCCATTTACCAAAATTCGTCTCCACATGAATAGCATGAACTTGGGCCATAAACACCATGTCGTTCTTTCGATTGCTTGCTAAGTAACCGTGGCATTAAATCGGTTCAGGAAAGCTTTTAGTGTTTTATTGGGCTCTTGAGAAAAGCCAGATAAGGACATCACATCCTTTGGTCGGGCAGTGTGAAACCTAAACTATTCCAAAAACTTTCTTGCCAACTCACCAAAAGTGGAAAAAGACTTCGGTGTGAGTCTCGTAAACCACATGGAAGTGACTCCTTCTAAGAAGAAAGGGAAACACCTACAATGGACAACATCCATAACTCTAGCTCCATCCATATGCCATTTTTATTTAAACAAGTGTTGTTTAGGGTCCTTCGTTCCATTATACCATGGCATAGTCATCATAGTGAATCTACGAGGATATTCTTCTCTCAGAACATTTGTGGTAAAAGGGGTTTGGCTTGATGCGGAACCCGACTCCTGCTTTGCTCTATAAATTGTTTAACCATGTCAGCAATATACTCTTCGCTGGCTTGGTTATCTGCAGGTCGTCTGTCGGGGGCTACCCTAAGTGATTGACTTCGAAAACGATCTTAATTTTCCACCTGAAGCCTAGGTTCTCCATTCTCAGAGGGAACCACTCCTTCAGCATTCCGTTGGTGTGTAGTTTGTCTTGCCACAATTGTTTGAGCTTCGGTTCCCGCGTTTTGTTCGTTAATGCTTGTATTCAATCCTAGGTCTCTACCATCAATCTATATATCATCTATAGAGTCTGAATCGAGCACGGCGTCCCTTCATAAAGAGTGTTCACCCCGAATTTGGGATCGACTCCAAGTTGTTTTGGGTTAGCACCATCTTGTCCTCTTACAGGGAGAACCTACTTCCTCTTTTAAAATCCGTTACAGCTCTGATGGTTACTTGCTTCTATCTTTGCTTTCCATCCCTCCGGTTCAGACCTAAAACAAAGGAATTTTCTTGTTCTATTGCAGGAGAAGTCTCCCTTCTAGTCATTCTTGTCGTCTGCTGTTGCAATTTAAGAAATACACTAATCTTATCCATGAGAGCTCTCTGACTATCAGTAATTTCTGGTTTAGATCGTTGATAATCTGATTAAGCTCTTCGTTTGTGACAACTTCTTACTTAGTAGAAGATCCAAGCAATGAATTTCCACTGTTTACTTCTATTTGGTGGGTGTTTGCTTCATTACCACCAGCTGTTGCTCCTACAAATCTTCCAAACATAGATTTTCTTTTCCTTGGAGCCATTTTAATAGCAAATCTTTAATTTATCCAAGAAAGCTTTTTGCATCTAACTTATGGATCTTATGCAATCAAAAGTAGAGAGCTAGTTCAAAGCATATGTTCAGTTTTCTCAGTGAAAGCACCAAAATATTGACAAAAAAATGGATCAACACTAAAGAATAATTTGTAAGGAACCCATGCGACCTATATCTAATGGATAGTACTGAAAATAATAGAGAAATAAGAAAGAAAGACAAGAATTTTATAGTTGTTTGGCAAACTCCAACCTACGTCCACTTTATAGTTTTATTGATTGTTAATTTGCAGTGTTTGTTTGAGGTTATAAGAGTCTTGAGTGAGATTATGTCATAAGTAGTAGGGTTAGACAGATTTTAAGTCCTATAATTGTCCAAAGTAGCTACCTTGGTAATTATCATATGGAGATAGAAGACGATGAAGAGGCAGATCTTCCACGTAGTGATAGAGAAATCCACTCCTGTTTTGGTTGCTCTATGGTTTGTACTGATTGAAGTAGCAGTCACTGATCCCTCTACCAGAAAGGTCCAAACATCGACCTAGAGTTGTGTGAAAAGTTTAGGGAGCCACCAAGTTAAGCTGATAACTTGGGGCTGAGTTACCCCCATAACACGGTACTGAGTTAACCCCTCAAGGGGAAACTCTATTACGTCCTATATATCGTGTTTCTTACTTCATTCTGGGGTGCCCCACATATTTCATAGGTAGATGACTTATTTTGATGAGTGTTCCTCCAAAACCTGGTTTTTTCTACGGTTTATGGAAGCTAACTCTTCAATTCTTGAGATAATTATTCAAAACTTCGTGAAATCACTTGAGCTTGCATATAAGATCTAGATGACCACTTGTGAAAAGCTAGAGATGCTGGGAAAGAAGCATGAAAACTTGGTATCGAGAGCTAAGTGGATGACTCGACACCGACTCATCCACTTAGCACATTTTTGGTTCAATTTTTCTGAATTATTTCCTTTGTCCATATGACCATGCCTTCCAAGTTTCAAGTCGTTTCATCTTCGTTTCGACGTTCAAACTTATGTCGTATTCTGCTTGGTTAAAAATCCAATTAACAATTACTATTGTTATATATAAACTTAGTTATTTTTTTATTAAAGTTAGTTATTTTCCATAAAATTTATTGATCTTCGCCTTTAAACTTAGTTATTTTTTATAAGTTCTAAAATTTATAAAATAAATTAGATATAAAGATGTTGAATACTTTATAATTTATTATTATTGTTGCTGTTACTATCGACTTAGTTAATTTGCTTAAACTTAGTTGATTTATTATTATTATAAAATTAGTTAATTTTATAAACTTTTTTTGCTCTTATTAAAGTTAATTAATAAATTTAATTTTTATAAACTTAGTTAATTTTTTCTTATTATTATATAAATTTAGTTCAATTTATAAGATTTAGTTAAATTGGTTAATACTTTATCATTATTATTGTTATTGTTATTTTCTTTGTTATTATAAAGTTAGTTATTTTTTATGAAACTTAGTTAATTTTATAATTTATTGGTATTGGTATTATTATTGTTGTTGTTGTTATAAACTTAGTTAATCATTATGAACTTAGTTAGTTTGTTAGTTGTTAATATTTCTATTATGGTTTCCTTTTTATTTTATTTATAGTATTATTATAAACTTAGTTAATTTTCATAAACATTAGTTAAATTATTATTATCATTACCAACTTAGTGATTTATCATAAACATTAGTTAAATTATTATTACTACCATAAACTTAGTTAATTTTTATAAATTTATTTAAATTTTACAAAACATAACCGATGCAGTTAATTATTATAACCTTAATTAATTTTTTATTATTACTACACAAACTTAGTTAATTTTCATAAAATTTAGTTAAATTGGTTAATTTTTTATTATTATTATAAACTTAATCAATTTTTGTTAAACTTATAGTTAATTTATTATTATTATTTGAGTAAAAAGAGTGATTCTCTGTATGAGGAGGCACACATTATCATTATTATTATTATTATTATTATTATATAGACTTGGTAAACCTTGTTCATGTTTATCATTCGACCCAAACAAAGCCTAGTAAAATAAATAAAATTTGACTAACAGCCACCATAATTAATTTATTATTATAATTATATAAATTTATTTAACTTTTATAAACTTTTAGTTTGGTTAAATTATTATTATTATTACAAACTTAGTCAACTTTTCAAGAACTTATAGTTAATTTTTGTATTAGTATTATTATTATTATTTATAAGACTAAGTTAAATTTTTATAAACCTAGATTTTAAAACTTAGTTAACTTGCTAATTACTTTATTAGTTTTTATCAACAAAGTTAAATTTTATAAACTTAGCTAATTTATTATTGTTGTTCTGATATATATATATATATATATTTATATATATAGTAAATTCTATTATTATAATAAACTTAGTTAATTTTTATAAAACTTACTTAACTTAGTTAATAATTTATAACTTCTTATTATTCTAGATTTAGTTAATTATTATGAAATTTAGTTATTTTCTATAAAATTAGTTAATCTATTAGTATTGTTATATAAATTTAGTTATTTTTATAAAAAAATAGTTAACTTAGTTAATATTTTATGTTTTATTATTAATATTATTATAAACTTAGTTAATTTTCATGAACATCAGTTAAATTATTATAAACTTAGCCGATTTTTATAAAACTTAATTAACAAAGTAAATTTTTATTATCTTAGTTAATTTATGTTGATGATGATGATTATTATTTTTAAATGATTTAATTATAAAACTTGGTTAACATGGTTAATATTTTATAATTCATTACTTTATTATTATTACTACAAACTTAGTTAATTTTCTTAAACTTAGTTACTTATATTATTATTATACTAATAAACTTAGTTAATTCTTATGAACTTATTTAATTTTTATAAAAGTTAATTAACAAAGTTAATTTCTATAAACTTAGTTAATTTATTATTATTAGCTAAATTTATTTAATATTTATAAAAGTTAGTTAATTTGGTTAATAATCTATAATTTAATATCAGTATTACTATTATTATTATAAACTGAGATAATTTGTATAAAACTTATAGTTAATTTATTATTATTATGCTTATAAACTTGAGTAACCCGATTAATACTTTATAATTTATAGTAATAATTATTTATTTATTATTATTATTATTATTCTAAATTTAGTTTATTGCTATGAAACTTAGTTAATTAATACAAACTTAGCTTGTTTATTTGGTTTATTTTGTTTATTATTATCATTACTATCATCATCATCATTGTCATCATTGTTGTTGTTATTAGTATTATTGTTATAAACTCAGTTAATTTTTATAAATCTAATTAATTAATTAATTATTATCATTATTATATAAACTTAATTGATCAGCACCACTATCCCGGTAGTTAGGCACTTCGACTTTGATGAAAATGGTTATAGGTTAGAAACTTGTGTAGCATAATTTGAACATGTATTGACATGTAGTATATTGTATACTGCATAAAACTTATAGTACTAATATGTAGTACCATCTCTGTACCCTATTTCAAATATATGTATATAAACTTAATTACTTTTTATAAAACTTTGTTAACATGGTTATTACTGTATAATTTATTATTATTGTTGTCATTGTAAACATAGTTAATTTTTATAAACATAGTCTATTTATTATTATTATTGGTATTATGATTATATGGGATATCATTTTAGTAGCTATTGCATGACTATTGTTTGTAGAAAATCATATTGTTTAGACACTTGTAGAAATCGTTTTATTGCATACTAGAACCACTTTAAAGAGAATTATGCTCGTTATTTATATCAATTTAACTAACCATGTGCTCTTGTGTTATACATGGTGTGCATTAGCACAAATGAACCATGTCATAACATGAAAGTTATGTTGTGAACAACTAAACTTGTCCGACATGACACCCTATTATTACTAAAAATATACACGTATAGTGATATAATATAAGGAAAGATAGGGGACATACCTAAGTAAATGCTTTGGTACTTGCTCAAGAATTTACCCTGGAAGTTGCATTTCAGTCTACGACTTATAAGGGTTCACACATTTTAAAATGCATTCTCTTATCATATATGTATTGTTTGACAACTTTCTAAATATTGTAAGGCCCGTCTTATCTATGGAATCTTTTATCTTAACTACCATATCCGCGCACATAGCCTTCATTATCTTGGTTATCTCTGAACTTTTTTACAAGAATCATTAATCCTTTTGTAAAGTCTTCATTTTTTTTTACAACTATGGTTTTTGTTGTTGTTTAAAAAAATCACTTTTATTAATTCATCAATATAGTTTCTAGATACCACCCTCCCCCAAATATTAAAATACCATTAGCTGAGTATCATGTTCCCTTCTCATCTAAATGGAAAATTTCTTTGTCTCCGTATCAGTTTATCACATGGTATAGCAAGCATTAATGAAATGAACTTCCATTGAAACTTAACAAAGTATTAACTTTTGTAAACAACCATGTATAGGATTGTTTTTACCCTAGAGGGGAGGTGAATAGGGTCTACTAAATATTAATGTGGAAATAAAAACAAAAACAGAAAGTAATGCAGTAAAAATCACACCAGTTTTATCCAGTTTCGGTAATAAACTGCCTACATGCTGCCCCAAGGTTTCTACTACAAAATAAGTAATCAGACGCTTACAAAAACATGTAAACTTGCGATACCCGCTAACTTAATATCCGTTAATCTGATAGGCTTGGGTTGCTACAAATTTCTAGGCTTGAGCTTTCGAATCCCCTCTGTTGGTTGAGTAGATCGACTCTGATGAATTGAATTTGTGCTTCTTCGATCAGTGTTCTGCGATTTCTTCAGAGGGTCTAATTTCGATTTGTTATGCTTTTCTTCTCTTGAATGTTTTGACGATTATTTTCTAATTCATGAGTATTTGCCGATGATGAGTTAGGAATTTATTGGGATCAAAACCCTAAACTTCGTTCGTACATTTTGGGTTGAATTTTACAATATTCTAGTTCCCGCGTTATTTACAATCGAATGGTTTGTTGATCTTTGACTTGTTCTTTATATACATGTTACTCTATATATTTTTGATGAATTCGAATTTGCTTAAATACATTTGAATTTGTTCCATTCTTTCCTTCCACGACCTCTTCATCAATCGCTTCCTTATGACTTCTGATTGAACTACTGATAATTTTTGATTAATTTTGACTTCCTGAAGTCTGGCTTGTTCATTAGTTGCCCTCTGCATCTTTTTCTACTCCTTCATTAATATGTTCTCTGCTTTGTTGATACGTTTTTGACTTCTTCATTAGTATGACCTTTTATTATGCTTTGATCATGTTATATATACATGATCAAGTTATGTATACATTGATGCTTGGACTATGCCTTGTTTGAGTTGTATTGCATTGTGATTTGCTTTGAGTTACATGTCTAGTTCCAATGCATAAATGTCTCCTCTATTAAATATGTATATGTCTGGTGCACCACTATTGTCCTGTCCACCTAAGTGTTTGCACTCATGTGTGTTCATATGTTTGTGATTCTCTGAATGCCTGAATGCACTGAAGTTTGTAACATGTTTCTATTTATTTCTTTTGAAATGTTTGTTGGTCATCTCCATGTGTACACATACATACATATATGTGTGTATGTGTGTGTGTGTGATTTCTATGGTTATGCTCTGTCCATTTCCTTGTAATGTTTGCTTTCTGGCTTTGCTGTGTCTGGTGCACTTCATACCTGAACTGATATATGTGTACGTTTATATATGAATACATGTGTATATGTGAGTGTACCGATCATTGCTGCATGCTTATGTTGCCATTGAAAATTTTGAAGTCTGGTTGCATGTTGCTTCCATGTGCTCACTTGTTCTTGTGCATTTGTATTCTCTGAATTGTTGTCTGGTCTGGTTCTTATTGCATGTTGTTGCTTTGCATTTGAAGTCCGATCTGGTTTTTTTATTGTGGTCTTGTTGCACTTGTAGTCAGATCTGGTTCCATTTGTATCTGGTTGTATGTATTCATGTGGATCATGTCTGAATGCCTTTGTGTGTTACCTGCTTATTTGTACATGTCTGGTCCCATTTTGGTCTAGTTCCATATTGACTTGGTTTCTACACATCCATGATGGTCTGGACGTTGCAGCCCTTATGTTCATGCTTGATTGCTTTTGTGTGGTACCTTGGTAAGTTTTGGTTTGTATGTTGGTTGAGTCTTCATGTGTCTGCACTATGATTCTTGAGACACATGTGTATATGGAGGCTCTTACTTGATTGTTTTGATCGACCATTGCTATGTTGTTTATTTTTGCATGCACTTGAGTTGAATCCGTCCTTGGCTTGGGTTTGACCTTATGCTCACTTGTCCCTGCTATTTTAACAAGCAAGTCTATATCGGTGTGCATGACCTTGTGGCATGTACATGAAAGTTTATGTGGATCGATAGATATGGAATATATATTAAACTAAGTTCGGAAGTAGTTAAAAGCAGTAAAGTAGATAAGAGTAAGCACACCGGGAATTTTTATACTGGTTCAAACTCCTGTTCTACGTCCAATCCCAGACTAACTTCTGGCTTTAACTAACAATACCCTCACTTAACCCGGAGGAATATGTCTGAGCAGCACAACAGACACCTGAGCAACAGAACATGATTTTTTCCTCAGCAGCCGTAGAGGACTTTCCCTTGCCTGAGCAGCAGAATAGGTCTTTAATAAAATATAAAAGTAGTTGACTCAATGTGTTCTTGATAACACTGATTTGTCTTTTAAGATTATAATCTTCCTATAATCAATTCCTCAAGAATATAAAGAGTATGTGAAGATTTGAAAGGAAGAATATTGCTAAGAATCAAAGTATATGTAATATAATTCAAAGATTCAAAGCAATGAAGAGTATGAATGCACTAGAATAATCACAAGAGAGAATAGAGAGAATTAGAATCAGAAATTAGTTATTATGAAGTGTGTGATAACTTCCATATATAGTTTTTAGAGAGATGCAACTCTTAGTGAAGAGTTTCAGCCAAGAGAGACATCTGTTCACGAAGTGCAACTCTTCATTGGAAGAAGATGTCCATTCAGAATTTTGACAGTTGAAGCCGGATCAGTAGACTGGTCAATTTTGATCAGTCGACTGAATTTGAAAATTTGAAAAATGTTTGACCTTTTTTTGAAAAAGATTATACTATTGTGCATATGCACAGTCATCGACTGGGCATGCATAGCCAGTTGACTGGCTGTGTATATTTTGCACAGTGAACTCTGTTTTAAAGAATAAAATGGAAATTTAGAAAACTTGAGGATTGATTTTAACATATTTCTAAGACTCAATCACATATAATAATTACATAGGCATAGAGTTGTAGTCTTGATCCTCTGATGTCTTCTTTTTATCATGTATGAGTGCATATTTTTCTCTAGCTTCTGAACCGTCTTGTCATGAATCATAACTAGCGATTCAACATTCTCCCCCTTTTTGATTGATGACAACCTGTATATATTTTAGAGAGAAAATTTTCTCCCCCGAATGTATGATATTGTTTTCCTGCATCAAATATGTTAGTGCGCATACTTTTTCTCCCCCTTTGTCAACGACAAAAAGGAGACAAATTAAATAAATTTTAGTGTACAACACAAAAATAGAGAAAATAGAGTATAACATACTAACAGTACACATAGATTAGATAGAGCATCATAGAACATGAGATGAATAAATAACATAAATAACAATAAAAAGACTACTTACTACAAGTCTCATAATTTTTACTAGAGTAGTTTGCAAATTTTATCAAATCTTACCAACAATAAAAAGAAGCTTACTTATCATGATCCTAGTCATATTCCTCTTCTGACATATGCTCCTTCCCAGGCCTTGATTTGTTTTGTCCACTGCCACTTGGTCTGCTACTATCGCTTCCGGTGTTTTCCTCGGAAGTAGACCATGTGAATCTCGGTTCTGGTTGCTTACCATGTGCTATCGAAGAGGCAGTTGTGGATGAAGAACATGAAATCGCATCCCATAGTAAAGAAAAGAATCCTTTGACTTTGTCTAATTTTTTATCAACTTTTTTCAAACAAGTTCCTAGTATTTGTTGGTTTCTAGAAAGTATCTCTATGGATTCTCGTACACTAGCCGATTTTGCAAGATGAATTTCTTCATCTTCCTCGGGATGAGATGTTCGATGTCGAATGATTGGTTCACCTGGTTGTCGTTGTTGTTGTTGTCGACGTCATTCTTCATATGAGATAAATGGTGGAGGAGTTGACGATAGTTTCATGACACTTAATGTGCGAATGTTGATAATTCCAACGGAAGAAGTTTCGGATTCCGGTTGAGGTGCACCCATATTTAAAAGTAATCTCATTATATATTCTTCGAAGTAAATGGTTCTCATATTACCATTGTTGAAGGTGAGAAATTCATCCAATATTCTCCGTAGCCAATTTACTTGAATTCCTCCCCATTCCGCGTATAGTGCTTTGAAATTTTTCGGGTAGATAAGTTCATAAGACGCGGTTCTTGGAAGGATACTCCTCATGAATGCTTTATGAAGAATTCTTGCTTTTAGTCGAAGAAGAATAGATTTGAGTTCTGTCATATTGTCACTCATGTACATATGGCTAACTTGATCTCTTTGTCGAACATTACAATCGACATCATTTAGAGGAATACCTTGGTTAGGAGTTTGAAGTATGTGCGCCATTCAATCTAAGGAGAAGAAAACTTGATGCCCACAAACTAAACTCCAAACACAATCATCTCTATTCGATGGACGTTGACGAGGAAGATTTAAATTAGCATAAAAAAGCTTCACCATGAGATGATTGATCTTGTGAGAATTGAGATTCAAGTCGAGTAGAGATTCCAATTCAGATCTACCCGTAAGCTCTTGTAAACCGTAAGCCGCAAAATCACTGTAGACCATAAATGAACCTTCAAAGATCCACAAAATTTTCATTTTATGCCATCTTGCTATTGCTACATCATTATATAGCCATTATGCAATTTGGGCATCGGTAGGTTCGGTGGAAGAAGAGCTTTGCCTATGTAGCTTTGTAGGAGCCATTTGATTAAGTATTTAGTGAAAAATTTGAGTTTATTTGGGATTTTAGGGTTTGTGGATGAAATAGATTTGGGTAAAAAACTGAGAATGGTAAAGTGAGGGAGAAGTGATAAAGAACTAAACAGGGAATATGGTGAATTTTCATACAGCCAATCGACTGGTATATTGTAGGCAGTCGACCGGTGCACTGAAAAAATCAAAATTTTGTACAGCCAGTCGACTGATCGTGTTAGGTCAGTCGACTGACTGGTTTCCCGATAGTTTTCCATACCTGTAAATAGTTGACTGAATATTAATTTCAGTCAACTGAATGTAAAAAATTGCAGAAAATCTTTTGAATTATATTACATTAAGACATACAAGTTTTATTTACGAACATAAGTACATTTTTAAAACAAAGACAATGAGCATAGAAGTTTTTTGCGTGTACAAAAGTTAGAAATGAGAGTGTGAGTCTTTCGATTCTTCTCTTGGTTCAATTTTTGTATTTTCAACAAATAGTTTTATAGGAGAACATTCTTTTTGAATCGGTGAGTTGCTCATTCCTCCACGTTCCCATGAATTTTGTGATACATGAGGGCATTGAGGTGAGTGAATATGTGCGTTTGTGTTGATGGAGGATGAACCACATATTTTTGCAGCACATCGTTCAAGAAAACTAAGTCTCTTACCATGACTCTTTTGTTCATAATACATTTCACGTTGAAGTTCAAGTGTTTCCCTCTGATAGTGATGTAAGTCATCTATCTTTTCTTTAGTTGTTGGAGTTGGAAATAAGTTTCTTAGCATGCGTTTATTTTCTGGCATATATCCCGTATGATGGTTTTGTGCTGGACATATTGGGATATAAGCAGGAGTTGGAGTTGGAAGATTTGAAGACCCTGAACTTGGAGATTCATAATTAATTGAAGAATATCCAGACGAGTAATGAGAGGAAGGCTCGTTTGAGGATGATCCAGCCATACTGTAGAGAAATAAGCAAAATTGAAAACCATGTTCGATTGATAGAAGTAAAAATTTCTTTAATCAAGTAGGAAAATTTATGAATGAATATAAATAGAGAAGTCAAAAAAAATTAACAGCTGAGATTAAATATAGAGTGATTGAATTTCAGCCATAAGAGAATTGAGGACAATAATCAAGGAGATGTGGACCAAAAAAAATTAGCCGAAATGAGCTATGAGCTTAGACAAGAAACATCATGTATCCTAGTGGCAAAGAAACATCCATACTTACCAGGAGGTCCTGAGTTCGAATCCTAGCTCATGCAGAAAAAAATAATTTTTTGAAAAAAAACTTATAAATTTTTAAACGACATGATTCCTAGTTCTTGTCTCAATCTTGCAATAGTGTTTTCATTTAAAGGTTTAGTAAAAATATCGGCCAATTGGTTTTTAGAAGATACGAAATCAAGATTTATTATATCTTTTTCAATGCTATCACGAAGAAGATGATGACATACGTCAACATGTTTTGTTCGTGAATGATTAATTGGATTTTTAGATAGGTTGATAGAACTTAAGTTATCACAAAAAATTGTTGATTTAGATAAATTAAAACCAAAATTTTGAAGTGTTTGCTGCATATAGATTACTTGAGAACATGCCAAAGCTGCAGATATATATTCTGCTTCACAAGTTGATAATGAAACACAGTTTTGTTTCTTACTAAACCAAGATACAGGAGACCGTCCAATGAAGGGACAAGTCCCACTTGTACCTTTTCTATCTGTTCGGCTTCCTCCAAAATCAGCATCACTATAAGACACTAATTCAAAAGGACATTCCTTTCGATAGAATAGTCCAAAGTCCTTGGTTTTATTAAGATACCGTAAAATGCATTTCACTGCTCGTAAATGTGATTCTTTGGGATCTGCTTGAAATCGTGCACACAAATAAACACTTATCATATTGTCAGGTCTACTAGCTATTAAATATAGTAACGATCCAATCATACTTCGGTATAATTTTTTGTCAATACTTTTTCCATTTTCATCTTTATCAAGATGTATGGTTGTACTCATAGGAGTTGGTTTCGTAGAAGTATTTTCCATACCAAAGCGTTTAATTAGATTGTTACAATATTTTTCTTGATTAATAAAAATACCATTTTCTAATTGTTTTATTTGTAAGCCAAGAAAATAATTTAACTCATCCATATGTGACATTTCAAATTCATTGGTCATTATTTTATAAAATTCTTGACAAAGTCTTTCATTTGTAGATCCAAAAATTATATCATCAACATATATTTGAATAATTAAAATGTCCTGTTTATTTCTTTTAATAAAAAGAGTTTGATCAACCTTTCCAATTTCAAAACCAGAATCTATTAAATATCTTTTAAGACGATCGTACCAAGCACGGGGTGCTTGTTTCAAATCGTATAAAGCCTTTTTAAGCTTATAGACATGGTCTGGAACTTGTTTGTGTATAAATAACGGAGGTTGTTCAACATAAACATTTTCTTTTATAAAACCATTTAAAAAAGAACTTTTGAATCCATTTAATATAATTTAAAGTTATGGAAACATGCAAAAGCTAGTAAGATTCGTATTGCTTCTAGTCTAGCAACTGGAGCAAACGTTTCTTCATAGTCAATCCCTTCTTCTTGATTATATCCTTGAGCAACCAATCTTGCTTTATTTCTAGTAATATTTCCTTGTTCATCTGCTTTATTTTTGAAAACCCATTTTGTACCAATAACTGATTGATCACTAGTCCGTGGAATTAAATCCCAAACGTCATTTCTTTCGAATTGGTTTAGCTCTTCTTGCATAGAGATTAACCAATTTTCATCTGTAGACGCTTCTTAAATATTTTTAGGCTCAATATTAGATAGAAAAGCTACATGGCCCATTTGATTTAATTGAATTCTTGTTCTAACAGATGAATTGAGTTCTCTAATAACATTAATAGGAGGATGATCTCTTAATACTCTAGGTGGAGATCTTAATTCATTGTTATTGTGAACAATGTTTTCATTATTTTCAAAATTTGAAGTTTATGTATTTGTGATATTATCAGGGAAATCTTCTTCATCTCTTATACTTGGGATTGGTTTAAAATTCTCATCGAAAGTACATAAAGAGTTTCTTCAATGATATTTGTTCTTTTATTATAAATTCGATAAGCTTTGCTTCGATCTGAATATCCTAGGAAGATTCCTTCATCGGATTTTGGATCGAATTTACCAAGCTGATCTTTTGTGTTTAAAACAAAACATCTTGAACCGAAAACTTTAAAATAAGAAATATTTGGTTTTCGTCCATTAAGAAGTTCATAAGGAGTATTCTTAGTTAGTGGTCGAATAGAAACACGATTCAAAACGTAACAAGCTGTTGCAACTGCTTCAGCCCGGAAATGTTTTGGTAATGTACTTCCATTTAACAAAGTCCTTGCACATTCTTGTAAAGTTCTATTTTTACGTTCTACAACTCCATTTTGTTGTGGAGTTCTAGGAAACGAAAAATTATGGAATATTCCCTTTTTCTTATAAAAATGTTCAATGACTTCGTTTTCAATTCTCCTCCATGATCACTTCTTATGTTTTTGATTTTCAATCCTTTAAAATTTTGAATTTTTTTGACAAACGTTTTGAAATTATCAAAGGTATCACTTTTATTTTTGATAAAAATAGTCCAAGCATGTCTAGAAAAATCATCAACAATAACAAACACATATCCACTATGATTAATGGATTGTACTTGTGTTGGTCCAAATAAATCCATATGTAACAATTCAAGTGGTTGTAGTGTTGAAATGACCTTTTTAGATTTAAAAGATGACTCAGTTAACTTTCCTAACTGACATGCATCACAAATATGATCAATTGTAAAATTCATTTTTGGTAGACCTTTCACTAAATCATTTTTAGAGAGTTTGTTTATAGTCTTGAAGTTAATATGACAGAATCGTTTGTGCCATAATCAAGGATCATTTTCTTTGGCTATTAAACACATATCTGAATTATGATTTATTTTCATATCAAGAACATAGATATTTCTGTATCTATTTCCTTCAAAGATAAGATTAGTATTTTGATCAAAAATACTACATTTGTTTTCAGAAAAAGTGATTTTGAATCCTTTGTCACACAATTGGCTGAGACTAAGTAAATTATGTTTTTAATTTTTGACAAGTAAAACATTTGAAATAAGAGGTAAATTTGAAATACCATTGTTGCTCACATCGCCTTTGCCGATAATATAACCTTTGGAATTGTCTCCAAATGTGACGGAGCCTCCATCGGAGTAAGTAATATTTGATAGCATATCTTTGTCTCCAGTCATATGTTTTGAGCAACCACTGTCGAGTATCCATTTTCCTCTTTTCTTGAGTGGGACCTACAAAAAATATAAGATAACATTGGTACCCACCTTTTTAATAGGGTCCTAAGAGCTAAATCTTAGGAAACCAAACCCAAGAGGGCTCGGTATCCCATTTAAAAATGCAATTTTTATTTTTATGAACAGTTTCTAAAAAGGTGTTTATATATTTCTTCCTAATCAAACTATTGTTTATTTTAGGAATCCATATTTACATAGTTTTTAAATTTGTCCTTTTTGAATTTTCTTTAGTGATTGTGGGTTTAAAATCAATTCTCCTTTTATTTTATATTCTAGATGGAGCTATTGACTTCTTAACATAGCCTAACCCCTTTTTACTTGCTATTGATTGAGAACTTTCAATAATTTTAGACAAATTTTCTCTTCATTTATTAAAGTTAGAAACATTTTTAGTAATATTCTCTAACTTACTTTTTAGCACAGTATTGTCTAGTTCAAGTAATTTTACTTTTGTTTTTAGCTCGTGATTTTCAGAGACAAGAACATTATTCTTTTCTTTTTGAGTTTCAATTTCTTGACTCAACAAAGTAAGTTGAGAATTAGTATTAGAGTCTGATTCTTGAATTTTTTCAAGTGCTTCTTCTAGTATTTTCTTTTCATCTTTAAGCATATCTCTTTCGAATTCTTCTTTGTTCTGATTTTCGCGAGCTTCTTTATATTTTCTTTTGAAACTTTCTAAGGTGTTCAAAAGTTCTGAATTAATTTCAATTAGATCATCAAAGGTCAGATCACTAACCTCATTTTCTGTGGCCATAAAGCATATATTTGCTTGTTCATTTTCATTATCACTGTCGCTATCTGATGATGAGGAATCTAAGTCGTCCCATGTGACAGAGAATGCTTTCTTTTTGTACCTATCTTTTCTGCCCTTGTTGGAATAATTCTTCTTCAGTTCTGGACAGTTTTCTGGATATGTCCATTCTTGTGACAATTATAACATTCTAAAGCTGATGCAAATGGTTTGCTTGAGAAATTATTTTTATCATTGAATTTGTTGTTCTTTCGATACTTTAAGAATTTCTTGAAATTTTTGGCAACGAATGCTAAATTCTCATCATCTGAATCTTGGTTCTCTTCTTCTTCAGCCCGGAAAGCTATGTTCTTTTTGTCTTGTGCCTGTACTCTTTTAGCCTATAAATTAACTTCATAAAACATTAGATTTCCTATCAACTCCTTTGGTTTTATGGTAGAAATATCGGTAGCTTATTCGATAGCTAAAACTTTTCTCTCCCATTCATCCGTGAGTGAGTTGAGGAGTTTTGATACTATATCAAAATCTGTATACTTTTCTCCAAGTGCTAACAATGAGTGATATATGTCTTGAAATCTAGAGTATATATCATTTATAGACTCATCTTGTTTCATTCTAAAGTTTTGAAACTGATTTTTGAGCATGGAGATTTTTCTTTGTTTGACTTTGTTAGTTCCTTCATGAGTGATTTTAAGCGTTCTTCATATTTCATAAGCAGTTTGACACATGCTAACACGATTAAATTCATTTCTATCTAGTGCACAAAATAACATGTTCATAACTTTAGCATTGGCAGTGGCATCTAATTTTTGTGTGTTTGACCAAGTGGAATACTCTCCAGTAGGAAGAGTGTATTCATTCTGTGTGATATTCCATGATTCAAAACTATTAGATTGCATATAAATTCCCATACGAGTAGACCAATAATTATAATTTAAACCATTGAAAAATGGAGGTCGTGCAGTGGGTTGACCTTCAATAAAACAAGTGTTAGTGACAGTGTTGGTAGTGCTGGTGTTGTTTTCCATATTAGCAAAATATCAGATAACTGTGTAACGGTTAAAGATGCCTTGCTCTGAAACCAAATGAAAGTTTATGTGGATCGGTAGATATGGAATATATATTAAACTAAGTTCGGAAGCAGTTAAAAGCAGTAAAGTAAATAAGTGTAAGCACACCAGGAATTTTTATACTGGTTCGAACTCCCGTTCTACGTCCAGTCCCAGACTAACTTCAGGCTTTAACTAACAATACCCTCACTTAACCCGGAGGAATAGGTTTGAGCAGCAGAATAGACACCTGAGCAACAGAACATGATTTTTGCCTCAGCAGCCGAAGAGGACTTTCCCTTGCCTGAGCAGCAGAACAGGTCTTTAACAAAATATAAAAGTAGTTGACTCAATGTGCTCTTGATAACACTGATTTGTCTTTTAAGATTACAATCTTCCTATAATCAATTCCTCAAGAACATAAAGAGTATGTGAAGATTTGAAAGGAAGAATATTGCTAAGAATCAAAGTATATGTAATACAATTCAAAGATTCAAAGCAATGAAGAGTATGAATGCACTAGCATAATCACAAGAGAGAATAGAGAGAATTAGAATCAGAAATTAGTTATTATGAAGTGTATGATAACTTCTATATATAGTTTTCAGAGAGATGCAACTATTAGTGAAGAGTTTCAACCAAGAGAACATTTGTTCACGAAGTGCAACTCTTCATGGAAGAAGATGTCCATTCAGAATTTTGACAGTTGAAGCCGGATCAGTCGACTGGTCGATTTTGGTCAGTCGACTGAATTTGAAAATTTGAAAAATGTTTGACCGTTTTTTTGAAAAAGAGTATACTATTGTGCATATGAACATTCAGTCGACCGGGCATGCATAGCCAGTCGGCTGGCAGTGTATATTTTGCACAATGAACTCTGTTTTAAAGAAAAAAATAGAAAGCTAGAAAACTTGAGGATTGATTTTAACATATTTCTAAGACTAAATCAAATATAATAATTACTTAGGCATAGAGTTGTAGTCTTGATCCTCTGATGTCTTCTTTTTGTCATGTATGAGTGCATATTTTTCTTTAGCTTATGAACCATCTTGTCATGAATCAAAACTAGTGATTCAACAGTACAGTGATACACTGTGCATGTCACAAGTTATTCGTGCAAGATGAATTAAAAAAATGATGATGAACAACCCAAATAACCAAGGCAAACAATATTTTCAAAACACACAGTTCATTATGCACTGAGTTTTTTTTCAATTTTACTGCATCAGTGTTTATTTTTCAGATAATTCAGATGCTGGATAGAGGCTGGAACAGAGTTGAAGATTAAATACGAGTAATGAGTGAATATGCAGTGAGGTGAAATATGTATGTAAAACAGTAAAGTGAAATTGTGTTGTAATTGAAGTTGTATTGTAACTGAAAATGTGTAATTGTGGTGAGAGCTCAAATTTGTACTATTCGAATTTGTAATAAATTATTTGTTTGAATAAAATATTTGTTTAAATATGAATTCCGAGTTATTTATTTTATTTAAAAAATATTTATTTAATTATGTGAAAAAATAAAATAGTACAATAACACATACATTTAAACGAATATATATATATATATATATATATATATATGTTTATTATCATCAAACGAAAATCATAGGCTATTGTATTCTACACCATGTCCTTTATATTATTGATAAACAAATCTAAATTATGAACTAAGAAAGGGATCACTTTACAAATTTAAATTTGTATTAATTCTGTATTTACTCATAAACATATGAGGTATGTATAAAGTTTAATGAGTGAATGATATTCAACTCTAACACATACATGAAACTAGTGAAATATGCAACTTATTACCTTTCCATATTTGTACGTCTTCTTCAAGCTTTTGATAAACTTGAGTGGCTGACCACACAAACAACCGCTAGGTCATAACATCTAATTCAACTCCAAAAAAATCTTCCCACCTACCAGTTATTCATTTAAGCATCCTTATAATAAATAAATAGTTGATAGAGAAGAAACAATAGTACATAATCAAAAAGCACCTTTAATATGTCATGGAACTCAACATCGTGCACAATGAATAACATCAAAGATTATCCCAAGGATTAGGCATTTCGTGCCCATGAAAACTAATATTGCTTGAATTCTCTTTCAAGAGCAAATTTCACTTGAGCTTCATGTTTATCTTTTAGAGAGAATGACCACATAAGCACATCTCTATCAACGAAGTAACCTCCAAAGCTAGCCACTCTACAACGAACATCTAATATAACACGACTTCCTTTCCCCCATGTGATATTAGGAAAAGCCTATGGACGAACAAAAAAGAATG
Organism: Allium cepa; assembly: GCA_030765085.1. NCBI lineage: Eukaryota > Viridiplantae > Streptophyta > Magnoliopsida > Asparagales > Amaryllidaceae > Allium > Allium cepa. The sequence goes on along the minus strand of CM060935.1, from coordinate 838,372,465 downwards.
AGTCGACTAGTTTTTATTTTTCAAATGGAGATGTGTAGAAAATTTGGATACTAAAGATATGCACAAACATACTAAAAGATCATATTATTTCTTTAATTATATTTGCACACGCAAAAAAACAATTTCAATAGTGTTTTGAAACTTTAGCTATTAACTCTAAAGTACCTTTCTACTAGAGGAAAAAACACTTATATAGATAAAATAAAAATGTGAAAACGAAATCAAACCTCTTGGATGACATCTGTGTAGTGTAGTGCACCATTGTTGAATTGGGTTCGACCACCTAGGAAAATGAGAAACTCCAAAAAATTTCACCTAATTTTAGTAACCTTACTACCTGTAACTTTGTATATGGTACATTATGGTACCATATCAACAATATTTTTCTAACAAAAATATGTTTTAGCATCAATAATTGTAAGCTCAATAACTTAATATATATATATATATATATATATATATATATATATATATATATATATATTGGTGTCTACTGACATTAACTTCTTCTTGAAGAATGAGTATTAGGTTTTGACAAAAATTATCATATGGTTAAAGTAGATGAAGAAAATCCTTTTCATATATTATGGAAATATGAAAATGAACCACTAAGATAAAATTATAACACATTAGTTGGAAATTTAAATGAACTAACACATGAGTTTTAACAAACTAACCCTCAAATTCAATGGAGATATGATATGAGTTATTTTTTTATGAAAATATAATATATACAAAGTTTATACAAAATTAGGAGCATCCATTTTGTGTGTATATAACTACTTTCTCTCAAGTTTATCAAAACATTAGTACAAAATAAATGAACATTTTTTACGAAAATCATATTACACCATAAGATTTTCTATAATATTAGTGAAAATTTCTTAATCGCATTTTTTGTAGCAAAATTCCACATGCCCAACCACTTTCAGAATAACACATCATTCCCAATCCATTAGTATTTTCGTAGTAAACTTGTATATTAGTGAAGATGGAAACCACAAGAAATTAACTAAGTTTTATTTACAATAAAAAAATAATATAACAAATTATTATAAAAGGTCACATAATTTTCAAGAAACGAAGAAAATAGAAATAATATACTTAATTCTATTTAGCTGAGTTAATATGGAACGTTTCATCATACCATAAACACATGCATTTTAACCTTCGAAGCCCATGTACAACAAAAAATTCTATTGCATTGGTATATGAGATATTATAGACCATCATTAATTTATATCATGTTATTTCTCCTACATCTTAAATATTATTACCTCTTTGACCTCCTTTTTATTGATTCCTCGACGTTTTAGTCCTCCCTATATCATCATAAATCAAAAAATCCAGATCTGTAAGAAAAGTGCAATCTTCCTTTTGTAGTTTATTAAATTTATCTTAAGGTGGTAGTCTCCACATCTTTTCCTTTGAAACCCAATTTGTAACGAATATTTGTTGACTTTACGAACCAATTTCCTTTGGGATCACAACCTTTAGATGTGTGTGTATGGTTTCAATAACCGAAATGAAAATTTTCTGTAGCGCATCTGAATCAAAAGATTCCCAGATCCGATGGATTTATATTTTGCGAATCAAGCACTCATTTCGTTTTATCTTGACGTCAACTGCCAAGTAGAAAATCGATCACTTCTTTTTTATGATCAACTACCCCCCTTCCCTTTTTCTGAACCCCCAAATAAATGTGAATTCATTTTGTCGCCTACTATTGCCCTATATTTTAAGTGGCCCAAAGCGGATGCTTTCTCCGCTTTCGCTTCAAATTTCGCTTCCAATGGATCTGAAGGAGTGAATTAAAGAAAGGTGATTTGATGATTTATAAGTGAGAAAAGGTTAAATGTTCTTCTAGTTTTTGAGATGGAAAAAAATTGGAATGAAAAGCAAGAGGTGAATAATCTATACTACTATATTATTAGTGAGTTCAATTTCAAGAACACATCCGCCAATTTTGAAAAATGAACAGTCCTGTTTTTATATTTCTGGTTCTGTCTTTAGCTTTTTTTCCCTCTACTCCACTGCTTTTTCTCTCAGGAGTAGGTTTCTAGGCACAACTGTTCCTGGTAGTATCCTTCTTTCGTTTTTTCTATGCGACTTTCCTCCATCGTCTTGGACTTTTCTCTTCTAACTTCTTTTTATCACGCTACCAAATTGAGGGTTTTCGGTTTTTCTAATTTTTCAACCAAAACCGTGGTTCCCTCTACATCTTTCAACCATACCGCCAACTATATTCCTGCTATGATTTTCGAAAGTGGTAGTCTCCTTCGGTTGTCGTAAGTGGACGGCGATTTATCGACAGGCATCCTTGAAGTTGTTTTCCCTAATGCCAAACCCTAATTTCAGTTTACCCTAATGACCGTCAAATTCAATTCAAGGAATCAGTCAGTATTTTCCCCATCACATCGTCACGGGTAGGTTTAATAATCGTTCTTCCACACCCCACTACCAGTGGCTACTACTCTTTTTAGAATTTCCATCAAGCTATTCTTAAGGCATCCAAAGGTCGTTGCATTTAGACAAGTCTCTCCATCGTTTTCCCTATGTTATGTTTACCTTTTCGGTATGGCAGACTTATTTTTCCTTTTCTATTATATGTTCTTAATGTGATCTTCGTGCTTTTGCATTTTGACTGTCTCTGGGATGCTGTGATTGCAGCAGCAATAGCACCTATTTTTACTTGCTCCCTTTTTGAACATTGATTTGAGTCTGTTTCCAGTAAAATAGTTTCTGAAATAACTTAATTTATATAATTGAAATATATTTTTTATTCAAACTTAAATAACTATACATGAATAGATTACTTCTATCCTTTTATTTTGGCAGTTAATGATATGTAACTACTATCACTAATTTATTTTATTATATCTCATAATATTTTTATTTGTTATACAGTTTTTGAAGAAGGAAATGATGAGATTCATACAAATCATTCCAAACTGTAAATTGTAAGGCAAAGATTCATAGTTTAATTTCTCTAAATGATTTATATTTTAATACGATATTTCACACTTTTACGAATGTTTGACCTTTTAAGACGTGGATATTGATTTTTATTTATCCATATATGGGTGACATGTAATAGTTCGACTTCTTTACGATGTTTACTGCATATTTTGGTTAGTTAAGAGTTCATGAGTTAGCAATTTGAAAATAGTTTTCTAGATTTTTGTTTGTTTTTCCCATTCATGTATATTAAATGTTCTATAACCATTACATTGCATTGTATAATAAGTAGATGCCTATTTAAATAAAAATATGTGTATACCATTGTTAATTAACAGTGATCAGAATAGCTTCGTATTGTTAGGAATTGACAATTTACCGCTTCTAAGGCTCAAGGCTATACATGTGAATATTAACCTATCTTTCTTTTTTGTCTATGCCTACTTCTTTCTCATGAATGACAATAAATTTAAAATATACTTTGAGAACTCAATTTAGTTTTAAGAACTATGTTATTCATATATATAAATATAGTGCATTTGAATGGTTTTTGAAATAGTCGGTTGGATTTATTTTAATTACAAGCTAGGGATATAATCTACTAAATCTTCTCGGTAAATTTGTAGTTATTTTTGCTTATTTTTTTCGGGCAATGATTACTATTCTTCGGTGGAATTAGACTCTTTAAGTACTTTTCCAAAAATATAAATAGTTGAATCAATTAATATTTTTCTAATTTTACTAAAGAAATATTTCAAAACTTCAGGTATACAATATTCAGTAAGGCCAGTGATGACTAAAATGTAAGTGTTTGAAAGCTATGAATAAGAAGAATAGTATAATGTATTTATTTGATGTTGTTTTTTCCGTATTACAAGTGTAATGATTTTACATCATATTACTGACTAAAGATTGTACCATAGCTTCTTACGATGAGTTGTACTTATATGTTGATATTATCAAGTACTAAGAAGAAAATCACACGAACAAAATTGATTCAGTGTATGTTAAAGAAGTATAGAGAAGAGAAGAATATGTTGATAGTAGCTTAACATATCGAAGAAATACATTATACATCACTTATATTCCTTTTCGATATCATTTTCCTTATTATGTTCAATTTTTGAATTTGGCACATCTGATCATAATTAGAAAATTATAGATATTTCTTTTATTAAATTCTGTTTCATTGCTTTCTACTCAGTTCAGTCCCGCCAATACAACGTTGAATTGGGGCACATTCAACTATTTCAGCCCCATGTCTCGATCTAGGCTTATTATTAGATTTTGCATGACTCAACCAATACAGATTCACTTCACATCATGTTCATCTCTGGTGAGATCCATGTTCAGTCCAGTCTAATTATCAGATCCAGGTATTTAGTCTTTTATTATGCCAAGCCTCAGATCAGACTTGCAGGTCCTATCTTCTAGAACTTGCATGTTTATATGTGTATGTCTTAGTAGAAATTTCATGTTGCAATAGTTTTTATGTTTTTCTTTATTTATCACTTTCATGGTGCAATACTCTTTTGTTTAGGACCTAGTTAAAGGATGAATAGCTCAGACTTCATGTATCGTTGTGTTTAGAATATGCATACTAACCTTCATTCATGGATCAATCACGACCATACAATTCCACATGCTATGGTATTAGCTAACCTGTCATCAATGTACTCAGTTCTGTCTTCTTCCACTCGGTAGTCATGGTGCTCAGATTGTGTATTTATCCCTATCAGTTTGCATCAGTTTATGTCACCGCTGTAGTCTTTCAATCTTCAATTTTCGATCACTTAGCACTCCTATTACCTACTGCATTGGTTCAGGCAGCTAGCTCAGAACCCACATTCTATGCTTTAGAAAGTTTACAGTGTCATATTGTTTAATTCAATGCTTCAACAATGCATCTTATAATAGTTATTCAATAGCAGTAATCCTCGCTTCAACTGAAGGTTTCACTACTCACTACATCATACCGCGGGAATACTCAAGCCACTATTTTTGTTGCAGGTCGACGAGCATTACATGGATGGCCTTAGCTGCATCTGTTTGTTCCAGTCGTATCTCTCCGTTTAGGCTATATTCTCTTGAGGATGTCTCCAAATAATCATTAGCGTTAGGTAAATATGTTTTGATCACTCGATCATAAACTTTACACTACACATTTCATCAATATTTATATATATACTGTTTTTTATGACAATCAGGGCTGTTGTATTACTTTAGTAGTTGTCCGTAGCAACCTACTTTAAGCCCTGTGGAAATTAATTTTCTTTGATATTCAAGAGTCTAATACTAAGTCAGATGCGAGAACAAAACAAATTAGAGTTAACACTAAGATGTAATATCTTATAAGTGTAGAAATATTATAAGAAAAAGGCTAGATTAATTCAGACGTATCTCTAGAAAAGAAAGGCAGGCCAACTGATTTATATAGCTACTGTCCAATTTTTATACATCAGTGTTGTTGTAACAAACTAACAATCTATATCATCTTCCTAATCCTCTATTTAGTTCGTTGAAGGATTCAGTTGTTGTGGGATAGAAAACATTTTACAATGTTGGTATACATTATTATAACAAATTAGAATGAAATCAATTTTATTTCTTGGCAGTTGAATTATCATGATTTGATCATAGTTATTTTCATATTAACTTTAAGAGCCTAATTGTATCTATATTTTGATTCTATACTGTATTAGAAGCTAACGTTGCTCCATAGCCTCTATCTACTCTATAGCCCATTTTGGAAGAATCCAAATGTACTACTTGAAAAAACAAACTCCTGAGCTGCCAACCCTTTGTCAAGGTATTAATTTAACTTATATCGTTCTTATACTATGTCAGTCTTCAATATGGCCTGAATTTAAAATTAACTTTTATTGTGACATGTGCATGTATTGAAATTTAAATGTTTTTCACATTACTACAAAATTTGACTCAATCTTTTATGACTTTTCTATTATAGCTTGAGGGTATAATATTGTTGTGTGAAGAATTTGAGAAGATGGTTGAAGAATTTCATCGATGGAGCTATATTTAAGTTTTATTAAAATACAGGTTATTTGCTTTCTTTGGGTTAGATACAATAGTTATTGCTTTCCAGCTGTATTTTTTTATAAATCTAAATAGACCTTACTCACTGTAAAGGAGATTTTTTGTTGCATGAATGACACCTATACCAATCTCCAGGCTTTGTTCCTATATACTAATACTTCAGGCTAGGTTCTTTTAAATCATTTCTTTCTACACCTGGTTATTTCACACATGCACTGCACATGAATATGCACAATTATATACTTTTTGTTAACATTTCATATGTAGGTAAGCTTCATAGTTTAATTATTTTGCTTAAAAAATTAAGATATGAAACTATGCGACAACAAAAATAGTAAAACGTATTACAACTATATATTGTAAAATGTTGATATTTTATGAAACACTATTCATTTCACTTTTGATAATTGTTTAACATAGTATAATAAATGATTTTGCTATGTTATTTTGTGTTATATCGATCAAATGCAAGTATCATGTCAACACTTCTCTTAGTGGGTAAGGGAAAAAACACATTAACTTTTTTTATGGTGCTATTACTGCAAATATATTTTTTATACATCAAGAATCTCCTTCATTGGAATTAATCTTAGACAAATTTGTATTTATATGTTACGGTGTCATATATTAGTTATGTTAAAAATGTCAGTATGCATAACAGTCAACTATTCATCCTTTTTTTTATTTAATACCATAGTTCTGCAATGTTTTTCTGAAAATTTTATCAGTCTCTCTTTATGAGAAATCCTAATTGAAAGATTTAGTTTAAAATGGAACATAGATTTTAACTGTTGCTATAGTACTCTTAGAGTTAATTACCTAAAATTGACAAAGTAAATTGAAGTTGCTAAATCATAAACATAATTTTACTGATATATGTTTTGAACCGTGTAAAAGGTGGAACTTCAAATGAACTTAATGCATGATTTGAAAGATCTTGGTTGTATTGGTGTAGCGTAATTGGATGACACTGTGTGTTCAATTGCATTTATGTTAAATTGCCATAAAATTCTAAAAATGTAGATGTTCATGGTATATTTTCGAATATTGATCAAGAATACATAAAATATACTTTTATAGTCTCCTTTATACTATGGAAAAAAGAAGATGAGTATTTTATTTAGTTTTAATTCCTAAATAAGTAAGCGTTGACCAAATATTTCAATCCAAAATAGACTGCCCATTTATTCGCCATCAAACTATGTCTTTTTTGTTTACGTCAATCGTCAAAATTATAGGAGCTATTATATTGGCATTAGAACTTTCATGGGTTATTGATAGAATGCATAAACAATATCACGATAATCCATCTGAATTGTTAAAAACCATTATATTATTATTTTATAACAAAAACACCTCTCCTGTTACTAACTGAAATTCACACAAGTCAATTTCTTATTTCCTTATAACAATTCAATTTACATCGAATCACTGACTAATGTTCAACTAATTTACTACTTGAAAATTCAATTCCATATAATCTCCGAGTTATGGTTTTCCTATTTGGAAATTCAGTTTCAATGGGTTTGCTTATATGGAGATTTAGTTTCTATTTACTCTCTTAGTAATGGTTTTTAAAGCATTCAAGTATTTTATTTCATCATTGGAATACAAAAAAAAAATCATTTTTATCATGAAAAAATATTTTCTTTGCTTAATGTTTCTTTATGAGTTTGCTTTACAAACTTATAAATTGTTTGTTTAGAAAATCCACTAGTGCGCTCTTGTGAATTTATTAACCGCCAATTATCTACATTTAACATACATGCTTGACAACAAAAATATATCTCATACAGTAGAAAGTTAGGTGCCAAAATTAAACAATCCTATTGCACAACAAGGAGGCTATGTTGTTTAATTTCTAGCTAAATTAAGATTAAAGGGCATAAGATTTTCACTTTTAATTGTCAGACACTTTTACATGTTTAATTGATTAATTTAAGTACGAAGATACAGAAGGAATCTCTTCAGTTTTTTACACACGATGAAGGTGGCATTTTGATTGTATTATTATTAATTTTTGAAACAATGTAGTTAAGCGAACTAACAAACAATTTTATATTCCATTGGAAAGCAGGCCAAATGTTGAAAGAAAGTATATGCACATACCTCTACAATAAGATGGGACTAAAGGGAATAAAGGAACCAGCTAATTCTAAAATCTTTCATATAACACTATGATTGGAGAATGAAAACATTATCCGTTGCCGACCAGTTGACTATAGTGAGAATTTTTAGACAGCCACTGATAGAAGATAAAGAAGCTTTATTTTAGCAGAAGGATGAACAAATTGTGAATAAAACTAAACAAAAGTCGAGGATATCCTTTCCGAAGAAGTTTGCTTCTTTCCAAAAAAATGACGGAGTTTTAAAAAATGATGAAACATATTAAAATAGTCTTCTATACTTTTGTATTGGCCTGATAAGTATTATTTACATTTAAATGATGGCCGATGGATTTCAATATAATTATTTGTGGTCAAGGAGCCTATGTCATGAATTATGCTATGAATATTCATATCCAAATACTATATTAAATCATTATATATTAGTACTCCACATGCATTGCCTAATATCATGTAAATATGTAGTCTAGATTTTTCTATGATTTCATATCTTTTTAATGACTGTTGAAGATCCATTTGTAATTGTTAGCACTAGAGCAATGTTTAATGAAGTTCATTATAATAAGATACTTTAATCAATTCTATTTTGCGAAAAGATGAATTACTAACCATGGATTTTTAATTCCGTTATCGTAAAATTATGATTTGTTCCCTTACCATTACTTTTGTTCCCTTACCTAATTTACTTTCTATTACTTATGTCAACGATTTTAATGTTTTTCTATTTGCTATGTAACTACAATATTTTTACCACACCCGTGTGTGAAGCATGGGTTCGCACTAGTTTGACAAAAAGGTGGGCACAAAAAAATCAAGGGAATCAAATGCCTTACTTAGCCGGTTCCCACTTTAAATAAAGAAAATTAATATAGAAAATAACACTGTAGAGTATAGTATTATCTGTTGGCATTATAAAAGATAAATTTTCTTATAGTGTTAATATGTTAAAGTCGGCTGAGTCACAATCAAAGGTTTAAGGGGTCTTGCTGCTGTTAAAGGTGGGGCATTATCTTAAAAGAGTTTGAAGAAGCAAAAAAGAGAAGGTAAGAAGAATAAGAAGAGTAAGAAATCTGATGACATAAGTGAATGTCACCATTTCCATAGGAAAGGCCATTGGAAAAGAAATATCCTGAGTAACTAAAGATTGTTAAAGAAAGCAGAATGGTTCTATAGCTCCATCGGATACATTTATGATTTGAAATTGTTTTTCAATCAATAAAAAGATTAGGGTTTTACATATTGGATTTGGAACTCATTTATCTAATTCATCACAAGGGATTAGGAACTGGTATCACGTGGAAAAAGAGAGATGAGGCTCCAGGTTACCGATGGATCTATCGTAGATACAACGACAATATGAGATTATCAATTATGTTTGCCTAGTGGTGTTGTATTGATATTAAATAATTTCTATTTTGTATAAGACTTTTTTGTAGAATCGTTCTTGTTTCTGGATTGTATGGATATGTATTTCATTGTGCAAATAATATTATGAACATTAGTTTGGGTGGAAATAAAGTATGCAACGGTGTTCTTGAAAATAGCATTTATGTAACCAATACAAAATATTGTTTGTTCTATGAGTAGTTCGTCTTGCAATATAAATTATAAAATCTTTCGCACTGTAGGCTAAGTCATATAAGTGAGAAACAAATACACATACTAAAAACCAAAGGTTTTCTTCCATTACATAATTTTGAATCATTTGATACATATGAGTCATATCTTAAAGACAAAATGACCAAGCACCCTTTCAATGGGAGCAATGAAAGAGTTAATGAGCTTTAGGGTTAGTACATATGATGTATGAGATATGGTGTTGTTCCTAAATCAAATATTTGAAGGTGTGTGGTTATCCAGCCTACTTTAAGAATGTAAGTCATAATAATTAGAGGTAAGATCGGTATTGTATAATTCATAAGATATCCCAAAAACTCAAAAGATATAAAGCGTATAAAACTGAGGAATAAAAGATTATTATTTCTGGACACCCTATCTTTTTGGAAAAGGAATTTCTGTCAAAGGAAATTAATAGCGAGGTTGTAGACTTAGATGAGATCTAAGAAGTTAACATTGAAACCGAACTAGTAGGAGAATCGAGTTCACTCATACATGAAAACATGCAACTTATTAAAAGGTCTAGTAGGGAATCTCGCTCGCTAGACGGATACTATAGTTTCATAGATGGTGAAAGGAGGGTTATGTCATAGATGAAGACACTCCTCTGTCTTTCCAACAAGCACTATAGAGTAAAGACTATGCACTTTGTCTTGGAGTGATGAAATCGGAGATGGATTCCATGTATGAAAACAAGGTATGGAATTTGTCGGACGTACCCAAAGGGATAAAACCCATCGGTTGCAAATGGATTTAAAAAAAAAGCCAAGTGCAGATGAGGAAGTAGAGACTTATAAGGGTAAGCTAGTAATAAATGGATTTTTAAGAAAAAGCTAAATGCATATGGGGAAGTAAAGACTTAGGGCTAGGCTAGTTACAAAAGGATTTCTCTAAATTGAAAGTGTTAATTATGATGAAACCTTTTGCTTGTAGCCATGCTTAAGTCCATTCAGATTGTGATAGTTTTTGCTACATTATATGGCTATGAAATAATGAAAATGGATGTAAGGACTTCATTTCTACATGATGATTTAAAAGCGGTCATCTATATGCCGCAATCCGAGGGTTTATGGTTAATGGGAGTGAGGATAAGACTTGCAAGATGTTAAAGTCCAGTTCTGAACTTATACAAGCTTTACGGAATTGGTACAAGTGTTTTGATAAGGTAAAAAAAATTTGGTTTTTATCTGGACACCAAGGAAGCATGCATATACAGGAGCAAATATGGCAACACAATTGTATTCTTAGTGCTGGATGTCGCCAATCTTCTGCTGATTTGCAATGGCACTTCATTATTGGAATTAGTGAAAGCTTGGCCTTCTAAAATTTTTTAAGAAGGATTTGTGAGAAGCTGCCTGTATACTAGGTATATAGATCTATAGAGATAGATCTAAGAGGCTGTTGGGATTGTCCCAACCCTTGTATATAGATACCATACTAAAAAGGTTCAATATGGAGTAATCCAAGCATGAAAATGTTCCATGCACAATGGGAGATTCAGAAGTAACCCCTTCTTTCCCTTCGACTTTATCAAAGGCATCCCTTCGACTTATCGAAAGGATCAAAACACCTTTTTTTTAGAAAACATTTTAAACAATTCTTTTAAAGGTTTAAACTTTCGAAGATCCCCTTTGAAGCCCCTCCTTGATTATGTAAAAAAATTATTATTTTATTAAATGATAGAGTCGAAGGATCCCCTTTTAACTTATTCGAAAGCAATTATGTTTCTATTCGAAAGCAAAGGAAGCAACATCAACATCCCTTCGTCCCTTCCCTTCGACACCGTGCCTACCTTTCGACTTAGGCGAAGGGTAATTGTTTACCTTCTGTCTTAGACAAAAGGTACCTTTCGACTTCGTTCAAAGGATAAAAGCGGGCTTGCTGGAGTCGAAGGCAGAACTGGGCCTACTGAAGTGATGTTTTTATCTTGCTTGTCTAATTTTGATTGGCTGAGGAGTCTTCTCATATACTTCCAAATAGTAAAAAGTATACAAAGGTTAACCTTTTTTTATTAAAACACTATTCTTCTTCCCCAATTAGATTTTCGAATTGTAGCCTTCCCTCAGAATTGACTAATACGAAGGCAATTTTGCAGTTTAGCCCTTAGGCTTAAATAATTTAACTGCCTTAGTAAATCACTAAGAAAAATCCCCAAAAATCACCAAAAATCTATTAAATCATATACTTTAGCATATTAAAATTTCAAATCATATGAAGATCAAAACAATTTAGAATTTAACCAAAACCAAATAAAAACGTGTTAATTAGCCCATTAACATTTAAAACACCTATGTCTTATCCAAACATAGATTTAAATGGTTATATCCTAACCAAAATCATAAACATGAATTGGGTATAACCCATAACCGATCCATACATAGAAAAATGAGATGATAAATATGATTATTCACCTTGATTAGTTAATAGGAGAATGAGGTAATTTCCTAGCTTTAATTCCTTAGTCTTTTCTTTAATTTATGCTCTTCCAGGAGCTTTTAGTGGCCGACTGAAATATAGATGAGGAGTTATGAACGGGATAGTAAAAGTTTATTAAGGTGGAGGAAGAGATTTATACTAAGAAATGTAGCCCCATTTCCAAGTTTACCCTTTAGGAAATTCCTCATTCTTAATTTAGTTAAGTCTTATTTTCGTTCATTCATTAAGACACAGCCCATTGGATTTGTTAATCTCATCTCCCTAAGTATTCATATTATTCTATTTAATTTATCCAATTAAATATCCTGAATAATGTTAATTAGAATTCAGGGGCATTACACCTTGGCGGCAGTAGTTGGTAGTCCCCAATAAGGTAATGATCACATGATAACTTGGGCTGTCAATTTCCAACACGACCCAAAACATGATCCGAAGATTACATAATAATTAGCAAGTTAACCTGACCTGGTTAAGTTGGCAAGTCATTTTCGAGTTAACCCGAATTTGACCCGTTTATAAACGAGTGGGTTTCGAGTTGACCCATGAACCCATATTTGAACCGTTTATACTTATATATGTGTTGAGCCGACCCGTGAATCCGAATTTGACCCGTTTATAACCTGTTTACGGCCTGTTTATAACCCAATGTACATTATAAAGGTTGACCCGACTCGTTTACTACTCGACTCGACCCGGTTATAATTGGGTTACATGGGTCGGGTTGGGTCAACCCATTAATAATCAGGTCGGGTTCGGGTTGAGCTATTTATGACCCGTTTAATAAACAGGACGACATGACCCATTAAAAATCAACCCAAATCCAACTTGACCCGACCCGAACCCGACCCGAACCCGACCCGACCCATTGACAGCCTTAATAAGTTATCATCCTTTATTCGATTGCTTGGGCTGTTCGAAGGTTCTCCAAAGTGTCATATTGTCAGTTGAGAGTAGCAGACGGGACTGACTCAAACCTAAATGCTAGGTAGTCCTTGATAAGAAAATGAGTGCATAATAATTCATTCTCGTGGATAGCCGACCAGAAAAGAAGGGAACATGGCTTGCGTAGTTCTTGGAAGCAAAGATTGGCACTCCCTAACCAGGTAATGAGGGCATGATAACTCATCCTTCATTGGATAGCCTTGGTAAATGTGTTGAATAATGATGGCTATGGAGTCTTCGATGTATTCTTTACAAAAAATATAGTACACGACCTTATAATTATGGTCATATTTTATATATGATAAGCCCAAAGGTGCATGAGGTTCCAAGTGTGGGAAAGGTGGATTCCAACTAGGTGAGAGAGGCGATAAGCACCATTTATTAAGATGACACTTAAGACATATAACCCCTCCCATTTTAGGCCAAGCACAGTGGCCGGGTTCTTTGTATTTACGAACAACCGACATAGGACTGGCTCTGTTGACAATGAATTATTAGAGCTTTACTCTTGAGTTTTTATGCATGGCGATCTTTATCTTGTAGGCTTCCATGCGAAGGTCGACTTTGGCTCTTCATTCTTCTACAGTGTCAAATCTAAGCTTAAGTAGCTCGCCACTTTGATTGAGCTCAAAGGTTAGATGCTAGGGTAAGGGAACATCAATTCTATGTGTAGCATTGCTTCTTACCCATATGATAGTGATAGAGGAGTATGGCCAATTGAAGTGCGGTTGGAAGTGTGATAGGACCTAAGAATGATAGGGAGTTCTTCAACCCAATTCCTTTTAGCTTGTACAAAGCATTTCTGTAGTGTGACTTGATGGTTTTGTGATTGGCCTTGATTTTTCGAATGGCTTGAGGATGAGAAATGGAAAAGAAGTACTTCTTAATTTCTTTCCTTGAACAAAAATACTGAATAGGTTGCTCTCGAATTGAGTGCCGTCATCGATGATAATCTTCTTTAGTAGCCCGAAGCAACAAACAATGTTCCTAATGACGAAGTTTATACTTTTAAAGGCAGTAACCCCAGTAAGGGGCTTGGCTTGACCCATTTGGTGAAATAGTCGATGATGACTATGGCGTGATTATACCGTCCCTTACCGATCCCCTATGTGTCGAACGACCATGGGAGTCATAGGATTAGGGTGGGTAGGATAGGGTTTAGGGATCTTGGTGAATCATTGACATCAATCACGTTTCTTCACATAGTCCATGGAATTGTTGATCATAGTATGCTAATAGGAGCCTTGCCAAGTGATCTTTTATGCTTGGCTTTGGCCCTTGGCATGATCCCCACAAAAGCATTCATGCATCTCTTCCGTGTCTGATCGACTTCATCTTTAGATAGGCACTGTTGAGGTGGGGTGGAGTACCCCTATTTGTAGAGCTTCCCACCAACAATTGTGTAACGGAGAACTCGATAAAGGGCATTCCCGGTTTCCTTTTGGTCGACAAGAAGTTCCTTGCTTGCTAAGTATTTAACTAAGGGAACCATCTAGTTGTTCGTGGATGGAGCGCCTTTGTCCATTGTTGTTTCCTTCGCCTCATAGCAGGGGTGCCTCATTTCTATAGGGACCCAAGGAGTGACTTCTTCTAGGTTGCTTGTTGCCTTGGTCATTCAATTGACATTGGCATCCTTCTCCCAGAGTATTTGTTCCAACTTGAACTCGGTATGGCTCCGATTATCCTCTTATCCAAATTCGTTCTAGGACTAAAGGAAATTGAAGGCACTACTTCTACTACATCTATTTTTGAATCACCCTCAGGATTAGTAGCAAGTAACCCTTGCGCTTCAAAGTATCATCTTCGAACATCTTCAAGATTTCTTCAATTTGAACACTTATATCGGTTCAAAGTGGTTTTCGGATAACATATCTGCTCCCAATCTCTCTGAACCAACAATCGATAGTTGCTGGTTCACTCATTCCATTTTCTTATGAAAGTATATAGTAGGTATTCGAGTTCCCACCGAGGAACTCACATATGCAGTCATACTTCCTAAGTCAAAACTGACTAGGCTTTGGTAGTCAGTTATTTAACTATCAAATATATAAAAAAAATAAAAATCTAAAGTTTTAATTACCCATAGCAATCATAAAATCTCAAAAACAAGTCTTCATTTATTAAATCCCTTTTCAAAACATTTATCAAGCATTCATATACTTATCTCGCCGACATAAGTATTTTTGCAAAAATTTGTGAAAGATTTTTTATTTCAAAATAATATTAAAAGGATCAAACAAATGTTATTTAAATTAGAGATAAGAATAACCCAACACTATTCCTTTAGTGTTAAGCATGGAATGGAAGTTCCACACCACCATAGTTAAGAAGGTTAGTTAAGAGAAATCCTAATCTCAAACTCACTTTTTTTTTTAATTTCTTCAATAATTTCTTTACTAAATCATTTCCTTTTTTGAAATCTCCTTTTTCTTAAATTCTAAATTCATTTATAAAAATCTTTTATAAATATCCAAAAATCATTCATAAAACTCTTTTATAAATGACCAAAAGTCCTGTATAAACTTCTTTTATATATCTTTTTTATAATACCTTTATAAAAATCTTTTTACATAATAATATTTACAAACTATCATTTGTAAATCTCTTTTATATAAATACTTTAAAAAATAAAAGCCCTTTCAAAAATATATTATTTATAAATCCCTTTAATAAAATAATTTGATAACTTACAAATTTGTTTGTAACCCTTAACCACCCTTTTGATAGAATTTAAGTTTACTTAAACCATAACTTTTAAAATTTGAAAAGAGGCTTAGTGATTACAATGGTACAAAACAAAGTTATCATTTATCCAAATTTGTCTTTCAAGGCAAATAACATTTATTTACATAAGCCAACTGTATGTAAAAACAATCCATAATCAAATCAGGGAATAACATGTCAATATAAACCAATTGGAAGATACATCTTTAAATAAGATAATAGCAGGATGGTAGTTTGTCCTGTTAAATAGATGTCAACATAATCTATTAAGTTTAGTTATAGCAGAATGGAGATTTATTCTGCTAAAAGATGTCGAAATAGTCAATTCAATCAAGTTATAGCAGAATGAGGATTTATTCTGCTAACAGATGTCTAACAATCTATTCAATTTTAGCTACGTATAACGATTATTCTTCTAACAGATGTCAAAGTTTGGTACAACTTGTTCATATTGGCATGGTTACTTGATGGATCCACAATAAAATCTCTTGTGTTCAAAACTAATTTGTAAAAAGAAAGTTGCCGTCAAACAAACTGATCCCTGGAAAACAAAGTAATTAAAAACTTAAAAATCTTTTTAAATAATTAATTACAAGTTAAATCCTTTTAAAAATATATATTAAATCTTAATCAAATTTTAATTTAATTTAATAATTAATTAAGGAAATAGTTAACCTTTAATAAATAATTTGTTCATAAATTAAACCCTTGATTAATTTATAATTAGAATAATTAAACATTTACTTAATAATTAATTAATAATTAACCCTATACTTAATGAGTAGTTAATTAAAAATAAATCATATACTTAATTCATAACTAAGTAAAAATTAATTTTACTTAATCAAAGATTAATTAAAATTAATCTCACTTTTAAAAGATAATTAATTAGCAACCAAGCACCACTTAATTATAGTTAATAAACCTTGTTTAATACTTAATTAATTATTAATTACAAAACATAATTAGTTAATAATTAATTAAATAATCCTTAACTTTTCTTAATTAGATTTATTTAGTTTATAAAACATTTCAAAAATGTTATTAAGTATGGAAACTTAATTTGGTAAAAGGTTGAAATTTTCACCGAACTACATCCATAGCGACTATCGCTATGGATACCATAACTTGAAAATTATTTCCTAAGTTTACTTTGAAAACTCTTCACTTTTGAAAGCTCAATTATTTTTACAAAACATAAAGTAAGTCTTTGTAAAAGTAAAACAACGTTTGAAACTTGAAATCGATTTGATTTGAAAACAAATTTAAACATAGCTTCCACAAGAATTCCAAGTGGCCAATACCATACAAGATGCTAACTTCTTTAACAAATTATCACATCTTCATGTTTATAACATGCAATAACATATCACAACCATAAACCTAGCCGAAGCTCACAACTTTACCACAAACATCGCAAAGGTCTAAACTTTACATCAATCACAACACCTTTAAACTTCTTTATCAAATTTAAGTCTCATTCACAACAAATACAAACATATTCACATTCAAACAGCAGACACTCAATACAAGTATATTTACATACAAATACAAGTAAAAGATAAGGTGTTAACTTTTTCCAAAATGAGTGAGTTTATATTCACCAAAACAAATTTATACCAAAGCAAATCACCTTCACTTCCTCACCACCCCTAGAACTTGGATTCTCTAATCAAAAGGCTTAATTTTTATGGACCTAAGAGACTAGATGGGCTCGACCTAGGGTCCTATGAGCTCAACCATGATTGTAAGGGGGTGTGTGGCTTGATTTTTTTAAAGAAGAAGAGATGTAGAAGAAGAAATAAAGGCTTAAACTAATTTTAAAAGAATTTAAAGGAAAATATGACAACCCACATTACGAAAGGTTTAAATTGATAATAAGCCACACATGTCCAACTCAAACAATCTAGAACATAGTTAATCAATGGGGTTAATTAAGAGAAAAATAAGAAAAGAAGAAGAAAACAAACACAGAATCTCGCAGAGGAATGATAAAATATAATAATCTAATAAACGGTCCATGAAGTTTTTTTATTGTACATTTGATTATAATTTATACTACATTTATCAGAGTTATATATACAACATAAACAAAATAAAGTGTAGCAGAACAACATAATGCAGGGAATAATAATAGCAATAATAATATATCAAATCTTCGTCTTCATCCTCCAGAAATTAATCTTCAATATGCTGAAAACTTAAGGCTGACCCAAGCACAATGAAAAGACAAAACATTCGAGTCAGGACTAAATATCCTTATATGAGTCAAATCGATGTCACATAACATGACCGTAATAGCGTCGGAGATGTTTATGGGATTTTACATCTCCTATCTAGTGTATAACATGCGTGCAATAACTCAAGAGATGTTTTGGATTTTCCATCTCTTGAGGTCAAATATCTACTTATAGTAGAATACGCAATATAGATAATGTCTAATCGGTAAAATAAAAAAATCTTAGCGTTAAGGCTTTACATTAATCTCCCTTAATGCGTTTTTAAGCATTGTCGTACAGTTTGCATATAACGCCACATGGCACGTCGGAGGATAGGGATGTGCCATGATACAGCAATGCTAAACCAAAATCGTAGTGGCCTCGTATAGGGGTAAAAGTGTGATAAGACACATGAGGCAATGCCTAAGGTAGGATACTAACAGTTTGGATCGCAGGGCTGGTGGTATCGCATCGTAGCCACAATTTACCACCGCATACATCCATCCCATATCGAATCAAAGGGAGGTTGTCTGAAAATCAAGGTGCACTAACCGAAATCAACAATAAGAGTAATAGTATGGATCAAGTCCAAAGAATATCGAATAATGGATGTCCGCTAGGGGTAGCTAGCCTGCATGGCTCTGTCAAATCATCCTATTTTAGTCATTTCAAATTGGCACAAGTGTCGATTCTATCCATCATCGTTCTCTTTCTTCAAATCCAGCAAACGTACGCCAAACCAACCACTTCGTTGTGGAGTATCCTCCGTGTACATAGTTTAAATAGTTTAAAATAATTTAAAAGCTAAAATAGTTTAATATAAAATGGTTTGAGTATTGAAAATGGTTTATATAGTAAAATACTCTGGAAAATCAGAATAATTTGAATATTAGAAAAATAGATTTTTAAACAGTTTATATTAAAATAATTACCGAAAATAGTTTCAAAGTCAAACTGATTCAATTCTAAATCTTTCAGCTTCAATTCAATTCAAATTGACTCAATTTCTATTACAATTCGAATTAACTTCAATTCCAATTCCAATTCCAATTCAAATCAATTTCAAATTTGATTTTCATATTAATTCTATTTCGACTTTAAATTGATTAATTTCAATTTCAAATTAATCAATTTCAATCTCAATTCTAATTTGAATTAATTTCAATTCAATTCTCAATTATTAAACCATTTTAATTTATCAATTTCGAGTTTGATTTAAAAATATCAATTGGAATCGTTTAATTCAGATTAAACTTCCATGTTCGAATTTAAATTTAACCACTTTACTTAAATAACCTCAAAATTCAAGTAAAAGTTCAAATCTATTTAAAACAATTTTATTTCTATAATTCAAGTTATATATTTCAGTCATAACTTCAATTCCAAATTAAATTCTTTTAAAACAATTTCTATTAACAATTTTAATTTCAAAATTTCAAGCTCGAGTTTGAAAATAATACAATCCCCATATTTCAATTCAATTTTATTTTTATAAAACAAAATCACCTGAATAGATTCAAATCCAAGAATTTAAAATCATTAAATTTAACCAAAGCAGTGTCCGTGTATAATTTTATATCCTATGGCAAGTGATCAGTTATCTTAATTTTAATTCAAAGATGGATATATATCATTTCAATCCAAAATATAAATCATAGGTATATATCATTTCAACCTATTTCTTAATTCATATGAAATAATTCAAATAACAATTTTATATGCTATGAGATAATTTACAGGGTGATAATAGGATATACAAAAATAAATAAACATCCAAATCAATCCAATACATCAACCAATAAGCACCAATCACAATCAACAACCAAACAGTCAAAATATCACAATAATTAACCAGTTGTTAATAATTGAAAATTTAACTAGCAATTTAATTCCCAATTCAAATTTGAACTATCAATCCAAATTCCTATCATTTTAATTTATATCATTTTAGATGTCAGTTAAATTTTACCAAACAACAGTGAAAAAAATTAAATTACTTCATGATATCAATTTAACTAACATAAAATTATTCAGTCATCCATGAGCGTATAAACCACTCACCTTTTATTTGAACTGAAAATATTTTCAACTTTAAATAATTTCAATTTGATTCCATGCTGTAGATGACAACGAAACGAATCCAATGCAACTCGTTTCGCTCAAATCTGACCTCGTATGAGAAAATTACAATTAAATTAGCATTAACGATAAAATTAACTAAACTAAATAAATAAAAACAACATTTCTTTGCTAACGACTGTTCCCAGGCACACAACTTCCTTTTCCTTGGTGAATCGAGACTCTCATTCTTATTATTTTATTCTTTCTAACATCGACCAAAGAAGGCCTCAGCCCACCATTTATGCCGACCTCCCTATTGCTACACCACTGCTCCTCATCACGCACCACCGCAACACCCTCGACGCGCACTCAGATGCACAGTCATCGCCAACACTCAACCCAAAACCCTAAACGACCGTCAATCTCGCCGTGCTCGCCTCTACTACACGCCATCGGGTGCCCTCCAGGCCAAATTCGTGGCTGTCGTTCCTCTTTTATTCCCACGATCGATCTGCTGATTTGAAAAGGAGAAAGAGTGGGGGTACGTGGTCGACAAGAAGAAGGCGAACCATACGAGTGGTTGAGTGAGTGTGTGTATATGTGTGTATATTATAATTAGAAAATACCTAACCCGATTGACCCACGAAATTCCAAACTCCAAATGAAGCGTACCACTTGGTGTACTCTATGTTATACCCTCATTCGGTATGCAATGGAAATAGTTTTGGTAGCCAATTCCAACATATTCAGAAGATAGCATTTCAAAATCAATTTACTTTAATTAAATTCCTCAAATTAATTTCTATGCATTTCAAGTTCGCACTGCCAATGACAAGTCTGATCGCTATGAAACTTGAAACCCTATAATAATTTACTTTTACAGATCCGATGACACTGATTTCGTCAAAATCTAAGACAGTGGCCGTAATGGCCATTTTTACTCGTTAATTAAAACATGTAATTTTAAAAATAAGTTTATTCACTTTTAAATTCAATTTTTAAAGTTAAAAATCTTCATTCTTGTTTAAATAAAAATTTGAATTAACATTCGATATCCTTTTCATTCATATTAAATTCTGAATTCAATTATTCAAATAATTTCCAATGTTAAATCAAACAATTTAGTTTTCCAATAAAACACCATATTTCAAATCTAAGTTATTTAACTTGTAAAATTTACTTTTAAAACTAATTTAAATAATAAAACAACTATTTTCATTTTACAGCAATTCAACATTAATGAAATTACTTACAATTCAATATTAGTTAATTTACTTTCTAATATAAGTTGTAATCTTTTATCTTCTTGAATTTGTTGTTCAAAATTTTACTCGAGTTCATATCCAATAAATTACATTAATAATTCAATAAAAAATTTATTTCTAACCATTTTTAATTAATAGTTATATTAAATTTAATAATTTTAAAATAGTTAAAAAATACGGGTCATTACATAAAAGTTTTGATTTTTAAAACTTAGAAACAAAAGTGGAAGCCATTAAATAAATTTAAAATGAGGCCTAAAGGCGATTCAATGATGTTCTTTGCTAAAAACTTTGTTGCTCCTTTATATTTGTCCGATAAATCGCGTTTCTCAAATATTATAAGTGATTTTTCCTATATTGATCGCGATTCTTTGCCTTTGCGTTCGTATACTCAAGTGTTCAAAAACCCATCTTTTACTCGTCTGCAATTTCCTGACCAGAAACCTAAAGTTAAGAATTGGTTTGAATCTAGGAAGGGGAAGAGATTTTGCTTTAGATGTGGTGATTTTCAATACTTAGTAAATGACTGTTGAGATCCTGTTGGATACTTTTTCTGTGGTGTGTTTGGTCACAAATCAATCAACTGTTCGATGAAAATGAAAACATTATCGGGTGATCGCAGAAACTCATTTGACACAAACCATGGATTCCAATTTGTATTGAAGTGTATGAAATTGAAAAGAATACTGTTAGATTACCTCCAGATTCAAAGAAAAGAGGGCTTAGATTTCTTGGAAGAACTGTTCTTTCACTTTGATAAAATTAATTCAGTGAATATAGATAAGAATTATACTAAAATTTTTGGAGATCTAAGAGAATACTTTGAGGATTATGCTACGTCAACTTTCAAAGATAATTTTAATGAAAGTATTAATCCAAATTTGAATAGTGGTATTGGTGTTTCGGTTCCTGCCTTCAATGATAATTTGGATTTCACTGTTGCTGATAATGGAAAGGAATGGTTTTCTGTTGATCCTATGCTTCTCGATCCAATTGTTTCACAATTTAATATGATTTCTCTTCTAAAAAAGCGATAGATAATGGATTTGATTCTAGCACTGTAGCCCATGATGGGTATAACAAGTTTAGTTTTTCTCTTAATGAAAAATTAAAAGCTAGAGTCAATCGCTTGGAGAATTTTGAGCTTGTCACTTTAAATAGTTTTGTGTAACGACCCGAAATTCTCGAAGCCGAAAATTCCAGATAGTGATGAAAAAGAAGAAAGAGATAGAAGAAGAAGAACAGAAACACCATGGATCTCACAATCGCAGCGGATAAAATATAATAATAAATAATAAAAGTTTACAAAAGAATACTATATCTGTCATTACATTCTAATACATCAGAGTTTCACATTATATACAGTCACTGAATATTTATAATTATCAAGTCTCATATTAACAATAATATAAATACAGCGGAATACTCTATACGATATTACCATCCAGCTCGCCTCCTAAGCTCCAGATCGTCCTAACCTGAAAATCTGTAATCGGTCTGACCCAAGCATTACATCAAAGTAACACCCGGGTCAGGCTGGAAACCAGCGTGAGTAAACTCATCTAACATAGAATACAAAAGTATTCAACTCAAATAAACCCATGGTACTTACATCAATTTACAATTTCTCAAGTTGTTATAGACATTACTTATTCCACATAGAAATTTCTAGTGCCAGCACTTAGATTATATGGTCCAATTTACTTAAACCATTCCATTACAACTTATGGGTTTCACATATCAATTTATAAAGAATCGAAGTGGATTTCGGGTATTAACTAATACCCGACTCCGGTCTTTTCAGATTTAACTCATCTTGACACACGTTATTCAAGTGAAATGCAATTCAAACTTTTAAATAAAAGATGGCACCTTACTTAGCAATTCCTTATTGATAAATAACCACATTATCATTGCCCACCCAAACACATCATATCCCGAACCATTTCATATCAGGGGTATCAATCAATTCAGGACATTTAAACAATCATTTATCATACATAAGCAAGATAATCAATCACACCATCTCGAATAAATCTAATTAAGCATAATTGAATTAAATCAATTACCTTTAATTCCTGCTTATTAATTAATTACAGCCCAATTGATCCACCATCCCATAATCATTCATCTTAGTTAATCCTCTTTGATTAATTATTCTTTAATTTCATTAAAGCTATCATCATTATCTAATTACTTTCATTAAGTAATTATACTTACTCAAACTCCAAAAATGTTTATTCTCAATTAATTAAACTTAATTTAATGCATCTCTTAATCAACCCCAATTCTCATAAAAGTAATTACCCCTCTGTAATTACGTACTTAAGTAATTAACCCCTTACTTAATTATTAACCCCTTTTGATAAATTCACCAGATAACTTATCCTTCATTATTTCTACTAAGCAAATACCCTTTAATTACTTCCCATTAAATAATTCCTTTTAATTTATTACATCCTGTGATTATGGATTACTTCACTAATTTCTTTACTAAGAAATTATACTTATCAATCTCATTAGGTAATTTTACTTAATCAATTACCAAGCGACTATCTTCAATTAATTAATCACAGTTCTCCTCATTTATATACAACTGGGTAATTCACTCCTTAATTACCCTATAAATAAATTTAATTAATCATAAATTGATAAACCTTAATTATCAACTAATCTCCTTCAATACAAAGTAATCAATACTCTAACAATTAATTAACCTTAAGTTGACATATTATACCCATTTACTATTAATTAATAAAACTTTAATTATTAATTAACAAATCTTAATCACAAATAAATCAATTCATAATTATAAATTAATCAATCCTTAATTTATCTTTAATTGCACTTTGATTAATTATAGATTAACCATTACTTATCATTTATCAATTAAATTAAGTAATTATACTTAGATTTCTTAATCAACTCAATTAATCTCAAGGCATTAACCTTATTTTTTTTAATATAAAATTTATTTAAATGATCTAAAATAAAATACCTTAACCTTTAAAATATTTATTTCAAATCTCTAACCAATCCCAAAACCAAAAATAAACATGTTTAAAAGAGTTAAACCAGAGATTACTTTGACTTGATTAAAGCAACTTGTTAAATTTTAAATTTAAAACTGCATTGTGTTAGAACCTGATACACTTCGGGTTTCACCCGTCCTTTGCTAGTTACCCGAGCCTCATACTACTTCATCGAACCCAAAACTCGAGTTTCCCCCATTTGCTTCTTCCCGTGCGAAACTCTTCGAGTTCACCCCGAGCTAACTTCATCCTTCTCTCGCGTGTACACTGCAGCTTCCAGCTCCAAGACCGGTATCCACTGCTTCAAACATAATCCAATGAAAAACTCTGTTCCTCCATCAACAATGCACTGAAACACTGGCACAAAATTCTCGTGCACGTGCACAAGACGTTGGCGATCCTCCGACCACCATCAGCCCTACCTCCTGATCGTTGCCGACCCCTTAAAACTTCCTTACCCATTGAAGAAAACACGCCGATGCTTAAACCCAAAAACGATATTCGATACCACTAGAAAAGACTATCCCTACAAGCAACGCCTCGTACTGCCGCCATCGGTCACCTGCTCCCACGCGCACGACGCCGGAAAACTTTTCCTCGTAGCCCCACTATCCTACCCCCTTCCTCTGACATCGCTCGATGTAGGTTCAAAGTCATGATAACCCTGTAACCAACCCCAACCCATTCACGACTTAAAACCCCAGAATCATCTCGTCGTACCACCATGGCCAAAAGTAACACCTCATACTATTTTTCCGATGATTATCAGCCCCATAACTTTCCTCAGTAACAAGCACGTCCGCCATCTTAACGTCAATCACCGGAAATTGAGTGAAACACAGTTTGCGTTAAATTCAAAAAATTTCCATTTTTACTGAGTTAAAAATTCCCAAATTATTATTAAAATTCTTCGATTTGTAAACGAATTCAATTATACAATCATAATTTGGAAATTTGGCAATCCAAATCCTGTCACTGATTTGTTCTTCCCTGACATATTTGTTTCAATAATATTTACAAAGTATTTCACCTGAATCAAATTTTAAATAAAATATTACACTCATACAGACAACTTGTATTCAGGGATTAAAGACTAAAATTCACTTGAGTGAAAGATTTTGAATTTTAAGATCAGGTGTTCAACCCTGAAATGTTTAAACAGAGACTTGCAAACTTGTTCCAGACTTGTACACAAGTTCTAACACACACACACACATATATATATCAATCACTTCTTAACTTCATGCACAACACTACTTATATCTTACTTTCATGGATCCACCGCAAACCAATTCATATTATTACAGATTTTAAGAGTTTACTCACCTGAAATATTGTAGACACAAAGAACAGTCCTTGCTTCTTTTTTTTTGAAAGCTGGAGTTTGAGTTCCTGTAAATCTTCCTGCTTTGTTGAATTGAATGATGTTTTGTAAAATGAAGATACTTCTTATTTCTTTCTGGTTTTTCTTAGATTATTACTGAACCAGCTGGAATACAAGTTGCATTCATATATATAACAGTTTTGCAAAGGAGGCATGTTGTACAAGATTATTGTTGATCTTTGACCAAGCAGTTTTTTTTATAGAAGTGAAATGATTTTGTATATTTCAGCTGAAAGGATTTCTTGCAATTCGAATTGACTACATGTTGTGCTAATTAAATGCACATGTCTACATATATGTTTACACATAATTATTATTTGCTGATATTAGTATTTGTGTACAAAGATATTTTGAATAAAATACGAATAATTTGTCTCTTTGCATTGGTTATACAGCACATATGTATTTTACATAGCAACACTTGTGTTATTACTTGCATAGCTTCTTAACTTTATTTCTATTTGTAATTTTAACTTTCAACTCTTTAATTTATAACACATGTTATGTATTTATATATTTTATATTTCTATTTATATCTTATATTTTATACTTATGTTTTTTTTATATATATTTTTATTTAATATTGATAGGATTGTTTTATTTTAAACATTATTACTTAGATTACATTTATATATGCATCAAATGATAACAAGGTAAAGCATTTAATTCACTTATGTAAGATAGATTTTATTTTAATATTTTAAGAGATTTATTTTTAAATTTTCAAAGTCAAATTCCCTTTTTAAAATACAAATCCATATAAACAAATGGCAATTATTTTCTAAAGATCTATTCATTTTAAAATGATAAGTTTACATTTTATTTAGTTAGATTAAATATTTATTAAAATAATGTGGCCAAAATTCCGGACCGTCACATTTTGATTGTCTTAGAGCTTGTGAGAATGAAGTATCATATTATAATCAGAATGTTGCTCCTTGTAGTGGTTTGTCTGGCCATTATTTGGTGAATAACAGTTCTAAGGTTGATGAAGTTATTGTTGCTGTTAGAAATGAATTAGTTAGTGGAGAAATTTTGAAGAAGAAAGCATTATACAATGTCCCACATCGGAGAATATTTGCACCAATTCCTCTATATATACTACAATCCAATATAGTATATCATACAAAAGGAGAATGAGGACAAAGTGTGGAAGGGATAAGGCAATGTGGCATGTAGACCTTCATATTAATATTAAATATGCCAAAGATAGGGCCTTTGGCCTTGGGGCTCTTGGGATCTCATGATTAAATGGGCCACCGACTGCCGCTTGGGCCTGCATGCGCCAAAACGGCTTTTTTTTGACTGGATGTGTCTGTTCATTTGAATGGTAACCAGATGCGGCCATTTCCTTTCAGACGCACGCACACAACGGTCACTGCTGTTGGTTTAAGGGTCGCAACCTTTCCAACAGTCATGACCGCTCCGAATAGGCACTCCTCCAGTCTATAAATAGGCGGCTAGAATCTGAGAATTATTCATTTAGTTTACTCTCGAATTCTGTTCCTTCTTCCTACAATATCTCTATTCTAGTGCTATAATCTCTTCAGTTCGTCCACGCTCCGTCTGCAACAACCACGTTGCGGTGTTGGTCCGTTTCATCCTGGGAAACAAATTGCTAACACCCGTAAAACTACGTACACAGTTAATATTGTTTCAAGAAAACAGTTTCTACTGGACTTGGACACTTTAATCAGTAATACCTTTCATACAGATCTAGTCACGCATTTTGGTGTTACAATTTATCAAAATTAACTGACAAATTAGTGGTAATTTTTGCCGTTACTACTTCTGCATTATTCTGTAACTGTTATTGAGGTTACAGTTGGTTTCGTAACACTTTTCAATAGTTGTGAATAACATTCTTGAAATAATATTTGTTGTTGGAGACGACGATGTCTCAAAATAGCAACAAAATAACGCTGCACCAACACAGACGGTGACAAACACTCAGCCAGCGCCTCTGCTTCCAACAATAGCACTGTCTCATGGAGAAAGGCCAAAAAAGTTCAACGGGACGGACTTCAAGCATTGGCAACAGAAGATGTTGTTTTATCTAACAATATAAGGCCTCGCCAAGTTTCTAACCGAAGATGCTCCTGAAGTTGGCGAACTCGAACCCGATGCAATCAAAGTGGAGGCCGCAAATTTCTGGAAAAATTCGGACTTTATGTGTAAAAACTATATTCTGAATGGTCTGGACAATAACCTCTACAATTTCTATTGTACGGTTGCAACAACCAAAGAACTCTGGACGACCTTGGATAGAAAGTACAAAACTGAAGATGCAGACATAAAGAAATTCATCGTTGGCAAATTTCTCGACTTTAAAATGGTAGATTCAAAGACTATGATCGACCAAACTCAAGAACTACAACTTATCATCCGTCAACTTCAAGATGAAGGGATGATACTTAGCGAATCTTTCCAGGTTGCCGCAACCATTGGGAAACTTCCTCCATCGTGGAAGGACTTCAAAAATTACCTTAAGCATAAACATAAGCAAATGACAATGGAAGAACTCACATTTCGTCTGTGAATTGAGAAAGATAATAGAAATTCTGAGAAAAAGATCACTCAGAATATGGCTGCCAAAGCAAATGTTGTTGAGTCAGATAAACCTAATAAGAGAAAACGTGAGAATGCGCCTCAGAAGTCGAAGAAGAAAGTTCAGGGTTCTTGCCATAACTGTGGAAAGAAGGGGCATAAAGCAGCCGAATGTTGTGCTCCCAGAACGAAGAAATCAGAAGAAAATACGGCTAAAGTTACAGATGGCATTTCTGATATGGATTTATGTGCAGTAATATCATAATGCAACCTTGTTGGTAATTCAAAGGAATGATTTGTAGACACATGTGACATTCGACACATATCTGCTAATAAGTGGATCTTTACAACTTATAAAACTGCAACTGATGATTAACAACTTTTCATGGGAAATTCATCTGCATCAAAGGTCGAAGGCAAGGGAAAAGTTGTGCTAAAACTAACTTCTAGAAAAGAGCTTACTTTGAGTGTTGTTCTTCACGTTTCAGAAATCCGCAAGAATTTGATATCAAGGTCCTTGCTTAGCAAGCATAGTTTCAAATTAACCTTTGTATCCGATAAGTTTGTATTATCAAAGAATGGAGTGTGTGCAGGAAGAGGATATGCATGTGATGGTTTATTTAAGGCAAACGTAACAACTATTGTACCAAACATTGATATGAATAAAAGTGAATCTTTTGCTTATATTGTTGACTCTCCTAACATATGGCGTTCTAGATTAGGGCATGTGAATTTTGATACACTGCGAAAAATGATTAATCTAGAATGTATACCAAAATGTAACATAGACTCCAACTATAAATGTAAAATTTGTGCAGAAGAAAAATTGACAAGAACCTCGTTTCATCATGTTGAACGAGAAGCTGAACCTCTAGACCTTATACACACTGATGTATGTGATTTGAAAATGTGTCAAACTAGAGGAGGAAAAAGATATTTCATTACGTTTATTGATGATTGTACTAGGTATTGCTATGTTTATCTCCTTAGAAGCAAGGATGAAGCATTCAATATGTTTAAACCGTATAAAGCAGAATTTGAGAATCAACTCAACAGGAAAATTATAGGTTTAAGAAGCGATAGAGGAGGAGAATATGAATTTCCTTTTGAGGAATTCTGTGCTGAGCACGACATTATACACCAAACTACAGCACCATATTCACCTCAATCCAACGGTATAGCCGAACGGAAAAATAGAACTCTTAAAGAAATGATGAATACTTTATTAATCAGTTCTGGCTTGTTGGATAACTTTTGGGGAAAAGTTATTCTTTCGGCAAACCATATTTTAAATAAAATACCATGAAAGAAAACATCCAAGTGTCCTCACGAACTTTGGAAAAATAGACCGACATCCTACAAATACTTAAAAGTGTGGGGGTGTCTTGCTAAAATAGAGATACCTAAACCAAAGAAGGTCAAGATAGGACCAAAAACAATTGATTGTGTATTCATTGGATATGCACAAAGCAGTGCTGCTTATCGATCTTTAGTACAAAAATCTGAAATTGATGATGAAAATACTTTCATTGAGTCAAGAAATGCAAGATTTTTCGAACATATATTAACTTTAAGGCAGGGCACTGACAGTGATACTCATAAGAGACCAAGGGAAAATGAAATCTCTAATTCTCTTGAGGATATTGAAGATAACCTTCAGCAAGTTAGTGCTGATTAACAAGTAAAGAAACCAAGAAGAAGTAAATGGTCTAGAAACTCCACAAACCTTTGGACTAGACTTCTATACCTTTATGTTAGAAGATGATCCATTGACATACAAACAAGCTATGTCCTTCAGCGGTGCCCCTTACTGGAAAGAGGCTATTAACAATGAGATAGGATCCATTATGGCTAAGCATACCTGGGAGTTAGTTAATTTACCTCAAGGATGCAAGACCTTAGGCAATAAATGGATATTTAAAAAGAAATTGAAACCTAATGGTTCAATAGACAAGTATAAAGCTCGTCTTGTAGTCCAAGGATTCAGACAAAAGGAAGAACTAGACTATTTTGATACATATTTACTAGTGACGAGGATAACATCAATTAGGATGCTTATTGCAATCGCATCCATACTTGATTTAGAAATACATCAAATGGATTTTTGAATGGTAAATTAGAGGAAGAAATATATATGAAGCAACTTGAAGGGTTTTTGAGCTATGGAAAGGAAAATAAAGTATGCATGTTAGTAAAGTCGCTTTATGGCCTTAAACAAGATCCAAAACAATGGCATGAGAAATTTGATGAAACTATGTTATCAAATGGATTCACAATAAATGAATCGGATAAATGTGTCTACGTGAAACACACACATTTAGGATATGTCATTGTTTGTCTTTATGTTGATGACCTTTTGATCCTAGGAAATAACAAGGCCATAATAACATCTACAAAGAATATGTTATCCTCTAAATTCGATATGAAAGACCTAGGACTGGCTGATGTGATATTGAGTGTCAAAATTTTTAGAACACCATAGGGATATGCATTATCCCAATCACATTACATCGGTAAGGTACTTGAAAAATTCAAGCAATATAATATAAATATTGCAAAATCACCCGTAGATACGAACCAAAATTGGGTAAAGAACACTGGTGATGGTACCTACCAGCTTGAGTACTCTCATATACTAGGAAGTATCATGTATGTTATGAACTGCACTAGGCCAGATATCGCAAACGCTGTAAGTAAGCTGAGTAGGTTTACCATCAATCCTGGAAAACATCATTGGAAAGCGTTAATTAGAGTTCTAGGATACCTAAAGTATACACAGAACCATGGTCTACACTATACAAACTATCCTTCAATCGTGGAAGGATATAGTGATGCCAATTGGATAACTGGATCATAAGATACAAAGTCTACAAGTGGATATGTGTTCATATTAGGAAATGGAGAAATATCATGGAAATCATCCAAACAGACTTGTATAGCTAGATCTACGATGGAATCAGAGTTTATTACACTAGATAAGACCGCAGAAGAAGCTGACAGGCTTCGAAGTTTCTTGGAAGAAATTCCAAAATAGAGAAAACTTGTGCCTCCAATATGTATACATTATGATAGTCAATCAACAATTGAAAAAGCTAATAAGACATCGTAGACATAAAACAATAAGACAACTTCTCTCTAATGGAGTTATCACTATAGACTACATAAGGTCAAAAGATAACATAGCGGATCCACTAACTAAAGGCTTTCCAAGAGAGAAAGTTCAAATCTTATCGATGGGAATGGGGTTAAGGCCCATAGAATAAAAGTTCTTTTTTAATGGAAACCCCGCCTAGTTGACTGGATATCCCAAGATCTAGGTTCAAAGGGACAACTAAGTTTAAGAGAAACTTGACGGCACTATTACACATAAACCATTCCTATGATAAGTCAGTGCTTTATTTGTTGGAAAATAGGATAAGTATTGATATTTTTAATGATGTATGTGCTTAAGGAATTGTGAATACCCTTTACAGAATCACCTATGTAAGTACGAAGGCGCCGCTTCAAAGAGAATTATGAGGCCAAATTCTCTAAGCACTTATAAGATCATGTAGTGTTCAAGGCAAAAACGAACACATACAGAGAATGAAGGATTATAAGATACATTTGTCATGTGTTATCTATTGTAGGATTACACAATAGGCTTACAGTTCAAGGACATTCTATGTCTACTGATTCGCCTGTAATTCAAATAGGTAAACACTAGGAAAATTCAAGGCCCATGTGCTACTTTAACCGATACGATAAATGGTTCGTGAAACTAAGAACAACTGCTCATTCATGTGGGGGATTGTTAGAAATGAATGAGTTAGTGGAGAAATTTGGAACAAGAAAGCATTATATAAAGTCCCACATTGGGGAATATTTGCACCAATTCCTCTATATACTACAATCCAACATAGTATATCAAACAAAAGGAGAATGAGGACAAAGTGTGGAAGGGATAAGGCAACGTGGCATGTAGGCCTTCATATTAATATTAAATATGTCAAAGATAGGGCCTTGGGCCTTGGGGCTCTTGGGATCTCATGATTAAATGGGCCACCGACTGTCGCTTGGGCCTGCATACGCCAAAAGAGCTATTTTTCGATCATATGTGTCTGTCCATTTAAACGGTAAACAGATGCGGCCATTACCTTCCAGACGCACACATACAATGGTCAATGCTGTTGATGTAAGGGTCGCAACCTTTCCAACAGTCACGACTGCTCCGAATAGGCATCTCCATCAGTCTATAAATAGGCGGCCAGAATTTGAGAATTATTCATTCAGTTTACTCTCAAATTATGTTCCTTCTTCCTACAATATCTCTGTTCTAGTGCTATAATCTCTTGGTTCATCCGCGCTCTATCTGCAACCACCACGCTGCGGGGCTGGTCCGTTTCATCCTGGGAAACAAATTGCTAACACCCATAAAACTAAGTACGGTGGCAATATTGTTTCAAGGAAACAGTTTCTACTGCACTCGAACACTTTAATCGGTAATACCTTTCATACAGATCTAGTCACGCATTTTGGTGTTACAATTTATCAAAATTAATTGACAAATTAGTGACAATTTTTGTCGTTACTACTTCTGCATTATTCTTTAACTGTTATTGAAGTTACAGTTAGTTTCGTAACACTTTCCGGTAGTTGCGAATAATAGTTGCTAATTCCCCGAAAGATTCAGATAAGAATTTTAAGTATTCTAATGATGCCTTTGTTTTAACTTCTTCTTCTTCTATATCCTTGTATATCAATCCTTGCTTAATTAATATGATTGATGAGGATCTTCCTTCTTCTCCCATCAGTTGCCATGATAATTTAAGTAACTGGGATATTGATAAGGAGTTTTCTAGTGTTGCTTTATCTGACAGTCTGGTTGTAAGAGCAATCGGATTAAGTAATCCTGATGTTTTAATGTTTAAACTTAAAGCAAATGATCTTGATATAGGATTTAAGGTTGTTTGGATGATCCTTTTAACTCTATTAGATTTAAGTTGAATGCACAGATTACTAGATTTAATTTTAGATATGTGAATGTTTCAAAAGAAATTTCTATTGAATCTATATCTGATACTTGGAAAGTTGTTGAAATGGTGGATAATTGTGTGAATTCCTAGTATGAGGCAGAGAAGTTACATATAAGTGTGTGCAAGTATTCTGATTCTGGTGTGTTGCCTAATGATGCTTCTTTGTTTAGAGGTAATATATCAAGTTCAGAAAGGGGTGATAATTAATTGTTTGATGAAGGAACAAGTTTAACTGAGTTGTTTATTGAGGATTCTCAATGTGAACATAAATATCAGTGTGCACAATATCCTTCTCTAGGTGTAGCAAAAGGAGATTTAATGTCTGCACTTGTCATTTCCCATGGTAATGATCTGGTCGAGGATTGCTTTGTGGGTTCTGTTGACGAGGTAAGGCATTCAGTGGTGATGGATTCTTTTAATAAGTATGTTATTGATGATATGCAACATGATACGTATGGATCTACGGGTAGTGTTGTTGATGGTTATGTGAGCAGAGATTTGAAGTATGCTATGTTGTGGCGTCCTTTTTTCTTCACAAACGTTCATCTAGTGATATCGACAACAAATCCGCATCTTTTTCTACATCATCTAGGAGAGGTAGGCATAGGAAATCAGTGGCTATAAGTGGATCTATTTGATGTAGTGCCAGGATCTATAGCAGTCAGTCTCAGTCTATGGATGAATTACCTGATTCGAGTGCCATGAGTGGTGCTACGAATTCAGGCTCAGGTATGATTTTCCATTTGGGCAGTACTTATTCTTCATATGCTTTAAGTAGTTTGTCTTCTCCTGAGTTTTTTCAGTTAGCTGGAGATGCCGCTTTTATTTTTTCTAATGTTGAGATAGATTTAGCATATATTAGAAGCAGGGAATTTGATAGGGCTAGATCTGTTGGTACATGAGGATTATCAGTTGGAATATCAAAGGGGACTTAAATAAGTGCGACAAAATAAGAGTTTTTTTTAAGACTATTCTTATTAAAATCGCACTATTACAGGAAACCAAAATCGAATGTCTTGATATTCGTTTTTATAGAAAATTAAGTGGTATCATTTTAGGAAATGGGCTTATTTACCATCTGTAGGCGCTTCTGGGGGTTTACTTATTGGGTGGATGGATAATTCATTTAAATTGCTCCAATGTATTTCTAAGTAACACTCATTGCATATTATTCTCATTAACCTTAGTATATAGTTCTGTTCTAAATATTCCTAATGTTTATGGACCAAACTCAAAAAATGGTCGTCGGATTCTTTGGAATGAATGTCTAGAATTTAGATCTTTTTCTCCTGGTTCTTGGATTATGGGAGGTGATTTCAATGTTACGCCTTTCCTGGGTGAGCGTTCACCACGGGAAGGTGATTTCCCTGCTATGGAGGAATGCGACCAATTTATTATTAATTCTAATTTGACTGAAATTCCTCTTTCTAATAGAGCTTTTACTCGGTGTAATACTAGGGAGTCACCGTCTATGGCTCTTCTTAATAAGCTTTTCGTTAGTAATGAAATTGAGGATAAATTTCCTATCTGTAGAGTTTCTGTTTTGCCTTACACTTATTTTGATCATTGTCCTATGGTTCTTACGTGTGATCATCATAAAGTTATTAACGGATCTTTTAAATTCAAAAAATATATTGTTATTAGAATCTAATTTTTCGAATTAATCAAAATTGATGGATTTCTATGAACTTTTATAATATTAGAAATATGGATAATTCTGCAAAAAATTTTTTTTAAAGCTTAGGGGTCTTAGAAACTTTATCAAAAATTGGAGTAAGAATGATTTTGGTTGTATTAAAATTAAAAAAGAAAACATTTTTTCAGAATTGCTTAAGATTAACAAGATAGAAGAAACTAGACAACTAAATTTAGGTGAGCGTAATTTCCTTGCTAATCTAAAAGAAATGCTTAACTCTATTTTACAAAAAAGAGGAGGTTATGTGGAAACAGAGATCTCGAATTTAATGGATTAATGAAGGTGATAATAATACCAAATTTGTTCATAATATGGCAAATGGTAGAAAACATAGTAATACAATTAATTCTATTTTTGTGAATACCAAAGAATTGGTCGATCGAAGAGATCTTAATAAGGCTTTTACTGACTATTATAGAGATATTTTCTATAATAAAAATAAGCATGGAATTAATGCTAGATGGAATGATCTTTATCCTTCTAATTCTAGAGTTGACCTTTCTGAGTTAGATAATCATTTTTCTGAAGAGGAAATTTTTAAAGCTATTAATGACATGCCTAATGATAAGTCCTCGGGTCCGGATGAGTTCCCTATTTTTGTTTTACAAAATATTTTGGGATGTTTTAAAATTCAATTTAATTAGCATGTTTAACGAATTCCATAATGGAAAACTGCAATTAGGAAGATTTAATTTTGCAAATGTTATTTTATTGCACAAAAAATAGGTGCTAATAATTTAAAAGATTTTAGATCCATTTCCTTAATTAATTGTTTCGTTAAAATTATTTTAAATTTTTTAGCTAATAGACTTAGTATAAGAATGAACGATCTAATTGACTGTTCACAAACTGCTTTCATTAAGGGGAGAAATATCACTGATGGTGTGGTTATTGTTCAGGAATACCTTAACCACCATTGTAAGAATAATATTACTTGTGTGTTTTCAAAATTAGACTTTACGAACGCTTTTGATTGGGTAGATTGGGATTTTCTAGTTGATATGTTTCATGCTAGAGGTTTCAGTCATGGATGGATTAGATGGATCATGAATTTACTTAGAATTGATAAATCTAGTATTATGGTTAATGGTATTTTAGGTAGTAAATTCAATCTAAGCAAGGTTTAAGGCAAGTTGATCCTTTATTGTCTCTTTTATTTAACTTAGCTGCAGATGTTTTCGCTAAGATAATTGAAAAAAGGTTGATACTGAATCATTGCGGAATGTTGGTAATGAAATCTCGCGAAATGGTATATCTGTCCTTCAATTTGCGGATGATGCCGTACTATTTTCCTCTCATTTGCCAATACATGTTATTACTCTTAAATTTATTATATATCGTTTTGAACTTTTATCAGGTTTAAAAATAAATTTCGATAAAAAGTCGGTTTTATTCATAAATGATTTTGAAAAGGTTGAAAATTTAGTTGCTAATACGCTTAATTATAAAACTATGAATTTTCCATTTGATTATATTGGTTTTTTTATTACACCAACTAAACTTAAACATGATGATGGGTTTTGTAACAACCCGCACATTTTACGATTCAATATTTAAATATTTTATAGTCGTATTTTAGTCCGAAAAGTT
Source organism: Allium cepa (assembly GCA_030765085.1). Classification (NCBI taxonomy): domain Eukaryota; kingdom Viridiplantae; phylum Streptophyta; class Magnoliopsida; order Asparagales; family Amaryllidaceae; genus Allium; species Allium cepa. The sequence goes on along the minus strand of CM060935.1, from coordinate 838,335,796 downwards.
ACCTTATGCATGCGGACGAATTAGGACTCGGAACCACTTCCATTGAGTTCAAAACACCGTTTGCAATCTTTTCGAGTGTAAACTTTGATATGTTTGGAGTTGGTGGAATTTCGTTACCTTTTCACTTTGGGTTTGGGTTTGGTTTAGCCCATTTGCCTAAACTATTTACTCTTGCTCAACCCCCTTCCCTTCATAACTTTGCTTTCTTTTCCTAATACTCAAGCTTCATCAAAAATGGAGGAAGGAATGGGAAATTAAAACTCTAAGCCCTAGTTTATTTGCAAATTCAAACATCCAACTCCAAATTCAAAAAGAAGCCATTGATTCAAGCTTCTTGTGTAGAGATTCAAGTGTGGTTGATTCCTCCTTTGCTTTTAGGCTTCCCCTTCATTGATTTTGTGTAAAGGTGAGATTTTTATCTCACATCTTTGTCTATAACTATCTTTGGTTGTTGGGTATGAATTCCTAACACTTATTCATGTGCATTTGCTTTTGGTTTGGATTGAATTGGTGAAAATCCCAATTTTTTAGTGTTTGGGGTTCAAATCTTTTAAAAAAATTCAATCTTTGATGTTTAAACATGATTTTGGTGATGCATCAAGGATCCAATACGACCGGGTAGCCTATAGTCATAATCCCCTAGCGTCCGTGCTCGATCGGTTGCAAATTGAGTGAGTTTTGCACTCCAAAACCCTTAGGTCGTTCGGCCTGCACAATTTGATGTGCTCAGCCTACAGCTAGGTCGCTCGGCCATAGGTCGTAACCCTTAGGTCGCTAGGTCGGCCTGCCTTTTTACCCCTTTAGGTCGCTAGGTCGCTCGGCGTATCCTTACCACCATAGGTCGCTGGTCCTAGGTCGGCCTGCCTTTGATCGTGTTATGCCGCTTCCCTCATTTAGGTTGCTCGGCTAGGTCATCCTGCTTAGGTCACGCCAACTTAGGTCGCTCGGCCTTGTATCTCTCTTAGGTCGCATTTCTTGGTCGCGCCGTGCTAGGTCGCCCCTTATATAACTCTTACCACCTAGGCCGCATACTCGCTCCTTAGGCCGCTACCTCCTTAGGTCGTATACTCCTTAGGTCGCATGCCCCTAAGGCCGTGCAACCTTGGCCGCATCCATTAGGTCGTTCCACCCTTTATCTCGACCATGTTAGGTCGTTTGCACTATTGAGTCGCACCATCCCTTAGGTCGCTCGCCCCTGCACTTAGGGCACTACCTCTTAGGTCACTCATCTACTAGGTCGTGCCGTGTCGTGTGACAAGGGTATCTCCGCTTTGATGAATTTGGAATCGAATTCTTTGGATTTTATTCACGTCTTCAAATGTGAAATTTTGTGATTTATGGTTTCTACAATCATTTTTGTGATTTGTCACTTTACTTCACTTGTACGAGAAATCTAATTAAACGACTTAGTAAATAAAATGGTATGAAACGCTTGCATTTACTTCGTCGGTTAATTCTTGGACTTGTTCGATTAAATCTCTTGTGACAATTTTCGAGTGAAGACCTACAATTTGTTCGTAAATATTTAGGTTAAGCTAGTGGTTATGGGACATGAGGCTAAGCTTATATATTTACTAGCTTATTGTAATTGACACTTATTGATGATTGTTGATCATCATTTTTGTGATTTAGACTAGCGAATGTGCGATGTCTCTTTGTCTACGAGGGAGACTAGGCTCCGTTTCTGTGGAGCTTCGGCTCAAATTGGTAGGGTAGCGACCAATGGTCTTCATGCCGTTTTGGGGAGCTTCGGCTCAAAATTAATGGTTAGCAACCATGAAATAGCGTTCCATTTTGTGATACACATGTTGGTGAGTTTTCATGCTCCCGTTTTGTGATAGGCCTCCCCTTTTTTGTGATTTCTGGATTTCCATTGTTGATTTCTAGAATTTTGTGTTTCACCAATTTTCGTGATTTACATTGATAAGTTTTATCAATATTTGCGCATTGGTGAATTTGTGTGTCATTAACTTTTGTGATTGACATTGATATTATTGTCAATATTTATAGTTTGGTGATTTGGTAAGTAAGAAGTATGACATTCCTTTTGATCTTTGAGAAGATTCTCGTGATAATGATTAATCCCTAGTTGATTTTTCAATTGCATACTTATCACAGTATGGATTTATGATTATTATATATTTACATCATATCTTTTATTTTATATCATTTTATCTGATATTTATAGCTAGACTGATCCGTTTATTATTTTTCTTATTAAATAATACTCGGGTTAGACCGAGATGTTACAGGTGCTTCTGCTTGACTTCACATCTGGGATTATCACCCTGACTTTTGGCTAACTACTTAGATTAGTAGTTTTTGTTGTATACATTTGAGATATAGACTCATAGATGTATCCTTATTCTTCTGTCTAGCACTTGTAGCTATTCTTTTGTGACATTATGGATCTTGTTTGACCACTACTCTGATGTACACTTTCGTGTGTTATATATTCATATCTATTTCCGCCTTTGTGATATGGATGTCTGTGACTGACTTGTGTTATGTTTATTTCTATATTTGTTTCGAAGAATACATATTGCCACCGGGTAGTAGTTTTGAGTTTGTATCGGTATGTCGAATTTCCTCCTTAAACCTAACGCACGTTGTACTATCTGACATACTGTTGCTCGCACAAAGCAATTACGCGGATGGTCGCTCCTCAACAGCCTTATTCTCTGCGCTAGTTGACGGCATTATCCCGTAGTGTCCTTGGCTAGCGTGGGTATAGAGTTGGGGAGTCACATCTTGGTATCAAATCCAATCTTCAGAATAATGTAGAATAATGTAGAATAATCTAGCAAGGATCATCGTCCTAAGTCCATCTTCGGAGTTGTGCTTTTGGATTTAATTCGAGTCTTCGTATCGATTCATCCTATTTTCTTTATGATTCCTTGTTTATCTATCAAGATTGCTTGATATTCATTTGGTGAATAACCTTATCCTTCTTCTTTCTTTCTTTCTAAAGGAAGAGAAATGGTCAGACCTGGCCGTCCCAGCGTCGGTCAATCTCGTGTTACTCCCCAAGATGGAGTATTTATATCTGCCCATCAGCTTCTTGATCTTGTAAGGAATGCTCAAGCAGCCGGATCTAATCCGGAGTCTACTCACCCTAGGTCTGGATTTGCACATTTGTGCATTGATTACACCAATTTGGGTGGAAAGCCATTCAAAGATTCTGAAACCATTATTGAAGTCCAGGCTTGGGTGAGATCGTGCGATCGAATCTTTTCTCGCATGAATCTTATTGATCTTCACCATGTTCAGGTGGCCTCTAGTATGCTCCAAGAAAGAGCATTAGATTCGTATGAGCTTCTGATTTCTAAAATAAATGAAGCGGATCTTACTAGGGAGAAATTCCGGGAATGCTTCGAATTAAAATTTGTGCCAGAAGCGGAGAAGGTGACTTTGACTCGCCGATTCATTGACCTTGTTCAAGGTGAATCCTCCATGGCAGAATATGTCGCATCTTTCGAGTCACTTTCTAAATACGGGGTCGAATATATAAACACCCCATTGAAGACAAACCAACGATTTGTCTATGGCTTGAATAAAAATCTCAAGAAGCCATTACTTCTAAAGTTAGAAGTTTCTTTTGATCAACTCGTTGATATCGCTCTTCGACTTGAAGAGGCAGATAAAGAAAGTGATGTTGAAGTTATGAGTGCCAAACCAAACTTCAACAACAAGAAAAGGCTTAATAAGTTTAAAGGTCCTTAACCCAACAATAAGAAAGGGAAGCAAGCCTCTCCGGCAACTAAGACTTCTATCCCAAGTGGTGGGCAATGCTACAACAGTGGTTCTAAGGACCATTATGCGAACAAGTGTTCAAAGCCCCGTACTTGTCGATATTGCAAAAGCCCGGATCATTATTTATCTTCGTGTCCCAAACTTCAAAATAGGAAGGAGGGAAAGCTTAATGTTGCTCAAGCCCCTGGCAACACATCTCGTGGTAAAGGTATTTCTTATTCTATCCTTGATGGCATTATTTTATTTCGTGATCATCCTATTCGAGTTCTTTTTGATACGGCTGCGTCCCATTCTTTTATATCAAAAGAACTTGTTGATACTTTTTCTTTGGATGTTTTGTGTTTAATGACTTCTTTGAGAATTGCGAATCCGGTTGGTGGATCCGCAACAATTAGTTTATTGTGTAAAGATGTCGAGATTATTTTATGTGATTTTTCTTTCCAAGTCGATTTGCATGTTATGCGCTACTTAGGCTTTGGAATGATTTTGAGGATGGATTGGCTTAACTGATATAAAGCCCAAATCCTATGTCCTGAGCGGACTATTTATCTTCGACATCCTCAATCTGTCAAGCAGATTTCTATTGACCTTAAAGATTCGGATTCCAGCTTAGTTGCATCTTTATATTCTTTAAATCCTCAAGATGACGATAATGATGATGAGGAAGATATTATTTCTCTTATTCATGTTGTTCGTGAATTTTACGACATATTTGAGCCTGTTTTAGGATTACCACCTAAGCGAGCAATTGAGTTTAGAATTAATCTCATCCCTGGAGTTCAACCTATTACTCGTCCTCCTTATTGTATGTCCAATAAAGAAAATGAGGAGATGCGTAAACAATTATCCGAATTGGAGATGAAGCAATTTATTCGCTCTAGTTCCTCGTCTTGGGGAGCTTCGGCTATTTTTGTGAAGAAATCTGATGGGACACTTAGGTTTTGCGTTGACTATCGCAATATTAATGATCTTACTATCAAGAATAAGTATCCTTTACGTTGGATTGATGATCTATTCGATCAACTTAGTGGTGCTAGGGTCTTTTCACAATTAGACTTAGCTACCGGTTTTCATCGGCTTCGTATTGCAGAGGATAACATTCCTTTGACATCTTTCCGTACTCGTTATGGATCGTATGAATGCCTTGTTATGCCACTTGATTTAACGAATGCTCCGGCTTATTTCATTGACCTTATGAATAGAGTTTTCAAAGACTTCCTCGATCGGTTTGTTCTCATCTTTATTGATGATATTCTTGTGTATACTAAAACCGAGGAGGAGCATAAAAAGCATCTTCGGATCGTGTTGGAAACTCTTAAGAGCAATCAATTGAAAGCAAAAATTTCTAAATGTCACTTTTGGCAATCTTGTGTGAAATTTCTCGGTCATATTGTTTCCGAATCCGGAATTTCTGTGGATCCTTTAAAGATTGAAGCAATTCAAAACTGGAAGAGACCGAAGAGTGTAACTGAAATTCGTAGTTTCCTTGGATTGGCAGGTTATTACCGCCGTTTCATAAAGGACTTTTCTAAAATTTCTATGCCTCTTACTAGTTTGATAAAAAAGGGAGTTAAATACATTTGGTCAGACAAATGTAAAACTTCATTTCAGAAATTAAAAGAACTCAATTCCAATGCTCCTATTCTTGTGATTCCCGTGGGAAACCAAGATTTTATTGTTTATACCAATGCTAGTCGCGTTTGTATGAATATGCGCTTATATGTTTTTGTTTGATGATAATAAACATATATATTCATTTAAATGTATTTGGTAATGTACTATTTTGTTTTTCACAGATTAAATAAATATTTGTTGAATAAAATAAATTACACAGAATTTGAATTCAAACAGAACAAGTTACACAGAATTTGAATTCAAACAGAAATTTTATTCAAACAAATATTTATTACAATCTTGAATAGTACAAATTCATGCTTTCACTATACATATACATTTTTGATTACATCACAATTACATCATAATTGTTTTTACATTAATAACCTCACTACATATCACTCACACTCGTATTTTGTCTTCAACTGCATTCCAGTTTGAATCCAGCGTCTGAGCAATCTGCAAAAATATTCACTAACGCAGTAAAATTGAAAAAGAAATATTTTTGCAATACAAAATGAAATATGATTTTTGAAAATATGATTTGCCTCAGTTATTTGGGTTGTTCGTCATCATTCACACTTGAATTCATCAATACGAATAGTGTGACATGCACAGTGTATCACTGTACATGCCACAATGCCGTGCACATCGGTATACACTTGATAATGCTACAGGGACAGGTGAGCACAAGGTCAAACCCAAACATAAAGACAGGTTCAACTCAGGTGCAATATAAATAAAATCACGACACGAGCACAAGATCAAATCCGAGTTATGAGACTGGATTCAACACAAGGCAACTTGAAGAATGCAAAGCTTCGAAAAATCAAAACTGCATCAAAGCATCAATAATGCATGAAACAATGAAACAGCCAGTTGCAACAAAGACCAAGCTGCAAACATCCAGAAGTGCCAACAAAGAATCAAGTCTCGACCAAAACCAGTGCATGCAACATGGCGTACAAGCTCAATGAAGATTGCAGCAAAATTCAGCAATCCAAATAACCCAGTGACCATCCAAACCAGTACAAACATGAACATGGTAAGAAACATAAGTAGCTCAGCATTGAAGCACAGTGACAATTTTATGAAGAAGTGACTCAAAACAAGCGGTGCAGACCACAGAAGACAATGCCCAAGTATACAATAAAACAAGGCTCAAACCAAAAGTGCACAAGTAACATGACAGAAGACCAGTGTCAACAATCAAGTGATCAACACAGCAACATGGACTGCAACAATCAAGTAAATACAAAGAACAGTGGAGTAATGGGTGAACAGAACACCATGATATTCAGCTCATTGAACATTGATATACATGAATGAAAACCAGACCAACATAAAGTGTCCAGAACAAACTATACCAATACACTATGCAGTGTACAGTAAATGCACAAGCATGATACAAATACCAGAGATACAAATGCAACACAGTGGCAACGTCAAGTTCAGGCCAGAAGCTCAAGTTCAATGTCAACTGCAATGGAATCACAAAGACTTGTCACCAGCATAAGCAGAAATAAAAAGGAAAGACCACTATGCATTCATGGAATCACATAAACAAGTTCAAACAACCACTTACAACTACAGAAACCAGAGAAATGCACAGTGGAATGAACAAGTGGTGCACATGGTATGGCAATCACAAATGCTTGAAGACTACAAAACACCAAGATAAATCAAAACAAATTCGATCAATATCAATAACCAAGGTCACAGTGAAATTAACATCATCAGAGAAGATGGCCGAAGCAGTGACAATCAACTAAAGCCGTAATTCACGTAAAACCGAAGTCAGAGTGGACAAAATCAGATGACCAAGTCAAAAGTTCAAAATTCGTATCTTCGAAAAAGTCAAAACAAATAAAAGGGAAAGTTTCTGCCGTAACAATAAGTAAGAAAATCGAAAGCAACAAAATCAAAGCCGTGCTCATCAAGGTTGAAGTTATATCAGGAAAATCGTACGCATCAAGCAATATAAAATCAGGAAAGTATCGAATTAATACGAACGATTTCAAGTGTACTCGAACTCATATAAATACCAAACCCAAGTGATCATCATCGGCCTCGAGTTTGAGTTCGAAAATCACAAAAGCACAAACAAGCAAAGAGATTACATACCGCAACAGTGAACTCGATCAAAAGAAGCAGCTGCAAACAATTCGCAATCTCGAAGCCCACCAGAACCAATCATAAGCGAAGCAGTAAGCAAGGGCAACAATCGATCATCAGAAATCGAGGACGAGCAAGAGAAGAAAACCCAAATTTCACAGAAGAGCCGAAGCCCTAATTTGAAAAAGAACGTCGGCCACAATTGTTACAGAAGGAAAAGCAAGAGGATCAGGTTAAAAAATAGTGGGCCGGCCTTTATTATAAAAAGGGGGTTTTAGTTTTATTAAGGTTTAATTTTAAAGGGGTTTTTTATTTTTATTTTGAGCAAAAATTACGGGTTCGAAGTTGTATTTTAATTTTTGCTCCTGGTTTTATTTTTGAAGTTGTTTTTTCTTTTCGAGTTAAAGAATTTGTAAATCACCACCTAGGTTGTAGGTAGTGTTAGATTGTCTAGTTAAGTGAGCAGGGTGTGCGAGTTTGCAAAACTCTATAGGCGGGAGCAGAGTTTGCGAGTAAACGAAACTCTATAGGCGGAGCAGGGTGTGCAAGTCTAGTAGAGTGTTTGTGAGCGGGAGCAAAGGTTTGCGAGTCTAGTAGAGTGTTTGTAAGCGGGATACTATTTAATTCTAATAGAAATCTAGGAATGCAGCAGTAGGCAGGGGTTGCCGAAGCTGGGTAAATTTTGTGTGTGATTTACTTTTCAGCATATTTATTTCTGCAGTTTATTTCTATGTTTAAATCGAGAAAATTTGCTATAACCCTATTCACCCCCCCCTCTAGGGTTATTCTAGATCCTACAAGTGGTATCAGAGCATGGTATTTTTCTTTAACTCTAGAGTCATGAATTCATCAAATAATGCTCTTTCTGAGGGGCAATCTATTGCTAGGCCACCCATGTTTAACGGGAATGATTATGCTTATTGGAAAGTTAGGATGGGTATATATCTTAGTTCTGTTGATTATGATGTTTGGGATGTTATTGAAACTGGCTATAAACCTCCCACTATAACTGTTGGTGATACTGAGAGTCCTAAACTTAAGGATAGGTGGGATGCTAATGATAAGAGATTAAAAACTACAAATGCTAAAGCCATGAATGCTTTGATCTGTGCTCTTGATAAAAATGAATTTAATAGAATTTCTCATTGTACAACAGCACAGGAAATTTGGCACACTTTGGAGGTGACACATGAAGGAACTTCTCAAGTCAAGGAGTCTCGTCTAGCCCTATTCAGCAATGAATACGAGAACTTTGTGATGGACAAAGGCGAGAGCATAAAGGACATGTTTGGACGCTTTTCAACTTTGGTATACAACGCTAGAGTGCTTGGGAAGGTCTTCACTGAGGTAGAGCTTGTGCGGAAGATACTACGAGTCCTAAAGATGAACTTTGAGGCAAAAGTCACGGTAATACAAGAATCGAAAGATCTGAGTAAACTAAGCATGGAGGAGTTGATTGGCAACTTGATGACATATGAGCTTGAGCTAAACGTAAAGGAAGAACGCAACAACTCCGAATCAAAGAAGAAAACGATTGCCTTAAAGAGCAAAGAAGAAAGCGATGAAGATGAAGAAGATCCGATTGAAGAGCTTGCAATGGCTGTCAATAATCTAAGAAAATGATCAAGATTCAAGCCACGCAAGAAGAAAACAAAGGGTAATAGGTCAAAAGATTATGACAATTCCGATAATGAGCTAACGTGCTATAACTGCAACAAGCCTGGCCACTTCAAACAAGATTGCCCACTTCTCAAATACAACAAAGGAAAGAAAAAGAAGAAGAAGGCTTTTGCAGCGACTTGGGATGATGAAGAAGGAGAGGAAGTTTCGGATAGCAGCTCAGAGGAGGCTAACTTGTGTCTCATGGCAAAATCAGAATCAGAAGCAAGCTCCGAGGAATCTAGTGAGGCAGGTGAGTATTCCTATAGAGATCTTGTTTTTATGTGTCTTGATCTCACTAAAGTAGTTGATGCTCTTGAATCTAAAATTGAAAAACTGAAATCTGATAGGAGAGAACTTGCTCGTGAAAATTTTAGGTTAGAAACTGAACTTGAAAATATTCAAAACCTAGAATGTAAAAAATGTAAAATTTTAGATTCAGAATTGACAAGACTTAAGAATAGCTTTGAAAATCTTGAAAAAGAAAACTTGAATCTTAAGGAAACCATCGACACTAGGAAAAAGGATTTTATAAATAGATGCACCTCACTTGTCATTGAAAACACAACACAAAAAACTAAAGTCCAAAACCTTGAGAAATCTCTGAATAACTTTTCAAAAGGCGAAAAATCTTTCAACATGCTATTAGTAAATCAAATTTTTGCTAACAACAGAAAAGGACTAGGTTTTGGAAAAACACAAGTTGAGGATAATGTAAAAGGTAAGAGTGTCTTTGATAGATGTGAAATAATTGGACACCGTGTTGAAAATTGCAGTCATAGGAACAAGAACACAAAATTTATACAAGTTTGGGTTTCTAAGAATTATACATACAAATTTCATGTCTATTGGAACAAGAATGAAATGACAAAACAATTTGGGTTCCAAAGGGTTTGTTTATTCATAATGCTTCTGCCACTAACAATTATGGACCTATAAAAAATAGGTCACAAAAATCTTTCATCGTGTAGGTATGGTGGCAGGCTAAGGAACAACAACGGTGTTCTCTAGATTTTGGCTGTTCTAGAAACACAACGGCCAACAAAGAAAAGTTCCTTAGCCTAGTACAATGGTGACAAGATCACAATGGGAAACCATGAAAAATTATTGTAAAGGTAAAACAGGTAAATTTGTTTTGAACAATATATTAAATGTGATAATCTATACCGTATTCTGAATGAAATCAGCCACTATTGAGATGTTGTAAAGAGATGATGATTTTTTGATTCTGACTTGGTCTCCATAATCAGCCAATTATATTGATGCCAAAAACACCATTTTTTGAATTACTTCATACATATTTGTTTGGATTAAACATTATGTTTTGTTGGATACATTTGGTCATAATTCGGCTAACTCTATACTCTCAGTTTCTGATTGTTTACATGACTTAAATTCAAATTCAAAGAATGTCATTTAAATTGTTGCTAAAATTGAGTTTGAAATTTTTGATGCACACTTCATGGTCTGGTTTATCAATTTTAGTTAGTGATATTTTGGATTGAAAGAGAAACTCAGACGCAGATTACACTGGTAATATAGTTGATAGAAAAATTACTAGTGGAACGTGATTAATCTTTGAATAATTCATTTGCTGCATCATTTTTCAAAGAAAATATCTGCATATTTTTCACTTGAAATAATTTTTCAAATAGCAGAATTTTTTTCTTATATAACCCCTTCGAGAAAATAATTGTTTGACCATATTTTCAGATTAGTCATTTTTATTTGATTTTAAATGACAAATTTTGACTAATCCGACTCCCTACTAATTATCAAGAAGATAAATATTGATTGAAAAGGTGATAAGTGTTGATATTTAACATACATTACTCAAGAGAGTATATTTGAAAATTTTCTTTAGAAATTCAAACAAGAGTTATAAAACTTTTTGTTGGGTAAAGATTTCATTACCATTTCTATATCTATCATTTATTTCTATCGACCATGGTTTATCAAATCTTAAATATAGTTTGTCGATATGTGGTACTATAATCAGGAATCATTTGTTTTCATTTACATTTTTTTTGTAAAAATAAATAAATATCCAAAGTATTCACTCTCATTTAAAAGTCCTCACGGTTATGCATGGGTGAATTACTAGGATTTTTGATTATGTGCTTCCATGCTCATTTAAAAGTCCTTATGGTTATGCATGTATGGAACGCATATCAAAATTAATTGCTTAAATAGACAAGTTGATTCTAATCCCATTTAAAAGTTCTCACGGTTATGCGTGGTTAGAAGATACTTGATTTCATTTTTAAAATTGAATTGGAATACTACTAATCTCATTTAAAAGTCCTAACGGTTATGCATGATTAGTAGATATTCAAATTCCTGATATAAATGTACCACAAGTTGATACAATTGTATGATTTTAAATGAACATCATATCCATCATTTCTAAAAGTGGAATATGCGCCTAACAAGGGTAGTTATGGTTTTTTTTATTCTTATTGAAGTTTAATATTTATATTCAATTTGAGTTTAATGTTGGATTAATATCGATCACTTTATCTCTATTTTTCTCTCACACTATTATTCTTTTGCTTATAACAAAAGGGGGAGAGAAAAGTTAAGATTTTGTCAAATAGAATCAAGCAAAGGTCAAATAATTTTCCATTTGCATCTAGGCTTATTTGAATATTTCTATTTGTATGCATATATGTAGGGGGAGCATCATGAAGAGAGGAAGCATTCAAATAGGGGGAGCAATTAGAATATATCATTGATCAAATACATTTAACATGGTCAAAATCTTAAATATATGTTTGTTATCATCAAAAGGGGGAGATTGTATGAATATGCGCTTATATGTTTTTGTTTGATGATAATAAACATATGTATTCATTTAAATGTATTTGGTAATGTACTATTTTGTTTTTCATAGATTAAATAAATATTTGTTGAATAAAATAAATTACACAAAATTTGAATTCAAACAGAACAAGTTACACAGAATTTAAATTCAAACAGAAATTTTACTCAAACAAATATTTATTACAATCTTGAATAGTACAAATTCATGCTCTCACTATACATATACATTTTTGATTACATCACAATTACATCACAATTGTTTTTACATTAATAACCTCACTACATATCACTCACACTCGTATTTTGTCTTCAACTACATTCCAGTTTGAATCCAGCATCTGAGCAATCTGCAAAAATATTCACTAACGCAGTAAAATTGAAAAAGAAATATTTTTGCAATACAAAATGAAATATGATTTTTTTAAAATATGATTTGCCTCAGTTATTTGGGTTGTTCGTCATCATTCACACTTGAATTCATCACACACGAACAGTGTGACATGCACAGTGTACCACTGTACATGCCACAAGGCCGTGCACATCGGTATACACTTGATAATGCTACAGGGACAGGTGAGCACAAGGTCAAACCCAAACATAAAGACAGGTTCAACTCAGGTGCAATATAAATAAAATCACGACACGAGCACAAGGTCAAATCCGAGTTTTGAGACTGGATTCAACACAAGGCAACTTGAAGAATGCAAAGCTTCGACAAATCAAAACTGCATCAAAGCATCAATAATGCATGAAACAATGAAACAGCCAATTGCAACAAAGACCAAGCCGCAAACATCCAGAAGTGCCAACAAAGAATCAAGTCTCGACCCAAACCAGTGCATGCAACATGGCGTACAAGCTCAATGAAGATTGCAGCAAAATTCATCAATCCAAATAACCCAGTGACCATCCAAACCAGTACAAACATGAACATGGTAAGAAACACAAGTAGCTCATCATTGAAGCACAGTGACAATTTTATGAAGAAGTGACTCAAAACAAGCAGTGCAGACCACAGAAAACAATGCCCAAGTATACAATAAAACAAGGCTCAAACCAAAAGTGCACAAGTAACATGACAGCAGACCAGTGTCAACAATCAAGTGATCAACACAGCAACATGGACTGCAACAATCAAGTAAATACAAAGAACAGTGGAGTAATGGGTCAACAGAACACCATGATATTCAGCTCATTGAACACTGATATACATGAATGAAAACCAGACCAACATAAAGTGTCCAGACCACACTATACCAATACACTATGCAGTGTACAGTAAATGCACAAGCATGATACAAATACCAGAGATACAAATGCAACACAGTGGCAACGTCAAGTTCAGGCCAGAAGCTCAAGTTCAATGTCAACAGTAATGGAATCACAAAGACTTGTCACCAGCATAAGCAGAAATAAAAAGGGAAGAACACTATGCATTCATGGAATCACATAAACAAGTTCAAACAACCACTTACAACTATAGAAACCAGAGAAATGCACAGTGGAATGAACAAGTGGTGCACATGGTATGGCAATCAAAAATGCTTGAAGACTACAGAACACCAAGATGAATCAAAACAAATTCGATCAATATCAATAACCAAGGTCACAGTGAAATTAACATCATCAGAGAAGATGGCCGAAGCAGTGACAATCAACTAAAGCCATAATTCACAGTAAAACCGAAGTCAGAGTGGACAAAATCAGATGACCAAGTCAAAAGTTCAAATTCGTATCTTTGAAAAAGTCAAAACAAATAAAAGGGAAAGTTTCTGCCGTAACAATCAAGTAAGAAAATCGAACGCAACAAAATCAAAGTCATGCGCATCAAGGTTGAAGTTATATCAGGAAAATCGTACGCATCAAGCAATAGAAAATCAGGAAAGTATCAAATTAATACGAACGATTTCAAGTGTACTCGAACTCATATAAATACCAAACCCAAGTGATCATCATCGGCATCGAGTTTGAGTTCGAAAATCACAAAAGCACAAACAAGCAAAGAGATTACATACCGCAACAGTGAACTCGATCAAAATAAGCAGCTGCAAACAATTCGCAATCTCGAAGCCCACCAGAACCAATCATAAGAGAAGCAGTAAGCAAGGGCAACAATCGATCATCAGAAATCGAGGACGAGCAAGAGCAGAAAACCCAAATTTCACAGAAGAGCCGAAGGCCTAATTTGAAAAAGAACGTCGGCCGCAATTGTTACAGAAGGAAAAGCAAGAGGATCGGGTTAAAAAATAGTGGGCCGGCCTTTATTATAAAAAGGGGGTTTTAGTTTTATTAGGGTTTAATTTTAAAGGGGTTTTTATTTTTATTTTGAGCAAAAATTGCGGGTTCAAAGTTGTATTTTAATTTTTGCTCCTGGTTTTATTTTTGAAGTTGTTTTTTCTTTTCGAGTCAAAGAATTTGTAAATCACCACCTAGGTTGTAGGTAGTGTCAGATTGTCTAGTTAGAATTAGTTCAGTGAGCAGGGTGTGCGAGTTTGCAAAACTCTATAGGCGGGAGCAGAGTTTGCGAGTAAACGGAACTCTATAGGCGGAGCAGGGTGTGCGAGTCTAGTAGAGTGTTTGTGAGCGGGAGCAAAGGTTTGCGAGTCTAGTAGAGTGTTTGTAAGCGGGATACTGTTTAATTCTAATAGAAATCTGGGAATGCAGCAGTAGGCAGGGGTTGCCGAAGCTGGGTAAATTTTGTGTGTGATTTACTTTTCAGCATATTTATTTCTGCAGTTTATTTCTGTGTTTAAAGCGAGAAAATTTGCTATAACCCTATTCACCCCCCTAGGGTTATTCTAGATCCTACAACGTTGGTTTGGGTGCCGTTCTTATGCAAAGAGAACGTGTTATTGCTTATGCTTCTAGGCAATCGACGCCGGCCGAGACTAGATATGCCACTCATGATTTAGAGCTCGCGGCTATTGTTTTCGCCCTTCGTATTTGGCATCATTATCTTTTGGGAGAAAAATTTATTCTTTACACTGATCATAAATCCTTGAAGTATCTATTTTCTCAAAAGGAACTTAATTTGCGTCAACAACGTTGGCTCGAATTTCTTGCAACTTATGATCTTGATATTCTTTATAATCCCGGAAAGGGAAATCGTTATGCGGACGCACTTAGTCGCAAGCAACAAGTAGCTGTTTCTATGATGATATCTGAATGGAATGTCGAAATTCTATCCACTTGTGAGATTCGAGATCACGTTTCCGATTTATGTTCATCTCTTGTTTTATGTAGCCTTGAGGCTCATCCTTCTCTTTTAGACCGCATTCTTGAAGCTCCCCGAGTTGGCTCTTCTTGGCCAAAATTTTAGGGATAAAATTGATATTGAAGGTTTGAAAGACTTTGATATTGATTCTCGTGGCGGTATTCGAAAATATGGTAGACTTATCGTGCCAAATATTAGTAATCTTCGTAAAGACATTTTAAAAGATTCTCATCGTTCTAAATTTACCATTCATCCCGGTAGTAGTAAAATGTACGCGAATATGAAGCGACTTTATTATTGGGAGGGAATGAAATCTGATATTGCTAACTTTGTTAAGTGTTGCATGACTTGCCAATTTGTCAAGGCCGAACATCAAAGGCCTGGTGGGTTATTGCAACGTTTAGAAGTTCCAATTGGGAAGTGGGATCAAATTTCCATGGATTTTATAGACGGTCTTCCCCGTTCTCGATCGGGTCATGATAGCTTATGGGTGATAGTCGATAGACTTACTAAATCCGCCCATTTTATTCCCGTTCAGTCCAATCGAACCATTCCTCTCTTAGCCAAACTCTTTGTTAAAGAAATTGTAAAATTGCAAGGAGTTCCTTCTTCTATTGTAGTGATCGTGATCCATTGTTTACTAGTGGATTTTGGAAGAGTCTTCGAGAAGCTTTGGGAACGAATCTTAATTTTAGCACTGCTTACCATCCCCAGTCCGATGGACAAACTGAGCGTATGAATCAAACTCCTGAAGATCTTCATCGTGCATGTGTTCTTGATTTTGGTAGAAGTTGGAAAGATCATATTTCTCTTGTTCAGTTTTTCTATAATAATAACTTCCAATCTAGTATTGGTATGGCACCTTTTGAAGCACTCTATGGAAGGCCATGCCGATCTCCTTCTTGTTGGCTTGAGGCCAGTGGGAAGCTGGTTTTAGGTCTAGATTTTATTCGTGATTCCACAAAAAAGATTGACCTTATTCGTCATAGGATGAAAGAAGCCCAGAGTAGGCAAAGATCCTATGCTGATAACCGGAGAAGGAAATTAGAATTTTCTGTGGGAGATCTTGTGTTTATTCGTGTTTCACCTATGAAGGGTGTTGTACGTTTCAGTCGATCGGGAAAATTAGCGCCTCGATATATTAGGCCATTTCCTATCAATGAACGTATTGGTTCCATGGCTTATTGCCTTTTATTACCGGCTCAATTTTCTGCTATTCATGACGTGTTTCACGTTTCTCAATTACGGAAGTGCCTTCGAGATTCCGATTCTATTCTTGAGCCCAGTGTTGTGGAAGAAATTGAAGTTTCACCTAATTTAATTTATGAGCAACATCCTATTCGTATTATTGCTTCGGAGGTCAAACGCCTTCGAAATAAAGATGTTCCGCTTGTTAAAGTCCAATGGTCCTCAAATCCAAAGGATTGCCCTTGGAAATCTAGAGAGTTAATCGAGCGAACACATCCGGACTTACTTTCTCGTGCTCCACGAGGTGAATTTCTTATTCCAAATTTCTTTTGTGTTGATATGCTTTCATGGTTGTTACCTTATATTTTCTTCTTAGATATTTCGAGGATGCAATTTCTTTAAGGAGGGGAGTCTGTAACAACCCGCATATTTTACGATTGAATATTTAAATATTTTATTTTAATATTTTATCGATCGGATTTTAGTCCGAAGAGTTACTTTTTGCATGCGGTCGAATTAGGACTCGGAACCACTTCCATTGAGTTCAAAACACCGTTTGCAATCTTTTTGAGTGTAAACTTTGATGTGTTTAGAGTTAGTGGAATTTTGTTACTTTTTCACTTTGGGTTTTGGGTTTGGTTTAGCCCATTTGCCTAAACTATTTACTTTATCTCAACCCCCTTCCCTTCATAACTTTGCTTTCATTTCCTAACACTCAAGCTCCATCAAAAATGGAGGAAGGAATGGGAAATTAAAACTTCAAGCCCTAGTCCATTTGCAAATTCAAGCATCCAACTCCAAATTCAAAAAGAAGCCATTAATTCAAGCTTCTTGTGTAGAGATTCAAGTGTGGTTGATTCCTCCTTTACTTTTACGCTTCCCCTTCATTGATTTTGTGTAAAGGTGAGATTTTTATCTTACATCTTTTTCTATAACTATCTTTGGTTGTTGGATATGAATTCCTAACACTTATTCATGTGCATTTGCTTTTGGTTTGGATTGAAATGGTGAAAATCCCAATTTTTAGTGTTTTTGGTTCAAATCTTTAAAAAAAATCCAATCTTTGATGTTTAAACACTATTTTGGTGATGCATCGAGGAGCCAATACGACCAGGTTACCTATAGGCATAATCCCCTAGCGTCCGTGCTCGATCGGTTGCAAATTTAGTGAGTTTTGCACTCCAAAACCATTAGGTCGTTCGGCCTGCACAATGTGATGTGCTCGGCCTGCAGCTAGGTTGCTCGGCCATAGGTCGTAACCCTTAGATCGCTAGGTCGGCCTGCCTTTTGACCCATTTAGGTCGCTAGGTCGCTCGGCCTATCCTTACCACCATAGGACGCTGGTCCAAGGTCGGCCTGCGTTTGATCGTGTTATGCCGCTTCCCTCATTTAGATCGCTCGGCTAGGTCATCCTGCTTAGGTCACGCCAACTTAGGTTGCTCGGCCTTGTTTAGTTAGGTTGCTCGGCCTTGTATCTCTCTTAGGTCGCGTTTCTTGGGTCGTGCCGTGCTAGGTCGCTCCTTGTATAACTCTCATCACCTAGGCCGCATGCTCGCTCCTTAGGCCGCTACCTCCTTAGGTGGCGTACTCCTTAGGTCGCGTACCCCTTAGGTCGCGTACCCCTTAGGTCGCGCAACCTTGGCCGCATCCATTAGGTCGTTCCACCCTTTAGCTCAACCATGTTAGGTCATTTGCACTGTTGAGTCGCACCATCCCTTAGGTCGCTCGCCCCTGCACTTAGGCCGCTACCTCTTAGGTCGCTCATCTACTAGGTCGCGCCATGTCGTGTTGCAAGGGTATCTCCGCTTTAATGAATTTGGAATTGAATTCTTTGGATTTTATTCACGTCTTCAAATGTGAAATTTTGTGATTTATGGTTTCTACAATCATTTTTGTGATTTGTCACTTTACATCACTCGTACGAGAAATCTAATTAAACGACTTAGCAAATCAAATGGTATGAAACGCTTGCATTTACTTCGCCGGTTAATTCTTGGACTTGTTCGATTGAATCACTTATGACAATTTTCGAGTGAAGACCTACAATTTGTTCGTAAATATTTAGGTTAAGCTAGTGGTTATGGGACATGAGGCTAAGCTTACATATTTACTAGCTTATTGTAATTGACACTTCTTGATGATCGTTGATGATCATTTTTGTGATTTAGACTAGCGAATGTGCGATGTCTCTTTGTCTACGAGGGAGACTAAATCTCGTTTCTGTGGAGCTTCGGCTCAAATTGGTGGGGTAGCGACCCATGGTCTTCGGGCCGTTTTGTGGAGCTTCGGCTAAAAATTAATGGTTAGCAACCATGGAATAGCGTTCCATTTTGTGATACACGTGTTGGTGAGTTTTCATGCTCCCATTTTGTGATAGGCCTCCCCCTTTTTGTGATTTCTGAATTTCCATTGTTGATTTCTAGAATTTTGTGTTTCACCAATTTTCGTGATTTACGTTGATAAGTTTTATCAATATTTGTGCATTGGTGAATTTGTGTGTCATTAACTTTTGTGATTGACATTGATATTATTGTCAATATTTATAGTTTGGTGATTTTGTAAATAAGGAGTATGACATTCCTTTTGATCTTTGAGAAGATTCTTGTGATAATGATTAATCCCTAGTTGATTTTTCAATTGCACACTTATCACAGTATGGCTTTATGGTTATTATATATTTATGTCATATCTCTTATTCTATATCATTTTATCTGATATTTATAGCTAGATTGATCTGTTTATTATTTTTTATTAAATAATACTCGGGTCAGACCGAGATGTTACAGGTGCTTCTGCTTGACTTCACATTTGGGATTATAACGCTGACTTTTGGCTAACTACTTAGATTAGTAGTTTTTGTTGTATACATTTGAGATGTAGACTCATAGATGTATTCTTATTCTTTTGTCTAGCACTTGTAGCTATTCTTTGGTGACATTATGGATCTTGTTTGACCACTACTCTGAGGTACACTTTCATGTGTTATATATTCATATCTATTTCCGCCTTTGTGATATGGATGTCTGTGACTGACTTTTGTTATGTTTATTTCTATATTTGTTTCCGAAGAATACATATTGCCACCGGGTAGTAGTTTTGAGTTTGAATCAGTATGTTCGATTTCCTCCTTAAACCTAACGCACGTTGTACTATCTGACATATCGTTGCTTGCACAAAGCAATTACGCGGATGGTCGCTCCTCAACAGCCTTATTCTCCACGCCAGTTGACGGCATTACCCCATAGTGTACTTGGCTAGTGTGGGTATAGAGGTCGGGCGTCACAGGTTTATTACCGTAGATAAAATTAAAAATAGGATTTCTAATTGGAACAGGAGATTTTTATCGAGAGCGGGTAGATTAATTCTTATAAACTCTGTTTTATCAGCTTTCCCGATCTATTGGATGTTTATGCATCTTTTTTCTGAATGGGTGATTAACAAAATTGATAAAATAAGAAGGGACTTCTTATAGAGTGAGAAAACTCTAACAGCAATTTTAAATTTTTAGTTAATTGGAAAACTGTTTGTAAAACAAAAAAGAAATGTGGTTTAGGAGTCATTAATTTGTGTAACATGAATATACCCTTGTTAGGGAAATGGTTATGGAAATTTAAGGATATTAATGATAATCCTATTTGGAAAGAAATCATTTCTAAATATTACTATAAAGGTAGTAATAATTTACATCAAATTACTTCTACAGTTATACGTTAATTGTCTAACTTTTGAAAATCAACTTTAAAATATCATGAGATTTTTAACTTAGGTACTAACACAATAGTTCATTCAGGAAATAATTGTGGGATCTAGATTAACCCTAGAGGGGGGTGAATAGGGTTATAGCAAATTTTCTCGATTTAAACGTAAAAACAAACTGCAGAAATAAATATGCTGAAAAGTAAATCACACACAAAATTTACCCAGCTTCGGCAACCCCTGCCTACTGCTGCATTCCCAGATTTCTATTAGAATTAAACAGTATCCCGCTTACAAACACTCTACTAGACTCGCAAACCTTTGCTCCCGCTCACAAACACTCTACTAGACTCGCACACCCTGCTCCGCCTATAGAGTTTCGTTTACTCGCAAACTCTGCTCCCGCCTATAGAGTTTTGCAAACTCGCACACCCTGCTCACTGAACTAATTCTAACTAGACAATCTGACACTACCTACAACCAAGGTGGTGATTTACAAATTCTTTGACTCGAAAAGAAAACAGACTTTAAAATTAAAACCAGGAGCAAAAATTAAAATACGAACTTTGACTATACAATTTTTGCTCAAAATAAAAAAACAAATTTAAAACTAAAACCCCCTTTATAAACTAAATCTCCTTTGTAATAAACTAGGCCGGCCCCTTGTTATTTTTCACCCGATCCACTGTGAAGAAAAATGCGGCCGATCCTTTTTCTTTAGCTTGTGAAATATTTGCGGCCGATCTTCTTTTTCAAATTAGGGCTTCGGCTCTTCTGTGAAATTTGGGGCTTTGTTCTGATGATCGATTCTCTAACTTGTGTTGATCTTTCTCACGCTCGTTCTCTGATGACCGATGGCTTGCGTCGCTTGTTCTCTGATAATTGATTCTTCGAGATTGCAAATTGTTTGCAACTGCTTCTTTTGATCGAGTTCACTGTTGCGGTATGTAATCTCTTTGCTTGTTTGTGCTTTTGTGATTTTCGAACTCAAACTCGATGCCGATGATGATCACTTGGGTTTGGTATTTATATGAGTTCGAGTATAATTGAATTCGTTCGTATCAATTCGATACTTTCCTGATTTTCTATTGCTTGATGCGCATGATTTTCCTAATATAACTTCAACCTTGATGCGCACGGCTTTGACTTTGTTGCGTTCGATTTTCTTGTTTCATACGACATTAAAACTTTCCAATTTTTTGATTACTTTGACTATTTCAAAGAATACAAATACGCACTTGATTTTTGAAATTGATTTCGTCTTGATTAGTATTTTACTTCGATCATCTCTGCAATGTTGAACTTCGTCAATACTGCATACGTACGTGAATTTTTATCACTGCGTTACATTTGTACGTCTGCATTGTTATTCTTCGACTTTGGCACTGATCCATGATTTCGACTTGGACTTTGCGTTGAGTACATATGATGACATTTTGGTTTACCACATGCTGCTTGCTTTAGTCTCGGCCTGAACCTTTGCATTTCATACATACGTATATGCTCATTGTCTTTGTATACATTTTGCACATTTGTTACTGTCACTGCATCATATAATGTTGCTGTAGCATGTACTCGAGTCATGGTAGCATTTGCTTCTGCACTGATACATACATTTGTCTTGTTGACATGATTTGCACTTTCACTGTTGCACTCGAGTTTTGTTCATCCAATTCGTTGATACTTGTAACTTTTTGCACATATAAACTTGCATTCACGTATACTGATGTTGTGCACTGATTTAAGCTTCACTGAACTTTGGCCTTGAGCATTGCTGTGTCATTGAGCATTTGGTTTTGTTTGCATTGTTGATTCATCACTTCGTTTGATATGTTGTCCACCTGAGTTTGAGCATTTGCACATTTGTAGCCTTGGTCTTCATATTGTATTCTCTGTTTTGATTTGGTTACACTGCATAGCATATTGGTACATAAACAATGCCGTATATATGTGAGTAATTTTGTTCTTTGACATTCCTTCATGCCTGAATTGATGCTGCACTTGGTCTGTTGGTGGCATTGTTCCATTTACACTGTATTGTATCTTCCTTAGTTTTGTTTCTGCACCATGTTTCATGCAGTGTTGCATTGACATGTGTCTTGCCTTTGACATCCATGTTCTTCACTGCATGTTCGCTGTCATTACTATATTGTTTCTGGCCTGTACTTGTATACTGCTGTTTGCATTTGGTCTTGATCATACTTGATGTCATGATTTTCCTGGTTTCACTTGTGTACACTCTCGAGTTACACACTGCTGCTTGTACTTGTGTTCTGGTCATTGTGTTATTTGGCTTGCTGAATTTTGTTGCAATCTTCATTGAGCTTGTACACCATATTGCATGCACTGGTTTTGGTCGAGACTTGATTCACTTCATGTTTGCTGGACATTTGGGTTTGTTGTTGTAACTTGCTTGAGTCTGTGTCATCTGTTCTTTGTTCATTGGTCATGTTGTACTTCTGGTCTATTTGCCTAGTGATCTTGTGGCACTGCTCTCAGTCATATTGAATTGGGTTTGTTCATGTTGCATCGACTTGTTTTGACATGTGAACTGCCCTGTTTCATATGAGTAGCAGAACTTCTTGTCTTGTGCATGTTTCATTAAGCTTGACTGTGTTTTTGATTGGTCTGCATACATGATTGTTGCAGTCCATTTTGCTGTCGGTCTTCTTTGCATTCATGTCATGTTGCCTTGTGTTGAATCCAGTTTCAAAACTCGGATTTGACCTTGTGCTCGTATCGTAATTTTGAATATACTGCACGTGAGTTGAACCCGGCTTTTCATTTGGGTTTGACCTGTGCTCACCTATCCCTGTAACATTATCAAGTGTATATCGATGTGCACGGTCTTGTGGCATGTACAATGATACACTGTACATGTCACACTGTTCGTGTGTGATGAATTCAAGTGTGAATGATGACAAACAACCCAAATAACTGAGGCAAACCATATTTTCAAAAATCATATTTAATTTTATATTGCGAAAACATTTCTTTTTCAATTTTACTGCGTTAGTGAATATTTTTGCAGATTGCTCAGATGCTAGATTCAAACTGGAATGCAGTTGAAGACAAAATACGAGTGTGAGTGATATGTAGTGAGGTTATTAATGTAAACTGAATTGTGATGTAATCAAAAATGTACATGTATAGTGAGAGCTTGAATTTGTACTATTAAAGATTGTAATAAATATTTGTTTGAATAAAATTTCTGTTTGAATTCAAATTCTGTGTAATTTATTTTATTCAAAAAATATTTATTTAATCTATGAAAAACAAAATAGTACATTACCAAATACATTTAAATGAATATATATGTTTATTATCGTCAAACAAAAACATATAAGCGCATATTCATACAATCTCCCTCTTTTGATGATAACAAACATATATTTAAGATTTTGACCGAGGTAAATGTATTTGACCAACTATATACTCTAATTGCTCCCCCTATTTAAATGCTTCCTCTCTACATGATGCTCCCCCTACATATATGCATACAAATAGAAATATATTCAAATGAGCCTAGATGCAAATGGAAAATTATTTGACCTTTGCTTGATTCTATTTGACAAAATCTTAACTTTTCTCTCTCCCTTTTGTTATCAGCAAAAGAATAATAGTGTGAAAGAAAAATAAAGATAAATTGATTACTATTAATCCAACATTAAAACTCAAATTGAATATAAATATTAAACTTCAATAAAAATCAAACAAAAATCATAACTACCCTTGTTAGGCGCATATTCCACTTTTAGAATGATGGAAATGGTATTCTCATATAAAATCATACAATTGTATCAACTTGTGGTACATTTATATCAGGAATTTGAATATCTACTAATCATGCATAACCATTAGGACTTTTAAATGAGATTAGTAGTATTCCAATTTAATTTTAAAAATGAAATCAAGTATCTTCTAACCACGCATAACCGTGAGGACTTTTAAATGGGATTAGAATCAACTTGTCTATTTAATCATTTAATTTTGATATGCGTTCCATACATGCATAACCGTAAGGACTTTTAAATGAGCATGGAAGCACATAATCAAAAATCCAAGTAATTCACCCATGCATAACCGTGAGGACTTTTAAATAAGAGTGAATACTTTGGATATTTATTTATTTATTTTTTTAAAAATGTGACATGAAAAACAAATGATTCCTGATTATAGTACCACATATCGACAAACTATATTGAATATTTGATAAACCATGGTCGATAGAAATAATGATAGATATAGAAATGGTCATGGAATCTTTACCCAACAAAAAGTTTTATAATTCTTGTTTTAGTTCCTAAAGAAATTTTCCAAATATACTCTCTTGAGTAATGTATGTTAAATATCAACACTTATCACCTTTCCAATCACTATTTATCTTTTCGATAATTAGTAGGGAGTCGGATTAGTCAAAAAATTTCATTTAAAATCAAATAAAAATGACTAATCTGAAAATATGGTCAAACATGATTTTCTCGAAGGGGTTATATGAGAAAAATTTCTGTTATTTGAAAATTGTTTCAAGTGAAAAATATGCAGATATTTTCATTGAAAAACGATGCAGCAAATGAATGTTTCAAATATTAATCACGTTCCACTAGTAATTTTTCTATCAACTATATTACCAGTGTAATCTGCATCTGAATTTAAATTTCACTCAATATTCACTCGTTGAATGTCAAAGACCAGATTGAAAATTTTCAACAAACTATCTCAGATTGAAATTTGAAATGAAGCCATGTTCATACTCAAACAAATATCATGGGTAATCAACAGTCAATCAACATCATAATTATTTCAAAAACAATTTCTTGAAGTTTCAACAATTTCTTAAAATCCTTTTTAACAGCTTTCACATGGAATTTGAAATCGTGCAAATTTACAAGCAGTGACCAAAATATCAAAACAAATATATCTACGTGTAGCATGAGTAATCAAAGATCAATAAAATACCATCATTTGACCGAACAAATTTATATGGATTAGTTCAAAGTTGAAAATCTGATTGGTCATCATTTAAGCACAAATCAAGGTCATAAATAAGAACAGGTCAAAAGAAAAATCATATCAATTAAGATTAAGTCAGAATTAAAGACATCATTCATTTCATCATCACCTTACTGGCTGATTTAATTCAGATTACGGCGCAGATTATCACATTTAATATATCGTTCAAAACAAATTTACCTGTTTTACCTTTACGATAATTTTTCGTTGTTGTCTATTGTGATTCTATCACCTTTATACTAGGCTAAGGAACTTTGCTTTGTTGCCCGTTGTGTTTCTGGAACAGCCAAAATCCAGAGAACACTGTTGTTGTTCCTTAGCCTGCCACCACACCTACACGATGAAAGATTTTTGTGACCTATTTTTTTTTATAGGTCCATGGTTGTTAGTGGTAGAAGCATTATGAATAAACAAACCCTTTGGAACCCAAACTTGTTTAGTTCTTTTATTCTTGTTCCAATAGACATGAAATTTGTTTGTAGAATTCTTAGGAACCCAAATTTGTATAAATTTTGTGTTCTTGTTCCTATGACTACAATTTTCAACACGATGTCCAATTATTTCACATCTATCAAAGACACTCTTACCTTTTGCATTATCCTCAACTTGTGTTTTCCCAAAACCTAGTCCTTTTCTCTTGTTAGCAAAAATTTGATTTCCCAATAGCATGTTGAAAGATTTTTCGCCTCTTGAAAAGTTATTCAAAGATTTCTCAAGATTTTGGACTTTGGTTTTTAGTGTTGTGTTTTCAGTGACAAGTGAGGTGCATCGATTTATAAAACCCTTTTTCCTAGTGTCGATGGTTTCCTTAAGATTCAAGTTTTCTTTCTCAAGATTCTCAAAGCTATTCTTAAGTCTTGTCAATTCTGAATCTAAAATTTTACACTTTTTACATTCTAGGTTTTGAATATTTTCAAGTTCAGTTTCTAACCTAAAGTTTTCATGAGCAAGTTCTCTCCTATCAGATTTCAGTTTTTCAATTTTAAATTCAAGAGCATCAACTACTTTAGTGAGATCAAGACACATAAAAACAAGATCTCTATAGGAATACTCACCTACCTCACTAGATTCTTCTAAGCTTGCTTCTGAATCCGATTTTGCCATACAACACAAGTTAGCCTCCTCTGAGCTGCTATCTGAAACTTCCTCTCCTTCTTCATCATCCCAAGTCGCTGCAAAGGCCTTCTTCTTCTTTTTCTTTCCTTTATTGTTTTTGAGAAGTGGGCATTTTTGTATGAAGTGTCCAGGCTTCTTGCAGTTACAGCAAGTCAGTTCATTATCGGAATTGTCAGAATCTTTTGACCTATTACCCTTTGTTTTCTTCTTGCGTGGCTTGAATCTCGACCATTTTCTAAGATTATTGACAACCATTGCAAGCTCTTCAATTGGATCTTCTCCTTCTTCATCGCTCTCTTGTTTTCTCTTTAAGGCAATTGTCTTCTTCTTTGGTTCGGAGTTGTTGCGTTCTTCCTTTGCTTTTAGCTCAAGCTCATATGTCATCAAGTTACCGATCAACTCCTCCATGCTTAGTTTACTCAAATCTTTCGATTCTTGGATTGCCGTGACTTTTGCCTCAAAGTTCATTGGTAAGACTCGTAGCACCTTCCTCACAAGCTCTACCTCAGTGAATACCTTCCCAAGTGCTCTCGCGTTGTATACCAAAGTTGAAAAGCGTCCAAACATGTCCTTTATGCTCTCACCTTTGTCCATCACAAAGTTCTCGTGTTCATTGCTGAATAGGGCTAGACGAGACTCCTTGACTTGAGAAGTTCCTTCGTGTGTCACCTCCAAAGTGTGCCAAATTTCCTGTGATGTTGTACAATGAGAAATTCTATTAAATTCATTTTTATCAAGAGCACAGATCAAAGCGTTCATTGCTTTGGCATTTGTAGTTTTTAATTTCTTATCGTTAGCATCCCACCTATCCTTAGGTTTAGGAATCTCAGTAGCACCAACAGTTATAGTAGGAGGTTTATAGCCAGTTTCAATAATATCCCAAACATCAAAATCAACGGAACTAAGGTAAATACTCATCCTAACTTTCCAATAAGCATAATCATTCCCGTTAAGCATGGGTGGCCTAACAATAGATTGCCCCTCAGAAAAAGCATTATTTGAGGAATTCATGACTCTAGAGTTAAAGAAAAATACCGTGCTGTGATACCACTTGTAGGATCTAGATTAACCCTAGAGGGGGGTGAATAGGGTTATAGCAAATTTTCTCGATTTAAACGTAAAAACAAACTGCAGAAATAAATATGTTGAAAAGTAAATCACACACAAAATTTACCCAGCTTCGGCAACCCCTGCCTACTGCTGCATTCCCAGATTTCTATTAGAATTAAATAGTATCCCACTTACAAACACTCTACTAGACTCGCAAACCATTGCTCCCGCTCACAAACACTCTACTAGACTCGCACACCCTGCTCCGCCTATAGAGTTTCGTTTACTCGCAAACTCTGCTCCCGCCTATAGAGTTTTGCAAACTCGCACACCCTGCTCACTGAACTAATTCTAACTAGACAATCTGACACTACCTACAACCTAGGTGGTGATTTACAAATTCTTTGACTCGAAAAGAAAAACTGACTTCAAAATTAAAACCAGGAGCAAAAATTAAAATACGAACTTTGACTCTACAATTTTTGCTCAAAATAAAAAAACAAATTTAAAACTAAAACCCCCTTTATGAACTAAATCTCCTTTGTAATAAACAAGGCCGGCCCCTTGTTATTTTTCACCCGATCCACTGTGAGGAAAAATGCGGCCGATCCTTTTTCTTTAGCTTGTGAAATATTTGCGGCCGATCTTCTTTTTGAAATTAGGGCTTCGGCTCTTCTGTGAAATTTGGGGCTTTGTTCTGATGATCGATTCTCTGACTTGTGTTGATCTTTCTCACGCTCGTTCTCTGATGACCGATGGCTTCCATCGCTTGTTCTCTGATAATTGATTCTTCGAGATTGCAAATTGTTTGCAACTGCTTCTTTTGATCGAGTTCACTGTTGCGGTATGTAATCTCTTTGCTTGTTTGTGCTTTTGTGATTTTCAAACTCAAACTCGATGCCGATAATGATCACTTGGGTTAGGTATTTATATGAGTTCGAGTATACTTGAATTCGTTCGTATCAATTCGATACTTTCCTGATTTTCTATTGCTTGATGCGCACGATTTTCCTGATATAACTTCAACCTTGATGCGCACGGCTTTGATTTTGTTGTGTTCGATTTTCTTGTTTCATACAGCATTAAAACCTTCCAATTTTTTGATTACGTTGACTATTTCAAAGAATACAGATACGCACTTGATTTTTGAAATTGATTTCGTCTTAATTAGTATTTTACTTCGATTATCACTGCAAATTTGAACTTCGTCAATATTGTATACGTACGTGATTTTTATCACTACGTTACATTTGTACGTCTGCATTGTTATTCTTCGACTTTGGTACTGATCCATGATTTCGACTTGGACTTTGCATTGAGTAGATATGATGACATTTTGGTTTACCACATGCTTCTTGCTTTAGTCTCGGCCTGAACCTTTGCATTTCATACATATGTATATGCTCACTGTCTTTGTATACATTTTGCACATTTGTTACTGTCACTGCATCATATAATGTTGCTGTAGCATGTACTCGAGTCATGGTAGCATTTGCTTCTGCACTGATACATACATTTGTCTTGTTGACATGATTTGCACTTTCACTGTTGCACTCGAGTTTTGTTCATCCAATTCGTTGATACTTGTAACTTTCTGCACATATAAACGTGCATTCACATATACTGATGTTGTGCACTGATTTAAGCTTTACTGAACTTTGGCCTTGAGCATTGCTGTGTCATTGAGCATTTGGTTTTGTTTGCATTGTTGATTCATCACTTCGTTTGATATGTTGTCCACCTGAGTTTGAGCATTTGCACATTTGTAGCCTTGGTCTTCATATTGTATTCTCTGTTTTGATTTGGTTACACTGCATAGCATATTGGTACATAAATAATGCCGTATATATGTGAGTAATTCTGTTCTTTGACATTCCTTCATGCCTGAATTGATGCTGCACTTGGTCTGTTGGTGGCATTGTTCCATTTACACTGTATTGTATCTTCCTTAGTTTTGTTTCAGCACCATGTTTCATGCAGTGTTGCATTGACATGTGTCTTGCCTTTGACATCCATGTTCTTCACTGCATGTTCGCTGTCATTACTATATTGTTTCTGGCCTGTACTTGTATACTGCTTTTTGCATTTGGTCTTGATCATACTTGATGTCATGATTTTCCTGGTTTCACTTGTGTACACTCTCGAGTTACACACTGCTGCTTGTACTTGTGTTCTGGTCATTGTGTTATTTGGATTGCTGAATTTTGTTGCAATCTTCATTGAGCTTGTACACCATGTTGCATGCACTGGTTTTGGTCGAGACTTGATTCACTTCATGTTTGCTGGACATTTGGGTTTGTTGTTGTAACTTGCTTGAGTCTGTGTCATCTGTTCTTTGTTCATTGGTCATGTTGTACTTTTAGTCTATTTGCCTGGTGATCTTGTGGCACTGCTCTCAGTCATATTGAATTGGGTTTGTTCATGTTGCATCGACTAGTTTTGACATGTGAACTGCCCTGTTTCATATGAGTAGCAGAACTTCTTGTCTTGTGCATGTTTCATTAAGCTTGACTGTGTTTTTGATTGGTCTGCATACATGATTGTTGCAGTCCAGTTTGTTGTTGGTCTTCCTTGTATTCATGTCATGTTGCCTTGTGTTGAATCCAGTTTCAAAACTCGGATTTGACCTTGTGCTCGTGTCATAATTTTGAATATACTGCACGTGAGTTGAACCCGGCTTTTCATTTGGGTTTGACCTGTGCTCACCTGTCCCTGTACCATTATCAAGTGTATATCGATGTGCACGGTCTTGTGGCATGTACAGTGATACACTGTGCATGTCACACTGTTCGTGTGTGATGAATTCAAGTGTGAATGATGACGAACAACCCAAATAACTGAGGCAAACCATATTTTCAAAAACCGTATTTCATATTATATTGCAAAAACATTTCTTTTTCAATTTTACCGCGTTAGTGAATATTTTTGCAGATTGCTCGGATGCTGGATTCAAACTAGAATGCAGTTGAAGACAAAATACGAGTGTGAGTGATATGTAGTGAGGTTATTAATGTAAACTGAATTGTGATGTAATCAAAAATGTATATGTATAGTGAGAGCTTGAATTTGTACTATTCAAGATTGTAATAAATATTTGTTTGAACAAAATTTCTGTTTGAATTCAAATTATGTGTAATTTATTTTATTCAACAAATATTTATTTAATCTATGAAAAACAAAATAGTATATTACCACATACATTTAAATGAATATATATGTTTATTATCATCAAACAAAAACATATAAGCGCATATTCATACAATAATAACTCTTTTTGGCACGACCTTTGAATATATGTTATCCCTCTTAGGATAGAATTTAAAGACCTCTACGAAATTTGTAACTTTAAGAATGCTTTAATTTTGGATGTTTTTTTCCCGAAAATAACCCCTCTTGGAATTCTAGTTATAATAAAATTTTCGTAGGTACTACTCTTAGGAAGCTTTCTTTACTTTATGCTAGATTGAGTTTATGATATCGACAATGAAAATGATAGTATTAGTTGGGAATGAGATAAGAGTAAGAAATATACTTCTAATTCTTTTTATAAATTTCCTAAGTTCTCGGGTGTAGTTAATAACTCTTTTAAATTTATTTGGAAAAAAAATGTACCTCCTAAATCTAAAATTCATATGTGGTTAATCATGCATGGAAAACCAAATACTATAGAATTTTTAAAAAGAAAAAAAATGCAAATTGATAATAAATGTTATTTTTGTAATATGCATTTTGAAGATATTAAACCTGTATACTATGTTTTCATAGATATTTACTTCATTCTAAATAATATTCTCAAAATCTTTAACTTTAGTCTTACAACTAAAATTTCTAATTGCGATCAATATTGGAATAACTTTAGATTTAAGTTTAAAATGGAAAATATATTTTTACTTAACACTTTATTCATTATAATTTGTTGGTATATTTGGTTTGAGAGAAATCAGAGAATTTTTAATAATAATAATAATAATCATTCTAACAAATTGATTTTTATAATTTCTTTGTTTTGTTAAATTGGATCTCAAATAAAAAATATAAATTAACTAAAAATAATCATTTCAAAGAATATCTTAATAAGGTTAGTATATTAAGTTATAAGCATAAAAACAATATTTTCGACATCAATAATTATAGTATTAACATTTTCCAAACTTAAATGATGATTTCACTGTGTATCATAATATCCTTTTGATCAAAGTACTAGAAGGATAAGTTTTGTTTTGCTTTAGCTTTAGGTTTAGTTTGTTTATGTTTTAGTTTATATGTCTTTAACTTCTTTTGGATCCTTTTTAGTCTACTTTTCTAATTTTTATTGTATTTTGTCCTATTATCTTAGCTTTTTGTTTCTTTACTTTTATTTTATTAAAACATGAATATGTATATAAAATTTATATATGGGTGTGTGTGTGTGTGTCTTATTCTTATATTTTCTAGTTCCTTTTACAGGTAAAGGTTTTGACCAGAAATGGTGTTAGATTCTTTTACATGTTCACAGGATTGCAAATGGCAGAATCGCTGTTTGCAGTGAGGAGTTCTTCTATAGCTTCATTATGGCGTCCTACTTTTTGGTTAATTCACTTTTCGGCCAGGTGCCTTCTCCAGTTCTATCAAGTCTACAAAATAGCGCTTTCCAGTCCAGATTTGGTGCTTTTCCATTTCTTTCGAGTCTGCAGCATGGCCATTTTCTTCTCAGGTGGAGCTGTTTCTATTATCACTGTCACTGAATTCAAAATGCTACATACTTCTATAGGTACCTCTAACACCTCAATACCGGGCGGTGGCCTTGTTGGAGCTCGATGGTGGGGGTGTAATGGGCAATGGCCTTGCCGGATGTAACGATCCAGAATTTCTGTCATTTGAAATTTGTATATTTAATTGATTTTTAAATATTAACAAGTAAAATTCCTAAGTCGAATAAATTTTATTTCGAATATCTAGATTTAGTTGGATAATTAAATCAATAATTTAATATTTGAAATTTCAGAAATAATTGAAAATTGGGTTTGATGTGATTTAAATTGATTTGTAAAGTTTTATTAAATCATATTGGAGTTAGGATGATGTTATGGAACCTTAAAAATTGAACTAAAAGTTAATTTGTGAAAATTGAATATTTTAATATTTAATTGACGAATAAAAAATAGCCATTTTTCAAACAGTCTCGGATTTCGACGAAACTAGTTTTATCGGATCCGTATTGTTAAATTATTGTAAGGTTTCAAATTTCGTGTTAATCGAATTTATGGTTTGTCCGGGGCAAGCTAAAACGAACTGAAATCGGTTTGCGTGAATTTTTAAATTTAAATAGTCGATTCGAAAACCTATCTTCCAAAATTGATCAAATTGGCTCCCGATATATATTCCATTGCGTTCGGAATAGGGGTAAAACATTATAAACGCCTGGCGGCACGCGCCGTTTCGAGTTCGGAAAATTTTGGGATGAATGTTGTCATCAAAATTGTCTATAAAAAGCCTCCATATTTCACAATTTGCATAAACCCTAGGTTAAACGTTTCAGTCGCCGCCTTCTATAATCAATCGCCGAAATATTCGTTTCTTCTCCTCTCGACCTCTTCAAATCCGTAAACAATTACGGAAAATTTCCAACTAGAAAAATGTTAAGCGTATCGAGATCTATATTTTGAACGGCTGTGATCGTCATCGACGCGTTGATGGAGGCGCAGCAGGCCAAGGAATTGCTAACGTTCGTGTGCAATTTTCTTTGCCTATGCTCGACCGAGCTTGGCCAAATCACGGCCGAGAGTAGAGGCGAGCAAGTGCTTTTGAATGGCACTATCTGATCGTCGTGAAAATGCTCGAGTTGGCCGCGTTGATTTAGGGTTAGGCGAATGCTTTTGGTTTTCAGTCGCGATCTTTCACCTAGGGAAGAAGAGTGTAGTCACGGCCTTGATTTCATCATGCTTGGACAAACGGACCAAATGCAGCAAGGTTGAAAATAAAATAAAAAAGAAATTGATTAATTCTTATATTAAAATTCGTGTAAACTTTAAAAATTGATATCTTGTTCACACGAGGTCCGTTTCGTAAGAAACGAATTGCGTCGGGTTCGTATTGACGAATACTACGCGATGGAGCTGGATTGGAGTCAATTGGAGCTAGTGTGAATTTTGGATAAAATTAAACGCGTGTTTAATTTTATTCGAAATAAAACACTGCAACTGTATTTGAAACAAGGTGAGAACTTCTCACTCAATCGAATTGTGTTTCGATTTAAATTTTAAATTGTTGAATTTAAAATTGCTTGATTGTGTGATTGAAGGATAAATTGTTATCTATTGTTTTGAAATAGACCCCAAAAGCCGCATATTAAGCGGATGTTATTTTATTAAACACATATACTGTGATATTCCACCTTGATGTGGAATTGGTATTATATATGTACTTGGAGTTGATTTCCCGCATTATATAACGGATGAGACCCTATTGCGCCGCATAATAGCAGATAATATTTTATATAAACCCATGTACTGCGATATTTGGTACTGTGCCAACATCTGTGGATGTAGGGAAACAGGTTTGAGGGATCCAACTGGATTCCTCAACAGTATTGGTTTATTTACAGGTATTTGCGATATATTCTGTTATCATGTTGATATATGATATTTGGATGCCGTGGTTGATGTATTGGTGCTGTTGCAGCATTCGTCCTATTTTTGGAGTTTTAAAAATGTTAAAGTAAAGATTTCGAATTTAAGGATTTTCAAGTGTTTTTGAAAGTATACATTTTATTGAATTTTGGAATTGATTCATTTTAAATAAATAAACGTTATAATTTTTATGTTATAAAAATTATGATTCTTGTGAAATATAACCGAAATGTGATTTTTGAAATATGTAGTTGATTTATTTGTAAAATGGTTTAAATTAGGATTTTTGAATTATTATAAACGGTTTATATAAAAGATTTATAAAATTGATATTTATAAATTAAAAATGTTGGAATTAAAAACGATTTTATAAGTGTTAAAATGAAGTATCAATGGATTTCATAAGTGAATGAAATTTATAGATTTATAAATTGTGAAGTTATAAAATGAATAGATTTTGTAAAATTAATGATTTATAAGCAATTAACGTATAAATTGGATTTTGGCACTTAAATGAGATATAAATAGAATTTGTTGATTAAGGGATTTTATAAGTTGTAGTTTTTATAAAATATATATATAAATGTGAATTTATAAACGTTGTTTTATAAATCCGAAACCAACTGAATTTGATAAGTAAATATGAAAGCTTATTAAAGGAGATATATCCATGATTTTTGGACAATGGATAATCCTTTAAATTAAATATGTAGAAGTGTTGAATTTGGTTAACGAAGTATATTCACGATTTTGGACAGTGAATAATATATTAAAGAAATGTTTTGGGGAAGTGATATTTTAAATAGAATTAAAACGATTTAAAGTTGTTTTAAAATGTGTTAAGGATCGAAACCAAAGATTTCAACATTCATTGTTGAGATAGACGTTTTCGAGAAATAAGGAAAAGATGGACTATAACATTGTTGTTATAGTAAATGATTTTCGAAAGGAAATGTTTTTTGTATAGTATTGGGATTTATATATCAAATCGTATTTTTGAATCCCTATGCTACTGACTTTGGGTTGTCGTAACGATGATTTACGCAACATTCGTTTTGACCCAAATAAATGTGTTTAAAGAGAATGTTTTCCTTAAAAGAATAAAATATATACTTAATCGTGTTTTAAGTATATTGAATATTTTCTAAGTATTGAAAATAAATAGATTTGTGAATTACTTATTGTTAAATAAGTATTTGGAAATGTTTTCCAATGTAGAAATTGAAATGGTTTAGAGAATATATATTTTTAAAGATAAACTGAAGTGAATATTTGACAAGTTATTTAATTTATTGAAGATTAATAAAAGGGCCTAGTGATTGTTATGGTGATGAATATTTGTTTGTTGCTTTGATAGTTAAATAACCGACTATCGATATTTACCTTTAAATGGGTATTTGTTGTGATTTGCTTGAATTTGAATGCTATACTTATTTTAAAATAAGCGCTCGTTATTCGGTTTAGCCGGGAGAGGACCTTTGGGTCATGAATCCCATTCCGAATAGTGATTTGTCGTAATGGATAGTATTTGAAGACCGGTGTGGAAGACCTGGTATTTTCGAAAATGGAAGGATTACCGTCGAATGTCTCAGCTTCGGCTGATCCCCGATATAGAGATTTTATCACCCTTTGTGATGGGAATTCTGGACGTGACTAGTGAATATCCGGATTGCAAGGGCTTCTTCGGAAGTGCCTTCGGTTCTGTTCGAACCTAGAACGGACTTGTATGGATGTGTGTCTGACGTTACAATTTGAGATGTAAAGCTGGTTTCTATCAAATACATTTCTGTTGGTGGCGGAGACTTTATTCTCTTAGCTTAACAACCTTCTCTAAGACGTACGAGCTCAGAGGTTTGTAGTTGATGGTTACTAGTGATATATTCCCAATTTGGCAACGTGGCATGCTGAGTGCTGCCGATCATTTGTTGATCAAAGCGTGGCTTTTATGAAAAGCGTAGCTTTGTGAACGAGACTTCGTCGGACCTCACACCCCGAAAATGGTCAGAACACGAAGAATGCAGCAAGGTTATTTGGGGATAGCGCCTCCATAGGGTATGTTTATTTCCTTCTGGATAGAGGTGGTATTATTGTAACGACCCGCCTTTTTGGACAGTTTAAACCGACAATCAAATACACATGCCGGTTCCAAACCATTCAAAGGGCAGATGGTTACTGGGGTAAATAAGAAAAGAAAAGAAAGAGAAATAAAGAAAATGAAACAACTTAGAATCTTGCAGCGGAACGATAAAATATAATAGTCAAATAAACAGTTCATGAACCTATTTACAATACTTTGAACATTATTTATACAACCTTTATCATAGTTATACATATACAACAGAACAAATAAAATAATGCAGCAGACAACATGATGCAAAGATAATAAGAGTAATAGTATACCAAATCTTCGTCTTCGTCCTCCAGAATAGATCTTCAATACGCTGAAAAACTCAGGTCTGACCCGAGCGTAATGAAAAGACAAAACACTCGAGTCAGGACTAAAATATCCTTATGAAAGTTAAATCAATCGTAAATAAATATGAGTGTAACGAAGTCAGAGATGTTTACGGGGTTTGACATCTCCTATCCAGTGTCAACGTGCGTGCAATAACTTAAGAGATGTTACGGGATTTTCCATCTCTCAAGGATCCGTTAAACTATCTACTATGTAGTAATATACGCTAAGTAGATAATGCCTATCAGTAATATAAAGTATCAAAATAGCGTTAAGGCGTTACCATAATCCCCTTAACACATTTTATATTCCCAAAAGCATATACAAGACCGTAGTTTCCCCAAAACCGGAAGTCACCAGAGGGTAATCCATATACTCAAGGTACAAATAAAAAACGTAGTGGTCGCGAATAGGATAATCAGTATGACAATGTACATGAGGCGATACCAACTAGGATACTAGTAGTTGCGTGATCCGGACTGATGTTGGGCATAGCCAGCAGCTACCCCAACACCGCGAAACAACACTCCCAAATCAAGGGTGCACCCAAATCGCATCACAAATGTAATAGATATGGTATCGAAGAAGTGTGTCCGTTAGAGGTGGCGAACCTCAATGGCCCGGCGCGGCTCCTGTTTTAGTCATGTCAGGGGTCATCCAATATCGTTCTCTTTCTTCAGTCAACGCGTTCAACAAACCATCCACTTCGTTCTGGATCAACACTCCGCGTATAATAGTTATTAAAGTGGTGTTCGGTATCGACAGAGAGTATGTCCATATCCGATCCCGGTCTCTTTAATAACTACGTATTATTACACCGTTGGCTCTTTTACATTTCAAATCGATCATAATTTATATCAAGATATCATATTCGCTTCAAAAATCAAAGCCATTTCAAATATCATCATATCTATTCAAAATGTAAGGTTCCGTTTCAAAAATCATTTTTCGCCTCAATATCTCATTTCGATTTCCAATTCATTTCGAATTTCAATTTAGGTTGCAACTTCATTTAACCCAATTCGTATTTACATTCAAGATTTAAACATAAACATTTCACCTTATTGACCAGCTTGAAATTTTAGAAAATAGTTTTAAGTAGTTTAAAAGTAATTTTAAATAATTAAAATACTTAAAAATACTTAAAATCTTAAAATGGATTTAAAATAGATAAATTAGTTCAAAATAATTTAAATTGGGTTAAGTGTATTTAAAATAGATTAAAATAATTTAACATGGTTTAAGATGGGTAAAAATAATTTAATATAGTTAATATATGTTAAAATAGTTTAAGTATTTAAAGATGGTTTATATAACAGAGTAATTTGGAAAACAAAATGAAACAGCTTCTAAACCAATTCATTTCAATTATAACTTCCCAATTCAAATCAATTTCAATTTCTATTCTACCAATTCAATTTCGATTTCAGTTCAAATCAATGTCCACTTTGACTTCAAATTAATTCAATTCCACATTCACCTTCAATTAATTCAATTTCAATTTATATCGATTTGGAGCTTGATTTTTCAAAATATCAATTTATAACACTTAACAAAATTGTCCTTCAATATTCAAATTTAAATCCCAATTACAAATATGATTCAATTTCAAGCTCAATTTCAAGATATCATTTTTATATCGCTTTTACTTGGTAATACTCAAAGCTCGGAATAATGTTCAATCTTTAAAACAAATAAATTTTCGAAATTCAATCATATCCAAATTTCAAATTTCAAAGTCTCAACTTAAATTATTTAACAATTTCTTTTAACCCAAAATTTTATTTCAACATTTCAAACTCAAATTTTTCGATAAATTCGATTTCTATAAATTGATTTTATTTATAACTTTTAAATCAAAACATTTAAATAAATTTCAAATCGACGATTTTAAAAATTATTAATTTAGCCAATCCGGTGTCCGTATATAATTTCTATCCTATGGCCAAGTGATTGGTTATTTCAATTAAATGTCAGGGATGAATATATATCACTTAAACCAAATCACAGTGTCATATGTATGCATAACAGTATATATATAAGCAAATAAACATCCAAACATTTAAATATCAACCAATAATATCCATCGAAATACATCATCCAATAGACAATACAATTCATGGCAATTTCATAGTTATCAATGTCAGGTAATTTAATTGCAATTCAATTTTAATTTCAATTTAACTGTCAATTTAATTTTCAACGGTTAATTCAAATGACAATCTATATGACAATTAAATTTTATCAAACAACGACAAATAAAATTCATATCACTTTATAATATTAAACTTAACTACCATAAAGATATTCAGTGCGTTGTGAGCGTTATAAAACACTCGCCTTGATTTCAATGTAGTTCCAGCGTTTTATTTCGAATAAAATTAAACGAGCGTTTAATTTTACCCGAAATTTTCACTATCTCCAAATGATTCCAAACCAGCTCCATAGCATAGTGCTCAACAAAACGATTGCAACGCAATTCGTTTCTTGCGTTTTCGACCTCGTATGAAAGAGATACAGCTTTTTAAAGTTTATACAAATTTTTATATAAATAATTATACAATTTCTTTTAATTTTCAACCTCAAACTCAATCCTGGCTGTTGATTTCAAATTCCTTCCATCAGGCCGTACGCGCGTTACCTCCTTCTCTACGTGAAAATCACGTACCACCAAACCCATCAGCCTCCTATCAACCCTAAATCACGCAGCTCCATCTTCAACTTTTAACCCGATCAAACACCATCACTCCGTAGCCCATAGCCGACTCCATACTCAGCTCAAATATCTCCAAGCACGGCCGCACCCTT
Organism: Allium cepa; assembly: GCA_030765085.1. Taxonomy (NCBI): domain Eukaryota; kingdom Viridiplantae; phylum Streptophyta; class Magnoliopsida; order Asparagales; family Amaryllidaceae; genus Allium; species Allium cepa. The sequence goes on along the minus strand of CM060935.1, from coordinate 838,296,684 downwards.
TGCTCGAAACACAAGCTCGAACGTGACGGCTTTGAGGAACAATAGCCGTTGATTTTCTTCGTTAAATATGATCTCCACCGTTGAGATTGAAGCTCTCGACGAGACCTACAACTTCGTAGTTGACAACTTTCACTAATTGTTTATGGATTTGAAGAAAAGAGGGAAGAAAGATGGTGAATTTCTGGCCTTAGAAACGACAATCGCGGCCATGAAACCCAAGGTTTCTTTTTATTGAAAATTGTGAAAAGAGGGGTGCTTTTATAGAAAATCGACGAAACACTATACATCCCGAATTTTCCGAACTCCAAATGAAGTGTGCCGGCTAGCGTTTCTAGGGTATAACCCGCATTCCGGACACAATGGAATAATTTTTGGAGGCTAATTCGATCATCTGTGCGAGTTACGGCAATAAACGATCAAATTTAAATTAAATCGATTAAACAAATTTCTATGCGTTTTGGCTCGCTCCGGACAAACGGTAAATCCGATTGACACGAAATTTGAAATCTTACAATAATATCACATTATGGATCCGATGAAACTGGTTTCGTTGAAATCCGAGACTATTTGAAAAATGGCTATTTTAACTCGTCAATTAAATATTAAAATATTCAATTTTCATAAATTTACTTTTAATTCGATTTTAAAAGTTCTACAACATCATTCTAACTTTAATGTGATAAAATAAAATTTTACAAATCATTTTTAATCATATTAAACCCGTTATTCAATTATTCAATAAATTCCAAATATTAAATTTAACAATTTACATTATCCGATAATTCATTATCCTTTGAAATATTTGAAATTGAACTTATAAGATTCAAGTTTTAAAACCAATTCACATCTTAGAACACTCCATTTATTATTATTCCAAACGAATTACAAATTTTTTTCTAACATTAAATCACGAAATCTTATTAAATTAGCTATTTTAATTATCGAAAATTTACGCGTCGTTACAATTATCGTATGGAGCCCTGATACTTAACCTATATGGTTGCTGCAAATTTATTTCTTTGTGGTTGTTGGTGAATCCCGGGATAAAGGTTGGTTGCGACCGGGGGATGGCATACTCGTGTCTGTAGTTACCTAGCTAGAGGTAACCCGGCCTTATGTTGGCAGAGATCCTGTTAGGTTCTCGGGGCGTATTTCCAGAGGCGTACCCATGTGGCAATGGGAAGTTCCTTGGCCTGACCATTTGTTGGAAATCTAAAGAAATAATACGAGCCATGTACGGTTTTAGTTGTAGAACCTGCCATCTAATATGGTAGCTATAGTAGGTATACTATAATGGTACCTATGCTGGCTAAGATTAATATTGTACTTTCGAAATGTTTTCCTGCACTTTGCACTTATAGTAATAATATCAAAGAAATTTGCGTATCAAACATGTTTGACTATCATAAGGAGAAATTTCCTTCAATTCCGCATTTGCATTGTGTGTGTGGCCGGAGGCCTTATGGTAGTCACATTTTCTAAAAGCATTGCAGAGCTATCTTAAAGTATTTCTTTGTTTGTTTTTAAAGATAAACTGTTTTAAGTTCTCATACCAGTCCCATGACTGACCTGTAGTTTATTGTTCCCTTCCTAAACTCTGGGTGCCCATCATTTCCACACGGGCAGCCTAGAGTCAGGTTATCGGGTCATTCTAGAATTCAGGAGATGTTGTGGAGATCAGGATCAAGCTGGATGGCATGGCGTATCGACTTGTATATAGTATTTCTTTTCCGCTGTTTGTTGTTGTAAACTCTGATAATGTAATGTAATGTGATGTAATGTAATAACAGATATGATTCTTTGTTTTAAAGATTATTAATTGATATATTATATGTTGTTCCGCTGCGAAATGTGAGATTCTGTTATTGTTTCTGTATTCTTCTTCTTTCTTTCTTCTTCTACCTCTTCTTTTTTAACCCTAACAATTGGGTTTTCCGGCATTCGATTGCTCGGCAGTTGATACAGTGGACGTATTTATGTCGAACTTTCGAAAGTCGAAATTCCCGAATCGTTACATCTGGTATGAGAGCATTTGGTTAAGCGTCAAACCTTGGCTCTGTTAGGTGTTACTCATTAGAGATGAGTCAGTAGTACTCTAGAATGAGTGTGAGTGTAATCATAGATATGAGTGCGTATTTTTTAGTGAATATAAAAATATTTTATATTGTGTTTGCTTATCTGTTGAGCTGTTTATGAATTCTGGTCGGTGCGGGAAGTACAACCGTATCGATAGGGGTTTCTAAACTCTTAAACGAGATAAACCGACATAGTATCATTTTAAATAGGGTAAATGAAATAATTTTTCCTTGATTATATTTTATATATAAAGAAATAATTTTTCAAAATTATTAAAGTGTATATAAATTGATTGTTTGGTTGTTGAAAATGTAAGAATATATATAAGTTAATTAAAAGATGTTTGAATAATCTAAATAAAAAACAACAGTTGTAAAAGAATAATTGTATAAGCAAATGAATTATTAAGATGGAATTATAATTAATGTGATTTACAATTGTGAAATAATCTTATATATAAGAAGTGAAACCATATGAATATATTTATAAATATGAGTTGTAAATAAAAATGAATTTGGACTATGAATTTGAAAGTTTTGAATCCCGTCTATTTTGAAAGTTGTTTTTCAAAGTTAAAGATGTTATTAAGTAAGATAAATCAATTTGGAATAATCTTATGTAAGTGAAGTGGAATAGCGAAATTCTATAAGAAAAAGACTTATAAATGTGAGTTATAAATAAAAGGAATTTTTTTTGAAAGAATATTAAGCACTGAATTCACTACTGTTACTGGAAAATAATAAGGGTGATGACTACAGCATCATCAGTATCATTTTCGAGTTTCTGTGTGATGGATTTGCTACCATAGTAAATTGGAAACTGAAGTTTTGTTGTGATAAAAATATTTATAATTTAACTAGAGGAAAGTTAAATAGAATTTACTTTAGAATTGGAATCTGAATTGGATTTATAAGTAGAATTTAAGTTAAGTTAAACAAATGATGTTTGAAATGGAATATAACTTAAGTAATGTTGAATGAAGTTGATTTTGGTATCAAAGTAATTAATAAAGTGAAGTGATGAATATGAACTTGAGTCATGTAATGAAATTCAACTTTTGTGGTTAAATGAATTAGCAATTGAATTGAACTAATGAATTTAATATTAATCAATAGAATGTAGATGAACTGATATAGAATAATGAATGTAAGTGTTAATTCTTTAGAAACTAACGAAGTTGAAAAAAAAATTGAATAATTGAAAGAAAAGTCAATTAGATATGAAACCAATTGGAGCTTAAAAGTGTTAAACCAAATTGAAGTTAGACAAAGTGAATATGAATTGTTAAATGTAAATTTAATAAATTTGGTTGTGTTGGTTATGATTTGGTTGTTATATAACTGTTAGTTGATTGTATAAAATTCATTAAGTGTTAATGAAATTGAATTGATAAATGGAAAGTTATGTAATTGAATTTGAATTGAAAGTGAACTAATGTGAATTGGTTGTAAGCAATTAAAATTTGTATCGAAACCTTATAAAATGCTTATGGGAATTATTTTGATTGCGTTGCTTATGAAAACTGTGTTTTTTATTGAAAATATGTAAATGAATTTCCTATATATGTCACTTACATGTTTAAATTGAGTAAGTACAGGTACCGGGGCTGTAGTTGGCAGGTTTGGTCACGCTTAAATGCTAATAAATAACTGCTTTGCTTAAAAATGCTAAAAAGTTACGCCCACGCAATAAAAAATAGGAAATATGAACTGTTTTTTTTGTTTTTCGACCGTGTGGGTCGATGTATATATATTTATATCTATTATGATATTGCAAAAGTTCCTCCGTACAAAGGAGACTCTGCCAAAATTTACCGTAAATTTAGAGAGTTAGAAAATTTTTGAAAAATTTTGGAAAATTTTTGTTTAACGAAAAGTCAATTTCTAAATTGAAATAAAAATGTGGGATTTGAAAACTTAGTAAAGTTATTGTAAGAAGTTTAACTATGGATTTTGGAAATTTTAAAATGTTCAAATGAATTTGGAATTTCATTTGAACAAATGGTTTTGAAAAGTTAACGGATTCCGTAACTTTTTCTTACTTGGCAATTTCGAGGACGAAATTCTTTTAAAGGGGAAAGTTTGCAACGACCCAAAATTTCTGTCATTTGAAATTCGTATATTTAATTAATTTTTAAATATTAACAAGTAAAATTTGTAAGTCGAATAAATTTTATTTCGAATATCTAGATTTAATTGGATAACTAAATCGATAATTTAATATTTGAAATTTCAGAAATAATTGGAAATTGTGTTTAATGTGATTTAAATTGATTTGTAAAGTTGTATTAAATCATATTGGAGTTAGGATGATGTTATAGAACTTTTAAAATTGAATTAAAAGTTAATTTGTGGAAATTAAATATTTTAATATTTAATTGACGAGTAAAAAATAGCCATTTTTCAAACAGTCTCGGATTTCGACGAAACTAATTTCATCGGATCCGTAATGTTAATTATTGTAACATTTCAAATTTCGTGTTAATCGGATTTACGGTTTGTCCGAGGCAAGCCAAAACGCACTGAAATCGATTTGAGTGAATTTTTAAATTTAAATAGTCGATTTGTAACGATCCTGAATTTTAATTTATTTTAAATTGATAATTAAATTTACTTTTGATTTAAAATTGTGAAATTAAATGATAATCGATTGGAGTTTTTCCAAATTCAAATAGTTTGTGTTATTTATTAATAAGAAAACAATTTCTTTTATAAATTATTTTAAATCAACAAGGAGTTATTTTTATAACAATAAGTGAAATAGCTTTATATTTATATACATGAAGTATAAAATCAAACTAAGTAAAGGAATGTCATCTCTAATACATACAAAAGCATGTAGCCTGTTTGAAGTTGTAAACAAATTAAAATATAAAGAAACAGATTAGCTAAAAATTATAACAACATATTAAAATAGAAATTTATTCATAGTGTAAAGTAATAAGACAACAACAATGAATACAAGTATGTAAACATATAAACATTCAAGTATATGAAGCTTGCATAAGAAGATAAAACAAAAACTTGTAAAAGCATGACAAAGATCTCAGCCACCAAAACAAAGAGATCAGCCGAAGTCAAGCAAGCAAAGGTATATTCAAGTACAAAACAAATGTAAAGTAGGATATAAAATACTCATATACTTAATGCAAGCACACTAAAATAAAGCTGCAGCCACCATAGTAAATCAAACAAAAGAAAATAAAGTATATATTAGTACATATAGTATGTTCATGCACAAGTAAAGAAAGAAATGTAATAGTTTATAAAACAAGGCAATACCTTTAGTACACCTTAATTTCATCTACCAGCCGAAACAAAGTGATATTGTACAAAGTAATAAATGCATATCAAAAGAAAGATACCTCAGTCATTAAAATATAATTCCCTGTACAAAGGGAATTGCTTTACCCTGTCAACTTCTTTCCTCATATATCAATTTCACTTTTATATATAACAACTTCATTTCAGTTAGTTCTTCTCAAACAAAAAAAGAAGAAGAAGAAAAAAAATTCAAAACAACAAGCATGCAGTAAATTTAAGAAGCAAACTCAAGTAAGTAAAGAAAGCATGGAAAATAAAAGCAAAATAATTCAACAGATAAAAGATCATACTTCAGCAAAACAAAATGTGGTTCTCTGCTTCCAAACTCAGGTGAGTAACTTCACTTTTAAACAAATTCAAGTATTAAAATTTGTTTGCATACTATTTAATCTAAAATAAACATGAGTTATACAATATCTGCTGTGTACATATTCATGTATGGTATACATGTTGTTGCTTTAGAGTATACTCTGCCTATACCTCCCAGTATTCAAGTTTGGTTTTGAAACAATTCAAACCTCGTGATCTTGTCTCTGGTTAAATTTAAGTTTCAAATGAAACTTGTTTGCTTGATCATAAACTCTAGTCTTAAAATTGTACTTAAGTTGAAAATAAAATGTGAATGACTCTGGAAACTATTAACAGAGGAATCAACTTAGAAATAGTGGAAAAAATTAAACTTCATAAATTTTTGTTTCAGAATTAGGATTTGAAACAACCTATAAAAATATGAATTTTAAAATGAAAATCAAGATTTTTAGATTGGTATTTCGAGAGCAGTTCGTTTTTGCTTGCAAATTGGTTTTCGACCAAGTTCTGGTGATCAAGTGGACTGGAGAGGTCGGGTTTTTGTCTGAAGGTAGGTGGGTGATCAGTGATTCTGGAAAAAATGGTCGGAGGTGCTCTCGATCATCGAGGCGAAGGCGGCGTAATTTTTGGGTTTCTAAACCTAAATTTTTGGGTGGTCGAAAATTTGGCCACCACGACCTCTTACAAGCATCGAGTTACCCGCGCCTTTTGGAGATGGTGGTAGGGCCGATGACGAAGTGATGGCCGAAGTTTCGTATGTTCTGGTGGTAGAAGTCGTGAGTACGAGGTGTTGACAGGGATTGGTAGTGGTTCCAGTTCATGGGTTCCAGGTTTGACTTAACACTTGAATTCGAATACGCGAAGATGATGGAGGTTCTGATGGTCGGAGATTTGCACGTGGGAAAGCGTCGACTTGTTCGACGTAGTGGCGGCGCCGGAAGATCGCCAGCGGCGTTGTGCACGCGTGGTAGTTCGTATCTGGTTTGGGGCTTTGGGGAAGACGAAGTTTTCTCGTATGATTACTCAAGATTTTGCGGGGTCGACCCGAAGTGGTTCTCGCGTTTTCCTGAAGTCGACTCGAAGCAAGATTTTAAATGCGAAGTGAAAACACTTGGAATGTTTTTTGATGGAAATTTTGGGGTACCTGGGTAAAGATTTAGGAAAACTCAAAGCAGAGCTCGAGTTTGTGAGGGTTTAACTAGGGGAAATTATGATGGGGCTCGGGTATAAGATGTGGTACAGGTTTCAAAAACCTGTTTTTGTTTAAACTTTAAAAATATTCAAGTATATCCAATAAAATGTTTTGGAAATAAATGATTGAGTTTAAACTCTTTTGAATTTCTTTCAGCTAATTAATATTACTTTAACATGAAATCTTAAAAGCAAATTTAAAATGAATGTTTTCAAATTTAAGAAAGTAATAAATAAAATCATTCATAAGAATAAATTATCTTTATTGTTAATGAAACATATTGATTTGTAATTCATACACTATTAAGTTAATTTGAATGATTAATTATGAAGTTGGTTTAAAGGTTAATTTAATTAATAAGTAATTAAAGAATGATTTATTTAACTTATAAATAAATAATTAGATTAAATTATAATCAGAAATGATTAATAATGAATTAATCCGAGATAATTTTTTTAGAAAGTAATTAAAGAAATGTTATTAGTGAATGAAAATAATTAACTAGAGATTATTAAGTAATTAAACTAATGCGATAAAAATTTGATAATTAATCAGATTTATTAATTCAGATAATCAATTATACATTTTTAAATGTAATCACCGAATAGAAGTAATTAAGAGATTTATTACTTATTGTAATTAATAAATCATAATGGGATAATAAATTCATAAATAAATAAATTTAATTGGGAATAAAATCGAATTAATTTAGATTTAACGATTAGTAAATCCTGCCTATAAATATTTATTAAATGCTTGACCTTACTTATGAATGGTTATATTGCATTGTATTGTATGAGAAACCTTGAATTGGTTGTCCTATCTGATCTGTGATATTTTGTTCTGTGACTGTGTATAAATTATCCATTCATTTACATTGTTATATTATCTGTGAATCTGTGAATGGACGATAAGCGTTATAGTTTATATCGTTTATCAACTATATTTCTGTGTTTGATCTGTAATGATTGAATGATGTTGCACTATTGTGTTAAACCCCTTGACCACACTTATACACACACCAATAGGGATTTCACGAGGAAATCAGTTAAGTCGCAGATTTTGAAATGATTTATAAAATTGAATATTTGAATTCAAATGTTTTGAAAATGGATTGGGTTTAAAGTGAAAAGCAATTGAAATAGAATTTCAAAGATAAAATTATTGTGAATAACTTGATTAAGATTTGGAATTTAAATATTTTGATTTCAATACTTAAAATTGAATTCTATGATTTGAAACTAGGGATTAACAATATTATACTAGTTATATATGAGTCAAACCATTTTTGAAGTGTTGTTTTTTGGGAATTTGAATTAACCCAAAAGATTTAACTTGTATAAATAAGATCGAATTTCTTCGAAAACGAAAACTACTTGTTTTCAAATAATAATAGCTTCCATTTTAAAGAAAGAATCTCCAAATTATGTTGAAAAGGTTTCAAGTTTGAAATAGAATTGAAATGTTTTGAAAGCTATGAAATGAGTCTTTGATTCAAAGACCGAATGAGTTAATCCAACTTGAATTGAAATTGTTTTTGAAAGGCTATGAATGAATCTTTGGAAAAGATTTTGAAAACTATGAGTTAAATCTTTGATTTAAAGATTTAACGAGTTAATCCAATTGAAATAGAAATTGTTTTGAAATCCGTAAATGGAATTTTGTGAAATTAATCTTTTGTTAAAAAGATTTGAAATGGTAACTGGTTTAAACCATTTGAAAGAAAGTTTTAAATTATTAAGTTGTGACTTAATTGAAATCCCTTATCCATATGTTTTAAATGTTGCGCTCACTATTCGGGTTAGCCGGGAAAGGACCTTTGGGTCGTATAACCCATTCCGAATATGTGATTCGACGTTATGGATAGCATTTGAAGACCGGTGTTGAAGAACGGGTATTCGCGAGAATGATAGGATAACCTATCGATTGTCTCTGCACTAAGTTGCAACGGTATAGAGACTCCTTAAGTGATGGAAAATCCGATCAGAATTGTGGATATCCGGATTGCAAGGGCTTCTTTGGAAGTGCCTTCGGTTCTGTTCGTACCCGGAACAGACTTGTATGGATTGTGTGTCTGACATTACAAATTGAGATATAAAGCAGATTTCTTTCAAATACATTTCTGTTGGTGGCGGAGAATTTATTCTTTAGCTTAACACCCTTCTCTGAGACGTACGAGCTCAGAGGTTATGTAGTTGAAGGTCATCAGCGATATATTCCCAATTTGGTAATGTGACATGCTAAGTGTTGTTGTGTAATGATCATTGTTTGATCATTTGTGATATGATCATTTGTTTGATCGTTTATCTTTGTGATCATTACTTTGATCATTTGTTGACCCAAAGCATAGCTTTGTACCAAAGCGTAGCTTTGTGGACGAGACTTCGTCGAACCTCACACCCCGGAATGGTCAAAACAGGAAAAATGCAGCAAGGTTATTAGGGGATAGCGCCCCTTTAGGGTATGTTCATTTCCTTCTGGAAAAGGGTGGTATCATGGTATGGAGCCCAGATACTTACTCATGTGGAAAACACTCTATTTATTATGGTGTGATGTTAGTTATCGAGCGCTCGGATAAAGGTCCTAAAGGACCGGGGGATGGCATATTCGTGTCAGTAGTTACCCAGTTAGGGGTAACCCGGCCTTGTGTTGGCAGAGATCTGGTTAGGTTCTCGGGGACGTCCTTCCAGAGGCGTTCTCATGTGGCAATGGGAAGTTCCTTGGCTTGACCATTTGTTGGAAATCCAAAGAAACAATACGAGCCTTGTACGGTTTTAGTTGTAGAACCTGCCATTCACTTATGGTGGCGCCCCACTGTTTGGATGGTAGCTATAGTAGGCATAGTTCGAAATGTCTATGCTGGCTAAGATTTATATTCTACTTTCGAAATGTTTTCTGCACCGTGCACTTATAATAATAATATCAAAGAAATTTTCTACGTATTAAGCATGTTTGACTATCATAAGAAGAAATCTCCTCCAAGTCTGCGTTTGCATTGTGTGTGTGGTGGGAGGTCTTATGGTAGTTTCATTTTCAAAAAGCATTGCGAATTTATTTTAAAATTCTCTTGTTGATTGTTTTAAAAGATAAACTGTTTTTGTTGCTCACACCAGTCCCATGACTGATCCGGAGTTTATTGTTCCTTTCCTAAACTCTGGGTGCTCATTATTTTCTACACGAGCAGTCTAGAGTTGGGTTTTTCAGTTAGTTAGGTTCAGTGAATTATCTGGAGTTAGTTCAGTCTTTGGTTCGCACCAGTCTTGCTTATCTTGGTGCATCGTTATTGGGAGTTCGAGCTATTGCTGGATTGGTTCTTGGAGATGGAGTTCAGATTTGGAGTTCTTCGTTGAAGACTATCTTAGAGTTATTTTGTTCCGCTGCTAGTGTTATCTATTTTCTTTCCGCTGCTATATTTCTTGTATCTCTGATGTATATTGATATCTACTGTATCACTCTGTTGTATCAGATATTGTATCAATGCTGTATATCAATGTATTATTCTTTTTATTCCGCTGTGTTGTTTACTTAGTGTTGTTATAAGCTCCGGCGAATCGGATTTGAACGGTCGAATCTACGGCATTCGAATACGATTTGAAGTATGGATGTCGATTTTCGAGCGGGCAAAAACCGTTTCTTTACAAGTGGTATCAAAGCTAAGGTTGAACTTTAGCTCAGGAGTATAACACGTTAAGTAGCTCATTAGAGATAGGGTGAAGTATCCCTAGAATGAGTATATCCCTAAGATATCCGTTTGAATGCCTCAGTAAATTCTTTTACTATCCACTAATAGTGAGTATGAGTGCAAGAAGAGAACAAGATAGGGGACAGGGAAATACGACTATAATTGGTCGATACTCTGTAACAACAGTGGAAACAACTTTCTTATCAATTTCCTTTGATTCGTTCTAAATTCCTTTGATTGATTCGTGACAACTCCAGAAAGAAGTTCGGTGCGTTGATGCCCTACGAATCGTTGTAGAAGATCTTACTTCGTATTTCATCGGTTTCTTATCAGTTTTTGATTTAAAATCTTAATGGATATGAATTTGAAATTTGAAATTTAAATAAATTGGAAATTTTAAATTGAGTTAAATTGATTAATAGAATATGAAGGATAAATTGAATTGAATCAATAAAACGATTTCATTTAAAACCAAATTTGAAGTTCTATTGTAATTCATTGTAAATATTGAAGTCCGAAGAGGGATAAATTGGTATGTATTCTGAGATATTCCGACTTGAATTTGGAATCCATATCTTGTATTTGATGAATTGTAGGAGATTGAATCTATCTATCTCTGTCTTGTTTTCGTGCCTACGAATTTCGAGGACGAAATTCTTTTTAAGGGGGGAAATCTGTAACGATCCTGAATTTTAATTTATTTTAAATTGATAATTAAATTTACTTTTGATTTAAAATTGCGAAATTAAATGATAATTGATTGGAGTTTTTCCAAATTCAAATAGTTTGTGTTATTTATTAATAAGAAAACAATTTCTTTTATAAATTATTTTAAATCAACAAGGAGTTATTTTTATAACAATAAGTAAAATAGCTTTATATTTATATACATGAAGTATAAAATCAAACTAAGTAAAGGAATGTCATCTCTAATACATACAAAAGCATGTAGCCTGTTTGAAGTTGTAAACAAATTAAAATATAAAGAAACAGATTAGCTAAAAATTATAACAACATATTAAAATAGAAATTTATTCATAGTGTAAAGTAATAAGACAACAACAATGAATACAAGTATGTAAACATATAAACATTCAAGTATATGAAGCTTGCATAAGAAGATAAAACAAAAACTTGTAAAAGCATGACAAAGATCTCAGCCACCAAAACAAAGAGATCAGCCGAAGTCAAGCAAGCAAAGGTATATTCAAGTACAAAACAAATGTAAAGTAGGATATAAAATACTCATATAATTAATGCAAGCACACTAAAATAAAGCTGCAGCCACCATAGTAAATCAAACAAAAGAAAATAAAGTATATATTAGTACATATAGTATGTTCATGCACAAGTAAAGAAAGAAATGTAATAGTTTATAAAACTAGGCAATACCTTTAGTACACCCTAATTTCATCTACCAGCCGAAACAAAGTGATATTGTACAAAGTAATAAATGCATATCAAAAGCAAGATACCTCAGCCATTAAAATATAATTCCCTGTACAAAGGGAATTGCTTTACCCTTTCAACTTCTTTCCTCATATATCAATTTCACTTTTATACATAACAACTTCATTTCAGTTAGTTCTTCTCAAACAAAAAAAAAGAAGAAGAAAAAAAAATTCAAAACAACAAGCATGCAGTAAATTTAAGAAGCAAACTCAAGTAAGTAAAGAAAGCATGGAAAATAAAAGCAAAATAATTCAACAGATAAAAGGTCATACTTCAGCAAAACAAAATGTGGTTCTCTGCTTCCAAACTCAGGTGAATAACTTCACTTTTAAACAAATTCAAGTAGGAAAATTTGTTTGCATACTATTTAATCTAAAATAAACATGAGTTATACAATATCTGCTGTGTACATATTCATGTATGGTATACATGTTGTTGCTTCAGAGTATTCTCTGCCTATACCTCCCAGTATTCAAGTTTGGTTTAAAACAATTCAAACCTCGTGATCTTTTCTCTGGTTAAATTTAAGTTTCAAATGAAACTTGTTTGCTTGATCATAAACTCTAGTCTTAAAATTGTACTTAAGTTGAAAATAAAATGTGAATGACTCTGGAAACTATTAACAGAGGAATCAACTTAGAAATAGTGGAAAAAATTAAACTTCATAAATTTTTGTTTCAGAATTAGGATTTGAAACAACCTATAAAAAATATGAATTTTAAAATGAAAATCAAGATTTTTAGATTGGTATTTCGAGAGCAGTTCGTTTTTGCTTGCAAATTGGTTTTCGACCAAGTTCTGGTGATCAAGTGGACTGGAGAGGTCGGGTTTTTGTCTGAAGGTAGGTGGGTGATCAGTGATTCTGGAAAAAATGATCGGAGGTGCTCTCGATCATTGAGGCGAAGGTGACGTAATTTTTGGGTTTCTAAACCTAAATTTTTGGGTGGTTGAAAATTTGGCCACCGCGACCTCTTACAAGCATCGAGTTACCTGCGCCTTTTGGAGATGGTGGTAGGGCCGATGACGAAGTGATGGCCGAAGTTTCGTATGTTCTGGTGGTAGAAGTCGTGAGTACGAGGTGTTGACAGGGATTGGTAGTGGTTCCAGTTCATGGGTTCCAGGTTTGACTTAACACTTGAATTCGAATACGCGAAGATGATGGAGGTTCTGATGGTCGGAGATTTGCACGTGGGAAAGCGTCGACTTGTTCGACGTAGTGGCGGTGCCGGAAGATCGCCAGCGGCGTTGTGCACGTGCATGCGTGGTAGTTCGTATTTGGTTTGGGGAAGACGAAGTTTTCTCGTATGATTACTCGAGATTTTGCGGGGTCGACCCGAAGTGGTTCTCGCGTTTTCCTGAAGTCGACTCGAAGCAAGATTTTAAATGCGAAGTGAAAACATTTGGAATGTTTTTTGATGGAAATTTTGGGGTACCTGGGTAAAGATTTGGGAAAACTCGAAGCAGAGCTCGAGTTTGTGAGGGTTTAACTCGGGAAAATCACGGTGGGGCTTGGGTATAAAATGTGGTACAGGTTTCAAAAACCTGTTTCTGTTTAAACTTTAAAAATATTCAAGTATATCCAATAAAATGTTTTGGAAATAAATGATTGAGTTTAAACTCTTTTGAATTTCTTTCAGCTAATTAATATTACTTTAACATGAAATCTTAAAAGCAAATTTAAAATGAATGTTTTCAAATTTAAGAAAGTAATAAATAAAATCATTCATAAGAATAAATTATCTTTATTGTTAATGAAACATATTGATTTGTAATTCATAAACTATTAAGTTAATTTGAATGATTAATTATGAAGTTGGTTTAAAGGTTAATTTAATTAATAAGTAATTAAAGAATGATTTATTTAATTTATAAATAAATAATTAGATTAAATTATAATCAGAAATGATTAATAATGAATTAATCCAAGATAATTTTTTTTAGAAAGTAATTAAAGAAATGTTATTAGTGAATGAAAATAATTAACTAGAGATTATTAAGTAATTAAACTAATGCGATAAAAATTTGATAATTAATCAGATTTATTAATTCAGATAATCAATTATACATTTTTAAATCTAATCACCGAATAGAAGTAATTAAGAGATTTATTACTTATTGTAATTAACAAATCATAATGGGATAATAATTCATAAATAAATAAATTTAATTAGGAATAAAATCGAATTAATTTAGATTTAACGATTAGTAAATCCTGCTTATAAATATTTATTAAATGCTTGACCTTACTTATTGTAACGTCGCGGATTTTCGTTCTCCGAAAATTCAACATCGATACTCACTTTATCGACTGCCGAAAAATCAAAGGCCGAAAAACCGAGATGTTATGGGTTTAAAAAAAAATTTAAAAAAAAGAAAAAGAGAAGAAGAGAGAAGAGATAGGAAATAGAGAGGAAAGAAGATAGACAATTTTTTTTGAAAACAGAGAAAGAAAACAGAGAATTTGAAAAATAGAAGATAGAAGAATTTTAAAAATAGAACGGACAGAAAGGAAACAACAGAACAACAACAGAATCTCACAATTCGCAGCGGAACAACATATAATAATAAATGAATAATCTTTACACAAAGAACTATTTCAGTTATTACATTTCATTTCATTACATCACATCATATCATCAGAGTGTACAACATCATACAAACAATAAACAGTGCAGCGGAAAAAGAAATACTATATAAACTAGTAATACGCCATGCCATCCAGCTTGCCTCCAGCAACTCCAGAATATCCAGAATATCCTGATAAGCCTAACTCTTAACTGCCCGTGTGGAAATTGGTGGGCACCCAGAGTTTAGGAAGGAAAACAATAAACTCCAAGTCAGTCATGTGACTGGTGTGAGAACTCAAAACAGTTTATTTAACTTTAAAATCAAAATAGAGGAATATTTTTATTTCAATTCGCAATGCTTTTAAAAATGAGACTACCATAAGGCCTCCCGCACACACACACATGCAAACGCAGAATCGGAGGAGATTTCTCCTTATGATAGTCAAAGATGCTTGATACGCAATTAAAATAACATTTGATATTATTATTAGTGTATAGTGTAGGAAAAATTCATTTCGAAAGTAGAATATAAATCTTAGCCAACATAGACATTTCGAACTATGCCTACTATAGCTACCATCCAAACAGTGGTGACCACCATAAGTGAATAGCAGGTTCTACAACTAATACCGTAAAAGTTTCGTATTGGGAATTGGATTTCCAACAAATGGTCAGGCCAAGGAACTTCCCATTGCCACTGAGAATGCCTCTGAATGGACATCCCCGAGAACCAAACCGGATCTCTACCAACACAAGGCCGGGTTACTCCTAACTGAGTAACAACTGACCGAATATGCCATCCCCCGGTCCTTTGGGACCTTTTCACCGAGCGCTCGTAATCAATTCACACAATCATAAAGTGTTTTCAACATGAGTAAGTATCTGGGCTCCATACCATGACACCACCCTTTTCCAGAAGGAAATGGACACATCCTAAAGGGTGCTACCCCTCATAACCTTGCTGCTTCTTTCCTGTTTTGACCATTCACGGGGTGTGAGGCTCGACGAAGTCACGTCCACAAAAACATACTTTATACAAAAGCCATGCTTTGGGTCAACAAATGATCAACACAATGATCACAAGGATAGACGATCAAATAAACGATCCTATCACAAATAATCAACACAATGATCATTTCAGCATCACTCAGCATATCACATTACCAAATTGGGAATATATCGCTGATAACTTCAACTATATAACCTCTGAGCACATACGTCTCAGAGAAGGGTGTTAAGCAAAAAGAATAAATTCTCCGCCACCAACAGAAATATATTTGAAAGAAATCGGCTTTATATCTCAAATTGTAATGTCAGACATACAATCCATACAAGTCTGTTCCGGGATCGAACAGAACCGAAGGCACTTACAAAGAAGTCCTTGCAATCCGGATATTCACAATCCTGATCGGATTCACCATCACATATGGAGAACTCAATACCGTAGCTACTCGGTGCAGAGTCAATCGATAGTTCATCCTATCGCTCTCGCAAATATCCGGTCTTCAACACCGATCTTCAAATGCGATTCACAACGACGTATCACATATTCGGAATGGGTTATACGACCCCATGGTCCTTTCCCGGTTAACCCGAATAGTGAGCGCTTATTCAAAAATAAGTGTGCATTCAAATTCAATCAATTCACATCAAATACCCATTCAAAGGGAAATATTGATAGTCGGTTATTGAACTATCAATTGATATGCATACATCACCAGATTCCAAATAATTTTCCCAATTATTTATTTTCCAAAATATCTTTACAAGATATATAATTTCAACACTTTAAAAATAAATCAATATTTATTTTTAAACAAATTCCACTTTCACATATAAATTCCATAATGAATTTATATTTCAAAATATCCATGCATATTATTTAAATAATTCATTTCAATTTATCCTCAAAAAGATAAATTCTAAATATTCACTTCACATTGGAAAACTTTTCCATACTTATTAAAAATAAGTAATTCACAAAACTTTTTATTTTCAACCTTGGAAAATATTCAATATACTTAAATCGAATTAAGTATATAATTCATTCTTTAAGAAAATCATTCACTTAAACATATTTATTTGGGCCAAAACGAATGTTGCGTAAAACATCGTTACGACAACCCAAAATCACTAGTATAGGGATTCGAAATTAAAATAGATATATAAATCCCAATACTATACAAAACATTTCCTTTCGGAAATCATTTACTATAACAACAGTGTTATAGTCCACCATTTCCTTTTATTTCTCGAAAACGTCTATTTCAACAATAAATGTTGAAATCTATGGTTTCGAATCTCAACATGTTTTAAAACATCGTTAGATCGTTTTAATTCTATTTAAAACATTCACATTCTAAACAATTTCTTTAACGTGT
Organism: Allium cepa; assembly: GCA_030765085.1. Classification (NCBI taxonomy): domain Eukaryota; kingdom Viridiplantae; phylum Streptophyta; class Magnoliopsida; order Asparagales; family Amaryllidaceae; genus Allium; species Allium cepa. The sequence continues at coordinate 838,279,702 of CM060935.1, read as the reverse complement.
TATTCACTGTTCAAAAACGTGAATAAACTACGTTAACAAACTTCATCATTTCTATTCACTTTAACTTAAAGGATTATTCACTGTCTAAAACGTGAATATAACTCCATTTATAAGTTATAACAATTAACTTATCAAAATAAGTCGTTTGCGGATTTATAAAACAACGTTTATAAATTCCGTTTCTTCTTATTTATAAAAACTTCATTTTTATAAATTCCTTTATTAACCTATTCCAGTTTATAACTAAATTATAAACTAAACGTTCATATTATAAGTCAATTGCTTATAAAACGATTATTTTACAAAATCGTTCTTTTTAAAGACTTTTCAATTTATAAACCTTATAGCTTATAAGATTTATTTATTTAATAAATCTATTCTTCAAATAATTTCACCAAATTTATAAATCTTACTATTTATAAATTTCATTTATAACTTCACAGTTTATAATTCTATAAATTTCATTCTATTATGAAATTCATTTTTCACTTCATTTAAAACACTTATAAAAACTCGTTTTATAATGTCAATATTTCGATTTATAAATATCTATTTATAAATCTCTTAATATAAATCAGTTTATATTATTCTTTAAAACATCTTTTAATTTCCTTTATAATTTCATCATTTCGATTTATAAAATAATCAAATTTTATAAATCCTATATTTAAACTTTTATCATATATTCAAAAATCCAATCTAAATTATTTTATAAAATCATTAGTTCATATTTCTCAAAAATCGACTTTTAATCGTATTTCTAAAAATCAGCTTTTTAACTATATTTCACAAAAACCATAATTTTTATAACTTTAAAAATTATAACGTTTATTTATTTATAATGGATCAATTCCAAAAATATAGTATATTTTCAAAAATCACTTTAAAACCATTTTAAAATCCCAAAATCTGGGTCCAATGATGCTACACACCAAATAGTCAATCACGACTAACAACGATATCATATATCGATATGATAATCTATCAAATATCAAAATATCTGAAAACAAATAAAAACTGTTGAGGAATCCAGTTGGATCCCTCCAACCTGTTTCCTGCATCCAAAAACATTAGCACAATACCAATTTCGCTCCAGTACGAAATTATCGCGGTACATGTTCTTAATAAATATTATCCGCTTAATAACGGCGTAATAGGGTCTCATCCGCTAAACAAAAATGCGGGAAATCAACAACTGCAATATATACATATGCCAATATATATATATTGATATTATATATAATACCAATTTCACTGTTTATGAAATATTCGCGGTATATGTTTATATTAAATAACATCCGCTTACTAACGGCGCATAATGTCTATTTTAACAATCAATAATTTACAGTCATCATTCAAACATGCATTCAAATATTTTAAATCTAACTATTTAAAATAAAATCGGAATCTATTCGATTGAGTGAGAAATTCTCACCTTGGTTTTAATTTCCGTTTTAGCTTTTATTTCGAATAAAATTAAACGCGCGTTTAATTTTACCCGAAATTCTCACTAACTCCAAACGACTCCAAACCAACTCCATCGCGTAGTGCTCGTCCATACGATTCCAACGCAACTGGTTTCGCGCAGTTTCGACCTCGTATGAAAAAGTTATAAATATTTGAAGTTACACGATTTTTATTATACAATTTACAACATAAACTTAAATTTTCTAAACTCACACTCAACATCCACCATCCATCACAGATCCAATGGCTCCCCTCTTTCTTCCTTCTCACGTATTCTCATCTCCAGGCATCAAAATTTTTGGCCGAACCCATCATATAATCTAGGGTTAAATAATACGATCTCCACACTCGACGAGAGCTCGATCAGGATACATCATTGCAAAGGCCTCCTCCTCCACCACACTCGCCCCCTCCTAGGTGAAGCTCGGCCACCTAGATAGCCTCGAAAACCGTGCCGACCTGATGGTGAACGGCCCCCTGTAGCTTCCTCCACACGACTCCGTTTCCGATCATCACCGTATGGAATTAAAGCCCTCGCCTTGCTCTTCAATCTTCGTGTTGAACACTTCGCGTGAATGTGAATGGATTTGGAGAGATTGATGAATGAAAATGGAGCATTTCTGGCCCTTCATTGTGAAGGTGGCGGCTGGCAAATATAATTAGGGTTTTAGTTGTTATTTTTTTTTTTTTTTATTAAATGAAGGGGGTAGTGTGCATATTTATAAGGAACGAGCAAGCGTAAACACTATTCATCCCGAGAATTCCGAACTCCGATTTAGACGCCGTAACCAGCGTACCTAGGGTTTATCCCGCATTCCGGACACAATGGAACAGGTTTCGGAAGCTAATTCGGAAGTATGTGCGAGTTATGGCTGAAAACGTTCAATTTGAATTAAACCGATTTAAATCGATTTCTAGGCGTTTTAATTTGTACCGGACAAACGGTAAATCCAAACGACTTGAAATTTGAAACCTTACAATAATATCACATTACGGATCCGATGAAACTGGTTTCGTCGAAATCCGAGACTTTTTGAAAAATGGCTATTTTAACTCGTCAAATTTAAATTAAAAGCGATTCAATGCGTTTCGAGCTGCCACGATCAAACGATAACTCCGATTGACACGAAAATTGAAATCCGGTAATAACTAACTATTACGGATCCAATGAAACTGGTTTCGTTTAATTCTGAGACTGTTCAAAAATTGACTATTTTACAGTCGATTATTAAATATTAAAATATTAAATTTTCACAAATTAACTTTTAATTCGATTTTAAAAGTTCTAAAATATCATTCTAACTCCCATATGATAAAATAAAATTTTACAAATCATTTACAATCATTTTTAACTCAATTTTCAATTATTTCCATAATTTAACATATTAAATTATCGATTTAATTATCCAATTAAATCCAATAATTCAAATAAAAATTTATTCGACTAAATAAATTCACTTATAAATATTTAAAATTAATTAAATATTCAAATTTTAATTAATAAAAATTCTGGGTCGTTACAATCTTTCCCCCTTAAAAGAATTTCGTCCTCGAAATTACAAGTAAGAAAATTACAGGATTTATTAATTTTCCAAAATTCATAGTCAAATTTCTTATGATAACTTTTACTAAGTTTTCAAATCATACTTAGTTATGTTTTCAAAACAATCTATATCATTTAACTTTCAACTCTAAAACAAAGTTAAAGTTTTCCAAAATTTTCCCAATTTTCTCAAAATTTTTCTAACGCCTTAAATTTTCGGAAAAATTCGCCATAGTCTCCTTTGCGCGGCTCGATCCGAAAAAAAATGACAGTATATATATCACAAATATACATCTCATCAAGTAATGAGGCATCCCGAAGGGAAAAAAAAGTGTAAAAGTGCGATATTTAATCCGAGATATGTACCTTATATTTTATTAGCAAGCATATACGGCTAATATAGCGCTAAAGCGAACTCCAAATGCGAAGCAAACGCGATCCGCACCTACTAAACTCAACAAACAACATGAGAATCATGTATATAAAGCATAGTATCGATATACAACATATATCAACATAACTACTACATAATATAGCAAATGCAACTAAAGCAACAAATGCAACCATCAACCAATTAACATTCATAATCAATAGATATTCATATTCTCATTAATTTTCAATGAATTGGTTTTCACTTTAAATCACATTTGATTTATTTACATTGGATTTACTAACATTCATTCTCAATTCAATTAGTTAACATTCACTAATTAAATCCAATTCACATTCAATTCTATTCAAATTTATTTACTTCTAATTTGAATTCAATTTCATAGCTTCCAATTTCATTAATTCACTTTCATTAACACTTAATGAATTATATACAATCAACTACAATCATATAACAACCAAAGTATATTTTAATTTCAACCAAATTCCTTTGCTCATATTCATTCTCATTCAATTTATTCAACTTCTAATAACATTTGATTTCAATGAATTTATACTTTCATTTATTATTCCTTATCCAATTTAATTCATATTTAATTGATTAATCATTCAATCCATTAATTCAATTCAATTACCAAAGTTGAATTTCATTTACATAACTTAAGTTCACATTTATCATTTAATCCACTTGATTATTTACTTCGATACCAATATCAACTTAATTCAATATCTCTTAAGTTATATTCCATTTAACTTTAAATTCACTTTTATTTACAACTCATATTAATATAGTTTCACTTCTTATATATAAGTTTATTTCACAATTGTAAATCACTTTAATTATAATTCAATCCTTATAATTCTTTTGCTTATACAATTATTCTTTTACTTAGATTATTCAAACAACCAAACAATCAACTTATATACACTTTAATAAATTTTTTTAAAATTATTCCTTTATATATAAAATATAATCAAGGCAAAATTATTTCATTTACCCAATTTAAAAACAATATCGTGTCGAATTGTTCTATTCAAGTGTTTAGAAACCCCTTCGGCTCAGTTTCGAGGCTGTGCTGACGAAAGTTCATATGCCACTCAACAAACCAATCATCACAATATAAAACAAATTTTATATTCACTAACAAATACGCTCTCATAGCTATTATTACTCTCAAACTCATTCTAGAGTACTACTGACTCTATCTCTAATGAATTATACCCAACAGAACCATGGTTGTCGCTTAACCATAAGCTCTGATACCAAATGTAACGTCGCGGATTTTCGTTCTCCGAAAATTCAACATCGATACTCACTTTATCGACTGCCGAAAAATCAAAGGCCGAAAAACCGAGATGTTATGGGTTTAAAAAAAAATTTAAAAAAAAGAAAAAGAGAAGAAGAGAGAAGAGATAGGAAATAGAGAGGAAAGAAGATAGACAATTTTTTTTGAAAACAGAGAAAGAAAACAGAGAATTTGAAAAATAGAAGATAGAAGAATTTTAAAAATAGAACGGACAGAAAGGAAACAACAGAACAACAACAGAATCTCACAATTCGCAGCGGAACAACATATAATAATAAATGAATAATCTTTACACAAAGAACTATTTCAGTTATTACATTTCATTTCATTACATCACATCATATCATCAGAGTGTACAACATCATACAAACAATAAACAGTGCAGCGGAAAAAGAAATACTATATAAACTAGTAATACGCCATGCCATCCAGCTTGCCTCCAGCAACTCCAGAATATCCAGAATATCCTGATAAACCTAACTCTTAACTGCCCGTGTGGAAATTGGTGGGCACCCAGAGTTTAGGAAGGAAAACAATAAACTCCAAGTCAGTCATGTGACTGGTGTGAGAACTCAAAACAGTTTATTTAACTTTAAAATCAAAATAGAGGAATATTTTTATTTCAATTCGCAATGCTTTTAAAAATGAGACTACCATAAGGCCTCCCGCACACACACACATGCAAACGCAGAATCGGAGGAGATTTCTCCTTATGATAGTCAAAGATGCTTGATACGCAATTAAAATAACATTTGATATTATTATTAGTGTATAGTGTAGGAAAAATTCATTTCGAAAGTAGAATATAAATCTTAGCCAACATAGACATTTCGAACTATGCCTACTATAGCTACCATCCAAACAGTGGTGACCACCATAAGTGAATAGCAGGTTCTACAACTAATACCGTAAAAGTTTCGTATTGGGAATTGGATTTCCAACAAATGGTCAGGCCAAGGAACTTCCCATTGCCACTGAGAATGCCTCTGGATGGACATCCCCGAGAACCAAACCGGATCTCTACCAACACAAGGCCGGGTTACTCCTAACTGAGTAACAACTGACCGAATATGCCATCCCCCGGTCCTTTGGGACCTTTTCACCGAGCGCTCGTAATCAATTCACACAATCATAAAGTGTTTTCAACATGAGTAAGTATCTGGGCTCCATACCATGACACCACCCTTTTCCAGAAGGAAATGGACACATCTTAAAGGGTGCTACCCCTCATAACCTTGCTGCTTCTTTCCTGTTTTGACCATTCACGGGGTGTGAGGCTCGACGAAGTCACGTCCACAAAAACATACTTTATACAAAAGCCATGCTTTGGGTCAACAAATGATCAACACAATGATCACAAGGATAGACGATCAAATAAACGACCCTATCACAAATAATCAACACAATGATCATTTCAGCATCACTCAGCATATCACATTACCAAATTGGGAATATATCGCTGATAACTTCAACTATATAACCTCTGAGCACATACGTCTCAGAGAAGGGTGTTAAGCAAAAAGAATAAATTCTCCGCCACCAACAGAAATATATTTGAAAGAAATCGGCTTTATATCTCAAATTGTAATGTCAGACATACAATCCATACAAGTCTGTTCCGGGATCGAACAGAACCGAAGGCACTTACAAAGAAGTCCTTGCAATCCGGATATTCACAATCCTGATCGGATTCACCATCACATATGGAGAACTCAATACCGTAGCTACTCGGTGCAGAGTCAATCGATAGTTCATCCTATCGCTCTCGCAAATATCCGGTCTTCAACACCGATCTTCAAATGCGATTCACAACGACGTATCACATATTCGGAATGGGTTATACGACCCCATGGTCCTTTCCCGGTTAACCCGAATAGTGAGCGCTTATTCAAAAATAAGTGTGCATTCAAATTCAATCAATTCACATCAAATACCCATTCAAAGGGAAATATTGATAGTCGGTTATTGAACTATCAATTGATATGCATACATCACCAGATTCCAAATAATTTTCCCAATTATTTATTTTCCAAAATATCTTTACAAGATATATAATTTCAACACTTTAAAAATAAATCAATATTTATTTTTAAACAAATTCCACTTTCACATATAAATTCCATAATGAATTTATATTTCAAAATATCCATGCATATTATTTAAATAATTCATTTCAATTTATCCTCAAAAAGATAAATTCTAAATATTCACTTCACATTGGAAAACTTTTCCATACTTATTAAAAATAAGTAATTCACAAAACTTTTTATTTTCAACCTTGGAAAATATTCAATATACTTAAATCGAATTAAGTATATAATTCATTCTTTAAGAAAATCATTCACTTAAACATATTTATTTGGGCCAAAACGAATGTTGCGTAAAACATCGTTACGACAACCCAAAATCACTAGTATAGGGATTCGAAATTAAAATAGATATATAAATCCCAATACTATACAAAACATTTCCTTTCGGAAATCATTTACTATAACAACAGTGTTATAGTCCACCATTTCCTTTTATTTCTCGAAAACGTCTATTTCAACAATAAATGTTGAAATCTATGGTTTCGAATCTCAACATGTTTTAAAACATCGTTAGATCGTTTTAATTCTATTTAAAACATTCACATTCTAAACAATTTCTTTAACGTGTTATTCACTGTTCAAAAACGTGAATAAACTACGTTAACAAACTTCATCATTTCTATTCACTTTAACTTAAAGGATTATTCACTGTCTAAAACGTGAATATAACTCCATTTATAAGTTATAACAATTAACTTATCAAAATAAGTCGTTTGCGGATTTATAAAACAACGTTTATAAATTCCGTTTCTTCTTATTTATAAAAACTTCATTTTTATAAATTCCTTTATTAACCTATTCCAGTTTATAACTAAATTATAAACTAAACGTTCATATTATAAGTCAATTGCTTATAAAACGATTATTTTACAAAATTGTTCTTTTTAAAGACTTTTCAATTTATAAACCTTATAGCTTATAAGATTTATTTATTTAATAAATCTATTCTTCAAATAATTTCACCAAATTTATAAATCTTACTATTTATAAATTTCATTTATAACTTCACAGTTTATAATTCTATAAATTTCATTCTATTATGAAATTCATTTTTCACTTCATTTAAAACACTTATAAAAACTCGTTTTATAATGTCAATATTTCGATTTATAAATATCTATTTATAAATCTCTTAATATAAATCAGTTTATATTATTCTTTAAAACATCTTTTAATTTCCTTTATAATTTCATCATTTCGATTTATAAAATAATCAAATTTTATAAATCCTATATTTAAACTTTTATCATATATTCAAAAATCCAATCTAAATTATTTTATAAAATCATTAGTTCATATTTCTCAAAAATCGACTTTTAATCGTATTTCTAAAAATCAGCTTTTTAACTATATTTCACAAAAACCATAATTTTTATAACTTTAAAAATTATAACGTTTATTTATTTATAATGGATCAATTCCAAAAATATAGTATATTTTCAAAAATCACTTTAAAACCATTTTAAAATCCCAAAATCTGGGTCCAATGATGCTACACACCAAATAGTCAATCACGACTAACAACGATATCATATATCGATATGATAATCTATCAAATATCAAAATATCTGAAAACAAATAAAAACTGTTGAGGAATCCAGTTGGATCCCTCCAACCTGTTTCCTGCATCCAAAAACATTAGCACAATACCAATTTCGCTCCAGTACGAAATTATCGCGGTACATGTTCTTAATAAATATTATCCGCTTAATAACGGCGTAATAGGGTCTCATCCGCTAAACAAAAATGCGGGAAATCAACAACTGCAATATATACATATGCCAATATATATATATTGATATTATATATAATACCAATTTCACTGTTTATGAAATATTCGCGGTATATGTTTATATTAAATAACATCCGCTTACTAACGGCGCATAATGTCTATTTTAACAATCAATAATTTACAGTCATCATTCAAACATGCATTCAAATATTTTAAATCTAACTATTTAAAATAAAATCGGAATCTATTCGATTGAGTGAGAAATTCTCACCTTGGTTTTAATTTCCGTTTTAGCTTTTATTTCGAATAAAATTAAACGCGCGTTTAATTTTACCCGAAATTCTCACTAACTCCAAACGACTCCAAACCAACTCCATCGCGTAGTGCTCGTCCATACGATTCCAACGCAACTGGTTTCGCGCAGTTTCGACCTCGTATGAAAAAGTTATAAATATTTGAAGTTACACGATTTTTATTATACAATTTACAACATAAACTTAAATTTTCTAAACTCACACTCAACATCCACCATCCATCACAGATCCAATGGCTCCCCTCTTTCTTCCTTCTCACGTATTCTCATCTCCAGGCATCAAAATTTTTGGCCGAACCCATCATATAATCTAGGGTTAAATAATACGATCTCCACACTCGACGAGAGCTCGATCAGGATACATCATTGCAAAGGCCTCCTCCTCCACCACACTCGCCCCCTCCTAGGTGAAGCTCGGCCACCTAGATAGCCTCGAAAACCGTGCCGACCTGATGGTGAACGGCCCCCTGTAGCTTCCTCCACACGACTCCGTTTCCGATCATCACCGTATGGAATTAAAGCCCTCGCCTTGCTCTTCAATCTTCGTGTTGAACACTTCGCGTGAATGTGAATGGATTTGGAGAGATTGATGAATGAAAATGGAGCATTTCTGGCCCTTCATTGTGAAGGTGGCGGCTGGCAAATATAATTAGGGTTTTAGTTGTTATTTTTTTTTTTTTTTATTAAATGAAGGGGGTAGTGTGCATATTTATAAGGAACGAGCAAGCGTAAACACTATTCATCCCGAGAATTCCGAACTCCGATTTAGACGCCGTAACCAGCGTACCTAGGGTTTATCCCGCATTCCGGACACAATGGAACAGGTTTCGGAAGCTAATTCGGAAGTATGTGCGAGTTATGGCTGAAAACGTTCAATTTGAATTAAACCGATTTAAATCGATTTCTAGGCGTTTTAATTTGTACCGGACAAACGGTAAATCCAAACGACTTGAAATTTGAAACCTTACAATAATATCACATTACGGATCCGATGAAACTGGTTTCGTCGAAATCCGAGACTTTTTGAAAAATGGCTATTTTAACTCGTCAAATTTAAATTAAAAGCGATTCAATGCGTTTCGAGCTGCCACGATCAAACGATAACTCCGATTGACACGAAAATTGAAATCCGGTAATAACTAACTATTACGGATCCAATGAAACTGGTTTCGTTTAATTCTGAGACTGTTCAAAAATTGACTATTTTACAGTCGATTATTAAATATTAAAATATTAAATTTTCACAAATTAACTTTTAATTCGATTTTAAAAGTTCTAAAATATCATTCTAACTCCCATATGATAAAATAAAATTTTACAAATCATTTACAATCATTTTTAACTCAATTTTCAATTATTTCCATAATTTAACATATTAAATTATCGATTTAATTATCCAATTAAATCCAATAATTCAAATAAAAATTTATTCGACTAAATAATTCACTTATAAATATTTAAAATTAATTAAATATTCAAATTTTAATTAATAAAAATTCTGGGTCGTTACACTTATGAATGGTTATATTGCATTGTATTGTATGAGAAACCTTGAATTGGTTGTCCTATCTGATCTGTGATATTTTGTTCTGTGACTGTGTATAAATTATCCTTTCATTTACATTGTTATATTATCTGTGAATCTGTGAATGGACGATAAGCATTATAGTTTATATCGTTTATCAACTATATTTCTGTGTTTGATCTGTAATGATTGAATGATGTTGCACTATTGTGTTAAACCCCTTGACCACACTTATACACACAGCAATATGGATTTCACGAGGAAATCGGTTAAGTCACAGATTTTGGAATGATTTATAAAATTGAATATTTGAATTCAAATGTTTTGAAAATGGATTGGGTTTAAAGTGAAAAGCAATTGAAATAGAATTTCAAAGATAAAATTATTGTGAATAACTTGATTAAGATTTGGAATTTAAATATTTTGATTTCAATACTTAAAATTGAATTCTATGATTTGAAACTAGGGATTAACAGTATTATACTAGTTATATATGAGTCAAACCATTTTTGAAGTGTTGTTTTTTGGGAATTTGAATTAACCCAAAAGATTTAACTTGTATAAATAAGATCGAATTTCTTCGAAAACGAAAACTACTTGTTTTCAAATAATAATAGCTTCCATTTTAAAGAAAGAATCTCCAAATTATGTTGAAAAGGTTTCAAGTTTGAAATAGAATTGAAATGTTTTGAAAGCTATGAAATGAGTCTTTGATTCAAAGACCGAATGAGTTAATCCAACTTGAATTGAAATTGTTTTTGAAACGCTATGAATGAATCTTTGGAAAAGATTTTGAAAACTATGAGTTAAATCTTTGATTTAAAGATTTAACGAGTTAATCCAATTGAAATAGAAATTGTTTTGAAATCCGTAAATGGAATTTTGTGAAATTAATCTTTTGTTAAAAAGATTTGAAATGGTAACTGGTTTAAACCATTTGAAAGAAAGTTTTAAATTATTAAGTTGTGACTCAATTGAAATCCCTTATCCATATGTTTTAAATGTTGCGCTCACTATTCGGGTTAGCCAGGAAAGGACCTTTGGGTCGTATAACCCATTCCGAATATGTGATTCGACGTTATGGATAGCATTTGAAGACCGGTGTTGAAGACCGGGTATTTGCGAGAACGATAGGATAACCTATCGATAGTCTCTGCACTGAGTTGCAACGGTATAGAGACTCCTTAAGTGATGGGAAATCCGATCAGGATTGTGGATATCCGGATTGCAAGGGCTTCTTTGGAAGTGCCTTTGGTTCTGTTCGAACCCGGAACAGACTTGTATGGATTGTGTGTCTGACATTACAAATTGAGATATAAAGCAGATTTCTTTCAAATACATTTCTGTTGGTGGCGGAGAATTTATTCTTTTAGCTTAACACCCTTCTTTGAGACGTACGAGCTCAGAGGTTTTGTAGTTGAAGGTCATCAGCGATATATTCCCAATTTGGTAATGTGACATGCTAAGTGTTGCTGTGTAATGATCATTGTTTGATCATTTGTGATATGATCATTTGTTTGATCATTTATCTTTGTGATCATTACTTTGATCATTTGTTGACCCAAAGCATAGCTTTGTACCAAAGCGTAGCTTTGTGGACGAGACTTCGTCGAACCTCACACCACGGAATGGTCAAAACAGGAAAAATGCAGCAAGGTTATTAGGGGATAGCGCCCCTTTAGGGTATGTTCATTTCCTTCTGGAAAAGGGTGGTATCATGGTATGGAGCCCAGATACATACTCATGTAGAAAACACTCTATTTATTATGGTGTGATGTTATTTATCGAGCGCTCGGATAAAGGTCCTAAAGGACCGGGGGATGGCATACTCGTGTCAGTAGTTACCCAGTTAGGGGTAACCCGGCCTTGTGTTGGCAGAGATCCGGTTAGGTTCTCGGGGACGTCCTTCCAGAGGCATTCTCATGTGGCAATGGGAAGTTCCTTGGCCTGACCATTTGTTGGAAATCCAAAGAAACAATACGAGCCTTGTACGGTTTTAGTTGTAGAACCTGCCATTCACTTATGGTGGCGCCCCACTGTTTGGATGGTAGCTATAGTAGGCATAGTTCGAAATGTCTATGCTGGCTAAGATTTATATTCTACTTTCGAAATGTTTTCTGCACCGTGCACTTATAATAATAATATCAAAGAAATTTTCTGCGTATTAAGCATGTTTGACTATCATAAGAAGAAATCTCCTCCAAGTCTGCGTTTGCATTGTGTGTGTGGTGGGAGGTCTTATGGTAGTTTCATTTTCAAAATGCATTGCGAATTTATTTTAAAATTCTCTTGTTGATTGTTTTAAAAGATAAACTGTTTTTGTTGCTCACACCAGTCCCATGACTGATCCAGAGTTTATTGTTTCTTTCCTAAACTCTGGGTGCTCATTATTTTCTACACGAGCAGTCTAGAGTTGGGTTTTTCAGATAGTTAGGTTCAGTGAATTATCTGGAGTTAGTTCAGTCTTTGGTTCGCACCAGTCTTGCTTATCTTGGTGCATCGTTATTGGGAGTTCGAGCTATTGCTGGATTGGTTCTTGGAGATGGAGTTCAGATTTGGAGTTCTTCGTTGAAGACTATCTTAGAGTTATTTTGTTCCGCTGCTAGTGTTATCTATTTTCTTTCCGCTGCTATAGTTCTTGTATCTCTGATGTATATTGATATCTACTGTATCACTCTGTTGTATCAGATATTGTATCAATGCTGTATATCAATGTATTATTCTTTTTATTCCGCTGTGTTGTTTACTTAGTGTTGTTATAAGCTCCGGCGAATCGGATTTGAACGGTCGAATCTACGGCATTCGAATACGATTTGAAGTATGGATGTCGATTTTCGAGCGGGCAAAAACCGTTTCATTACATGATTCGAAAACCTATCTTCCAAAATTGGTCGAATTGGCTCCCGATATATATTCCATTGCATTCGAAATAGGGGTAAAACATTTTAAACGCCTAGCGGCATGTGTCGTTTCGAGTTCGGAAAATTTTGAGATGAATAGTGTCATCAAAATTTTCTATAAAAGGCCTCCATATTTCACAATTAGCATAAACCCTAGGTTAAACGTTTCAGCCGCCACCTTCTATAATCAATGGCCGAAATATTCGTTTCTTCTCCTCTCGATCTCTTCAAATCCGTAAACAATTACGGAAAACTTCCAACTAGAAAAATGTTAAGCGTATCGAGATCTATATTTTGAACGGCTTTGATTGTCATCAGCGCGTTGATGGAGGCACAGCAGGCCAAGGAATTGCTAACGATCGTGTGCGATTTTCTTTGCCTATGCTCGACCGAGCTTGGCCAAATCATGGCCGAGAGTAGAGGCGAGCACGTGCTTTTGAATGACACTATTTGATCATCGTGAAAATGCTCGAGTTGGCCGCGTTGATTTAGGATTAGGCGAGTGCTTTTGGGTTTCGATCGCTATCTTTCACCTGGGGAAGAAGAGTGTAGTCACGGCCCTGATTTCATCATGCTTGGATGACCGGCCCAAATGCAGCAAGGTTGAAAACAAAAAAAAGAAATTGATTAATTATTATATTAAAATTCGTGTAAACTTTAAAAATTGATATCTTGTTCACACGAGGTCCGTTTCGCAAGAAACGAATTGCATCGGGTTCGTATTGACGAATACTATGCGATGGAGCTGGATTGGAGTTGATTGGAGCTAGTGTGAATTTTGGATAAAATTAAACGCGTGTTTAGTTTTATTCGAAATAAAACACTGCAATTGTATTTGAAACAAGGTGAGAATTTCTCACTCAATCGAATTGTGTTTCGATTTAAATTTTAAAAAGTTAAATTTAAAATTGCTTGATTGTGTGATTGAAGGTAAAATTGTTATCTATTATTTTAAAATAGATCCTATACGCCTCATATTAAGCGGAGGTTATTTTATTAAATACATATACTGCGATATTCCACCTTGATGTGGAATTGGTATTATATATGTACTTGGAGTTGATTTCCCGCATTATATAGCGGATGAGACCCTATTGCGCCACATAATAGCGGATAATATTTTATATAAACCCATGTACCACGATATTCCTTCATGAAATAGGATTGGTACTGTGCTAACATCTGTGGATGCAGGGAAACAAGTTGGAGGGATCCAACTGGATTCCTCAACAGTGTTGGTTTATTTACAGGTATTTGCGATATATTATGTTATCATATTGATATATGATGTTTGGATGTCGTGGTTGATGTATTGGTGCTGTTGCAGCATTCGGCCTATTTTTGGAGTTTTAAAAATGTTAAAGTAACGATTTCGAATTTAAGGATTTTCAAGTGATTTTTGAAAGTATACATTTTATTGAATTTTGAAATTGATTCATTTTAAATAAATAAACGTTATAATTTTTATGTTATAAAAATTATGATTCTTGTGAAATATAACCGAAATGTGATTTTTGAAATAAGTAGTTGGTTTATTTGTAAAATGGTTTAAATTAGGATTTTTGAATTTTTATAAACGGTTTATATAAAACATTTATATAATTGATATTTATAAATTAAAAATATTGGGATTATAAGGCGAGTTTATAAGTGTTAAAATGAAGTATCAATGGATTTCATAAGTGAATGAAATTTATAGATTTATAAATTGTGAAGTTATAAAATGAATAGATCTTGTAAAATAAAAGATTTATAAGTAATTAACTTATAAATTGGATTTTGGCATTTAAATGAGATATAAATAGAATTTGTTGATTAAGGGATTTTATAAGTTGAATTTTCTATAAAATATACATATAAATGTGAATTTATAAACGTTGTTTTATAAATCCGAAACCAATTGAATTTGATAAGTAAATATGAAAGCTTATTAAAGGAGATATATCCATAATTTTTGAACAGTGGATAATCCTTTAAATTAAATATGTAGAAGTGTTGAATTTGGTTAACGAAGTATATTCACGATTTTGGACAGTGAATAATATATTAAAGAAATGTTTTGGGGAAGTGATATTTTAAATAGAATTAAAACGATTTAAAGTTGTTTTAAAATGTGTTAAGGATCGATACCATAGATTTCAACATTCATTGTTGAGATAGACGTTTTCGAGAAATAAGGAAAAGATGAACTATAACACTGTTGTTATAGTAAATGATTTTCGAAAGGAAAGTTTTTTGTATAGTATTGGGATTTATATATCTATCGTATTTTTGAATCCCTATGCTACTGATTTTGGGTTGTCATAACGATGTTTTACATAACATTCGTTTTGACCCAAATAAATGTGTTTAAAGAGAACATTTTTCTTAAAAGAATAAAATATATACTTAATCGTGTTTTAAATATATTGAATATTTTCTAAGTATTGAAAATAAATAGATTTGTGAATTACTTATTGTTAAATAAATATTTGAAAATGTTTTCCAATGTACAAATTGAAATGGTTTAGAGTACATATATTTTTAAAGATAAATTGAAGTGAATATTTGGCAAGTTATTTAATTTATTGAAGATTAATAAAAGGGCGTAGTGATTGTTATGGTGTTGAATTTTTTTTGTTTGCTTTGACAGTTAAATAACCGACTATCCATATTTACCTTTAAATGGGTATTAGTTGTGGTTTGCTTGAATTTGAATGCTACACTTATTTTATAATAAGCGCTTGTTATTCGGTATAGCCGGGAGAGGACCTTTGGGTCATGAATTCCATTTCGAATAGTGATTTTTCGTAATGGATAGCATTTGAAGACCGGTGTTTAAGACCGGGTATTTTCGAAAACGGAAGGATTACCATCGAATGTCTCTCCGTCGGCTGATCCCCGATATAGAGATTTTATCACAACATTTGTGATGGGAATTCCGGACGTGATTAGTGAATATCCGGATTGCAAGTGCTTCTTTGGAAGTGCCTTCGGTTCTGTTCGAACCTAGAACGGACTTGTATGGATGTGTGTCTGACGTCACAATTTGAGATGTAAAGCTGGTTTCTATCAAATACATTTCTGTTGGTGGCAGAGAATTTATTCTCTTAGCTTAACACCCTTCTCGGAGACGTACGAGCTCAGAGGTTATGTAGTTGATGGTTACTAGTGATATATTCCCAATTTGGTAACGTGAAATGCTAATATATTCCCAATTTGTTGATCAAAGCGTGGCTTTTATGAAAAGCATAGCTTTGTGATGAGACTTCGTCGGACCTCACACCCCGAAAATGTCAAAACAGGGAGAATGCAGCAAGGTTAATTGGGGATAGCACCCCCATATGGTATGTTCATTTCCTTCTGGATAGAGGTGATATTATGGTATGGAGTCCTGATACTTAACCTATGTGGCTGCTGCAAATTTATTTCTTTGTGGTTGTTGGTGAATCCCGGGATAAAGATTGGTTACGACCGGGGGATGGCTACTCGTGTCAGTAGTTACCTAGCTAGACGTAACCCGGCCTTGTGTTGGAAGAGATCCGGTTAGGTTCTCAGGGCATCTTTCCAGAGGCGTACCCATGTGGCAATGGGAAGTTCCTTGGCCTGACCATTTGTAGGAAATCCAAAGAAACAATACGAGCCCTATATGGTTTTAGTTGTAGGACCTGCCATCTAATATGGTATCTATAGTAGGCATACTATAATGGTACCTATGCTGGCTAAGATTAATATTGTACTTTCGAAATGTTTTCTTGCACTTTGCACTTATAGTAATAATATCAAAGAAATTTGCGTATCAAGCATGTTTGACTATCATAAGGAGAAATCTCCTCCAATTCTGCGTTTGCATTGTGTGTGGCAGGAGGCCTTATGGTAGTTACATTTTCTAAAAGCATTGCGGAGCTATCTTAAAATATTTCTTTGTTTGTTTTTAAAGATAAACTGTTTTAAGTTCTCATACCAGTCCCATGACTGACCTGGAGTTTATTGTTCCCTTCCTAAACTCTGGGTGCCCATCATTTTCCACACGGGCAGCCTAGAGTCAGGTTGTCGGGTCATTCTGGAATTCAGGAGATGCTGTGGAGATCAGGATCAAGCTGGATGGCATGGCGTATGGACTTGTATATAGTATTTCATTTCCGCTGTTTGTTGTTGTAAACTCTTATAATGTAATGTAATGTGATGTAATGTAATAACAGATATGAGTCTTTGTTTTAAAGATTATTTACTGATATATTTTATGTTGTTCCGCTGCGAAATGTGAGATTTTGTTATTGCTTCTGTTTTCTTCTTCTTCTACCTCTTCTTCTTTAACCTTAACGTTTTCCGGCATTCGATTATTCAGCAGTTGATACAGTGGACGTATTGATGCCGATTTTCGAGCGTCGAAATTCCCGATCATTACACCGGAGCTCATTTGAGGGCTGCCTGAGTTATTTTCTTTGTATTCGTACTATGATTAGCTACCTGCCAAGCATGTTAGAAGCACCTTGTCCTCTGTGGTATATACATATTCACATGTGCGCTTCCTCTATTTTCAAGGACCGCACATTTTTCTCAAAAAATGCGGAAGCCATTAACATGTCTTTGAAAAAGTTATGGAAATAAGATGAAGTTTTAGAAAAAGAGAAGTGAATAGGAAAATGAAAGGGAGAAAAATGAAAAAGGTTTCATATGAAGTGAAATTACAAGATTATTAACTAGCCTTAAGTACACTACCCTACATTAATTTTGAACACATCATCACATCCATCCTCACCACATGGTTCACATGACTAAACCAATGGTCACCCTTTTATACAATGTGTAAAGACCTTAAGTGTACTTCTGCGTAAGAGGGATGTGGAATTTCATACTTATAATATTTCTTAGTTGACATTTTGGCTAAATGTCACATCTCTTCCTTACTTAAATAAGTGTACATATTTAATTTTGCTAAGTTACAAATTCGTACTTACATTTTAATTATAAGTGTATATAAGTTAAACTCGATTATGCACAACGTTTCCGATAAATTTTTGACACCGAAAAGTCTTATTTTTGTAAATCAAATTCAAAAAGTAATTTTTTATCATATTTATAAACTAAAAGCGGGCTATTTTAAATATTAAATCCATTAATTGAATATTTAAAATTAATTAAATATTTTCAAACCAAAGTGATAAAATTCCGGGTCATTACATATTTCCCATTAAAAATATTTCGTCCTTGAAATTTCGCCACATGAATACCTAATATTATTCATAAGTCCACATGATGTTCATACATCCTCTATATGGAAAATTTGATTCGATCTTCACTCAACTACATAACTTCACTTCCAAGCTAGTATCGCTCACCCGTCTCACTAGTGCAGACTTTGATCAGGCTTCTTGACTAGAAACCTCCATTCTCCTTACATAGCAATATATTATGATAGTAAACTTGGGCTCCCTATCAAGAACCCTCATCAAGTGTTCTCCATCCAAATCGAGTGATAAATCTTTATCTGGAATGGTATAAAACACCTTAAGTCATGTCTCGAATCTTGGATCGAGAATTATATAAGCAAGGGAAATGATCTACGTACAACCAACGTACTCATCTAAAGGTTCTTATTTACCTCTTTTACCTTCTTACCCTCCTTTAAATATTTATGAAATCATTTCATAATAATTCCAACTTAGGTTAAAATATTTTTAAATGATATTAGTTATTTATAAAACCTTCGTAAAATCATCTAAATTTACAAACTTGGATAAAACCCTCCTATATCCTAAGAATATATATATATATACACAAAATGAAACACCACTAGTTTTAAGTAATATTGTCTAGGTCATTTAATTAGCAAATTAAATGAAATAATGTAAAATGGTTAAGGGATTGAGGTTTATGTATTTAGAAGGTAACTGTGCCATTTGTACAAATGAAATAAGGATAAATGAAATAAAATGCTAGGGAAATAGACAAGGGCAACATATGAATAAGTATTATTCTTATACCCTAAATCCCCACTCACTTAATTCTATATGTTCATTATTCACTTTCATAAATCAAAACATATGAGATCGGCCACCATTATGAGAACAAGAAGAAGATAAAGCAACCAAAAGAAGGAAGGTTAATCAATTTTAAACCATTCTCAAATCTCAACTCCTCAATTATAAAGCTAAGGTGAATAATGACTACATCTCATGTATTAATTGTTTTCGATTTTAGATTAAATCTGATATATTTTACAAGGTCTTGCCATGTTTTTTA
The DNA here is from genome assembly GCA_030765085.1 of Allium cepa. NCBI lineage: Eukaryota > Viridiplantae > Streptophyta > Magnoliopsida > Asparagales > Amaryllidaceae > Allium > Allium cepa. Next base: position 838,260,210 of record CM060935.1, on the reverse strand, counting down.
TTGTTAAATTGGATACATATATATATGTATCTCTGTGTGTGTGTGTGTGTGTGTGTGTGTTTTTGATGATTTATGCTAATTCATACAAGATTTTATGATATGTTTTAATGTGAAAACCCTATTAAATGACATCCAATTGACTTGTTGAGAATAAGGTCAAAAATAATATTTTAGAGATGGTTTCAATTTTCATAATTCACTGAATTAATGTGAATTTAATATTAATTTTCTATTGAAGAAAATGGTTATTTGGGTTTAAAATTAATTACGGGTAATGTATGTATGTTTTGAGTCTGAAATTAACATATGTTAGAAAACATATTAAAAATGATTTATGTGAATTTTATAATTTTTCCTAAGTGTTTTAATAAGTATATAAAATTATTTAAGGTATAGGACTAAAATGTTTTATATATTTATAAAAGGAGAAGAGGCAATTTGTAAATAATTTAAATTGTTCATTTCATAAATTTGGCACTACTTTTAGAAAAGAAATTAGCAACTAATCATGTTTTGATAAACAAGGCAAGTTAGTTGAAAAAAAATTCTTTAAAAAGATAGATATCTATTTATACATACATTTTACTTGTTTCGCCACTTTCGGCACCCAACTTTCGACTAAGTTCTTCCGCCTCCATCGTTATTGAAACCAATGCACATGGTATCAAAGACACGGTACACGGAAAATTGGACAAAGGCAAAAGATATGTAGTCAAAACATGGGGTCCGAAGGGGTTAAAGCTTTGCTTTGTTTTAAAGGAAAATGCACATGCTTTGCTTTTGAAAGGAATGCTTCCTTCTTGGTTAGCTTTCAACTTGGTTAAATGGTTTTAAGGAATGGTTCCAAAAGAGGTTGCACCTTTTGTTCTATAAAGAAGCTTTTGACTGGGTCGAAACCCTTTGCTGCCACATCTTACCATTCGAAGCAATGCCTTCGAAAGCGTTTCTTTATTTTAAAGCCCAAGACCTTCTCCAATGCTTTCTAAGGGATTGATTTTGACACTATCCATTTCTTTACTTAGGAAATAGCTTTTGAAAGTGTTACTTTCGACTTTCTTCTTTTATGACCATTTTGAAATTTTGAAAGATAGACCTAAAAGTTTCAAAAGGTGCGGTTTTGAATGGGTTCGATAGGTTATTCTATATATTTTACTTGAACCCAAATGCTTTCAAAAGGTTTGATGAATTTAATGCTTTCAGAAGTTTTAAGAGAAAGGTTTCGAAGGGGTGGTTCCCCAATGTTTTCGAAAGGTTATAAACGAAAGGTTTCTAAAGGTTTTTGAAAGGCATATTTAAAGTGTTTTGGAAAGAGGATGTTTAAGGTTCGTAAAGGCTTTTAAAAGAGAGGTTTTGAATATTTTTGAAAGAACTATGTAAATGGTTTCGAAAGATATATTTTAGCCATTCGACCAAAGGTTTACTTGTATCGAAAGGGTACTTTCAAGGGTTTCGAAAGGGGTACTTTCAATGGTTTCAAAGGACATGGTTTAAAGGTTTAAAAAAAGGTATAGATTTTTCATAAACAATGTTTTGAGAAAAATATATATACATGGCACGTTGATTTTTAGTAAAGCATAGAGTATATTTTCCTTGTTTCAAATTATGATTTAAAGGTTTAAATCAGGTTGAAAGAAAATGTTTCAAGAAAATTTTTATAGGTAGATGACCTTAAGTAAAATGACTTAGATATTAGAATACCAGATGGAAGTGGTACAGGGTCGTGCCCTATACATTAACTATTGTCCTCTAGCTAATTTAGTCCAAAATTCTAGTGTGTAAGGCTTTGTCACAGATAAGACTAAAATGACGTTACATACAAAAAGGAATATGTCAGTGGGGATAGGTTATTGGTAAGCTCACAAAACCATTAGAATCAGTTGACCCTAGGATAACTAAGTTAGGGACAAACTGTCCAGAAGAGTAGTATCTAATATATGGTGCATTATTTATTTATTTTGTCTAGTAAACCCTAGTTAGCCAAAGGTTAGTAGTAGTTAGCCAAGCAAAAGTATAGTGTTCAGACCGATAGTCCATTTGTTACCTGATTTATGTACTTACATGATATTGTTTTATTGTTTTAACCGGTTTTGGTTGCGGGACTAAGATAAAAGGTATGTTATAAAAGGATATTAGTGAGGGGAAACCTGCTCCGCTAAGCAGCATGATCTCACTTAATATCAAATAACTGAGATATATAGTATTATTCACGCCAGGCTTTATGTCTGACTTGGATTTTATGTTTTTCCCCTCAAACTATAGTGTGCTCAAAATTGATTTGAGTAAGCTGAGAGTTGAGGATTTACAGGTTTTAGTAGGTTGACGAATAAAGCTTCGAAAGACTAGCAGGTGGATGGCTAACTATATTCAAGAGTTGTTTTGTTATTTCCATTGTGTTGTATTAAGTCTGTTATGACTATTTAGTACTCTAATTATTCAAGGGGGCTTCTTCATATGTCTCTTGGCATATTTATGTAATAGTTATATTTGATCTGAACTTGGGAAATGTTTAGGATTATGTAACTTGGATATGAAAAGTTGTTTTGACATGTAATCAAAAAAGTGTTTTAATTTATGATGATTTTATTTCATATTCAAGTGCTTCTGGTATTATGGATACTATCAACATTACTGTATTCAGTCACCAAAAGTTAATACTATGGACGACTGCAGCATCTATAGCGCTTAGCTTCAGGCCTTCAGATAGGAGATGTTACAATTTGGTATCAGAGCATAGGTTTATGAAAAATTTAAACTAAAATGATTTGAAAAACATAATCCTACAGAAATAGAGATAAGATCGGGGTTTGAGGTAATGCTATAGTAATGTACTTGTATTTTCTATATATAAGTATACGCTACATCTCTAGTTCCGTATCTCTCTTAGGCTATTCTTTTGTATCTTACGAGGCTTGAATGTAGATATGGATGCTAGAAGTGGAAGAGTTCACCTTGGAGGTGGAAGCACCACTACAAATCGAAATTCCAGACCAAATACGAGAAGGAACCATGGTCAGGCACAAGCTAGAAATATGGGTGCTGGAGTCCCACAAGTTGACATGGGAGCAATGTATCATTTTTTTATTAACGTGATGTAGACAGGTGTTGCTGCTGGAGTAGTTAGAGGAGGAAACCAAGAAGCTACGGTGGTGAATAACTATGCTCTTCTAAGTAGGGATTAGGCTCGATTGGGTGGAAAGCCATTTATTGGCATTGAAAATGCAATCAAAGTAGAGAACTGGCTGCTTCATTGCAAGAGGATTTTCACTGATCTAGAGCTCAATTATGAGCAGAAGAGAAGACTCGCTTTGAGACAGTTATAAGGCGTAGGGCTATACTGGTAGTACAGCATTATAATTGGAGTTAATGAGGAGACAATGACATAAGTAGAGTTCAAAAGGAGGTTTGGAGAGAGGTTTATGTCGGAGATTGCTAAGTCTGCTCTGTTCAGAAAATTTGCTGAATTAGAGCAGGAAGACATGACCGTGCTTAAGTATGCAACGAGGTTCAAGGAGCTAGCAAGGTATGGCTATGCTATGGTGTATACTGTGATTAAGACGAACAAGAAGTTCATTAAAGGGTTGAAGTGTAAGGTTGATAGGGCAATGTTACCGCATATTAGGGATCCATGTGATGTTATAGTGGAAATAGCTTTGAGGAACGAAGAAATGTTTGCTTTTATAGAAGGAAATAAGGCAAAGGAAGTTCATGTGTTGCATATTTAGAAAAGAAAGTTCTACCATAAAATAAAGCCCAGAAGGGTAGAGCTGCCAAGAAAGGAAAGTCAAAAGTTGTCTGCTATAAGTGCGGTAAGAAAGGAAATTTGCTAGTGAATGTCACTCAGGAGAATCAATGAAGGTGATTGGGAAGAAGAATATCAGATGCTCCAATTGCGGTCAAATTGGACATTATAAGAACTAGTGCAAAGAGCCAGCTAAGGATGGAAAAGGAAAGGTGTATGCATTGGAGCCAGCTACCTCAAGGCCAACAACAAAGGAAAAAGGAAAAGCTGTGTTAGGAGGTACGCTTCTGATTCATGATTTGTCAATTAGCATTCTATTATATATCGGTGCATCACATTCTTTTATATCTTGTTGTTTGGCAGATAATCTTAACCTAAAACCCTCATACTTAATTACTTCCTTAAGGGTTGCAAATGTGATAGGAAGGTATGTGACATTTAGGATGAAACCTAGAGTTTGATTTGTTAGGTCATATCTTTGTTTGCAGTTTTCTTGTGTTTGATTTCATAGGGTTCGGAATTATTTTGGGTATGGATTGGTTAAATAAGTACGGTGCTAGGATATTTTGCCATGATAGGAAAATATCACTTAGACACCCCGACCGTAGTGATCAGATTGTATATATTGTAGAAAAAAGTAATTGTGAGGTGAATGCTTTATTGAGTTTTGTGGAGGTAGAGGATGAGTTAAATCAAGTTTTCATGGTTAGAGAATTCATGGATGTTTTTGAACCCATAGTAGGATTACCACCGAAACGAGCCATTGAGTTTCGGATATATTTTGTACCTAGAGCAAAACCAGTGAGTAGACCGTCAAGCAGGATGACACCTACTGAGATAAGGGAGTTGAAGGTGCAGTTAGTGGATTTGGAAGGCAATAATTTTATCCGACCAAGTAGTTCGCCTTGGGGAGCAGCGGTAGTGCTTATCAAGAAGCTGGACAGATCGTTAAGGTTGTGTATCGATTATTGTAAGTTGAATGAGAAGACGGTAAAGAATCAACATCCACTGCTTAGAATTAAAATTTTGTTTGATGAGTTGAGTGGAGCCAAAGTTTTTTTCCAGTTGGATTTAGCGACAGGATTCCATTATCTTAGAGTGGCACATGATGGTATTCCTTTGACGGTGTTTAGAGCTAGATATGGATTGTACGAATGGCTAGTGACGTTGTTCGGACTAACTAATGTGTCAGCATTCTTTGCAGATTCGATGAACCAAATTTTCTAAGAGTACATGGATATGTTTATGTTTGTATTCACGGATGATATTTTGATATACTCTAAGGATTAAAGGGTGCATTAAGTTCATCTTAGAGTGGTGCTTGTGCCGTTGAGGCAGCATCAATTGAAGGCAAAGTTTTTAAAGTGTCATTTCTGGAAGAAGGAAGTCAAGTTTCTTGCTCATGTAGTCTCAGACAAAGGGTTATCTATAGATCCTACTAAGATCGAAGTAGTGAATAGTTGGAAGAGACCTTAGACAGTAACGGAGATAAAGAGTTTTCTCGGATTAGCTAGATATCATCGAAGATTCATTAAGGATTTTTCGTGAATAGCAGCACCGATGACCAAGCTAACGCGAAAGGATGTGAAGTTTGTTTGGACCGATAAGTGTGAGGAAGCATTCTAGATGTAACGTCCCGCCTTTTCGCATGCTTTAAATCGACACACGTGCCAATTCAAACCATACGAAGGGCGGATTCTTATGGGGTAAATAAAAAAAAATGAGAAAGAAATAAAACAAAACAGAATCTCACAGCGGAAGGATAAAATATAATAATCAAATATACAGTTTATAAAGCTTTTTTAAAATATTCGATTATACTTATACAACATACATCAGAGTTACACATACCATATAACAATGCAGCGGAACAATATGAGTGTAGTGGAATATAATAAATAGTAACAATAGAAATCTTCGTCTTCGTCCTCCAGAGCTAAAGTCTTCGATCCTGAAACGCTCTGACTGGACCGAGCGAATTGAAAAGACAAAACACTCGAGTCAGAACTAAAAGATCTTGTGTAAGTTAAATCAACAGAAATAAACATGAGTACAGTAACTCAAAAGATGCTCGGGATTCACACCTCTTAAGGATCCGTTAAACTATTTACTATGTAGTATATTTCGCTATTATAATAGTGTCTAATTGTAAAATAAACTTGCTTTTTTCTTAGCATTAAGGGGTTACCCATATAGCCCTTAACATGTAATAGTCACAGTAGTCCATCCAATATCAGCGCATCTTCAGATCGGGAGACTACCCTAAATATTCCATGGGCTATGGGAGAAAACCAAACTCGTACAAAGCGCGATAGGGTAGGTGACACGGCACAACTAGGCAATGCCAGGGTAGATATACCAACAACGCTTCCGGTTCGGTGGTAACGCATAGCCGCAGCTACCGCCCACCTCGAGCCACACCTCCAAACAAAAAAAAAATCAAAAGTGGCCACCGAATCAATCCAAAAGTCAAAGTATAATATCGAAGAGATGTGTCCGATCAAAGGTGCTACCTCAATTAACCCGTCAATCGCTCCTATTTTAGCCACCTTATGCCAACTCACGAGAGCTGGGTCCACGTATTTACCTCAAAGGAAACACCGCCACCATCCTACTTCATTCAGGAATCTCCACCACGTACGCGGTTTTTAAAGTGGTTTTCGGAGTTGGCAGAGAGTATGACAACTTCCGATCCTGGTCTCTTCAACAACCAAACATTATTATAACACCGCGGTTATTTCAAAATAATTTATACCTTTAAAAACCAGAATAAAATATTCATTTCAAAACTACATAAATACTATATCATTTATATTTAAAGACCCAAATCCATATGATATCAAATATATCTTTTTCAAAAATCATAGCCTTTTCAAATCTATATACCTTGAAACCATAGCTTTGAAACATAACTTTTAATATTTAATGGTTTAAATACTATATTACTTAATATAATAAAATAGCTTCTTTAAATTTCACAATAAAATCCCAATATCAATTTGAACCTCCAAATAAACCATTTTAATTCCTATATATTTCACAGCTTAAATACTCTATATTTCAAAACTTAAAATTTTATAGTTCATGTTTTCCACTCTTTAAATATTCCACTATTTCAAATGGATTCTTTGAAAATTTAATATATTGAAACCAAATCCTATTATTTAAAACTTGGAATGTATACTTAATAGAACAAATATTATTTAAGTAAAACCCTTAAACTTCAATAACAGAATATTCTTTTTAATTAAATTAACTTGATAATATTCTTTAAATCAATTGGATATTCATTTAAATTCTAAAATCAAAAATTAAGTTATACAATCATACCCTTTAAACCTTAATTTATTTACATTTCAAAACAAATTTTTCGAAGATAATTCTTAAATACTTTAATTCAAATCATATTCACATTTATCTTCAACCTTACTTTTCTTTGGGTTATTATAAACTCTATATATAAATAGAATTTTTAAACAGATATTTAACCATATTTTATAAAAGAAATCAAACTTCATTTTTTTAGCTTATTTTATAATTCAAAACAAATTTATACATAGCTAACTTCAATAATAAGATAACATTTATAAAAAATATTTAAAAAAAATTAATATCTATATACTCATATATTTCTTTACAAAACCACATAAATCATTTTAAAAATAATTTTACATGTAGACCGTGGTGTTTGTATATAATTTTCTATCCTATGGTCAAGTGATACGGATATTTATCATTTCAATCCGCAATTTAAAATAAAATTTACGGTTATATATCATTTCAAACTGCAATCCCGAATGAAAGGAAAATGCATAATAACTTGCAGTTTATAACAATATAAAATACAGCATCCATTCATCCAATATCAACGATCAACCATTTATCAAAATCATCATCCAAATTCAACAATACATTAATATATAACAGGTAATAACTAACAGGTATTAACTAACAGTTTATATTCAATAATAAACTAATAACTGTTTAACTAGCAGTTTATATGCAATAATAAATAAATTTAACTAGCAATTTATATGAAATACTAAATAAATTTAACTGTCAATTTATATGCAAGAATAAAATTAAACAACAATTTAATTTGAATAAAGGCAATTTAACCGAGATAACGATTAAAATATGCCAAACAACCATAAATAAATTCAAAATCATATCATATATCAATTTAACAAACATAAGAAATTTTAGAAGTTGTGAGTGGGTTAAAACACTCAACTTCTGAATTTAAATCCAAAATTTTGACTGTCTCCAAATTCGTCCAAACCAGCATCAACAAATCCAGAATTTCAATACGATACTAACAAAAAAATCGCGCGTGAAACGGATCACGTATGAAAAAGTTATACGCATTAAATAAGTTGAAAAATCAAAATTAAATTAAACAAAAATAAAACAAACTCACTCTCACAACTTACGCCACGTTGCCCATCGCTTGCATCAGGAACCGAAACACAAATCATGCACAGGAATTTACACGCAGCCACCTTCACCCACGCGCGTGGCCACACGGCACACCGCCCCTCCTGCGAACTCATTGGAAACCTCTCGGCACCCTGTACTCATCAATGACGTCGCCCCCCTTCTCCCCACGTCACGATCGTGCCTAGAACCTACAGTCGTCGCCCCTTACTTTCAAACCCCAGTCGAGTTTTGACGAAAATCCAACCATCTAATCGCCACACGAACTACACGGATTGACTCCTCTCCGTCCACTCTCCAAAACCCAGAATGGGTTTCTCGATCTGACGAAGATCATCGTCGCGCGATGAACGACCGAGAATTCTTTGATTTTTACTGATCAAACGGCAAACTGAATCGAAAAACGAGCACCACCAGTGAATTACGCTAGTCGAGAGCTTCAACATATATTTTTTGTGACTTTTTCTGAGGAGTTTGAATTTTCAGCTTTGGATTACATTTGGGATTGGATCTGAAATTTATGTTGTCTACCATTGAGGAGGAGAGAGTTGAGATATACGTACAACCAAATGAAAATGAGGGGAATTAGGGTTTATAACGATATTTTTATAGACAAAGTTGAAATAGGATGGATCGGATAAGATAGATGTACGCGCTAAACGATATATGGCCCGAAAAGCGCGTTTCGACTCCGGAACGAAATTGGGTCAACCCATATATCAAAATAGATGTTTTAAAATATTCTAAATGCGATGGAAAAAGTTTCACGTCCAAATTCCATACGTTATGAAGAAGTTATGCTAAAATCAATATTCTCAAATTGATTTCGATTGATTTCAATTTCGTTTATTTCAAGGCGTTTCGAGTCCGTTCGATCAAACGACAAGCCCGATCGCTACGAAACTTGAATCCTACAATAATTCACCTTTACGGATCCGATGAAACTGGTTTCTTTGAAATCCGAGTCGGTGGCCAAAATGGATATTTTCCACTAATTAATTAAATAAATTAGCTAATTAAATCAAATTTTAAATTTCAATTCGAAAATTGACAAATTTCATCACTTATGATTCCTCAATCATTTACAATGATTTAAACAAATTTAAATGTCAATTTAGAGATGATTAATTTATAAATTTCAATATTAACCCTGATTTCATTAAATTCAAAATTTATAAATTTAATTTTCAAAATTCTATTAGATTCACCTTTCATTCTATTCAATTCACTATTCTTAAACGGATAAAACTTTACATTGAATTTGCAAACTATTACCATAATATTCTTACATTCCATCTAACTTTCTATTAACGTAATAATTTAGTGTTAAATTTCATTTATTACCATTAATTCAATTATTGAATTTTTTAGTACTTCAATTAACTTAAATAAAATTCTTTCCATTCTTTTAAATTCAGTCAATCATTATCTTATGGGTAAATTTTACATTACTGTAAAATCCAATTCCCAAATATTTCCAGTAGTCAACTAAATTTATATCAACATAGTGATTAATTACGTTTTATTGAAATGGATTTAGGTCTAATTTACTAAATTATATACATAGGTAAACAATTAATAGTTATCACAATAGGCCAAATCTACTCCCATTCATAACCTATTAACAATTGACTAAAACAAAATTTCTTACCTATCATCTATTATGTCAAATTACAATTTTACTGCATATTATTTCATCAATTATTATAACCTGAATTTAATTTCCAATTTGCTGATTTCAATCAATTAAACTTTACCATCTGTTTCAATTCATTGGGTATGCATAGATTTAGCTATTCAATAAATTTCAATTTACGGTACAATTATCATGGTCTATATCATATTGCATTAATATCCCTATTTATCTTAATTTGAAATGATTGAATATTAAATTCCATTTATTACAATAGATCCAACTTGTTATATTATGAATGAAATTAACATTGGTACATCCTCTGGAATTAACAATCTTTTATGACAAATCAATTTATCCTAACTACACAATTAGGCCACTTAACTGCAATTAATTTCACATTAAATTTTATAAATTATCAATTGAAACTTTAACAAATCCGTTACTCGATTTAAAACCCTGCTATTCAATAAATTGACATTTATAGGTGAAATTAACATTGACTTATATTTCATATCATAAATGCATGCTTTATTTCATACTATTTAGTTATATTTGCCAAGTATGTATATTAATTACTAATTATATTCTTAATTAATTTACTTCCTTGGTTTCATACTTAATAAGTTTTCACTTCCAACAATATTATAAATCACCTACAAGACATTGATGTTTTTCCATGACTTCATTAATTAATCCAATAAATACATTTGTTTCCTCGTATTCAATTTATTACCACTTAAGTACGTTTATCAACAACAACACTCATTGTAATACTTATCTACAACTATTTCATTGGTTTACTCAACAGTTACTTTTATTTACTTTTTTCTATTTTAAAACCAAATGCAACCATTTTCACTATTCATCATTATATTAATGAATTCCATCCTAGTTAATATTTTTATTAATATTTCACAAATTCAACCTTTCTATTGGTTTCTTATTTTAAACCTATAACCAAGTATGAAAATTTATATTATTTCTACTTATTTCCTTATAAATATTATATTGTTAACGTTTAATTACAATAGCTTCATCGATTTTTTTTACATTCGTTCCAATATAAATTTCAAGACTTTATTTCTTTCCGTAGTAAATAAAAATCTTATTAAATTAACTCATTTTAAACCATCGAATTTTATGGGTCGTTACACTAGAGCTTGAAACACTTATTGACCGATGCTCCTATATTAGTTGTTCTAGAAGGGAAATAGGACTTAGTAGTATATACAGATGCTTATGGAGCTGGGTTAGGAGCTGTGTTAATGCAAAGAGGTAAATTAATTACCTATGCTTCTCAGCTTAGACCGCATGAGGTGAGATACCCGACGCATGATTTGGATTGGCTGTAGTGATTATTGTGCTAAAGGTGTGGAAGCATTTCCTTTTGGGAGAAAGATCTGAGTTATATACGGACCATAAGTCATTGAAGTATTTCTTCCCTCAGAAGGAGCTGAATATGAGACAGCGGAGATGGTTTGAATTTATAACTACTTATGACTTTGGAATTGAGTACACACAACGAAAAGGAAACAAGCTTGTAGATGCACTTAGCAGAAAACAACAGAATGCAGTATTGGCAATGATAGCTAAGTGGAGAGATTTGAAAGTGTTGATGATATGTAGAGTACAATGGAGATCTGAAGCTGGATCTAGTGGAGAAACTGTAGTGTTACCTTGTTTAGAAGTTCGACCGACAATGATCGAAAAGATTGCTTCTTAACTGATGGAGGACCCCCGTGTTAGTTGAACGGATTAGAAAGTTAAAGGATGTAACCAAGAGAGATGACTTGAATGATTTTAGTCTTGACTAGAACGGGTGATTGAGAAAGAAAGGAAGATTGTGTGTTTCGAATGTGGGAGAAATTAGAAAGGAAGTTTAGAAGGAATACCATTGTTCGAAGTTCACTATTCTTCCAGGAGGAATTAAGATGTATCAGGACATGAAGAGGAGTTTCTTCTGGGAAGGAATGAAGAGGGATGTAGGCTTACGGATGAAGAAGTTTTTGAATTATCAACAGGCAAAGGTCGAACATTAGAAGTCACGTGGGTTACTTCAGCCATTAGATGTTCCAGTATGGAAGTGGGATTCTAATTTTATAGATTTTATAGACGGCTTGTCAATATCTAATAAAGGAAATGAAAGTATATTGGTCATAGTGGATAGATTGACCAAGAGTGCCTATTTCATTCCATTTAAATCAACTACGTTGACACATGTTTTGGCCAAGTAGATTATGAAGAATGTAGTTAGACTGCATGGGATTCCTAGTATAGTAAGTGATAGAGATTCATTATTCACTAGCAAGTTTTGAAAGAGTCTACAAGAAATTTTAGGAACCAAGCTATAGATGAGTACCGCTTACCATCCACAGACTGATGGGCAAACAGAAAGAATTAACAAAGTCTTAAAAGATTTGTTACAAGCTTATGTGCTAGATTTTGGAGGATCATGGGAAGACCATCTGCACTTAGTTGAGTTTTCATATAACAACAGTTATCAAGCTAGTATAGGGATGTCACCGTTTGAAGCTTAGTATGAAAGGCCTTGCGAATCTCCAGTTTGTTGGTTAGAGACGGGAAATAGGTTGGTTCTTGGTTCGGATTTAGTTAGAGAAGTCGCAGAGAAGATTGAGTTGATTTTAGCTAGAATAAAAGAAGCTCAGCCTAGACAGAAGAGTTGTGATGATAAGAGATGGAAAGACTTAGAGTTCTTAGTAGGAGATCATGCTTTCATTAAGATGTCACAGATGAAAGGTGTAATTCGATCCAGGAAATCAGGGAAACTGGCACCAAGATTTGTAGGACCATTTCCTATTATAGAAAGGATCAGGAAACTTGCATATAGAGTTGATTTACCGAATAGTTTGGCAGGAGTCCATGATGTATTTCATATTTCTCATCAAGAAAGTGCGTTCGAGATCTGAAAACTACTATAGCACCGACTGTGTTGGAGGACTTAGTAGTAGTACCTAATTTGACTATTTAGAAAGCTAGTTCGTATAGTCGCGAGAGATGAGAAGAGGCTAAGGAATATGACAGTCGGATTAGTTAAATTCCAGTGGAGCAATGAAGAGAGGACTGTACTTGGGAGACTGAGAGTAAGATTAGAGATACTTATCCTGATTTGTTTGATGGTATGTTTACTTTTTGATTGATGTGTTGAGTACCTAATGTAATTTCGAGGATGAAATTCTTTAAGGAAGGGAGTCTGTAACAACCCTAATTTTTAGTAACATTATTTAGGACATTTATTCAGTAAAATTAAATGAAATAATGTAAAATGGTTAATGGATTGAGGTTTGTGTAATTAGAAGGTAGTTACGCCATTTATACAAATGAACTAAGGGGAAAATGAAATAAAATGCTAGGGAAATAGACAAGGGTAATATAGGAATAAGTAATATTTTTATATCCTAAATCCTCACTCACTTCATTCTATACGTTCATTATTCACTTTCACAAATCAAAACATTAGAGGCCAGCCACCATTAGGAGAACAAGAAGAAGATAAAGCAATCAAAGGAAGGAAGTTTAATCAATTAAAAACCATTCTCAAATCGCAACTCCTCAATCATAAAGCTAAGCTGAATAATGACTACATCTCATGTTTTAATTTTTTTCCTATAATAGATTAAATTCGATCTATTTTGCAAGGTCTTGCCATGTTTTTTATTGTTAAATTGGGTATATATGTTTGTTGATGACTTATGCTAATTCACATCAATTTTATAATATATTTTAAAGTGAAAACCCTATTAAATGACATTCAACTGCCTTGTGATTTTAGAATAAGATCAGAAATAATATTTTAGAGATGAGTTTCAATTTTCATAATTTTTTGAATTAATGTGGATTAAATATTAATTTTCTAGTGAAGAAAATTGTTATTTGAGTTTAAAATTAATTATAGATAATATATGTATATTTGGGACTGAAATAAATTATGTTAGAAACATATTAAAAATGATTTATGGGAATTTTATAGATTTTTCCTATGTTTTTTAATAAGTATATAAAATTATTTTAAGGCATGGGACATAAATGTTTTATAAATTTATAAAAGGAGAAGGGTCATTTTGTAAATAATTTAAACTATTCATTTCATAAATTTGGTAGTACTTTTAGAAAAGGAATCAGCAACCAATCATGTTTTGACAAACAAGGTAGATTAGTTGAAAAGAATTGCTTTAAAAGGTTAAAAATTAGTTTATGCATGCATTTTACATGTTTTGCCACTTTACGCACCCAGTTTACGGGGTCGAAACCCTTTGCTGCCGCATCTTACCTTTCTAAGCCATGCCTTTGAAAGAGTTTCGATGTTTAAAAATCTAAGCCTCTTCTCGAATGCTTTTAAAGAGATTGGTTTCAACACCATCCAGTTCTTTACTTAGGAAATAGCTTTCGAACGTGTTATTTTCGACTTTCTTCTTTTAAGACACTTTTGATATTTTGAAAGATAATCCTAAAGGTTTCAAAAGGTATAGCTTTGAATAGTTTTAAAAGGTTATTCCACATGTTTTAGTTGAACCCAAATGCTTTCAAAAGGGTTAATGAATTTAATGCTTTCAAAAAGTTTAAGAGAAAGGTTTCAAAGGGTTGGTTGCTCAATGTTTTCGAGTGGTTATAAATAAAAGGTTCCAAAGGTTTTCGAAAGGCATATTTAAAGTATTTTGAAAAGAGGATGTTTAAGGTTTATAAAGGCTTTCAAAAGAGAGGTTTTGAATATTTTCAAAAGGGCTATGTAAATGGTTTTGAAAGTTGTGTTTTGGCCTTTCGGCCTAAGGTTTTATTTCTATCGAAAAAGGTACTTACAAGGGATTCGAAAGGGGTACTTTCAACGGTTTCTAAAGATATGGTTTAAAGGTTTAAACAAAGGTGTAGATTCTTTCATCAAAAATGTTTTGAGAAAAATACATATAACATGGCAACGTGATTTGAGTAAAGCATTGAGTATATTTTCCTTGTTTTAAAGTATGATTTAAAGGTTTGAATCAGTTTAAAAGTAAATGTTTTTAATGAAAATTTTGTGGTAGATGACCCTAAGTAAAATGACTCAGATATTAGAATATCAGATGAGACTGGTATAAAGTCGACCATATACGTTAGCTATTAGTCCCTAGCTAATTTAGTCCAAAATTCCAGCGTATAGGGCGTTTCCACATGTAAGACTAAAATGATGTTACACACAGAAAAGATTATACAGAGTGAGGATACGTTATTGGTGAGCCCGCAAAACCATGAGGATCAGTTGACCCTGGGACAACAAAGTTAGGGACAGACCGTCTTAAAGAGTTGTATCTAACAGAAGTTAGATATTTGTTTATTTTGTTTGGTAGCCCCAGTCTGCCAAAGTTTAGTAGTAGTTAGCCAAATAAAACTATAGTGTTCAGATAGATAGTCCATTTGTTACCTGATTTATATGCTTACATGATATTGCTTTATTGTTTTAACTAGTTTTGGTTGCTAGATTAAGATTTGCAAAAAATAAGTTTTAAAAGGATATTAAAGAGGGGAAACCCGTTCCGTTAATTGGAATGGTCTCACTTAATATCAAATAACCGAGATGTATTGTATTATTAACACCAGGCATTATGTCTGACTCAAAGTTTATGTTTTTCTTCTTAAACTCTCAAGTGATAAAAATTGATTTGAGTAGGCCGAGGGTTGAGGATTTACTAGTTTTAGTAAGTTGACGAATAAAGCTTCTGAAGACGAGCAAGAGGCTGACGGAAAGTTATATTTAGGAGTTGTTTTATTATTTTCGTTGTGTAGTATTAGGTCTATAATGACTATTAGTACTTGGTCATCTAATAAGCATCTTCATATGTCACTCTTGGCGTATTTATGTAATAATTATATTTGATCTAAAACTACAAAATGTTTGGGATTATGTAACTTGGATATGAAAAGTTGTTTTGAAATGTAATCGAAAAAGGGTTTTAATCTGTGATTATTTTATTTCATATTCAAGTACTTCTGATATTATGGATACCATTAACATTACCATACTTGGTCACCGAAAGTTAATACTATAGATGACTGCAGTATCTTTAGCGCTTAGCTTCGGGCTTCCAGATACGTGATGTTGCACAAAACATTTGATTTTTAATTCTATTCATTTTTAGCTATTCAGATGTAGGTATAAAATATTTTTGGGTCTTTAAAACAGATTCGACCAATTCAACCTCTTTACTCATTCGGTCTACTATGAAGCTAAGAAGAGTAGGATGCTGGTATCCAAAATCAGTCCTAGAGTCTACTGTTTCTTGGACACCTCTAAGGTAAAGTTGTTTATTAGCGGACACAATAACATTATGTAATATTTAACCTCCTAAGTGTTAAAATCCAAAAGATACTATTTAATAAAGCGAAGTTTATTAAATCTTCTTAATAAAATAATTCTACTTTAAAACTTCAGGTATTAACCATTTTAAATCAAGATACCTTTACATTCTAAGAACTTAAGAGCCAAATACGTGGATTTTACTTCAAAAATCTTTTTAAATGATACTATATATTTAATCCATAGAAAATATGCATATAGCTCTAGTAACCACAAAATGATACCAAGGAACCGGGTACTACCAAACAGTATCATACATCCCCTAACCAAGAAAGGTAATACTCAAGAGAAGCGTTTACCATTTGAACACATCTCCTTCCCATTTTAAGTTATGTTCGGGCCACTCAAACTTAAAAATACTTCTTTTATTCCCAAACTCCCTTTTTGAAACAATATTTTACATATTTTCAACAAAATATTTATTACCAATTTGTTTCGGGTTCTCTCATATTTGAATTTGTTTCGATCTTACAATAATAAGGAGAATAATTAACTAAGTGCACTACAACACTCGCCTAAGAAAACATCCTATCATCACTTATTAAATTATTCAGATCGTCACAAAAAAATCGAAACTAGTTACCCGAACCAATCCAAAGAAAATACTTTTTCTTTAAAATTTCCATACCTAAAAATTTCACTTTTCTTACTAAAAATACTTCCAAATAATATTGTTATTATTTTTCAAAACCTTAAAAATCATTTTTCAAAAAAAAACCTAGGATTTAAATACTTAATTTTCCAACTTAAATGTTTTTATTCTAAAGACTCATTCTTATAAATCCATTTTATAAAATTGTATCTAATATTCTACCTTTCCTTTTAATACACAACCTTTATTAAATCACGTTTTAACCCAACACTAACATCGAATGCTTTATAATTAAATTGTGAAACTTAATTCATAAGGCGTTCTTTACAAAGTTTCCTGGTTTTCTATTTATCCAACCCACGTTTAGAAAAAGGAAGCTTCCTATAACATTCAACAGCAGCTAATGCTCAAACTGAACAACCATGACTAAATCAAATCCTAAACGATAATAATAAAATATTATCATTTCTTGTTCAACAAGCTTCTCAAAAATACTATACTAGTTTTGAAAATCATTTTTGGATATATAAAATATATTCCTAGGTAAAATTATTTCATTTACCAATTCTAAACAGTACTATGTCGGTTGGTCTTGTTCAATTGTTTAGAAACCCCTAGCGATAATATTGGCTAGATGCATCGACCAAAATTCATAAGCCACTTAACAGATCAGTTAACACAATATAAAATATTTTTATATCACTAGCAAATACGCGCTCTTATATGATACACTCAAACTCATTCTACGATGCCACTTACCCTATTTCTAATGAGATTACCTTACCAAAGCCAAGGTTCTTGCTTTACCTTCAGCTCTGATACCAAATATAATTATCAGCCTTTCTTAGTACTAAAGATGACACTTACTACATCCTCGGTATTCATGTCCTGATTATTTAGTCGTCCGAAAGATAGGTCATAAGGAGTGAAAAGAAGAAAAGAAAAGATACAATAGAATCTCACACATCATGATGAAATATAATATAAAATCAAGTCTTCACAAAAAGAAAGATCTTAATTTACATACACATCAGAGTACAACACCAACCTATCAACAATCTTGGATAGTTATTACAAGTTGGCCTTACAATTGTTGAAGAATACAACAATATTAGAATGGAAATAAAAATAAAATACGAAAGTAGGTCTTGGGCATACAGCTTGCCTCCTTGCTCCACAACATCCAAAGCTAATCTAAAAACATACTCAGTCTGACCCGAGCATTATAATGAAACAATACCTGGGTCAGTCTACTAAATCCAACTTGAGAAACTCAAATCACAAGAAATTTTATTATAATTTATAAAATCTTTTAAAATTAAAGATATCTCATAAGACATGCCGCATATAAACACAGACATGTTTTTGCCTTACCATAAGCAAAGCATTTTCTATAGAAAATCCAATGATTTTGTAATGTCTAGAGTTTAAAGTAAAATATAAATGTAGTTGAAATGCTTGCATCTCATATTCCAACATATTTAGGCACATCTAAATTCATACGGCGCTTATTGGAGAATGGATTCCATACAATGACAAGGTAAGTGACTACCTTATGAATGTTACACCTTTAGATAAAATGTACGTAGCATCAACAAAAACATCAACCCCTACTACCCATACTAGATACTACCGAACATGATTACCCCTTGGTTGATGGGCCTTGAAGCATGCATATAAATATCGACTCTAAATAAGACGATAATCGTACCCTAATAGGAGTGACCCACATAGTCCTGCTGCATCTACCTTGTTTTAGCCATACAGGGTTATGAGGATTAATGCTACATTTTACATTTTAGGTAGCAATCCACTTGGAATGCTACATTGCCCTCCAGACACAATGCAATGGAAGCATTCATCCATAGAAGTTCATTTCGAGGCTGAACGAAACCAAAGACACTAGTTCTATTACATCCATTTTGAAATCACCCTTAGGATTAATAGGAAGTAGCCCTAGCACTTCAAAGCTCCATCTTCGATAATCTTCAAGATATCTTCAATTCGAATGCTTATCTTGATTCAAAGTGGTTTCGCATAACGTATTCAATCTCGGTCTCTTCGAACCAACGACCGATAGTTTCTGATTAACTCATTCTCGATTCTTTTAGATGTATACAACAAGTATTTGAGTCTTTATCGGGGAACTCTCATATTCAATCATACTTCCTAAGTCAAAACGGGCCAAGATTTTCTAGTCGTTTATTTAACTATCAAATACACAAACAAACAAAAACCTAGAGATTTAACTACCCATGGCAATCACAAAGCCTCAAAAACAAATCTTCATTTATTAAATCCCTTTTAAGAACTTTTGTCAAATATTCATATACTTATCTCACTGAAATAAGTATATTCACAAACGTTTGTGAAAGATATATTTTTTAAAATAATATTAAAAGGATCAAATGATTATTATTTAAATTAGAGATAAGAACAACCCCAAACATTATTCCTTTAGTGTGAAGCATGGAACGAAAGTTTCACACCACCATAATTAAGAAGGGTAGTTAAGGGAAATCGCAATCTCAAACTCTTTTTTAATAAATTTATTTAATGAATCCATTATTCAATCATTTCCATCTATGAAATATCCTTATGCTTAAATTATAAATCTATTTATAAAACTCATTTATAAATATCCAAAAATCATTTATACACCTCTTTTATAAATATCCAAAAGTCATTTATAAAACCACTTATATAAATGTTTCTTATAATACCTTTATAAAAATCTTTTTATAAAATACTATTTACAAACTATCATTTGTAAATCTACTTTAAATAAATCCTTTACATAATAAAATCCTTTCGTAAAAACTATATTATTTATAAACCCCTTAAATAAAATAATTAGATAACTTATAAAAAATTGTTTGTAACCCATGACCGCCCATTGATAGAATTTATGTTAATTTAAACCATAACTTTAACAATTTAGAAAGAGGCTTAGCTATCACAGTGGTACTAAACCAAGTTACTGTTTATATAAATTTATCTTCTAAGTCACTTTACATGAACCAACATGCACGTAAATACAATCTATAACAAAATCAGGGAATAACATGTCAATATAAACCAACTGGTAGATACATGTCTAAATAACATAATAGAGGGATGGTGCTAGATAGATGTCCATGAAATCTATTAAGTTTAATTATAGTAGAACAAATATTTATTCCACTAAAGATGTCCAAATAATCAATTCAATTAAGTTATAGCAGAATGGGGATTTATTCTGTTAACAGATGTTCAACAATCTATTCAATTTAAGCTATAGCAGAATGGTTTTTTGTTCTGCTAACAGTTGTCAAAGTTTAGTATAACCTATTCACATTTGTATGTTTACTTAATGGTTATCGAAAATAGAATCTGTTGCGCTCAAAACTATTCTTTGTAAAAGAAAGCTGGTGTTAAATAAATTGATCCTCAAAAAACAAAGCAATAAGAACTTAAACCACTTTTTACATAATTAATTACAAGTTAAATCCTTTTTAACAACAAATTAAAACTTAATAATGTCTTAACTTAACTTAATTATTAATTAATAAAATAATTAACCTATAAAATGTAATTTTTTTATAAATTATATGTAACGACCTTATTGTTAACTGATAAATTAATTCAGTTTAATTTCGTATCATTAATCTTTAACTATAATTTATGAAATTTAACTGTGAAATTAAGTCAAGTATCTTGAAAATATTATTTTGATTTAGTAAGGAATAAGTTCATTTCTTAAAAATATTTTTTATTAAAATGGAGATATTATTAAATTATTAATATTGAGATTTTGTTAAAATGAGATTTTTGGAAAATTGTAATCTTTGATAAAAAGATAATAATAGTTTGTATTCGCTAAACTATATTGATTTAAAATGATAGTTTCTAATATATTTGCAATTGTCAAATTACGTGAAATTAAATTGTAATTTACAAAATTTTGTTTAGTGTAAATGGGTAGGTTATGAGTGATAATGCAAAACAAAACTTAATAACACTTCTTTTTACAAATTTGCAACACTTGTTATTAACATTATTAGGTTCATAACCATACCCGCATAACCCATTTAGAAAAGAGAAATAGTAATATGTACACTTTCTTTCTTAATTCATTAGTTTTGGAAACCAGAACCATTACTCCTTCTATCTCCTATTATATAAAACCTAGTTCAAGCAATCCTAAAATTCTAGTTGCTAACCTTAGGGCTTTTGGCTAATCCAAGTAGAAATCAATCTCCGGTAATCTCCTATATCTTCTTATGTTTTTAGTTTATTGATTAATCCTTATTTTGTCTAGGGTTGTAAATCTTTTCTCTTTCAATTTTGAAAATAAATCTAGGTCATTGCTGAAAGGTTTTAGCCTAGGTAAATTCGAGTTCAATCTTCATTCGAGATATAAAGGTGAATTAACAAACTCACGCAACCTATTTCTAAGTTAAATATTGGGCTTATATTTGCTTTGGATGAATCGGCGTTAGGATATATTATTGAAACGATATTGATTGTGTTGTTTGCATTTTGGATATGCAATTTGCTATTACTGGAAAATCCTAGTTGTTTAACCTCCCAAATCATCATATTATTGTTGAAATTATGGTTGCATGACAACAAATTAGTCCCTTAAGAGCCAAGATAATCATCAGTAGAAAAGTTAATGACATCAGACTGCCGGGGAGATGATGACACTGTTTGGACCTCTATCCAAGCAGCGCTACCCACGTACAGGTCATGTAGATCGGTGGATCGGTCATGGCCTGAACGGAGCTCCAGGTCGTGCCTTGCTTCCTCCTCGATCGCCCATTTGGCCTCCTATTTGCTTGGTTTGCTCTTGTTAACTTAGTGCTTTGTTTCTACTGCTTATATGTGTGATTTTGGTGCATGATTTCGAGTTTTAAACTATTGAGTTTATGAATTTATTTTGGAATGGTTATGCCATAGAGTCCATTGCACAATACTAAAATTAGTCACATGTTTTAATAAGGATTTTCAAAGAGAATGGATTTTCATGTCGAATTATTTCCGTTAAATATTTGTAACTGATAAGTTGTTTTGGTTATAAAGAACATTGGGAAATGTGTAAATATACACACATATATTCATTTGTCTATACGATTATTTATTATTTATAACTAGAATGATTTTGAATGTAAACATGATTATTTCTAATCAAAGATCTAAGAGTAATTTTAGTTTATAAAAATTACAGGAGCTTGTATATATACACAAGTTTTAGAATATAGTATTAAATAAATATCCTATATGGAATTTTGAGAGAACTATAATTATACAGGTTCATTTTTGGAATAATTCGCATTTATGTAATAATTTATTTAATATTGAATATCTACACAAAGTAAATAATAAGTTGTAGATTTGTTTTATAAAGGAATTGAAAGTAAGATTTTATGTGCGAAAATTTTAGAGAACAATTGTATATATTAAAAGAATAATTAATTACTTCCACATCTTAAACTCCTATAGTATTTTCTACCATTTGGCAATTCCATGTGACTTTTGTTTTAGAAAAATAATACTAATAAAATATCCTGTGAACCTTAGTTTTATAATATAGGGATACTAATAATTCGCTTAGTGTTATCGATTGGTTTAAATGCTCTTGAGTAATGCTTCGTTCAATATGGTACAACTCATTGAATAATATGTTTTAGTGGAATTTACTAACCAATTAGCGAATACTCGAATTTCACCGTATAGCATGGTATGCTTTGGTTAAATTATTATGATTGCTATTAGGAAGTATTTGACACTTTAGAGCTGTGTCTCTTTCGGTGTGCGACATGAGGGTGCTAGAACTTCAAGAGAATATAGTTCAGGTTTTCCAATGATATCCATAACGAGTTAAATTTACTACCTTCTAGTAAATACTGGAATTTCACCATGCGGTATGGGATGTTTTGGTTAAGTTCTAGCGATTACTGAAATTGATATTATTTGTCACTTTAGAGTATATTTCCATTTATGGTTTATCCAATGGCCGATAAATCCTTAATAGATATACTTGTGGATTTACTTAAATTGTGTCATGCTATGTGTTCTACGAACATTTGGATCGATACAGACAACTTCTGTTTACTGGCTAGGTTGTTTTACGGTACAGACAATCCTTAGTATTAGATTGTCATGCGTGATACTAGTTTTTTTCCACGGTATAGATGATCATTATGATTGGTAAGAACAATCTGGGTGATTGGCATGTTTTATTTCAATTATCTTAGATTTTTAGTGCCTTTGGATATAAAATGTTCTTGATTTGTGTGATAAGTTCCGTGTTGAAACATTTATGTAATAGTTTACATTTATAGTACCATATACCTTATGTTACATCTTGTTCTCACCCTTATGAATATTTAGAGATAGCACGACCCATTAATTTTATAATACTTGGGTCAGGCTGAGATTTTTAGGTTTTCTAGAGGCTCAGGTTTAAGGTAGGTGTACTGGCAGATGATAGACATTTTCACGTCTTAGTTTATCTTCAGTTGTATATATGTCACATGATGTATTATGGCATGTATTATTTGAGACAATGACTTATTAATGTATATTATGTAAGTGTAGTATATCATTTTATATACTCACCTTATGTATTATATATGATGTAAATTATCCGCTGTGATCTATGGTTATTATTTATATGATATATTGTTCTGATTTTGAGAAACTGATGGATTTATTTCTTCAAACTGAGACTGTACACGTCAAAATTTAATTCTAGATATTTAAACAAAAATAGTAAGTGTGACATGTTAGATTAAAGATATATTCACATTTGGTCTCCCTTAACAAGCCGTTTTCTCTGTATTATTAAACGACATTATTTATAATGTTTTTTAATAATATAGGTATCATTATAGGGCCGTTACAGTTAGTATCAGAGTAGAGTCATAACATTATAACATATTATATCACAGATCCGAGACATAGATGGCTTAGTGTCCTATCCGTTGGGTTATGTGATAAATACTTAAATTAACTATCTAATTAAGGATAGGAATATAAAATGGTTAAGGGATAATCATTTGGGATATATTTTTGATTTTTAACTTGTTATATTAAAAGTAATATTAGAGTTTGGACTGTGCAGTCATAGTAATGGCTGGAGGCAGACCAGAGTTACACCAGGATCGACTAGTAATCCTAGAATATGAGATATGTTCTTGACTCCTGAGCAGATTGCAGGGATAGTTCGTGCTTCCTAGACAGCTAATTATGAGGGTCGATTGGTTCGTGTTGATTTTACTCGCTCTTGAAGTGACTTTGGACATTTAGGAGGCAGGTCCTTTAAGGGAACATAGAAGCTTATTGAGATTCAGACCTGGATAAAAACGTGTGAGAATATCTTTCCTCGTATGAATCTTAATTATATCTAAAGGATTCAAGCATCCTGTAGCTAGTTACAAGAAAGGGCATTGGAATGATATGACTTGTTAGTAGTGGAGGTTGAGGTGGATCAACTTATTTGGGCTCAGTTTAGAGAGATTCTGTAACGACCTAGAATTTAATTGCTATTAAATAAATACTTATTTATATTTTAAATAATTAATAAATGGATTTTTATTAACAAATAAAAAAATCAAATAATAATTAATGATGATAAAATTGTTTTCAAATTTTGTTTACCAATATATATAGTTAATAGAAAAATAGAAAATGTGACCGGAAATTATTTTTTAAAATATCGATTTTTCATTTTTTTTTTAGAGTTATTCAAAAGGTTATAACACTATGTTAAACATACATTAACACAATATAAACTGAGTTAACATGGTGTGTACATGTTTATATGTGCATATGCATGCTTCTCATTAAACATATAAATATATAAATTATATAAGATTTTATATCATAAATACACACACATATACACACATAACAAACATAAAATGCTCCTTTTCAACTCAAGTACACTAGAGAACATGGCATGAATTGTTGAAAGCAAGGGGGTGTAGTGGATTGATTTGAAGGAAAGGAGGAAGTATGGTAGTGCATGCATACATATATTTTATATTAATCACTATATATTATTTTAATTAAATCCTAAGCCTATATGTACCCCATTATCTTCATATTTTCTGTTTACAACCACCATATTCATTCCAAATTTTCTAAAACCTTGAGCTAAAGTATCCATGGCTTCCTCTTTATATTTTTAAAATAGAAAAAAGTCACTTTTTTGGCTAAAATCTCTTCTTTAGTTCACAAATCCACTTCCACATCTCTTACAACACCTTATCTTCCAAAAATCAAACCCATCCACCCCAAAATGATCATGTTTGAGCCTAAATTACCCAGAGAGATGCGCAACAAGGCCTAGGCTGAGCCTAAACCTACTTGTCCAGGTCCATTTCAATTGTTTGAGTGACCCAAAGTTCAATTTTTGCAAAGATTCTATAGTATTTTTCAAGTTCCGGCGGAAGTTCACTTTGATTTAGAAAAGTTTAGTTGCATAAAACTAATATTTTTTGGAAAAGAATTCTTTTTTAATGATTTATATGTTTTGAAATTGTATTGTTTATCGTGTTGAAAGATCATGTTGTTTGGATGATACATGATTGCAAGTTGGTTGTTTGGTATAGATTTGTGATTTGGATAATTTGTTGAGATGTTTGGGTATGTAAATATGAATATGTGAGTTTGGTTTATGATATGATGGTGGAATTTTTTGTGAAGCTAAAGCAAGTATGTTGTGAAATGATTGTGAAAACTAGTGCCTTAAAAAGTCGCAAAGGACTTACGATTCGATTTGAAAACGAAAGCTCTTTTTCTAGCTTTGGATTTTTGAAAATGATTTCCCAAGTTTTACATTTTGTTAAAGTTTTCAAAACTATTACAGTTGTGTTTTCAAACATGTGATGGCTATATTTAAGTGGGATTTCCACCTAGAAATCAATTCAAGCGAACTGCACCTATAACGATAGTCGCTATCGATGAAGTTCGAGAAATTTTGAGATTTCAAGTTTTTATGTACTTTCTTTTGAATTGTCTTTTAAAATTAATTTAAAATAATTAAATAAGTCCAAAGTTTAAGTTTTAATAATTTAATTAATTAACTAATTAGGGTAATTACTATTTATTTAGTTAATCAAGCAATTAGGTTAAGTAATATGAGGTTAAATTTTTTAGCTAAATTAGTTATTTTTAATTAAGTAAGTTTTAAATAATTATTACTTAGGATAAAAGAAAATTAAAATTTGTTTCATAATTTATTAATTAGGAAAATTATTATTTAATTAGTTAATTCAGTAATTGAATTTAGTAATTTAAGATTAAGAAATTTTTAACTAAGTTAATTATTTTCAATTAAGTAAGTTTTAAATAGTGATTAGTTAGGATAAAAGAAAATTAATTTTTGTCTAATCAATTTTATATTAATTAATTATTTAATTAAAGGTTAAGTATCCACTTAATTAAGGTTTAATTTCTTAAATAAATGTTATTTAATTAAAGTACAATTAAGGTTTAATTAAAAATAAAATTAGGATTATTAGTGATTTAATTTTGATTTATTCAAAGATTAATTAAGGTTTAATTGAGTTTTAAACTTATTATTTAATTTAGGTTTATTTGTTTTAAAGTTTCTTTTAAAAACCCTATCGGTTATTTATTTTTAACGAAGTTTCTTATTTATGTGAATTGTTTTAAACCAAGGATCTTTTGTCGTGCTACTAAATGGCCAAATGAATTAAAGTAGTTGTAATAAAACGATGACGCATTTTATTGAAAGTAAGTCGACTTGTACTTATCACAAATACCACACTTCGGGAACATGATGAATACAAGGGGGTTAATTTCGATAAGCGGGTTATGATAATCTAAGCATATGGAACGTATGTTGATATGTAAATCTTTACACCTTGACAGAGGATAGTCTACTATAAACAAGTTGACCTTTTAAAATTATCAAACGTTGTTTTGGAGGGATCGGGATTAGATATTTATCCGAAAACCACTTCAAACTAACGTAAATGTTTGAATTGTAAATAATAAATGTAAGGTCCAAGTGAAGACTATGAAGTGCCTTTGGTTCGTTTATCTTCTAAACGACTTGTATGGATGAGTGTTGACAATGTGTCAACAAATGGGAAGCAATGTTAGCATTCCAAGTGGCAATTCTATAATAAAGATAAATGTAGCCTCAGGCCTCATCAACCGAGAATGACTAAAATATGGGAGATGTAGCAAGGCTAGGTGGGTTGCTCCCATAAGGTTAAGGTTGTCTCTATCTAGAGTCTATGTTATTAACTCATTTATGAATCGGTACGATTGCTGATCCAACCGAGGGGTGATCTTATTCGGTACTATCTAGTGAAAGGTAGGCTCATCTTGTGTTGGCAGGGGTCGATAGGTTCGACCTCGGTGTTATTTTATCTAAAGATGCACCGTGACGAACGGTCCACCAGTAGCCTAGTCATTGTGTGGAATCCATTCTCCAATACGTGCCATATGTTTTTAGTTGTACCTAAATATGTTGAAACGTGAGATGCAAAAATTTCTGCTATATTCTATTTTACTCGGAAACCCATTATCATAATATCACTAGATTTCTATATAAAATGTTTTAGTTATCATAAGGTAAAATCACTCTATATTTATGTACAGCGTGGTCTTACGAGATATTTTTGACTTTTAAAATGTTTTATAAAAGTAAGAATAAGTTGTTTGAGTTTTACTTACACTAGACTCATATCTGACCTAGAGTTTTATTTATTTTTCCTAAGACTCTTGGGTACTCAAATTTTTATGAGTAGCCAAGTGATCTAGGTTTATTACGGAAGCACTTTGATGGAGCTAGAGCAGGTGGCTTGACCATAGCTAATTATATTTATATCCACTGTGTTTATGTATGATCTATGTATTTTGTATGGACAGGTAGTTATATCTGTTCAGTTGAAGTTGTAATGTAAAGACTTCAATGTATTATTATTATTAATTATTATTATTATTATAGAATGACTATGTAATACCCTATGTTATATATTATATGTTGATCTGATTCGTGGTGAGATTCTATAATTATGCAGTTTCTTCTTAACTTTCACTTTATTCTACCCTTGATGGCTCATCTTTTGATGCAAGAAAGGTCGTTGTTATAATTTTGGTATTGGAGCATATGTTAAGAAAACACTTAAGCTTTGTGTTAGGGTCAACTTGGAGAGTGCTTATTTGTAATTTTTATTCATATGCATATGTGTGTGTGTATCTATGGTACATAGATCATCTTGATGGTTTGAATAGTACCCTTCTTTCAAGATTTATCTCGTTTAAGTATTCTATGATTGTCTTATGATGTACAGTCAGTAGGACATGAGTAATAGAGTTAGACGAGGTAGGGGAGCAGGTAGCACCACAATAACAAATGGTCGAACCCCAAATCACGGAGTAATTCGGATTACCAAAGATGTAGCGCCCGAGCAGCCAAGGATGAATTTTGCAACCTTATGCAAGGATTACACCAACCTAAAAGGGAAACTAGTTAAGGGACCGAGTCCATTATGGAAGTGCAAGCTTGGTTGCGATCTTGCGAAAAGATCTTTTAAGATCTTGGTTTATCAAATGAGAAGAAAAGATTCTCAGCAGCATGGCAACTGCAAGAGGGAGCAATAGCTTGATGGGACTCCCTTACTGCAAATGTTCCAGAAGAAGAGTTTCATAGGGCCGATTTTTATTGAGGATCAATTTTTTCCAATGGCAAGAAGGACCGAGATGTACCACAACTTCATAGACTTGAACCCGTAGCATAGTACGAGACAAAGTTCAACGAGTTATTCTTTTTTGGCCCAGAATTGATCAACACCCCATTAAGGAAGAACGAGATGTCTGTTTTGGGTATGAGTGAAGAGTACCATGAGAAAATGACTGCTCACATAAGGGGTACTTTTGTGGATTTAGTTGATACGGTTATGAGCTATGAGGCCTTGGAAAAGAAGAAACCTACTCCAGTAACGCAAACTGGTGGAAATACCAGTGGAGGTGGTTCTAATAAGAGGAAGTTCAATCCAAATTGGAAGAATCAAGGAAAAAGGAAATGGGGAGAAGGTCAAGGAGACAAGTTCATGAATATTAATTGTTACCTTTATAAGCAGAGAGGTCATATTTCAAGGTCTTGCACGAACCGTGAAGCTTTCAAGTAACAAAGTGGAATCATCTCTCCAATGGTCCAGAAGTCCCTTTGTTTTAGTTGTCATCGGTCGGGCGATATGATTAAGGACTGCTTACTCATGAAGAAGGTGCCACGTCCCAATGGGTATGCCATTAAGGATGAACCATCTACTTCAATGGGTGTGAAGGAAAAAGGCGTCCTTGAAGGTGCCTTACTGATTAATGGTATTTTTGTTCGAGCATTATTTGATACTGGCGCCTCTCATAGTTTTACCTCATGTGAATCGGTTGGTAAATTTCATCTTATTCCTAGTATCGTAGAAAACACTATGTGTTTGTCTAGCCTCATCGGCGGTATTACCCATTTGAATATGATTTGTGAGAATGTGCCAGTTTCCTATATTTCTCATCACTTTTCTTGTGACGCGTATGCCTTGGACTTTAAAGGCCTTGACATTATTCTTGGTATGGATTGGTTATCGAATATGGAGTTATTTCAGATTGTGCTAAAAGGACAGTATCACTAGAAACTAAGTTGGGAAGAAGTGCTAAAGTTTCATGTAAGGAACCTGGTATTAATATGCATAGTTTCTTGTATGCCCTGGAATCACCCCAGGATGAGTTAAGTTATATAGAAGTTGTGACGACTCGGAATTTTTGGATGTTTGAAATCGGAATATTTAATTGATTTTAAATATTTAAAAGTTAATTTTTAACTTGAATTCAAATATCACTATTTATTTGATAATTAAATTATTGAATTAAATAATTTGAAGTTGGGTAAAATATAAAATATGGAGTTATAAGCTTGTCAAAAGTATTTCAAAGGCTTATAAAATTTATATTGATAATATGAAAGTAATATATGGGGTAAAATTGAATTTAACAGTGGCTTATTCAATTTTAAAAATACATCGTTTAAACCAACATTTAAAAATAGCCTTCCGAGGCACAGTCTCAGAATTCGACGAAACTAGTTCCATTGAATACGTAATAGTGTATTATTATCGGGTTTCAAATTTCGTTGTGTTTGGAGTTGTCGTGTGATCGTATATAAACGCACTGAAATTTATGTCGAAGATTCAATATAATAAGTGGGTTCAAAAAGCTATCTTCTCCATACGATCGAATTAGGACTCGAAACCTTTTTCATTACGTTCGAAATAGGGGTATAACATTATGAACGCCTAGCAGCACGCCTCGATAGGGGTTTGCGATTTTAGGTTACGTAAATCGAGGCAATTTGAATTAATTTGAAATAAGTATATATATTCACATACACCAGTCAACTGCAGCTGAAATAATTTCACATCATAACTTTTTGCCTTTAAATCACCGTAGCTGCCTGTACAGCGTCTCCTCATCCCTTCTTCAACACGCAAGCCTCACATCCAGTCTCCCACGACCGTCCTTCTTGTTCCTTTCTATCACGCCCTTCTGTTCACAGCCGAACAGAGATAAAGTGGAGCCGTTCATTCATTCTTCTTCTCATCTCAAAACAAAAGTAGGAGAGGCAAACGTGCGATTTCCAATTCGAGTTTAAAATCTCTTATCCACTTTATCTTCCTTTAGAGTAAATTTAATTAAAATCGAAGCATACATCTGGAAAAAAAATTATATATACCGAAATCTATTTCAAGACTTAAATCATGCAGAAGTTCTTTCCTCTGCCTCTTTTAAAATCAACTCGTCAGTCAAAATAAAGGAAATGAAAAAGAGGTCGGATTTGATTTAAGAGGGCATGCGCGTGATTGAGGCGAGGGGAGGGGATCTCTGTGTTATCTTCGGCGACGACGAGTTTTACTTTGGGATCGGATTCGATGGCAACTGAAGGGTGGGTTTGGCGGCAGCGATTTCATGAGAGAAGGCAGAGGCGAAGTTCGATGTCGTGGCCATGGGATGTTCGACAGGTCGGCGTCGTTGGGAAGCATGCAGCAGTAGCGGCGGCAAAGGGGGAAGGAGTGCGCGCGGGGTTGTTTGGTTCAACGACAGAGGCAATGAAGGGTTGCCTCGGTTGGAGGTCGCGTGTTGTTGGAGGGCGGTGTTCCTTTGGGTTAGGCAGTAGGGTAAGCTTATTGTTTATTTAAGCTTTATAAGTAAAACATATATGCATATATATATATATATACATATATATATATATATATTTGTTAAAAAAAATAAGAAATAATTATTTAGTTAAAATTGAATTGTTAACTAATCAATTTATTTAAAGGAATTTAGTTTAAAATTAAATGACTAATTAAATCTATGAGAATTAATTGATTTATTCAAATGTTAATAAACCATATAAATTGTGTATTCAAGGTCAAAAATCGAGGAAGCCAAGGCAATATTGAAGTAGATTGCAAATAATAGCAAAGGTGAGTTAATCTCACTCATCCAGGTTTAATTTAAATTTAAATGGTTGAATTTAAATATTTGGTTGAATGATTGAATTGATTAGATGTGGTATATTATATAGTATATAGTATATATTGGAGTGATTGATTTTCCCGCATTATATAGCGGATGAGACCCTATGTGCCGCATAATAACAGACGATATTTTATAAACCCATATGCCGTGATATTCCACCTCGAAGTGGAATTGGTGTTTTATATTGTGCTAACATCTGTGGATGCAGGGAAACAGGTTAGAGGGATCCAATTGGATTCCTCAAAATTATTAGATGGTTTAATATTCCGTGTTATGAATATTTGATATTCTATGATGAATTATAATGATAATCAGAATATTGAATGCTATGGTTTGCTTGAATATATTTCGATACACTCAGTTATCAAAATATACAGAATTGGATTTTTGAAAAGAAATTAAAAGAGTGGATTTTTAAGTAAAATAATTATAGAGAATTTGAATAAATTTAAGAATGAACTGGAAAAGAATAAAGATGATTTTAAAATCCTAATGAATAAATTCAGAGTATGGAAAGGGGATTTTGAATGAAAAGGGAAAATAATGAATTTTAAAACCCAAGTGATATTATTTAAAGGAATAATGAATTTACTTTAAAATTCAAGGTTTAAATTTATTTGAAAGGATAAATAAGGAATTTGGGAAATAGAAATTTGTATTTTTATTTAAAATATTTTAA
Organism: Allium cepa; assembly: GCA_030765085.1. Classification (NCBI taxonomy): domain Eukaryota; kingdom Viridiplantae; phylum Streptophyta; class Magnoliopsida; order Asparagales; family Amaryllidaceae; genus Allium; species Allium cepa. The sequence goes on along the minus strand of CM060935.1, from coordinate 838,228,240 downwards.
ATCATAAGTAAGAATTAAAAGCCTAAAGTTAATGGATTTTGAAATAAATGAGTAAGTAAAAGAAATTTATGTCAAAATGGAGTAATTTGGTAATCAAATTGGAAATTGGTTTAAGTGTTTGAAATTGGAATTATAAAGGAGGATGGACTAAGACATTTATAACTGGGTTTTATAAAAGTGAAGTAATATATCGGTAGATATTTGGAAGGATAAATTCAAGGTGGGAATTTATTAAAGGAACGGGTAAATTTGTTTAAAAATAAATAGTGATTTATTTTTAAAAGATGTGAAAGAGAAGTGTAATTTCCTGGATAGCCAGGTACGTTTTCAAAGCAAATTTTTAAGTATAAGTTAAAAGTTTTGATGTTGTTTTAAAAAAAACATGTTTTAGAAAATTTATTATCTCTAAATGTTTAAATTTTAAAGTAAGTATTTTTTAAAATTTATCTTAGTAGTAATTATTTAAAGGTGACTTGGTATTATGTTTTAAAAGAGAGAAATTTGTTTTATATTATAAAGTAGCTCTATTTTAAATATTCTTAAAGTATATATAGTTTTGAATAAAGTATTAAAGTAGTTTTTAAATTTAAATGTTTTAAAGTGCATGTTATAATGAAGTGTTTTTAAAATTATTTTAAAAAATCTAAAGTATTTGTACTTGGTGTTTTCGGTGGAAATAAATATTTGGGAATTCATTTCATGAGAAGAGTGTGGTTTGAAACTGTTTCAATGGGTTGAAAAGTGGAAATATATCTTGTGAAGATATTTTGAGATTAGTAAATAATTTGGTGAAATTATTTATGCTGATGGCTGTTTGTGAATGTTAATTGATAGTTAAATAACCGACTATCAATATTGGCCGAATGCGCTGATCATTTCGAAGAGTATGGGATCAGGAATTATTTCCTGAAAACCACTTCGATCCGGTTTGAATGTTTTCGTGTGGAAAACAAGAGTTTGGATTCGAGGGTGGAGAGTGAAGTGCAATTGCTAGTTGCACTAATCCTGAGGGTAATTCCAAAATGGATGTAGTAGGAGTAGTGCCTTCGGTTTCGTTCGAACCCCAGACGGATTTGTATGGATGAATGCTTTCAGAACATCGTCAGGTGGACAATGAGCATTCTAAGAGATGTGTTCTAAAAAGGTAATGCTTAGCCTCGAGGCTCATCAACCGGGAATGACTGAAAAGGGGGATATGTAGGAAGGCTAAGTGGGTAGCACCCATTAGGGTAAGGTCATCCCTGTCTAGATGTCCCTTTTATTTGGCTTAGTGGGCGGTTGCTGATCCCAACCGCAGGGTGATCTTACTCGGGATTATCCAGTAAGGGGTAGTCCCGGTCTTGTGTTGCATGGGATTGGGAGTAATCCTCGGTACGGTGATCTAGGCCGTGTACTATGACAGGTGGTACCCCAGCGCCTAGTCATTAGTTGGAAATCCATTCTCCCTACGTGCCTTTTATGGTTTTTGTTTGTATAACCCATTTGGTGGCTAGTATGCTGGAATTTAATCATGTAACAATTTCAACTACTTGAATATGTATTTGTATATAGACACTATTATAATATCAGAGGATTTTGATAAGAAATGTTTTGGCTATCGTAAGGTAAAAACCCGACATGTTTATTTATGGCGTGGTCTTAGAGATGCTTTTGTTTTCAAAGGATTTTGAAAATTTAATAATCAAATTGAGTGTGGTTTTCTCACGCTGGTATTCCAGACCGACTCGAGTGTTATTTAACTATAATGCTCGGGTCAGACCGAGTATTATAGATTACAGGAAAGGAGGCTGTGGAGCTCAGGGGACGAGCTGGATGGGATACGTACTTCCGTACTTGTTTGAAGTATTCCGCTGTGTTGATTAGTTGTGTATTCAGTTCTGTGAGGGCGGGTTATGATAACTATCCAGTTTGGGTGTTGTGAACTTTGACGTACTCTGATGATGTAATGTATAAACAGATGTATTTTCTTTTGTGTAAAGGTCATTTATTATCTATTATATTTTATTCCGCCGCGATGGTTAGATTCTGTTGTTGGTTGTTTTCTTTTCTTCTATCCCTTTCTTCTTTAACCCTAATGGGTCGTATTTCCGTTCACCTTTAGTTGATGTGTTGGGTAATAGTGTTGACTTAAGGGGTACGGATTTGCGGGCTGTTACAGTGGTATCAGAGCATAGGTTAGTAATAACCTTGGCTCCAGTGGGGATTACTCATTAAACAGAGTTCATAATACTCTAAATGAGTTTGAGTGTATTAATAAATATGAATGAGTATTTGTTAGTGAATATAAAAGTTGTTTTTAAATTGTGTTGACTTATCGGTTGAGTGTTCATGGATTCTGGTCGATGTGTGGGACGCCATGTCATCGATAGGGGTTCCTAAACTCTTAAACAAGATAAACTGACACGGTATTGTTTTAAATAGGGTAAATGAAATAATTTTACCTAAATTATTTTTGTATATAAAGAAAATAATTTTTTGTAAATTATTGTAGTTATATATGGATGTTTGGTTGTTAGGAATGATAATATTAAATTATTATCACTGTTATGTAAAATTTAATAAGATATTGAAATTATAACTAAAGCTAAGGAATAAATTCGTATACAAAGGAAATTTGTAAATGTAAACTGTAAATGTGATTTATAAATTGAAATAAGATTTCAGAATAATATTTGATTATGAATTGAAAGAATTTAGAATTTGAAATTTTGGGAATTAATTCCTTTGAGTTGAAAATGATGTTCAAAGGTTTTGGGAGGAAAAATAGGAATATTATTCGGAAATATTTTGAATTGGATTTGAAATCTGGTGAGACTCGAAATTAAGAATATTTAAAAATGTTTTTAAAGAGATAAAAGCGTTGAACTCTTTCTGTCGCTAGAAAATAACTTCGGTGATGACTACAGCATCATCGATGTTCATTTTCGAGTTTCCAAAGGAGGAATTGCTACTTGAATGTTTTAAATGGGAGATGTTTGCAAAAATTGGGTTTGGTTTTGAAATTCAAAGAGATAATTGAATTTACCCAGGGATTTTGGATATACTTGATTTCAAATGATTTTTGAAAAAATTTAAGTGATTGTTGAAGACTCTGGAATTGGTTTAAATGTTTTGAGTATCTAAGTAATGGTTTAAGCTCTAGAGGTTTAACTAAAAATGTTTATGGATTATAAAAAGATTTGGAAATTTATAAAGTCTGAAAATTTCCTAGAATGGAATTAACTTGTAAAAAGTTAATAAGTTAGAAGAGTAAGTCGAATTAAATGAACTTAAGCTAAGTTTAATAATATTGTGATTGGATTTGGATTAAAGTTGAAGAAGTTTGAAGAGAGTAAATTAACTTAAATTTAAAAATAATAGAAGCTTGGCTTCGAGTAAGGGTGAAAGCCCATTAAATAAAAGTTTGGGTAAAATTAATTTGGGAAATGGTTATTAATATTAGCATGGAATGTTGTCAAGCTTAATGGAATGAGTTTAAATGAAACCAACACGGGAATGAATGAAATGCAAGTGGATGGTTTGTAAATAAGTTAGAGTGGAATAAAATTTGATATAAATTGTATTGGAATCAATTTAAAATGATTATAAGCCTAAGTAATTGTTTATTCACATAAATATCGTCGAATTTGCATAGAAATAATTGTCGTTTGACGAAAATGAGATTAAATAAAATTCTATGAATTAATAGAAGTAAATAAAATTTATTTTTGAATAAATTGAAATGAATATAAGTTCGTTTGGTTTAAAAATGAATCGTATGCAAGCAAGTGAGTTGTAAATCACATAAATTGAATAGTATGGGTTGAGAGTTGATTGAAAGCAATTGAGATAAGTGTCGAAACCTTACATATGTGCTTATGAATGTACATAACATGCATTGTTATAGAATCCATGTTTTAGCTATTTAAAAATAAGTGAAATGCTATAAACTTCTTATATATAGTGCTTACATGTTTAAATTGAGTAAGTACAGGTACCTGAAGGCCGTTTGGCAGGATTTTGGTCACGCTAATTGCTAAATAATAAGCCGCTTGCTTAAAAATGCTAAATAGAGGTACGCCTACGCAATAAAAGTTAGAAAATATGAACTATTGTTTGTTTTTTTATTTTTTCGACCGTGTGGTCGATGTATAGATATTTATATCTGTTGACAAATTGCAAAAGCTCCTCCGTACAAAGAAGACTCTGCCAAAAAAATTCGAAAATTTTGGAAGTTAGAAAAAAATTGAGAAAATTTTTGTTAGCGACAAAACGATTTCAAATTGGAAATTGAAATAAATTAGTGGATGAAACTAATTTAAAATAACGATATGAATTACTTATAAATGGAAGATAAAATTCAATATTCAGAGTTGAAGACAAATTAAATTCATATGGAAATGGGAGAACCAATTTGAATAGAAGTAGATATAAACTAAAGTGGTGAAGTGAAAATAAATATAAGAAGCGTATAAAATACTTATAGTGAACTTAAGAAGAAATGGTGAAATTCTTAAGTAATATGGGTGTCGGGAAAATATATTGAATAAGCATTTGAGTGAAGATTTAACAAAAATATGTGAAATGATAAGCATTGATAAGTGAATAGAAATCAAAATGAATGTGAATAAAAAGAGAATTGATATTGTTGATAATCAGTTGAGATAAATATGTAGGATGTACGTATATTATTTTATTCGCATAGCAATTTGATCCAGATTCGAGCAGAGAATTTTGAGATAGCTATATTGATCCGAGTTAGGTTTTTTTCACTCGATTTTCGACGGCAACCCTGGATATGGATTTTGATTTATTCTGAAAATTCTATATCATAGTTATGACTATGCAAGGGGAATGATGGTTTCTAATCAAGAAATCATATCTGAGTCCGCATTAGGAAGTCGGGTGGACGATACTAGTTCGAAAATGAAATTGCATGATCGAGTAAGCGATCGGATTCGGTATGCGTACGAATGATATAGGTACATCGTACGGGCTTAAATGGAATGAATATTGAAAATTGTAAAGAAGTGTGTAAAATGATGTTGGGATCTGTAGTTGGATATGGTTAAATTGGATATACAGGTATTAAAAAGTAAGTAGGAAAATTGGGATTTTTGATTTCAGAAGATAAATTGAAATTTGCTCGGCAAAGGTATGTATTTAAATTTCTGTATGAAATTTGATGATTTTCTAGTCTAGCCACTTGGCCTTTTGTTTTCTTTTGGAATTTGGGAGCCCGTAGAGGCATTTTGTAGTTGTACCGATATAGCCGCGTAAAGGAGATGCTGGCGAAATTTTTTGAAAATTTAGAGAGTTAGAAAATTTTGATAATTCAAAATTTGGTTTTAAATTGAAATTTGAATGATTGAGAATATAGTATTGTTTGAAAACAATGGGAGAGTTTGTGAAGTTAGTAAGAATGATAATGGGTCTTTTATAAAAAGATAGTTGATAGGATATTGAATTGTTGGTTTTGGGAAAATTAAATGGGTATTGGACCATTCTTCCTAACTAGTAATTTCGGGGACGAAATTCTTTTAAGGGGGGAGGAATGTGACGACTCGGAATTTTTGGATGTTTGACATCGGAATATTTAATTGATTTTAAATATTTAGAAGTTAATTTTTAACTTGAATTCAAATATCACTATTTATTTGATCATTAAATTATTGAATTAAATAATTTGAAGTTGGGTAAAATATAAAATCTAGAGTTATAAGCTTGTCAAAATTATTTCAAAGGCTTATAAAATTTATATTGATAATACTGAAAGTAATAGATGGGGCAAAATTGAATTCAACATTAGCTTATTCAATTTAAAAAATACATCGTTTAAACTGACATTTAAAAATAGCCTTCCGAGGAACAGTCTCGGAATTCGACGAAACTAGTTCCATTGAATCCGTAATAGTGTATTATCATCGGGTTTCAAATTTCGTAGTGTTTGGAGTTGTCATGTGATCGTACGGTATATAAACGCACTGAAATTTATATCGAAGATTCAATATAATAACTAGGTTCAAAAGGCTATCTTCTCCATACGATCGAATAAGGACTCGAAACCTTTTTCATTGCGTTCGAAATAGGGGCATAACATTATGAACGCTTAACGGCACGCCTCGATAGGGGTTTGCGATTTTATGCTACGTAAATCGAGGCAATTTGAATTTAATTTGAAATAAATATATATATTCACATACACCAGTCAACTGCAACTGAAATAATTTCACATCATAACTTTTTGCCTTTAAATCTCTGTAGCTGCCTGTACAACGTCTCCTCAACCCTTCTTCAACACGCAAGCTTCACATCCAGTCTCTCACGCAACCGTTCTTCTTGTTCCTTTCTATCACGCCCTTCTTTTCACGGCCGAACAGAGATGAAGAGGAGCGTTCATTCATTCTTCCTCTCATCTCAAAACAAAAGCAGGAGAGGCAAACGTGCGATTTCTAATTCGAGTTTAAAATCTTGTATCCACTTTATCTTCCTTTAGAGGAAATTTAATAAAAATCGAAGCATACATCTGAGAAAAATATTATATATACCGAAATCTATTTCAAGACTTAAATCATGCAGAAGTTCTTTCCTCTACCTTTTTCAAAATCAACTCGTCAGTCAATAAGAAAGGAAATGAACAAGAGGTCGGATTCGATTTAAGAGGGCACGCGCGTGATTGAGGCGAGGGGAGGGGATCGCTGTGTTGTCTTCGGCGACGACGAGTTTGACTTTGGGATCGCATTCGATGGCAACTGAAGGGTGGGTTTGGCGGCAGCGATTTCGTGAGAGAAGGCAGTGGCGAAGTTCGATGTCGCGGCCATGGGAAGCTGCAGCAGTGGCGGCGGCAAAGGGGGGAGGAGTGTGCGTGGGGTTGTTTGGTTCAACGACAGAGGCAATGAAGGGTTGCCTCTGTTGGAGGTTGCGTGTTACTGGAGGGCGGTGTTCCTTTGGGTCTAGCAGGGTCTGCGTGTTCAGGCAGTAGGGTAAGCTTATTGTTTATTTAAGCTTTATAAGTAAAACATATATGAACATATATATATATATATATATATATATATTTGTTAAGAAAATTATAATAAATAATTATCTAGTTAAAATTGAATTGTTAACCAATTAATATATTTAAAGGAATTTAGTTTAAAATTAATTGATTAATTAAATGTATGAGAATTAATTGATTTATCCAAATGTTAATAAACCATATAAATTGCGTATTCAAGGTCAAAAATCAAGGAAGCCAAGGCAATATTGAAGTAGATTGCAAATAATAGCAAAGGTGAGTTAATCTCACTCATCTGTGTTTAATTTAAATTTAAATGGTTGAATTTAAATATTTTGTTGAATGATTGAGTTGATTGGATGTGGTATATATATAGTAGTATATAGTACATATTGGAGAGACTGATTTTCCCACATTATATAGCGGATGAGACCCTATGCGCCGCATAATAACGGTCCCATATACCGCGATATTCCACCTCGAAGTGGAATTGGTATTTTATGTTGTGCTAACGTCTATGGATGCAGGGAAACAGGTTGGAGAGATCCAACTAGATTCCTCAAAATTATTTAGATGGTTTAATATTCTGTGTTATGAATATTTGATATTCTGTGATGAATTATATTGTTAATCGGTACATTGAATGCTATGGTTTGCTTGAATATATTTCGGTACACTGAGTTATCAAAATATATAGAATTGGATTTTTGAAAAGAAAATAAAAGAGTGGATTCTTAAGTAAAATAATTATAGAGAATTTGAATAAATTTAAGAATGAACTGGAAAAGAATAAGGTAATTTTAAAATCTTAATGAATAAATTCCGAGTATGGAAAGGGGATTTTGAATAAAAAGGGAAAATAATGAATTTTAAAACCCAAGTGATATTATTTAAAGGAATAATGTATTTACTTTAAAATTCAAGGTTTAAATTTATTTGAAAGGATAAAGAAGGAATTTGGGAAATAGGAAATTGGTATTTTCAGTTAGAAGATTTTAAATCATAAGTAAGAAATAAAAACCTAAAGTTAATAGATTTTGAAATAAATGAGTAAGTAAAAGAAATTTATGTCAAAATGGAGTAATTTGGTAATCAATTTGGAAATTTATTTAAGTATTTGAAATTGGAATTATAAAGGAGGATGGACTAAGAAATTTATAAACTGGGTTTTATAAAGGTGAAGTAATATATCAGTAGATATTTGGAAGGATAAATTCAAGGTGGGAATTTATTAAAGGAATGGGTAAATTTGTTTAAAAATAAATAGTGATTTATTTTTAAAAGATGTGAAAGAGAAGTGTATTTTCCTGGATAGACAAGTACGTTTTCAAAGCAAATTTTTAAGTATAAGTTAAAAGTTTTAATGTTGTTTTAAAAAAAAGCATGCTTTAGAAAATTTATTGTCTCTAAATGTTTAAATTTTAAAGTAAGTATTTTTCAAATTTATCTTAGTAGTAATTATTTAAAGGTGACTTTATATTATGTTTTAAAAGAGACAAATTTGTTTTATATTTTATAAAGTAGCTCTATTTTAAATATTCTTAAAGTGTATATATTTTTGAATAAAGTATTAAAGTAGTTTATAAATTTAAATCCTGTAAAGTGCATGTTATAATGAAGTGTTTTAAAATTATTTTAAAAAAATCTAAAGTATTTGTACCTGGCGTTTTCAGTGGAAATAAATATTTGGGAATTCATTTCATAAGAAGAGTGTGGTTTGAAACTGTTTCAAAGGGTTGAAAAGTGGAAATATATCTTGTGAAGATATTTTGAGATTAATAAATAATTTGGTGAAATTATTTATGCCGATGGTTGTTTGTGGATGTTAATTGATAGTTAAATAACCAACTATCAATATTGGCCAAATGCGTTGATCGTTTCGAAGAGATCGGGATCGGGATTTATTTCCTGAAAACCACATCGATACGGTTTGAAGGTTTTCGCGTGGAAAACAAGAGTTTGGATTCGAAGGTGGAGTAGTGAAGTGCAGGGGCTAGTCGCTACTAATTCTGAGGGTAATTCCAAAATGGATGTAGAAGGAGAAGTGCCTTCGGTTCCGTTCAAACCCGAGACGGACTTGTATGGATGAATGCTTTCAGAACATCGTTAGGTGGGCGATGAGAATTCTAAGATATATGTTCTAAAAAGGTAACGCTTGGCCTCAAGCCTCATCAACCGAGAATGACTGAAAATCAAGAGATATGAAGCAAGGCTAAGTGGGTAGCACCCATTAGGGTAAGGTCATCCCTGTCTAGATGTCCCTTTTATTCGGCTTAGTGGGCGGTTGCCGATCCCAACCGTGGGGTGATCTTACTCGGGATTATCCAGTAAGGGGTAGTCCCAGTCTTGTGTTGCAGAGGATTGGGAATAATCCTCGGTACGGTGATCTAGGCCACATACTGCGACAGGTGGTACCCCAGTGTCTAGTCATTAGTTAGAAATCCATTCTCCCTACACGCCTTTTACGGTTTTTGTTTGTATAACCCACTTTGTGGCTAGTATGCTGGAATTTAATCATGTAACAATTTCAGCTATTTGAATAAGTATTTGTATATAGACACTATTATAATATCAGAGGATTTTGACAAGAAATGTTTTGGCTATCGTAAGGTAAAAACCCGACATGTTTATTTGTGGCGTGGTCTTAAGAGATGCTTTTGTTTTCAAAGAATTTTGAAACTTTAATAATCAAATTGAGTGTGGTTTTCTCACGCTGGTATTTCAGACTAACTCGGGTGTCATTTAACTATAATGCTCGGCTCAGACCGAGTATTATAGATTACAGAAAAGGATGCTGTGGAGCTCAAGGGACGAGCTGGCTGGCGATACGTACTTTCGTACTTATTTGAAATATTCCGCTGTGTTGATTAGTTGTGTATTCAGTTTTGTGAGGGCAGGTTATGATAACTGTCCAGTTTGGGTGTTGTGAACTTTGATGTACTCTGATGATGTAATGTATAAACAGATGTATTTTCTTTTGTGTAAAGATCATTTATTATCTATTATATTCTATCCCACCGCGATGGTTAGATTCTGTTGTTGGTTGTTTTCTCTTCTTCTATCTCTTTCTTCTTTAACCCTAACGGTTCGTATTTCCATTCACCTTGAGTTGATGTGTTAGATAATAGTGTGGACTTAAGGGTTATGGATTTGCGGGCTGTTACAGAAGTTGTTAAGAATTTCCTTGATGTGTTTGAAGAAGTCAATAGCTTACCCCTACACCGAGAGATAGAGTTCTGTATTGGTTTGTTCCCTGGTGCTAGACCTATGGTTCAATCTAAGAGAAGGAGTGGCCAAAAAGAATGGAATGAATTTGAAAAGAAAACCATTGACCTTTTAAGGAGAGGTTTGATCAGACCCAGTCATTCGTGTTGGGAATCAGCTGCGCTGTTTGCGGCTATGGCTGATGGATCTTTAAGGTTGTTTATGTACTATAGGGAGTTGAATAAGCTGACCATTAGGAACAAGTATATCTTAACTCGCATCGATGATCTTTTTGGTCAACTTCATGGCACTATGGGAAATGGATCTAGCTACTGGATTCCATTAATTAAGGGTTGTTGAAGATAGTATACCCTTCACAGCTTTTAGAGGACTTGATTGTTTCTTTGAGCGGTTGGTTATGTGAAACACTCCACGCCCCTTAGTATACCTAAAAAGGACACATTAAAAGATGTGGTGCGTTGTAGGTATAGCTAAAATATTACAAAGACAAAGATTCATAAGAAAAATAAATAATAACAGCGGAAACATTTGAAATACTTCATAAAAATAAACTTCATTCAAATAAAAGAAGTTATAAAAAGTATATGTCTAAAATACCAAATTCTCATGTCTTATAAAAAAACAATCTCAACCATATCATCAAAGTACATAAAATCATCCCTCTCACAAATTACTAGTACATCCAAATTCAAACAAAAAGGAAACTGAAAAGAAGAAGAAGAATACATGAAAAATGAGAAAGCTCGGCAAATGGGTCTCCAAGAAATCCAAGTCTACTGTCCTTGCCTCTGCTGGCCTCTGGGGGAAAAGAGGAAATAGAGAAATGGGACAGATTAAAAGTCTGATGAGTGGAAGTAACTACTAGTATTTTTAAGCAAGATATAGTTAATAGACTTAGCAACAGTTCTAATATAAAAGGAAATAAAAGAAAGATAAACCAAGGATAAAATACTGTTTAACTGTTTGCTTTGATTGTTATTGTTTTCTTTGATTGTTTGCACTTATCTTAGATTGCTGCTTTGATTAGGCTAAAATCCTAATCCTATTTTAGTTAGGCTGAAATCCCAATTCTATTTTAATTAGGATGAAATCCTAATTCTACCATTGACCAGCCTTCTATCACTGTTGTGCCACTGTGAGCTAGTCCCATCCTATGGGTCCCACAAAAAAAGACACATGTAGCGCTTGGAACGCAATAGTGAATTATTTACCTTACTCAATGCCGCACGCATAGTCATCGTAGTACACACTAACTGTAGCCCCCTCATATGACCTCTTACTAACATTGTCAGCATAAGCGTGTCCAGCCTTACCTAATCTATTGTGAGACCATCAGTCCTAGCCTAAAGGGGTCCTGCCAGCCTCACCTAAGTGTGTAGTGAGACTATCAGTACTAGTCTTAAAGGGGATGCTGTTGGTACGGGTCCTAACAACAAAAATCTAGTTGCGCCCCTTGCCCAAATCCCCTGATTTGAGCTTCTATTTATGGGCCACTTATTTACCCTAGGTCCGAGCCTCACCTAACTATTGTGAGACCATCTGTCCTACTCTGAAAGGGTCCTGTCCAGCCTCACCTAATCTGTTGTGAGACCATCAGTCCTAGTCTGAAAGGGAATGTTATTGGTATGGACCGTATTTCTATGTTTGCTTATGAACTTAGTGTAAGTTTTAAAATAAGCCTCTTATGTTATTTCTGTTGTATTTTCTTATTAACTATAATCTAAGTTTTAAAATAAGCCTATTTTTGTTCTTTCTACTTAATTATAACCTATGTTATAATTGTTCTTTTATTGTGTCTTTTTAGTTATAATTACTTGTTATAACTATGCTTGTAAATGTCTTAATTTTCCTATTTCTATCTATGTCCAATCTATTGCGGTTCTTCTTACATTACATCTAGTTTCTATATATTTACTATTCTTATATTTTAGTCCATATCAACAAATTGTTCTCTTCTTTTTATTGTATTCACATAAAATGGAATAAAAAGAAACTAATATTTATAGGCTAAATTTCAACTAAAAACGAATAGATGTAAATAACAATAAATGACTGTAAATAATTGAAAAAAACTAAAAATAACAGTAGATAATTGCAAATAACTGAAATAAAATAGCTAAATAAAAATAAGCTGGAAAGAAAGTCTAAAATTCACTCAAAAATAGACTGTAAATAAACTTGCATAAAGGTTGCCCCAAAATTGTAGAAAAACTACAACTATTGAAAACCCTATTACTTTAAATTACTTAAAAATCTAAAATAATTACTTAAACACTCACTTGTGGTTCTTAGCTCTTTTCCTAGACCTTCCCGAATCCACTTCTAAAGTATAAAATATTTTAATTAAAAAGATATTCTCCTTAGAAAAATATTCTATTTAAGGTCCAACCTTAGGTAATGAACCCAGATAGGAGAAAATCTGAATGAGAAAAATAGTTAGATCTAGGGCCTTATTTATAGTGTCATTTAGGGATCTCAGGCCATTGGATTTAAAGATCAAATTTGGTGACACCACGTCATAGGCTCGCTGGGAACTGCCGAATGGAAGCACGGACGCACATGATCGAATAAAAGTTGCAAAACATGGCATGCTTGAAACTGGACGAAACAATGTCCACATACATACGTGGGTCGATCGCCAGGTCGACCCATGGATAATGGGGGTCGGCTTATAGGTTGACCCAGCTATGGGGAAGGTCGACCCTAGGGTCAACCTGACCTTATATAATATATTTTCCTTTTTGTTTGTTTTCTTAACTTCTTCGTTTTCGCTCGAATTTTGATAAATTATATATGGAAATTAATCAGAAAATCACCACGGACACATTGGTGCAACTCCCATGGTCCAACTCTGAAAATTTCACAAAATTATTTTATTTTTTAATTATTTTGTAAATTAATAACTATAGCTTAAATTTTGGGTTATTACATTCTCCCTTCCTTAAAGGATTTCATCCACAAAATCTCTAAGGGCAGAAGAATTAAAGTAAATATTTTCATCCAAACTTTAAAACCATATACTCAACCACCATCCATTACATCCATTATCCTTTTGTTTTCTAATGCAATTTATGATACCTATGCAAAGAGTGTGGTGTCAATGTCCTTAACTAACGCAAAAAATTAGGCGGTCTACTGATTCAGCCGACCTCCTATTTATACAATCATGTTCGTGCTATATATCCAAATGAATGCAAGTTTCTTAATGATAACTTATAGTTCTATATATGTGCTACAATCATCATCCAAATGCAACAATCATGTGATAATCATCCATTTATAGCAACCATGGAAATAAAATAAAATGCAAATGCGCACATTCTTATGTATATGTTCTAGTGACCTAGTTAGGCCAATCCCTAAAAGATAATAGTGCCTAGTGTATATATATGTGTCCATTAGCATCCACTAGCAAACACTTGTAACCACTAGCGCTCATCATACATAACATGTTCTAATAACATGTTTACATCAAATCCTACCATCTATAGGTTAAATCCTAAAATCTACCCTCCTAAAGGATAATGGAGGAAAGAAGCTATTCAAAACTAAAGACGGAAATAGGAAATTCAAAATTTAGTATCAAAGACATGTGGATAAGAGGTACGTATTTTCTCCTAATCAAATCAATCCCCTCCAAAGTCTTTATAACCATGTCGGGACCAAGTAGCGATCTCGCTGTGGACGATTGAGGTGCGTAGCCTCGCACTGTAGGATAAGTAGACGCTGCAAGAGGTCGGAAAGTAGGACCAATCCAAACCCTTCTTTCGGGAGGAAAGAGTAGAGAGGGATATTGGGACTGTTGCTCCGACCACACAAGTTCTTATCTCTCTCGTACCTGGGCCGGTTCGAAAAGAGGTTTATGCCGCTACGCACAAGTCTCATTAGCTCTACTTATTCCAGTTAGCTTCCTGACTATGCCTGTCTGATGGAATCTAGGTACGGGGTTGTTGAAGCCTTATAGTTTCTTTGCTTGCTCGTTCCACTACCGTAGCAAGCGACGAAATGCTTCGGGGAGTTGATCTAACCAACAGGAAGGCAACTTGCACGGTCTTCTATAAAGAGCTTCGAAAGGTGCCATTCCAATGCTAGCTTGAAAACTATTATTATATGCGAATTCCACTAAAGGAATATGCTCCTTGCAAGTTCCTCCAAAATCAAAAATACACATCCTCAACCACAAGTGGCTTACATCTTACTAAGATCACCTTACTATTCTTCTATATCTACATACATGAAGCAACATTTCTAGGTTCTCACTAGTATCTCATAAGATTTACGGAAACTTCTATTATTACTTCTAAATGTAGTCCCTGTTATCCCTTACACAGCCTTACATTTTTTCAGTCATACCTAGGAAATGATTCCTATCTACTCCACATTTAAAAGTGTGGTTTGATATGTATCATTTCATTTCAAAAGCCAAAGCTTTTAATTTTTGTTAAAAGATCAAATCCCAAATTTTTTGCCTTTAAAGGTACTATTTTCAAGTTTCTATTAAATTCATAGGTACTTGGTTACTTAACATTTTATCTTTCTAGACTTGCATCCTTACAGTTTTTTCTGAATTTACATTATTCCACAAATCTATAAGGGAAAACTTACAAATTCTAAGTTCCAAAACTTATTCCTCTTTTTCTTTTAAAGACTTTTATAGCTTTCCATAAAAATTTGGATTTTTAAATTTAACTGTTACTAAGTTTATTTTCTTCCAAAAAATTATTTACTTTTTTCACCAAACCATTTTTCTTTAAGATATATTTAAAATGTCCTCACATGTTTTCAAAATATCTTATTTTCATAGATATTTAATTTTGCAAAAAACTAGAGTAGATAAAAACAATTATTTTATTAAAAACCCCTTAACTTTCCAATTACCTAACCTCGGAGGAGTTTCTAACTTACTACAAATCGGGACCTTCTACAATGGCAAGCAACCAATGCGCATAATCAATGGAAAAATATGAAATTTCTGTTAATTAGCTTTTTCTACTAAGGCACTCTATAATATCTCTCCTAACTAACATTTTCTCTAATTATTACGCTTCTTATTACACCTAATGGTTTTATACCTCAATGTATTGGAACAACTTTCTTTTATGAGAAACTATTAACGCTAAAACCTTCTATGAATCCTTTAAAAGAGGACTTCATGTTAATGTGAAATAACAAGGAACTTATTTTATATTTTTCGAAATAGGCTATACAAAATATGATGCTTCCCATACCTTGTACATCTCTTTCACGCATACCTTATAACTTGCACAAAACAATTTTTATTTGTGATTTGGTTTCATAGAAAATTATATAATTATTCATTCCAATAGATTAAAGTATGTTTAATCTGTATTCTCTTGCAATAGATGTTTTCCATGAAATTTATTAATTTCTTAATACTTCACATCTTTTTTCCAGAAGAATTCTTTTTCAAAACTGTTTAATATTTTCATAACTAGAAAACATTTCCTTATACTTTCAAAATAATAAGTGTACTTACAAACCACTTTATTTCTATACTTAGAAATTATCTTCAAAACACATTTTTAATTGGGTCAAAACAGATCTTGTGTAAAACATTGCTACTACAACTCAAATACTAGTGTATGGATTCAATTAAAATAAATACTAATAAATCCTATATACCATGTAAAAACATCTCCTTTGGGAGTCACCTACTATAACAGTAGTGTTATAGTCTATGCTTCATTTATTTTTCACGAAAACATATATTACAACAATAAATGTTGTAACCTACATTTTCGATACTTAATACACTATAGATTTTTATATTTAAAATCTTTGTTTACCTATAAAGAAACTAGCAAGCTATATATGCTCTATAATTCTTCAAAAAGGATTTTACTTTTAACAAATTTGCATCATATAAAAACCAATTTAAATTTCATACCACTTTTTTTCCAAAAATCCAATGTTTTATTCCTCTAAAATGTTAACAATTATATTTTTCAACTTTTCAATTCTAACAATTTCATTTTATTGGGATAGACATAAAGTGGATTTTCTTCTTACTACCCTAGGAGTATCCTTCCTAAACCTTGGAAATCTCATTTCCTTACTAAAGTCTTTTATTCCTATTCCTCTTTTATGCTTATATTTATTTCAAGGCACTACTGTTAAATCCATTTTTCTAAAACAATTATAATTTTTGCAATTATTTACGCATGAGCATTCTTTTTTTAACGAATCTATTGTACATCTCCATTCTTTCCCTATAACTCTTTGGATTTTCACAAGCCGAACCTAAATATACAAAACCATTTCTCATACTCTTTCCATGTGTTGACCTTCTCTATGCCCCAAGAAATGCACTTCCTTACACTAAAAGTGACGCTTCAAGAATTTTGCCTTCAATTGATGAGCACGAAGTGTACGAAGAACCTCCTTTAGATGAATAGCATGATCTTCCATACTCTTGGAAAATACCAAAATGTCTTCCATGAATACTACTACATACTTATTTAGGACATCTCATAAAACACGGCTCATCAAATCTATAAAATATGCTAGGGCACTGGTTGGCCCAAATGCGTAACCAACCACTCAAAGAGTCCATCGGTTGTCCTAAATGATGTCTTATCGATGCAATCATCAGCAACTCCAAGCAGATGAAATCCAGTGGCTAAATCAAGCTGAGAAAATATTGAAGAGCCAAACAACTGATCGAAAACATCATCTATCCTAGGATGGGGGTAACGGTTCTTCTTCATGAGCTTATTCAACTTTATATAGTCTACGTAAAAGTCGAAGGAAACAATCCACCTTTGTAGTGAAGACGATTGGTGCTCCCCGCTTAGATATGCACCGCCTAATGAAGCATTTCTCCAATAGCTCACCAATCTGCTTACTTAACTCCTTCCTCTCTCTGGGTGCCTTATGTCTCACGGGTAATGCCATTGGCTTAGCATTGTCATTCAGATAGATCCTAAAGTAAGTCTCTCTCTTAGGGGGTAGTCCTCTAATCTCCACAAAAATGTTTGGGTGTCTCTAACGACTGGAACAGAATCTAGCTCTCCTAGTGATAAATCAATAGAATAAAGGAAGCTCAGCATTACTGAGCCCTGTGGGTCGTTAGAAACATCAAGAGTCCTACCGCTACATGTCTCTAATCTGACAACTCTTCTCTCATAGTCCAATTTCTCTCCGTAAGTGGATACCCAATCCATTCCCAAAATCATCACATACCGCGAAAATCCCAGTAGATATGTGTCACAATCAAACTCTACGCCTAGTATAAAAATTTTCAAACCCCTACAAATTATGGATAAATGTGCTGATCCTCCTATGAAGTTTGAAACAACTATGGGGTCTATTGCTAATGAGATATCTAAGTGCAAACAATAAATCAAGGAACTATAAATGGAAGAATGTGATGCTCCAGAATCAAAATGAGTCCGAATAGGAAAATTCGAAATAGAGATCAAACTTCTATAGAGACGTACCTACCTCTATCTGGTCCGCTGTTATATGGTGTTGCTTCCAAAGCTTGTACATATGCTGTAGATGCACTTGCTCTCTACCCCACCCTCAGAGGACAATCTCTACTAAGATGACCAAGCTCCCATAGTTGTAACACCTCCCCTTCATCATTTTCTTCTTACAGTCCTTTGCATAATGACCAACCAATCCACGGCTATGACATCTCCCGCTTTTCTTGATCCGCTACTGGGGTCCTCCTTATTTCCTCTTGTCCTTATCCTTCTTGTTCTTCCACCATGGCTTTTTAGAGCTTTCCGACTTAGGAACCTCTTTAAGCTCTTCCTTCAGCTGCCAAGATGCAGGTTGAACTCTCTATCGGTCCTCCAATTCTAACAGTCTAAACATTCGTTCCATATCATTTAACCTAGATCATGCTTCCTCGAAATCCTCTGTGACAGAAAATGTCTTGCTTCCTAGGCTAGCGAAGTCCTTGCATAGCTTAGAAAATTGGCTATTGTAGGTGGATTAATGGGATCCCCACCTGGTGGTGCTGTATTGGGCACTTGCCCTTGCACTTTTGGTACCGTACCCTATGAAACCAGTCAGCCATACTATGCAAAGAAAAGATAATTTAGGTTTGAAAGAATCAACAGAAGGTTGAACTAGGCTTTAAGAAGTTTTTTGTCAAAATTCTTTTATACTGAAAAAACTATAATAAGAGTTTCTTTCTGAAAAATACTTTAAAAAAATGGGTTAATTTTTGAAAAATACTTTACTTTTAAAACAAGTTTCTAGGAATCTAGTAACCTTAGGCTCTGATGCCAACCGAAACACCCCACATCCCTTAGTATACCCAAAAAGGACACACTAAAAGATGTGGTGCGTTGTAAGTATAGTGAAAACTTTACGGAGACTAAGATTCACTAATAAAATAAATAATAACACCAGAAGCATTTAAAATACTTCATAAAGTAAACTTTATTTCAAATAAAAGAAGTCATAAAACAAAACATGTCTAAAATACCAAATACTCGTGTCTTATGAAAAATACAATCTTAGTCATATCACCAGAGTACATAAAATCATCCCTCTCACAAAGTACCAGTATATCCAAACTCAAACGAAAAGGAAACTGAAAAGAAGAAGAAGAATACATGAAAAATGAGAAAGCTCTGCAAATGGGTCTTAAAGATATCCAAGTCTGTTGCCCTTGCCTTTGCTGGCCTATGGGGGGAAAAGGGGAAATGGAGGAGTGGGCTAAACTAAAAGTCTGGTGAGTGGAAGTAACTACTAGTATTATTAGGCAAGATAAAGATAATAGACATAGCAACAGTTCTAGTATAAAAGAAAATAAAGGAAAGATAAAATTGGGATAAAATAATATTTAACTATTTGCTTTGATTGTGATTATTTGCTTGAATTGTTTGCACTTGTCTTAGATTGCTGCTTTGATTAGGCTGAAATCCTAATCCTATTTTAATTAGGCTTATTCCTAATTCTATTTTAATTTGGCTAAAATCTTATTTCTATCTGTTAATCGGCCTTCTATCTCTATTGTGCTACTGTGAGCTAGTCCCATCATATAGGTCCCACAGTAAAAGACACCTGTAGCGCTTGGAACACAATAACGAATTATTTACCTTACTCAATGCCGCACGCACTATGATCATGGTACACACTAACTGTCGCCTCCTCTTGTGACCTATTATTAACCCTATCAACATATGTCTGTCACCAAATCTGTTGTGAGACCATAAGCCCTAGCCTGAAGGGGCCCTGTCTAACCTAACCTAAGTGTGTTGTGAGATCATCAGTACTAGCCTAAAAGGGGTTGTTGTTGGGTCCTAACAACAAAAATGTAGTTATGCCCCTTGTCCAAATTCTCTGATTTGAGATTCTATTTATTGGCCACTTATTTACCCTAGGTCTCAGCCTCATTTAACTATTGTGAGACCATCAATCCTCGTCTGAAAGGGTCCTGCCCAGCCTCACCTAATCTGTTTTGAGATGATCAGTCCTAGTCTTAAAGGGAATGTTATTGGTATGAACCCTAATTCTATGTTTGCTTATTAACTTAGTAAATTTTAAAATAAACCTCTTTTGCTATTTCTGCTGTATTTGCTTATTAACTTTAATATAAGTTTTAAAATAAGCCTCTTTCTGCTCTTTCTACTTAATTATAACCTATGTTATAATTGTTATTTTATTCTGTCTTTATAGCTATAATTACTTATTATAACTATGCTTGTAAATGTCTTAATTTGCCTATTTCTGTCTATGTCCATTCTATTACAATTCTTCTTACTTTACGTCTAAATTTAGTATTCTTATATTTTAGTCCATATTAATGAATTATTCTCTTTTTTTTTATTCGTGTAAAAAGGAATAAAAGAAAACTAACATTTACAGGCTAAATTTCAGCTAAAAAGGAATAGATATAAATAACAATAAACGATTGTAAATAATTGGAAAAAATTGTAAATAACAGTAAATAATTGCAAATAACTAAAATAAAATATCTAAACAAAAATAAAATGGAAGAAAATCTAAAATTTACTTAAAAATAGACCATAAATAAACTTGCATAATGGTTGTCCCAAAATTGTAGAAAAAGTACAATTATTGGAAACCCTGTTATTTTAAATTATTTAAAATTGAAAATAATTAATTAGATACTTACCTCTGGTCCTTATTTCTCAACCTTCCCAGATCCACTTCTAGGGTATAAAATATTTTAATTAAAAAGACCTTCTCCTTAATAAAATATTCTATTTAGGGTCTAGCCTCAGGCAATGAACCAAGATGGGAGAAAATCTGAATGAGAAAAATAGTTAGGTCTAGAGTCTTATCTATAGTGTCATTTAGAGATCATAGGCCATTGGATTTGAAGATTAAATCTGATGCAACCATGTCATAGGCTCGCTGGGAACCGTCGGATGGAAGCACGGACACACAGGATCGAATAAAAGTTGCAAAACACGTCACGCTCGAAACTGGACGAAACAACATCCACATACATACGCGGATCGACCGCCAGGTTGACCCATATATGGTGGGGGTTGACTTATAGGTCGACCCGGCTATAGGGAAGGTCGACCCTGACCTTATATAATTTTTTTTCTTTTTGTTCGTTTTCTTGTTTATTTCGTAACTTCTTCGTCTTAACTCGGATTTTGAAAAATTATATATGAAAATTTATCAGAAAATCACTGGGGACACAATGGTGTAACTCCCGTTGTCCAATTATGAAAATTTCACAAACTTATTTTATTATTTAATTAATTACGTAATTAATTATTATAGCTTAAATTTTGGGTTGTTACATTTTGCCTTTCGGGCTAACCTATGCACCGGCATATTATGTAGATCTCATGAATCGTGTTTTTCAAGATGTTCTTAATATATTTTTGTTATTTTTCATCGATGACATCCTTATCTACTCCAAAATCGAGGAGGAGCATGAACATCATGTGGAAGTGGTGTTGGAGACATTGAGATGACAAGCCCTAAAGGAAAAAAATTCTAAGTGCCATTTTTGGAAATTGAACGTAAGATTTTTAGGGCATATTGCGATGGGAGAAGGTATTTCAGTGGATCTAGTGAAAATGGAAGTTGTTCAGGAATGGAAGCAATCGCAAGTTCCTATCGAGGCTTGTAGTTTCATAGGTTTGGTTGGATACCATAGAAGGTCCATTTATGATTATTCCAAGATTTCATCCCATCTGACTAAGCTGACCAAGAAAGAGGGGAAGTTTATATGGACTCCAAAGCATGAAGAGACATTTCTGGAACTAAAGAAGAGATTGACCAGTGCATCGGTTTTGGCTATTCCAGATGGAATGTAACACCCAATATTTTTTAACATTATTTAGGATATTTATTAGCAAAAATTGAATAAAAAAATGTGGAGATTAATAAGTTGATAATTGATTAGCTAAGTGTAGCTGTGCCATGTTAGTGTACAAACTAAAATGAAATAGCCTAAGTTAACGTGTTAGGATATGAGAAGGGAAATATGGAAAATAGGTGGAGTTTGTACATTAAACCTATGGGAAATATAACTCACATTCATTCTAATTTTTGCTAAAAATGCTAAGGCTGGCCACCATTTTCATTCTCAAGAGGAAGTTTAACGCTAGGATTCAAGAGAAGGCAAGTAATCAACTAAATCAACATCAAATCTCATATCTATAATCTCAAAGCTAAGATGAATAATTACTACATCCCATTTTCTTATGGTTTTTGGCTTTTGATTAGATCCGAAATGTTTTTGCAAGTATATGCCATGTTTTGATGATTAAAGTTATATGTACGCTTATTGATGAATTATATATGTTAATGTTAATTTTATGATATGTTTGACATGAAAACCCTATTAGATTATATCTAAATGCTTTGCAAATTTAAATATAGGTCAGAATTGATATTTTAGAGATGAGTTTCAATTTTCATAATTTTCTGAACTTATGTGGATTTTATATAAATTTTTTAGTAAAAAAATGATTCATGGAGTTATAAATTATTTACGGCTAAATAAATAATTATTTGGGTTTGAAATTTTTATATGTTCGAAAACATATTAAAACAGATTTTTTGGATTTTTCTAGATTTTTCCTAAGTTATTTGATGAATATATAAAATTATTTAAGGTATGCGACTTAAATGTTTTATATATTTGATTAAGGGGAAGTGGAATTTTATAAAATAAAATTATTATTTATTTCTAAAATTAGTGGCAGCACTTTTCTGAAAAATATTAGTTAACTAATAAGAATTTGACAACAAAGACAGTTAGTTGAAAAGTTGTCCTTTTTAATTTAAAAACAAAGAAATCATCTTTTAGCATGTTTCAGCTAATTCTGACATTAAACCTTCTGACGCAGACCTTCCGACAAGGTCGAGAGGTTCAAAGCTTTCGACAGGTTCAAACCAATGCATATGGTATCAAGTTACTTGGTATGTGATGAATTGGACAAGGTCGAAGGTTTCTTAGTCAAAAGGTTGATGGCCAAAGAGCTTGGGGTATGGTTATTTTCTAAACTAAAAGCTTTCACCTGCTTTGCTTTCGAATAAGAGCTTTCAACTTGGTTGCTTTCGAGCATGTCAAATGTTTAAAGGAAAGGTTTTAAACCTTTTGACACAGCCGAAAGGTTATTGTTGCTTTATCACTACTTTATTTTCAAACCTTCCGACACAGTCAAAGGGTTACTACCGCTTTATTTTGTTTTAAACCTTTTAATAATGAGGAAAGGTGTACTTGCTTTAAAACCAGCCGCTTCTCCCAATGCTTTCGAAAGGAATCTTTCAACTTAGGTGATTTGCCCTTGTATTTAATTGAAGTATAACTAAGCTTTCGAAGCAGAGCTTTCGACTTAGTTGAAAGGTTGCTTCCAATGACTTTGAAAGGTTTTAAAAGAAGGTTTTCCACTTGTTTTAAATTGAAACCTGTAAGTCTTCGAAAGGTTTAAGTTCAATGGTTTTGAAAGGTTTTAATTGAATGATTTTGAAAGGTTTGATGATTGACTTAGAAAGGTTTAAATTTAATGGTTTCGAAAGGTTTTAGTTGAATGATTTTGAAAGGTTTGATAACTGACTTCAAAGGTTTAAGTTCAATGGTTTCAAAAGTTTTTGAATGATTTCGAAAGGTTTGATGATTGATTTTAAAAGGTTTAGGTTCAATGGTTTTGAATGGTTTTGATAAAATGATTTCGAAAGGTTTGGTGATTGACTTCAAAAGGTTTAAGTTTAACGGTTTTGAAAGGTTTAAGTGAATGATTTCAAAAGGTTTAAATGAATGATTTCTAAAGGTACGAGTTAAATGACTTCGAAAGGTTTAAGGTAATAATTTTGAAAGGTTTGATATGGGAGGTTTTCCAATGTTTTTCTAAGGCGGTGTCTTAAAGAGATTTTAAAGAAGGACGTCTAAAGTTGTATTATTCTCAAAAAGGTTTGATTTCGAAAGGTTTGATGTTTTAATTTGAAATAGATGATTTCAAAAGTGTAGAAAGAGGTTTTTTCAAATGGTTGAATGTTTTCATCAACTACAGAAGATATATAACATGGTGATATGATTTTGTGTAAAGTATAAAGATTATTTACTTTTCCTTGTTTAAATTTGATTTAAAAGTTTAAATCATTTTGGAAACGTTTTCAAGGAAAATTATGGATAGGGATCCTTAAATGAAAATGACTCAGATATTAAAATACCGGATGGGATTTGTATGGGGTCATGCCCTATACATTAGCTAATAACACCAGCTAATTGTTGTCCGAAATTCCCGTATGTAGAGCTTTATCACAGGTAGACTAAAATTATGGTTACAAACCGAAAGGAATATATTTTTGTATATAGATAGGTTATTTGTAAATCTGAAAAACCATTAGGATTAAGAAGACCTGGGAGATGATTAAGTTTGGGATAGACCATCCAGAAGTGAAATATTTAACAAATAGTTAAGGAAAACAGTCTAGAAGTGAAATATTTAACAGATAGTTAAGGATAGATAATCCAAAAAAAGAATATCTAACAAGTGTTAGGTTTATTTTGATTATATTGTCTGGTAGGCCCGAGTCAACCAAAGGTTAAAAGTTATCCAAACAATATTTGTGTGTTTAAATAGATAGTTCATTATTACATGATATTTGTGTATGTTTACAAAATGATTTCTTTATAGTATTTAATCATTATGAATGCAGGAGCACAGTATATGGTTTTATGAAATGTTTTGCAAGGATACATTTTAAAAGGATGTTAGTGAGGAGAAACTCATTCCGCTAAGGAACGTGGTCTCACTCAACATGATTGAATCAGGATGTATAATATTATTTACACCAGGCTTTATATCTGACTCGAAGTTTATGTTTTTCCCCTAAACACACAGATGCACAAAATTAATTTGAGTAGGTTGAGGGGTTAAGGTCTTTTCAAGCTTTAGAATGTTGAAGAATAAGTTACCGGAGGCATGCAGGAATCATTGGATAACTATTTAGGATTTGCAGTCCTTGTTATGTTTTGATGAATATTCCACAGTGTTGTTTGTATTAGGTCTATTATGACCATATGACTCGGATCAACCAAGGGGGTATCTTCATGTTCTGCTTTAGGTGTAATTTGTAATAATTATATTTGATATGTGCCTTGGAACGATTTGTGATTATGTGTTGTGAATGTGAAATAATTGGTTTTGAAATGTAATGAAGTAAATGTGGTTTTGAAATCTGTATTGTGTTTCATATTCAAGTGCTTCTGATATTATTGATACCATTAACATAGCAGTTTATAGTCGGGAAGGAATACTATAATTGACTGCAGCATCTGTAGCGCTTAGTTTTGGGCCTCTAGATAGGGGATGTTACAGCTTGGTATCAGAGCATGGTTTATGAAATACTTCAAATAAAAATGATTTTTGAAAATACAATCCTTAGATTTTAAAGTTAAGATCAGGGTATGGGGTTAGGCTATTGATCTATATCTCAGTTAGGTTATTGATCTATATCTCACGAGGCTTGAATACACATATGGAAGTAAGAAGAGGTAGAGTTAATCTCGGAGGAGATAGCACCACCACTATTGGAAATGCCTAACCAAATGCTAGGAGTGGTCCTGGTCAGGCTCCAACTGAAATTATTGGTGTTGAGGTTCCCTAGATGGGCATGGGAGAAGTGTATCAGTTCTTTGTAAATATGATGCAAGCTGGAACTTCAGCCGGAGCTGTTGGAGATAATGCTGCTGGAAGTGGAGTTCAGGAAGCTCCGATGGTCAACCATTATGCTAACTTAAGCAGAGATTATGCTAGGCTTAGAGGTAAGCCGTTCATTGGTAATGAAGATGCGATCGAGATGGAAAATTGGCTATTGCATTGCGAGAGAATTTTTGTTGACTTAGGATTGAATGATGAGTAGAAGAGGAGATTGGCTTTGACACAACTTCAAGGAACTACCTTATATTTGTGGAATACTGTTGTAGCTAGTGTTGATGAGGAAACCATGACTTGGGCAGAGTTTAGGAGAAGGTTTCAAGAAAGGTTTGTGTCGGTGATGGCGCAGTCGGCATTAGATAGGAAGTTTGCTGAGTTGGAACAAGGAGAGATGTCTGTCTTGGAGTATGCAAGGAAATTTAAGGAGTTGGCCCGGTATGGGTATGTTTTGGTTGATACGGTGATCTTGAGGAATGAAAAATTTATAAGAGGCTTGAGGCCGGAATTTATAAGTGCTACCTTGCCGCACTTAAGGGATCCAAGTGATGTAGTGGTAGAAATGGCGCTGAGGCAGGAAGAGGCAATAGCTTGTTTGAGGAAGAAAATGAATGAGGCCCAGGTGGGAGAGGGCCAAAAAAGAAAGTTTTTCCATAAGAAGAATGCTCAGAAGGAAGGATCATAAAAGAAGGGGAAAAGGGAGGTGGTTTGTTATAAATGTGATAAGAAGGGACACGGTGCCAATATGTGTCGGAACGGAAAGGGAAAAGAGAAAGGAAAGGAGATGATTGGAAAGAAGAACATCTGATGCTTTAATTGTGATCAGATTGGCCATTATAAGAACCAATGCAAGAAGCCTTCTAAAGAAGGTAGGGGCAAGTTTATGCATTGGAGCCTGCAGCTTCAATGCCAGTTGTGTAACAAAATGGGAAGGCTGTTCTGGGAGGCTCGCTATAGATTCACGGTATGTCTGCTAGCATTCTGTTTGATACTGGAGTATCTCATTCATTTATTTCTCGATGTTTGGTAGATAAGCTTAACCTAGAACCCTCATACTTAGTAACCTCCTTAAGAGTTACAAATCCGATAGGAGGGTATGCAATACTTGGGATGAGATGTGACTAGTTAGAGTTTTATTTGTTAGGGAATACTTTTGATTATTGTTTGCATATGTTTGATTTTGTGGGATTTGGTATTATCCTTGGGATTAATTGGTTAAGTAAATATGATGCTGGATATTTTTCCAATAGGAAAATATCACTTAGTCACCTAGTTGTAGAGATCGGATAATTTATACCGTAGAGAACCCTAGTTTTGAAGTAAATGATTTGCTGAGTATAATGAGTTAGAGGATGAGTTACATCGAGTCTTTGTGGTTAAAGAATTTGCTGATGTATTTGAGCCAGTAACTAGATTGCCGCCGAAGTGAGCCATAGAGTTTCGAATTGATTTGGTTCCTGGAGAAAAACTGGTGTGTAGGCCACCAAGCAGGATGGCGCCTATAAAGATGAAAGAGTTGAAGATGCAGTTGGTGGAATTGGAAAGCAAGAGTTTTATTCGACCAAGTAGTTCGTCTTGGAGAGCTATCGTGGTGTTTTCTAAGAAGCTAGATGAATCGTAAAGGCTATGTATTGATTATCGTAAGTTGAACGCGAAGACGATAAAGAACCGATATCCATTGCTGAGAATTAACGATTTGTTTGATCAGTTAAGTGGAGTCAAGGTATTTTCTCAGCTTGATTAGGCGATGGTATTTCATCAGCTATGAGTAGCGGAGGATAGTATTCCTTTGATGACGTTTAGGACGAACTAATGCATTGGCATTCTTTATGGATCCGATGAATAGAATTTTCCATAGGCACGTAGATAGATTTGTATTGGTTATTCATAGATGATATTTTGATATACTCTAAGGATGAGAAGGAGCATGAGGTTCATCTTAGAGTTATGCTTGAGACATTGAGGGAACATCAGTTGAGGACTAAGTTTTCGAACTGTCATTTTTGAAAGAAGGAAGTGAAGTTCCTTGGTCATGTAGTCTCAGAGAACGGGTTGTTTGTAGATCCGACTAAGATTGAGGTGGTGAATAATTGGAAGTGACCCGAGACAGTGACCGAGATAAAGAGTTTTCTTGGATTGGCTGGATATTGTCGAAGGTTTATAAAGGATTTTTCATGGATAGTTGTACCGATGACTAAGCTTACGCAGAAGGATGTGAAGTTTGTATGGACTGATAAGTGCGAGGAAGCATTCCAAAACTTGAAACACTTATTGACCCATGCACCGATGTTGGTAGTTCCAAGGGGAATCATAATTTAGTTATTCAAACTGATGCGTGTGAAACTGGATCGGGAGTTGTGTTAATGCAAAGAGGTAAAGTGGTTGCTTATGCTTCTAGATAGCTCATACCACATGAAGTGAGGTATCCTTCGCATGATTTGGAGTTAAATTTCGTTATGTTTGCTTTGAAGGTGTGGAGGCGTTATCTTTTGGGAGAGCGGATTGAGCTTTATACTGATCATAAGTCGTTGAGGTACTTGTTTTCTCAGAAAGAGCTGAACATGAGACAGCAGAGATGGTTGGAGTTTATTGTTTTTTATGATTTTGGAATTGAGTACACACCCGAAAAAAGAAATAAGGTAGCGGATGCACTTAGCTGGAAGCATTAGTATGCAGTTGGCTATGATTGCTGAGTGGAAAGATTTGGAAGAATTGTCAGCTTGTAGTGTGATGTTTAGATCCAAGGTAGGTTCTAGTACAGGGAGTGTTGCATTTTCTTGTTTAGAAGTTAGATTGGTAGTGATTGAAAGGATAGCTTTTAAGCAGGAGGAGGATCCAATTTTGGCTAAACGGATCAGAAGGCTAAGGGAAGGAACGAAGGGCGATGAATTAAACGATTTCAGTCTTGACCAGAAAGGGTAGTTGAGAAAGAAAGGAAGGTTGTGTGTTCTGAATGTAGGAGGCACGAGGAAGGAAGTTTTGGATGAGTGCCATCATTCGAAGTTCACTATCCATCCAGGAGAACCGAAGATGTATAGGATATGAAGAGAAGTTTCTTCTGGAAAGGAATGAAATGGGACATTGGTGTATGTGTTAATAGTGCTTGAATTTCCAACGAGCGGAGATTGAACACCAGAAGCCAAAAGGATTGCTTCAACCATTGGAAGTTCCATTATGGAAGTGGGATTCTATCTCTATGGATTTCATAGATGGGTTGCCAGAGTCTAGTAGAGGGAACGAAAGCATATGGGTCATAGTTGATAAACTGCAAAGGGTGCCCATTTCATTTCGGTAAAGTCAACTAGGAAGGCATCTATTTTGGCAAAGTTATTTACGAAGAATGTAGTTAGACTGTAAGGGATTCCTAGTAGTATTTTCAGTGATAGAGATTATTTACTAGTGAGTTCTAGAAGAGTCTACAAGAAGCATTAGGAACCAAGCTCAACATGAGTACCGCTTTCCATCCCTAGACAGATGAGCAAACAGAAAGGGTTAACAAAATCTTGGAGGATTTGTTAAGGCTTGTGTATTGGATTTCGAGGGTTCATGGGAGGACCATCTTCACTTAGTCGAGTTCCCCTATAACAATAGTTATCAGACAAGTATTGGGATGGCACCGTTTGAAGATTTTTATGGAAGGCCATGCAAATCTCCCGTATGTTGGTTAGAAACCGGGGATAGATTGGTTATTGGTCCAGGTATGGTGAAGGATGTTGTATAGAAGATTGAGTTGAATCGAGCTAGGATGAAGGAAGCTCAGTCTAGAAAGAAAAGTTAAGTTGATAGAAGAAGGAAGGATTTGGAATTTTCTCTCGGAGAATATGTGTTTATTAAGGTTTCACTGATGAAGGTTGTGATTAGATTTGGGAAATCAAGAAAGTTAGCACCTAGATTCATTGGACCTTTTTGTATTGTAGAGAGGGAGACTCGCATATAGAGTAGAGTTACCGAGTAGTTTGGTAGGAGTCCATAATGTTTTCCATGTTTCTCATCTTAGAAAGTGTGTTAGAGACCCAGAGACTACTATAGCACCTACACTGTTAGAAGATTTAATAGTAGAGTCAGATTTGACTATAGCTAGAAAGCCGATTCAGATTGTGGCTAGAGATGAGAAGAGGCTGAGGAACAAGACTGTCGGGTTAGTAAAGATTCAGTGGATTGAAAATGCTAGAGACTATATTTAGAAGACGGAGAGCGGAATTAGAGACTCTTAACCTGAGTTGTTTGATGGTATGTTCTACCTTTGATTGTTTTGTTGTGTACCTTATCGTAATTTCGAGGACGAAAATCTTTAAGGTAGGGAATCTGTGACACCCTATATTTTTATAACATTATTTAGGATATTCGATTAGCTAAAATAAAATAAAATAATGTGGAGATTAATAAGTTGATAATTGATTAGCTAAGGGTAGCCGTGCCATGTTAGTGTACAAACTAAAATGAAATAACCTAAATTAATGTGTTAGGATATGAGAAGGGCAATATGGGAAATAAAGGGAGCTTATACCCTAAACGCTTGGAAAATAGAACTCACGTTCATTCTCATTTTTATCAAACTAAAAATAATAAGCCCGACCATCATTTTCATTCTCAAGAGGAAGATTAAAGCTAGAATTCAAGAGAAGGAAAGTAATCAACTAAATCAACATCAATCTCGTATCTTTAATTTCAAAGCTAAGGTAAATAATTACTAGATCCCATTTTCTTATTGTTTTCGGTTTTTGATTAGATCCAAAATGTTTTTGCAAGTACATGCCATGTTTTGATGATTAAATTATATATATGCTTGTTGATGAAATATATATATGTCCATGTTAATTTTTATGATATGTTTGACATGAAAACCCTATCAGTCGACATATAAATGCCTTGAAAATTAAAATATAGGTCAGAAATGATATTTTAAAATTGGGTTTCAATTTTCATAATTTTCTGAGTTTATGTGGATTTTATATAAATTTCTATTAAAGAAAATGATTTATTGGGTTATAAATTATTTGCGGCTAGATAAATAATTATTTGGGTTTGAGAATTTTATATGTTGGAAAACATAATAAAATAGATTTTCTAGATTTTTTCTAGATTTTTCCTAAGTTATTGATAAATATATAAAATTATTTAAGGTATGAGACTTAAATGTTTTATATATTTAATTAAAGAGAAGGGGCATTTTACAAAATAAAATTATTATCTATTTCTGAAATTAATGGCGGCACTTTTCTAAAGAAACATTTGTTAACCAATAAGATTTTGATAAACAAGCGTATGTTAGTTGAAAAGTTATCTTTTTAAGTTAAAAACAAAGAAATCATATTTCTAGCATGTTTCTGCCAATTCTAGCATTAAACCTTCCGACCAAGACCTTCTGACAAGGTCGAGAGGTTCAAAGCTTTCGGTAAGGTCAAACCAATGCATATGGTATCAAGTTACTTAGTACGTAATGAATTAGACAAGGTCGAGGGCTTCTTAGTCGAAAGGTTGATGGCCAAAGAGGTTGGGGTATGGTTGTTTTATAAACTAAAAGCTTTCACCTGGTTTGCTTTTGAATAAGAGCTTTCGACTTAGTTGCTTTCGACCAGGTCAAATGTTTAAAGAAAATGTTTTAAACCTTTCGACATAGTAGAAATTTAATTGCTGCTTTATCACTACTTTATTTGAAACCTTCTGATACAGTCAAAGGGTTACTGCCGCTTTGTTTTGTTTTGAACCTTTCGGCAAAGATGAAAGATTTACTTGTTTTAAAACCAGCCGCTCCTCCTAATGCTTTCGAAATGAAGCTTTTGACATAGATGATTTACCCTTGTATTTAATTGAAGTATAACTAAGCTTTCAAAGCAGAGCTTTTGACTTAGTCGAAAGGTTGCTTAGAATGACTTTGAAAGGTATTAAATGAAGATTTTCCACTTGTTTTAAATTGAAACCAGTAAGTCTTCGAAAGTTTTGATGATTGACTTCGAAAGGTTTAAGTTCAATAGTTTCGAAAGGTTTTAATTGAATGATTTTGAAAGGTTTAACGATTGACTTCGAAAGGTTTAAGTTTAATGGTTTCGAAAGGTTTTGATTGAATGATTTTGAAAGTTTTGATGATTGACTTTGAAAGGTTTAAATTCAATGGTTTCGAAAGATTTTGATAGAATAATTTCGAAAGGTTTTATTATTGACTTTGAAAGGTTTAAGCTCAATGGTTTTGAAAGGTTTAAGTGAATGATTTCGAAAGGTTTAAATGAATGACTGCAAAAGGTTTAAGTGAATGATTTCGAAAGGTTTGAGATGGAAGGTTTTCCAAGGTTTTTCTAAGGCAATGGCTTAAAGAGATTTTAAAGAAGGATGTCTAAAGTTTTATTGTTTTCGAAAGGTTTGATTTCGAAAGGTTTGATGTTTTAATTTGAAATAGATGATTTCAAAAGTGTAGAAAGAGGTTCTTTCAAATGGTTAAATGTTTTTATCAACTAAAGAAGATATATAACATGATGATATGATTTTGAGTAAAGATAAAGATTATATACTTTTCTTTGTTTAAATTTGATTAAAAGGTTTAAATCGTTTTAAAATGTTTTCAAGGAAAATTATGGTAGGGGATCCTTAAAAGAAAATGACTTCGATATTAAAATACCAAATGGGACTAGTATGGGGTCGCGCCCTATACATTAGCTAATAGCCCAAGCTAATTGTTGTCCAAAATTTCCCTGTGTAGGGCTTTGTAATAGGTAGACTAAAATTATGGTTGCACACTGAAAGGAATATATGCTCGTATACATATAGGTTATTGGTGAACCCGAAAAACCATTAGGATCAGGGAGACATGAGAGATGATTAAGTTAGGGACAGACCACCCAGAAGTGAAGTATTTAACAGATGGTTAAGGACAAATCGTTGAGAAGTGAAATATTTAATAGATGGTTAAGGATAGAAATCCAGAAGAAGAATATCCAACATATGTTGGATTTATGTTGATTATATTGTCTAGTAGGCTCGAGTCAGCCAAAGGTTAAAAGTTATACAAACAAAACTTATGTATTTGAACAAATAGTTCATTATTACATGATATTTATGTATGTTTACATAATGATTGGTTTATAGTATTTAACCATTGTGGATGCAAGAGCAAAGTATATGGTTTTATGAAAGGTTTTGCGAAGATATGTTTTATAAAGGTGTTAGTAAGAGGAAACCCGTTCTGCTAAGCGGCGTAGTCTCACTTATCATGATTAAATCGAGATGTATAATATTATTCACACCACGCTTTATATCTGACTCGAAGTTTATGTTTACCTCGTAAACTCTTGGGAACCCAAAATTAATTTGAGTAGGCTGACAGGTTAAGGTCTTTTTCAAGTTTTAGAATGTTAACGAATATGCTACCGGAGGCATGCAGGAGGCAACGGATAGCTATTTAGGATTTGCAGTTCTTGTTATGTTTTGATGAATTTTCCGCTATGTTGTTTGTATTAGGTCTATTATGACCGTATGACTCTGATCAACCAAGGGGTTATATTCATATACCACTCTTGGCGCAATTTGTGATAATTATATTTGATCTATGCCTGGAAGCGATTTGGGATTATGTGTTGTGAATATGAAACAATTGGTTTTCAACTGTAATGAAGTAATTGTGGTTTTAGAATCTTTTTTTTGTTTTATATTCAAGTGCTTCTGATATTATTGATACTATTAACATAGCCATATTTATCCGTCGAAAGCTAACACTATAGATGAGTCATCTGTAGAGCTTTGTTTTGGGCCAATAGATATGGGATGTTACATGGTAATAGTGGGTTCACAGTTTACACAGATGTGTGTGGAGTGGGGCTTGGTCCCATTTTGATGCAGCATGGTAGAGTAATTGTGTATGTAAGCAGCCAGTTTAAGCCTTATGAGAAGAATTATGCTATGCATGACCTGGAGTGGCTAGCTGTTGTCTTTGCATTGAAAATGTGGAGACACTACTTGTTGGGTAAGTATCCTTCTATTCCTCTTAGTTTCTTTCTAATCTTTAGAGATTTTAGGAGTTTGTTTTCTTTTTTAGTTAGGTGAAAAATTCGAGCTTTTTATGCATCATAAATCCCTGAAGTATCTTTTTACTCATAAGGATCCAAACCTAAGGCAATAGATGTGGTTAGAGTTTCTGGTGGCTTATGACTTGGATATTCTTTATACCCAAGGGAGGCTAATGTGGTGGTGGCTGCCTTAAGTAGGGATGTTGTTTTGAATCTCTTGGTGGTTACCCTAGGGCTTCAGCAAAAGGGTTATGCGGAATCAGAGAAAGGATAAGGTATTGGAAGGATTAATTCAAGAAGTCAAAGGAGGTGGATGTTTGGATTTTAAGATGGATGGTCGACGTACTTTAAGGATGAATGGACGATTGTGCATTCTAGATGTGGATGGGTTAAGGTAGGAACTTTTATCTAAATACCATAAGTCTATGTTAAGTATTCATCCAGGAGTTCATAAGATGTACAAGGACATGAAAATAGTATTTTGGTGGCTAGGAATGAAGAACGACATTTCAGTCTATGTTAGTAAGTGTTCGTGCTACCAACAAATAAAAAGTGATCATCAGAAAACGGTCGGATTATTGCAACCCTTGGAAATATCCAATTGTAAATGTGAAATGAAATCAATGGATTTTATCGATGGTTTGCCTGGAACTAGGAAAGGAAATGAAGGAGTGTGGATTATCATGGGTTGGCTAATGAAGTGCGCACATTTTATTCCTTTGAAACCAATAAGGACCACTGCTTCTTTAGCTGAAACTTTTATAAGGAAAACAGTCAGGTTGCATGGAGTTCTTGTGAGTATTGTAAGTGATCGAGACCCATTATTTACTAGTCAATTTTGGGAAGCATTGTATATAACCCTTGGAACAAAGTTGAGCTCAAGCACAACATACCACCCCCAAATATATGGACAGACATAGTGAATGAATTGGATTCTAGAGGATCTTTGGAGGGCATGTCTTCTGGATTTTGGTGGATTATGGTAGGATCATTTGCATTTAGTTGAGTTCTCCTACAGCAATAGCTTCCAAACAAGCATCAAGATGGCACCGTATAAGTCCTTGTGTGGAAGATCATGCAAGTCACCAGCATGTTTGGTTGAGACAGACAATAGATTAGTTCTTGGACCGGACATGATCTAAGAAGCTACATAAAAAGCTGCAGTGATTAAGAAAAGTATGAAGGAAGCCCAAGATCGCCAAAAGAGTTATACTGGTAGGAGGTGAAGGGATTCAGAATTTATGGTTGGAGACTTGGTGTTTGTAAAGATTTCACATTGAATGTTATGCAAAATAGTTACATATTTCACATTGAATGTTATGCAAAATAGTTACATATTTCACATTGAATGTTATGCAAAATAGTTACATCTGTACTCAAAGAACCTGGGATGGCACCGGCTAAGCTGACGGTCGACATTACAGCCAGCCATGGCGACCCCTTCCCGGGTGCTAAATATCGGATCATAGCTCAGTGTGGTGATCATAAAAGAATTAGTTGGATTTTTATGAATAAATGATGATATGTTCCCTTGGACCCATTCTAACATGCATATGTGATTTCATTAACTATCGCGAGCCATGCATTGGATATCAACCCGAAGCTACAAAACCTAGCATAATATCTATTGATTTCACCATGAAAGCTCCACTCTTACTTTTAGGCTCAATCCATCAACGTCTATGCCTACCAGCCGTTGCGACAGGACATACAATGACCTGAGACGTCTGAAAGACTACTTAAATAAAATATCAAACTAAGCTAATTCGATATCACTCATTTCCCTCGAAGGGCTATCTAAGGACGGAAATCAGCAGACCTCACACCCAAATTCACTACCTCAGAACACTACTCGAAGAGTAGCAGAGAACCAACCATAAGATGGAAAATGTACACGGATGGAGCATCCAATGATCAGTGTTATGGCATAGGAGTCATGATAATAACTCCTGAGGAACGATCAATCTGCTACGTCCTGAAACTCGATTTACCTATAACAAACAACGATGCTTAGTATGAAGCCTTGGCTGCCAGCCTCAAATTTGCTAGAGGATTTGAAGTGAAAACTTTACATATCTTTTGTGATTCTTGATTGGTAGTATACAAATTTAAGGAAGTTGATCTTGCTAGGGGGCATTGTCTTACTCCTCATCTCGACCAAGTCCAAGGGCCACTAACCGACTTCACGTATTACATCATTACACACCTCAGCGAACAAAATGAAAAGGTGTCATGGTTGACTCCCATCAAAGACTATCTACAATGAGGAATTCTTACTGAACGGAGGAATGGAAAACGACAGATCCTCCTCAAATCTTCATACCAAATCATCTAAGAATAAGTCGTTTGTCAAAAGGAGTTTATCCATCCCCATGCTTCGGCGCATCGCCCATGATGATATCTTGAGCAAATTCTATGAAGAAGAATGCGGTAATAGCATCAGGGGGAAAACCATGATAAAGAAGATACTTTGCTACAGGTATTACTGGCCAACTATCAATCTAGATACGGTCGATCATGCTAGACAATGCGAAAAGTGCAAGATGTTTGCAAAAATCCAGGAACCCCACCGATGGATATTACTCAAATGGCTAGTCCACGGCCGTTTCCCACTTGGGGGCATTGACGTCCTCTTCTTACCAATCCTAAAGGTTGAAGCTGTGAACAAAATCAAAGAGTTTTGACTGAATAGGGGTTTGGAAAACTCCTCAAGTGGCTGATTGCAACCCTTATTTCCCAGAAAATACAAACAAGGAATCGCGATTGAATTGCAATTGAACTGGACTTAGTTGGCAATGACTTATGAGCATATAAAGCGCATTCGAGAGCCAATGGAAAGAACATGTACCCAAACGTGCACGTGTATATCCGAACAAGTCCGACTTCTTGAAATCAACATAAATTGAATTCTCACTAAGGGTTATTGAGAAAATACTAGATCAGATAGCCGAAGCTTGCTAGCTCTGTAGAATCAGACACGGGTGGTCACTGATGAACTACAACCCTGGATTTATAATATTGGGAATCGACCAAGCATCATGATGACCAAAGAAGGATACGACACCTTGGGAGGATAAAATTAAAGGATAATGATTGTTCAAGGAACACGATGGATTTCTTTCTAGAGACGAGGAATACTCGCTGATTCAAAGCATGTCGCGTTGCTTCACACGACACACTTTGGGGGGAAAGTGTTAACCGGCACCTTGGTCCGGTTACAAGACGACAGTTGAAGAAATTATCATTAGCATTAGACAAGATTCTGACTAAGAAGGGCCTGAGGATATATGGGTTTGATGCAGTCGACATGTTTTGGCAATCAAGAGCGTTCGACGTTAGAAGGACGCTCGGCATTGAGAATCGTTCGATATTGTATATCGTTTGGCAATTATGGAATGCTCGGCATATAGGAGCACTCGGCACCAAGAACGTTCGGCGTACAAGGCACGTTCGGCATCCATGAACGTTTGGCATTCAAGGGTTGTACTCGGCATTGAAGAATGTACGCCCATCCAGGTTTGCACTCGGCACGAGACCTTCAGCATTCCACTCGGCACTCCCTCCACTCGGCCTGCTCTTCACTCGGCATACCCTTTGTTCGGCACATCCTGTGCTCGGCATATCCTTCGCTCGGCATGTCCTGTGTTCGGCATTCCCTCTACTCGGCGTATCCTTTCACTCGGCATCCACGCCTCACTCGGCATCCCAGCATCGTTCGGCCCGCTTCCTCCATTCAACAGAGAGATCCATCGACTTGGAAAGGAGGGCTCGGCATGCCGACCGTTTGGCATGTTCCACTCAGCATGCAGGGCTTATTCCATTTGGACCGAGATATTCAGCCACCAGGCCCACCAAGGAAGTCCAACCCATCTTCGTCTATAAATAGAAGGGCAGGGGCACACTGAAAAGGGGAGCTTTTTTCCGGGAATACTGGGGAGACTCTGCCATTTCTTATACTCTCCTCTTTTTAATTCAAACTTGTATCCAAGTGATTGATTTACGGAT
This sequence comes from Allium cepa, assembly GCA_030765085.1. Taxonomy (NCBI): domain Eukaryota; kingdom Viridiplantae; phylum Streptophyta; class Magnoliopsida; order Asparagales; family Amaryllidaceae; genus Allium; species Allium cepa. The sequence goes on along the minus strand of CM060935.1, from coordinate 838,190,903 downwards.
TGTATCTGTATTCAATTAATTGAGAAAGAAATAAAGATCAAACTCAAAGTGGATGTAGGCAATTATGCCGAACCACTATAAATCTGGTGTTCTCGTTTTTATTGTTCTTTTGACATTGAATTACACTATTCTTCTATTTTAACTTAATCTCTTCATTAATCTCTCTACATAACTCTACTCAAGGGTGTTAGTGACCAATTTTGGTGCTAACATTTTGGTGCTTTCACTGAGAATTGAATTCTCAGCTTGATTGGATCTCATCATCTACTATTGGATTTCCATATTCGCGAGATAGATCCAGTTGTCTAATAGAAAACTTCCTATTCTACTCAGATTTGAAAGAAATCTAAAGGAAGCTGATAGCCGTAGATTGGATTTACTGATGTACACAAGATTTGGCGATTGGATGTTAAAGTTTGCACTCAAGTTGAATGAAGGCCGACCCTCCTCTAAAGGCAATTCAACCGATCGCCTCAGAAAAAGTCTATGCCGATCGTTGCAGAAAAGGTGTATGCCGAGTTACACTTGGCCGAACACTCCTGGCCGATCCATCTTGGCCGAACACTCCTGGCCGATACATCTTGGCCGAACACTCCTGGCCGATCCATCTTGGTCGAACACTCGTGGTCGATCCATCTTGGCCGAACACTCCTGGCCGAACCATTTTGGCCGAACACTCCTGACCGAACCATTTTGGCCGAACACTCCTGGCCGATCCTCTAGGCTGAAAGCTCCTCCAGGCCTAGCATACCTCTAGGCCGAACGCTCGTCCATGCCAACCATACCTCTAGGCCGAACGCTCCTCCAGGCCGATCCAAACCTCTAGGCCGAACGCTCTTCCAGGCCGAATATACCTCTATGCCGAACACCTCTATAATGTCGAACGGTATTGTATATGCCGAGCAGCATCCAGACTGTTCCACACTTAAGTTACACCGGTCTCTTAACTCAACTTAATAAAGGAACATTCTATCTACTTCCCTCACATCCCCTGATCGACCGGGGCATAGAGGATCTAGCGACAGCTTCTGAACGACAACAAGGGAGCGGACAAACAACTGCTACTCGAACGATACTCTCAAAGCGATATCATGTTGATCACTTGAGGATAATCGACCTCCATATATATATTTTAACAGCCGGTTAGCTGGAGAGCCTCCTACGACCATGGATCGTCTCTATGACAATAATGAATCTAAATCGAAGTGTGGAGGAGCAGAACAGACTAAGGAAAATAACAATGAAGGCCCGTTGACTAAGGATGTAGATCTTAGTAGCCGAAACAAGACCTCAAAATTTGGCTCATATGCTCTTTGAAAGATTCAATTGACAACCTCTACTTGAAGACTCACGACTCGGAGTGATATTGGAAACCAACCTCGAGAGAGTACACCAAAGTCTAAAGAAAATCAGGGGAATGTTGTATATTCCCAAATGCTCACTGATCCTAACACGGGCGATTACAAACACCTCCGAGGTGTGATCAAAAAGCTGATCTAGAAAGTAAAGCTTCAATAGTATGTACATGTACTGCAGAATGGCGGGCAGCGAATATCCGATGCCTATTAATAAAGGGCTATGATTATCAATTGGACTGCTGATGGCCGACATCCCTTTGAAAGGAGCCAAGGGCAAAAGTCGAATAGCAAGCACACGATGCTACTTCATCTATCAATGAGATTTATCATAATCTTCTTTGAATCATTTCCATTTCTATTTCAATTGTTCTATGAACTACGACTAACTTTAACTAAACTACTTTCAAAACGATGCAGGAGATTGGATACTCAAATGGTCACCAACCAATCCACGCAGACCATGATCGGACGTGTGGAGTACATCTAGATGAGAATAATTCAATCGCTCATCATCAATCATGTGCCTTTAATTTAGGGCCAAGAACTAGAGATTGAAAAACTCATTACGATTAGAGCCCAAATATAAAGTCGACATGACTGACCATCTATTCATTGACCTCCACGTTTGACTCGGAGACCTGAACAAGGCTTGGAATTAGTATGGCCTGATCGCCCACTCAAATCAAGTCATAGAACGAAGTTTGACAAAATACAGAGGCCTCTTCTGAAGCTCAGTGACGCCAAGATCTGTCTAGAGTGGACGTGATTTGATCATCTACACACCAAATCCTGCCTTCAACACAAAAGAAGGAGATACGGAGCAAATTGTAAGAGATTCTTCTATCTAACCCAACACGGATGTGATCCAACCATCTGTCATATACCTCCTTCCTTGACTCGATTGGAAGAGCTATAATTACTAAGCGGACGAGAATAGATCGTCCATTTTTCAAATTTCGTCCCTTGAGCTGGGGGCAAGATCCCATTCCATGAGCAAACGTGGTTCGACTGTTCATTCGACAACATTAGCCTCGATACGGTAGATGAATACAAATTAAAGAGTGGAAATACGGCTACTATCAACTTAAACCTCCAAGTCCCCAAAGCGCGGACTGGAGTACTCTAAGTCCCCAGAGCGCGGACAAGAGTATACATGACTTAAACCTCCAAGTCCCCAGAGTGAGGACTGGAGTACTCTAAGTCCCCAGAGCGCGGACTAGAGTATAAACGACTTAAACCTCCAAGTCCCCAGAGCGTGGACTGGAGTACTCTAAGTCCCCAGAGCGCGGACTAGAGTATAAACGACTTAAACCTCTAAGTTCCCATAGCGCGGATTGGAGTACTCTAAGTCCCCAGAGCGCGGACTAGAGTATAAATGACTTAAACCTCCAAGTCCCCAGAGTGCGGACTGGAGTACTCTAAGTCCCCAGAGCGCGGACTAGAGTATAAATGACTTAAACCTCCAAGTCCCCAGAGCGTGGACTGGAGAACTCTAAGTCCCCAGAGCGCGGACTAGAGTATAAACGACTTAAACCTCCAAGTCCCCAGAGCACGGACTGGAGTACTCTAAGTCCCCAGAGCGCGGACTAGAGTATAAATGACTTAAACCTTCAAGTCCCCAGAGTGCGGACTGGAGTACTCTAAGTCCCCAGAGCGTGGACTACAGTATAAACGACTCAAATCTCCAAGTCCCCAGAGTGCGGACTAGAGTATAAATGACTTAAACCTCCAAGTCCCCAGAGTGCAGACTGGAGTACTCTAAGTCCCCAGAGCGCGGACTGGAGTATAAATGACTTAAACCTCCAACTCCCCAGAGCGCGGACTGGAGTACTCTAAGTCCCCAGAGCGCGGACTGGAGTATAAATGACTTAAACCTCCAACTCCCCAGAGCGCGGACTGGAGTACTCTAAGTCCCCAGAGCGCGGACTGGAGTATAAATGACTTAAACCTCCAACTCCCCAGAGCGCGGACTGGAGTACTCTAAGTCCCCAGAGCGCGGACTAGAGTATGAATGACTTGAACCTCCAAAGTCCCCAGAGCGCGGACTGGAGTACTCTAAGTCCCCAGAGTGCGGACTCGAATATAAGCAATTCGGATCTCCTAGTTCCTTGAATATGAACTATGACACAGATGACTTGAATTTGTCAAATCCCTGACATACGGGCTAGAATGTATTCTAAGTGCTCGAAGCACAGAATGGAAGTTCAACAACTCCCGAAGTGTTTCCGAGTTATATGAAGATGGACCGAGAAGTCTATGTTACTCACAACTGCTTGGATCAACGTCACAATCACAAAGAAAACTGAACAATAAGAGTCTTTTGTAAGACGAAAAAAGGAACTAAACTTTAATGAGAAATGAGTTCCTATTACAACCCCTCCAAAGTTCGGAGTCGACATTCTATTTACAAGGACTAAGGAAATAGATGAAAATAATTACATGACTTAAACTAACTCTCGTTGAACGAGGATGGTAATCACTTCTTGTACTTCTTCAACTCCTTTCCAGACGGCTCCTCTCCATAGCATTTACCCTTGGTACTCTTCTTTGATAGAGGGGTAGCAACTGAAGAAGTACGGAGAACTTCCATAGGCTTGGACCCGCCAGAAAGGATGACCTTCAACGGCTTGTTCAAAGGATCGTCCAAGTCCACAACTCGGGGCTCGACCTTGACCCTGACCTTCTCTTTCTCGAGCCGCTCCTTCATGCTCAATTCGGATGTGTGATTAGAGGCGCCTGTAATTTCTACTTCATAACCCGCGTCGGTATAGGAGGAGGTTCCGGACTTGTCTTCATCAAACGCTCCAATCACCTGAGCGTGGACGGGAGTACTCTAAGTCCTCTGAGTGCGGACTAGAGTATAAACGACCTAAGAACCTCTACATCCCCGGAGCACGGACGGGAGTATTCTAAGTCCCCAGAGTGCGGACTAGAGTATAAACGACTTAAACCTCCAAGTCCCCAGAGTGCGGACTGTAGTATGCTAAGTCCCCAGAGTGCGGACTAGAATATGAACGACTTAAACCTCCAAGTCCCCAGAGTGCGGACTGGAGTACTCTAAGTCCCCAGAGTGCGGACTCGAGTATAAACGACTCAGAAACCTCTATGTCCCCAGAGTGCAGACTAAAGTGCTCCTAGTCCCCTGAGTGCGGACTAGAGTATAAACGACTCAGAAACCTCTATGTCCCCAGAGTGCGGACTAAAGTGCTCCTAGTCCCCTGAGTGCAGACTAGAGTATAAACGACCTAAGAACCTCTACATCCCTGGAGTGCGGACTAGAGTGCTCTAAGTCCCCTGAGTGCGGACTAGAGTATAAACGGCTTAAAAAACCTCTACATCCCCAGAGTACGGACTACGGTACTTTCAGTCCCCAGAGCACGGACTAGATTATAGAAGACTTGAGAAGAATCTCCAAATCCCAGAAGCGGACTAGATTACTCTAAAATCCCAGAATACGGACTGGTGTATAAATGAATTGACGAAAATCTCTGTGTCCCGAACTGTGGACTAAAGCATAAACAGTTTGACAAATCTCTAAGTCCCCGGAGCGTGGACCGAAGCATGAACACGAATTGGGCGCGAGCCGACCGGGGGAAGAATAACACTAGGTCACCAGAATGCAGAGTGGTGTATAAATATCGATAAATAGACGAGTGGATTCCGACCATTCTCGATTCCGCAAACTTCGGCATGGAATCGTCCGAAGGATTATTAACCTGCTAAGAATAGAGTTCGACCATCCCATCCTCTGCTCGAGATCAAAGCTTGACAGGACATTAATCTTACTCCTCAGGCTTGGCAGAAGTGGGATCCAAATGAACACTGATGCGATTCAACCGTCCATAAACTAAATCTCGTCCTTCATTGATGGTAGATAAGTGGAAAATAATCGAGATCCCACCAATCACTCGCCAAATTAAATCCTGAGCATGAGGACTAGTCACCACACTGAAGCCAAAAAAGGATTGATACATGACAATCCTTCAACTGACTCTGGTCTCCCAGAGTGCGAGCTGGAGTACAAACTTATAAATGTAGTTTCGAAGAGGATGGGTCCGTCCATCTAACAACCTCACTTGTTGACTCGAGGTGGTTGTGATCTGACCATCCACGATCCCGATAGATCCATCATTCCCAGAATGCGAACGAACTCCTAAAAAGCCTAAATAGATGTGACTGACCATCTGTCAGCTAACTCCAAATTCCCAAATTGCGAATTAGAGTATAAACCTCAACTCTAGGTTCCCAGAGTGCGAATTAGAGTATAAACCTCAACTCTAGGTTCTCAGAGTGCGAATTGGAGTATAAACCTCAACTCTAGGTTCCCAGAGTGCGAATCAGATCATCGATTGCAAATAACTCTAAGTCCCCAAAGCACGAACTGGAGTATAAACACCAGAATGGGCGTGACTGACCACCCGTAAAACAATTTAAGTCCCCAGAGGGCAGATATAATCCTAAAATACCAAATGGGTGTGACCGACCACCCATCAACAAACTCCAGACTCCCAGAGCATGAATTGGAATGTAAAACACCAACTCACTATAGTCCTGAGAGTGTGGACTGGAGCGCAAATGCCAAGTGGGTGTGACAGATCACACATCAACCAACTCCAGTCCTTAAAGCATGGCCTGGAATGTAAATACCAGGAGGGATGCAATTCGACTCCCCTTCTATCAACTCTGGTTCCTCAGCAAGTTCTGTAGTACAAAAAGGGGATGTGGTTTGACTATCTGCTTTCCAACTCTTTCCCGGACATGGGGGCGCACTTGTCATAAAAAATCGGATGCGATCCGACCATCTAGCACTAAGCGGGCACGACATGTCCATTCATGCATCAACTCTTATTCCCAGCACGGGACCTATAGCATAATCTTATAGGGATGCACTCCAACCCAACAAGCCAAAATTTCTTCCTTGATTCGACAATGAGATGTAGATTCGCAAAGCGAAACCAGCTGAACGTCTTATTCTAAATGGATGTGATTACCCATCCTACTGCAAATGAACATGACACAACCGTACATCCGCTAACTCTAACCAATGATCTGGCGGGTTGTGCATGCAACATAGACGGATGTTACATAACCATCCGCCAATCAACTCCTTCCTGCAACTCGGTAAGAGAAACATCAAATTAAAGTTGTCACAATGTGACCGACTACACTTCGACTTTCGCCATTGACTAGTGCCAGAGGAATTAATCGAAGAAAATGTGGTTCTACCATTTTCTGATAAAATTCAGTCCCCAGAGTGTGGACAGGGTGTAAACATCAAATAGGTGTGACAAATGGCTCTTCAACTGCCTCTAGTCCCCAGAATGCGACTGCGACCATAGACAAATGAAGAATGCGATTCGACCATTCATTCACCGACTCCGACCTAAAGTCGACGGGAGGAGTATAAACTCGCTACAGATGCAATTAGGCCATCCACAAACTAACTCTGCTAACCCAAGACCGGGGGAAGAAGAACAAGTCACTGAAAGAAGAGAAATGAGACTCGCTACATCGCTAGCTTAGCATCCTTTACAACTTAAGGTAACGACTACAGGGAGGACTCAATACAGAACCAATCGAAACGGCATCCGAAGCTACGAGCAACCGACTATATCATACCTCAGATCGAGGGCCAATACCGATCCGTACCAAGCACATACGAATGTGACTCGAATGATTCTTGAAAAACTATGACCTCCAGAGTGTGGAAAGGAGGGTAAACCGTGAATACTTGGTCAAAAACTCTCCATGCAATACATTTATCAACCCGAGACTGGGAGAAGGTGCATGGTCATCCAAAGACTGGCTACGATAGCTCAGTATTAAAACTTATATATAGTGCTTACAGCCACTCAAGGCAACGACTGAAAAGATGCCTAGAGATAGAATCATTAAATCGATACCTAAGCTCATGGGCAATTGACTTTCAATCCAACCCGAAGGACGGGTAAAGGATCGCGAATGCATTGAATAGAAAGTGCGTTACTTGAATATACAAGTAAATTCAAACTCATAGCAAGATCCAGCAATACAGCTGCACGCCACTCGAGGCTGACCCCCACTCGACATTTCCTTCAATGCGCTTTTAAGCCTGATCTTTGGCCATTCGCTGATAATCTATAAGAGCATTCAGAGTCCTTCACTATTAGACTTAATAACTCATGACAAGACTCTAGGATTCGACTAGAGTAACCGTCAACATTGGTCATCCCAACCATATTTCACATTGAATGTTATGCAAAATAGTTACATATTTCACATTGAATGTTATGCAAAATAGTTACATATTTCACATTGAATGTTATGCAAAATAGTTACATCTGTACTCAAAGAATCTGGGATGGCACCAGCTAAGCTGACGGTCGACATTACAGCCAGCCATGGCGACCCCTTCCCGGGTGCTAAATATCGGATCACAGCTTAGTGTAGTGATCATAAAAGAATTAGTTGGATTTTTATGAATAAATGATGATATGTTCCCTTGGACCCATTCTAACATGCATATGTGATTTCATTAACTATCGCGAGCCATGCATTGGATATCAACCCGAAGCTACAAAACCTAGCATAATATCTATTGATTTCACCATGAAAGCCCCACTCTTACTTTTAGGCTCAATCCATCAACGTCTATGCCTACCAGCCGTTGCGACAGGACATACAATGACCTAAGACGTCTAAAAGACTACTTAAATAAAATATCAAACTAAGCTAATTCGATATCACTCATTTCCCTCGAAGGGCTATCTAAGGACGAAAATCAGCAGACCTCACACCCAAATTCACTACCTCAGAACACTACTCGAAGAGTAGCAGAGAACCAACCATAAGATGGAAAATGTACGCGGATGGAGCATCCAATGATCAGTGTTATGGCATAGGAGTCATGATAATAACTCCTGAGGAACGATAAATCTGCTACGTCCTGAAACTCGATTTACCTATAACAAACAACGATGCTTAGTATGAAGCCTTGGCTGCCAGCCTCAAACTTGCCAGAGGATTTGAAGTGAAAACTTTACATATCTTTTGTGATTCTTGATTGGTAGTATACAAATTTAAGGAAGTTGATCTTGCTAGGGGGCATTGTCTTGCTCCTCATCTCGACCAAGTCCAAGGGCCACTAACCGACTTCACGTATTACATCATTACACACCTCAGCGAACAAAATGAAAAGGTGTCATGGTTGACTCCCATCAAAGACTATCTACAATGAGGAATTCTTACTGAATGGAGGAATGGAAAACGATAGATCCTCCTCAAATCTTCATACCAAATCATCTAAGAATAAGTCGTTTGTCAAAAGGAGTTTATCCATCCCCATGCTTCGGCGCATCGCCCATGATGATATCTTGAGCAAATTCTATGAAGAAGAATGCGGTAATAGCATCAGGGGGAAAACCATGATAAAGAAGATACTTTGCTACAGGTATTACTGGCCAACTATCAATCTAGATACGGTCGATCATGCTAGACAATGCGAAAAGTGCAAGATGTTTGCAAAAATCCAGGAACCCCACCGATGGAAATTACTCAAATGGCTAGTCCACGGCCGTTTCCCACTTGAGGGCATTGACGTCCTCTTCTTACCAATCCTAAAGGTTGAAGCTGTGAACAAAATCATAGAGTTTTTACTGAAGAGGGGTTTGGAAAACTCCTCAAGTGGCTGATTGCAACCCTTATTTCCCAGAAAATACAAACAAGGAATCGCGATTGAATTGCAAATGAACTGGACTTAGTTGGCAACAACTTATGAGCATATAAAGCGCATTCGAGAGCCAATGGAAAGAACATGTACCCAAACGTGCACGTGTATATCCGAACAAGTCCGACTTCTTGAAATCAACGGAAATTGAATTCTCACTAAGGGTTATTGAGAAAATACTAGATCAGATAGCCGAAGCTTGCTAGCTCTGTAGAATCAGACACGGGTGGTCACTGATGAACTACAACCCTGGATTTATAATATTGGGAATCGACCAAGCATCATGATGACCAAAGAAGGATACGACACCTTGGGAGGATAAAATTAAAGGATAATGATTGTTCAAGGAACACGATGGATTTCTTTCTAGAGACGAGGAATACTCGCTGATTCAAAGCATGTCGCGTTGCTTCACACGACACACTTTGGGGGGCAAGTGTTAACCGGAACCTTGGTCCGGTTACAAGACGATAGTTGAAGAAATTATCATTAGCATTAGACAAGATTCTGACCAAGAAGGGCCTGAGGATATATGGGTTTGATGCAGTCGACATGTTTTGGCAATCAAGAGCGTTCGACGTTAGAAGGACGCTCGGCATTGAGAATCGTTCGATATTGTATATCGTTCGGCAATTATGGAATGCTCGGCATATAGGAGCACTCGGCACCAAGAACGTTCGACGTACAAGGCACGTTCGGCATCCATGAACGTTCGGCAGCCAAGGGTTGTACTCGGCATTGAAGAACGTACGCCCATCCAGGTTTGCACTCGGCACGAGACCTTCAGCATTCCACTCGGCACTCCCTCCACTCGGCCTGCTCTTCACTCGGCATACCCTTTGTTCGGCACATCCTGTGCTCGGCATATCCTTCGCTCGGCATGTCCTGTGTTCGGCATTCCCTCTACTCGGCGTATCCTTTCACTCGGCATCCATGCCTCACTCGGCATCCCAGCATCGTTCGGCCCGCTTCCTCCATTCAACAGAGAGATCCATCGACTTGGAAAGGAGGGCTTGGCATGCCGACCGTTTGGCATGTTCCACTCAGCATGCAGGGCTTATTCCATTTGGACCGAGATATTCAGCCACCAGGCCCACCAAGGAAGTCCAACCCATATTCGTCTATAAATAGAAGGGCAGGGGCACACTGAAAAGGGGACCTTTTTTCCGGGAATACTGGGGAGACTCTGCCATTTCTTATACTCTCCTCTTTTTAATTCAAACTTGTATCCAAGTGATTGATTTACGGATTGTATCTGTATTCAAGTAATTGAGAAAGCAATAAAGATCAAACTCAAAGTGGATGTAGGCAATTATGCCGAACCACTATAAATCTGGTGTTCTCGTTTTTATTGTTCTTTTGACATTGAATTACACTATTCTTCTGTTTTAACTTAATCTCTTCATTAATCTCTCTACATAACTCTACTCAAGGGTGTTAGTGACCAATTTTGGTGCTAACACGTAACAAGGTGATGCAACAAGATTTAATGGAGCGAGGATCCTAGAGACTACACTTGGTAGACGGTGTATCGTATAAGAGAAGTCTATCCCGAGTTAATGTTAGGATAGTTAGTTGATTGTCTGTTGTATGTATAGTGTATGTTTGTTTGCTATGGTGCTTAGGATGTCTTTGTATGTGTTATGATAAAAATATATATAGTATTTTGCACGGTCTAGATTATCTCCTTTATTGCTAATTTCGAAATGAAATTCTTTAAAGGAAAGAGAGTGTAATGATCCAAAATTTAATTGTTATTTAAATAAATGTTTAACTATATTTTAAATAATTAATAAATGGATTTTTATTAACAAATAATACGATTTTAAATAGTAAATAATGAAGATAAAATCATTTTCAAAATTTTTTACCAATATATATATATATTATAGAGAATTAGAAAATGTGACCGGAAATTATTTTCCAAAATATTTATTTTTCATTTTTAAATGTTATTCACAAGGTTATGACAGTATGTTAAACATATGTGCACATAATATGAACTTGGTTAACATGTTGTGTACATGTTTATATGTGCATGTGCATGTGCATGCTTCTCCTTAAACATATCAACATATAAAATAATATGAGATTTTATATCATAAACACACACACACATAACATATATAAAATGCTCCTTTTCAACTTAAGTATACTAGAGAACATGGATGAATAGTTGAAAGCAAGGGGTTTTAGTGGATGGAATTGAGGGGAGGGAGGAAGTATGGTAGTGCATGCTTACATATATTTTATATTAATCACTTTATGTTATTTTAATTAAATCCTAAGCCTATATATACCCCTTTATCTTCATATTTTCATGTTTTCAACCTTCTTATTCGTTTCAAATTTCCTAAGAGCTTGAGCTAAAGTATTCGTGGCTTCATCTTCATAATTTTAAAAATAGAAAAAAAATCACTTCTTTTGGCTAAAATCTCTTTTTAGTTCACAAAACCACTTCTACATCTTATATAACACCTTCCCTTCCAAAATTCAAGCCCATCGACCCTAAAATCATGATGGCCAAGCCTAAACTAACCATGGCCATGCCCAACAAGGCCTAAGCCGACCCCAAACCCACTTAGCCAATTCCATTTCAAGTGTTCGAGCAACCAAAAGTTCAATTTTTGCAAAGTTTCTAAAATGTTTTCAAGTTTCGGCAAAAGTTTGCTTTAAATTAAAAAAGTTTCTATAACACCCCTAATTTTTAATAACATTATTCATAGGATTTGATTAGATAAATTAAATAGAATAATGTAAATATTAGTCTGATAAGGGGATTGAGGTTTGAAAATGAATTAGAGGCCGAGCTTAATTAAATAAAAATTAAAGATTGAGTTTATGTAAATGGTTTTCTATAATAGCTAATAAGAAAATAAGGCTGATGGCATTATGGGGAATAGCCATCCACCATATCCTTAACCCCTAAGCCCTTACTCCTATTATCATTTTGACACATTTAAATCATAAAACATAAACAAATAGAAGCTCAAGCCGGCCATTACATGGAAGAAGAAAATCAATTAAAAGCTAAGGAATCAAGCTAAAAGAATTAATCAAGTTGAAATCTCTATTCCTTGTCCAAATAAAGGTGAATAATAATCTAAACCATCTTATTTTTGGTTTTAAAGATCATCCGACTTCGGATTTTATGTTTAAAACCTTTCCAATGATTTTAATGATGGTATTCATGGATTTTATGATAAGTTTGATTCAAACAAGATTGTTTGATAAATATTTTGTCCGGTTTTAGGTAAAACTCATATTAACTAGATATCATATGCCATGAGGAATTGATATGTTAAGTAAAATATTATTTTGGAGATGGGTATTAATTTTTATAATTTTTCCAAGCTATGGATAAATTATTATGAACTTTTGAAGGAAGAAATGAATACTTGGGTTTAAATTTAATTCGGTTGCTAAATAAAGGAATTTGGGTCAAAAAGTTTTATATGTTAGATAATATATTAAAAGTGAATTTCTATGATTTTCGAGGATTTTTTCTAAGGAAATTACTACGGAAATTTAATTTACTTATTTGGAGGACTTAAATGTTTTAAATGTTTTACTTAAGGGAAGGGCTTTTCTGCTAATCACCTTTATTTAGACCTAAAATGAATGCAGTAGTTTTTAGAAAGGAATTTGAAAAGTTTATGGCAACAAATTAAATTTTTACATATAGACAGGTTAGTTAAGAAATAATTACTTAAAAAGGCAATAAAACAGTTTTTGTATAGGTGCATGGTTTCGTCACTTCCAGTAGTACCTTTTGACTTTATACTTCCACCTCAACTAAGTCGAAATTAATACACAAGGTATTAATGCATTGTTATGTAGTGGATTGGAGAATAGTAGAATGTATGGAGTCGAAACTATGCTTTCAAAGGGGTCGAAACCATTTAAATAGCTTTCGAAGATGCCACTTGCCTTATTTTCAAAAGAATGCTTTCGAAAGGGTTTAAAATTGCTTTCGGTGAGATTGCTGCCTTTTTGTTAAATTGTAGCTTTCGAATGAGTTACCCTCTTTTTAAATAAATGCTTTCGAAAGGGTAGTTTGAACCTAGTTGAAACCATGTTGCCGACCTTGTACCATTCGAATGAGTTGAAGTCATCAACTAGTTTAAAAGTTAGCTTTTGTTTTATAGATATAATAAGTCACTTCCCAAAGCTTTCGAAAGGGCTCTAGTAGCCACATAAGGGTTTCGAAGGCAGTGGCTTCGAAAGGGGTTTCGAAGATACCCTTCCAAATGTTTGACTTAAATGATTTATGCTTTCGAAAGGATGGTTCCGAAGCCATCAGTTTTCCCTAAACTCTTTTATATGAAGGTTAAAGGTTTCAAAAGGGGTACTTTCATTTATATTTACTTTGACCAAAAAGATATTTCAAAGATAAATCTAATAGTTTCGAAAGAGGTACTTTCAAATGGCTTCGAAGCAATGCTCCTATTTATATAAACTTCCGAAAGAATTGTTTTGATGCTTTTGAAAGGAAGGTTTTTATTCTTTCGATAGGTTTCGAAAGTCATAGTTTTGAGTGTTTCGAAAGGTATATGCTTAGTGTTTCGAAAAGAAGATTTGAATGCTTTCGAAGGAGGTTTTCAAATGGTTTCAAAAGTGAAGGTCTATGGTTTGAAAAGCCTAAATTTTAAAAACAAAGAACCCAATCTCATTATTAAAAGAAAATCCATGGAAAAATAAATGAGGTTTGAAATGGCTTTTTAAGTATGGAGTTTTTGAAGAAGCTTTCCTCGATAATGTAGTAGGTTAAAGGGATTAACCATGTTTCATATGAAAATGACTTTAAGGATATTAAACCATAGAGGTTGGGGTTATTATGTTTGCCTCTTCTAACGTGCATTTCTCGGCAAAATGGACTCATAACTGTATTTTAGGGAGAAAGACAGAATAACCAATTAGGTTGACTAAGTAGTGAATACAAATTGAATTAACTCTTGAATGAGTAGAATCTCACCCAGGTGGTCAGGAAGACCATAATACAGAATGCCTAAATACTTATTAAAGAAATTGTCAAATAGACAGTTTCATAGTAAACCCATGAAAACTATGTTTAAAGAGAGTTATTGGCAAATGCCAATAGGTTTGTAGTGAACCCATGAATTCTATATCCGGATAAAGTTATTGACAAAAATCAATAGGTCCATAATCAATGTAACGACCCGCTATTTTGGACCATTCAAATCGACACTAAAACCGTACATGTACGACTTGAATAATTCAAAATACCGAATTGTTAATTTAATTTGGCAAAACCTAAAATATACAGTAAATAAACCAATCACAGATCACAGATACAGAGTAATATAATGCAGCGGAATAGAAAAATAGTAGTTCATGAAGCTACTATATACATCAGAGTTTAAAATAAAATACATCAGAATCTCTGGAATACAGAAAAGTCTTCAGTACGAGCCGATGACTTCTCTGAACCAGTCAATCTAGAAAACTGAAAGCTGAAACGATAGTTGGATCTCCAAATGAAGCTCCAATCTCCAAAGGTGAGTCTCTAAAGCTGTATTACTCGGTCTGACCCGAGCGTAAAGCAAAACACAAAACACTCGAGTCAGGATTAACATTCGTATATCAATAAATCCAACTCAAGTGAAATATCAACTGAAATACAAATAACTTAAAGGATGTTTGGGATGACCATCCTCTAAGGGTCCATAGAACTATCTACAGGGTAGAAATATACACTATTACATCGTGGTCATTCACTTAATTTATACTTCAAACCCAAATGTCAAATTCACTTCGAATAATTATATTTCCCAAATAGTATTTATATATATTAAATGCTGTATATGGTAAAGCACTTGCAATTTCCTTAACTTAACAAATTGTTCACATCAACCTGACCTTTCCATTTAAATTAAATTCAATCTCAATCATAAATCTCAAATCTGGATTTGATATCCTAATTACCCTTTCCATTTCAATATGTTTCCATACTTTAAGTATTTAATATTTCCCCTAAATTTCCCAATCTAGTTCTCTAAATACAAATTTCCAGACTTCGTTCAACCTCAATTTCCATTAAATTCAATTAGTTATCTACATAACAAATTCAACTATCTTGGTCCCAAATACATACCAAATTTCTAAACCATTTAATTTCAATACAGTTCATGGCTTAAATACTTAGATGTTAAATTTAACAGTTTCATATAGATTCTTGGTTTTTACATCATTATTATTTAGTTTGAACCTTCCCTTATTCAATACCATTTTAGTGACTTTAAATTACATCTTTCTCAAGATTTCTCAAATTTTATTAAACGTGAAATATCTCATTCGATAAATTTCAAATTGATTTAAATAAATAAATCCTTATCTAAACATCATTTTACAATAACCCAAATTTATTTCTCAACCTTAATTTTTCAATATTATTGCAACATTTATCCGAATAAAATTTACATAAATTATTTATCATAATTTATGTATTTAATCAAATCTTGATTAACTAGATATAATTAACTCTATATTTATCATTACCCTTTATAGATGTATTTAAGAATTTACATTTAATAAGACCATAGATTTTTTTTTTTCATATGGTCAAAGTGTTATGGCTATTATCATTTCAATACGTACACTAAATGTATACGGGTGGATAGCATTTCAACCCGTAATCCCAAATTTAATTAAACGAAACCCGCTTGGGCCTATTTTTCAACCCATTTTAATTCAAAAATCAAACATAACAAAGGGAACTTGCAGTGTGATGACAGGGATAGTGTCAAAGTAAGTAAACAAGCAATAACAACAATCAATAACAATTCAATAGATTAAATCAAATAACTCCGAAATGATCTTATTAATTCGCATTGTTATTTTTATAATTATTTCTAAAATCTACACTATCATTTCATGTAGATTACAGATTATTACATTTCAGTTTTTCAATTGTCGTTCCATTTCAATTTCAGTTTAGTATTACAACAGTTAATCCAAACTATGTTCAAAGCTTTAAAGTATAACTTATCAATTCCTACGACAATTAATGGGTCAAATTAAACTAATCAAATTTACATATGGCGGGGTCAGGTTTAATCAATCAAGGTCCATCGTATATAATCCGTTTTCTTTGTAAACTATACCACCTCAAATCTTACTAGCAAACTAGTTATCATTTAACAATAGTAATTAACATCCAATTTAAACGACAATCAATCAATCAGTAAATTTTCAACCAATCTGTATTATTATCACATAAATAATTAACCGATAATGGTGTCAGGTGTCATAGGTGAACAGATACAGATGATAGCAGTCGTAACAGTAAACAACTAACAGCAGCATATTTCAATTGACGTTTCAATTGAATCAAATTTAATAAATAAAAGAACGTTAATCGTGAGTGATTGCTCACCTTTCAAGGCTAGAGATGAACGAGAATACAGAAGGTGATACGGATATGCACACTGCTACGGATACTGAAATTAAATTTCAAATCCAAGCAAAACAAAATCGGCACGAATTCGATCAAAGCTAATTGAAACGGATCAGATCAGAACTGAAACGATGAAGATAAATGGTATAAGCGAACTTTTATAATTCATGTACTGAACAAATCTGATATGCAGACACGACCTAAATACTTAATAACTTAAGGACATATTCTATAAAATGTAACTCAATGTATATACACAAATACACTTACAGTAACCTAACTTATTATAACATCAACCATATTATATTACTTATTGTTATACCATATATGAACTAACAGCCGATACTCACACATATAAACTAATGTAAACTTAGTTTATAAAATATGTATTTATACAAAATACTTACAATTTTAAAAATACTTACATTTTTTTAAAAAAATACTTACATACGTAAATAACATATTTATAAAACAAAACTATATAACAACTTATAAAATAATCCATAAAAATTTTTGTTATTATAATGCACTGCAAGTCTGTACTCCACCTATATGAACATACTTAAATTATATGCGTACTAACAAAATAGACACAGACTTCTTCAAATGAACACATGTACTGTCCTTTCCTCCATTTTTAAAAACTGTGACATATATAAATGGCAAAACAATATATTATAAATAAATAAATCACCTTTACTAACCATGCGTATAAACAGACCATACCACTTTTAAAATTTTATATGCGTAAATAAAGTCATATATATATAACTTAACTTATACATCTTAAAACCTATAAATTACGTGAACATCAACATGTATAAAATTTAATCAGAACGAAAATTTACTAAAAAAAAAAAATCTATATAAAATACCACTTTAAAATATAACAGCTGTGCGTATATGTATAATGTATACTTTAAAACTTACGTAGACGTACATCTCATAAAGCTCATATACATATACTTTTGTCTATAACTAACCTATATATATATATCTTTGAAGGAAAAACAATTTGATACTTTAAAATTATTTAAGTAAAATATGCAAACAATTTACTACACAAATATATGCAGACATTCTATACTCATATATATAAGACTAACGTGACCTAAACCCAAACTAATCATATGTTATCCTAACTAAGCACGCATACGTTCAAATAATTGCATTTAAAAAAATTGTGCATACAAATAAAGGTGGCTACTCACCAGTTGAAGTGGGAGATGCAGTGGTACCCGAGGCGGAGGTGAGAATGCGGAGGTGATGAACGAGAGAGGATAGAGGAATGGAAGGCGGCTGCTGCCTGTTATTTTATGCGTTTCTTATGTGTGTGTGTTTTTTTTTTTTTTTGTAGGAGAAGAACAGATCTGAGAGGCTTCAGGTAAGGGAAAAATATGTTTATAGAATGAAGAAAGAAAGTAGGAATGTAGAGATGCTGTGATATATATATATATATATATATATATATATATATATATATATATTTTTTTTTTTTTTTTTTTTGCAGAAGTCTTTAGAATCATGATGGAAGAAAGAAATTAAGGAGAGAAAAGTGCAGCTTATCAAATTATATAAGAAACATAGTGAAACGTACATAAATAAATGTCCTGTAGTGGTGTAAAGTAACGCACTAAAATTAAGGGAATAACAAAGGAAAGGACATTTTGAAAGCAAGAAAATGAACAGAGAAAGGAATAAATAAATTATATAGACACATACGTTTCTGACAAAGTTATAAATAGAAATAAAGAAGAGAGAGAGAAAAAGAAATGAAGAGTTATATTAAAACAGAGAAGGAAAGGTGCGTGAATCCATAGAGTTATATATATATAGGTCGAGTAATAAATGGATTTGTTTGCATGGGAGAGTTCTGGAAAGAAGATGGTGGAAATTTGAGAGCAAAATAAAAGGAGGCGGAAGGAAAAAATATATGAACAGATCTAGAAAGATGATGGTAGATTTTTACACATGCAAAAGAAACGGTTTCTCCCGAAATAAATGGTCACTCGTTTGAAACCAGATAAACAAATAAAGTAATCTATTGTTTCTTGCAAGTTATACGTTTTCTTAATTTTATTTATTTCCTAGGTCCCAATACGTAGGCAATTATACTATGGAGATTAATTATTATCAAACGTTATAAAATTCAAAAGCAAAAGAAACGTTTCGATTTCTAAATGATAAAAGCAAAAGATTAGAACGTATGCCATAAATTAAGCAACAAACGTTGATTCTAAATTTACTAATAATTAGGAGTAGAAACGTTTGATGATGAAATCAGGAAACAAATACTAATAGCAAAACGGCGATGAGTTGAATGAACAGAGAATTCAAAAGTTCAATTGAGCTGTTTGAAATAAAGCACATAACGTTAGCATTGAATTGGGAGTTATAAAACAATGTATTATAAATAGGAAATTATAAAAGTAACGTATGCTATTGGAATAGAAGCCAAAAGAGAAATGAACTTAGAGCTACCGGAAACGTATCTCTTAAGTGAAATGAATGTAAGAGAAACGGTCAAATAATGTTTATAGCTGTAAATTTAAAGTAATAAATTTATATTGGGTAGCACGGTTTAAATCGAAACGAAATAAGGAGAAGCTAAGGAGGCACAATTTATGGTGTCATTAAAACGAACAAATTTATTGCTTCCGTTGTACACCGGGTTCCGAAATACAGAAATAAATATACTTTTGAGATCAGCACGACGAGGCGCTCACAATGGTATACAGTTATCAGTGGTATGATTGAGTTATAAAAATTCGAATTTTTCACTAGTAGAAAAAAAAAATGCAGTAGAATGCAGAAAATAAGAACGACGAAGCTATAGAAGTCCGGATTTTGAAAAACTAGAGATGACGCCTTTCTCAGATGAGGATTTAGAATTTTTCTATGTAAAATATTCTGCATTAGAAATTTTTTTTTTTTATTATCAACAATTATTAGCTAGCTTGAATTTAATAGAATTACATAATAAATAAATTTTCATAAAATAAATTGAAATTTTGCCATCTGCTATGTTTAATTGGACGTAATCCATATATTAACTTTTTATTTGCAAATTAATTTATTTAAAAATTTCACCATAATCCAATTAAATACGTTAATAAAACGATAAAGTTTATTAAAATCTTACAGGTCGTTACAATCAACCCATGAAAACTATGATATGAGGGAAGTTATTGGAGATACCATCAGGTTCAAGGAAAACCCATGAAGTAATAAAATGAAGTTATTAGCAGGGACTAATAGGTTCTTAGTGATCCCATGAAAACTATGAGATGGGACAAGTAGCCCATAAACTCTAAACAGCTTATTAGTCACCCATGAAAATTAATAGGTTAATAGTAAACCTAGAAAATTTAACTAGGATAGATAGTCAAATGAACGGGGATGGGAAATCCACAACGATTTCCATGTTTGCATATCATAATATTTTAAATTGTTATGTTTTTAACCATTGTGGATGCAAGAGCACAGTATATGGTTATTACAAGTTTTTACTAAGATATTAGTGAGAGGAAAACTCGTTCCGCTAATGCGACATGGTCTCACTAGATATCTAAATGGTTCAAGCTGGTAGGTTATTATTCGTACCACGCTTTATGTATGACTCGAAGTTTATGTTTTCTCCTTAAACTCTCGGGTGTTCAATTGACTTTGAGTAGTTTGAGAGTCAAGATTTTCAAGTACCTTTTTAGACTAATAAGCTTCCAAGGGTGTGCAGGTGGCAAGCTAGCTAGTAGGAGTGCTTTTCTATTTTGATTGTGTTTTGTTATAAAGGAAAAATTGTTCAATTGCCTATGTTTAGACTTTGATCATCCAATGGGGCATCTTCATATGTCGCTCTTGGCATATGTTGTAATAATTATATTTTCTCCAAACGTGGTTCTCGAATTTGGGATTATGTAATGAATTTGAAATGACTTGAAATGGAATGAGAAAGTTGTTTAATGATTTTACAATTTTTCCACACCAATGTGTTTCTGTTATATCAATGTTTTGGTCATCGAGGATTGATAATTATGGATGACTGCAGCATCCATAGCCATTAGTTTTTGGCATCCAAGTCGCAGATGTTACAAGTTGGTTTCAAAACATAGGTTTATGAAAAATTAAGAAATTCAAATCAAAAAGATTTTCAAAACATAATCGAATGAATCAGAAAATAAGATCAGGGTTTGGGTTAATGTTATTGTAACGTACTAGTATTTGATATATATATATATATATACATACATACATATATAAGTATGTATTTCCCTCTCTCTTAGATTGTTCTTCTTTATCTTACTGAGGATCGTATGTAGATTTACGAGAAAGAAGATATGGAGGCAGAAAATGAAAAAGTAAATCTCGTTGGAGGAAGCACCACAACAAATAGAAATGTTCAACCCTCGAAGAGGAACCCGGGTCAATAGGCAAATGCTAATCAAAATGCAATTGTCAATCTAGTTGCTGGAAATCTGCCCGTAGACATGGGGATGATTTATCAGTTCTCCATCAATTTGATGCAAGCAGGAGCAGCTGGTAATGTTGGAGAAGCTAATTCCACGGCTTCAATTGGAAATAACTATGCTAAGTTGAGCAGGGATTACACCAGTCTTGGTGAAGCCATTTGTGGGAACGAATGATTCCATACAAGTTGAGAATTGGCTGTTGCATTGTAAGAGAATCTTCGTTGACCTGGGATTGAATGATGAGAAGAAGAGGAGACTAGCCTCTAGATAGGTTCAGGGAGTAGCACTTCGTTGGTCGAATAGTGTTACTACCGGAGTATCTAAGGAAGAGTTGACTTGGGCAGAATTTCGAAGGAGATTCAAGCAGATGTTTTTGTCTGAAGTTACTAAGTCGGCATTGTTGAGAAAGTTTATGGATTCGGCGTAGGGAGAGATATCGGTAATTGATTATACTACAAAGTTTGACGAGCTGTCCAGATATGGGTATGGTACTATTGACGTCGTCATCAAGAGGAATGACAAGTTTATTCGGGATTAAGGCCTGAGATTGCTGGGGCGACGCTGCCACATCTTTGTGATCCTTGTAATGTTGTTGTGGAAATGGAAATCTGACACGAGGAAATGACCGTTATTTGTGGGAAGGAAAAGCCAGTTAAAACCTAGAGTTCTTAGGGAAAGAAGAGGAAGTCTATAAAAAGAAGGGAGCCCAGAAGGGAGAAGCTATCAAGAAGGAAAAGGCTGATCAGTTTTTCCTTGAGTATGATAAGAACAGTCATTATGCTCATGAATGTAGAATTGGCATGGGGGAAAAGGCCATAGAAAAGAAGAGCCTAAAGTGCTTTAACTGTAACCAAGTTGGGCATTATAAGAATCAGTATCCAGAACCAGTCATGGCGGACAAGGGAAAAGTTTTTACTGTTGGAGCGTCATCTGCTAGGCCAACTACTAATGAAAAGAGAAAGATTATGATGGAAGGTACACTTTTGATTCAGAGTATACGAAGGGTACTATTTGATACCGGCGTATCACATTCATTTATATTTTAGTGTTTGGTTGATAGGTTATGTTTTGAACCCACATACATTTTTACTTCTTTAAGGGTTGCAAATCTAATAGGAAGGTATGCAACTCTAGGGATGAGATGTGACTAGTTAGAACTTGATTTATTAGGTCATAAGTTTGCATGCAGTCTGTGTCTTTTTGATTTCATAGAATTCTAGATCATTTCGGGTATGGATTGGTTAGGTAAATATGATGCTAGGTTATTTTTCCAGGATAGGGAAATATCGTTGAGATACTGTGATAGTCGTAACCGAGTCATATTCTCAGTGGAGAATTCTAGCCGAAGTGTTTGTGCTTTGTAAAGTGCTATGGAAGTGGGAGATGAGTTAAGTCAGATTCGGATAGCAAAAGAAATTGTAGATGTTTTTGAGCTGGTTATAGGATTACCATCGAAATGAGTCATTATGTGACGACCCGAACTCGATGCCCGACAAACGACATCGAAATCCTCATCGCCGGAGATTATAACAACATTAGATGTAAATAAACAGCGGAAACAAAATGAATATCATTGATCATAACATAGATACAACTTCGATACAATATCCATTACAACATTGATCACTAATATCAGAGTGATACACAAAAGATACTACAACAAAATGACCACTCCAAAGCGGAACAATAGAGACTTCAAAGAAAAAGCTTCTAACATACATCAACTTCGATAAGGTCTTCGAAAACTCCAAAACTCCAAGCGTTTCGAAAGATTTCCAAATCCAAAAGCTTTCCAAAATCTGACAGCTTCCAAAAGACTTCTGAATCCAAGCTAGCTTCCAAAATACGGATAACCTGCTTCTAAGCTGCCCGTGTGGAAAATTATGGGCACCCAGAGTTTAGGAAGGGAACAATAAACTTCGGGTCAGTCATGGGACTGGTATGAGTAAACAAAAACATTTGGTTTGAACAAAGAAGTTAAAACGAAATTCGCAATGCTTTTCGAAAATGAAACTGTCATAAGGCCTCCCGCAACACACACAATGCAAGCGCACACTTGGAGGAGATTTCTCCTTATGACAGTCAAAAATGCTTGACACGCGAAAACCATTTGATATTATTATTAGTGCATAGTGTAGGAAACATTTCGAAAGTATAATATTAATTTTAGCCAGCATACCACATTTCGTCGTATGCCTACTATAGCTACCATTTAAGAATGGTAGGTTATACAATTGAAATCGTAAAGGGCACTCATTGGATGATTGGGTTTCCAACAAATGGTCAGGAAAAGGAACTTCCTACACCGAAATGGGTACACCTCTGGAAGGACGCCCCCGAGAACCTAACCGGATCTCTGCTAACACAAAGCCGACGCTACCTCACGCCTTAACCAAGCTATAACATAGGTAGCTACCACACAAGTATGCCATCCCCGGTCGTTACCTATCTTTATCCGAGGCGCCTCTCAACCAACAACCACACAGCAATAAGTATGTAGCAAGCACATAGGTTAAATATCTGGGCTCCATACCATGATATCACCTTTTATCCAGAAGAAAATGGACATACCCTAGGGGCAGGACCACTAAAAACCTTGCCGCAACATTCCTGTTTCGACCATTACCGGGTTGTGAGGCTCGACAAAGTCTCGTACACAAAGCTATGCTTTTTTACAAAGCCATGCTTCGATCAACAAATGATCAACAGCACTTCGTATGCTACATTACCAAATTGGAAATGTATCACTAGTAACCATCAACTACATAACCTCTAAGCGCGTACGTCTCAGAGAAGGGTGTTAAGCTAAGAGAATAAATCTCCGCCACCAAACAGAAATGTATTTGATAGAAACCAGCTTTACATCTCAAAGTGTAACGTTAGAGACACATCCATACAAGTCCATTCCGGGTTCGAACAGAACCGAAGGCACTTCTGAAGAAGTCCTTGCAATCTGGGTATCCCCAATCCTGATCGGACTCCCCATTACATATGGAGAAATCTATATCACAGCTACTCAGTGCAGAGTCATTCAATAGGTTATCCTATCGTTCCCGAAGACACCTGGTCTTCACCACCGTCTTCAAATGCTATCCATTTCATCGTATCACTATTCGAAATGGGTTATATGACACAAAGTCCTCTCCCGGCTAAACCGAATAGTGAGCGCTATATTTAAAAACCATATGGATAATGGGATCTCAGTTAAGTCACAACTAATTATCCAAAACCTTTCTTTCAAATGGTTTTAAACATATTACCATTTACAAATCTTTAAACAAAAAGATTCACTTCACAAAGTTCACCCAGTTCACAAAGATCCATTTACGGATTTCAAAACAATTTCCATTTCAATTGGATTAACTCGCTCAATCTTTAAATCAAAGATTTAACTTATAGCTTTCAAAACCCATTTCTAAAGGTTCATTCATAACTTGGAAAACCATTTCATTCAAATTGAAATCCCTTTAACACAAATTGGAAATTCATTCCTTATATGAAAGCTTCTATTATTTGAAAACAAATAGTTTTCATTTTGGAAAAATCCGATTCATTTATACAAATTAAAGTTCTTAGGTTAAATTCAAATTCTCAAAACCGTAATTTTAAAATGGTTTAAATCCATATAAATACGTTTATAACTTTATATAACATCTTTAAACCATAATTTCCAAACACGGAATGAAATTTCAAATCTTGAATTTAAATTCAAATTAAATTATTTAGATTTCAAAACTTTATCAAGTTATTTAAAATAACTTTTATCTTTTAAAACTCCTTTTCAAAAGCTTTTCACATTTAACCCAAAACCTTTTCCAAAACAAAATGGATTCAAAATTCATCTATCAAAACCATTTCAAATATCTGTGACTTAACCGATTTCCTCGTGAAATCCATATTTGTGTGTGTATGGTGTAGTCCAGGGGTTTTACACAATAGTGCAATATCATCAATCATAACAGATTCAAACATATGAATATCGATAAGCGGTATAACCCATAACGCTTATCTTCATTTACAGATTCATAGATAAAGTAAATTTATCAATCACAAGATTCATCATTACGATTCGATATGGGTTTCGGATAACCAAATGAAATCCGACTCCCTATCGCATCGAAATTCAAATGCCGTTTTACAGGCCAAGGGGTTTTCATATTCATATAACAGTATATTCGTCACATATATAATAGCTTAGCACAAAGCATTTCATAGTACATAGCATCACATCACATATTAAATATATCAATCCATCACACAGCATTCAATAACAATCAACCATCTTTAATTAAGATGAATAAATTGTGTGGTTTTAAATTTATCAACCACATAATTACTTTCATCTGTAATCATTAATTAATGATTTATTATCATTAATTTCAATTGATTAAGTCTTAATCACCTTCATAAATTAATCATTCCTTAATTAATTATCTCAATTAATTAACCCTTAGTTGTTAATTAATTAACTCTCAATTACTTTTATTAATTAATTACTCCTTAATTAATTAATAATTGATTACAAATTTATTAACCTTAATTATTTATTCAGTCAATCTTTAATATTAAATAATTACTTTTAAAATAATTATATTAACAAGTCATTAATTACTTGATAAATTAAAAGATAAATCTTTTCATCTTTATTAATCACTTTGGATATTTTATAAATCTTGTTTAATCATCATCCTCGTACATTAGTTGCTTTTAAAAAGGTTAAGATAGATTAAATAACTTTTTTTTCTTAATTACCCTTTTATTACATTATTTATTTAATAAAAATAATAATTTAATAATGTAATAAGGTTAAAATTTAATCACTTTGAAAAATATCTTATTTAAATCCTTAATTGATTCTATCTTTTAAATCAAAATCATCGTATTAAAACATGATTTAAAAATGTTAAAAAGTTTGAGAATTTTGAAAACAAAAATTGTTTACATATCAAGCTCGAGACATGCTTTGAGTTTAACCCGAGCACATTGCCTATTTACTTCGAGTCTTTCTGAAAATCAATCTGAGTGCCACATTTTCAAACTTGAAATTCTTTCTAAGTATTTTTACCCGACGCGTTAAAATTTCTACTCGAGTTATAACTCGAGCTCGAACCCTTCTCTCCCGATATTTGCTTCGAGTCAGTCCTCTATTTGCGCACGCTTGAACTCGAGCTCCCATCTTTCTTACCCAACACCACAAATCGCTGATACCAACCATGCACGTATACATGCACAACCACGATGACCATCGTCGATCGACGACGAACTCACCAGAACATTACCACCGATCTCCAGCATTGATTCGAACAACCCAATGTACCCAGGTATCTCAGATTCGAAAATCGAGTTTCTAGCTCCATCCAGAACCAACCCGCATTGACGATCCAAGCGACCGAAATCCTTGTCTCTTTGACCTCGACCTCGTCATTAACCAACGCAGCTAATCCCCTAGTCGCGATGACTTCCGGTCTCCACTAGCCTTCCTAATTGCCTCGCGAACATCGCCGACGAAATCGAACACTTAAACCTTAAATCGCCAGGAATCTCCAACCACCATGAATATAAAAAATTTCTTGCAATTTTCCCATAATCTACAATTACTCCAGCACCTCCATGCCAAGTTTCAAATTTCGAAAATGAACCGATCATCAGAAAATCGCGAAAACCCATCCTCCGTTCATCCCACGATTACACCCTTAACTCGCAACTAAAAATCTAGATTTTTATTTTAAAAGTTATGATTTATAAAAGTGAACAAGATCATACATTCAAAACTTAAATTTTAATCATTTACATTTTTACAAAAATGAGATTCCACTGTGTTTTTCTATTTTCCAGAAAACCTAATTATATTTAGTGCCTACAAATATTTTTAGGGAAGAGATCTTGACAATTCTAACATATTTTCTTTGAACATTATGATTAATAGATGATCAGAGGGTGAGTTCTCGATTTTCAAACAGGATTGAACCCTGTAATACTCAAAATAGAGTCTAATGTCTGTTCTCACGCATGCAGAGCTATATACACACATATATTCACAAATTGTAATTTTTCAACCTACTTTAACATGTTTTTCAAACAACAGATTTAAACCCAGAAATCAAAGGTTTACTCACCTTGTTTTGTTTGAACAGAAACAGTGTTGATCTGGTTTGAGTTGATTTCCAGGCTTAGATTTGATCAGGTTTTGATTAATATAAGTTACTTGTGACGATCTGTATGCTTACTTTAATTATTTTATCTATGATTCCAAGTTTTGAAGTTGATTTGCCTGATTCCAGGCTTTGTTTTCAAAGCTTTAGATTTTGAAAAAAATTGTCCAAGTTGTTTGCTTTTGAACTTTTCTGGTTTCTCCTTGTGTTTTTTTATTTCAGATCTTAATTTGTTCTTAACTTCAGATTTGTCATAGTTTTCAAAATTGGTAAAGAAATGGGAAAAAGGAGTTAAAATGTTTTATATAATCTTGTTTCTCATTTTAATAAAAAAATTTAAAAAAAACACAAGATACCGACACTTGTTTAATTGATGTGTTAAAAGCTTAACACTTGTCCCCTTTTTATATTTATATGATTTAAATAAATTTTTATATTATATTTCTTATATAAAGACATTTTCCTTATATTAATATATATACTATTTAAAAGAAATTCTTTAAAAACTAACTACTCATTAAATAATTTTACATAAACAATATTTTTAAACCCAAATCATTTTTCTAAGTCATTTAAATTCAAATACAAATTCAATATTCAAATTAAAATTTTAAAGTCAAATTCAAATTTACTCATATATACATATACATATATATTTCAAATTCAAATAATTCTAAAACATTTATTATTTTGAATTCTTAAACTCAAATGAATTTTTACAATCTCATCTATCTATATATATATATACATACACACAAATCAACACTTATTTTACTTATTTTGAAACATTCAAATAAATTTCAAAATTTTATCCCAAAATTTACATCAATTACTAATTTAAATTTAATTCAAAAATGGGGATCGTTACACATTGAGTTTCGGATAGATCCTGTGCCAGGAGCTGAACCTGCTAGAAGACCATGTAGCAGGATGACATCGATCAAGATGAACAAATTGAAGGTGCATCTAGTGGATCTAGAAGGAGGAATTTTATTCGACCAAGCAGTTCACTTTGGGGAGTGGCCGCGGTGTTCGTGAAGAAACCGGACGAGTCGTTGAGGATATGTATCGACTATCATAAGTTGAACGAGAAAACGATTAAGAATAAGTATTCTTTGCCAAGAATACACAATCTATTTGATCAGTTGTGTGGAGCCAGAGAAACTTTCCAAGTGGATTTGGCGACATGCTTCCATCAGTTAAGAGTGGCAGAAGACAATGTTATATTGACAGCATTCCGAACTAGGTATGGTTAGTAGGAATGGTTAGTAATGTCATTCAGGTTAATGAATGCACCAACTTTCTTCTTGGAATTGATGAACCAGAGTTTTTCGAGAGTACTTAGATAGGTTCATGTTGGTATTCATAGATAATATTTTAGTATACTCTAAGTATTAAAGAGAGCATGAAGATCATCTTAGAGTAGTGCTCAAGAAGCTGAGGTAGCATCAGCTGAAAGTGAATTTTCCAAGTGGCATTTTTAAAAGAAAGAGGTTAATTTTCTTGGTCATATGGTTTCATAGAAGGCTTATCTATCGATCCAGATGAAATTGAAGCTGTCAATAATAGGAAGAGACCAGAGACGGTGACTGAGATTAGAAGTTTTCTTGGACTTGTTGGCTATTACTTGAGATTCGTTAAGGATTTCTCGTGGATAGAAGCACCTTTGACTAAGTTTACCAGGAAGGATGTAAAGTTTTTTTGGTCCAACAAATGTAAGGAAGCATTCCTTAAGTTAAAGCATTTGTTGAGCAACCCACCTGTGTTAGTAGTTCTAGATGGAAACCACGGGTTGGTAGTGTACACTAATGCATGTAGGACTAGATTAGGAGTTGTGTTGATGTAGAGGGGTAAAGTTATTGTCTACGCTTCACGACAGCTTAGATCGCATGAAGTTAGACATCCTACTCATGATTTGGAGTTGGATGTAGTGATCTTTGGATTGAAGATATAAAGACATTATCTCTTCGAAGAGATGTTTGAGCTATACAGAGATCATAAATCCTTAAGATATTTAGTCTCTTAAAAGGAGTTGAACATGAGACAACAGAGGTGGCTGAAGTTTTTAGCAGCTTATGATTTTGGTATCGAGTATACACTGGGGAAAGAAAATAAAGTAGCAGATACTCTTAGCAAAAAAAAGAATGTGGTGTTAGCTATGTTGGCAGAATGGAAGGACTTTGAAGCTTTGACTACTTGTAGTGTGCAGTTAAGATCGACTGCAAGTTCTAGTCAGAGCTCCACCATGTTGTCTTGTTTAGAAGTTCGACTAGTGTTGATGGAAAGGATTGCTTCTAAACAAAGGGAGGAACCATTATTAGCCGAGAAGATCAGAATGCTTGAGGTTGGAACGAAGATGGATAAGCTAAAGGATTTTAGTCTTGACTAGAGTGGATGGTTGATAAGGAAGGGATGGTTGTATGTTCCGAATGCTAAGGACTTAAGGAAAGAAGTTTTCAAGGAATGCCATCGATCTAAATTTACGATTCATCCTGGAGGAACCAAGATGTATCAAGACATGAAGAGGAGCTTCTATTGGGAAGGTATGAAGAAAGATGTTGGCTTGTGGGTTAGGCAGTGTGCAAACTATTAACATGTGAAGATCGAACATCAAAAGCCTAGTGGGTTGCTTCAACCTTCGGAGATACTAGTTTGGAAATGGGATTGGATATCCATGGATCTTATTGATGGGTTGCTAAGTCGAATAGAAGAAATGAAAGTATATGGGTCATAGTGAAATTGACTAAGGATCGTATGATATGGAATATTAACTAAGTTATCCACTATTGCGTAATATAAATAAAAGTAAATAGTAAAGTAAACGACATTGGAGATATTTATACTAGTTTGAATTTCTCATTCTACGTCTAGTCTCAGACTTCTTATGGAACTATAAACTCTCACTTAACTCAAAGTAACATGTATTACACCGCCCAAGCAACCGAACATGAGTTCTACTGCCTAAGCAATAGAATGGGACTTCAACTGCCTGAGCAACCAAACAATACTTCTAGTACAAATAGTAAAATTGTTTCTGACTGAGCATGCCCGTGAGTAGAATTGATAAGTCAATAATGCACACCCTTTCTATAATCTTCTCCTTCATGGTATATCGTGTAATTTGTGAAGACAATAAGTTTATTCAATCACAAATGAAATTTTCTTTAATGAACAAGTGATTAGAAAGAAAATATTGAATGCAATCGGCACGATGGTTTACACAATAAGAGTGAGAATTAGAATCAGAATTCAATTCTTAAAACAATTGATTTCATGGTAACATATAGTGATTAAGATTTGCAATCACTCATGAACGGTAACCATGAATGAATATGGAAGCAACACTTGAATCAAGAATTGTTTCTATTTTCCGAAATGAAGTGTCTTTTCAAATATAACTGTTATGAAGATTTAGTCATCTGAGTGGAATAGTACTGCCAGCTGAATTGATCAAGTTTCTAACTAGCAAGAAAACAGTGCCAAAAAGGCTTAATTCAAATGGCTAAACTTGCAAGGTCGGTCGTTTGAATGTTCAAATAATGTTGTGCACATGCACAGATTTCAGTCGGCTGACTGTAGCAATTCAGTCGACATACTGTAGTAATTCAGTCGGCTGACTGTAGCAATTCAACCGGATGAAATATGTGTTTTCTAGCATATAATTATTGTTCTTTTTAATTTATCATATAAACAATGTTTTAAATTGCATGCGCATGCATATACCATTTTGGAGAGATTTTAAAATGAATCCATTACTAGACTTAGACCATAGACTAAATATATTACGTGAAGCTTCTATCTGTAATCTGGTCTACGATCTGTTAGATTATTTCTCCAGTAAAACTGTATCTTCTCCTAAAAATATGGTCAGTTCATATAATATATACTTATATAGTTGTCATAATAAAAACATCAAAATTCAAGGTTTTAAGATTCTCCCCTTTTTGATGATGACAACCGTGTAAGTTTTGTAAATATGTAAAAGCAATTTTACTCTCCCTAACTGAATACTCCACATATCAATGTTATTATCTCTCTTTTTCATCGACAAAAAGGAAATAAATATTCATAGGAGAAATTAGAAGTTTGTTTAAATAAATAGTTTATAAGAAGCAGTATCAGATTCAAAATATCACAAAACATAAAATATTCATATTGAAAATTTCAACATCACATTGTGGCTTCATTTCCATAAGTATTAGAAAGTGTGGAATATATCTCCCCCTTTATATGTAGTATACCTGAAAAAATAAGATATATGTTCTGGTACCCACGTCCTATTCTAGGGTCCAGGGGTTAGGTCTTGGGAAATCGTACACGTTTGGGTGCGGTTGAACCTTTATAAATATAATTTTCATTATTAACTACTATACAAAGTAATCGTCGATGTATTTTTCTCTATTTTCCAATTAGCAGGAACCCAAATACTTAGATAATTTTTATTTATATTTTTCGTCAATGATTTTATACTTACTAGATATATTATAAACATTATTGGTCATAGCAGTATTTGAATTTCTATAAAAATTGGATTTAGAATTTACTCGAATGCTAGTACTAGCACTAGCATTTTTACTATATATTAAAGCATATCAGTGCTATTTCTACGATTAGTTTTATTATATCCTAAATCATTTTTATCATATAAAGATTTAGAACAAGATAAAATCATGTTTAAATCATTTTGACCTTTATTAAATTTCATGAATTAATTTTTATGTCTTTCAAATTTAGTTTTAAATTCATAATTGTTATTTTCAAAAGGAATATTACTATTTTTCAAAATATTAATTTTCTTGTTTAATTTATAATTCTTGTTTTTTAATATACAGTTCTCATTTTTGAGAAGAAAATTTTGAGATTCTGAATTACCTAAAAAGGATTGTAATAAATCATTTTGCATTTTTAAATCAAAAATTTCTTTTGAAAATTTCTTTTTTTTTTAAAATAAGGTGATTTGTTCATCTAGAAAATCTTTAAGAGTTATAAAATTGTTTTTCAAAACACTGTGTTAATTTTCTAAATTTAATTTCTTATTTTCAAGTTCGATGGTCTTTATCTTTCCTAAAATAATAAAATTAAGCTTTGAGATATTATCACTTATACTAACCAATTCATTATTACTAAAATTTGTAAATCAAAAAGTACCTTTTCATAGTCCTCATTTTGTTGTAGCTCTGATAGTTTCAGGCTTATTGCTTACTTTATTTCAACCGGATCTTTTTCTGGCCATTATTCTGTGATGTTATGATGATTAATAGAATTCCAAGCTCTGATACCAAGTGAAAGTGACTAAGAATTGTTTAACATGAAATATTATCTAAGTTATCTACTAGTGTGGAATATAAATATAAAAGTAAATAATAAAGGATATGACATCAGAGATTTTTATATTGGTTTGAACTTCTTATTCTACGCTCAGACCCAAACTCCTTCTAGAATTCAACTATAAACCCTCATTTGACCTAGAGGAACAAGTATTACACCGCCTGAGCAATCGAAAAGGACTTCTACCGCCTGAGCAACCGAATAGGACTTCAACCGCCTAAGCAACTGAATAGGACTTCTAATACAAATAGTAAAATTGTTTCTAACTGAGTATGATATTGAGTAGCACTGATAAGTCAATAATGTACATTATTCCTTTTCTCCTTTGTGGAATATCATGTAACTTGTAAAGATAAGAAGTTTATTCAATTGCTAGTGAAATTTTCTTGAATGAACAAGTGACTAGAATGAAAAGAGTGAGAATTAGAATCAGAATTCAGTGATTAAAACAATTGATTTCATGGCTATATATAGTGGTTAAAGTTGCAATCATTCGTGAAAAGTAGTGATGAAAGAATATGGAAGCAACTCCTGAATCTGGAGTTGTTTCTATTCGCTAAAATGAAATGTCTTTTCAAAATATAGCCGTTACGAAGATTCAGTCGTCTGAGTGAAACAATTCAGCCAGCTGAATCGATCAAAAATCGAACCAACCGGAAAAAATACAAAAAAGGCTTAATTCAACTAGCTGAACTTGCAAGGTCATCCATCTGAATGCCAAATAAATTATGCACACATAGATATCACTCAGCTGATATAGCCATTCAGCTGGCTGAAATAAGAGTTTTCTGGCATATGAAGATTGTTTTTTAAACTTTAGCATATAAACAATGTTTTGAAAATCTTTAAATTTCATGGGACTCCATACAGAGTAGAGTTGCCGAGCAGTATGATAGGCATCCATAATGTGTTTCATTTGTCCTTTGCAAGTATGTGCATGATCCAAAGACTAATATTCCTCAGACGGAGTTGGAAGAGTTAATAGTAGAACCTTTACTTCTGTTAGACAACCAGTTCAGATTATGGCGAGAGATGATAAGAGATTAAGAACAAGACAGTCAGTTGGTGAAAGTTCAGTGGAGCGACAATGTGAAGGACTGTACTTAGGAGATAAAAGATAGGATTCGAGATACTTATCCCAATCTAATGTGAGGGTATGTTCTATATCTACTTTATGCAGATTGCTTCAAGTATGGTAGGCTAGTATGATTGTTAGGAGCCCTTACAGAAGATTGTTATGTTTAGTATTTAGTCCTTACTGAATTTCAAGGACGAAATTCTTTAAGGAGGGGAGCCTGTAACACCCTTAATTTTTAATAACATTATTCAAGAGATTTAATTAGATAAATTAAATAGAATAATGTAAATATTAGTTGATAAGGGTATTGAGGTTTGAAAATGAAATAGAGGCTGAGCTTAATTATTATTTTTTAAAAGAATGGGTTTATGTAAATGGTTTTCTATTATAACTAATAAGAGAATAAGCTAAGGGCATTATAGGGAATTTCCATCCACCATATCCTTAACCCCTAAACACTTACTCCTATTCTCATTTTTACACATTCCAAAATCATAAAGCATAAACAAAGAGGAGCTCAAGCCGGTCATTACATAGGAGAAGAAAATCAAGTAAAAGATTAGTAATCAAGCTAGAAGAATCAATCAAGTTCAAACCTCAAGTCCTTATCCAAATCAAGGTGAATAATAATCTAAGCCATCTCTACGTTTTGTTTTAAACATTTGACTTTGGGTTTTATGTTTAAAATCTTTGTAATGATTTTAATAATGATATGCATGGATTTTATGATATGTTTGATTCAATCAAGATTGTTTGATAAATATTTGGTTCGGTTTAGGTAAAAACCGTATTTACTAGATTTTATATGCCATGAGGAACTGATATGTTATGCAAAACATTATCTGGAAGATGAGTTTTAATTTTTATAATTTTTCAAAGCTTTGGATAAATTATCATGAATTTTTTATGGAAGAAATGAATATATGGGTTTAAATTTTATTTTGGTTGTTAGATGATGGAATTCGGGTCAGAAATTTGTATATTTTTGATAACATATTAAAAGTGAATTCCTACGATTTTTGGGGATTTTTCCTAAGTAATTTACTATGGAAATTAAATTAATTTATTTGGAATACGTTTTAGTTGTTTTGCTTAAGAGAAGGGCTTTTTTCCTAATCACCTTTATTTAGATCTGAAATGAATACGTCAGTTTTTAGAAAAGAATTTAAAAATTTTGTAGCAACCAGTTAAATTTTTACAAATAGTCAGATTAGTTAAAAAGCAATTACTTGAAAAGGAAATAAAATAATTTTGTGTAGAAGTATGGCTTCGTCACTTCCAGTAGAACCTTTCAACCCTATACTTCCACCTTAGCTGAGTCAAAACCAGTACACAAGGTATCAATGCATTGATACGTAGTGGCTTGGAGAATACCGGTAAGTATGGAGTTGAAACTATGCTTTCGAAGGGGTTGAAACCCATTTAAATTGCTTTTGAAGATGCCACTTGCCTTCTTTTGAAAAGAATTCTTTTGAATGGGTTTAAAATAGCTTTCGATGAGGTTGCCGCCTTTTTGTTAAAGTGTAGCTTTTGAATGAGTTACCCTATTTTAAAATCAATGCTTTCGAAAGGATATTTTGAACCCAGTCAAAACCATGTTACCGACCTTATACCTTTTGAATAAATTGAAGTCATTAACCAATTCGAAACGTAGATTTTTTATAAATATAATAAGCTACTTCCCAAAGCTTTTGAACGGGCTCCAGTAGCTATATAAGGTTTCCGAGGGCAATGGCTTCGAAAGGGGTTTCGAAGATACCCTTTCAAATGTTTTACTTAAATTATTTAAGATTTCGAATGGATGGTTCTGATGCCATCAGTTTTCCCCAAACCCTTTTATACAAAGGTTAATAGTTTCAAAAGGGATACTTTTGTTTATATTCACTTTGACCCAAAAGATATTTTAAAGATAAACCCAATGGTTTTGAAAGAGGTACTTGCAAATAATTTTGAAGCAGCACTCCTATGTATGCTTTAACACTTTTGAAAGGATTGTTTAAATGGTTTCGAAAGAAAGGTTTTGATGCTTTCAAAAGGTTTCAAAATTCATATATTTTGAATGTTCCAAAAGGTATATGCTTAGTGTTTTGATAAGAAGATTTGAGTGCTTTCGAAGGAGGTTTTCCAATAATTGCAAAGTAAAGGTCTATGGTTTCTATAGCCTTAGGTTTCAAAACAAAGAATCCAATCTCATTTTTAAAGGAAAACCTATGGCAAAATAAATAGTGTTGAAATGGCTTTTAAGCATGGAATTTTTAAAGAAGCTTTCCTTAATAAAATAATAGGTTAAAGGGATTAATTATGTTTTATATGAAAATGATTTCAAGGATATTAAACCATATAGGTTGGTGTTATTATGTTATTGTGTTTGCTTCTTCTAATATACATATTCACTGTAATTGGATCCAAAACTGTATTTTAGGCAGAAATGGTTGAATAAACAGTTAGTTTGACCCATTAGTGAATATAAATTGAGTTAACCCTTGATGAGTAGAATCACATCTAAGTGGTCAGGAAGACCAGAATATATGATGCCTAATACCGATTAAAGAAGTTGTCGGATAGACAGGTTCATAGTAAACCCATGAAAACTATGTTTAAAGAGAGTCAGTGGCAGGGGCCAACAGGTTTGTAGCGAATCCATGAAAACTATATCCGGATTAAGTTATTGGTAGAACTTAATAGGTTCATACTCAACCCAATGATATGAGAGAAGTTATTGGACATACCAATAGGTTCAAGGAAAACCCATGAAGTAATTAAATGAAGTTATTGGTAGGGGTAAATAGGTTCTTAGTGATCCCATGGAAACTATGAGATGGGAAA
Source organism: Allium cepa (assembly GCA_030765085.1). Classification (NCBI taxonomy): domain Eukaryota; kingdom Viridiplantae; phylum Streptophyta; class Magnoliopsida; order Asparagales; family Amaryllidaceae; genus Allium; species Allium cepa. The sequence goes on along the minus strand of CM060935.1, from coordinate 838,154,573 downwards.
GGTAGTCCATAAGCTGAATCAGTTTATTAGTCAGTCTATGAAAACTAACAGGTTAACAGTAACCTTAGAAACTATAACTATGACAGGTAGTCAAATAAACGGGGATAGAAAATCCATAATGATTTACTTGTTTGCATATCATCATAATATTTTAAATTTCATGTTTTAAACCATTGTAGGTGCATAAGCACATCATATGGTTATAATAAGTTTATGATAAGATACTTGTGAGGGAAAAACCCATTTCGCTAAGCGGCATGGTCTTACTAGATATCTAAATCGTTCGAGATAGCATGTTATTATTCATACCAGGCTTTATGTCTGACTTAAAGTTTATGTTTTCCTTTAAACTCTTGAGTGCTTAATTAACATTGAGTAGTTTGAGAGTCAAGGTTTTCAGGTACCTCTTTAGACGAATGAGCTTCTGGGGAAGTGCAGGAGGCAAGCTAGCTAGTTGGAGTACTTTTCTATTTTGATTCTGATGTATTTTGATGTAAAGGAAAAGTTGTTTAACTGCTTATCTTTAGACTTTGATCATCCAGTAGGGCATCTTCATATGTCACTCTTGGTGTATGTTGTAATAATTATATTTTCTCTGAACGTGGTTCTCGAATCTGGGATTATGTAATGAATTTGAAATAATTTGAAATGGAATGAGAAAGTTGTTTAATGATTTTAACTTTTTTTTCATATCTATATGTTTCTATTATATCAGTGTATCTGGCATTACTGTATTGGGTTGCTGAGGATTGATAACTATGGGTGACTGTAGCATTTGTAGCCGTTAGGTTTGGGCCTCCAAGTGAGGGATGTTACAGTTTTAGTGAGTAAAACTAATATTTTTGAAAAAGAAAACCAAATGTTTTTAATTCATCTATACGTTGTGAAATTTTAGTGTTTACCGTGTTGAAATATCACGTTGTTTGGATGATATATGATTGCAAATTGGTTGTTTGGTATAGATTTATGATTTGGGTAATATGTTTATATGTTTGGATAGGTATAGGAATATGGATATGTGGGATTGGTTTATGATATAATGGTGGTATTGTTTCTGGAACAAAGCCAAGTATGTTGTGAAATGGTTATGAAAACTAGTGTCTTAAAAAGTCGCAAAGGACTTGAGATCCGATTTGAAAATGAAAGCTTTTTTTTCTAGTTTTGGATTTTTGAAAATGTTTTCCCAAGTTTTACCTTTTTTAAGTTTTAAAAACTCCTAAAATTGTGTTTTCAGCGTGCGATAGCTAGAGCTAAGTGAGATTTCATGTAGAATATTCTAATGAATTGCGTTTATAGCGATAATCGTTATGGTTGCAATTCGGGAAATTTCGCAAGCTCAAGTTTTTAAATGTTTTCTTTTGGAATATTTTTGAAAACTCATTTAAAAATAATATGGAATTCAGAAGTTTAAGTTTTAATTATTTAATAATTTATTAAGTAGGATAATTATTATTTAATTAATTAATTATTAACAAGAAATCTTGTCAATACCCTGAAGTAGATTTAAAGGACTAGGTTAATCCCTTTTGGTTTCCTTTAGATAAGTTGAGGAAAATAGAATGTGTATGTTCTCTTTGACTACCCTTTCGGATAGGTTGCTGTAGTGAAAACTTGTTTAGGTCAACCTTTCCGCCCTGTCGAAACGATTAACTCCTTTCTTATCAACCTTTCAAGCTTACTGAAGTGGTATGCTAATCCTTTCAAAAGCCTTCCTTTTTGAAGCGGTTGCAAACACAGAAGGATAACTCTAAGAATCCAAGATTAAAACTTGATTTGGTGGGTTTCGACCCTGTCGAACGCTTAAGTTGTTTCGTGGTTATGGCTTGGGTCAGGAATCTGATATTGAGGTTTCGGCCCTGTCGAAAGTTGTAGTCTTAAATGTCTTGGGATTGGGTTGGGAATCTAAGATTATAGTGGATTAGTATAAGGTTTAGACCTTTCCGAACGCAGAAGTCTTATGAAAGGTGGCTTGGAGTCTATTACCAGTATCACTTGAAAATATGAGGGATTCAACTTAGTCGGAAGAGACCTTTCGGTATGGTTGACACCTATAACCAAGATTAGACCTAATGAAAGCTTGTGAAACAATTAAGTAATTAAGAATATACGAAGATTTCCCCTTCTCAACCCGAAGAACATTTTATTGATCAATTTCCTCCAATTCAATTTAAAAATCAGGATTTACAGCCTTTTGAATTAAGAAAAAACAAGTATAGAGTGGCTGAGTTCAAATCTCCAAAACCAGACCCCTTGGGTCTTATTTGTAGATGTATGTCAGCACTTTTGACCCCAATGCTTTCAATCTGGTCGAAAGGTATCTACCACGTTGTCTTTAGAATGCTTCCTCCTTTGTAGAATGGAACGATTATGCGTTTCTTGCATTGTAGCAGCTTCCGACTCCATCTATAGGCTTTATCCAATGGTTTCGTAGGTGTTGCAATGTTGATGGTTTTGACTCTGGTAATCGCTTCTAAACTTTTTCCTGTGACTTCATGCGGAACCTCCCTAGATAATAATGGCTTTGACCGGTTCAAAAGGCTTGGTTTGGCTTTCGAAAGTGTTGTCCTGGCCAATGAATGTTTCTGAGTGGTTTGAGTGAAGGCGAAACTTTTAGTTTCTAAAGGTTTGGTGCATATATGAAGAGTTGTCCTCCTTTACCTTCGAAAGGTGTTGCTTTAACTCATTTGAAAAGTCTTCATGTATGTGACATCATTTGCTTCGAAAGGCGGACACTGAAGCGCAAGGGTGCTTTCGACCCCTTCGAAAGGTTGAGAATCTTTTGGACTTCGGCTATAGCATCCTTTCGATCCCTTCGAAAGTTTGTGAAACTTCTATACTTTAGCTATAGTATCCCTTCGACTCCTTCGAAAGGACTGGCTGAAGCTTCTTCCTCTTATTTCTCTTTGTCTTCTGTTCAAAGTGGTTTTGACAAGGTCGAAAGGAATTTTAATAGTAACATTAATTAAATAATTAGGTTAAGTAATTTGAGATTAAGAAATCTTTAAATAAGTCAATTATTTTTAGTTAAGTAAGTTTTAAATAATGATTAACTAGGATAAAAGAAAATTAATTTTTTTGTAATTAAGTTTATTTTAATTAATTATTTAATTAGAGTTATTTATTTAGTAAATTATTATTTAATAAAAGGTTAACTTTACATTTAATTAATGTTCAATTTCTTAAATAAATGTTATTTAATTAAAGTACAATTAAGGTTTAAATATAAATTAAATTAGGATTATTAATGGTTTAACTAAAGATTAATTAAGGTTTAATTGAGTTTTAAACTTATGATTTTATTTAATTTTATTTATTTAAAGTTTCTTTTAAAAAACCTATCGGTCATTTATTGTTAACCAAGTTTCTTGTTTAAAGTGAATGATTTTAAACCCAAGGATCTTTTGTCCATGCTATTAAGTATCTAAATGAATTAAAGCAGTTGTAATAAAACGATGGCGCGTTTTATTGAAAGTAAGTCAACTTCTGTTTATCACCAATATTGTACTTCGGGAATGTGATGAATACAAGAGGGTTAATTTCGATAAGCGGGTCATGATAATCTAAGCATATGTAGATCATTACACCCTGATAGTGGTATAGTCCATTATAAACAACTTGGTCTTTTAAAATTATCAAACGTTGGTTTGGAGAGATCGGGATCGGATATTTACCCGAAAACTACTTTGAACTAATGTAATTGTTCGAATTGTAAATAGTAAAGGTAAAGTTCAAGATAAAGACTATGAAGTGCCTTCAGTTCGTTTATCTCCTAACAACTTGTATGGATGAGTGCTGACATTGTGTTAACAAATGGAAGACAATGTTAGCATTGCAAGTGGCAATGCTATAACAAAAGGTAAAGGTAGCCTCAGGCCTCATCAACTAGGAATGACTAAAAAGGGGAGATGCAACAAGGTTGGGTTGGGTCACTCCCATGAGGGTAAGGTTATTTCTATCTAGAGTCCCTGTTATTAAATCATTTATGATTCGGTATGATTTCTGAACCCAACTGAGGGGTGATCTTATTCGGTACTATCCAGTAAAAGGTAGGCTAGTCTTATGTTAGCAGGGGTCGATAAATTCGACCTCGGTGTTATTTTATCTAAAGATGCATAATGACGAGCGGTACACCAGTAGACCATTCATGTATGGAATACATTCTCCAATTAATGTCGTACGTTTTTTGGTTGTACCTAAATTGTCGAAATGTGAGATGTAAGCATTTTCGCTATATTCTATTTTACTTGGAAACCCTAGGCATTATCATAATATCACTATATTACTATATAAAATATCTTAGTTATCGTAAGGTTATTACCCTCCATGTTTATGTGCGGCGTGGTCTTACGAGATATCTTTGATTTTCAAAATGTTTCATAAAAGTAAGAATAAGTTGTTTGAGTTTTACTCACAGCAGACCCATGTCTGACCCGGAGTTTTATTTTCTTTTTCTAAAATTCTTGGTTACTCAAATTTTTATGAGTAGCCAAGTGATCAAGTTTTCTTACGGAAGCACTTTGACGGAGTTGGAGTAGGTGCCTTCACCGTAGATAATTATATTTTCTTCCATTGTGTTTATGTAAGATCAATTTATTTTGTATGGACAGTTAGTTATAACTATCCAGTTGAAGTTGTAATGTAAAGGCTCTGATGCATTATTATTATTATATAATGATATTGTGATACCCTATGTTATATATTATATGTTGTTCTGATTCGTGGTGAGATTATGTCTTTGTGTAGTTTATTCTTATCTTTCATTTTCTTCTACCCTTAATGGCTTATGTTTTGATGTAAGAAAGGCGGTTGTTACAGATTTAAGCAGAAGTTTCTTCCAAAGGTAGAAAAGGAAGCAATGACTAGGAAATTCATTGAGCTTAGGCAGAATCATAATTCTATTATGGAGTACGTTGTAGAATTTGAGGCACTATCCAAGTATGGTTTTAGATTTCATCAATACCCCAAGGAAAAAAAATCAGAAGTTTATTTGTGGATTCATAAGTCATTGATGAAAGTTCTATTACTTCAGATGGATATATCTTTCGAGTCCTTAGTCGATTTAGCACTTCGTCTCGAGGAGGCTGTGAAGGATAGTTAAGAGGAAGAAGCTCCTAGGAAGCAAAATCAAGAGTTCTACTAGAAATGGAAACAACCGATTGAGCAAGGGAATTCCAAAGCTAAGGGTAAGAAGAAGCATGATGAGTTAGGTTCTTTTACCACACATAGGAGTCAAGATGCATGTTTCAATTGAGGAATTAGGGGCCATTATACATGTGAATGTAGGAAGCCTAAAGTTTCTTCTCCAATAGGTGTTTGTTTCTACTGTAAAAAAAGGAGAACTTGATAGTGGCTTGCCCATATAAGTAAGGAAGAAAGGAAAGGGGAAGGCCATTGGATCTTTCGGTATATCTACTTAACTAGGTGTAGCTTTTTTATTTTAGAAAGTGTTCTCTCTTTATCTAGGCTGCTTTAGAGTAAGTTAAAAATGATTATGTACCTTTTTGTAAGCCTTTGCATGTATGGATTGTTAGGAATTGATTGCTCGGTTATAATAACTAATTTGGATTTTATTAATAATAACATAGTTACGACAAAGGGAAAATTTATAATTAAGTATTGTTTTAACTTGTTTGTTAGTTGTTTAAAGATTTTGATCGGTATATGGTATGCCATACTATCGATAAGAATTTCTAAACATTGCTCGAGACATTTTGACATGAGAATCTAAGAATAATATTTTTTGAGAAAGATATTTTGAGTTAAAATAAATTTAAATAATATTTTCACCACAAAATAACTGTGTGAAGCGGAAGGACTTGGTAAGAAATTATTGATAGCTTATGCGATCAACTTTGTAACGAATGAAACAGGACACAATAATTCTGTGGCTTAATATTATTTTATCCGATGAGAAAATATTAGTTCATAATTTATGAACTGGTTGGAAAATTTAATAAGTTTCTTAAAAAAAGGTAGGATATCTTAATAATCTTTAAGTGAAATTTTAAATTATAGATTTCTTACGTTATGGAAATTAGAGGACTTAATTTTCTTAAGAGAGTAGTCTGTAACAACCCTTTGTTAACTAGCAAATTAATTCGGTTTAAATTATAACTAAACTTGAATTGTAATTTGTGAAATTTAATTGTGAAATTAAATCTAGTTTTTCTAAAAATGGTAATTTAATTTAGTAAGGAATAAGTTCATTCCTTAAAAAGGATTTTTAATTAAAATGAGATATTATTAAATTGTTAATATTGAAATTTTTAGAAAATTGTAATCCGTGTTAACAGTTTGTATTTGCTAAAATTATATTGATTTAAAATGATAAATTCTAATATATTTGCAATTTTCAAATTTTGCAAAATCAAATTATAATTTACAAAATCTTATTTAGTGTAAATGGGTAGGTTATAAGTGATAAAGCATAACAAAATTTAGTGAAGCTTCTTTTTATAAATTTGCAACACTTGGCATTAACCTTATTGGGTTCATAACCATACCTATATAGCCCATTTATAAAAAATAAAAAGAAGTACGTACACTTCCTTTCTCCATTCATTAGTTTAAAAAATCAGAATGATTACTCCTTCTATCTTCTATTACATAGACCCTCGTTCAAGCAATCCCAAAATTCTAGTTGCAAATCTTAGGTATTTTGGCTAATCCTGGTAGAAATCAATCTCTCTTTATCTCCTCTATCTTCTTATGTGTTTAATTTATTTATTAATCCTTATTTTGTCTATGGTTGTAAATATTTTCTCTTTCAATTTTGAAAATAAATCTAGGTAATTGCTGAAAGGTTTTAGCCAGGGTAAATTTAAGTTTAATCTTCATTCGAGATATAAAGGTGAGTTAACGAACTCATGTAGCCTATTTGTAAGTTGAATATTGGGTTAATTTTTGGTTTGGATGAATTGGTCTTATGATTTATTGTTGAAATGATTTATATTCATTGTGTTACTTGCAATTTAGATATGCAATATGTTGTTGCTATAAAGTTGTTTGACCTCCTAAATCATCATATTATTGTTGCAATTATAGCTGCATGACATCAAAATTAGTGCCTTAGAAGTCAGGACAATAATTAGTAGAAAAATTAGCGAAATCGGGCCACTGTGGAGGCAATGACACTGCCTGGACTTCTGTCCAGGCAGCACCATTGGTGCACTGATCATGTAGACTGGTGGACCGGTCATGGCCTGGACAGAGCTCCAAGTAGTGTCGTGCTTCCTCCCTAATTGTTCATTTGTCCTCTCATTTGCTTGTTTTGTTTTTATTAACTTGGTGTTTTGTATCAATTGCTAGTATGTGTGATTTTGGTGCATGATTTTGAGTTTTAAACTATTGAATTTGAGAATTTGCTTTGGAATGGTTATGCCATATAGTCCATAGTACAACATTAAAATTCCGTCGCATGTTTGAATAAGGATTTTCAAAGAGAATGGATTTTCAAGTCCAATTGTTTGTACAAATTTTTTTAAGTGATTAATTGTTTTGATTATAAAGAACATTTGGAAGTTTGTGTATATATGTACGTATTCATTTATTTATACATTTATTTATTATTTATAATTAGAAAGATCTTAAAATGTAAATAAGATTATTTCTAAACAAATATTTAAATGTCTATATAGTTTTGTATAAGTATAATTATGGGTTTATAAAAATTATAAGAACTTATATATATATAAGTTTTGTAACATGGTTTACTAAATAAATATCCTATACGGAATTTTAAGACAACTATATTTATACAAGTGTATTTTTGGAATAATTCGAATTTATGTAATATTGAATATATATACAAAGTAATTAATAATCAAGTTTGGATTCGTTTTATAAAGGAATTTGAAAGAATGATTTTATATGAGGAAGTTTTAGAAAACTATTATATATATTACAAGTATAGTTAATTACTTCCAAACCTTAAACTCTTATAACATTTTCCACCATTTGGCAATTTCCTACGACTTTTGTTTTAAAAAATAATACTAATAAAATATTTTCAGAACTTTAGTTCTATAATATAGGGAGTACTAATAATTAACTTAGTGTTACCGATTGGTTTAACTGCTCTCGAGTAATGCTTCATTGAATATGGTTCAACTCGTTGAATAAAATGTTTAAGTGGAATTCACTAACCAATTAGCGAATACTCAAATTTCACCTAGTAGTATGGGATGCTTTGGTTAAAGTCGTGTGATTGCTATTAGGAAGTATTTAACACTTTAGGGTCGTGTTCTTTTTTATTATACGACATGGGGCTGCTAGATCCTTAAGAGAATATAGTTCAGATTTTCCGATGGTATCTGTAACAAGTGAGATTTACTAGCTTCTAGTAAACGCTGGAATTTCACCATGCAGTATAGGATGTTTGGTTAAGTTCTAGCGATTAATGAAAGCGATAGTATTTAGCACTTTAGAATATATTTCCTTTTAGGTTTCAGCGGAGGGCCAATGAGTCCTTCAAAGATATACTTATAGATTTCTCTAAATTCTTTTGTGTTATGCTATGTGTTCTACGTTTGTTTGGATCGGTAGGGATACCTCCTGGTTACTATTAGGGTTGTTTTACGGTATGGACGATCCTCAGTATCATATTAGTACGCCTGATACAAGTTTATTTCCATGATATGGATGATTATTATGATCGGTATGAACAATCTAGGTGATCGACATGCTTTATTTTGGTTATATTGGATTTATAGTGCTTCTGGATTTAAAATGTTCTTAAGTTTGTGATAAGTTCCATGTTAAATAATTTATGTAACTAGTTTACATTTATAGTACCATATCCCTTATGTTAAATCTTGTTCTCACCTTTGTGAATATTTAGAGATGGTCTGGCTCATTTTTATTAGAATACTCAAGTCAGGCCGAGAGTTTTTAGAATTTCTAGACGCATGGGTTTTGGGTAGGTGTGTTGGCAGATGATAGACATTTTGACATCTTAGTTTATCTTCTGTTGTATAAAATCACATGATGAATTATGGGATGTATTATTTGAGATATGAGTTATTTTGGATGCATATTATGTGTCTAGTATTTCATTTTGTAGACTTTCCTTATGTATTGTATATGATGTAAATTATCCGCAATGATATGTGATTGTTATTTATATGATACGTTATTCTGATTTTAAAAACCAACAGGTTTATTTCTTCAAACTATGACTGTACACGTCAAAATTTCATTCCATATATTTAACAAAAAGGCTAAGTGTGACGTGTCAATGTTAGATTAAACATATATTTAAATTTGAACACCTTTAACAAGCCGGATTCTTTCTATTATTAGACGACTTTATTTGTAATGTTCTTTAATAATATGGGTATAGCGGTGGGGAAGTTACATTAGACCCTTAATAAATTTATAATTAGAATAATTAAACACTTACTTAATAATTAATTAATAAGTAACTCTATACTTAATTAATAATTAATTAAAAATAAATCATGCACTTATTTCATAACTAATTAAAAATTAACCTTACTCAATCAAAGATTAATTAAATTAATATCACTTTTAAAAGATAACTAATTAATAACTAATCTTCACTTAATTATAATTAACAAACCTTGTTTAACACTTAATTAATTAATTAATTACCAAACTTAACTAATTAATAAATCCTTAATTAACTTTTCTTAATCATTGTTATTAAGTTTATAAAACATTTCAAAAATGTTATTAAGTATAGAAACTTAATTATGTAAAAAAAATGAATATTTCACCAAACTACATCCATAACGACTATCACTATGGATACCATAATTCGAAAATTGTTTTCTAAGTTAACTTGAAAACTTTTCGCTTTTGAAAGCTCGCTCAATTTTACAAAAAAAAGTGTTTGTAAAGGTAAAATAAAGTTTGAAACTTGAAATCAATTTGATTTTGAAAACAAATTTAAACATGGCTTCCATAAGGATTCCAAGTCGCCAATAGCATATAAGGTGCTAACTTCTGTAACATATCATCACATCTTCATATCTACAATATACAATAATGTAACGACTCGAAATTTCACTACTTTGATTAGTAAATATTTAGTTATTTTAGATATTCAAATAATTGATTTTATAATGAAAATAAAACTACTTTAAATGATAAATAATGATGACAAAATAATTTTTAAAATTTATTTACAAAAATATGTAGTTCGAAGAAAAATCGAAAATGTGACTGGAATTCGTTTTCTGAATTTTCAACTTTTTGCCAGATAAATTTTTTGGAAAATGTCATGTGTGACGCCCCACCTCTATACCCACGCTAGCCAAGAACACTACGGAGTAATGTTGTCGACTAGCACGGAGAATAAGGCTGTTGAGGAGCGACCATCCGTATAATTGCTTTGTGCGAGTACCGATATGCCAGATAAAAATATAACTCTTCATCTCAAGAGGAAATCCGACATACCGACACAAACTCAAAGCTACTACACAGTGGCTATAAAGGTCTTCGGAAACAAATATAGAAATAAACATAACACAAATCAGTCACAGATAATTCATATCACAAAGGCGGAAATAGATATGAATATAACACATGAAAGTGTACATTAGAGTATTGGTCAAACAAGATCCACAATATCAAAAAGAATAGATACAAGTGCTAGACAAAAGAATAAGTATACATCATAGAGTCTGTATCTCAAATGTATACAACAAAAACTACTAATCTAAGTAGTTAGCCAAAAGATCAGATGATGGTCCGATAAGGTGGCAAGCAGAAGTACGTGTAAAATCTCAGTCTGACCCGAGTATTATTTAATAAGAAAATAATAAACGGATCAGTCTAGCTATAAATATCAGATGAAATGATATAGAATAAGAGATATGACTAAACGTATAATAATCACAATACCAAGCTGTGATAAATAAATAATTGAAAAACCAATAAGAGATTAATCAATATCGCAAGGATCTTCTCAAAGATAAAAAGGAATGTCATACTCCTAATTTCATTCACCAAGCCACAATAAATGACATACATATCAATGCCAATCGTAAAAGTTGGTGAAACATAAATTTCAGAATTCAACACACGAAATCCAGAAACCAAATAATTCGGAGCATCGACGTCGTACAGCGTGACATCCGATGAACCAAATCATAATCAAAGGGAACAACCACGTCGTACAGCGTGACATCCGATGAACCAAATCACAATCAAAGGGAACAACGACGTCGTACAGCGTGACATCCGATGAACCAAATCACAATCAAAGGGAACAACGACGTCGTACAGCATGACATCCGATGAACCAAATCACAATCAAAGGGAATAATGACGTCGTACAGCATGACATCCGATGAACCAAATCACAATCAAAGGGAACAACGACGTCGTACAGCGTGACATCCGATGAACCAAATCAAAAAGACATCGCACAATGCTAGTCTAAACATAAAATGATCGTCATGATCAAAGAGAAGTGTCAATTACAGTAAGCTTGTAAATATATGAGCTTAGCTTCATGTCCCATAACCACTAGCTTAACTTAAATATTTACGAACAAATTGTAGATCTCCACTAGTAAATTGTCACAAGAGATTCAATCGAACAAGTCCAAGAATTAATCGACGAAGTAAACGCAAGCGTTTCATACCACTCGTTTTACTAGGTCGTTTAATTAGATTTCTCATACGAGTGAGGTAAAGGCTTGTATATACTAATAGATTGGAAAACGGTTTAAGAAACGAGCTTTGTAATAAAATAGTGTTGAAACCGTTTTAAGGAAAGAGTATATTTACTACTAGTATAGAAAACCTTTATATTTTTAAAGTGACAAATCATAGAATTGATTGTAGGAACAATCAATCACTAAAATTCACATACGAAGATGTGAGTTAATTCCAAAGAAATCGATATCAAATCCATCAAAATGGATATTTACAAAAATCACGATGAAAATGTCATCAGAGTCGAGAATAGATGATAACGACAAAAGGGAAATCAACATGAATCGATTAAAGTTGGAAATATACTCAACAATAGCCAAATTAGGCAAATTAAACCGTTCCAGACGTCTGGTAGGTGTTCCCAGACCTCTGGCCCCAGGTTCTGGAAGTATATGTGTTTTCTCCCTTCTATTTTTAATTCCAAGGCCATTTCAAACGTCCGAAATTTTCAACCAGACGTCTGAATTTGATTTCAGACGTCTAGATTTTGTTTCAGACGTCTGGATTTAGTCTCTGCCTTTTCCAGACCCCTTTCCAGACGTCTGGATTATTCAACCAGATGTCTGAATTTGGTTTCAGACGTCTGAAATCTTCTGCTAGGCAAAAAAAAACAGCCTAGACCAAAAATGGCAAATCCAAACAGAAATGCGATCGAACAAGCGATGGATGCTAAGGATTTATGCCAATCAGCAACCCAACACTATAGGCTCTTCGATGCACCACCAAAAACATGTTCAAACATCAAAGATTGGATTTTTAAAGATTTGACTACAAAACACCAAAAATTGAAATATTCACCAAATCAATCCAAACCAAAAGCAAATGAACATAAATAAGTGTTAGGAATTCATACCTAATAACAAAGATAGATATAAACATAGATGTGAGATAAAAATCTCACCTTTGAACCCAAATCAATGAAGGAGAAGCTTTAAGACAAGGGAAGATCAACCACACTTCAATCTCAACACTAGAAGCTTGAATCTAAGCTCAAAAGAAGAACATTCCCTAAGTTAGGTTTAGGAAATTTCTGAAATCAAATAGAGAATGAGTTGGAGAAGATGAAGAGAAGGCTTACCAATGGGTTCTCTTGAATTTGGAGCTAGAAATTGATTTGCAAATGGAAACTAGGGTTTTGGATTTCTATTTCCCATTCTCTTCCACCATTAATCTCTTTGGAACTGAAAGTAGAGGAAGAGGGAGTGAATGAAGAAGGGGTTTTAGTTTGGGGTATTAAGTTAGAACATTGGGCTGAACCCAACCTAAACCCAAAGCCCTAAGTGAAAAGTAGCAAAATTCTACTATCTCCAAACATATCGAAGTTTATACTCAAAAAGGTCGCAAACGTCATTTTGAACTCAATGGGGGTGGTCTTGAGTCCCAATTCGACTGTTTGCAAAAGGTAGCTTTTCGGACCAAAATCCGATGAACGATAAAATATTAAAATAAAATATTTAAATATAAAATCGATAAATATGCGGGTTGTTACAGACTCCCCTCGTTAAATAAATTGCGTCTTCGCAATACTTAAGAAGAAAATAAAGAGTAACAACCATAAAAGCATATCAACACAAAAGAAAATTGAAATAAGAAGTTCACCATAAAGAGCACGAAAGAGTTAGCACGAACGGGATCGCCCGATGAATTCTCTAGATTCCCAAGAGTAATCCCTAAGATTTGAGAACCATTGAACTCTCACAAGAAGAATATCTTTATTCCGAAGGCGCTCAGCCTCCGAAGCAATGATGCAAATGGCATGTTTCTCATAAATCAAATTGGGTGAAACTTCAATTTCCTCAATAACACAGGGCTCAAGAATAAAAATCGAAATCCCTAAGGCATTTCCGTAGTGGAAAGACGTGAGAAAACGTCACGAATATCAGAAAATTGAGCTGGTGCTACGACGTAGTATAATAACAGTATGCCCGAAAAACGAGAAACTCAAATAATTTGGGACAACGGCGTAGTACAAAATGGTACGCCAGATGATCCAAAGCTTGAATAATTTCGAAACACCGACGTAGTACAAATACGGTACGTCCAATGAACCGAACACCATAAAAGAACATTAGACGCAAGTCCATAAAAGAAATGAGATGAAACTCAATAAAACGAAGTATATCAAAACGTCTGATGAACTTGATAAAAAGATAATTCCATTCAGACATCATCAAAGAATCAACACTTTATTGCCAACGACAAAACGTATTGGCAACATGATTTCCCCTTCGGGAATAGAAAGAATATCCAGATCATAAGATGCTAGGAACTCGAGTCAACATGAAGTTCCTTATGAGAAAATAAATATTCCAAAGATTTATGATCGAGGTGGAGAACAAATTTCTCATCCAAAAATGAGGATGCCAAATTCTAACAGTAAAAACAATAGCCGCGAGCACTCGATCATGAGTGGCATATCTAGTCTCGATAAGCTATAATGGTTTAGAAGCACAAGTGATAGCACGTTCTCTTTTGCAAGAGAACGACATCCAAACCAATACGATTAGCATTGGTACAAAAGATAAAGTCTTGGTTCCCATCGGGAATCACAAGAATAGGAGTATCGGAGAAGAGTTCTTCTAAATAATCCTCTTTCCCGAAAAGTTAAAACTTTCAAAAATACATTTTTATTTTTATGTAATAATCTTTCTACAAAAATTTACATTTTTACAAGTCAATATATCGTGTCTGACTGTCTCATCAAAGCGTTTAGGAGATTCCTATCGATAACGTTGATCAAGCGCATCGACTAGAATTCTTAAAGCACTCAATAGGCAATACAATCACAAAATCATATTCTATAGGATAAGTAAGTTTCTCAAAAACTTCTAAGAATATTCTTTGTTCGTTTTAAAAACAAAAATCCAGTTATACTTCTAAATAAATCTTATGAAAAAGATTTTGCAAAATTTTAAATTGCTATTTTCATCCAAAATCAATAAATGCAAAAAAATGGAATCATCGAGATATTCGATAGAATGCTCGATACCTAAAATGAATGAAATAAGCTGGACAAACTGAATGACATAATAATTCATTCATAGGAATCCTAACAAGTGCGGAATGCGGTAAGTGGAATGCTAACCTCCGCAACTCGTAGCTAATGAAAATCGGTGGCAAGGTCAAACTGAAAAGACCTTAGCACCACACAAAAGATTACTTAGGTGATAATACTAAGATAAGCTCAAAAATACTGGAAAATTTCTCAAACTACATGAATGAGAGAAATAACACTTTCCTTATAAGTGGGCTTAAGGAATAAAATGATGCCATCAAGTTGGAATCAAAATCATAAAGGAAAAATAGAAATCTGCTTAACAGATTGAAAATGTCGGAGATGAATAGTCCACATGGGACAAAGGATATGGCCTCATAATAATTAAGCCAATCCTTACAAAAGTAAATTCCGAAGCCTAACTAAAAATCGGCTCAGACAGAAAAATCACATAAAATAATTTCGACATCAATAAAAAGCAAATTGAGTGTTGCGGATCCACCAACCGGATTCGCAATTCTCAAAGAAGTCATCAAGCCCAAAATGTTTAAGGAAAAATAATAAACAAGTTCTTTTGATATAAAATAGTGAGATGGAACCCATATCAAAAAGAACACGAACAAGATAATCACAAAGCAAATGTCATTAAGGATTGAATGAGAAATACCTTGACCACGAGAAGTGTTACCAGGAGCTTGCACAATATTCAGCTCTCCCTCTCTTCTGCTTTGAAGAATGGGACATGTAGATATAAGATGACCCAAACTTTTGCAATAACGACAAAACAGAGGTTTCGGGCACTCCCTTGCATAGTGATCCGTGGAACCACAATTGTAGCATCGTCCACGACTAGAGATAGGAGACTTTGCTACCGCTGTTTGTTGCTTCCCTTTCTTGATGGGATTGGGGCCTTCGAATTTAATAGGCCTTTTCATGTTGTTGTTGAAGTTCTGTTTGGCACGCACAACTTCAATATCGCTTTCTCTATCGGCCTCTTCAAGACGAAGAGCGATATCAATAAGTTGATCAAATGAAACCTCAAGTTTCAGGAGTAATGGCTTCTTAAGATTCTTATTCAAGCCATAGACAAATCTCTGATTTTTCTTCAATGGGGTATTTATATACTCGACCCCGTACTTAGAAAGAGATTCGAAAGATGCGACATAGTCTCTCATAGAAGATTCACCTTGAACAAGGTCAACAAAACGCCGGGCCAAAGTTACTTTTTCAGCCTCCGGCACAAATTTCAATTCGAACCTTTCTCGGAATTGCTCCCAAGTGAGATCCACCTCAATGATTTCAGAAATTTAAAGCTCATACCAATCTAATGCTCTTTCTTGGAGCATGCTAGAAGCCACTTGGACTCGATGTAGATCAATAAGGTTCATGCGAGAAAAGATGCGATCGCATGATTTGAGCCAAGCTTGAATTTCTATAACACTCTCGGATCCCCTGAATGGCCTTCCACCCAAATCAGTGTAGTCTCTGCACAAGCGTGCAAAACCGGATCTAGGATGAGTAGGCTCTGGATTGGGTCTGGCTGCTTGAGCGCTCTTAACAAGATCTAAAAGCTGCTGGGCAGACATAAATACTCCATCCTGGGGAGTAGCACTAGATTGACCGGCGCTGGGACGGCCTGGTCTAACCATTTCTCTTCTTTAAGAAAGAAAGAAAGAAGAGGAAAAGGTTATTCTCAAAATAAATATCAAGCAATCTTGATAGATAAAACAAGGAATCATAAAAGAAAGTAGGATAGGACGGTACGAAGACTCGAATAAATCCTAAAGCACGACTCCTAAGATGGACTTAGGACGATGATCCTTGTTAAATTATTCTACATTGTTCCGAAGTTTGGCTCTGATACCAAGCTGTGACGCCCCACCTCTATACCCACGCTAGCCAAGAACACTACGGAGTAATGCTGTCGACTAGCACGGAGAATAAGGCTGTTGAGGAGCGACCATCCGTATAATTGCTTTGTGCGAGTACCGATATGCCAGATAAAAATATAACTCTTCATCTCAAGAGGAAATCTGACATACCGACACAAACTCAAAGCTACTACACAGTGGCTATAAAGGTCTTCGGAAACAAATATAGAAATAAACATAACACAAATCAGTCACAGATAATTCATATCACAAAGGCGGAAATAGATATGAATATAACACATGAAAGTGTACATCAAAGTATTGGTCAAACAAGATCCACAATATCAAAAAGAATAGATACAAGTGCTAGACAAAAGAATAAGTATACATCATAGAGTCTGTATCTCAAATGTATACAACAAAAACTACTAATCTAAGTAGTTAGCCAAAAGATCAGATGATGGTCCGATAAGGTGGCAAGCAGAAGCACCTGTAAATCTCAGACTGACCCGAGTATTATTTAATCAAAAAATAATAAACGGATCAGTCTAGCTATAAATATCAGATGAAATGATATAGAATAAGAGATATGACTAAACGTATAATAATCACAATACCAAGCTATGATAAATAAATAATTGAAAAACCAATAAGAGATTAATCAATATCGCAAGGATCTTCTCAAAGATAAAAAGGAATGCCATACTCCTAATTTCATTCACCAAGCCACAATAAATGACATACATATCAATGTCAATCGTAAAAGTTGGTGAAACATGAATTCCAGAATTCAACACACGAAATCCAGAAATCAAATAATTCGGAGCATCGACGTCGTACAGCGTGACATCCGATGAACCAAATCACGATCAAAGGGAACAACGATGTCGTACAACGTCACATCCGATGAACCAAATCACAATCAAAGGGAACAACGACGTCGTACAGCGTGACATCCGATGAACCAAATCACAATCAAAGGGAACAACGACGTCGTACAGCGCGACATCCGATGAACCAAATCACAATCAAAGGGAACAACGGCGTCGTACAGCGTGACATCCGATGAACCAAATCGCAATCAAAGGGAACAACGACGTCGTACAGCGTGACATCCGATGAACCAAATCACAATCAAAGGGAACAACGACGTCGTACAGCGTGACATCCGATGAACCAAATCACAATCAAAGGGAACAACGACGTCGTACAGCGTGACATCCGATGAACCAAATCAAAAAGACATCGCACAATGCTAGTCTAAAACATAAAATGATCGTCATGATCAAAGAGAAGTGTCAATTACAGTAAGCTAGTAAATATATGGGCTTAGCTACATGTCCCATAACCACTAGCTTAACTTAAATATTTACGAACAAATTGTAGATCTCCACTAGTAAATTGTCACAAGATATTCAATCGAACAAGTCCAAGAATTAACCGATGAAGTAAACGCAAGCGTTTCATACCACTCGTTTTACTAGGTCGTTTAATTAGATTTCACATGCGAGTGAGGTAAAGGCTTGTATATACTAATAGATTGGAAAATGGTTTAAGAAGCGAGCTTTGTAATAAAATAGTGTTGAAATCATTTTGAGGAAATCGTTTTGAGGAAAGAGTTTTGAGTTAATTCCAAAGAAATCGATATCAAATCCATCAAAATGGATATTTACAAAAATCACGATGAAAATGTCATAAGAGTCGAGAATAGATGATAACAACAAAAGGGGAATCAACATGAATCGATTAAAGTTGGAAATATACTCAAAAATAGCAAAATTAGGCAAATTAAACCGTTCCAGACGTCTGGTAGGTGTTCCCAGACGTCTGGCCCTAGGTTCTGGAAGTATATGTGTTTTCTCCCTTCTATTTTTAATTCCTGGGCCATTTCAGACTTCTGAAATTTTCAACCAGACGTCTGAATTTGATTTCAGACGTCTGGATTTTGTTTCAGACGTCTGGATTTAGTCTCTGCCTTTTCCAGACCCCTTTCCAGACGTCTGGATTATTCAACCAGACGTCTGAATTTGGTTTCAGACGTCTGAAATCTTCTGCTAGGCAAAAAAAACAGCCTAGACCAGAAATGGCAAATCCAAACCGAAATGCGATCGAACGAGCGATAGATGCTAAGGATTTATGCCAATCGGCAACCCAACACTATAGGCTCTTCGATGCACCACCAAAAACATGTTCAAACATCAAAGATTGGATTTTTAAAGATTTGACTACAAAACACCAAAAATTGAAATATTCACCAAATCAATCCAAACCAAAAGCAAATGAACATAAATAAGTGTTAGGAATTCATACCTAACAACAAAGATAGATATAGACATAGATGTGAGATAAACATCTCACCTTTGAACCCAAATCCATGAAGGAGAAGCTTTAAGACAAGGGAAGATCAACCACACTTCAATCTCAACACTAGAAGCTTGAATCTAAGCTCAAAAGAAGAACATTCACTAAGTTAGGTTTAGGAAATTTCTGAAATCAAAGAGAGAATGAGTTGGAGAAGATAAAGAGAAGGCTTACCAATGGGTTCTCTTGAATTTGGAGCTAGAAATTGATTTGCAAATGGAAACTAGGGTTTTGGATTTCTATTTCACATTCTCTTCCACCATTAATCTCTTTGGAACTGAAAGTAAAGGAAGAGCGAGTGAATGAAGAGGGTGTTTCAGTTTGGGGTATTAAGTTAGAACATTGGGCTGAACCCAACCTAAACCCAAAGCCCTAAGTGAAAAGTAGCAAAATTCTACTATCTCCAAACATATCGAAGTTTATACTCAAAAAGGTCGCAAATGTCATTTTGAGCTCAATGGGGGTGGTCTCGAGTCCCAATTCGACTGTTTGCAAAAAGTAGCTTTTCGGACCAAAATCCGACGAACGATAAAATATTTAAATAAAATATTTAAATATAAAATCGATAAATATGCGGGTTGTTACATCATGACACTTTGGTATACACACATACACGCATTTACAAATATTTTGATATGTAGATGCATATGTGTACATGCATGTACACTTAAGTATGTATGTATGTATGTATCTATATGATAAGATTTTATTATAAAAAAGCTAATATATTATATAATATAAAGATGCTTCTTTAGGAAAAAAGTGCATAGAGTACAATTAGAAATATATGGATGTTGGAGCATTGTAAAACGAGTGGGGGACATGATAATTTCGAATCTAAGGAAGGGAACAAGGCTAGGTGAGGTGGCGAGAGTGTAACGGAGGGCATGGTACAAGGGTGTTTAGTAATTTTACTTATTTCATTTCATATAAAATCAAATTTCATTATTTTCGTTTTCATTTTCCCTTTCATTCTTACTTCCTAACATTCCACCATCCTTCTTCCTTAAAGTTTCCATGGCTTCTAATCTGAAATCCTAAGTTTATAAAAGTCAAATTCTTACTTTAAAACTTAGTTTTAAATCACTTGTTTTAAGCTCCACTTTCTCCATTTTTACCGCAAATTCATCCTACCAATAATTCTTATGAAACACTCCAAATCAAGATTTTATTTTTCTCAAACAATGTCAAATTTTAGTGGATACAACTTTCATGTATCTCACTTTTTCAATTTTTGGGTCCAGCTATGTCAAAATCTCATTTATTTACAAAGTGTTTTTGGACACAAAGATCCAAGTTCGAAAATGGACCTTCTTATTTCGACCATAACTTCCTCAAAATTAACTAAAATTGAGTGTTTCATTTTCTCAAATTGTAGTGGAAAAAATGTCCTAAAACTTTACTTTTTACCATGTTTCCAAATGCTGAGAATTTCATGTCTAAAAATCAAGGGAAAGTTGACCTATTTTCGGGTGGATTTTGTGTTTTTCCAAGTTTTTCGAACTCCAAAATATATCAAGTTTTCGAAGGATTTATGTTGAGTAAACTCTTTAACTTCTGAGAAAGTTTTAGCTTTATATGTATTTAATGTTAGATGGTAAAATAAGTTGGTTGTTTGGTTGGAATATTATATGGTTTGAATATGTGTATATGTTGCTAGTTGCGGGTTAGATATTGACTTGTGAATCGAAAGCTAAAGCGTTATGTTTTAGTATAAAGATGTGATTTGTTTGTTTGTGCTATGATGGTGATATGTTTATGGATGTTAGGCATGTGTATGTGATATCATGCTAAGGAAATGGACACTTTGATATGGTATTGACAATTGGATATCTTTGTGGAAAAACTAGTGTTTAGTTTAAAAGAATTGAAGATAATTTCAAAGTTTTCAACCTGGTTTTCTTATGCAAACTCTTAGGCTACGTTTATGACAAGTTGGTAGGTATTTAAGTGTCGAGGTCTCAATGAGGAAAGTCAAAAACATTTTCAAGTTATGGTGTCCATAGCGATAGTCATTATAAATGTAGTTTTGTTTTAAAAATTCGAGTTTTCCAAATTTAAGTTTCATACTTAAACCTGTTTTGTAAATGTTTTATAAGCCTAATAATCATGTTTTTAAAACATAATAAATGATTTAATAATTAATTAATTAATTAATTAAGTTTTAATGATTAATTAATTAAGTGTTAATAAAGTTTATTAACTTCAATTAAGTAAAGGTTAGTAACTAATTAATTACCTTTTAAAGGATAAGATTAGTTTTAATTAATCAATTATTAAGTATGATTAGTTTTTAATTAACTATAAGTTAAGTATATGAGTACTTTTAATTAATTACTACTTAAACATAAGGCTAATTATTAATTAATTACTAACCATGTGTTTAATTTTAAATTAATTAAGGTTTTAATTTAGAAATTATTTATTAAAGGTTTGATTTATTATTTAATATTTAATTAAAGATTGTTTAATTGAGATTAATTAATATTAAATTATTAATTAACTCTTAATTGATTATTTACTAACTAATAAAGGATTAATTAGTGTTTAATTAATTATTTAATAATTAATTATTGTTTATTGTAAGGTTTAATTATTTATTAATATATAACTAAATTAAGTTCAAATTTAATAAAGATTAATTATGATTAAACAAAGAGTTTAACTTGTAATTATTCATTTTAAAAGGGAGTTTTAGTTTTTAAATCCTTTGTTTTCGACAACTAAATTATTTTAAAGGTACTTCTTTCTCGGAGATGGTTTTGAACATAAGGGATTCAAATGTCGATACCATTAAGTGGACAAATGACTATGAATGAGTTATGATTTGATTGTTTATGTTTTTGTGGACAACTATAAGCAGAATAAAACCTCGTTCTGCTATACATTGATTGTTTGATTATGTGGACAGTTGATTGTAGAATGAATTCCCGTTCTGTTATATATTGATTGAATTGTTTGGACATCTATTTAGCGGAACAAATCACTATTCTGCTATTATGGACATGTTTATACTAGTAGTTTATATTGACATGTTATTTGTTGATTTTGATATAAAGTGTATTTACATATATGCTGACTTATGTAAATAAATTGTTGAATGACTTAAATATAAAATTGAAATTAAATGGTTACTTAAATTAGTACCATTGGGATTGCAAAGTATCTTCTTGAATTCATAAAGTATGTTTTTGAATTAACTTAAATTCTTTAATCAATTTGGAGTTTGAAAGTTTATAAATGATTTTCAAGTTATATAATTATTTAAAAAAGTATTTATAAATAATAACTTGTTTATATAAAGGGTTTTACTTAATAAAAGGGGTTTATTAAAAGTGATTTAAAATGAGATTTTGTAAACGATATTTTGTAATGTCAAAGTTATTTTATAAAGGAAATTTTATAAAGAGTTTTATACATAGACAGAGAGATTTTATAAATAATTATAGAAATTTTTAAAAGAAGTTTGAATCTAGTTTGAAAATTTATAAGAAGGGTTGAAATACAAAGTGAACTTACAATAAAAATTTCTACAAAGGATACATGAATGAGTTTTATAAAGTGAATGATTTTTATAGTAAGTGATGTTTTGAAAAGGAAATTTCTTGGCCATTCAATATGGAATTTGAGAAAAGGGAATTTCCAAATATTTTTGGTAAATGTTTATATTTTGAGATAAGTAAAATTGTTTTCGAAGTATAAAAGAAATGTAAATCTTTTAGGGAATAATGTATTAAAAAGATGTTTTGATCAAGTTTTGCAAAGTGTTTTAATTAATGAAAGATTAATTAATAAAGGCTTAGTGGTTCACATGTGGAATTGAACCAATGTCGAATGATTGTTTACTTGATAGTTAAATAACCGACTATCAAATCTGGACCTAAACATAACTTTGGAAATATCTAGGAGAAACACATGAGTTATATGGCACAGCCATCCCTATTAATGGTGTACTATGCTTATAAACCTCCTTTTGTTCTTCTAGGATAAATGATTAGGAAATCCATCAACTGATGGTTAGGAGGTGAACTCTGTTCTTATCTTTATCTGCTTATTTCCTAAAGAACGGGGGTTGAGTTTACCGAAAACTATTGAATGTTTTTTCATAGAGAATGTGTTATCCGATAACCACTTCAATTCAACTCAAGCATTTCGAACTGAAGACATCTTGAAGAATATGGAAACGGAGACGAAGAATTGAAGTGCAATGGACGCTTTCTACTAGTCCTGAAGGTGATTCCAAAATGGATGTAGTGGAAGTAGTGCCTTCAATTCGTGCTTATTCTGGACAACTTGTATGGGTGAATGTTGGCACTACATTACTGCCTGGAGGGCAGTGTTAGCATTCCAAGTGGGATTTCTATTCAAAAGGTAAGCGTAGCCTTAAGCCTTATCAACCGGGAATGATTAAAATTAGGGGAGATGCAGCAAGGCTAAGGGGTCGCCCCTATTAGGGTGGGCCGTCACCTTTCTAGATACATCTACATATTTATGGATTGGTTGTGCATGAGATCTCAATAGAAAGGGTTGCAAAGCTACTGGGGTGATGACATATTTGGTATTATCCATCAGTGGTAGGCCGATCTTGTGTTGGTAGAGGATCTCGGCGAGGTCCTCGGTACATTTTCTACCATGATAGGTGGTACCCCGGTGCCTTGTCATATTATGGAATCTGATCTCCAATACGTGCCTTCATGGTTCTGATTGTAAAGTCTAGTATGCTGAAATTTAATAATGATAACAAATTCAACTATTTTCATATATCAATTTTGAACACTTAGACATTATTATAATATCACTAGGTTTTATATAAAAAAATCTTTTGGTTATCGTAAGGTGAAAAGCCATCTGTGTTTATGTGCGGCGTGGTCTTACAAGATACCTTTGATTTTAAAAAGGTTTTAAACATAATAATTCGGTTGCTTGATCTTATTCACACCGGACTCATGTCTGACCCAGAGTTTTATTTCTATCCCTAAAACTCTTGGGTGCTCAAATTTTTGTGGGTAGCCAAGTAGTTTAGGTTTTTCCATGGATGCATCTAGTAGGAGCTTGGAGCAGGAGGCTTCACTAATAGCTAGTTGTTATCTTCTTTCCACTATATATTGTATCTGTTAGGTAGGAACACGCTGTTATAACTATACTATGGCAGAATTTGTATTAGTATGACTCTGATGTATCATTTTTGAAATGACTTTGTAAAGTATAATGTTGATTAATATATGTTATTCTATTGCATTGTGAAATTCTGTGATTGTTTGATTTCTTCTTATCTTCAATCTTCTTTCCCTTAAGATCGGTTTTTCGGCACCTGAATGCTGGTACACAATACGGTGGATGTATTAGTGTCGATCTTCGAGGGTCAAAAATCCGTTATGTTACAAATAACATATCACAAACACAAATCTAATCAAAGCGCACAGCCTTATCATAAATGTAGCAAAGGTCTAAACTTTGCATCAATCACAACACCTTTTAACTTCTTTATAAAGTCTAAGTCCATTCACAATAAATGCAAATATACTCACATTAAAACAACATGACAAATCAATACACAAGAATATTTACATATAAAACAAGTATAAGATAAACGTGTAAAGGTTTTAAATAATGAATACTTACCAAAACCAACTAATACCAAAGCAAATCACCTCCACTTCCTTACCACCCCTAGATCTTGGATTATTTTAATAAAAGACTTAATTTTTATAGACCAAAGAGACTAGATGGGCTCGGCCTAGGGCCTTACTGGCACGGCCATGATTATAAGGGAGTATGTGGCTTGATTTTGAAAGAAGAAGAGTTAGAAGAAGAGATAAAGGCTTAAACAAGTTTTTAAAAGAATTTAAAGGAAAAGTTTTGATTTTTAAAACTTGAAAATAAAAATGGAAGCCATTAACATATCTTTTAAAAAGCTTTGGTAATAAGATGAAGTTGAAAAAATGAGAAGTGAATGGGAAAATGAAAGAGAGAGAAAAGTAGAAAAGTTTATATATAAATTGAAATTAGTAAATTACTAAACTCGCCTTAAGTACATTGCGTCCATTAATTTTTGCACACATCATCACATCCATCCTCACCACGTCACACGCCTAAACTAAGGGTCACCCCTTTTTATCGAATGTGTAAAGAGCGTAAGTGTACTTATATATAAGTGGGATGTGGCATTTCATACTTATAATATTTCTTATTTTAAATTTTGGTTAAATGTCACATCACTTCCTTACTTAAGTAAACATATATATATATATATATATATATATATATATATATACTAAGTTACAAATCCATACTTACATTTTAATTATAATTGTATGTTAACTTAAATGCACACAATGTTTCTAACAACTTTTTTACATCGAAAAGTCAAAAATTCTGAACAAGATTACCGATCGCATCTTCTATTTTTCTTTGAACTAATTATTTCTACAAACCAAATTCAAAAAGGAATTTTCTATCATTAGTTATAAATTAAAAGAGGGCTATTTAAATTATTAAACCATTAATTGAATCACTAAAATTAATTAAATATTTTCAAATCAAAGCGATAAAATTCCGGGTCATTACAAGGGACTTTCAAGTTAGACAAATAAGCTTTCGAAGACGTGCATGAGGCAAGCTAGTTAATATTAGGAGTTTATTCCCACTGTGTTGTTTAAAGTCTATGCTATATTTGAATAGATGAAATGACAAGGTTTATAACTGTCAAATAGTTGGACTATGATCATCCAGGAGGCATCTTCATATGTCACTTTTGGAATATATTTGTAATCACTATATTTTATCTGAACGTGGAATCGATGGGATCATATAATGGGATGTAATGAATATGAATGTTATTAATGAAATGTGTTTTACAAATTTCATATTCATATGCTTTTGATGTTATATATGCAAGTAACTGATCTCATTTTGTCACCGAAAATTAATACTATGGATGACTGCAACATCCGTAGCGCTTAGTTTTGGACATCAAAATGGAGGACGTTACAAATAGCCATCATATGGCAACAAAATTACACCAATCTCTAATGCAATTATCTTTCTTTTAAACCTATTTAAAGTTACATCGATGTTGTATAGTGATGCGCACAAATACAACTTTTAAATATGCATTCGAATAATTACAAACAACTCCAAAACAACAAATAATTAAACACTAATTAATACTTTTTCTATATTGATTAATTTAATTAATTTATACCATTTTATAAATTCACTAAATCGTATGGCTCTTGGAAGAATTCATCATTACTATTATGCAATTCAAAAGTATAAATTTAGAGAGTGACTAATATCGAATAATTCGAATATTGATGTTCACTCATCACCTTAGTTAGTAGTGTAACATTTTGGTTGAATTTATCACTTACACATCATTTCAGTAAATCCTATTATTATTTTAAGTGGTACCCAGTAATAATGATTGTTTACGTAAATTCTCTTTATCAAAACTGTATCACTTTAGGACTTATGGAATTTGGTATGGTCAAAATTCCAATATCATCCACATTCAACATGGTTATTCTAAACAAAAAATCCTTGGTTATATAACAATATTAATTATTAGTCGCACTATGTTGGCCAGAGACTTCGATTTTGAGTTGACTATAGTTGGCTGTGATACTAACCTCGTATAAATAAGAAGATGAATTATCTATTGAATAGTGTTTCACTTCTAATGCTTCAACTCAAACTCAACTATGGCTGATTGATGGATCGATATCCCACGATTTAACAATAATCAAAGTGTTGTATTGTTACACCCCCATCTCGATATCCATACTATCTAAGAGTACTATAGTGTAATACTATTGGATAATATGGAGAATAAGGCAATATGGGTTAAGCACATAGATATTCCCTCAAGCAAACATTAGTACATATTTAAACATTGAATATAATTCACCATTAAACATAGACATTATCGAAAAAATGCCATAAACATGTGCACCTCTAGGATAGAAAATACATAATATATGGTGCATATCAGAATCACAGAGTCAATTGCAACGATAATATATAATACAAAATATACTACATATGTCCAGTATATATTACAATGATATACACACAATAAACTATGAAATACAAATTAATATACTATAACACTGAATAACTAGTCTCCTCTATGCCTAGAAATTACAAGCTGGTTTTGTCAAGCCAAAAACAGAAATGTCTTGGAATAACCAACACACGAGTCAAACTACGTCTAAATTAAGGTTTATATACATAGGTAACTCAATGTGTGCAAGGTATATAATATCCATAATTTCAGTAAACATGTTGTAATGTATATATGATATATACACACACATACCTGTACATATACATAATTAAAATACCAGAGGAAACCTCAAATGCATCCCATAGCATCAAAATATCACAAAACCATGCATAAAGATGTCATCACCAATATAAATCACATTAAACCATGAAAAACAAAATTAACATCGAATGGGTGAATCACATATATCTAAAAAACATAATCAAAGTCCAAAAATCAATAAAAGGTGTGATATCCCAAGCATAGTCAGGCTAGCACATGGCATTGCCCAAATATATCTCTCAATTAAATAACAAAACATCGTCATCAATATAAAATATAGGTCGCCTATTAGTAAAATCGTATAAAATAAAAGACATGAGAATCCACTATACCTTGGACATTTATCCAAATATAATCTCATCTCCTCATGTAGAAATAAATGGTGATGGGAAATCAAATCATAATATATGGATCACCACTTAACAATCTCATAATGCCTTGGTTACGCCACCTAGTCAAACCACAACATGGCTTTTTTCCATCCCCAAGAGCACCTGGTTTATCCATCCAGATCCACTCAAATACATAAGTGAGGTATAAACAACATATACTTGTCTATCATTCAATGTAGAGCCAGAAGGGAGACTAATAGCCACCCCACCTGCTTTAGGAGGCCGGAGATACACCGTCCAGATCGACTCCTACAGTCTTCGGTTACAAACCAGGTATCATAACTATGTCCATCGCAGCCATAAACATGCTTATAGACTACGGTATGCGTTGGTCATGGCGTGGATTGGCAAACATCTGGTCTTCATGACTATAGAGGCTACGGCTGCACCACCCTAAGGCTACTCTACCTTTCTATAAAATCTCATGACGTGCATCTAATATATAACCAAAGTGTCACAGATCTAAGATGCGACCCCACAGTTAAGCCGCCAGGGTGGACACTGCCAATTTAGTTCCCACTAACTCCTAATCATATCCTGGAGCAAATCATGATAGACAACATACATATGGGCACAACCCCATGGCGCAATCATTTATAATGCTCTACCTCAAACATATATACTTGCTCTACCCTGAGCTTATAATCTTCCTCTACCCCGAGCACCACCTCACAAAAATATAATCCTAGCTCCCATCACTTGAGTGACATCTACTTACAAGGAATAACAGAATGAGTATCACATCTACGTCCCATACCCTCGTGTTATCCTCGATTGTTTATTCAATGCTCGTATACTACACTAAATCAAATAAATATTCTATATAACGAGTCCAAAGAATGACCAGAGAAATATTCCTGATTGGCGCATCCCAAATGGTATTATAACTTTGTTTATTAAGAATCCTCGCTACACAAAATTAAAATCATCATAAACAAAATATTATAAAAATGATAATATCACAAGCCCATATAAAAGGATGCTATCACCGTATGATCTCGAAAACTAAACAAAATCAACATCAATGGTGAATCATTCATATAATCCAATTTAATATAAAAGGAAGTAAAAATTAAAATGTAAGGTAAAATTAGATTAATAAAAAATACACACAAAAAAATCAGTATTCAATAATTAATCAATTGCAAAGTATAATCTTATATAACAAAATAAATACTTAGGGATGGATAATAAATATATATTCTTGAATTAACTAGATAATTAACTAAACTCAAATAGAATATATTCTATATAAAAAATAACTAATTTCCCAATCCTTTATAAAATTATATAATAATTAAACTGAATTCTTTCTTTTAAAATCCCAAAAATAGTTTATAAAGCTAAATATTCCGTTTAAGAATTATTTCATAATTTTATATAATTAAATACAATTTTTAAATAATTTTAAAACATCCAAAAATTTAATATACTTATAATCAAATAAATGACTTTTCCAAAACTTGAATAATATATATTAATATTTCACAAAATATACTTTAAAAACACTTAAATATTAATCAGAAATATTTTCATATATTTTTGAAATATTATAAGACTAAGTTATTTATTATATAATCGATTTCTAAATTAAACAACTAATTAATAATATTAAATAAAAGTTTGTGAAATGACCTAAAACCTAGAGTTTAAATGGCGAATAAACCACACATGACCCATTCAATTGAACAGAAAGGCAGATTGTTAGTGGAAAAAAAGAAAAGAGAAGGAAGAAGACAAGAAGAAAAATAAAAACATAGAATCTCACAGTGAATAAATGATCTATAATATAAAACCAATCTTTACATAAAAATGAACGGTAATATATGTATATACAAACATCAATCAGAGTATACTAACCTAATTCAGCCCGGATAGTTATAACACCTATCCCTATTATTTTTAATAAACACAGCATGAATGCAACGGAAAAATAACAATGGATGTGAATACGTCTCTAGGCCTCCACCTCGTTCCCTGAAGCTCCAAAACATCCAACTAAACCTGGAAATATGCTCGGTTTGACCCGAGCATTATATAAAAACGATGCCCGGGTCAGTCTGGTAAAACCAGTGTGAGAAACTCAAATCACAAGGAGTTTTATTTATTATAACTTGTAGAATTCTTTAAAATCAAAGGTATCTCGTAAGGCCATGCTGCACATAAACATGGACGAGATACCTTACGATAACAAAAACATTTATATCAGAAAATCCGGTGAAATTATAAAAATGCCTAAAGGGGAAATAATAATCAAGTAGTTGTGATGCTTGTGAGTGTACATCGTATAATACTAGGTATATAATCAAAAACTGATAAGGCGCGTTCGCCTGTTGTGTAGGATTTCCATGGAGGTGCCCTTAATACTCCAAGAATGGTCCTCCTACACAAGGATCAAAGATATCCTTCCAAATCAACATACATCCCTAGTGATGTACTATAAGAAAACAAGCTGGCCCCGCTAACACCGAGTGCATTGCCCCAAGCATGCATAACAACTATGGATAACGTCTAGGTGGAGCCGACTGCACCCTATGGGTTTGCCAACCCTACGGCCATGCCTCCTATCTCTAGTTTTAGTCATTATCGCTAGTGAGGCTACGTCCAGTATTCCAACTCATGCATGCCATCAAAACGGATCATGGAATCTCACATGGATTGCAATACCTTAACGGCTTTCAGAATCACACATGGATTCTCATATCTCAATATATCACGAAACTCCTCCATAGAACCGTATCTAGTTTCAAAGTGGTGGTGGTTTCGAGTCATCTCTTATGAGTACACTAATCAGCTTCTCTAGCGCTCTAAAAAGTAATCGTCATTTTTGTGGAATGCTCAATACCGATTCTTTAGGAAATAATCAGATTATACATAAGAGCCGGGATCACCCCCTAATTGTTTAAGTAGAAAAATCTCCTTATCATTTGTCCTAGAAGAGCAGAACAAGTTTATACATACAATATAGCACTAACAATGGTAGTTGTACCGTATAATCTCCGTGTTTCTCTTAGATATTTCCAAAGTTAAAATCCTTCTGTATTAAGTAGGGAATATTTCTATACCACTAAAATTAAGAAGGATTACATATTTAGGCCATGATTTTATGGTCAATTATTTAAATATCACTAAACAAGCATCCAAACAAAGATTTCATTTCCCATGGAAATCACAACTATTAAATTGATCTTCTATTAATTTAAAATCATCTTTCAAATATTTATTAAAATATTCATATACTTATCCTATTAGAATATGTATATTCACAACCCATTCTTTCAAAAGTACTTGAAAACTTTTAAAAATAGACATGGGAAGTACCATTCAGTATAAATCATGGATCGTAATTTACTCAATCGTTACGTCGCTATCCCATTGAATCCACAGTAAAATGTAGGCAATCCTTTCCCTTTGAATTCTGCCATGAAAATCAACCATTTCTTTCCAAATCTCTTTATTTTATAAATATCTCTAAATCTATTTATAAAGTTTCTTTACAAAACTACAGTTTGTTTATAGAATATTCATTATAAATCTTAAAACCCCATTTATAAAACTTCTCCTTTTCAGAACTTTAAAACTCATTTATAAATTCTATTATAAATATCTGAAACCATTTATAAACTCTTCCCATATTTAAACAAACTTATTTACTAAACTATTTAAGTCAGTAAGGTTCCCTCGATAAACCATAAATTATTAAAAATAACTTTAAATAACAACTTATTATTTAAACATCCTTCTGTTTCATTTTAATTAATTCTCATTTAAAATAATAACTTTAGAATCTCATTAATAGTATATTAAATTTGTTTTAAGCATAATTATTGCATTAATAAGTTAACTTTAAACGATATAAGTACAATAATTAATTAGCTTTAAAATGTTGTTAATAAAAAAATCAATTAACTTTTAATATTAATATGATTATTAATTAACTTACAATAAAATTAAATAACTTTAATTAAAAATCTAAGTATAGTTAAATCATTTTAAATAAATAATTAAAATACAATTAAAAACATTTTAAAGCAATAATTAAATAACTTTAAAATAATATATTTTTTTGATAACTTTAAGAAATAACATTTAAGAATCGTATTAAAATGAATGTTTAACTTGAATCATCATTAAAATAATTATTAATTATCTTTAAAACATTATTAACAAATAGTTATTACCTTTTAAATCTTATTACAAAATAGTAATTATTCTTAACATAACCTTCAAATCAATAATTTACTTTTCAAATTTGAAAGAGGCTTAATGATCACAATGGTACTCAAACAGGCTACCACATCATTCAATTTAACTTTCAAAGTTTACAAATGATATTTACATAATCAATGACTATATCAATAAATTCAAACTTGACCATCATTGTTTAACATAACACTTATTCACAGTGGCATATCACTTAACGATATACATTAAGATGTCCAAGTCTTTGAAACAGTAGAACATGGATTTATTCTACTAATTAAATGTCAAATTAATTTAATTAGCGAAACAGTATTTTATTTCGCTAAACAAATGTCCAATTACCATATTCATCCAATTTAACTCCACGGTATTTATTTGGCCAAATAAACATCAATAATTAAGGTATATAAATTTAAAAACTGTTATTAATTAAATAATGTAATTTGAATTTAGTCCATTTAAATATGTCATAAATTTTCACATGTCCAAAGCTACCAATAGGTTACACAAAAATGTTGTACTCAGCCATACGAGGGACAAAATCTGGAGATTAATTGAATTTCAAACGAGCAAGTTATCAAGTTTCAAAGTTAACAACATTTAATAATATTAAATAATCAAAACTTATAAAATGTTTTCTCTCCTAAATATTAAAACACAGCACACGGCTGAGTAGCAAGCAACCCGACCTGATCTATACACCCTCTTTCTTCTTCTTCCCTCTTTATTTTGAAAATCTAGGAACAAAATAACTGTGCAAGCTTGTGCACCTCCACATGCACCCACAACCACGATCGTTGATCCAACATCATTTGCAAACTCCCCTAGTTGATCACGACCAGCTGCAAGCCTCCACCCTGACCCCGATGCCTTTGAACAAAATCCCATCGTGCCATCCCCAAATCACCATGAAAAGTCGCATTTCGCCACATTTGACTGAGCCTCCCTATACTACCTCCACCGATGCACCTTCCCTTGTCTAAGCAAATGATATGGTCTCGAGACCAATTCCTCACCAATCGAGTATAACTCGGAACCAAAACCCACCTTATATTTCCATGGTTATGTCGTGCTTACCAATTAAAATCGAACCCTATAAACAATATGTCAAGAAGAAAAAGATCTAGCTCCAACGAGTCCAACACAATTTGTTTCGTGATTTGTAGACGAGTATATAGATATGTATTTGACTTTTAAAGCTCATTGTCACTTGGTTTTGTGAATGAATTTTATTGACAGAAAGAGAACTAAAATAAATTTGGATGATGTGTATTCATTATCCACAGAGAAGGAAAAAAATAAAAAATGTGTTCAAGTTTTTGTCCCACTACTTGTGTGATGTTCATGTATATTTAAGCAAAAATATTTCATAGCTAAGGAAAAATCTAAAAAAAGGATAGTTACCTAAATGCAAACTAGCCAAAATTCGACTGCAAAGATAATTAAGGCCAATGAAAGATGTGCAAGGATTGTGTTATGTTGTTTTTTAAATTTTAGATGTTAAATTTGAATCGATTTCGGTACCCCATCCCATAAGATCACATCCATTAGCGAGGCGCGAACGACGAAAAACAAAATACGATTGCATATAGAAATGTAACGCTATCACATAACAACAATAAAATAGACAAGCTAACTTATTCCGCAAAGTTTCAAATGCCAACGTTTGCCGTAAAATACGTCAAACAAAAATTTATTTATATACCAAATTAAAAATTATAGAAAAATTATAAAAATTAAATTAAAAATACGTCATATGAAAGCAAGTAATTGTTTGGAACATAGATTTTATTGCACATAAATCAGAACCCTAAATAGAATATTTAAAACTAATTAAATATTCCAAAAATCAATGTGATAAAATTATGGGTCATTACACTCTCCCCTCCTAAAAAGAACTTCATACTCGAAATTTCACTATATGAACATCCAATATTATTCATAGGCTCACATGATGTTGAAAAATCATTGATATACTAAAGCTGATTCGGTCACTGCTTGAATACATAACTCCACTCCCGAACTAGCATCGCTAACCCAATTTTCTAGTGTAAACTCTGATCGGGATTCTTAATTACGAACCTCCATTCTTCTGACATAGCCATAAACTATGATTGAAAACTTTGGTTCCATATCAAGAAACGTTACTAGTTTTCTCCATCAAAATTGTGTAATAAATTCTTGTTTGAAACGGTGTGAAACACGTCAAGTCACATACTCAAATCTTGAATCGAGAACTATGTGAGAAAGAGAAATGATCAACATACAACTCACATACTCATTTAATGGTTCTCACTAACCAAATTTCATTTCAATTCTCTCAAATTTATGAAAATACGTCACAAAATTCAATTTAAATTCAACATTTTAAATGATACCACTTTATTTAAGAAACCATTTTCTGCAAAATCATTTTAACTTATTACTTTGTATAATATTCTCCTGTATCCTAAGAGTATATACAAAACATCATATTTTTAATTCAGTCCACTTTTAACTATTCAAAGGTAGGCTCAAAATAACTTTTGGTCTTAAAACAGAGTCAACCAATATAATCCCTTTACCTGCTCGGTCTGGTAAGTAGCTAAGAAGAGTAGGATGCTGGTATCCAAACTCCGTCCTAGAATCTACTTTTCTTTAAAGACTCAAAGGTAAAACAATGTTTATTAGCTGGCCCAATAACATCAAGAAATTCTTGACTTCCTCGATGTTAAAATCAAAAGACATGGTTTAATAAAACAAGGTTTACTAAACCTTCTTAATAAATGTGACCTAATAATCGTTTATTAACCCACTCTAAATCAAGATACCTGTATATTATGGAAATTTAAGAGTTAAATATCTGCATATTTATTCCAAATACTTTGAAATGATACTATATATATTTTTATCCATGTGAAATATATACATATATATATATAGCCTGAGTAACCCCAAAATGAAACAAAGGAACCGGGTACTACCAAATAGTATTAAATATTCCCGTACCAAAAAGGGTAATACTTAAGAGAAGTGTATCGTCCGGACATGTCTCCAGCTCATTTTTAGTTATTTTCAAGCCACTCGAACTAGTTAATTTACAATACTCTTTTTTTCTTTCTTTCTGTTTTTAGAATCCACTTTTTGGGACAATACTTTACATTTCCAAATAAATTTTTTAACAAAAATATCAACTTCCAACTTGTATTAGATTCATTCGGATTTGAACTCGTCCCAACGAACAATGACAAAGGGAATAATTTACTAAGTGCACAATACCATTCGCCTAAGGAAACATCTGATTACTTAGAAGATTAATCGATTATCACAAAACAAATCAGGACTCGTTCTCCAAACCAACCAAAGAAAACACACCTTTCTATAAAATCCCTTTTCAAAGATATTTATACTTAAATATATTCTAAGCAAACTATTTCCAAAACATTGATATACCCAAAAAAAACCCATTAAGAAAACTACTATTACCATTTTCCAAATCATTCATACTCCAAACTATCTCAAATAAAACTATTATTTCTTTGTCCCGAATTATTTAAAATGATAAATTAAATATTTACTCCATGGAAAATCAAATCATACTTTTGGAATCATATCAAATTTTGTTTCATCAAAACAATTATATAGCGAGATCCTAATGGTAGCAATCCACCATTTAGAATCTCTAAAATGAACACCGACAATATTACATTTATCGTCGGAATTATTTTCCTACGACTGAAGTGAGTTCAATGCTTATATCCCTTTGAAAATCCTTAAAACTATTTTTTTCAAAAATGTTTTCAAATAATACGATCATTATCTTTTAAATTTAAAAGGAAAAAAAATCATTTTTCAAAAATACCGAGATTTAAGTTCTTAAATTCCTTTTATTTATAAAACACATTTTTATAAATAAAAGTACCCCTTTAAAGGAAATTATTTCTCAAATATTTATTGCGAAAATATTCTAGCTTTCTTATATAAATCATTTTTCAAGTATTTATTTCAGAAATATTTAAGTTTTCTTTTAGTAAATTTCTTTTATAAACCCCAATTTAATATGACCAACTTTTATATTCAATTATTTCCAAAATAATTATTTTAAAATATGTCATATTCCTTTTAATAAAACGATATCTATTAAAACCCAAATACCAATGAACGTCCTATAGCCAAACTGTGAAACTTAATTCACAAGTTGTTCATTTCAATGTTCCCAACTTTCCTTTCTGCCCAAACCAGGTTTCAAAAAGGAAGATTTCAAATAGATCAACAAATAATATTTAATGCTCGAAACTGGATGAGCATGAATTCTAGAAGATAATGATAAAATAATATCATTTCCTAACCAAAATACACACCCTATACTAAGTTTTTGAAAAATTATCCTTTTATCTATAAATTATATTTCTAGGTAAATTTATTCATTTACCAATTTTAAAACAATACCTGTTAGTTGGTCTTGTTCGAGTGTTTAGGAAATTCCTATCGATAACGTTGGCCAACCGCATTGGTTAGAATTCTTAACCCACTCAACAGATCAAACAACACAATATAAAATTCTATGAAAATAATAAATATGTGTTCTTATATATATACACTCGAACTCAGCCTCACTAACCCTATCTTAAATAAGTTAACCCCACAAAAGCCTATGTGTTTGCTTAACCTAAGCTCTGGTACCATGTGTAACGACCCGCCTTTTCCATAAAGTTTAAATGGCCAATAAACCAACATAACCCACTCAAACTGAACGAAAAGGCAGGTAGTTAGGGGAAAAGAAATAAAAGAAAGAAGGAAGAAGACAAGAAGAAATATAAAAATATAAAATCTCACAGCGGAACGAATGATTTGTAACATAAAACCAATCTTTACATAAAAACAAAC
The DNA here is from genome assembly GCA_030765085.1 of Allium cepa. NCBI lineage: Eukaryota > Viridiplantae > Streptophyta > Magnoliopsida > Asparagales > Amaryllidaceae > Allium > Allium cepa. Next base: position 838,117,872 of record CM060935.1, on the reverse strand, counting down.
GGTAATATATGTATATTTAGACATCAATTAGAGTATACTAACTTGTTTCAGCCCGGACAATTATGACATGTGTTCTCACAATTGATAATAAACACAACAATGAATGCAACAGAGAAATAACCATGTACGTGAATACATCTCTAGGCCTCCACCTCCTCTCCTGAAGCTCCAGAACATCCAATTAAACCTGAAAATATGCTCGGCCTGACCTGAGCGTTATAGAAAAGTAATTCCTGGGTCAGTCTAGTAAAATTAACATGAAAAAATCAAATCACAAGGAAATTTATTTATTATAACATGTAAAATCCTTTAAAATCAAAGGTATCTTATAAGACCACGCCTCACATAAGCACGGATGGTTTTTACCTTACGATAACCAAAACATTTATATCAAAAAATCCAATGATATTATAATAATGTATAAGTGTAAAAATAATAATAATCAAGTAGTTGTGATGCTTGTGAGTGTACATCACAACAATACTAGATATGTAATCAAAAATCGATAAGGCGCTTTCACTAATTGTGTAGGATTTCCATGGAGGTGCCCTAGTACTTCGAGAATGGTCCTCTTGCACAAGGATCAGAGATATCCTTTCGAAGTAGCATACATCCCTAGTGATGTACCATAGGAAAAACATAGCTGGTCTCGCTAAGACCGATTGCATCGCTCTATGCATGCATAACAACTATAGGTAACATCTAGGTGGAGCCGACTACAACCTATTGGTTGGCCAGCCCTACTGGCCATGTCTCCCATCTCTGATTTTAGTCATTACCGTTGGTGAGGCTACGTCCGGCATTCCAGCTCATGCACCACCATCAAAACAGATCATGGAATCCCACATGGGTTCCAATACCCCAATTGGTTTAGGAATCACACGTGGATTTCCATATCTCAATATATCACAAAACTCCTCCATAGGGTCGGGTATGCTTTCAAAATAGTGGTGGTTTCGAGTCATCTCTTACGAGTACACTCTTTCGCTTGCTTGACGCTCCAAAAAAATTGTCGATTTTGCAGAATGCTCGATACCGTTTCTTTATGAAATAATCAAACAATACATAAAATCAGGGATAACCTCCTAAACTTTTAGGTGGACAGATCTCCTTATCTTTTGTCTTAGAAGAACAAAATAAGTTTATACGTATAGTATATATAGTACCAACAGTGGTAATTGTACCATATAATCCCTTTGTTTCTCCTAGATATTTCCAAAGTTAAAATCCTTTGGTGTTAAATAGGGAAAATTTTCTACCACCAAAATTAAGAAGGATTACATGTTTAGGTCAACATTTGATAGTCGGTTATCTAACTATCAATAAACAAGCATTGAAACAAAGATTTTATTTCCCATGGAAATCACTAAGCCACTTAAAATCATCTTTCAGATATTTATTAAAATATTTATACACTTATCTTATCGGAATAAGTATATCTAGAATCGTTCTTTAAAAAATATGTGAAAACTTTTAGAAATAGATAGTGGGAAGTACCGTTTGGTATTAATCATGGATCGCAATTTACTTAATGTTTACGTCGCTATCCCCACGAATCCATAGTGAAATGTAGGCAATCCCCGCCCTTTGAATTATGCCATGAAAATCAACAATTTCTTTCCAAATCTCTTTATTTTATAAATATCTCCAAATCTGTTTATTAGGTTTCTTTATAAAATTCCTATTTATAAAACATTCTTTATAAATCTCCAGACCTCATTTATAAAACTAATCCTTTTAAGATATTTAAAACTCATTTATAAATTCTTTTATAAATATCCAAAACCATTTATAAAACTCTTCCCATATTTAAACAAACTTATTTACTAACTTTTTAATTCAGTAAGGTTCCCTTGCATAAATTATTTAAATAACCTTGAATAACAGATTATTATTTAAACATCCTTCTATTTCATTTTAGTTAAATATCAATTAAAATATAACTTTAAAATCTCATTAATAATATATAAAATTAGTTTTATGAGCTATTATTGCATTAATAAGTTAACTTTAAATAATATTAATACAATAATTTGTTAACTTTAAAAGGTTATGAATACAAAAATCAATTAGCTATTAACTAATACTAATATGAAAATTAATTAACCTATAATATAATTAAATAACTCTAATTGATATAATTAAAAACTTTAATTAAATATCTAAGTATAGTTAAATTATTTTAAATACATAATTAAAATATAATTTAAAACATTTTAAAACAATAATTAAATGACTTTAAAATAATAATTAAATATTCTTAAATAACTTTAAGAAATAACTTTTAAGAATCATGTTAAAAACATATTTAACTTAAATCATCATTGAAAAAATTATTGATTATCTTTAAAACATTATTAATAATAGTTATTACCTTTCAAACGAGCAAGTTATCAAGTTTCAAAGTTTAAAACATTTGATAATATTAAATAATCAAAACTTATAAAATGTTTCTTACCCAAACATTAAAACACAGCCATGGCCCAACAGCAAGCAACCAGACCCAATCTATACACCCCTTCTTCTTCTTCCCTCTTTATTTTTAAAATCCTAGAACAAAATAACCATGCACGTTGTGCACTAGCACAGGCACCCTCGACCACCGATCGTCGATCCAAGAACATCTGCAAACTCCCCTAGCCGACCACGACGAGCTGCAACTCTTCACCCTAAATTTGAAGCCTTCGGAAAAATCTACTCATGCCATCCCTAAATCACTATGAAAAGTCACACTTTGCCATATTTGATCGAGCTTCCCCGTACTACCTCAACCGATGCACCTTCCCTTATCGAAGCAAGTGATGATGGTCCCGAGACCCAATTTCTCACCAATCAAGCACAACCCGGAACCCTAGCTCACCCTATACAGCCATGGTTATGTCGTGCTCACCAATCATAAAACAACAATAAAATAGACAAGCTAACTTATTTTGTAAAATTTCAAAATGACAGCGTTCGCCTAAAATACATCAAACGAAAATCTACTTATTTTCCAAATTAAAAATTTATGGAAAAATTCAAAAAATTAAATTAAAAATACATCATAAAAAATCAAGCAGCTATTTGGAAAATAGATTTTATTACATTTTAAACAGAACCGCAAATTGAATATTTAAAACTAATTAAATATTCCAAAGATCAATGTGATAAAATTTCGGATCATTACACTTTTTCACAAGAATAATTTCATATCTACAATACGCCAAACTTTTACTTTACAAACATATGCTTAATTGTATTTTTCTTTTGGTTTTAATATATAAAATTTTCCTTTTTATGTAATAGGTTACTAAAAAGGAAAGGTAAACTCTAAGTGTCGATCATCATACTTGAAAGGTCGACCACTAGAGTTTAGTATTCAACCTATAAAGGTCGACCATTGTAACAGAGGGGGCGACCTATCAATTGAAACCTGGAGCGTTGTGCTCCACATTTTGCCCCTTCGATCATCAATTCTTCAACTCTTCTCTAATTTGATGCACAAACATTATACTCAATTCAAAAGCACGTAAAAAACTAAATAAAAGAAATTAGATAGTTCAGAAAAATATTTTAGAGTATGTTCACTCACTTGTACGCGTGCTTCTTCTTTTTCTTATTCCTCTCTGAATGCACGCATATTGCGCAGCATTGTGTAACAAAACTAAATTTTCTTCTTGCCATAAACGCATACGGATATCGAGATGCACATATCCAAATTTGAGAATTTGAAAAAATTTATTTGATTTGATTTAATTTTTAAAAGGAAGAGGGTTTGGTTAAGTTTTATTTCTAAAGCTAAAAAAGATGAATAAGATAAGTCTTATTTATAAAATGAGGTGAAATATCGAGATAAGAAATGTCCCGAGGTTAGAAACATCAGGATTTTGGTGATGGGCTTTGGGATAAGATTATATAAATATGTGTGTGTGTGTGTGTGTTTTTTATTTAGTTTATTTTTTTATAAACCATTTTCTATTTAAAACTATTAACAATAAAGTTGCTCGCAGTACTTAGTTATTTACACATCATAGTAAAATTTCTAGAATTCGTTTTCTCATATTTGAACTTATTTTATTTTTAAATATTCAGTATTCTCATTTTAAGCCCAATATTAAATAATTCCCAAATTAATTAATTTCACAAATCATAAAGCAAATATTTATTCCAAAAACGTTTAATTTTATCATTAATTTAATTATTCAGAATTTTAATATTCTAATATAAGCTCGAATTATTAATTTTTAAATTTTATAAATCCAATTAAATAATTATTATTAGTTACTTTAAAAGTTGGGTTGTTACAGACCTCACCCGCTTAATAAAATTGCATCCTCGCAATTTCTTAGGAAGAATCTATAATAAAATTAATAATTCCATTATCGGTATATACCGATAATATTTTTTTTAACAAATTACTAATCTGTACAGATAATATCCTACACTAATTATTTAAACATCAAATAAGTAACACTAAATCAATGCTTAAACCTTTCATCGGCGGCTTAACACAAAACTTAGAACTTTTGAATGATTTATGAAATATCAAAATGCCAAATTGTAAATCTTTGCTTTTTAAACAAACATTATAATATAAGCCTCATTTTGAATTCAAAAATACCAATTCATTTAACCATTCTACTTCCAATAATTTCTAAAAGAAATTTCTTTGTCATGAAGTTGGTGGCTCTTGAAATAACATTTGCTTCTTAGAGTAACAGAATAGATATTCATAATCATTTTAAAAATATAAATATATGCATGATTGATTTGGTTTTTAAGTTTATGAAATATGTTTTCATAACATAAACTGGAGAACCAATATTGATCATCCTAAACTCATTTAGGGTACTCCATCTCATACTAACAAGTAGTAAGTTTAGTCTCTTGACTCACACAACCTGTCAACTCCCTGGCATAGGATTTGTGGAGGAAATTTCATTAACTCTTATCTTGTATAACTTTGTAGACTATGTTTTAGACGAAATTAAATTTAACTTTATGTACTCCTTCTTAGATACACGTCCTCGCATAAATAATTTAACTCAGCTTCACTCATCATAAACTGTAATTTGTCTAACAAAGTTCAATTAATCCTTATCGATACATCATTATTTATCATATGTAGGAGTGATTAATTAAGAGTGAATCTCATTGATTTTCAGGTTGATTTGAAACTCCTTTCCATTATACTTACCTATTCGATGAAATTGAATATTTATTTTCTTTGCATGTTATGCTTCTTTTACTTCCGTTGTATATTCAATAAACTTATTATAAATACACCACTTGTGTATCAAAAACATATGTTCGTTTCTAGGATAATTCATCTATGATTTAACAAATTGAATGGATCCATTCTAGTAATATCAGGCATAGAACTGCATACATCTATATTTATCTTCCGAAGAGTTCACCAACTCCTACGTCACTCCCACTGAATGAGCGCTTCGCCCTTAGTCAATTGAGATACAATTCATCAATACCATATGATTCGTAATTATATGATCTAAGTATTATTTCTTAAAATTTTAGCTTAGTCCATAGCTCCAAGATAATTATAAAAAATTTAGATACTTCCGTGTCTTGTAGCTAATGTAACAGATACCATTGTTCTATTTGATTTATTTCATGACGAATATTCAAAATATTCATAACAAAATGAAACAATATTTACATTCATTCAATACTGAAAATAGTTATTACTTCATAAATAATTTTGGTATATACGAAAATAATTTTTCATATTTTGATGCATTCGCTGATAAGTATTATATGACATGCTCCAACTATTTCCGCGATTACCACGATAGCGTACGAAATATGAAGCTCCATTTGAATACTTAGCATGGGCTATTTTTTTATTGTAACTAGTTTACAGCCTTTAGTTTTCGACTAAAAATAAACTCATAGAAATAACTTTTGTTGAGAGTAATATTCTATATGAAAACACAATTGAAATAGAATCACATGTCTCATTCCATATTAAGTATCTTTTAGTATTTTATACAGTTCTTATTTTCAGTGTTTCTTTAATGAAGTAGAGGGACAATTCACTCTCTTCATTCCAACCGTGCCTATCTTAAATCCACTTTGGACATTCTCTTTCCTATCAAAAATGGTCGATCCATCAAAAGAAACCCTTGCTACATGACCATAATGACATTTAAGGATATCAATAAGTTGCACTTTATATAAATTGATCAAACTGCTATTTTAATGATTGAAATCCTAGGTACATCTTGTAGCTCTTGGCCAATGATACATCTAAAACAACAATATCCTTACCGTAATCAATCATATTGAATACACAATTTCGCATTATGGTTTTACTTCTTATTTTGAATGAAATAATTTCATCAAAGTTTCGTACATTACAAATTGCGATACCATATAACATTTGTATGTGATCAAATATGAATCAGATATCCATATTCTTTTCTTTAGAGAAATATGTGATCCTTTACAGTAGAGAAGAGCACACATGTACATGTGTATAACATCTGTAATAAAGAAGCTACCAACAAGCCTGATATGTAGCAAAAAAACCTCATACAATAAGAAATAAAAATACCCACCCAAAAGCCTATAAAAATAAAGCAAGAAACGAGTTACAGGTCCCTATTTTTGATGTTGTTATAAGAAAATTCCTGTATATATAAGTATGTAAATTTAGTCCTTGTTTTTTGAAAAATAGAAAACGCAAGGTGCTTTGCACTTTTCTGACAGAAAATGCAAGCTAACTTGCAACTTTTATCACAAAAGCGCAAGGTGCTTTGCACTTTTTTATTTTGAATTTTTTTAAAAGTTTCGAAATTTTCAAAAAAATTTAAATTTTTGAAAATCGCAAGTTAACTTGCACTTTTATAAGAAAAACGCAAGATAGTTTGTGCTTTCTGATTTACAAAAACCAGGGACTTAATTTACATACTTATTATCATAGAGACTTTTCTTACAACAACATCGAAAATAGAAACCTTCGGTGCAAAGCCCCAAAATAAAGACTCGCCCTAAAGAGACAAAAAAACAAGAATCAAGTGCCAAAAACGCCTCCATGAAAAGAGCAGCCTGCTGTAACTACTCCCATAACCTTAACCTCAAACAACCATACCAGAAAAAACTCCAAAGAATCAAACCGCATTTGCTTAATCCACAAACTCCAAAATGACAAAACCCATGAAAACTCCCCCAAAAAAGCCACCAATCCTCAAGTATGGGACTTAGAAGCTTTTAAGTTTCAAACGATGACTTCTTCTTATGTTGACTGCCCAAAAACACCTAGTACTTCTTCTAACAGCTTTGGGTGAATTACAAACATGGATAGTGCATGGCGAAGATTTTATTAAAGATGCGAGGCAGCGTATAAAATAAATTTGAAAGACCCAAGGTAATAAAAAATGACTTTTTTAGAATCACTATACAAATCTCCTCCAGAATAAAGCCTCCGTATATTTACTTCTATACCCAACCTTACCTGAAGCGTCATCACCCTATTAACAACAATGCACAATGAACTCATCGTCTTGGACATCAAATAAACTGAAGGGATGCTCACCGACTTTCCCAAAACCCTTTTATTTCTACGGAATATAGTAAAGGGGCAAACAACGCACCCTTATTAACAGCAGGAAAAACTTTAACTAAAAACACATCCAAGCTATCACTATCCACGCTAACACCTTCCAAAAAAAGGCCAACAGTACAACAACCTGAATGAGCATGAGATGTAGAATCTCGGACACCATTACTTCTAATAACAAGCTCACAAGAAATCTGCCCTACAACAACCTTCTTTTCCTTATTTAGCGCTTCAACTGATGACAAACAAAGCAAAAACCTTTCCAACACCAAACCGTTTGCCAAAGCAAAAACAACAATCCTAAAGATCTTAACAACATCCCTATTCACATATAATATATCCCTGTATATATTTGTTGATACTCTGGGCAAAAAATCAATTACCTTACTAACCAATATCCTACCACCAACCACATCTTCATGACAGTTAGAAAGAGAAGATAAATGATGATAATCTTTCTTAAGCGCTTCAACTGTAGTCTCACTAAGAAAAGACTGCTCCAACATTAAACCATTGGCACAAGCATCATTATCAACCCAGAAAGCCTTAATTACAACCATGATCACAAAAAATACAGCCCTATGCATGTTAACTGCTTCATTTGGCAAAATATCAACCACTCTACTAACCAAAAAACGCCTCCAGCCACACCTTCATGACATTTAACATCTAATTGAAAATGTTTAACACATCGTAGAGCAATATGTAGTATCGGATTCTTGAAGCAAAGGATGCAAATTGTGCTTCTTAACAACTGAATCTAATAGAATAGGATCAAAATAAGAAAAATTATCGTGATTCACTTGTAACATCTTAGTAACCACAAGATCAACTGAAGAATCTCTATCAACTGAGCAAACTTTAGAAACAGTGACATCATAAGCACCCCTATTATCAGCAACTCCAACTTTAGACTCAGGATTCAAAGAACAGAAAACTTTGACAATTGGATCCAACAACATTTTGTCTGTAATACCATCCAAACCAGAGCCGATAACATAATAATCTACATGTTCGTTCCACTGCACAATCACACTTTCTTGAAAATCATCTTTTTCCCAAAAATCATTGGATTAAAAACCATTTCAATTCTTTTTATTTGGATACTTTCCAATATTTTCAGCAGTTAAACAATCAAAATGCCAGTACATTTTGCTAAAAAGATAACTACCCTCCTCTTTATTCCCTACACAACTCTCAAGGAACAGACCTCTTAACTTCAAGAATTCTAAAACAAAATTAAATGATGCTCTTTTAAAATCAAAGGTTTCCCGAAGAGAGGATCCGAATATCGATTAAAAGATTCTGAATTCAGGATGGGATTTGAAAATAACGAATAGAACATCTTCTAGTGACCAACAATACCACACTTAAAGCAATGAATCGGATTCCTACAAACTTTTGCCAAATGATTTTTATCCCCACACCTAAAAAAATCCATTCTTCCATTTCGGTACCCAAGCAGAACGAAACTTATGAGAATTGGGATTTTAATCCCTAACCGCTCCAGCAAAAGATCTATTTCTGAAATTGGAATTGGGATTCATATGCAAAGGAAATAGAAAAAACGAAACAGGATGAGAAAAAGAAGATGATGAATGAAACGCGGAGGTGGCTATTAACTAAATACGTTTCCTGAATTTTGGTTTTAGTATTTGGTCCAAAAAGGAAAAATTAATTTTTTTTCAAATATCCATCTTCTTATATTGCATTTAGAGTCCAAATTCATAAAAGACAGGTAACAACCCATATTTTTAACGATCAGATATTTAAATATATAATCGTTAATTAAATGAAGGCTTAGAAATGTGACTTTTTGTATATGGCCGAATCAAAAAATTCTAAACCACTTCCATTGTGTCCGAATTGATGTTATGAATTGAAATGAGTATAAGAATCATTATATTTTGAGATTGGACAATCCTTTGCTTGAAAAGATTTCAAAATAAGTTAAATTAACATTCCGGGGCACAATCTTATATTGCAACGAGATTAGTACTGTCGGATCGAGAAAAATGAGGTGATGTACACAGATGAATTTCGTGACATTGGACGTGTCATGTGATTGCACGAACTCAAAACGTACAAACGTTTATTTGAGAGAATAAATAAATAGATAATAAAATAATATTATAAATATCAAATTCGTCTTTCCCTCCGATTCTTTTTCCCTCTTACTATTCATAGCATGGAAAGCAAAAATCATGCCCGAAACCCTCCTCTTATCAAAAATTATTTTCCACTCAATGAAAAAACACAACGTCGGATCAGTTGAGATCGTTTCGATGAGAGCTTTGATCTCATATGCTAGATCTAGGGATAGACGTTGTCGACTGAGATTCACATCTTTGGTCGTGGATTAGGGTTCGATGTTGTTGGAGAATGAAATGACGATATGCAAATCGAAGATCGCCATTGACTTTTTTTTATCTCTACCACTGCTGAAGTTTTTAAGGAGTACGATCATTATTTGGTCATCATGATCTATAGGAGTCATGCGGGAGAACATGGATGACACGATTGGCGTGGGCATTTCGGTCTTGGTGATTTTGCTATGGATGTGTCGAGTGTTTGAAGAGAACAACGACGGCGTCGACGGACCGAAATTTCATCGAGTGTGGCTCTGTATTTCTTAATTTCATGCATGATGATATTCTTGTACATGCATAGGCAATTGAGATAAATGGGAAGAAGAAGTATTAAGTATAATTAAGGTAATGAATTATTTGATTTGATTAATTAATTAATTAACTGGTTAATCTGGAATTATATTTGATCCATATCTTTTGCACACAAGGTCTGTTTTGGATGCGGTTTCCTGCATTGTGCTCGTAATAAAGAGATTTAATATAGGTTTGGACAGATTTAGATAAGGTCGGTGATATTGTTTCTCACTGAACTATGATTGGTAGATTAGTAATACATTGACACTCAGGAATGATTTTGGTTTTAAAATGTGATATTACTATATATACACAACAACTATATTTTTATAAAAGAAAATATAATTAATCTAAAATGAATTATAAAGAAAATCGCATATTTTTCATCGACGTGTTATAGTTAGTGAATTATTAGATTAAATCTTTATTGATGTTATTTCCCATATTAATTGATATAGATGGATTGTTTATGTTGTGTGTGTGTGTATTTATATATATATATATATATATATATATTGTTTTGGATGGATGCATGGTTGTTTGGATGTACGTTTTATTGTTTGGCTTATTTTTTATTTGGCTGTTTTGGTTGAAAACACCGATTAGTGATGATTTGATTTCAAGTAGCATCTTGTACGTTGGAGTTCCACACAGACGGAAATCTCATGAACGATATCAGCTGTAGAAGAGGGTTTGGGATACGTGCCGATGGATTTGGGATTCAAAGTGAATGTCGGATGTTTCTGTTTGATATGTACTTAACAGTTCGGTTAAGTACAAGACCAATATGGATGGTATTGACCATAATAAAGTGGTTAATTTCCATCACTATTGTCGATTAGGGATTTGGCCGATATGTGGCTTAGCATTGATGAGATATCATGGTGTGCGACGTTTATTTTGTTCGTGCAATCGGTTTACAGATTGGATGTTATTAACCTATAACGAGTGAAATTGATGGTAAGGTAGCGATGTGGTGCTTCGACCTAGTGATTTTGATGGTGAGGCAGAGATGTGGTGCTTTGACCTGGAAGTATGATGCTACGGATAGTGACTCGATGATGTATGGAGTAAGCTCCGTGTTGATGGTTTTAGGACTGTGCGGATCATGGTGGACCTTGGGCTTCGGAAGGCATGAAAGTTGGGTTCTTCAATCAAGAACTTAAGAGGAGAGCAGGATCGAGGATGGTTGCTTGAATTGAAGTGAGTCTACAGATAGTGGACTGGGTTGAGTGACAGGGCTCAAGCCTAGAAATTGTAGTGAGCCAGTAGGGTACAAATCTGTATCGATTGAGTAGGGCTCGATGGATGTGTTTGTGCCTAGGGATCTTTAATGACTCAGAGTGTTTTTTATCATGCTTGGAGTAGGGGGTACTATATGGGGGTGATACCTGAGGAACAAGAGGGATGGTCGTGTACTCTGGACTGCCCTAAGAGGGTCTAGTGTCAAGTAGGTATGAGAAGGTATTAGGCTTTGCTAGCATACTGGGCTTGAAACAGACCCATATGTACGTAAGTACGACCAAGAACCGAAATTTCCATTAGTCCTTGACAGTTGTAGTGGGTCCTATGAGTCATCATACATCTAGCATAGTAGATGACAACTGGTATTGTTTGATGGATGGTATGTTTGTTATGGTTGCTCATTAGTCACTTTCATCCTAGGGATGTCACACTAGGTAGATATTGTGGTAGGGATGCCTAGATACCCTGACTTGACTTAGTGTAGAGTAAGTACGGATGGAGATACCTGAAGTCTACTCAGTATGGAGTAGGACTATGGGTGGAGATACCTAGGCATCCTGACAGATACCAAGTATACTATACCATTTTACGATGTTACAGCGTAGCGTATTACTTGTGTTTATGTGCTGACTCTGTGGTTGCAGATACAGGTCAGGTATATTTTATATATCAATCTGTTCTGTAATATTATCGAGTTTTATAGTATTTTGAGATTTGATACTGCTCATACCAGATTGTTGTCGACTCGAGGTTTTATTTTTTGCTTCTTAATATCTCGGGTACTCTTAAATGAGTAGACTGAGAGCAAGTGAATGATTACGGAGTTCTACAGATGGACCGATAAGAGGTGATGGTTATCTATACTTATATGTGCATTTGTTATTATATTTCTATTGTATGACACTGTGGAGCCTTGAGGTGTTGATTTTCTATTATAAGACAGTGTACCAATTGAGTTTACTTTCCCATTGCATAAACTCTATTATGGTGTTGTATAACTCCGTGGATCTTTATTCAAATGATTATTTCACATTGTTATTAATGTATTAATTGTTTTATATCTATATTGATTATTATATTTACTTTGATGCGATGTAAGATAAGCGATAGGTAATTTGGTTAGTTGATGCTTCCTTTTTCTTCGTTTTCCCTTCTTTTCTCTTTTATTTCTTCTGCTTATTTCTTTTTCTTTCCTTTGACTACCATTCTGCACCATAGTTGTAGGGTTGTTGTTACATTTGGTATCAGAGTAAAGCTTACCTTATTAACCTTAGTTAATACCACGATCCAATAGAGAAAGGGTAGGAGTTGTCACCTTAGACTGGATCCAGAGAGCTAGTGTGTGTGTGTGTGTGTGAGAGAGAGAGTTTGTTATATATTTTGGTTTTCCAAACCATATTGTAGTATATATAGTGTATGAGTTGGATGCACACATGAGTGTTATTGATGCAGTTTTCTTTGTGAGAGATGGATCATCCTTATTATAGAATATGAATGATGTAGCGTGTAAGAAAAACTACTACTTGCTCTATCTTTAGAGTTGAGTATTGGGAATGATTAGGGCTTCTATCCCTGATAGATAGGATATTTTTTTGAATTGGTGTGGATCATTTCCTAGATGCCCAGTTTGTTCTGATGGTTACGGTTCTCTGGTGCAATTGGCTAAAGTCGACTTTGCCGAGATGTACATAGACCATGAGAGTTCAAGAGGCAGGCCGTTCCCTAGAACGGACTCGGTATTGGAGGCAAGTTTGGTTGGTTGCTTGCAGAAGGATCCCCAATGACTTGGAGTTAGAAGATACATGAGGTAGAAGTTAGCCTCTGGATGGCTCCAAGGACGGACAATGAACTGGTGGAGTGTTTCTATAGCTCTAATTCGTAAGGACCAATTTCCTTGGGACTAGTTCATAGTTCGCTTCAAAGAAGATTTGTCCCTACTTTTCTGAATTCATGGATGGTTAGAGAGTTCGTTGATTTAAAGTATGACGATATGTCTATGTTGGAGTATGTGGTCGGATTAGATATGATATCAAGGTACCGTCATTCCCATTGATATTCCATACAGAAAGGATGAAGTTTATCATTCGGTAGAGAGATCATCTTGGAGGTCGATTGGTTCGTCACATGACCATGCTTCGAGAGGATGATTGAGAAGTACCCAGTATTAAAGAGTTATCTCGTACTAGCATGTAGGGTTAGATCGAAAAGCATATATATTGATTGTCATTTTGGTTTCGTCGATTGCTCCATCGATGAAAGAGAAGGGAAATGACATCACCATTTGAGATATGCTTTCCACATATGGTGGTTCCATACATGTTTTATTTGACATCAATGTTTCATATTCCTTTATATCTAGATTTGATGGTTAGATATTGTCATAGAGACTCAAGATAGTTACGATCTTTGATCGTGATATACCTAGCTAGGTTCTCACCCAGCCTATTCGTGGTTTGTCGAGACCTTGCCCTTTTGAGTCATGCTTGTTTTTTATTAGGCATTGATTGCTTGGGGTTTTAGTTGGGTGGCATTATAGTTTAAGAATGGGCTGGCTGAAGGGGGTACAGAATGTTGGTGGATTGAGAGAGGCCGTTGATGGCGATCGATGTTGTGGAGGAGCAGATGGTACTGATTGGCTGGCAGTAGAGGAGCCTTATATATTTACTCGATATTTCACATGATAGGTTGTCATATGTGCCTGTAGCTGGGGAGTGGTCGAACATACTCGAGAAGGTGACCGGATTATCACTGTGTAGAGATAAGGTTCCGTATCGATCTGGTCGGAGAGTTGGACTAGTAGATATGCCTTTAAGGCATATGATGAGCTTAGGAGATTAATGGTGCAAGCGGATGACCTATTTAGATGATGGTTCATCCATGGATGTATATTTTAGGTAGGATGCACCTGTTTTGTTCGCCAGTATGACATATGGCTCTTTAGAGTTATTTGTTGGTTGTTGTGAGATGTATAAGATGATGAAGATGTTTGTATTCCCATTTGTTGATGCCTTGTTCGGTCGGCTATATAGCTAGAGGATGTTCTCGTGGTTAGACCCTATGGTGAGGTTGCACCAATTGAGAGTAATTTGGGTGAGCATGCCGATTATAGTGTTTCACACACTACCTTGATTTTAGGCTGGTTATGCCGTTCGAGCTAACCAATGTGTCGGCATATATTGTGGATCTCGTGGACCATGATTAGAGTGGTCACTTGAGTAGGTTATGCTTATGTTCGTTGATGATGGTTTCATCTACCCATGGATAGAAGAGGAGCATAAGACAAGATTAGTGATGAGATTTTGATGGTATCACTCCTGAACGTAGGGAGTGAGATGCTTGGGTCATGTTGTTAAAGAGCAGGACGTTGATGTAGATCTTTAGTTACAATAGTCCAAAATTTGGGTAGACCCAAGATACTAGGACCGTTGACCTATTGTATGGAAGAGGATAAAATTTTTGTTTAAGATGTGAGTTGTAGACACACATTATTAAGTTTGAAGGAAAGTACATTGATGGTACTCATTCCAAGTGGGAATGATAAGATGATAGTACGCACTTTCCTGTGGTAATTAACTAGGTAAGGTAGTGATGTCAAGAGGTAATATCCAACTCTTGGTTCATAGTTTGAAGCAATAGAGTTCGCTTTAGGGATATGGAGGCACTGCCTATTAGGAGAGAAGTTCAAGATGTTCGGTAATTCCACATCATTGTAGTATCTCTTTTCTGAGAGGATTTCGATCTCCGCCTATAGTGATGGTTGTAGTTCGTAGCCTCCTATGGTTTTGACATTTCATAGATGTTTAAAGGGAAATGTGGTGATTGGTATTCGAGTGGGAGACATACCAGTTTGGGAGCAATATTCCTAGAGTGTGATGGCTAGTTTGACCATTAGATCTACTTTGATTTAGCTGGTTGGTACTAGTCAAAGGCGTTAAGCTTGACTAGTGGAGGTCATGACTAGATTAGAAGAGTGAGTAGTGTCTAATGAGATGATGCAGTTCGGACCCAACAGAGACTGTTGGTTTTGTAGAGATTATTTATTCTTGAATAGTGAGAACGAATGTTTTAGGACTGCATCGATTGATTGCCAATAACTAAGGATAAAGAGATGCCATTTGAGTCACAGTTGTTTGTTTGACAGGTGATCTTAGATTTTTATTCCTTAAGTTTGGTAGTACAACATTCATTTTTGTTGTGTTTTTTTAGGGGTGGTTGGTGTGATTCCGTTGTGTGACAAAGCATTGTAAGTGACCAAGACCCGATGTTCGATAATGGGTTTTGGGAGAACTTACAAGAGGCGTTTGGATATTCGGCACTAAATGGATTAGATGATATTGAAACTGAACCATAAAATTAGAGACCTCATAATATTCGTGCCGGTAGATGTGATATAAATCATGTTAGGAGGAGGCCGAAGTAGTAGTAGGGTTCAGTGGAATGAAAGTGAATGCGTTAAGGTAAATTAGACCGTGGGGAGCATGAGGACCATTAGTCCGGAGCTCTTTAGACCATAGGATTTTGTTTTTATTGTCATCTTTAATTATGGATATCATATTGGAGCTTATACTAGATGGTTTAGTATTTTGCACGCTAGGATAGGCATTGAAGTTATTTTTGGATGTTAGATCTTATGTATGCATGTTTGATTTGATTGTTAGCATTTGAAATGATAGTTTATGTTGTATGATTATTAGGCATGCAGGATATTTATTATTTGGTATAGCATTCTTGGTTGATTATTGCTATAGATGTTCTAGTATGGTTAAATATATAGTTATATACATATCTTTGTTGCAGTAGATTTTTTCGGACTTAGTCGTCCAAAGGAGGTTCTGCCTAATTTTTTCAGAATCTAATGGGGCTAATGGGTTAGGAAACGTTCTGTTAGCTTTGTGATTTCAGGGACAATATCTTTTAAGGTAGGGATAATGCAATGATCCATATTTTTGATGATCAGATATTTAAATAATTTATTTAAATATTTAATCATTAATTAAATAAAGGACTAGAAATGTGACTTTTCGCATAAGGTCGAATCAGGACTCGAGACCACTTCCGTTGAACTTGGATTGATGTTGTGAATTGAAATGAGTATAAGAATCATTATTTTGAGATCGGATGATCCGATGGTCGAAATGTTCTCGAAATACGAGAAACCAACATTCAATGGTGCAATCTCAGATGGCAATTAGTGCCGTTTGATCTGAAAAAATGAAGTGATGTACGCAGACGAGTTTCATGATAATCGAAAGCATTATGTGATCGCACGGATTCAAAATGTACAATCAATAAATAAATGGATGATAAAATAATATTATAAATATCAAATTCCTCTTTACCCCTAATTAATTTTTTCCCTCTTACTGTTCATAGCCTGGAAACAAAAATCATGGCCGAAACCCTCCTTCTTTCATTCAAAAATTATTTTCTACTCATCCGCTCAACGAAAAAGTACAACGTCAGATCCATTGAGATCGTATCGACGAGTGCTTAAATTTCACATGCTAGATCTAGGGATCGATATTGTTAGTCAAGATTCATATGTTTAACCGTGGATTGGGGTCTGATGTTGTTGGAGAGTGGAGCGACGATATGCAAATCAAAGATCGCCGCTGACTTTCTTTTTCCGATCTCTACCACCACCGAAGTTTTTAAGGTGTCAAATCATTATTTGGTCATGGCGATCTATAGGAGTCACGTAGAGAACCTAGATGACATGATTGGCATAGGGTCTTCGGTCTTGGGTGATTTTGGTATGGATGTGTCGAGTGTTTAAAGAGAAGAATGATGGCATTGGCGGATCGAAATTTCATTAAGTATGGCTCTGTATCTCTTGATTTCATGCACGATGATATTCTTGTACACGCCCAGGCGATTGAGATAAAGGGAAAGAAGAAGGATCAAGTATAATTAAGGTAATTAATTATTTAATTTGATTAATTAATTAACTAGTTAATTTGAAATCGTATTTGATCCATATCTTTTGCATACGAGGTCTATTTTGAATGTGGTTTCTTACATTGCGCTCGTATGAAGAGAACTACACTTTGGAATTGTTTGGACAGATTTGGATGAGGTGAGTGATATTGCCTCTCACTTTACCATGACTGGTTGATTAGTACTATATTGACACTCATGAATGATTTTTGGTTCTAAAATGTGGTATTGCTATATATATACAACAACTATATTTTTATAAAAGAAAGTATAATTATTTGAAAATGATTTATAAAGAATATCGCATATTTTTCATCGACGTGTCATAGTTAGTGAATTATTAGATTAAATCTATTATTGATATTATTTACCACAATAATTGATATGGATGGCTGGTTTGTGTTGTATGTATGTGGTTTTGGATGGATGTATAGTTGTTTGGATGTATGGGTGTTTGGATGTATATTTAATTGTTTAGTTGTTTGTAATTTGGTTGTTTTGGTTGAAAATGATGATTAGTGGTGATTTGATTTTAGGTAGCATCTTGTACGTTGGAATTCCACACAGGCAGAAATCTAATAAATGAGATGAGCTGTAGCAGAGGGTTTGGGATATAGCCGACATATTTAGGTTTGAAAGTGGATGTCAGACATTTCCGTTTAGTCTGTACACCATACGGGTAAGTACAAGACCAAGGTGGATGTATTGACCATAATAGAGTGATCACTGCCTGTCACTGTTATCGACCGGAGATTTGGCCGATATGTAGCTTGGACGTTGATATGATATCATGATGCGTGACGTGATGGTTTGTTTGTGTGACCGGTTTAGAGATTGGATGTTATTAACCTACAATGAGTGATATTGATGGTGAAGCAGTGATGTGGTGCTTCAACTTGGTGATTTTGATGGTGAGGCAGGGATGTGGTGCTTCGACCGGGTAGTTTGATACTGTAGGTAGTGACATGATCATGCATGAAGTAGGCTCCAGGATGATAGAACCAGGATTATATGGATCATGCTGGATCTCGGGGTTCAGATGGCATGACAATATGGTTCTACGATCGAGAGCTCAAGCGGAGAGTAGGTTTGAGGATGGCGACTCGGATTGGAGTGAGGCCGCAGGTAATGGACTGGGTTAAGTATTAGAGCTCATGCCAGAAACTATAGTGAGCCAGTAGGTTTCGAATCTGTATGACTGAATAAGGCTTGATGGATGTGCTTGTGCCTAGGGATCATTGATGGCTCGAAGTGTTTTCTGTCATGCTTGGAGTAGGGGTACTATATGCGAGTGATACCCGAGGGCTAGTAGCAATGGCCGTGTACCCTGGATTGTCCTGTGTGGGTCTAGTCTCAAGAAGGTACTAGAGAGTACTGGGCCATGGCAGCATACTAGGGTTGAAACAGACCTGTCTATAGTGAGTACGACGGAGAAATGACATTTTCACTAATCCTTGACAGTTGCAGAGGGTCATATGAGTCATCATATATCTGGCGCATTGAGTGGAAGTTAGTATTATTTGATGGATGCCATGTTTGTTATAGTTGCCCACTAGCCACCCATCACCATAGGGATGTCACGCTAGGTTGGTATTGTGGTAGGGATACCAAGATACCCTAATTTGATTTAGTGTGGAGTAATTATGAATGGAGATACCTAGATACCTAAAGTTTACTTAGTATAGAGTAAGGACTACAGGTGGAGATACCTACGCACCCTGACAAATATTGAGTATGGTATGCCCTTTTTACGATGTTATAGAGTAGCATATTACTTATGTTTATGTGATGACTCTGTAGTTGCAAGGACATGTCAGGTATGGTTTGTATACCAATCCGTTCTGTATATTATCAATTTTTATAGTATTTTGAGATTTGATATCGCTTACACCGGACTGTTGTCTGACCCAAGGTTTTATATTTTGCTTCTTTTTATCTCATGTACTCTTAAATGAGTAGATTGAGAGCAGGTGGATGATTATGGAGTTCTACAGGTGGACCGATAGGAGGTGATGGTTATCTCTACTTATATGTGCATTTGTTATTATATTTCCGCTGTGTTACACTGTGGAGCCTTGACAATGTTGATTTTCTATTATGAGACAGTGTACCAGTTGAGTTTGTTTTTCCGTTGTATAAACTCTATTATGGTGTTGTATGACTTTATGGATCCTTATTCAGATGATTATTTCATATTGTTTTTACTGTCTCAATTGTTTTATACATGTATTGATTATTTTATTTACTCTGATGCGATGTGAGATATATGACAGGTAATTTGGTTAGTTAATGCTTCCTTTTTCTTCTTTTTCCATTCTTTTCTCTTCTATTTCTTCATCTTATTTCGTCTTCTTTCCTTTAGCTACCATTCTGCACCGTTGGTGTAGGGTGGTCGTGACAAGTCAATACACAATCTTTTACAAAAATGCATATGCGACCGATGCATGAATGTTTTAGTGGTTGTACAAATTGGCTCTTGCATAGACCTTGAAGTGACAACATGCCAAAAGATTTATTAGTAAGTATATATTTACATTTCTATTCCACTCTTAATTCAGTTCATTCTTGTAACTTAGTAGATAAACATTTCATCAATTATATTAACTACATAAATTTATATAAGGAGATTATTTTAAATTTTATAGCACATATTCTTACAATATTACAAAGTTAAATATGTTCATTTCATGCCAAAAGATTATTCACTCATACCCAATACTTCACGACCTTGAGAATGATCAACAAATACATGCATTTATCTTACCATGTATAGTCAATGTACTAATTTACTACACACACCATCTCTAGGTTGAGGAAGATTAATAACTAAAGAGTATGTAAGTAATCTATTAATATATAAATGGTAGATGACAGCTTATATATATATATATATATATATATATAAATCATAATCTTCAATATATATCTACATCGAGTGATATTGGTTTAGGGAATAACGTATTTATTCTAAAATACCATTATGATTCAAGCGTTAAACACATTTGAAATCATGTTATGCGAAGCATGTACTTATTTGTTAAATCTGAGTTGGGTTTCTTACAGTTCCACTTATATCATAAACTCGCATTATACAAGTTTAATTAGTTTATAACCTTTTATAATTTAATTAACTTATATAATACTCTTATGTATACTATTAATTAAATCTTATTTAATTGATTTTAATTCTTATTAATTATATTATATTTAATTAAGTTAATTTATTTTATATAAAAATTCTAGAATTTATATACTTATCTTGAATTATTTAAGATAGCTAGTAACATATAACATTTATAGCTTTTTATGTGTACGTATCAATACACATATATATTTTAAATAATCGGCTTTTAATTAATTTTACTTAATAAATTTTATTTATTTCAACAATTTAATTAAAAAAATTAATTAATTTGAAATTTTACTTAATTGTTATAAATAAGTTTAAGAAGAACAAATGGCAACAATAATTATGCTTATACACACACACAAATATATATATATATATATATATATTATTTAATTAACTTTTATTCGATTATTTAATTTAATTAATCATATAAATTCAATTTTAAAATTTAAATTTCAAAATTAGTTATTAATTTTTCTTAAATGAATTTTGAACTATCTTAATGCATTTTGTAACTTTTATAAAATTTTACTCTTATATTTTAAACATAACATTTAAATTTAAAATATCTTTTAGGTTACCAAATCTAAGTTGGAAAACTAGCCCAAAGACTAAAATTACTATCGGCCTTTTCTGTCGGGATAACCTTTGGGCTTACATCATCCTTTGGGCTAGGCCAGTAACCAAGTAGGGGAGAGTACTTGATTAGCTAAATCAAATCTTAGACACTACCTTTTTATACACCCCACTAAATGGTTAAGCTTTAATAAGTTATCCTTAATACTGCTAATTAGACCACGAAGACAATTAGGGCTTTGATACTGCTGAAGAAACCGGTGTAATCGGAAGCGGTTAAATGGGTGATTTTTTTTTTCTATTTTGGTTCTTTGTTAGGCCTAGTAGTCTAAGATTTTAGATAATTAAAAGTGCGTTTTAATTTAAACCTTATTTTTTTTCAATTTTTTTAAAAAGGATTTTTAATTTAGTTTAAATTAAGTACGTTGTAATGAGCATATCAATCGCAATCATTTATATATAGTGCAAGTGCAACAATAAGCAGTGTACATGATCAATGCTACATTTATATATGTTGGAATTTATACCGCAATGTACATATTCCCCCTTTATATATGCCTTTAAATTCCATGGTTTTGTATTAAAATTGTACAAATAATAATTATATAAATATACACATAGTTTACTTATAATTACCAAGAAAAAGCTATAAGTCATTGTTTTTTATGTTATTTTAAGAAAAGTCCCTGTCAAAAGTTCATATGTGTGTGTGCGTGATAATCAATGAGTTCAAGGATGCATTTAAAGAGAGAAAATTTTGGACTTTTCTCCTTCCATTATACATTCATTTAATACCATTTCAAGGTAGTTTTTAATACTCAAACCCGTATTCACCTTAAAGTTAGCCATTACAAATTTTATGTGTTTTGAAATTTAAACTTAACAACTTGAAATCTAGATTTGACTTAGAATGAATTCAAAATGGATCTATGTTTTTGAACAAAATCAGATTTAGATTTTAAATTAGAAAAATAGTTTGAAGAAATATTTTAAACTTTATATAAATAGTTAAAATTCAACCCTTAACCTTTTTAACCATTATTTTAAATGAATGTCATTTATACAAATTAAATTGGTGTTATAATGACATCATCCAGAAGTATTTTAATTAGAACATTTTTTAAGGAAATTGTTTAAACTTTGTATAAATTGTCAACAAATTAAACCTTTAAAACTTTATCTTTTATAACCACTGTTTCAAATAAATACCTTAAATATCGATATTAAAAAAAATGTTTCCATGTTTGAACATTTAAAAGAATTTTAGTTGGTATCATAAAAGTTTTGATTTCATGTTTCCTTTTTTTCTTAAATTTAAACAATCTGAATAAGACAACACATGCTAAAAGAGATATAAATTTGGCATAAGTCATTCTTCCGACTTTATGGCTAAAAAGGTCTCAAGGCATGAAAATTCACTTTATTATAGAGAGTATTTAACAAGGATTTTCACTTATTTTGGAGTTAATTTGAAAAGAGGAAACTCCTCCCTTGCAAAGGTGTTTGATACCAAAAAAAAATCTTTCTCTTATGCACATTTTGTATGAGTTTATACCCTACGAAGCTTTTGCAAAAAAATAGCAAAGGGTGGTTGTGGAAGAAGCAATGGAAGATTTGGAAGAAAATGCTATGAAAATCATAGAAGAAATAGACGAAGTAGAGGAGGAAGAAGAAAAGAATGATACTTCACTTAAAAGTATTGATTGCAACCTCCAAGCAACTTGCAAATTCAATCGAATCAATAGAAAATTACCCATAATCAAAAGAAATTCAAATGGTCCATGATCAAGAATTTTTAAGATAGATAACGCCTTTGGCAAAATGATGAAAAAATTTGACAGATCCTCATCTTTCTAGTTTTTTATTTTTCTTTCTTTCTTTTAGTAAAAATTTGTATTTTCTTTCTTTTATTATGTAATTTGTTCCAAATCAAATGCAAGTATTTCAATTCTCAAAACAATGAAAATTACAAATTTTAGACTACTTGATGACATACAAAAATAATAATGAATATTTACAAACATTAAAACAAAGATAAGAATATGTAGGAAATATTCTATATGTCGACGAATATTGTAACACCTCATTATTTTCAACATCTGAAGTCAATTACAAACGTCACAAAATACGATTGCAACTCATTTTTGATATTAAAAATAATAATGGATTATTTTATAATTAAATTTTGCAATAACTATGGAAGAAAAAGGGAAGCTCACAACGGAATCAAACATCAGTATAAATGAACATTCACTCAATAATATAGTTATTTTACAACATCCTCGCATCAATTTAAATTTCAATACATCAATTATCATTAAATCATAAATGATATAACCATAATATAGAAGAACATGTCAAATCAGCTTCCGCAATATAGCCTAACATCCACACTTCCATTTCCTCTTCTGCTCCTACCTGCAATTTCACAGCTATACATACATACATACATACATACATACATACATACATACATATATATATATATATGTATATGTATATATGTATGTATGTATGTGTATGTATATATATGTGTATAATAAAAGAAAAAAGGTTTCAACCATGTTTGGACTATGCGTAACCTTATACATACGACCATAGGCTTAATAGCCTTGCATAGGAAAAGACTGCCTACGTACCCCATTTGGGATCAAGGATACATAGTTTTATTTCATGCTCTTCTCTTTCATCTAAATAGTCGTTAGCTCAATCACCCATGCAATCATCACAACAACTACTACTAATGCAACCAATGCAAACAGAAAACACTATTCATATCAAAACGTTCTAATCAGTCATCATAAATATTGGGTAATAATAATAATAACACATTTAACCATTTAATATTACAAAGATTTTGACAAAACACAATTTCAATCCTAAATATTAAATAAGCTAATCATAACATATATATACTTGCATATACTAATTGTCAGCTATTATTAATACACCATCAATATAGGTATAATTAATCAAATGTGCACTAAACTTTTATATTAGTAACACAAACACCGAGTCATCAAATATTACTATACAACTATATTAGTAACACAAACATCAACACAATAAAAATCATAGTTAACTACATGCATATAGTAATAATGGAAAAATATTTCACACACATCCAAATATGATTTCATCATCATAAAACAACATAGGTAATTTTTCAAATCAACCATTATCACATTTTACATCCATCCGAAAGCATTGTACTTACGACAATTGTATTTTCTTAAGTATAATTTTTTTTAGTATTGTTTATTATAAAAGCACCTTTATTTATTTTAAAACAACAATATTTCTTTCAAAACAACAATATACTTCAAAATCTTTAAAACCACGTATTTTAATTAAAAACAGTAATTTACAACAAATTACTTTCCAAAGCCATAATATCATTATTTTGGGTCAAAATAATAATAAATATTCTAATCCTCTTTAATATTTTCCAGAATCAATTCACTACTATTTATTTTATCTCACTTTATTTTTTAAATAATAATAAACATTTTGATCTATCTTAAAAATTGATTTTACTTTATTATTTATGAATTTTTACATAAATTCATAAATAATTACTTTATCACCTTTCTTATTTCAATTCAATTTTAATTCATCAAATAACCGGTATTAACAAATATCATCCAAATTTCATTAATAACCTTGTTTTTTTTGGAAAAGTTACTTAACTAAGGAAACAATAAGCACATATAATTCCCTAATTTGCTTCATCAAAACATTACAATCTCTATAACCTAAATGAGTATCTTACCAGAAAAAAAAGTACATATTGTTTTTCTATAGACTTACAAAGATCAGCTAAAAATGGAGTCTAAATATTTATAAGTCAGACAGACAAGAAAGATAAGAGTACTCAAAACAATCTGTACGAATATTGGACTAAAAAATAAATAGACTAATGTTATAATATATGTAAATATATAAGTGAATATGCTTTTGTGTTTTTCTATTAGTCCCACATCATGGGATATGTTCCATCTCATGCTCCAATGCCTATATATAAAGGAGCCTGTGTAATGTAATTATATGAATCAATCTGATATAACCAATCTCTGAATGAATAAAATATCTCCATTCTTTTACTCTAATGGCTTCTTCTCTTATTTCTTTAAAACATATTCTTATTTGTTTATAACACGTTATCAGCACGATCTACAATTGTGATAATTTATTATGAAATCAGATCTATTCTTATCCAGATCTAATTATAGATCTCAAAACGGTAAGTTATTTTTCTATTATGATTGATCTAATCTTCCAAATTTTTTTTTATATATCTCATTCCATTCTAGATCTACTTCTTCAGATCTAAATCTATTGTATTATTTTTTAAATTTTATTATACTAGTCTTATAATTTTATATCTTATATAGATCTAAACTTTAAGATCTAATTCTTATTTTGTTGGTTATTATATTTCAGATCTAATTTGTTTGTTGTTGCTATTTTTCTGATAATATTATATTGTAGATCTCAATATCATGCTTATTTTTATGTTTTATAGTTCATTTATTTTGAAATGCAAGTTTGAACTTGACAAAATTTGATATTGTTGATTCAACAAATTTATTGAATTTGATTGCATTTAGTTTGGATATGGATTTGAGAAATCAATCACAGTTGGTAAATGAAGTTTTCATTTTGAAAACATTTTGATTTGATTTAGATTTAAATGAAGACTTTAGAAATTATTTTGATATACGATTTATATTTTCAGAAGAAATATTTTATTGTTTCTAAGAGAAACAAATATAAATATAATACGTATCTAGAAGATCGTATTAAGTGAATGGAAACATTAGTAAAAGCTTACATGATAAGCTTAATATCTTCCAATGTTTCCTTGTTAAAAAAAAAAGGAAAAAGGAAATAATAATTGAGAACCTGCAGTTTTCATAAATCAGTAACAAGTTTCCTCAAAATAAAGAACCATAAGTTCTAACTAAAAAAAAAAAGAGGATCAGAAAATTTAATCATAAAAAAAAAATGAGTTTGAACAACCTGAAGTTGTGCAAAGATTTTTTTTTTCCAACCAGAAGTTGTATAACTCAAAGTCCAAGACCTGAAGTCTTGAATTATGAAAAGATTTTCTAACAATGCTTTAGAGATTTATTTATATTTATATTGCAAAATCTAACATCCCAGAAGAGATGTTATAGGAATTTTATTTTAAAATTATGTGAAAGGATTGTCTAGTAATACTAACCTGAAGTTAGATCATTTCTTCGAAGATGAAGGAAACTTCATTAATGATGAAAATCTAAGTGCAATAATAAATGATATGGTCGAATTGACCAATAATAGCAGCCTGAAGTCTGCTATGTGGATTTTATTTTATTTCAGCTCAATAAATCAGTTTGAAGTTGATAAAAGCCAAGTTTTGATAATCTTTGGGTGTGTTTGCCAAACTATATATTTGAAGAAGTACATTTTAATATTCTCCATAAGAGATAATCCATATGACATACTCTTGAAGAGATGTTTTATGATTTTTATATTTCAAAATCCAAACATCCTAGAAGAGATGTTGTAGAATTATGTCAATTATGTAGAAAAAGATATTGATTATTGATGACATGCCAAAAATAATGCATATAAAGTATCTTTAGAAGTGATATGTACCACTCTAGAAGCGGTGTTTATGAAATATCCCCAGAAGTGATATTATATCATCGTATAGCACTATAAAAGAATTGCCTATAAAATATTGTCAAATGTGATAATAAATTATCCAAAATTCAATCGTCTATTGTCATGGACCCGTAGCTCCATTCGACAAATAGTGATATGTAACCTTTTACTTTTCAGAACTTATGATGAATCAAATATTATATGCACAACTATTCTTGAAGAAATATCTTTATATATGCTCCTGAAGAGATAATCTATATGTCGTATCATAATTTTCACTAAAGCTATATAAATACGGTCTTGAACAAATCGGTATGTGCAACCATTATAATTTCTTATTTTTATAACATTTCAAGGGTCCAGAAGATACTCTTATTTATGTTGTAAATATATCTATTTTACTGAACTCTCTAGAGGAGATGTTTATATATAATTATAACTTAGTATATATATTCTCTAGTAAACAATCAAAATTAATGTTCAATAGTAATATTAGAGATATAATCAAGGAATAATGATATAATTTTTTTTTGAGTAATAACAATAATTTATCAAAAAAAGAATAATGATATTGTATACCAATGTTACACTCCAGAAGTAGTGGTTTTATCTCTTGCATCTTACTTTCAGTTGATGAATCTAATTTTGTCACTGTATTTAAAGTTTGATATGCCATTTTAAAAGCAATTACAACAAAAATCTCCAGCATGGATATTTTATGCTACTGTAAAAGTAGTAATTATGTAATATGTATAAAATAAACAGTGTATATTGATATGGCATTCAAATAGTGCATATATATATACATACATATATATATATATATATATATATATATATATATATATCTAGAAGAGAAAGTTCACTCCAGAAGTGGTGATACTAATATATCTCTAGAAGAGATTTATAAATTTGAAAATGATAACATATCTCTAGAAGAGATTTATTTATATATTTGGTAATTTTATTAAACCAAATAAGTGTACATAAATTTCATTATAAAGGATCCTAATTTAGCTTAGATTAGATCCTAAAAGTTTGAGAGCTAAGAGGAAATATGTATCTGTAACATTCCAAGTATCTAGAAGATACTATTATTATTTTTGCTGTAATTTTTTTTTACAGAACTCTCAATAAAGATGTGTAGAAATATCTATATGCAATTAAAAATTACTCCTTGATAAGTAATCATAATTAGTGTTCAAAACTGATATTTGAGATATAATTAAGGAATAAAAGTTAACAACTTGAAGTTGTGTGTATATTTTGTTCGAACCAAAAGTTCGATATGGTTTCAAACCAAATGTTTTGAACATTATCATGTGGTTTTGACAGGTTTGCATTGACATTGATTTATAAATAGAAATTAATAGTTTTGATCCTTGTAATAGTTTGTTCCAAACATCACTAATTCAAATGAGAAAGAATATGAAAATTTTACAATATACATGTGATACGTGGACGCACGTATACATCCATATATGTGAATATTTAGCTAACAACCTGAAGTTTGTTATAAGCTATTATTTAGTGATTATGCATAGATATTATTTAGTGATTTAAAATTCAATCAACATAAATGCTGAATGACATGAAGTCATGTATGTATTCAAATGATCTACACAATAAGTAAATTCCTCCAATAGCTTAGATCAATGAATGAGAACAAACTCTAATAATCAATATCAATTGAATGCATCTTATCAATGAATAAAAGAATTATCCTCCTATTATTAATATGTATGATGTATTTGCTAGTAGCAAAATCATAATGGATCAAAATGAGAGTCCAAAGATGATTATTATTTAATGTGACAATGTTTGTCAACATTGAGGGGGAGGATAAAGGGATACAAGCTCATTTCGATCATCAATGTTAAATATTTGTTAAAATATACAATGATGCAAAATATTAAGTAGCTTGAATAAATTATCAGTAATATCCCTAGTAGACTTTCTCCAATATAGATTTGAATCCCTGAAGGATCAAAATTTGTAAACCACATTTGAAATATGGTTTAAAAGTCAGTTCAAAATATTTTTGGAGTAAGTAATAAAGATGCCAAATAAAGGAGGTGAGTGTTCTTGAAGAAACACTTAAGGATGCTCTGAAAAAGATCCATGACATGATTCTCAAATAACCCTAGAAGTGGGTTAGGTACGTAAAACATGATAATTAAAGAGATCTCAATAAATCATGTCTAGAACTGACAAGAAATAATCATCGATGATAAATTTATAAATAATAAAGCGCTTATGTTTATAAATGGATTAAAGATCCTCGATTAGAGAAAAACATGATTGGCCATCATGAAATTCTCCTGAATAAGAAATCTGAACTTGTAGTCCGCAAAGTACCAAAAATACTTGAAATGCTTAATATACCCCGAAGGTATAAATATGGTTTAAAATCATATTAAATAATGAAAGTATACAAATTCCTGAAGAATATAAATAACTTTCATTGTTATAAAGAATGCAAAGAACAAGGAGAGTAAATTTCAACCTACTTTTAAGTATTGTTGTAATGAAAATCTTGATATAATTCATGATGAGTAGATTACTTCCTATTTTTAAGTATTGTTGTAATGAAACTCTTAATATCCATTGAAGTGATAGTTGCGATATGCAAATACTTATTAAAGTATACAAAATTCATGAAGAATATATATAACTTTTGTAGTTATAAAGAATGCAAAAGACATGAAGTGTAGATTACAACCTTCTTCTAAGTATTGTTGTAATGAAAATCTTGATATAACTCAAGATGAGTAGATTACTTCCTACTTTTTAGTAATGTTGTGATGAAATTTTTAATATTCATGATAAATTTATAGTTGCAATGCGCAAAACTAATTTGAAGCGCAAAAATGAAAACATGTGAAGTGTTTTTCATAAAAGTAGCATACAAATTGCATAAAATGCAAATTATGTTTGAAAGAAACAATCTTAGAAAATTTGATTGTATTGAACGAAACTATTAATAAATTGTATTATTAATGAGACACATATTTATAGATCCAGAAGTATCTATAACCAATTTGAGTTATCGAAAGACGAATACAAATTCAGAGGAAAATTTAAATCAGGGGGAGCATCTATAAGTATTTTATAATGCACTCTTTTTTCCTTAACTAAGATTTTTCCCACTGGGTTTTTATTAGTAAGGTTTTAATGAGGCATTACCTTGATTCAGAAGTATCAACTCCCTAGTAACATTTGAAATAAATGTACTCTTTTTTCCTTATTTAAGATTTTTCCCACTGGGTTTTTCTTACTAAGGTTTTAATGAGGCATTGTCTTGATCCGGAAGAATCAAACGTCTTTTCAAGGAATGATATCTCAAATATGTTATTTAAGTTAAATTATATTTTTATGAAACAATAGGCAAACAGCTGGCGGTAGCTTCATTTCCAAAGCATGTTGTTCGTCTTCACTATCTTGAAAGAAGAAAATGGCCTCTGAAGAGAAAAGGCAACAGAAAGATAAAGGTCTAGAGGAGATGGTTCCAAACAAAATCAGACAGAGATGCTGTGGTGGATGAATCTCGACAAGCCAGAAAAATGAGGCTCCACTACATGATTTGGGATCGAATAAAGACCAAATTTAACCAAGATAATCCCAGTCCCCTTAATTCTTTTGTAGTAAACTTTGTTTGATTTAGCATGTTTTTGAAGTCAGATTAGCTCGGATTTGAATATTACAAAAAATTCGTGAATTTCTTTCACACCAAACGTGCCAAATTAGCATAGTGATATATACACTAGTAAGATGTTTGATAATAGCAGTATCTTGCTTGAGATTTGATAGCTGATAAAAAAAATTTAATTAATACCATAGCATTTGGTATCATTAGTGTTGAGTTTACGTTTGATAATATCCCAAAGAGCTTTAGAATATTGGCAGGTGAAAAATAAATGGTCCCTTTCTTCATGATTGTTACTACTGAGAACAAATGCTAAGTCTGTAGAAGAATTACATCCACTGATTTTGTCTTTTGTATTAAGCTTATTGAGTATGGCTAATAAAGCACAAGTAGACATTTTAGGTGCACATTTATTAACCCATATCATATTATATCACTTGATATCCTCAGATCTAGTCCTAATATGCTTCCAAGCAGATTGAAAATCAAACTCATCGCTGCCTTTGGGAATCCAATACTAGAAATCCTTGTCTATCTGATATTGAATTTTGATAGTATTAATGTCCTGACAGATAGAATTAGGAAAATAAATGCAATTTCCCCTCCATTGATTGTCAGAGGTAAGATAGGAAACTTTATGGTTTGGACCACCAAACATAGTTAAGCTCCACCCCAGTTTGTCTATCAAATAATACCCATTAATCCAGGGATCAAACCACAATTGAGTATCATTCCCATTACAATTTTTCCTGCCTATAAGTCCCTTACAGAGAGACCTAGCTTTCAAAAGAAATTTCCATGTAGTAGATGCATAATTGTCTAATTGCACGGTCAAAAAATTTCTATTCAAACAGCATTTGTTTTTTTAACCATTTAGCCCGTAAGCTATCCCCTTTAAGAAATTTTCAAACCAATTTAATAGAAATAGTCTTGGCTACATCATCTAATTTTCTAATACCCAAACCTCCTTCAAGTTAAGGTTTACAAACATCACCCCAAGATATTCTATGAGACTTAAATTTCCATAAAAAAATAGCACCAATGGAATTAATCCTGGAGATTATGTTAGCAGGCAGTTGGTTGAATTGCATCCATTATCATAAGAAAAATCACATCTTTAATCAGCTCACATCTTCCACTGATATTAACCTGTTTACTGCTCCAATGTGGGAATTTTTATTGATTTGTCAATAAGAGGACCAAGATCCCTTTCCTTTCGTTTATTATAGGATAAGGGAATCCCTAAATAAACTATAGGAAGGTTTTCAACTTTAACATTGATAATATTTGTAATATTTTATCCGTTGTGAACCACTTTGCTAAAAAAGATGCTAAATTTGTTTTCATTCATTTGCAGATCTGCAAACTTATGAATTTCCTGCATAACTCATCTAGAGGCATTTGCACTATTCTTTGTGGCATTTTATTTAATTAGAATATCATCAGCATACAATATGTGGGTTATAACTAGTTTGACTTATATGTGGGTTATAACTAGTTTGACTTATATATTGGGAAAATATTACCTTTATAGTATTCAATGTTGAGCAATATAGTGAGAAGCCCTATGACAATAGAAAATAAGGGGAAAGAGGGTCCTCTTGTCTATGATTGTTGGGGAGTTTGAGGTTCGAGACGGATTTGATGGCGATAAAGATAAAAACAATGTTGTACTTCCGAATTCAAGGATCTATGAAATAAATTCTTTCAGACAATAGTTCAACCCACCAGGTACAAACGGGTTATCGAACTATCGACTTTCAGGATTCAATGAAGCCCTATAACAGCGTAATCGGATTCAAAGTTTGTACGACTTTGATCCGACCAAGAACACTTCGGAAACTGTATCTGATGATGCAATTTGTATAGAGTAGAATGAAGAGGAAGAAGAGAGCAATTCTGCAACGGTTTCTGAATCTGCAACACCTTGGAGGCGTCGCAAAACAGAGCAACAGTTTATGGCGTCGCAGAAATGCTCGGGGAAGAAGAAGAATTCGAAATTGTTTCTAATTGTTTTCGCGTGTCGCTATATATAGACGTGAAGAGGTGTCCATTCGCGAAGCGTCACGACTGTTTGCAACGGTTCACAACTGTTGCGAATGGATTCAAAAATTAAACGTCGCAACCTTTCGTTTGCAACGTTCAGAAAACCGTTGCAATTCAAACGTCGCGTCCATTCAGTTTGTAACGTTTAGAAAACGTTACAAATTCCCTCCCTTTATCTAAATTCAGATTTTCGGTTCTGGGTCCTTAACGGGCCGAAATCTGGCACGTTACTGTACATATACGGTCCAAAAATATTTTCGGAACCGAAACCCGTACCCGGCCCGGTTCGGTCGGACGGTGGCGGCGCGCGTGTGGTGTTGCATGACTTCTCTCCTCACAACAAATCAAACACGTGGGAGCCCCAAGGCCTCAACATCCACTTGAGAAACCTTTATTTATACAAATATCCTGTATAAGTTTCTATGATGTGGGACTTTGATTTCTTCTTCCTTCTTTCTTTTCTTCTACTCTTCCAAAACAAAAAACCCAAACCCAAAGCATTTTGAAAATTTTACAACAATGATTCCTATAATTATCAAACAAACCGTATAAGTTTATTCTGTCTATTCCATTCCATTAACACTAATGAATTCTACTTAATCAATTATCATCCATCTAACAACCAATGCATATCAAACATTAACATCCATCCAAAATCTACACTAAATCAATTATACATTTCCAAGTCAACTTTAATTTTATACACTTCCAAGTTTATTGACATTTAGTTATATTCAAATTTAATTAGTTTCCATTTACCAATTTTATATTCCATTAATTTTAAATTTTATTTATTCACTTAGATATATCATTCATTTTACAGCTTAAATTTCTTTTATATTTACAACTATCAATAGATCTTCACATTTTATTATTCATTCTCACACTGGTATATTATTTCTCTACCTATCCTTATTAGCATTTTAAACCCTTTAAGTATTTGGTAAGTATAGTTATTCAAATAGAATGTAGTTAAACAACATACAACTTCTTTTCATTTAAAGTTGAATTTTCAATTAATTAATTCTTAAGTCATTACTTAAATTTCACTATAATTTAATTTCACATTTACATTCACATATAGTATTTCCATTTTATATTAACATAATTGTGAATCACCTTTAAATGTTAATTTAAATTCCAATCATTTACTAACAATTTCATTTATATTTGCAAACCATTAATTAAATGCATATTTCATTATTCAAACCTATACTCGTATATTATCCAATTAACAATTCATATAACATTTTTGAACTTCTTAAATATTTTGGTAAGTTATATCTATGCTATAGAATGAAATTTAATACTATGCGAGTTTTACAGTTTCAATTTTATTTTAAGTTCATAATTTCCTAATTCTAAGGATTTCTACTTCAATTGATATTTTCACTTAGCTCTTAAGTTCATTTCTCATTTCACAATTCAGAAGTTCCTTAATGATTCAAGTCTAAATTCATTTCAATCATTTAAAAAAAAATCATTAATTATTAAAGGACTTAAGAATTCCAATTTCGGTTTCATTTCAAATCAAGTTTGAAATAATATATACTTATATAATTTATATATCAAATCATACTATAGAGAATACAAAATAAAATAAAGGTTGAATCAAAACAAGGTTTAGACAAGCTATTAAGTGGTCTCCCCCACTCGGACTCTCGAAAATAAACGCCGATGATGCGTGCACTCATCACCGAAATCATTTTCTAGCGTCAAGAGAAGGGAATATAACACTTATCATTAAAAAAAATCCTTCGAAAACAATTTCAACTTAATTATACTATCATATAATACTCATATTATATTTTTCAAATTCTTGTAAGTCAATTTCAAACACCGGAATTTAAATTCCTAAATCCAAGTTAAAATTCATTTATATTCATTATCAATTATGTTTACAAGATTTCATTTTCCTAAATCCATTGTTATTTAATCAATTGTTGTAAATATTGACTGATCAAACAATAACGATAATAATCTAATATTATCATCTCCTAACAATCACTTCAATCAAAATGAATAAATATTCAAATAATTCTTTTATATAAAATATATTCCAAAACGATATTATGTTGGTTTGTCCTATTCGAGTGTTTAGAAATTCCTATCGACGCCTTGGCGTCCCAAGTATCGACCAGAATTCATAAATACTCAACGGAACAAAGTTAACACAATATAAAACCATTTTATATCAAATAACAAGTACGCTCTCTTATATACACTCAACTCATTCATATAGTTTACCTCTATTTCAATGAGTTATTCCCCACTAGAGCTAAGGTTTATCGCTAAACCAAAGCTCTGATACCAACTGTAACGACCCGCCTTTTTGGATAGTTTAAACCGACGATCAAATACACATGTCGATTCCAAACCATTCAAAAGGGCAGATGGTTATTGGGGTAAATAAGAAAAGAAAAGAAAGAGAAATAAAGGAAATGAAACAACCCAGAATCTCGCAGCGGAACGATAAAATATAATAGTCAAATAAACAGTTCATGAAGCTGTCTACTATACTTTGACAATTATTTATGCAACATTTATCAGAGTTATACATATACAACAGAACAATTAAATAATGCAGCAGATAACATGATGCAAAGGTAATAATAGTAATAGTATACCAAATCTTCGTCTTCATCCTCCAGAATAGATCTTCAAAAATCTGAAAAACTCAGGACTGACCCGAGCGTAATGAAAAGACAAAACACTCGAGTCAGGACTAAATACCCTTATGGAAGTTAAATCAATCGTAAATAAATATGAGTGTAACGGCGTCGGAGATGTTTACGGGGTTTGACATCTCCTATCCAGTGTCAACGTGCGTGCAATAACTTAAGAGATGTTACGGGATTTTCCATCTCTCAAGGATCCGTTAAACTATCTACTATGTAGTAATATACGCTAAGTAGATAATGCCTATCAGTAATATAAAGTATCAAAATAGCGTTAAGGCGTTACCATAATCCCCTTAACACATTTTATATTCCCAAAAGCATATACAAGACCGTAGTTTCCCCAAAACCGGAAGTCACCAGAGGGTAATCCATATACTCAAGGTACAAATAAAAAACGTAGTGGTCGCGAATAGGATAATCAGTATGACAAGGTACATGAGGCGATACCAACTAGGATACTAGTAGTTGCGTGATCCGGACTGATGTTGGGCATAGCCAGCAGCTACCCCAACACCGCGAAACAACACTCCCAAATCAAGGGTGCACCCAAATCGCATCACAAATGTAATAGATATGGTATCGAAGAAGTGTGTCCGTTAGAGGTGGCGAACCTCAATGGCCCGGCGCGGCTCCTGTTTTAGTCATGTCAGGGGTCATCCAATATCGTTCTCTTTCTTCAGTCAACGCGTTCAACAAACCATCCACTTCGTTCTGGATCAACACTCCGCGTATAATAGTTATTAAAGTGGTGTTCGGTATCGACAGAGAGTATGTCCATATCCGATCCCGGTCTCTTTAATAACTACGTATTATTACACCGTTGGCTCTTTTACATTTCAAATCGATCATAATTTATATCAAGATATCATATTCGCTTCAAAAATCAAAGCCATTTCAAATATCATCATATCTATTCAACTGTAAGATTCCGTTTCAAAAAAACATTTTTCGCATCAATATCTCATTTCGTTTTCAAAATCATTTCGAATTTCAATTTTGGTTGCAACTTCATTTAACTCAATTCGTATTTAAATTCAAGGTTTAAATATAAACATTTCACCTTATTAACAGCTTGAAATTTTTGGAAAATAGTTTAAGTAGTTTAAAAGTAGTTTAAATAATTAAAATAGTTAAAAATACTTAAAATCTTTAAAATGGATTTAAAATAGATAAATTAGTTTAAAATAATTTAAATTGGGTTAAGTAGATTAAAAATAGATTAAAATGGTTTAAGTATTCAAAATGGTTTATATAACAGAGTAATTTGGAAAACAAATTAAAACAGCTTCAAAACCAATCCATTTCAATAATAACTTCCCAATTCAAATAAATTTCAATTTTCAATTTACCGATTTAATTTCGATTTCAATTCAAATCAATGTCAACTTTGACTTTAAATTTATTCAATTTTTACATTCACCTTCAACTTATTCAATTCCAATGTATATCGATTTTTAGCTTGTTTTTTAAAATATCAATTTATAATACTTAACAAAATTTTCCAATAATATTCAAGTTTAAATCCAATTTCGAATATGATTCAATTCCAAGCTCGATTTCAAAATATCATTTTTATATTGCTTTTACTTAGAAATATTCAAAGCTCGAATTTAGGTTCAATCTTTAAACAAATCAATTTTTGAAATTCAATCATATCCCGATTTTTAAATTCCAAAGTCTCCACTTTAATTTTTAACAATTTCTTTTAACCAAAATTTATTTCAACATTCCAAACTCAATTTTTCGATAAATTCGATTTCTATAAATTCGATTTCTATTTATAACTTTCAAATCAACACATTTAAATAAATTTCAAATCGACGATTTTTAAAAATTATTAATTTAGCCAATTCAGTGTCCGTATATAATTTTCTATCCTATGGCCAAGTAATTATTTATTTCAATTAAATGTCAAGGATGAGTATATATCACTTAAATCAAATCACGGTGTCATATGTATGCATAACAGTATATATAAGCAAATAAGCATCCAAACATTTAACTATCAACCAATAACATCCATCGACATATATCATCCAATAGGCAATACAATTCATGTCAATTTCATAATTATCAATGTCAGGTAATTTAATCGCAATTCAATTTTAATTTCAATTTAACTGTCAATTTAAATTTCCAACGGTTAATTCAAATGACAAACTATATGACAATTAAATTTTATCAAACAACGACAAATAAAAACATAACACTTCATAATGTCAATTTAACTAGCATAAAGATATTTAGTACATTGTGAGCGTTATAAAACACTCACCTTGATTTTACGATTTTAAAATCAAATCGAACGACGTTCGATTTAACTCAAAATTTTCTCTACCTCCAAACGATTCCAATCCAGTTGCATTGCGTAGTGCTCGACAAAACGATTCCAACGCAAAAAGTCTCGTCTCAATCGGACCTCGTATGTGAAAGATATGAATTTTCAAAGTTACACGAGTTTTTAATTATAAAATTACAACATAATTTAATATTTTTATATACCAAATCCAATCTGGGCCGCACGTTCCAAAGCCAAGAATCTCGGCCGCTGATTCATGCTTCCCTCTTCCCAGTTCAAGGCCGTGCCCTCCAAACCCATAGCCGCCATTGTCCACGCGAATTGTTCTCCTTCCTCTTCGATCGTGACGACGATCAACCACCCCCATTCAAAAGCTCGCCACGTGCTCTAACTTCGGCCGCAACCCTGTAAAGCCCGGCCCCCCTTCCTCATTGAAAAACGTGCCGAAACCATGAAGAACGCGAGCCAATTACTCCCACTACGCTGCTCCAAAATCCATCATCTCCGTATGGATTGAAAACTCTCTCCACGCTCTTCATCTTTGTAGTTGAGCATTTGTCGTGATTGTTTATGGATTGAGAGTGATTGAGGGGAGAAGAATCGTGCGTTTCTGGCCGTAAATATGATAATGGCGGCTGCATATTTGAAACCCTAGTTTTTTAATTTTTTTCCAAAGAATGAAATAAAGGGCTTATTTATAGAAATTTAACGAACACTATACATCCCGGAATTTCCGAACTCCAAATCTCGCGCGGTGACCGGCGTTCCTAGGGTTTATCCCGCGTTCGGGACACAATGGAATAGGTTTCGGAAGCTAATTCGATCATTTGTGCGAGTTATGGCGATAAACGATCGAATTTAAATTAAACCGATTAAACGAATTTCTAAGCGTTTTGGCTCGTCCTGGACAATCGGTAAATCCGATTGACACGAAATTTGAAATTTTACAATAATATCATATTACGGATCCGATGAAACTAGTTTCGTCGAAATCCGAGACTGTTTGAAAAATGACTATTTTAACTCGTTAAATTAATATTAAAACAATTTCGATGTGTTTCGAGCTACCACGGCCAAACGACAACTCCGTTTGCTACGAAAATTGAAATCCGATAATATCTAACTATTACGGATCCAATGGAACTAGTTTCGTCCAATTCTGAGACTGTTCGAAGATTGGCTATTTTTCAGTCGCTAATTAAATATTAAAATATTCAATTTTCACAAATAAATTTTGAATTCAGTTTTAAAAGTTCTATAACATCACTATGACTCCAATATGATAAAAATAAAATTTTACACATCATTTTTAATCATATTAAACCCGTTATTCAATTTATCCAATAAATTCCATTTTAAAATCTTATTAACTCTATTAAAATCCAAATATAACTTACATTCACTTTGGAAACCAACTTGAATCATATTAAATCAAATTTCAATTATTCACTCTATTTTCATATATTAAATTTCAATATCAAATTAATCATATCAAATTCGGAATTTAATTTATTCAAACATTCATAATATTAAATTTAACAAATTTGATTATTCTTAAATCACTATCTTTTGAAATATTCAAAACAAACTTATAAAATTTAACTTTTGAAACGAATTAAAATTATAGAACAACTATTTCCATTATACGGTTACTCAATTCCCATTTTTAAATTATTCAATAATTTTCAAATATTTAATTTAAAAATTTTACCGGTTCAATATTCAATATTTGATTTTAAATAGATTTTACTTATCAATCAATTACTCTATTATACCCAATGAATTTCAACATTTATTATCCTATTCAACCATTGATTTCAAAGGCATTCACTAAGTAGCATTTATTTTTCATTACTTGGATAATTGTTGTCGCAATTCATTCCAGTTATTATTATTCCAAACGAATTAAATTTTTTTCTATCACTAAATCACGAAATCTTATCAAATTAGCTATTTTAATTATCGAAAATTTTCGGGTCGTTACATTCTCCCCCACTCAAAACTTTTCGTCCCCGAAAAGGAAAAAGAAGGGAAAAGGAACTAAGTAAAGAATTCAACATTTGATATATTTTATTAAAAATTATCCACTTATAAACAATGAAATTCCATTTATAAAGTCATAACTACGCTTCCACTAAGTTACTCCAAACGGCTTCCTAACTTTAAAAGTTAGTAATCAAAACAAGTTATAAAAATTTTTAAAACTTGAAAAATTTTCTAACACCCGGATTTTACGGAAAATTTCGGCAGAGTCTCCTTTGCGCGGCTCGATCGGAAAAAATAACGACAGTATATATATCACAAATATACATCTCATCAAGTGATGAGGCATCCCGCAGGGAAAAAGTGTAAAAGTACGGTATGTAATCCGAGATATGTACCTTATATATTGTTAGCGAGCATATACAGCTAATATAGCGCGAAAGCGAGCTCCAAATGTGAAGCAAGCGCAATCCGCACCTACTAAACACTCAATAACTAAGTTAGAACCATGCATATAAAGATAGATCGATATACTTAGCCTACACAACATATATATAACATATTTAGCTTCAAAACTGAGATTCCAATTTCAGGACAGCAAACAAATCTTAGTTTTAGGACACATAAACGATAAAATTCGGCAACAGAATCTAAACAAAAGTTGTTGCATTCATTTCAGGCTTTCTGGAATGTCCAAAATCATCGAATTCGGACCACACGTTCAAAAATTATGGCCGTTTTACTTAGAGGGTACGCCTCAGCCTGGGCAATGAATTGCGCAGGTCAGCGACGTTCACCCGCGTTTTCGACCTTCTAAACTACATCAAAACACAAAACACTTAAAACAAAAATTTTAGCTTATGTTCTTAACTTTGCAGAAAGTACAAGATCATCAAAATCTGATAAACCAGTCAAAAGATATGGCAAAAATACTAAGGGTGTATACTACAGATTTTACTTATTTTTACACAGGACAGCGAGTAACATTCAAGTTTTTAACCTAGTAGACGAAGGAATTTTCTCAAGTTATCTAAACAAAAGTTGTGCTATAGTTTCTAAGCTTTCCGAAAAGTCTAAGATCGTCGAATTTCGTTCAGCCATTTAAAAGTTATGGTTGTTTTCGTTTCAGCATATATTGGACAAATTTGGATTTTTCCCAAAAATTTGCTTTTATTATTTCAAAGTGCAAACCATCAAAACTTCAAATTTTCTAAAGAACAATCATAACACAAAGTCATTTATTTTCTTATTCATCCATGCAATAGGTTTACATTCAATTTGTTTCCGATTTATTCAAATTTGTTTCATTCACATTTTAAATTCAAGTCAATTTGCTTCAATTTAAATTGAATTCAATTATATTTAATTTCACTTTGCTTCAAATTTGAATTTAATTATTTTAAAATTTTATTCTGTCTATTCCATTCCATTAACACTAATGAATTCTACTTAATCAATTATCATCCATCTAACAACCAATGCATATCAAACATTAACATCCATCCAAAATCTACACTAAATCAATTATACATTTCCAAGTCAACTTTAA
The DNA here is from genome assembly GCA_030765085.1 of Allium cepa. Lineage (NCBI taxonomy): Eukaryota > Viridiplantae > Streptophyta > Magnoliopsida > Asparagales > Amaryllidaceae > Allium > Allium cepa. The sequence goes on along the minus strand of CM060935.1, from coordinate 838,076,907 downwards.
TTTTATACACTTCCAAGTTTATTGACATTTAGTTATATTCAAATTTAATTAGTTTCCATTTACCAATTTTATATTCCATTAATTTTAAATTTTATTTATTCACTTAGATATATCATTCATTTTACAGCTTAAATTTCTTTTATATTTACAACTATCAATAGATCTTCACATTTTATTATTCGTTCTCACACTGGTATATTATTTCTCTACCTATCCTTATTAGCATTTTAAACCCTTTAAGTATTTGGTAAGTATAGTTATTCAAATAGAATGTAGTTAAACAACATACAACTTCTTTTCATTTAAAGTTGAATTTTCAATTAATTAATTCTTAAGTCATTACTTAAATTTCACTATAATTTAATTTCACATTTACATTCACATATAGTATTTCCATTTTATATTAACATAATTGTGAATCACCTTTAAATGTTAATTTAAATTCCAATCATTTACTAACAATTTCATTTATATTTGCAAACCATTAATTAAATGCATATTTCATTATTCAAACCTATACTCGTATATTATCCAATTAACAATTCATATAACATTTTTGAACTTCTTAAATATTTTGGTAAGTTATATCTATGCTATAGAATGAAATTTAATACTATGCGAGTTTTACAGTTTCAATTTTATTTTAAGTTCATTATTTCCTAATTCTAAGGATTTCTACTTCAATTGATATTTTCACTTAGCTCTTAAGTTCATTTCTCATTTCACAATTCAGAAGTTCCTTAATGATTCAAGTCTAAATTCATTTCAATCATTTAAAAAAAATCATTAATTATCAAAGGACTTAAGAATTCCAATTTCGGTTTCATTTCAAATCAAGTTTGAAATAATATATACTTATATAATTTATATATCAAATCATACTATAGAGAATACAAAATAAAATAAAGGTTGAATCAAAACAAGGTTTAGACAAGCTATTAAGTGGTCTCCCCCACTCGGACTCTCGAAAATAAACGCCGATGATGCGTGCACTCATCACCGAAATCATTTTCTAGCGTCAAGAGAAGGGAATATAACACTTATCATTAAAAAAAATCCTTCGAAAACAATTTCAACTTAATTATACTATCATATAATACTCATATTATATTTTTCAAATTCTTGTAAGTCAATTTCAAACACCGGAATTTAAATTCCTAAATCCAAGTTAAAATTCATTTATATTCATTATCAATTGTGTTTACAAGATTTCATTTTCCTAAATCCATTGTTATTTAATCAATTGTTGTAAATATTGACTGATCAAACAATAACGATAACAATCTAATATTATCATCTCCTAACAATCACTTCAATCAAAATGAATAAATATTCAAATAATTCTTTTATATAAAATATATTCCAAAACGATATTATGTTGGTTTGTCCTATTCGAGTGTTTAGAAATTCCTATCGACGCCTTGGCGTCCCAAGTATCGACCAGAATTCATAAATACTCAACGGAACAAAGTTAACACAATATAAAACCATTTTATATCAAATAACAAGTACGCTCTCTCATATACACTCAACTCATTCATATAGTTTACCTCTATTTCAATGAGTTATTCCCCACTAGAGCTAAGGTTTATCGCTAAACCAAAGCTCTGATACCAACTGTAACGACCCGCTTTTTTGGACAGTTTAAACCGACGATCAAATACACATGTCGATTCCAAACCATTCAAAAGGGCAGATGGTTATTGGGGTAAATAAGAAAAGAAAAGAAAGAGAAATAAAGGAAATGAAACAACCCAGAATCTCGCAGCGGAACGATAAAATATAATAGTCAAATAAACAGTTCATGAAACTGTCTACTATAATTTGACAATTATTTATGCAACATTTATCAGAGTTATACATATACAACAGAACAATTAAATAATGCAGCAGATAACATGATGCAAAGGTAATAATAGTAATAGTATACCAAATCTTCGTCTTCATCCTCCAGAATAGATCTTCAAAAATCTGAAAAACTCAGGACTGACCCAAGCGTAATGAAAAGACAAAACACTCGAGTCAGGACTAAATACCCTTATGGAAGTTAAATCAATCGTAAATAAATATGAGTGTAACGGCGTCGGAGATGTTTACGGGGTTTGACATCTCCTATCCAGTGTCAACGTGCGTGCAATAACTTAAGAGATGTTACGGGATTTTCCATCTCTCAAGGATCCGTTAAACTATCTACTATGTAGTAATATACGCTAAGTAGATAATGCCTATCAGTAATATAAAGTATCAAAATAGCGTTAAGGTGTTACCATAATCCCCCTTAATACATTTTATATTCCCAAAAGCATATACAAGACCGTAGTTTCCCCAAAACCGGAAGTCACCAGAGGGTAATCCATATACTCAAGGTACAAATAAAAAACGTAGTGGTCGCGAATAGGATAATCAGTATGACAAGGTACATGAGGCGATACCAACTAGGATACTAGTAGTTGCGTGATCCGGACTGATGTTGGGCATAGCCAGCAGCTACCCCAACACCGCGAAACAACACTCCCAAATCAAGGGTGCACCCAAATCGCATCACAAATGTAATAGATATGCTATCGAAGAAGTGTGTCCGCTAGAGGTGGCGAACCTCAATGGCCCGGCGCGGCTCCTGTTTTAGTCATGTCAGGGGTCATCCAATATCGTTCTCTTTCTTCAGTCAACGCGTTCAACAAACCATCCACTTCGTTCTGGATCAACACTCCGCGTATAATAGTTATTAAAGTGGTGTTCGGTATCGACAGAGAGTATGTCCATATCCGATCCCGGTCTCTTTAATAACTACGTATTATTACACCGTTGGCTCTTTTACATTTCAAATCGATCATAATTTATATCAAGATATCATATTCGCTTCAAAAATCAAAGCCATTTCAAATATCATCATATCTATTCAACTGTAAGATTCCGTTTCAAAAAAATATTTTTCGCATCAATATCTCATTTCGTTTTCAAAATCATTTCGAATTTCAATTTTGGTTGCAACTTCATTTAACTCAATTCGTATTTAAATTCAAGGTTTAAATATAAACATTTCACCTTATTAACAGCTTGAAATTTTTGGAAAATAGTTTAAGTAGTTTAAAAGTTGTTTAAATAATTAAAATAGTTAAAAATACTTAAAATCTTTAAAATGAATTTAAAATAGATAAATTAGTTTAAAATAATTTAAATTGGGTTAAGTAGATTAAAAATAGACTAAAAAAAATTTAAGTATTCAAAATGGTTTATATAACAGAGTAATTTGGAAAACAAATTAAAACAGCTTCAAAACCAATCCATTTCAATAATAACTTCCCAATTCAAATAAATTTCAATTTTCAATTTACCGATTTAATTTCGATTTCAATTCAAATCAATGTCAACTTTGACTTCAAATTTATTCAATTTTTATATTCACCTTCAACTTATTCAATTCCAATGTATATCGATTTTTAGCTTGATTTTTCACAATATCAATTTATAATACTTAACAAAATTTTCCAATAATATTCAAGTTTAAATCCAATTTCGAATATGATTCAATTCCAAGCTCGATTTCAAAATATCATTTTTATATTGCTTTTACTTAGAAATATTCAAAGCTCGAATTTAGGTTCAATCTTTAAACAAATCAATTTTTGAAATTCAATCATATCCCGATTTTTAAATTCCAAAGTCTCCACTTTAATTTTTAACAATTTCTTTTAACCAAAATTTATTTCAACATTCCAAACTCAATTTTTCGATAAATTCGATTTCTATAAATTCGATTTCTATTTATAACTTTCAAATCAACACATTTAAATAAATTTCAAATCGACGATTTTTAAAAATTATTAATTTAGCCAATTCAGTGTCCGTATATAATTTTCTATCCTATGACCAAGTAATTATTTATTTCAATTAAATGTCAAGGATGAGTATATATCACTTAAATCAAATCACGGTGTCATATGTATGCATAACAGTATATATAAGCAAATAAGCATCCAAACATTTAACTATCAACCAATAACATCCATCGACATACATCATCCAATAGGCAATACAATTCATGGCAATTTCATAATTATCAATGTCAGGTAATTTAATCGCAATTCAATTTTAATTTCAATTTAACTATCAATTTAAATTTCCAACGGTTAATTCAAATGACAAGCTATATGACAATTAAATTTTATCAAACGACAAATAAAAACATAACACTTCATAATGTCAATTTAACTAGCATAAAGATATTTAGTACATTGTGAGCGTTATAAAACACTCACCTTGATTTTACGATTTTAAAATCAAATCGAACGACGTTCGATTTAACTCAAAATTTTCTCTACCTCCAAACGATTCCAATCCAGTTGCATTGCGTAGTGCTCGACAAAACGATTCCAATGCAAAAAGTCTCGTCTCAATCGGACCTCGTATGTGAAAAATATGAATTTTCAAAGTTACACGAGTTTTTAATTATAAAATTACAACATAATTTAATATTTTTATATACCAAATCCAATCTGGGCCGCACGTTCCAAAGCCAAGAATCTCGGCCGCTGATTCATGCTTCCCTCTTCCCAGTTCAAGGCCGTGCCCTCCAAACCCATAGCCGCCATTGTCCACGCGAATTGTTCTCCTTCCTCTTCGATCGTGACGACGATCAACCACCCCCATTCAAAAGCTCGCCACGTGCTCTAACTTCGGCCGCAACCCTGTAAAGCTCGGCCCCCCTTCCTCATTGAAAAACGTGCCGAAACCATGAAGAACGCGAGCCAATTACTCCCACAACGCTGCTCCAAAATCCACCATCTCCGTATGGATTGAAAACTCTCTCCATGCTCTTCATCTTTGTAGTTGAGCATTTGTCGTGATTGTTTATGGATTGAGAGTGATCGAGGGGTGAAGAATCGTGCGTTTCTGGCCGTAAATATGATAATGACGGCTGCGTATTTGAAACCCTAGTTTTTTAATTTTTTTCAAAGAATGAAATAAAGGGCTTATTTATAGAAATTTAACGAACACTATACATCCTGGAATTTCCGAACTCCAAACCTCGCGCGGTGACCGGCGTTCCTAGGGTTTATCCCGCGTTCCGGACACAATGGAATAGGTTTCGGAAGCTAATTCGATCATTTGTGCGAGTTATGGCGATAAACGATCGAATTTAAATTAAACCGATTAAACGAATTTCTAAGCGTTTTGGCTCGTCCCGGATAATCGGTAAATCCGATTGACACGAAATTTGAAATCTTACAATAATATCATATTACGGATCCGATGAAACTGGTTTCGTCGAAATCCGAGACTGTTTGAAAAATGACTATTTTAACTCGTTAAATTAATATTAAAACAATTTCGATGTGTTTCGAGCTACCACGGCCAAACGACAACTCCGTTTGCTACGAAAATTGAAATCCGATAATATCTAACTATTACGGATCCAATGGAACTAGTTTCGTCCAATTCTGAGACTGTTCGAAGATTGGCTATTTTTCAGTCGCTAATTAAATATTAAAATATTCAATTTTCACAAATAAATTTTGAATTCAGTTTTAAAAGTTCTATAACATCACTATGACTCCAATATGATAAAATAAAATTTTACACATCATTTTTAATCATATTAAACCCGTTATTCAATTTATCCAGTAAATTCCAATTTTAAAATCTTATTAACTCTATTAAAATCCAAATATAACTTACATTCACTTTGGAAACCAACTTGAATCATATTAAATCAAATTTCAATTATTCACTCTATTTTCATATATTAAATTTCAATATCAAATTAATCATATCAAATTCGGAATTTAATTTATTCAAACATTCATAATATTAAATTTAACAAATTTGATTATTCTTAAATCACTATCTTTTGAAATATTCAAAACAAACTTATAAAATTTAACTTTTGAAACGAATTAAAATTATAGAACAACTATTTCCATTATACGGTTATTCAATTCCCATTATTAAATTATTCAATAATTTTCAAATATTTAATTTAAAAATTTTACCGGTTCAATATTCAATATTTGATTTTAAATAGATTTTACTTATCAATCAATTACTCTATTATACCCAATGAATTTCAACATTTATTATCCTATTCAACCATTGATTTCAAAGGCATTCACTAAGTAGCATTTATTTTTCATTACTTGGATAATTGTTGTCGCAATTCATTCCAGTTATTATTATTCCAAACGAATTAATTTTTTTTCTATCACTAAATCACGAAATCTTATCAAATTAGCTATTTTAATTATCGAAAATTTTCGGGTCGTTACATGTTGATTTTCTTAGATAAAGTGTTCTGTATTGCTCAGCACGTTAATGGCCATATGCTTAAATCCTGGTTCATGAGTCTACTTAGAAAGCGGTCTTACTTTCCTAGGAAACGGCCTGGTTTCCATACTCATATAGGTAAGTCTCTTAAGGTGTTTCTGCGATACACCTTTTAAGGTTTCTAGACTTATTAAGGATATATATTCATCCTTTGTTCTTGCAGAATCCAACACTAAATATTATGGGATTAGTGTTCCATAATCATTCTCTTAACTTGTTGGTACCCATTGAACTTTGTCTATCCTTTTCAAGACATAAGTTGGGTTTCTGTTAAGAATGATCAACCTTCATTCACAGACCTTAGTCCCATTTCTTGTGACTTTATAAAAACCATTGCCTTTGGAAGATCTTTTGTAAGTGGGTCAGCCAAGTTTTTCTTCGTTTCTATGTAGTCAACAGTTATAACTCCTCTTTTGAGTAACTGTCTCACCATTTGATGTCTTAAACTCACATGTCTAGACTTTCCATTATATGTCTTATTAGACACATTGTATATTGTTGCTTGATTGTCACAGTTAATCAAGACTGCTAGAGATGGCTTCTTCCACAAAGAGATTTCCATTAATAAATTCCTAAGCCATTCCGCTTCTTTACATGCATCTGCTAATGCAATCAATTCTGACAATATTGTTGAGTCAGAAGTACAGGTCTGCTTCTTGGAAGCCCAAGCACAGCAGCGCCTCCTAGTGTAAAGATCCATCCAGTCGTAGACTTGGATTTGGATTCTACATTGTTCCAGGTTGCATCACTATATCATTCTATTACAGCAGGATATCCTTTATAAGATAAACCATATTCAATGGTTCCTTTCAAATAAGCTAAAACTCTGGAAATGGCTTTCCAATGTTCGAAACCTGGATTACTCGTAAATCGATACAATATACTTATAGCATGCGCGATGTCTGGTCTAGTGCAATGCATAGCATACATAAGACTTCCAATAACACTGGAATACTCTAGTTGAGAGATAGTACGTCTAGTGTTCTTTTCTAATTTAATACTAGGATCTAATGGAGTTGGTGCTGGTTTGTCATCGTAATGACCATACTTTTGTAGGAATTTCTCTATGTAATGGGATTGAGTTGGTAATAACTCCCCCTCTTTCCTAACAAATTTAATTCTCAGAATTACATCAGCCTCTCCTAGATCTTTCATATCGAATTCAGAAGACAGAAACTTTTTAGTTTCATTCACACAGGATATATTGGAACCAAATATTAGCATGTCATCAACGTATAAACATATTATAACAATACCGTTGTTATCCAATTTGCTATAAATACATTTATCAGCATCATTAACAATGAATCCATATGACAGTGCAACTTTATCAAACTTCTCATGCCATTGCATGGGAGCTTTGCTTCAGGCCATAAAGAGATTTTACTAATTTGCAAACTTTCTTTTCTTGGCCTGGGGTTTTGAAACCTTCAGGTTGTTCCATATATATCTCTTCTTCTAAATCTCCATTTAGAAAAGCAGTCTTTACATCCATTTGATGTATGACTAATTTATGAGTTGATGCAAGTGCAATTAAACAGCGTATAGAAGATATGCGAGCAACTGGAGCATATGTATCAAAATAATCTACTCCATGTCTTTGCTTATATCCCTTAGCGACTAATCTGGCTTTAAACTTATCAATGGATCCATTTGTATTCAACTTTTTCTTGAATATCCATTTACATCCTATAGGTTTAGCACCAGAAGGTAAATCAGTTAAAACCCAAGTTTGGTTTAACATTATGGAATTCATTTCATCATTGGTAGCTTTTTTCCAGAAATTTGAATCTCTGGAACTCATAGCTTCAGAATAAGTTTTGGGATCATCATCATCGTTCATTACATATTTAGTCACATTAAGGACTTCGTCCTTACTGCCTTCTACAAGATATGTAATGAAGTCAGGACCATAGTCCTTCTCTATTCTCGCTCTTTTACTTCTCCGTTGTTCAGTACTGACACTTCCTTGCTGTTTTGAGCAGTAGCATAATCATCGTCATTGATATCATTAGTCATACTACGTTCTGGACTAGATGATCTCAATGGGATCTCAACAGTTTGATTTTCAAAAAAATTTACATCTACAGATTCTATAACTTCTAGAGTGTCAAGAATAAGAAATCTATAAGTTATACTATTAAGTGAATATCCTATAAAACACATTTAAATGCTCTATTTCCTAACTTTGGTCGTTTAGGGTCTGGTTTTCTAACATAAGCTAAGCAACCCCAAACTTTAAGTCTAGTTAGGTTAGGTTTCCTATTAAACCATAATTCATAAGGGGAAATATTATCCTTTTTAAGTGGTACTCTATTTAAAATATAACATGCAGATAACATAACATCACCCCATAGGTTATAAGGTAAGTAAGAACTTATGAGCATGGAATTAACCATTTCTACTAAAGTTCTATTTTTCCTTTCAGCAACACCATTTTGTTGTGGTGTATATGAAGCAGTACATTGGTGAATTATACCTTGTTGTTTACAAAACAAGGTGAATTCATTTGAGAAATATTCGCCACCACGATCTGAATGTAATATTTTAATTTTTACTCCTAATTGTGTTTCGACCTCTGCTTTGTAAATTTTGAATTTATCAAAAGCCTCATCTTTAGTTTTCATTAGATATACATATGCATATCTAGTATAATCATTAATGAATGTTATGTAGTATTGTTTACCACCATAGGTGATATGATTTTTTAAGTCACTCACATCACTATATACCAAATCAAGCAAACCAGTTTTCTTTTCTACGGATTTAAAGGATTTCCGGTGTATTTTTGCTTGAACACATATTTCACATTTAGAGATGGTATCGAAATCACAATCAGAAATTAATTCTAATCTATTCATATTCTTAATGGATTTATAATTCACATGTCCTAATCTACCATGCCATAAATTAATAGAATCAACAATATAAACAGAAAATTTCTTTATTAGATTCAACTTAATCATGCCGTTACAAGAGTATCCCTGTCCAATGAATTTATCATTCTTAGACAACACTAGCTTATCAGACTCATACACCATCTTGAATCCTCATTTGTTAAGGTATCCAGAGACCAAATTCTTACATATATCAGGTACATAAAATACATTGACTAATGTAAGAACTTTTCCAGAGGTGAGAGGAAGTTCTATAGTGTCTTTTTCCAGAACTTTGCTTGGAATCTTATTTGCTCCAGTAACTTCGTCGGCTTCTCCTTTATTTTCTTCGTAACCCTTGAACAGATTACGGTCTTTGCAAATGTGAATGGTTGCTCCAGTATCGAACCACCAATCATTATCATTGCCACTAACGGAGTTTTCCTCTTGCACTACAGCCACAAGCGAGTCTTCGACCACATTCACTTTTTGTTGTTTCTTCCGCAGACGGCAGTCTCGGGCATAGTGGCCGGGCTTGTTACAAAAATAACAAGCACCTTTCTTTTTGTTGTTAGTTTTGGAATGATTTTTCTTAAACCGTGTCTCATTCTTTGGCTTTAATTTATCAGTAATTTCAACATTATTTGCCTTAGAATGAGACTCAGTTTGCGGATTATCATCTAGATCGCGTTTGCGAGAGTCTTCTTCAATGCGAAGATGACGCTGTAAACCGTCTAAATTATAATCCGTTTCCGCATGCTTCATCCTTTTCTTATAATCATTCCAACTATGCGGAAGTCTAGAAATTATAACTCCAACAACAAAAGATTCAGGTAGATCAATTCCAGCATCTTTAAGTTGATTCACCAACAGTAAGATTTCGCTTACTTGTCCAATTATGGACTTATTGGTGACCATTTTGAAATCCATAAAATTAGAAATAAGAAACTTTTTATTACTTGCCTCGGATATGCGGTACTTATTTTTCAGAGCAGTACAGAGTGCCTTCGCCGTTTCCAAGCTCCTATGAGCATTGTAGACTGGGGTAGATAGCGCATTCAAAATATGGCCTCTGCATAGGAAATCGTCATCTTTGCGCTTTGCACGTTTAGCCTTTAGAGCAGCATCATCCTTATCAGTTTCCTCTGGGATTTCTTCCAAGTCATCTTTCAAGATGTAGAACAACTTGACGGTGACCAGGAAAAATTTCATCGTTTCTTGCCAACGAGTGAAATTGTCGCCATCAAAATGCTCCAATCGAGTTAGATGCTGATTCATAACTTGTAGAGCGCTCGAACCTTCCATGGTTGAAGAAATATTGTCTGAAATTTGCTGGGTAGTTTGCGGTTCGAGACGGATTTGATGGCAATAAAGATAAAAACAATGCTGTACTTCCGACTTCAAGAATTTATGGAATAGATTATTTCAGACAATAGTTCAGCCCACCAGGTACAAATGGGTTATCGAACTATCGACTTTCAGAATTCAATGAAGCCCTATAACAGCGTAATCGGATTCAAAGTTTGTACGACTTTGATCCGACCAAGAACACTTCAGATACTGTATCTGATGATGCAATTTGTATAGAGTAGAATGAATAGAAAGAAAAGAGCAATTCTGCAACGGTTTCTGAATCTGCAACACCTTGGAGGCGTCGCAAAACAGAGCAACAGTTTCCGGCGTCGCAGAAATGCTCGGGGAAGAAGAAGATTCGAAACTGTTTCTAACTGTTTTCGGGTGTCGCTATATATAGACGTGAAGATGTGTCCATTCGCGAAGCGTCGCGACCGTTTGCAACGGTTCACAACTATTGCGAATGGATTTAAAAATTAAACGTCGCAACCTTTCGTTTGCAACGTTCAAAAAATCGTTGCAATTCAAACGTCACGTCCATTCAGTTTGTAACGTTTAGAAAACGTTACAAATTCCCGCCCTTTATCTAAATTCAGATTTTCGGTTCTGGGTCCTTAACGGGCCGAAATCTGGCCCGTTACTGTACATATACGGTCCAAAAATATTTTCGGAACCGAACCCGGTTCGCTCGGACGGACGGCGGCGGCGCGCGTGTGGTGTTGCATGACTTCTCTCCTCACAATAAAGCAAACATGTGGAGCCCCAAGACCCCAACATCCACTTGAGAAACCTTTATTTATACAAAATATCTTGTATAAATTTCTATGATGTGGGACTTTGATTTCTTCTTCGTTCTTTCTTTTCTTCTACTCTTCCAAAACAAAAAACCCAAACCCAAAGCATTTTGAAAATTTTACAACAATGATTCCTATAATTATCAAACAAACCGTAAGGAAATCCATTGACAAGGAGTGAAAAGGAAGGTGTAGAAATACATTCATATATTGAGTTGGCTAGGTTGCATGGAAATCCCATACATATCAGCAAATGATGAATAAAATTTCTGTTGATTTTATCATCGGCTTTATAAAGGTCAATTTTCAAGCATAAATTGTTAGCATTTTTTCTGTTGAAACCTCTTACCATTTCATAAGCCATCTAATCTGCCAGGAATGAATGCATTCTGATTGCGGGAGATTAACTCATGCATATATCCTTTCATTCTGTTGCATATAAGGTTAGTCAAAACTTTGTATGTAACATTACAAAGAGATATGGGTCCATAATCAGTAATTATCTTAGAAATAAGAATTTTAGGAATCAAATATTTAAAAGTATGGTTGATTTCCTTAATGATTTTACCTGTTTCTTAAAAGCCCAACATAGTTTCCTAAAGATCCAATTTTTAAGTGCTTCAAATGTACCTTGAAAAACTTTAAATTTATGCCACCAAGACCTAGTGTGCTATTATTCTCAATCTAAAAATGAGCTTCTTTGACTTCCTCTAATTGAAATGTTTTGTTTAAGTTATTTCTTACATTCTCAGATAGAATTTATTTTACAAGTAACGCCCGGAAACTGCTTCATATTTTCTACAGAGTTAAATAAACATGAAAATAAATTAGTGGCTTCATGTGCAATCTGTTCTCATGTTGATATAAGATTTCCATTAGAATCCAAAATAAATTTGCCTCCATTATTAGGTTTAGGAATAGCCGTCTTATTATGAAAGAATTAGTTGTCTTGTCACCTTGAATCAGTCATTTAACATTCATTTTCTGGGTGTTTTCAATAGCCACCTTCTCATCAAGAGGATTCTGAACCATCTTCTCATAGAAGATATTGCTTTCATTCTCAGTTGGTCACGTGAAAGCTTGATTGTTGCTTAGACTTCTGTCATTCTCTAAGTGCATATTTAAAAGACTTTAGTTTTCTTAAAAGAATGTAAAGAGGATTCCTGTCATATTATATGTAAAGCTTGCTGCACGATATCATGATATTCAAAATATAAATGCTAGGAATTATTGTATCTGAAAGGAATTCTAGCATTGATAACCTGAGAATCATTAAATTTTACATGGATAGGAGTATGATCGCTCAGTGAATAATTACCAAAATGAATGCCAAATTGTGAAAACTCGTTCATCCAGATTTGGTTAACAAAAACCCTATCTAATTTAATGTGAATTATAAAATTGGTACCAACTCTGCAAGTAAATAATTACCTATAAAGTTTGGTTCGAATAGTTTAGCAGAGTCAATACAGGTAAGAAATTCAAAGTCAGCAATAGAATTATAAATACCCTAATTAATTCTATCTTGATTGAGAAGCGTGGAGCTAAAATTACCCATAATTATCTATGGCATATTGATATGATTAGCCTGATGAACTAAATACTTCCACAATTCCTTTCTTGTATCAGATAGATTATGAGCATAAATAATAGTGCATATTACACTCACTGAATGATGTTCTTGCCTTCCTAATAGCTTTCGACCTGGTGGAGTAGTGGAGAGAAGATTCAAGATTAGTCTTCAAAGCACCATGATGACCAGAATTATCCTCCATTGGGACTGCCTCATCAGCTCGAGATTTAAAGTTTAGGTCAACCCTTTCCTCTGATGAGAAGTTTTCTGAGTGATGATTGGAGTGAACATTATCACCGTATGCATTAGGACTAATAGAATGTGTTTGCCCATATTGCTTTAAATTGGACGTTGAACTTTTCTTTTCGTTTGCATGTGATTGATGCTTTTCATGTTTTACATTTTTCTCTAACACTACTTCAGAAATATCGTGCACGTCATTCAATTCTGAATTGTCTGGACAATCAACTTTAAATAGTGAACTATTTGGATGAATATTCTTATCAGTAGCATTGTTAAATTAGATTCATCAACCCCCTGCATGTTATTGTCAACATCCATTTTGTTCCTGTTAGTACTAGTATTGCAAGTATATTTTGAAGTCCAAACTTTAATAAATTGGCACATGCTATCCGTATGCCTAAAACTATAATAGTTTAGACGTTTAGGAGGTCTCTACTCATAAATAACATCCCGCAATTTAAGGTCATTATCTCAGTCAAAATAGGAATCTATTTGAGGTATTGGTAAGAAGTTGCCACTTCCGCCAGAAATCTAGCATAAGCAATTTTGATTCTTTCATAAATTTATCCACTTTAATCAGGTTACCGATAACTGAAGCAATCTGACTAATACCCTCTTCTGTCCAATAATCAGACGGAAGATTTAGGAGTCGAATCCAAGTAGGAATAGTGTGAAGTAATTCCTTATCTAGATGCATGCTGGAAGTTCATCTTTTCATCATCATTATTATTTCAATTGTAGAAATAGGGACCCTCTTTAAGAAAGCTACCATAACATTTTTTTGAGTAAACATCAATTCGACCTAAAGGTTTCCATACATTATGAATATATAAGCTTTGAAAAAAAAGCGGTGAGGCTTAGATCCAACTACATAAATGACAACCACATTATCCCATTGATACTTTGCCTTATGAACAATCTTATCGTTTATTTAAGCATATTTAGGTCATTAAATTCATGGGGTTGGAAATTTTTAAGGGAGTGTATATAGAGGTTTGATTGCCTTTCACAATATCATTCCATGCATGGCTTGAGTTTGGAGGGTTACCCCATGCACTAGGGTTAGAAGGAGGATTATCCGATGACATATGAGTAGGATTAGGATTAGCTGATAGCATCGGAGTATCACTAGCGTTCCGCCTACCATGAGGAAGAGCGGACTTTAAGCCTGGTAAGGAGGAGGATTTTTTGGATGAGACGTATGGCGTGAATAGTTAGGACTAAATTTAGCCTGTCTTTCCCAACGTTTTCTTCTAACTTCTGTAAATCCATCATGAGAGGACGGTTATCGTAGGGAGAAGGTAGCAGGACCAAAATCAGGAGCAGGGTCAGGAAGGGAGGGAGGAAGAAGGCTAGAGGAGGAAATTGTGTTGGAAGCCATAACTGGGATTTTCAATCTTTTGTGTAAATAACCTTGTTTATCATTATTTATCTAATTTTCACATTATTGCTCAACCACATCCATTCTATTTTAATTGATTATTTTCCTCATTCAAACCAAAAGTTAAATATAATTAAACATTCAATAACGCCACAATCAATGACAACAATCCATTCAATGTACAACACAACTAAAACACCATAATGCCCAACAAATCATTAATAGAGTATATCACATATCAATAAATATGGCTTTTCATCAATTGATAAGACTTTAATATTTTAAATTCAATTAGTTAAATTAAATATTTTATACCAACTTGCCTTTCCAAACAACCTCCAATCTCAGCCAACACAACACCAAATTTTCTGAAATTCCTCCACGAGTCCAATAGTTAAAACCACACGTGATGACAATTCTACATTATCGACATCCAAATAACCTGTATGGTGCGCTATAGCGGTGCTTAGTCGATGCGGGGTGATCATCAATGGTTGTAAAGTAAATAAATAACAGAAAACCTGTTGTATATCTCACAATGCATCAAGTAAAATATAATAGTAAACATCTTAGATATAAAATAAGCGAGACAGTAGATAACTGAATGAATCACAACATCAATACATATAGATTTGTATAGTAAATAGCATAAGTGATAGAGTTATACATCAAAAAATAACTAACGAAAACTTTTTCTAAATAGTAAGGCACTAGCAAGCTCCGTAGTGGTGTGCAGCAGAATAACAAATGAATACATATAGGAATACGAAAATAACCTCCTGCTTGCCACATGTCTAGCTCCACGTGCTCAGTAGACCTGATACCACTAATCTACTCAATTAAGAGCACCTAGAGTAATATAAAGCAAAGCATAAAACTACAGTATAGACAACAATCTAGTGTGAGTGATAGAAATCTCAAATACTGTAAAGGCAATAAACTAAGACAAATGGTATGGAAAATCATATGGTATGGAAAATCATACCTGACCTGTCTGTGCATCTATATGCTACTCTATGGTAATCATCATGGGTATACGGTGTATTATGGTACTAAGGATGTCTAGACATCGGCATTGGTAATATCTACTTCATGTGACATCCTTAAGGTGATAGAACAATCAAACAAACATGACATCCATCATCCATCCTTACATTTACGCACTCGGTGCGTTGGATATATGATACTCGTAAGAGCCCAACATATAGTCTAGGACTACTCAACGTCACGGTTTCTTGGTACTCGAATCCATTCCACTCAGAAGGCTTGGATCTATATTGCACACATCATGATGGTCCAGGTTAAATGGATCGAATCATTATTAGATCTAGGGCATACATTATTGCCTTAGTGAGCATCCTCGTATACCATGGCTTACGAGTACACATCGAATCATACAAATATCAATGATCCTTTGCATATGTCAACCATAGTAGAGCTCATCTTGGAATTGTCCATAAAACTCTCATATGAAGTCCCTGTGGTTCGGAACTACTTTAGAAAACCATCTTAAGTAATAGAATGTCATGATGTGTTTCATAACCCACCTCTAAGAGTCCCCTCAATCTAATTCGTCGTCGTTTACTCTGCCTCATACTAGCTGTCCATTATCAAATGACCATAACTCGAGCACACGAAATCCAAATGATCAGAAGCTCAAAATGTAGGCTTGTGGGACCTTACTTGTCATCCCAAATCAATAGCACCAAGTTTGGAACAAAACCCATCGATCCAAGTTTGGATTTATACCGGTCCAACACTTTATATCTTCAAACTAACCCAACTTGAGTATATGAACCTCAAATGAAAATTTAGAAGGCAAGCTTATCGGGCCTTCCTTGTCACCCTAAAGTGATCCCATCAAGTTTGGGATAAAAATTATGGATCCATATAGATCCAAGTTTGGATTTATACTGCTCTAGGTTTTGGAACTCACCAATCCATGTTTAGATCCCCATCGATCGATGTTTTTGGATCCATACCAATCCTACGCTTTTCCAAAATTGCACGCACTCCTCCTTTCTTCCTTGGCTTCCTCGATACGCGCTTTGAAGTCACCACCGATCCAAGAGTAAGGATCATTACCGATCAGCTGTAAGGATAATCACCGATCCAACTGCAACGATGATTACCGATCCAACTGTAAGGATGATTACCGATCCAACTACAAGGATGATTACCGGTCCAACACTTAAGAGTTTCTCCCAAGCGCTTCACCCATGGAATCTCCTACTGATCGATTCTTTTGGATCCCTACTGATTGGTTCTTCTGGATCCCTACCGATCCGAGTTTTGGATTTTTACCGATCCAAGAGACAACTTATGCTTTAATGCCTATATCTTGATTGTGCGAACTCTAAATGACATGATACTAGGTGTGGAACCTTATTATACCATTGCCCCATATCGATCGCATCCTGATCCAACAACTTTGAATTCCTAGATCATCGGTGATCCAAGAAACAATACTACGTCTAAATTGCCATTCGATCAGTGTTTTCAAACACTAAACAAGCGTGCATACATCATACATAAACCAAAATATTAGCCAAACATCCAAATATGTTTATTTTAAAGAAATCTAAATCTAAGGTTAAGGTTAGGATTCACAAGATCGCATTGTTACCAATCAATTTCAAATCATCTAAAATGCACTAATATAGTGTAATATGATCTAAAAACATTTTTAGTATTTTTAAAACATCATTTAGGCTGTTTAATGACCTTATTAGTAAGTGAGAGATCAAATAACTCACCTTAATCCGAAGTAAAACCAAAATCTTCCAATAAATAGTAAAAGGCATGAAATCCAATGCTCCTCTAACAACGAATCTCTAATCTCAAGTGCTAATCCCGCTATTCTCCTCTTAATGGTGTAATTTGGCTAGTTAAAGTATGATTAGGTTTCTTTTAGGCTAATAGGAGTTAATGGAGGTTTCCAACTATTTTAGGAATAGTGAAACGGTGGGGATGAGGTCCCATCAACCCCCACATACTCCAATTCTCGAAATAGGTCATGGGCCTTGACACTAATGATGCAGTTACCCACTTAAGCTGCTGAAAATCAAAGAAAACTTCAAGTAGCCATAAATTAAAAATGGTTAGTCCGTTTTATTAATATGATCACTCTACAGAAAGGGAAACCATCATTCGATCCAATAGAAGTGGTTTCAGACCTCTAACTTGGCTCCTATCCAAAGTTATAATCTATACAAGATTTACTGGGTTAAAATGGTTGTATAGAAATTTATAAAAAATTATGGATGTGAGAAATGTCCCTAAGAGTTATTTTCTAAAATATTTGAACCATACGACCTCATATGAAAATAATATAATTATTCTACGATCCTCCGATAATAGAATACGGGCTGTTACTCCTCCATTCTTTTAGAAATTTCTTCCTAGATATTCCATAATCAAGTCGATATGGTTATCCTACATGCCTAATAATCAAATACAAGCTTAGGTAACCATCACACATCAAGCATGCATACATCTCAATAAGTGAAATAGAAAACATCTATTCCCATCCCAGCAAGTATGTCACAATTAGTGTGTTTCATGAGATCATAAGCGAAAGTAAAGCGACAAAAAAGAAATCTCTCTAAGTAAAGATCTCGAGAGCTTTTCTCATGCTCTCCATGGTTTCCCAAGTGCAATCGCTTTCACTATCACTTTAATGAACTTTTACCAACTACACCGTCTTTCTCCTAACCTGCTTCGTATCACGTTTGACGATACAAATCGGTCTATAAGGTCTCAAAGCTTCTGATTCAATCTCGATGTCATCCGGCAAATCTGGTGCGATAGTTATGTTTGAGTCATGTGCAAATTTCCACAGATAAGAGACATGGAAGATATTGTGCACTTTAAGCATTCTTTGAGGTAAGTCTCCTATAAGCAAGGCTCCTAGTCCTCTCTAATATTAGAAAAGATCAACAAATCTAGTGCCAACTTCCCTCTACTACCGAACAGAATGACATTCTTTAGTGGAGAGATCTTGACAAATAACATGTTACAGATAGAGAACTCTAAATCTTGATGTCTCTCATCAGCGTAGATTTTCTTTCTACATTAGGCAGCTTTCGTCCATTATCGAATAATCTTGATCTTCTTCGATGTTTCTCTAGCCATATCTGACCCAGGTATTGGTTTCTTTCCCACTTCCTACCAACCAGAAGGAGCGTTATGCGGTCGGCCATATAATGCCTCAAACGATGTCATATTGATGCTAGACTGATAATTGTTGTTGTATGCAAATTCAATAAGATGTAAGTGGTCATCCCATGAGCCTCCAAAGTGAAGTATGCAAACACATAAGAGATCTCCTGAGATATGATTCACTCTCAATTTAGCCGTCAGTTTGAGGATGATAAGCTATGCTGAGGTGCTGCTCTATCCCTAGCACCTCCTGTAAGCTCTTCCGAAACTCACTAGTGAGCAACGGGTCTCAGTGACTCACAATGCTCTTCGGCACACCATGGAATGGTACTATCCATTTCTTATATAATTTAGCCAGTTTGGCTGCCATTCTACTTGTCTGGACACGTATATATCTATCCCTCTTGGTCAGTCGATCGACTATGACCCAAAAGCCATCGTACCCTACTCGAGTCCTCTACAGTCTATCGATGAAATCCATTGATACTTGTTCCCATTTCCACTCGAGAACTTCTAGCAGTTGCATCAGACACTAGGCTTCTTCTGCTCTACTTTAACCAACTAGTAGTTTGTGCATACCAGGATGAATGTCCCAAAGCCTTTGTCCATCCATTCATAATAGTAAGTCTGCCTCATATTATGGTACATCTTAATGCCCCTAGGATGTATAGTAAATCTCGAATGGTGGCACTCTCTTTGCACCTCATCCCTCAACTCATCCACATCGGGAACAAACAATCTCCCGTCTTTGCAGAGCAACCGCCTCGGTTGAGTCCACACTATCTCATATCCTTAAACTCTACTCCCGCTTTAATCTTAGAAATGATTTTGGTTATTCTTCCATCACGCCTTTAGTATCAATAAGAGTAGATCTAATAGCCAACCTTGCTAATATCTGTGGCTCTAGCTCACATCTCGTTTGGACATCATAACCAGCAATATACGCAATATACCCTAACTATGTCCACTCTATGTACACAACTCCTAAGCTGGCATGGCTCCTACTTATGGCATCAACAACTGCATTACCTTTCCCATGTGTATATGCAATATCAAGGTCGCATGAGGCTAGAAACTCTAATCATCACTGCAGGCGAAGGTTCATATCCTTCTACAAAAAGAGGTACTTCAATGACTTATGGTCGGTGAACAGTTTGGCCCTCTCTCCTAAAAAATAGTGCCTTTAAATCTTCAGCTCAAACAAAATCATTTCTAACTCTGAATCATAAGTCGGGTAATTCTCCTCCTATGGCTTCAGCGGTGGACTAGCATGCAACTACCTTGTCTCTCTACATCAATATAACTGTCAATCTAATACCACAAACATCGTTGTATGCCGTCATCTCCTCGTTCACGCTCATAATAGTCAATACAGATGCACTCATCAACTTTTTCTTCTAACTAACAAATGTATGCTCATATCTCGCAATCCTAAGTAGAAGTCTGATTCTTTTTCATCAAGTGAGTCAACGGTGCTACTACCTTAGAGAAGTCCTGCATGAATCGTCTATAACATCTAGCTAACCCAAAGAAACTTCTCACGTCCATAGCATTTTTGGGTCTAATCCAATCTTAGACTGTTGCAAATTTGGCAAGATCAACGGCAATGCCCTACTCAGAAACAACGTGATCCAAAATTCGCACTTCCCTCTTCCAAAAGTGATATTTAGGAAACTTCATCATCAGTTAATATTTTCTCAACACCTCTAGCACGATCCTCAAATGTGCCTTGTGTTCCTTCTCTATCCGTGAATAGATAAGAATATCATCAATGAACACAAGCACATATTTATTTAGTTGATCTCAAAAGACATGGTTCATGAGATCAACAAAGTATGCTGGTGCATTGGTTAGACAGAATGGCAAAACTAACCACTCATAGAAACTAGACGGCATACGAAACGCTATAATTGGCACACTCTCCTTCGCTACTGTTAGTTGGTTAAATCCCGTCGCAAGATCCAACTACGAAAATACTCTAGCATAGATCGAACAAGTCATCAATACGTGGGAGTGAATACTTGTCCTTCTTCGTCACTTTATTTAGTTGAAGATAATCAATACTACTTGCGCCCCCACTTAGAAATACTTCTACGAATGAACTTCTTTTGCGAAAAGTCATTCACTTGCACATAGAGCTCTCTTTTCTCTTTATGTGCCATCTTCAACGACATCACTATCAGTTTGGCATCTTTAACTAAATCAAAACATAACTCAATCTCTCTATGTGGTGGAAGTCCTATCACCTCCTTAGCTACGTCAAGATACTCCTTGGAAATAGGCACTGATGCCAAGTCATCATACGGGATATCGAGCGAATATAGATAGCTAACCATCACATCATCATCTAGAAGGTAGTCTAACACTACCGTCTGCCCATCATCTACCCCTATCATCAACAATGACTTCTCACAATCCAACATCACTCTGTATTTATGAAGCCAATCCATCCCAAGAATGATACCAAACCCAACAAAATCCAAAATAAAACAATCATAATCAAAAGTGCATCCATGACTTGATAAGACCATACCACGACAAACCATACACATGCTAGTGGAGTGTCTAATAGGGTTCATCACAATCAAAGGTCGGTCAACAATTTTGAGTCTCAGTCCCAATCTATCTACCAAGTCACTAAATATGAAGGAATATGAAACATTTGTATCAAATAAAACTCGCATATGAACAACATAAGTGGAAAGCATACCTTGAAAAATGATGTCCTTTCCCTTCTCTTTCACCAATGGAGCACTCGACGAAGTTGGAATTGCATTAATAACATATGCTTTCACCACCTGCTTCAGCTTTAATGGCTCTGAACAGTTCTTCTGAATGTGCCCAAGCTTGTTGTAGTTGTAGATTTTCTTCCTCTTAGCTTTGAAGTCTCTAATATAATGACCTTTCTCTCCATAGTTGTAGCAAGTCTGCCCTGGGTTGACTTTCTTCTTTTGGCATCATTGTTTTGAAACTACTTCCTCTTATTGTTCCACTTTTTCTTACCTCCCCAGCTCAATTATGGCTTGGCTCTTCTATCGGAGCGATAGCTTTCGATTTCAGATGCAGGCTTTCATGCTTCTCGATAATTATCTCGAAAGTCTTGTCAGTGTGGCCTGCAAGTAGCTCCCTCAAGTAGTCGTCCGAGCCAACGATAAATTTCTCATTCTTCTTTAATGGTGTGTCGACGAAGGACATCCAATATTTTTTATAAAGCGTCGAACTCAACAACATACCCAGAGACAGTCATATCCCATTACTTTAGATCCATGAACTTATAGAACAGAACTGAATTTTGAGCTGTAAGAATAAATATATCCTCAAATCTAGCTTTGAACTGGTCCCAGGTGAAATGATCCTCGAGAGTGCCAATCCTCACTGCATTCCACCCATTCATGACTCGTCCTTGAAGATGTTGAGAAGCTAAATGCTTTTCCATAACATCATACAGCTCTAAGTCCTCGAAAATCCTTTTGTAGGTATCAAGTTAATCCTGCAATTCCATTCCTTATTCCATTACTTGAAATAATTTGCCCCCAAGACTAGTAAAGTCCTTGTTCTTCTTAGCAAAATCTGCTCGGGGCGCCTGCACAGGAGCACCACCATCGACAACATTTGGAGCTCCCACTTGAGCATTATACATTCCTCGTCATAGTATTAAACATGATCTCCAAATCAGGATTAGCAGCTCCCGAGCCAACTCCATCTACGGCTCCAGAGATGGAGTTTCTAGTAGGGTTCCTTATTTGGTGACTCATTGTTCAATCTATAATAAGGACGATCAGTCTCTCTATAAAGAATTCCGCACAAGTAGTACTCGTATGTGCAGTGCGACTTTTATACTATATATACTACTATATAGTTTTAAAAACCAAAATATATAACAATTAGGTGCTCTCGTATATATACACACTCTCGATCCAGTCTAAAGTAAGAACTCCTACCCTATCTCTACTCAATCTCAGTATCCCTTAGGCTAAACAACTCAACCTAAGCTCTAATACCAAATATGACGACCGCCCTACACCATCAACACCCAATATACCTGTGTAGTGCACTGTAGCAGTGCTCGGTCAATGCAGGGAATTAATGGTTGTAAAGTAAATAAACAATACAAAACCTGTCATATATCTCAAAGCACATCGAGTAAAATATAATAGTAAACATCTTACATATAAAACAGGCAAAACAATAAATAACTAAATAAATCACAACATTGGTGTACATAGATCCAAGTAGTAAATAGAAAAAGTGACAGAGTTATACATAAACTAATAGCTCATAAAAATTGTCTCTAAATAGTAAGGCACTAGCAAGCTCCATAGTGCTGTGCTTTGGAATTGCAAACTCGTATATATGTAATAATATAAGAATAGCCTCATGCTTGCCACTTGTCCAGCTCCACATGCTCACTAGACCTGATATCTCTAATCTATCATTCAAGAGTAACAAGAGTAATAGGAAGCAAAGCATAAAACTCTAGGTCAAACAACAGTCTGGTGTGAGCAACAGAAACCTCAAATACTATAAAGGCAATAAACTAAAATAAATAGCATACATCATACCTAACTTGTCCCTGCATTCACAGAGTTAGCATATATAAAGGTATACACTACTCTATGATAATCATCATGGGTGTACTGTGTATCAACATACTAAGGGTGTCTAGACATCGGCATTGGTAAAGCCTACATCTTTTGACAGCCCTAAGGTGATAGAACAATCAAAGAAACATAGCATCCATCATCCATCATCCATCCTTACATTAAATCACTTAGTGCATTGAATATATGATACCCATAAGACCTCACCATATAGTCTAGGACTACTCAACATCCCAATTTGTTGATACTCTAATCCATACCATTCAGAAGGCCAAGATCTAGACTACACACTTCGTAAGGGTAAATGGATTGGGCCATCATTTGATCTAGGGCACATATCATTGCCCGAAAGTGAGCGTCCTCATATACCACTACTTTACTAGTACACCTTGAAACCCACAAATATCAATGATCCCTTTACACATGTCATCCATACAAGAGCTCATCTCGAAAGTGTCCATACAACTCCCGTCTGAAGTCACCGTGGTTGGGAACTACTCTAACAATCATTATCATAAGTTATAAAGTGTCATCATGCGTCCTATAACCCACCTCCAACAGTCTCCTCAATCCGACTCGTCGTCGCTTACGCTACATCCTGGAGTATAACTATCCATCACCAAATGACCATAAATCGAGCACACAAATTCTGAACGATATAAAACTAGAAATGTAGCCTTATAAGGCCTTCCTTATCATCTCATATCGATAGCACCAAGTTTGATACAAAACCCATTGATCTGTATCAATCCAACACTTTGCATCTTCAAACAAACCCATCTTGAGTGTATGAACCCTAGTTGACTTGAAACTTGATAGAAAGCTTATGGGGCCTTCCTTGTCACCCTGTATCAATCTCATCAAGGTTGAGATAAAAATCATCGATTCATACCAATCCAAGTTTGGATATATGCTGATCCAACTTTTGGATTTATATTGATCGAAGTTTTAGAACCCCATCGATCCATGTTTTGATCCCCACCGATCCATATTTTGGATCCATACAGATCCTACACTTAGCCAAAATTGTGTGCACTCTATCCTTACTCCCTTGGGTTCCCTGATCTAGGCTATGAAGTCGCCACCGATCCAAGTGTAAGGATCAATACCATTCAACCTGTAAGGATGATTACTGATCCAACTGTAAGGATAATTACCTATCTTACTGCAAGGATGATTACTGATCTAGCTGTAAGGATGATTATCGATCTAACTGAAAAACCCCATATCCCTTAGTATACCCAAAAAGGTCACACTAAGGAATATGGTAGGTTATAGGTATAGCTAAAAACTTATAGAAACTAAAATTCACAAGACAAAATAAATAAAACAGCGGAAACATTTGAATAATAATCTCATTATTCAAAATCAAACTTCATAAAATAGAGTCATAAAACCAAATACAAGATGTCTCAAAATACCCAATACATGTCTTATGAAAACGAAAATACTATCTCAGTCATATTATCAAAGTACATAAATAAAACCATCCCTCTTATCAGTACCAATACATCTAGACTCAAATAAAAAGAAAACTAGAAAGAAGAAGAAGAATACATGAAGAATCTCCAAGAAAATCACTCCAAGAAAGCTGAAAGTCTACTACCCTTGCCTCTGTTGGCCTATGGGGAAAAGGAAAAAATAAAGGAGTGAGTCAGACTAAAAGTCTGGTGAATGAAAGTAATTACTAGTATTCTTAAGCAAGATAATGATAATAGACTTTGCAACGGTTCTAGTATAAAAAGGGAATAAAGGAAAAGATAAAACTGGAATAAAATATGGTTTAATTATTTGCTCAAATATTTCGATTAGGTTGTATGCACTTGTCTTAGATAACTGCTTGATTAGGCTGAATCCCTAATCCTACTTTAATTAGGCTGAAATTCTAATTCTACTCTTTAAACGGCCTTCTATCTTTGTTATGCCTACTGCGGACTAGACCAATCATGTTGGTCCCTACGAAAAAGATGCGGACTAGACCCATCATGTTGGTCCATACGCAAAAGACACCTACTTAGTGCTTGGAATTCAATAACAACTTATTAGTTTGCACTGAGGCCGCACGCTCGACTGCCATTAGGCTCGCGCTATCTGTTTCTCCCTCTTTTGACCTCTTATTCACCAATGCTCTAGCATAAGCATGCCCTAGCCTCACCTGTACTACCGTGAGACCATCTTTGTCCGACTGAAAGGGAATGCTGTTGGTACAGGTTCTAACAAACAAAATCTAGTTGTGCCCCTTACCCTAATCCCTTGATTTGACCTTCTATTTATTGACCTCTTATTTACCACTACTCCAACATAAGCGTGCCCTAGCCTCACCTAATCTATTGTGAGACGTAATTGAAAAAGGGAATGTTGTTGATACAAGACTTACTTTTATCTTTGTTTATTAACTTAGTATAAGTCTGTTTAAATAAGCCTCTACTGTTATCCTTGCATCTTTGCTTATTAACTTATTCTAAGTCTTAAAAATAAGCCATTCGTTCCGTCTCTAATTATAACCTGTGTGTTATAACTTTGCTTATTAACTTAATCCAAGAACTAAGTTTAAAAATAAGGTACTTTTGTCATTTCTTCTGTTTTCTCTTTCTAGTTATAATTATTTGTTATAACTAAGCTTGCAATTATCTTCAATTTGCCTATTTCAGTCTAAGTCTAATTTATTACAGTCTTCTTATTTTACATCCCAACTGTAAATTCAGTGTTCTTATATTTTAGTCCACATTCGTGATTTATTCTATTCTATTTATTCCATTTGCATAAAAAGGAACTTAAAAAGAAACTGACATTTACAAATATATCACAACGTAGAATAGATGTAAATAAAACACAGATAACAGTAAATACCGTAAATATTTGTAAATAATTGGAAAAGCTATAATTAATAGTAAATAATTACAAATAACTGAAATAGAATAGCTAAAAGAAAATAGAGTGGAAAACAAGTCTAAAATTTAAATAAACTGTAAATAAACTTGCATAAAGGTTATCCCAAAATTGTAGAAAAAGTACAATTATTGGAAACCCTATTAATTTAGATTACTTAAAAATCTAAAATAATTACTCAAACACTCACCTGTGGTCCTTGGCTATTTTCCTTGGCTTCCCAGATCCACTTCTAAGGGTATAAAATATTTTGATTAAAAAGATCTCCTCCTTGGAAAAATATTACTTTTAGCGTCATGCTTCAGGCAATGAACCTAAATGGAGAAAATCTGAATGATAAAAATAGCTAGGCCTAAGGTCTTATTTATAGCGTCATTTGAAGATCTCAGACCGTTGGATTTGAGGATTAAATCTGTTGCAACCACGTCATAGGCTCGCTGGGAACGGTCGGATGGAAGCACGAACGCACATGATTCAAAAGAAATTGAAAAACATGTTATATACGAAGCTGGACGAATAGAACGCTAGGAAATAAAAAATCACGTCACTCGGTTCAATATAAAACCGCCACGTTAGAAAATTAATCAGTGTTCATTAATTATTCCCATTAATTGATTACATTGCAAAATTTCCATTTTTGTTGCTTGTGTGTATACATTACACTTTTTGAGAGATTATCCTCTCCCTCTTAATTGACTTTACAAATTGTTTTTCATTTCATAAATCTCATTAGATCTTTATTTTAAATGTTTGCACTTGTTAACAATCGATCTATCTTAATTTGCCAAATTTACATCCATAATAATTTGCTTTGTTATACATTCTCATTAATGTCAATTATGCCATTAATTTAGCCAATCAATTTATTCCCAGTCCTTATCTATTCATCAATATTTACTTTTGAATGTGTACAATTAATTAGTATATATGTGTATATACATATACAATTTAAACTAATCAAATCAGATGTTAATTTTATTCATTCATGGTCAATTTTCTTAATTGATTGCTTACTAATTTTAACCATCCCCCATTGATTCTTATACGTTACAACATTTATTTGTTAATATTTTATCCTCCTTTCTAAATCTTTTGTTTATAAACATTAAAGATTTAAACTTCGAGAATATATATTTTATAAACAAATTTAGTTTCCTCATCTTACATGTTTACAATCTATGTTAATTTCCAATTAACGTACATTAGTAAATGTTGTAATGCATGTTAATTACAATTGTAACGTACATTAATTACTAATAATGTACATTTATTGTCAATAAATAATTTTACCATTTCTCTCCTTATACATTTATATATATATATATATTAATATAATATTCTTGTTTCCAATTAATTTCATTAATCAAATTCAAATGTTTAAATGTGCGAATAAACGCGTAAGCTATTGAAATAATTTCAAACTTTGTGTATATAATATGTTTGCCCTTTTAATAAATTCTACTGACTCATTGCTGACTGCGTGCATATGTAATTTAACACACATCAGCAATCAATCAATCAGTTATAGTTAATGTAAGTTACCAATTTCATACGTGTAATTGTTTCTAATGCCAAAATTTCAAATGGTTATAACTTCTTCATTTGAACTCCATTTGGAAAACATTATATACGAAAATTAATCAAAAAATTGCCACGAGCACAATGGTATAAGTTTCATGGCCAAATCTCAATACTTGCAAAATGTTCATTTTTCACAGTTGTCTAAGTTTATTAATTATATTTCCATTAATTAATTAGTGTTAAAAAACATGAGGTGTACTTTAATTTTCACGTTTCCTTTAAATTTTTCCTTAATAATAATTTCTTCTATTTTAATTCCTTTTTAATTATTTTTCCCCTAAAATATCAGGGTGTTACACCAACTGTAAGGATGATTTTCGATCCAAGTGCAAAGATGATTACCAATCCAACACTTAAGAATTTCTCCCTAGCACTTCACTCATAGAATCTTCCACTGATCCCTTCTTCTAGATCCCTGTCGATCTGATTTTTGGATTTTTACTAATCCAAGGGCCAACCTATGTTTATTGCCCATATCTTAACCATGCAAACTCTGAATGACCTGAAACTTGGTGTGAAATCTTATGAGACCTTCCTTGTTTCCCTATTTTGATGGTACCCCGGTCCAACAAATTTGAAATCCTGGATTGTCGATGGCCCAATAACTAATACTAAGTCTAAATTGTGTTTCGATCGACGTTTTCAACCATTTAAACATTAAAAAATCATGCATACATCGTGTAGAAACCAAAATATCAACCAAACACCCTAACACATCTATTTTAAAGAAATCCAAATCTAAGGGAAGGTTAAGGATCCATAAGAACATATTTTTACAAATCAAGTCTAAATCATCTAAAATTCATATATATGGCGTAATATAGTCTAAAAACATTTTTAGTATTTTTATGTAATTTTTAAACATCATTTTTGGTGTTGGATGACCTAATTGGTAAGTGAGAGATCTAATCTCCCACCTTAATTCAAAGTAAAACCCAAATCCTCCCATAAATAATAAAAGGCACGAAATCCAATGTTCCTCTAACAGCAAATCTCTAATCTAAAGTGATATCCTGCTAATCTCCTCTTAATGGTGTAATTTGGCTAACTAAAGTATGTTTTAGGGTTTCTTTTTGGCTAATGGGAGTTAATGGATGTTTCCAACTATTTTAAGAATAGTGAAACAATGTGGATGAGGTCCATTAGGCCCCGCATACTCCAACCTGAAATGGGTATGACCCTTGACACTAATAACTCTAATTAATCATTTAAACCGCTCAAAATCAAAGAGAACTTCAAATAGTGATGGCTCGAAAACTGTAAGTTTTTTTTTTGATATGACCACTCCACGGAAAGAGAAACCATTATTCAGATCCAGTGGAAGTGATTTCAGACCCTAGCTCGACGCCTATCAAAAGTTATAATCCATACAAGATTTATAGGGTCAAAATGGTAACGTAGAAATTCACCAAAAATCATGGATGCGGGAAATGTCCCTAAGAGTCATTTTTCAAAATTTTAGAACTATATGATCTCATAAAAAAATATAAATATCCCATGATCCTCCCATTCATAGCATTTGGGTCGTTACACCACACATGAATCGGAGTTCATGCTACAGTACTCCCCCATCCTCGACATTCCACCCATAAAATCCTCATGTAAATCGTCGTTGCCTAAGGAGTCGCCGCCTTGATCTGACTCAACTGTCGCCGCCAGCACCCAAAAACTCCTCATCCCCCACTTACCCAACACCTTCGTCCACCTCTACCATAATTGCCACCCCATCCTCCATCGCCTTTTCTCTTCCAGTTTCTAACCACTCCATGCACCTATGGCCAGATTAAATTTGCCTGATCAACCATATTCACCAAGCTCTATGACATGGTACCACCTAATCATCTTGCAATCACCATTCTACCTTCGAAAAAAACCTTGAATAGACGGTTAAGGCTTATTTTTCAGTTTATGTTCACTCCAAATACAATTCCCAAAATGGACACCGGATGCCTCTTCTACTCAACGTGAGCTTCAAATCCATCTATAATTCGACAGGATTTGGGCAGTTTGATTTTTAATCACTTCTTAATTAATTTGTTTGTCACCATTAAAGAGCAATTAGTTTGATTTTGGGCTAAGGAAGAAAACCGAAGATAGAAGTGAGGGCTAGGGTTTCATGGCCTCACTTATATAGTCGTTAGGCTAGGTTATAGATTGTGTACTTGGTTTGGCTCGAAACAGCTACATACACTATTTAAACACTATAATGGCCATTTCGCAAATCATAACTTCAAATGAATCAAAAATATATATCATACTAATCAGCTTGGATATGCCTTCGCAATAGTTGTAACACAATATCCAATTCATCCTTTTATTAAAAGTTTATTTCTAATTAATTTAATATCTTTTTGTTTCATTTATTGGTTATTACATTCTTCACTTCTTAAAAGAATTATGCCCCCACAATTTCTCGAATGCAACCGTCAACCAAGTCAATGAAGTCTTGCAGTGGGTTTAATCATAAAATACGAGGAAGTATATTAATCATAATTAGTAATCTTTAATGTGATACATAACATTTGCAATGCAACCAATCGTGACACGAAATAATAAATTCAACGTACATACTATAGTAACACCTATAATTCCTTAATCGTGAAGTCCCTAATATAGTATGTAAAAATAACATCCATCAATAAAGGGTAAAACAACCTCAACCACATATCAACTTCATACACAAGTCACAGCAGGCATCATAGCAATCCAAATACAACTCCCATAGCAAAAATGCATAATAAAATTTATGCTTGTCCAAACACGCATGCATAACAAGAATATACATAAATCGATAATCTACATAGCTCATTAAAGTAAAGCATGCACACACCCAAAAAGACTAATCATCGTATCATCATACCAACAAATAACACGTGTGTGCTAATCCATATGCTAACTACCCTTCCACTATAATATGTATATCTTCCATCTTATTGATAAATCCCCTCCTTGTCTCATCCTTTTAATAATCAATATGCCATCCCATATCTACACTTACGAAAATAATATTTGTGCCCCCTTGTTGCTGCCTCCTTAAACAATGCT
The DNA here is from genome assembly GCA_030765085.1 of Allium cepa. NCBI lineage: Eukaryota > Viridiplantae > Streptophyta > Magnoliopsida > Asparagales > Amaryllidaceae > Allium > Allium cepa. The sequence continues at coordinate 838,046,086 of CM060935.1, read as the reverse complement.
ACACTTGCATCAACTCTCGATCTCCCTGTCCGTCACACTAATTAGGAAATATAAACCATCATTAAGGCGAATTGGGCCACATCAAGGTCATATACCGAACACTTCTCGCCACACCAAGGCTAGTTAGAACATCACCAAGTCTTTGCATCATATTAGCCTTTACCAAGGTCCCAACTTGCCATGCATCATCACCAAGTCACTTCACCATGACCCTCACCATAACCTCTCTCCACTATAATCATCACTAAAGTCTCACTTCACCTTGATCGTCAACAACATCTTGCATCCCAGTGTTCCCTAAAGTCTTACATTACTACGATCATTACATAGGCCCTACTTCACTATGAATTTCCCAAATTTTGCTTCACTATGGCCTTCCCAATGTCTTTGTCACCGCGGCGTTTCCAAAATCTTTCTTCATTATGACCTTCCCAAGGTCTTTTTAATAAGTGACAACTCTTTTAACAACCTCTCTGACCGGCAACACGCCATATCATAATTAGATTCAATGTTTGTTCGGATACCTATCCCATAGTCATAGTTGGAAGCTATGACTAGGGTTTTAAATCTTTTCTATAAGTAACCTTTTTTATCGTTTATTTATCTAATTTTAAAATTACCACTTAACCATATTATTATGTTTTAATTAATTATTTTCCTCATTCAAACCTAAAGTTAATTATAATTGAACATCCAATAATTCAACAATCAATAATAACAGTCCAATCAATGTGCAACACATCCAAAACACCATAATGCCTAATCAATCATCAATATAATGTATCACATATCAATAAATATGGATTTCCATCGATGGAAAAGCATTTAATATTTTAAATTCAATTAATTAAATTAAATATTTTATACAAATGTTCCTTTTCTAACAGCCTCTAACCTCAGCAAACACAATACCAAATCGTTCGAAATTCCTCCACGAGTCTAATAGGTGAAACCACATGTGACAAACACCTTGTACCGCTGATACCCAATATTCATGCATAGTATGCTATAGCGGTGCTCGATCAATGCAGGGCATCATTAATGGTCGTATGTGAAAAGCAATACATAACCTACCATACATCTCACAACACATCGAGTAAAAGATCATATTAGATATAAAATGGAAGAGAAAGTAAAAAAATAAACAAATCACAACATCAGTGTATATAGATCCATATAGTTAATAACGTAAGCGATAGAGTTATACATCAAACAACAACTCATAAAAACTATCTCTAAATTGTAAGGCATTAGCAAGCTCCGTAGTGGTGTACAACGGAATAACAGATGAATACATATAATAAAATGAAAATAACCTCCTGCACGCCACATGTACAGCTCCACATGCTCACCAGACCCGATATCACTAATCTATTCAATTAAGAGTACCTAGAGTAATAGGAAGCAAAGCATAAAACTCCAGTACAAACAACAGTCTAGTGCGAGTGATAGAAATCTCAAATGCTATAAAGGAAATAAACTAAGACAAATGGTATGGAAAATCATGCTTGACCTTTCCTTTCATCTATATAGTTAGAACATATAAAGGTATATGCTACTCTATTGTAATCATCATGGGTATACGATGTATTATGGTACTAGGGGTGTGAAGACATCGGTATTAGTAATATCCACTTCGCGCGACATCCCTAAGGTGATAGAACAATCAAACAAACATGGTATCCATCATCCATCCTTACATTCACTCACTCAGTGCGTTGGATATATGATACCTGTAAAACACCATCATATAGTCTAGGACTACTTAATGCCTAGTTTCTCCGTACTCAAATCCATGCCACTCAGAAGGCTAGGATCTAGAATGCACACATCATAATGGTCCAAGGTAAATGGATCGGGTAATTATTTGGTCTAGGGAACACATTATAGCCCTTGTGAGCGTCCTCACATACCATGTCTTTACAAATATACCTCAAAACATACAAATGTCAACTGTCCCTTTGCATACGTCAACCATAGCAGAGCTCATCTTGCAACCGTCCATAAAACGTCCGTATGAAGTCTCCATGGTTAGGAACTACTCTGGACAACCATTATAAGTGATAAAGTGTCATCATGCATCCCATAACCCACCTGCAACAGTCCCTTCAATCCGACTAGTAGTCGTCTACTTTGCCTCTTAAAGTATAGCTACCCATCACCAAATGACCATAACTTTAGTAGATGAGTTCCAAACAATCTGAAACTCAGAAGTAGCCTTCTGAGGCCTTCCTTGTCACCCCATATCGATAACACCAAGTTTGGCACAAAACTCATGGATCCATACTGATCCAAGTTTGGATTTATACTGATCCAACACTTTACATCTTCAAAGGAACCCAACCTTAGTGTATGAACCCCATATGAAAACTTGGAAGGCAAGCTTATAGGTCCTTCCTTGTCACCCCATAACGACCTTATCAAGTTTGGGAAACATGGGAGACTATTACTCCATTGAACCTTTACCAACTTCACCATCTTCCTCTTAAGCTGCTTTGTATCATGTTCGACGATACAAATTAGCCTATAAGGTTCCAAAGCTTCCGGTTCAATCTCGATCTCATGCAGCTGATTCGGTGAAATAGTTTCGCCTAAGTCATGCACAAATTTCCATAAATGAGAGACATGGAAGACATTATGCACTCTTGCCATTCTTTGAGGTAAGTTAATTCCATAAGAAAGGTTCTTAATCCTCTCTAATATCGGAAAATGACCGACAAACCTCGTTCCCGACTTCCCTTTACTACCGAACCGAATGACATTATTCAGTGGAGAGATCGTGATAAATACCATGTCGCAAGAAATCTAAATCACGACATCTCTTATCTTTGTAGCTTTTCTGTCTATCTTGATCAGCTTTATCCATTGTCAAATAATCTCGATCTTCTTCGATGTTTCTCTAATCGTACCTGGTCCAAGTATCAGTTTCTCACTCGCTTCCTACCAACTAGAAGGAGCATTGCACGGTCGACCATATAATGCCTCAAATGGTGTCGTACCGATGCTAGACTAATAACTGTTACTGTATGTGAATTCAAAAGGATGTAAGTGATCATCCTATGAGCCTCCAAATTCGAGTATGCATGCATATAAGAGATCTTCTAAGATACGATTCACTCTCTTAGTTTGACCATCGGTTTAAGGGTGATAAGCCGTGCTAAATTGCAGCTCTATCCTAAATGCATCTGGTAAGCTCTTCCAAAACCCACTAGTGAATAATGAGTCTTGGTCACTCACAACGCTATGCATAAAACCATGGAATCATACTGTCATTTCACATATAGTTTGACCAATTTGGCTACCATTCTACTTGACTTGACATGTATAAATCTAGTGCTCTTAGTCAATCGATCGACAATGAACCAAATAATATCATACCCTTCTTGATTTCCTCGACAGTCCATCAATGAAATCCATCGATACTTGTTCTCATTAATTTCCACTCAGGAACTTCTAGCTGTTACTTCTGACCACTAGGCTTCTTCTGCTCTACCTTAACTAACTAGAAGTTTGTACATTTCGAGATGAATGTTCCAATGTCTTTCTCCATCCCTTCCCAATAGTAGGTCTACCTCATATCATGATACATCTTATTATCACTAGGATGTATAATCAATCTCAAACGGTGGCCCTCTCTGAGCACCTCAGCTCTAAACCCCTCAACATCGGCAACTGCATTATCTTTCCCAATTGTATACATAGTATCAAAGTCGTAGGTAGCCAGGAACACTAACCATCGCTACTGGAGAAGGTTCAGATCCTTCTGTGAAAAGATGTACTTCAATGATTTATGGTTAGTGAGCAACTCGAACTTCTCTCCTAAAAGATAGTGCCTCTAGATTCTTAGCGCAAACATAATCGCTGCTAACTCTAAATCATGGATCGGGTATTTCTTCTCATGTGGCTTTAGCTATTGACTAGCATATGCAACAACCTTGCCACTCAAGATAATTATTGCTCCCAAACCGGTACCACAAACATCATTACATGTCATCATCTCCTCGTTTCTGCCTGGAGTAGTCAATACAGGTGCACTCGTCAACTTTTCCTTTAGATTTACAAATGCCTACTCACATCTTACATCCCAAGAAAAGTATGATTATTTTTTGTTAAGTGAGTCGACAAGGTTTCTACCTTAGAGAATTCCTCGATGAATCGTCTATAATATCCAGCTAACCCTAGGAAATTTCTCATGTCCATAGCATTTTTGGGTCTAATCCAGTCTTGGGCTGATCTAACTTTTATAGGATCAACGACAATGCATTGCTCAGAAATTAGGTGATCCAAAAATCGCCCTTCCCTCTTCCAAAACTGACAATTGGAAAACTTCGATGTTTTATCAACACCTCTCCATCCGTGAATAGACAAGTATATCATCAATGAACACAAACACAAATTTAATTGATCCTTGAAGACATGGTTCATGAGATTAAAAAAGAATGTTAGTGCATTGGTCAGCCTAAATGGCATAACCAACCACTCATAGAAACCAAGCGGCATATGAAACGCTGTAATTAACACATTCTCCTTTACTATTATTAGTTGGTGAAATCCCATCGCAAGATTCAACTAAGATAATACTCTAGCATAGATGATCGAACATGTCATCAATATATGGAGTGGATACTTGTTCTTCTTCGTCATTTTATTCAGTTCACGGTAATCAACGCATAATCTAAGGGAGTCATCCGCCTTTGTGGTAAATACTACTAGCGCCCTCACTCAGAAATACTTCTGTAAATGAACCACTTTCGCAAAAGTTCATTCACTTGCATCTCAAGCTCTCTGCTCTTTTGGTGCCATCCTCCTCAACGACACCATTATCGGTCTGACATCTTTAAATAAATCAATACAAACTCGATCTCTTTATGCGGAGGAAGTCCGGTAACCTCCTTAAACACATTCGAATACACCATAGCAATAGGCACCAATGATAACTCATCATGTGGGATACCGAGCGAATATAAAAAGATAACCATCACATCATCATCATTTAGAAGGCAACATAACACTATTATTTGCCCATAATCTACCCCCATCGTCACCAAAGAATTCTCACAGTCCTCCATTACTCTGTATCATTAAAGCTTGTCCATCCCAGGAATGATACCATACCCAACGAAACCCAAAACAAAAAAATACAACCATAGAAGCATAGTAACTCGATAAGACCAAAGCACGACAAACCATACATAGGCTAGTGGAGCCTCAAATAGGATTCATCATAGTCAAAGGTTGGCCAACAACAATTTTGAGTCTTAATCACAATCTATTTATTAAGTCGGTAGATATAAAGGAATGTGAAGCCATGGTATTAAATAAAAACACGTATTGGAACATCATAAATGGAAACCATACCTTGAATAACGATTCCTTCTATTCAATGATGGAGCATTCGACGAAGTTGAAAGAACATTAATAGCATATGCTTTCACCACCTGCTTATGCTTTAATGGCTCTGGACAGTTCTTCCGAATGTGCCCAAGCTTGTTGCAACTGTAGCATTTCTTTCCCTCACTTTGAAGTCTAATATAATGACCCTTCTCTTCGTAGTTGTGGCAAATCAGTCACGGGATGTTCTTCATCTTTTGGCCATTTTTTTTCTAAAACTGCTTCCTCTTATCGTTCACTTCTTCTTGCCTCCCCAGATTAATTGTAGCTTTGGCACTTCTATCGATTTCAAATACAAATTTTCATGCCTCAGGGCCTTCTCGACTATTATCTCAAAAGTCTTGTCTATGTGGCACATGAGACGTTCGCCCAAGTAGTCGTCCAAGCTAGTGAAAAATTTCTCATTCTTCTTTAATGGAGTATCGATAAGGGACATCTCATATTTCGATAGTATCAAACTCAATAATATACTCGAAGACGGCCATATTCCCTTGCTTTTAATCCACAAACTCATAGAATAGAACTGCCGTTTGAGCTGCAAGAATAAATTTCTCCTCAATCTAGCTTTGAATTGGTCCCAATGAACTGATCCTCGAGAGTGGAAGCCTTTATTACCTTCCACAAGTTCATGGCTCGCCCTTGAAACTGTCGAGAAGCCAATCACCTTTTCATAGCATCATCTAACTCTAAGTTCTTGAATATCCTTTCATAGGTATCAAGCCATTCCTGCACTTCCATTACCTACTCCATTCCTTGGAATGATTTGCCACCAAGACTAGTAAAATCCTTATTCAGCTTAGCAGAATCGGCTTGGGGAGCCTGCATTGGAGCACCACAATCGACAACATTTGGAGCGGTTACTTGAGCATTTATCAGCATGTTCCTCATCATAGTATTAAATATGGTATGCAAATCAAGATTAGCAACTCCCAAGCGAGCTCCCTCCTCAATTTCAAAGATGGAGTTCCTTACACCATTCCTTGTTTAGCGACTCATCATCCAATCTTTATTAAGGATGATCGGTCTCTTCGTAAGGAATTCTGCATAAGCAATACTCATATGTGCTGTGCGACTTATACATTATATATACTACTATATAGTTTTTATATAACAAGTATATGCTCTCTTATACACACACACTCTTGATTTAGTTTAAGAAGAGAACTCCTACCCTATCTCTAACAGATCCCGGTATCCCTAAGGTAAACAATTCAATCTATGCTTTCATGACTAATATGATAACCTTGATGTCGACGGTGTCTGGAGTCTTAAGAAATATCGACTTCAAAGTTGCATTGAAAAGGGATCCATCGATAAATCTTGCGGAGTTTTACCATGAAGCTGAGAGATATCTGCATCAAGAGAATGTTGAAGCTGATAATGTTGATATTGATGTTATAGATGACAAAGGACTGTCTGGGCAGGATATGGAAAATACAAAGAAAAGCGGAAAGCTGATAATGAAATTTAGGGAACTGAAATGTCAAAGAAGGGAGTCGAAATTCTCTTCTTACACTGACTTAACTGAAACCCCAAAGAGGATATGCCTAGATACTGGGGCAAATCCCTATTGGAGACTAGCTAAGAGGGAACCCAAAAATTAGGAGAGAAGGTCAAGAATGTTTTGCATTTTCAACGAGCTAGACGAACATGAAACGAATGAGTTCCTACACCTTCGTGACCTGATAGGAGAACCGGTTTGAAGTAACCAGTGGTAATAGTAGATAAGGAAACACATTACGATGGGGCAACCGGAGCAGCCAGCATCTATAGTGAATGCATCAAGATGTGACTAGGGATTTGGGTCAAGGATGATAACCCCATATCGGGACAGATAGAGGTCAGGTTCATTTATCACCCTCTACTTTCCGTTTGAAGATAATAATAATTTCAGACTACTTACCCATATGCAAGATCTCAGACATTTTTTAGGCACACTCCGAGTTGGATGTTCGAGATGAATAAAGAAGATAATAATAACATCGGACCGCTTACATATGTATAAGATTTTAATCAGTATCTAGGTGTAGTTTGAGTTGGATGTCTTAGATGAATTATTAGGATCTTTGTTTGCTTATTTGATTTGATTTGAATATTTAATTTCTTATTGAATGTGATGATCGATATTAATCGTGGTAGTCCCATTCGGAGAGATGGGGCAGTGGTTGCAAGAAATAATTCCTTTTATTGGAGAGTAAGTGGATGGAATTTCCTGTCATTAAGTCCCCTCGTCAGAATGCGAGCGGATTGGGCTCAACAAGGATCCAAAGAGATCAAAAGTAAGTCCCCTCACTGGAGAGTGAGTGAATGGACTTACTTGTTATTATGTCCTATCATCAAAGAGCAAGCGGATTAGACTTATTAAGGATCCGAAGAGATCGAACCCAAGATTGGATGCTAAACGATCTAAAGAGATTGAAATCTAGATTGGATGTCAAACAATCCAAAGAGATCGAACTCCGAATAGGATATTTGAACGGTTAAGAGAGATCGAACCCTAGATTGGATGACTGAACAATGTAGAGAGATCAAATCCTAGCTAGGCTAATAAAATGATTCGGAGAGACCAAACCATGAAATAGATATTGACCTGATAATAAAATTTAAAAACCTTATAATCAGAATGAAATAGATAATCCAGTGCAAACATGGGATGATTTGAGCATGCCGTATGATACCTCTGGATGAGAGATAGACTCATCATGATTCGTTATTGATACTTAAGAAATAACTGGAGTCTTAAGCTATAACAGTTCTAGAATGACCTTTGGCTTGTTGAAGAATTCCAAGGAACCGGATGATTCACCCAGATCGAGATAAATGGATGATTGAAGACCTCAACTATCAAAGATTGATTACTTCTAAAGCTTGTTCTTGAGCAAATAAAAGCATACATTTGAAAGGCGTATTATAGGAGGCAAGTGTTAACCCGCTCTTTAACGAAGTAGTTTTCAACCCGAATTAGTAGGTCAAAAAAAGATGAAACAACTCGAGAACTTGGAAACACGGCCAGAAGAATAAAATAGTAGAACTCAAGAAAAAACATTGCTTTTGGAGCTAAAGAAACCAGTCGGTATCGAGAGGTTTCCTCTCGGAATGAAGAGGTTTTTCCTCCATATACTTCATACTCCTTCAACCTCTCGTGGTCAAGTGCTTTTCTCAGAGTTTAGATGAGCATTTCTTAGGATTAATGTGAAGAAAGCGGGATTGTTCAAGTGTTATTGGAAGAGTCATCGAAATCAATTCGAAATTATGGAGAAGAGCTTGAAAAGCATCGTATTAAAGATAAGAAAGGCAAGGTTAGAAAAGAAGAGGATTTACAGTTAAGCAAACCTCTCGGTATCAAGAGTCATTTTTAGCCAATAGGCCAAGTTGCTCACTTATGTCTTCTTGAGCTGCCTTCTGGACGTCAATGCCAGTGGGCTCCTAAACCTATATAGTCGTTTCTCTATAAATATCGGCTTTACTGCAACTTAAGATGGATCTTCACTCTAATTCACACTCTGCATCTTCTGCGCTCTTATCTCCTTCCATACATACACTTTAGGAACTCCATTATAAATTTGAGATCAAATAGGTTGTGGTGTGATAATATAAAATTAGTTGTAATTCGAAGAGGAAACGACTAATAACAAAGATTAAAGTGGACGTAGGTCGGAGAATTAATTGAACCACTATAATAAATATGTCTCCTTTTCCGCATTTACCTTTATTTTATTAGAATTGTTGCTTTCATATGATATTCGGGTGTTGGTGTCATTTGTTGCGGCAAGAAGGATAAAACCAATTGTGAAGGTTGAAATGAAATTAACTTAGCCAAGATAGACATGAATTATTAGAATGTCCAATAAAACTCTTGCACATTAAAGAGAAACTACGAGTTTCGTATTAATGCATAGAAAAAAGTTTCCTCACTTGTCAGATAAGTCATTAGGAGTATTGACTCTGCTATATGACACAATGCGAAAACCCAGAATGGATTCCATGTACATTATCAAAATATGCTTTTGATAGTAGTATCGGAAATGATATGATCTGTCGGCCGCAAGTGTTTTTGAGAAAAAAAGCCAAAGTAGTTGAATATAACAAGCTATGTTAATAAGAATATCCGATTTTGAAATCAACGTATCAGATTCATTATTCAGCGTGCTTAAGTTAATTTTAATTTTACTTGCAAAATTATTTCTCAATATGATTTTGAGTTTTGGTACATATATGTTAAAAGAAAAATTATAAATACCGAATTAGAATAATATGTTTGCACAAAACAATCAAAGTATCTCAAAGTTAGTGGGAGCAATACTCAGTTTGCGGGTTTCAAATAGGATCTAAGAACTAACATGAAAGTATCATTCAACTAGCACTAGAATTAAGTGAACATTTCGACAGAAAATAAACAGTTTGAATTTCAGTCAAAATGCAGAGGAAGTTCGTGTCTGTAAGAAAGAACTATAAAGGTATTGTATTATTTCTACAAACTATAATTAAACAACAAACTTATGATTATTTATGATGTACTCGAGTTAAAATCATTGTATTTTAATTTTTCAATTCCCAATATTGGTTTTGAAAGGACATCTTTTATAATATATATATAAGGATACAAATGATATACATAGACATCACATTAAAATGTTTAATGTGGAGCATGTAAGATGGATTCCTTATGCACTGGTAATAGAAATTATTATACATATTGTGCTATACACAATGTCACATTTCGCTTTTGTATTTGATACATAAAGCAAGTATCAAATCCGAATAAAGATCACTAAATGATGATTTAGTGCGTTCTTGAGTATTTACAAAAGATAGGAAAACTATTTATAGAAACAACGAACTCCTTATGAAGAAGTTATCAAACTTGAACTTCAAAAGAGATATCAAGTATAGTATGTTGATCCCAAATTCATGATCAATGTTAGTTAAGGAGATTTAGGTTGCAATTATTTGGAATGAAAAGTTGCAGCTAACCAAAAAGCTAAGTACATTGCTTTGAATAGCGCTGCAACAAAATTTATATAAAGCATAAACTTATAACTGAGCTGGGTTTAATTCTAAATACTGAGAATCCGTTAACACTGTTATGCAATAATAATGTTGCAATACAGATCATGAAAGAACCTAGAGATCACTTGAAATCGAGAAACATACTTCGAAGATTTCCACATAATAAAGGTGGTTTATCAGTGTTGAAGAGTGATTGAAAAAGTAGATAGTTAAGACAATATAACATATCTGTTCGCAAAGGGACTAGCTTAATTAATGTTGAGAAAACTGATTAGGCAATTGGAATAAGATGTCATAATTGACCCTAAGTGCAAGCGAGAGGCTGATTGTAACACCCCACCTCTACACCTATACTATCCAAGAGTATTACAGAGTAACACTGCCAGATAATATGGAAAATAAGGCTATATGGGGTACATACTCGTATATTCCCTTGGACAAACACTGGTACATATTAAAACTGATTAGGGAATTTGAATAAGATGTCATAATAGACACATGTGCTTCTAGGAAAGAACAGTACATAGTATACAACACCACACAGAATAAATGAGTAAATCACAGCGATAACATTTAATATATAGGATAAAAATTTTATAAGAATACAATACAACTCAAATATCAATTATATATACATATAGTAAATCAATATCATACATAATGTTAACTATTGTAGTAATATACTTCTCTAACCCCAAAGAAATGTATGCTGGTCAAGTCGTCCCTTTACTTGAATTGTCTCGGACTAACTCGAGCATCATAAAGTAACACACAGGTCAGACTATGTCTAATCAACGATATATATATATATATATATATATATATATATATATATATAATAATGGAAGCACAATGTATAATCACTAAATAATAAGATATATTTTTATATGACCATAAATAGCCATCCAGGTATCACATTACCCAAATAACTCAAACCTATATGAATTAGTCAATACTGATTTAAAAGATGTCATCACCCATAAAGAAATACATCTAATCATACAATCATATAACCGATACAAATGGGTGAATCATACATATCTTGAAATCTTCATCAAATCCAAAATAATCACTAGTGAGACATCCTCAAGTGAAGTCGGGAAATAATGAAACAATGCCTATTACCTCTCTCAATCTCATATTATAAAATATCAATATCAAATCACTATAATCAATAAGTTAGGTTTGAGTCAGCTCATAACAATATCCAAATATAATCAATAATAAATCGGTCGTCTGCCCGTAGGTCTATCTATCTAAGAAAGATACGGGGTTGACCTTAGTCTGGACAGAGTCTCAGGTATAGTCTCATCTATACATAATATATGTCCATCAACTACCCATATATATACATATACATCCACATATTCCAGAATCGGATGGGAGACTGATGGCCGCCTACCGTAAGCTTGCTCCAGGAACCTAGTTCTACTCGCCTTCCATGGAGTAACTGTCTATTCCTACAGTCTTTAGTTACCTCGATGGACACCGTGACTCCATCCACCAACGGATCATCTACGAGTAGCCCGGTCACCCCTTGCTTTACCCCTAATGGTAATAGACTACTGGCCTCAGCGACATAAGGGGTTATGGACAACCTAATCTCATGATGCACATCAAAATCATGAACCAAACGATGTCGTGGATCTGGGGTGCGATGCCATGATCACATCGTCAAGGTGAATACTGGCCAATCCGGTTCACTCCTAAAACACAAAGAGAGCCGGACAAAGCTAGACATACATATGATGTATACAACTATGTGGCTAACAAGTAGCCTCCATACATGCTCACCGCAGCGAGTCACCCACATATCCCATACCCATGTATGAGTAACATCCACGAGCAAAGAATAACTGAATATATAACATAACGGCGTCCCATATCACCGCATGTTACTAGTCCATTTATTCAGTACACATACATCGCACTCTCCCTTCTTCCATTTTTCGTATAACGAGTTCAAAGAATAATCGGAAAAGTGTTACTGAAAGTCTCATACCAAACAGTATCATTAAACCGTTTATTCAATATTCTCGTCATATAGAATAAATAATACTACATCAAATAGAAAGATGTCATCACCTTATTATATTAAAATCATAAATCGAATCCATCTCAATAGTGAATCATTCATAACGTCATGTAACCAATGTTGAGAAGATAAAATCGAAAATCAGAAAATTGATATATAAGTATATTATTCAAATAAATATAAATTAAACAAACCATTACTTAATAATGAATCAATTATTACATATAATTTTATATAACAAAATAAATAACTAATCTTAATCGATTGTTAAATATTACTAATAATGTTGGAAAAAACCATTTATAATCCTAGGTGGTTTATAAAACTAAATATTGCATATAAGTACTAATTCCAAAATTTCAGTTATCAAATACTATTTCTAAACGATTCTAAACCGCTCATAGTCAAATATGTATAGATATATTTTTAAAATTCAAATACTTACAATTTTACACTTTTATAAAATAACAATTATTTACTATAATATAGCTAATTTCACCTAATTTATTTATCCAACTCATATTTACGTTTATAACAACAAAATATATCAACAAGATTCAAAAACATAAAAGTGTATAATAAATGAAAACTAGCATAAACCCGTGCTTTGCACATGGTTATTTGTAGAAAGATTGATCTGCAATGTAAATGCAACAAAGGAAAAGGTGGTTGTTTACAACAAATTTATATAAAACCGTAGAAGATAATAGAAAGTTATTTAATTTTATGAAAAATTATATTTTTAGTCCATGATAATATTCATAATCTCATTGATTCTTTCTAAATAAATATTAGAAAAGTGGCGCAACTATTTTGAAGATGTAAAATTGAAGGTCAAAAATTATATTTTTGGGTTTGAGCTTAAACTTTTAAACGATTAAGGAAAGAGGGATAGAAAAGTAATGATAGCGCTAGTTTGCTAGTTTAAAACAAACTTCCTATATTAGAAAATAACAAACAAAATCATTTTAAGTTCAAAGAGTATTGCATATTACATAAAAAAATTAAGCATTAAGCCACCTTATCCCTATGAAGGTAATGATGAATGAAACAAAAATCACCGAAACTACTGTTGAATTCCGATTATAGCATTACAACTCACTAAAGCATTATTAGCGCGATACTCACACAAGCTTTTTCTTCATGTGAATGATACTTCTACTTATCTGTTAGAAGGACATTAGTCGATCAAATTTACCGAGATCTACTTCTTTATGCAATTTATTAAGTTGGGATATTAAAACTTTAAGTTTTAATAATAATAAAAAACATGTTATCATGTCATTTCATTAGAAAAATTGGTTATTTGATAAGAATTTACATAAATATGTCCTACGTTAAAATTGAATAAGAGAGGTATAATAATTTTTGAAATGCAGTTGAAACTAAAACGGACAATTAACTATTTCATACATGCAACCATTTACTATCCTATTGATAAAGATACATTATTTTCTGGAATGACATTATGTTTATTTTATCTATTAGAATTGAGTACCTTGGAAAATTAAGTGTTATTAGTATTGGTGAATAATTGATTTCTACTCAAACATATGGTGTGTTGGTTCATGAATTCTGAATTGAGAAAGTATTAATTGATTTTGATAAAAATCAATTTTTAGCTTGATAATGATTCATGGATTACTTTTTTCCTCGATCTTTGGTTTATTTCATCAAAGGGTTTTAATTTGCACGCGTTGGATCCTTCAAGAACATGAAGTCCTAAATCTGAGTGAATTATTTCAAAACGTAAACAATTAAGCATAGAGAGAAAATGGCGAATATCTTATCTTGTGATGGTTTCCTACATATACTTTTACATGGCAAACATATACGTTGGAATTTAATACATCTTCCTAAATTTTAAGCTCATAAGTCCATACAATTTTATTGAAAGCTTAACTATCAATGTAAGCTGGATTCCAGTGCATTAGAATGTCGATATCTTTATAGTATCACAAATGTTTCTGGTATCGCTATGCATCATTAAATTGGCATCATAACGGAACCACTAACCTTTTAGTGATGATCATTTTTTCGTATGAGCTTTTGATGTTGCAAATTAAATTAGCAATGACATAACGATGCCAAAAATCCATTAGAAAGCTATAGGTTTATAGTACTGTACAGACAAAAAACCGCAACACTTTTAATTCTAACATACAACATTAGAAAAATGAAATCCCTAACAATTAATAATCTTGTAACATTATCGTGAAGCAATTCGATATACCCATTAAAAAAATATAGCGATCCTAACCAAATGTACATTAATAATTAAGTGAAATCTTCGACTTAGTAGATTACTAATCTTCAACCTGTTTAAGAGAAAAAATGCATTTGTACATATAATACACTGGTTTATTCTATGCTAAATACTTCCAACCATTTTCTATCAATCATTAAAGAATTTGGGGGGAAAAAACCATTTGACGCTGAAAATTGCGAGCAGCAATTTTGCATACTAATATGTTAGAAAGTCATGAATGTAAAAATAAGAAAATTACATAAATAAAAGAATGATGCATTATAAACTAAAGTCATCACTGCATAGTTTAAGTAAATAAACAAAATATCCTTCGTCGATTATTTATGTAAATCAAGTCCCTTTTCTTTGATATCCTTTATTAGTAATTGTTATTCTTATACCCATGTTAATACTTCATACTTATATAGATTTCAAATATTCAAAAACAATAACATTTTCTAGAAACATAAGATTGACAAACGGTTTTCACCGTTAAATCAACATATTTATGATCTTTTAAATCATATGTGTTATTCATATGTAAATATTCAATCGTTGATTTTTTTTTAAAAAAATTGTAGCCTTTCATATAGATATTGTATTTATAACCGCATCATTCAAAATGCAAATACAATTGCATCATTCAAATTAGCATGTACAAAATTAATAAATATGCAGTTAAAGTCGATTCATATTTGATGTGCGTTTAAAATTATAACTATGTTTTCATAATGAGGTTAAATTACCATCGTTAATATCAAATAAAATCATCTACTACAGCTAAATTAGTATTGCATCACACAAATGCAGTTAAAATATTCAGATGCAACAATAATTTCTTAATTCCGAAAATACTGCAAAATAATAACCATTTTTGCTTAATGCATTCAATTTTAAATACAGTAAGCTCGAAAAATTATTGAGTACAGGCAAAATTATTACTGCATCACATAAATATAGTTAAAATATTCAATTTCTACCATACATAATTCAAAATTGTCATTAAATTATAACTGCATTTTATTAATGTAGTTAAATTTTAATTGTATTTAGATTGAATAAATTCCTGAAATATAGCCAAATTTATTACTACATCACATAAATGTGGTCAAAAATCTTCAAATATAGTTAAATTTACCCAAAACTTGCTGGTAAATTATAATTGCATTTTCTTAATTTCATTAATTTATAACTATTTTAAAATTGAATAAAATTATCAAATATAGTCAAAATCATCAATAGTAAATGCAATTAAAAAATGCCGATGTAGTTAAATTAATTAAAAAATGCCTATAAATTATTACACCATTTTTGATGGGGTTTTTTAACTACATAAACTATCAAACACAATCAAAATTATTACTTTTTTACATAACGCAGTTACAAAATTCAAAGGCAATTATATGATTCAAATATTCCTTTCAAATATGTTAAAAGACAATAACTGCATTATAATAATCTAGGTAAAACTACTATGTAATGGTTATGATCATCCATAATCATGCTATGACAAAAGTACGGTACACAGCGTTGATACAAAATAATTGGATTATATACAGGGCCGGTCCTATGAGTTTTGGTACCTAAAGCCAAAGTGAAAACAATGCCCCTATATAGAACTGATATTATGACCATTAATTAAATCATTAAAAATTTATATTGTTCATAAATAATGAGCAGAGAAAAAAAGAAAATAACTTTATCCGTGATAATAATTCAAGTTGTACACCAAAATTAATATCAACTATCGATGAACATTTTTCTAGCCTTCTGACTTGCAAAATTACTTGTAATATTATCATATTCAATTTCAATGACCATATCTTGTTCAATCGACAAAAATGCCAAACCGTTTAACCTTTCTTGCGACATAGTGGAGCGAAGATAAGATTTTATCAACTTTAGCTTTCAAAAACTTCTTTTGGCTGAGGCAATTGTAACTGGTATAGTCAAAATTATTCTGTATGATATCCAAGCATTAGGAAAATTTAACTCTTTCGAACAAGAATTTATGAAATTCAGCATCTTAGTTGCTTTTCTTTTTTCTTTCGGCAAGATAACTTTCAATACTTTTAACTCTGAAAATAACTCTTCCATCAATATCAGAGTGCAAATCATGTGTCAAATATTCCTCAAGTTTTAAATAATGACTTTTCAGTTTCTCATCATCTATAAAAGTGAATTTTTTAAATCAAATAAGAAGCCAAAATTATCATCATATTCTTTGAATTGCTCAAATCGAGTCACTAACGAAACACGTGCTTTATCCACAATTTGCAAAAAGTAATTGATTCGAAATGATTCTTCTGATGTTTGCATCGGTTCTTCAACATTCGCATCTTCATCAAACTGTTTCTTTCTATAAATAATTCTTTTTTGAGGAAAAATGGGTTCAATATCCAACTGAGCTATCTCTTTAGCATCAGCCATCGTAGAATTAAATCCTGTGTTTCTGAAATCTTCAAAAAAAATCAATAAGCTCTTGCAATCTAGCGATAGCAACATCAATTTGCATATCTTCAGTTTGAAGAATCTTGCTAACAGTGTTTACATTTTTCAACATTTCATACCAAATGCACAATCCGAATAAGAATTCAAAACTTTCAATCTAAGACTTCTAGCTTCACTCTTCGCCATAGAATCCTTCGTGCTATTTGACAAGGAAATTAGAGCATCTCTTATCTCCACGCTTTGATATCTTATAGGTTTTATTGCTTCAATGTGACTTTCCCAACGTGTGTCTGATAATGGTTTATCAGTACAATATGATATATGATTTTTTAAAACTAGTCATCTCTGTGTGGATGAAGAAAATACATTAAATATCTGTTGGATCGCCCCAAAAAAGTTTGATGCTTTAGGACACGATCTAGTCATATCACACAGCACAAGATTAAGACTATGACAACCACAAGGTGTGTAGAAAGCTCTTGGATTAATTTCTAATAGTCTTTGTTGCACCCCTTTGTGTTTTCCTTTCATATTTGATCTATTGTCGTAACCTTGTCCTCTAATATCATACATATCAAACTTAATATCCTCTAATACTTTTTTAAACTTGTTAAAATTCCAAGTCCAGTAGTATCATCCACTTTTAGAAATTCAATAAAAAACTCTTCCACCTTTACGGGATTAGTTGAAACATTAACACATCTTATTATAAGAGACATCTGTTCAACACGACTAATATTTGGAGTGCAGTCTAATATAACTGAAAAATACTTGGCCTTTTTTATATTTATAAGAATTTTATTTTTAATTTCATTCGCCAATGTGAGTATTAACACATTTTGAATTTTGTGTCCAAGGTAATGTATATGAATTTCTTTTTGTTCAACCCGTCGAACAAGTTCCTGCATTACTGGACCAAATTTTGCCATCATTTCAATTAATTTACAAAAAAGACCATTATTTTGTTCATAAAGTCCTTCGTTCGTTCCATGAAATGCTAAATTATTGGAAGCAAGAGTTTTCACAATAACAATTATTCTTATAAATACTTTCTTCCAATGTTCTTTTTCCTTCTATATTCGATCTATTACACTTTGATCTATAGTTGCTTTGACTTTCAATCTTGTTTCCAACTCAATCCAACTGCTCATATTCAGAAGATGATCTTTACTACTTTCATGTTGTTTCAGCTTAGTACTAAGGTTGCGCCAATCATTAATTCCTTCATTAGCAAGATGACCAGCAATTGTTTGATTTGTGAATAATTTGCAATAGAAACAAAATACTTTATCAAGTGAATTTGAATATACCAACCATTCTCTATCTTGTTTATCCCCGTTTGGCAAATATCTGACATATAATGTGGAAGAAAAATGTCTATTAATAGCATCTTTTGGAAAATCAGAGTCATTATCTTTTAGTACTCTAAAAGGACCTCTTTCAACTAGCAAGTCTCTCAATTTTTGATCAGATGCTCACAAAAATCAAATCCAACAATGCATGAATAAGACCCACCTCAGAATTATCCACACAGCAGTGAAAGCACAGAGTCAGAGACTGGACGCTGCCGCCGCTGTGCCGTGCCGTGCCGCTGCCGCTGACGTGCCGCTGGAGGCTGGAGCTTGGAGCCGCCCTTCCCCAACTCGAGATCGACGACGACGAGATCGAGATGTCAAATCGAGAAGCCGTAGCTTTGAATCGCCGCGCCGACTGCTGGAGTTTGGAGGAGCCGATGGACGAATCGCGATTGAGATGAGAGATCCGCGTTTTTTTCTTTTGTATGTTCGGTAAAATTTGATGCCCTAGTTTAAACGGTGCCTTAAGCGGTTGCTTCCCCCGCTTTGGAGAAGAGCCGGGCCTGATTATATAAATGCAGTTAAAACTGCCATATAAAATTATGATTTTAAAAAATTTATTTTTGACTATCAACAATGGATATCATTGGAAAGCATATTAAATTTGAGATTTCATAGTGAAAACGATTCTTAAATCCAATTAATATAAAAAAAAGTTATCACATTTCAAAATTTGAAATAGAAATAAATTAAAAATGTGACTGTTCATTTCACAAAATATGAAAGACGACATACGTGATCTTGAAATTTAACTCAATAATAATAGTATAGTATAGATAAATTTTTCAAATCTACGGCAGTTACTATACATGAACCATAAGAATAAATGTGCAGACACTCTCATACCAATGCGCAGACATGAGCGGACCCTCTCATAACAGTGCACACGCATGTATAGAAGATCTCATGCCAACGCATATGCACTTAAATAATTATACCTATGATTGTTTTTAACGGAACAAATGAAAATAGTGGATGTCACTATTGTTGCTAAAAAACAATAGTACATAAAAGAAGCAACTGGAATGCGTTTGCCAAAAGAAAGCTATAATCAAAATTTACAGCTGTATACATAACACTTGACAGACACGAACACATACAAGCACAGACTTACATAAAATGTATACACGCACACCTGTTCAAGCATGGAGCAAGACAGAGGTAGTAACAGCCACTGAAAAACATAAAAGCAGGGTACACATTTTCAGACCAACGCATTCATAAATTTACATCATTTATATATAAATATTTGTAGACACGCACCTACGTAAATCTATATTTATGTATGCATGTGTGCTGAAGTCTACAATTTCTCAAACATGTGCAGACCCATGCTCATGTTGTTAATGCAATTCACAGAGAAAAATTCACTTGCGTACATGCATGAAACACACAAGTCATATTTAATTTAGTTTATTATAAATTGTCCTATTCATATACACGAACTGCCAAGCAAGCCATTAAGGTATGAAAGTAGGACATAAAGATATGAAAGTAGGACATTATAAAGATATGAAAATAGTAAGTCACTAGTTTGATAAGAGTGTGTGTATTTATATCTATACATTTCATATGTAATAAATATTTTAAAAACATCATCTAACTAAGTTTGCAAACATAAAATGATTTACATGTTCATATGCAAAAAGTAGTAATTCTATCTGCTGTTGATATATATATATATATATATATATATATATATATATATATATATATATATATATATATATATATATATTAACAGTAAAATGGTGTTAACAAAACAATTGAATTACCCAGATTGATAGGTATATACCTGAAGATTATCCAATAATAAAAATATATTATCCAAAAATGTACAAGTCAGTAGACATAAATTTTATAAAAACCAAGGTACAGCAGAAATAAAGTTCACAGAAAGAAGAAAAAGACAAAACTAAACTAAAAGTGTGTGTGTGTTTATACCACAACCCACGCAGGAAAATATATAACTTCAAGATGGACAAACTCACGCAGGAAAATATATAAAATATATAACTTCAAGATGGACAAACTCACGCAGGAAAATATATAACTTCAAGATGGACAAACTTAAGATAAAATACACCAAGAGATTTCATGTCTAAGTTCAAGAACGCAGACAGGTAGCTGAAGGAACATATGTATATGATTCAAGACCTACACGTCTACGTGCACAAAAATATGCACTTGCAAACAGGAACGGACTTGAAGGCAGAGCAAGAACAGTAATGTTCCATATCGCCTTCCACAATTGGAGTCATTCCAAAACTCTACTCTTACGGTTAGTTTGGGCTTAAAGCACACATATATTCAATAAAACGCAAGCACATAGATTATGTAGACATAGGTATGTGAGTGTTTTACTCACCAGGAAACTTGCATCCATTTCTTCCTTCTCTGCTTGCAATTGAATGCTAGTACAGAGCTCACGCTCCTTACAACGCAAGCCCGAATCTTTCTTACTACAGGTGAACATTGATGTGTAGAACAACATATTTGAATTTCATATTTTATTTTCATTTTGTTCATATTTTTTTTTTTTTTGAATTATTAACATGGAGATTGTTTTCCTTTATTTTTGCTTCTAGGAAAAGAAATTTAAATTCGCACCAGTTGATCAAGAAAAAGAAAGCTCTAGAAATCAATTAGGACTTAAATCATTTATGCTTGGGCCTTAAAATTATGAAGTAGACAAATAAATAAATATTAGATTCCATTTAATTTAAATAAACAAAAATTTCTAGTTGAATTTGCTTTTCCATTAAGTCAATAATATTATATAATAAACGCATCGCTTATACAAATACACACACATATTTAACTTATTTAAATTCAATTATCTTATTTTACAATTTTAATCCTTTTATTTAAACAAAACAAAATTATTTTATCAAATAAATTTCCCCCAAATTTCAGTTTAATTAAATTACTATTATTTAATTAATTGCCACTAAAAAGGGGTTGTTGCAAACTCCCCCATTAACAAAATTGCGTCCTTACAATTTCCTATAAGGAAAAGTCTATAACAAATTAATTATACAAAACTTAATTGTATTACTTAATTTTATCTTACATATCAAAACGTTTATTCAAGGAAAATTTTATTTTATAAAATCTCATAATCCTTTATTTAAATCAATTTCTTTTTAAATACGATAAACATTATAGATACTTTTTTAAAATTCATTTTATTCAAACCCGAAAATAATTTGAATTCTAATTTTCTCTTTAAATAGCTTTCAATTATTTTAACAAACTTCCACAATTTACCAACAAAATTCCCACTAAAACTAAAATTTTCCATATAATGAATCATTTTCTAATAAATTTCATAATTTCAAAACATTTCATATATCTAAAAAATTAATTTCAAATTATATTTTTCTAAATCTTTTCACAAATTAAACAAATATTTAACTCCTTTAAATCAAATATGCAAGGAAAATCCTAATTTTATTTCCAAAATTTAACACATTGAAACTAATTTCATATTACTTCTCAAAATAATTCTCGATTTAATTAACTCATACAAAAATAAATCTTTAAATCATATGTATATTTAAATATCAACATCTTCAATCCCAAAACTCTATAACGTTTACACATCATATATATTAACCATTATTAAATTCATATATACTTTTACTCACAAACTCTCACATACAATAAAATAGAGTGAAACTGCCTCGCCATGTATTATAGTGATTACTAACATCAACTGGATGTAATATTGATCACATAATCAATATCGCCTCTCCAATGATCATAGTTGTGCACTAATATTCAATGGCTGCGATTATCAATAAAAATACATAATAACATATAAAATATTCTTTACTAATCAGTTGTCAAAATAATAAATATAAACTTTGGTTCCCAAAATCTTTTACAAATGTGAATCTTCAATATCACTGTACCAAATTAGTTTAATTTGCTAAATTTCCCCTTAAAACATTCAAATCGATTTGAAAACTCTTTAACCCTTCACAAATTATTTATATCTTTCTAAGTAACTATGTCAAAATGTCTCGTTCAAGCGTTTAAGACTTTCTATGGAATACATGTGCATCCGCATCGACCAAAACTCTTAACACGCTCAACGGACAAGTTGACACAATTTTACTTCCAAAATATCTATATGTATTGCTTTCACAAATTTATTTAATATACAAATTTCAGAATATCAATTTTCCAAATCCTCATTTAATACTTTACTTTTAGTATATACCTTTTCAAATGATTTCTAATTAAAACATTCGCTTCACTTTACTTATAAATCATTTAGTAATAACAACGACCAATATTTATATAAAATAACCTTTTCTTTCACCGAAATACTTATAGATTTTGAAAAAAAATTAAATATTCTTTAAATCACATTAATCTATATGTACATTAGTCAGCAAACCATTTCAACAAATAAGTATGATAACAAACATACACTATTTATTCTTATTTTCAATAAGTACAACCAAATAATTCATTTTATAGCTTTATTAATTATAACCAAAAACCAAATTCCATTCCACAATTTCAAATTATCAAATAAACATAGAGACTAAATAGATACTCGGCGGAAACTAATACTTCTGCTACGCACTGATAAAACAAATCAAACTTGAATATGCGATAATAAAAGAAATACCACAATCCAATATCAAATCATCCAAAATTATAATTACAAAAATTACGATTGAACTAATTCTTTTCGTCTTTGCTACTTCAACGGTAATATAAGCTCAAAAGAATTAAGTGAAAAGTAATTATAGTTTCAAAATAACAAATACGTCCCTCGATGATTACTCTCCAGTAATCATCCTATGTGTATAGTAATATATACTATAACTTATTATAGAAAACTACCCCCAACAGCCAAGGGACAGGGACTCTATGGCTAAACTAGACCAATGACTCGTGTCTCATATATACAATATATCGTTCTGAACCTGCACTGATACCATTCTGTAACACCCCACCTCTATACCCATATTATCCAAGAGTATTACAGAGTAACACTGTCAGATAATATGGGAATGAAGCTATATAGGGTACACAAGTGAATATTCGCTTGGACTAACACTGGTAGGTATTAAAACATCTAATGTAAAAGTCACATATACGTACTCGGTATCAGTACAAAATAATAGACACTTATACCTCTAAGATAGAGCAATACATAACATATAGTACCACACAGAGAACGCAGAGTCAATCACAACCATAACGTGTAATATATAGTATAATAATGTTATAAGAATACAATACAACTCAAATATCAATTATATATACATACATTAAACCAATATCATATAAACGACAAGTAACTATTATAGTAATATACATATCTAAGCCCAAAGGAATATACGATGGTCAAGTCGTCCTTGTACTTGAAATGTCTCGGACTGAACTGAGCATTATAAAATAATACATATGTCAGACTATGTTTACTCAAGGATGTATAATAATAATGGAATCACAATATATAATCATTGAATAATAAGATGTATTTGTATATATATAACCATAAATAGTCGTCAAGGTATCACATTACCCAAACAACTCAAATCTATATGAAATATTCAATACCGATTTAAAAGATGTCATACATCTAATCATGCAACCAATACAAATGGGTGAACCATATATATCTAGAAATAATCAATCCAAAATAATCAGTAGTGAGACATCCTCATGTGAACTATAGTAGAAATGAAATAATGCCTATTATCTCTCTCAATCTCATATTATAAAATATCAGTATCAAATAAGTATAATCAATAAGTAAGGTTTGAACCAGCTCATAACAATATCCAAATATAATCAATAATAAGTAGCCTGTCTGCCCGTAAAAGATTGCCCGTCTATTTAAGAAAGATATGGGGTTGACCATACTCTGGACGCAGTCTCAGGTATAATCTCATTTATACATAATATATGTCTATCTACTATCCACATACATACATATACATCAACATATTTCGAAACGTGACGGGAGACTAATGGCCGCCTACCACAAGCTTTCTCCAGGAACCTAGGTCTACTCGCCTTCCGCAAAATAACCGTATATTCCTACGTCTTCAGTTGCATCGAAGGACATTGTGACGACATCCACCAGTGGCTCGTCTACGCATAGCCCAGTCACGACCCTGCTTTTCCCCTAATGGTAACAGACTGCTTGCCTCAATGATACAAGGGGTTATGGGCAACTATTAATATCGTGATGCACGTCAAAATCATAAAAAAACGATGTCGTGGATCTGGGGTGCGACCCCACGATTAGGCTGCCAAGGTGGATGTTGGCCATCTGGTTCACTCCCAAAGCATAAAGAGAGTCGGACAAAGGTAGGCAGACATATAATGTATAAAACTATGTGGGTAACATGTAGCCTCCATACGTGCTCACCAAAGCGAGTCACCCATACATCACATACCCCCTTATTAGTGTCATCCTCGAGCACAAAATAATTGAATAATAATACAACGACGTCTCATACCACCACATTTGACTAGTCTATTTATTCAATACTCATACATCACACTTGCCCTTCTTTCATATTTTGTATAACGAGTCCAAAGAATAATCAGAAAAGTGGTAGCAAAAATGCCATACCAGACGGTATTAGTAAACCGTTTATCCAATATTCTTTTATACAGAATAATCAATACTACATCAAATAGAAAGATGTCATCACTGTATTATATTAAAATCATAAAGCGAATCCATCTCAATGATGAATCATTCGTAACATCATATAACCAATGTGGAGAAGATAAAATCGAAAATCAAAACTAAATATATATGTTTATTATTTAAATAAATATATTAAACAAACCATTACTTAATAATGAATAAATTATTACAAATAATTTTATATAACAAAATAAATAGCTAAACTTAATCAATTGTTAAATATTACTAATAACATTAGAAAAACCCATTTTTTATTGCCGGGTCGTTTATAAAACTAAATATTGCATATAAGTACCAATTCCAGAATTTTATATTACGAAATACTATTTCTAAATGATTCTAAACTAACTAGAAAACTTAATATACCAATAGTCAAATAGTTATACATATATTTTGAAAACTGGAATATTTACAGTTTTACACTTTTATAAAATAACAATTAGTTACTATAATATAGCTAATTTCACCTAATTTATTTATCTTACTCATATTTACGTTTATAACAGAAAAATATATCAACAAGATTCAAAAACATATAAGTACATAATAAATTAAAATAAAGTATCCAAATCTATGAGAGTAACTATACATGAACCATAAGAACAAATGTGCAGACACTCTCATACCAATGCGCAGACATGAGCGGACCCTCTCATAACAATGACATGCATGTATAGACTCCCTCATGCTAGTGCAAACACACTTAAACAATTATACTTATGATTGGTTTTAACCAAATAATTGAAAATAGTGGATGACACTACTGTTGCTCAAAAAAATAGTATATAAAAGAAGGAACTGAAATGCGTTTTCCAATAGAAAGCTATAATCAAAATTTACAGCTGTATACATAACACATGACACACTTTTTTGAATAAAGGTAAATAGGGCCCAGCCCAAATACATAAAGATACGAGCGAAAAGATACAACCCGATATCAAACAAACCCTGGAAAACCGTAGAAAAGAGAAGCACCGACTAAATCATTCTCAAAACACAAACTCTCATCTTTTAGGAAAAAAAAAGAAATTTAATGGTGACATGCCGAAGCCAAAATTTATACTTCACGGCCTGCATTCTTCACTCCATCGCCCTATCCTCTTTCCCAATACGACAACCCTTCATTAAATTTCCCCCTCATGCCTTCAATCTCTTTGTCGGTGAAAGTATTTCTCTGATTAGGGTTAAAACTAGGGAAATTAACAAATCTGTAGTCAATACGACTCAGATATGTTGATTCCTCCCTCTGGAGATAGCAGGAGCTTGATTTGAGGCACTGTCAAAAGTATAATCTTCAGAAAGATGATTACTGGTCTGAAAGCTAGATATGTGGTCAATACAACTCAGATTTGTTGAATCAACCCCTATGAGGCAATACGAGCTTGATTTGAGGCACTATCAAAAGTATAAGCTTCAGATAGATGATTATTGGTCTGAAAGCTCTTTGGGTGGGTTAAGAAATGCTCAAGATGCTTACTTCCTGCTTCGATAGTCCAGTCTTTAGCTAAATTTGCAAATTTGGTTTAATCTTTTATGTTTTTCTTTGATTTATGAAGCAGAATCATACTATCTGTTTCTATGAGTAACCACTTCTGCTCTTTACTGCTAGCTTTATTATGGTACGTGCATTTCTTTCTCTCAAAATATGGTAGACAACAGTAGTGATTAGAATGTGAGATAGGCCTCTTTCAATATATTTTCCTTTAATTTGATATTTATGAGATGAATAGCTTGCTTGAGATCCATATGGCCATTATTTTGAATATCTAGTTTAACTTGAATGCGATCCCAAATAAAATATGAATAACTGGATTCTAAAAGCAGATGATTGGAGCTTTCATTTTCTAGATTGCATAAGGATCGTAGTGAACTAGATCTATTGCTCCATTTGTTAATTTTGTCCTAAGTTGGAAATCTGTTATTTAATGCAAAAAATGTGCAGAATGCCATCTTGGGGCTGTTCACCTTGTTCCAAATGCAACCATACCAATCAACCTTAGTGACTTTAATTCTAATAGCATTCCATGTATTTTTAAAGCAACTCCTCCCTTTACTACTTGCTTCATATCCAGTAATCACTATCTGCACTAAAATCAAGATGAATTTTGCATATATCATTTTTGTGTGGGTTAGTAATAGGATGAAGGTGAGGTTGCCATTAGTTATTTACAATAATAGAAAACATTGTTACATTGAAATCTCCAAAAATTACTAAATTATTCCAACCCATTTTATCAACAAAAGAATCATTATTGAACCAAGGGTCAAACCATAAGCTAGTTTCTTTACCTAGCTTAAATTTTCTTTCTAAAAGAGATTTACCAATATTTCTGTAATTTAAAATGGGTTTCCAAGTGTTAGAATGATTGCTCTTTGGTAACATGTTCCAAAAATTACCCTTCTTTAGGTACTTATCCTTCATCCATCTAGCCCACAAAGTGTCTGCACTAATGAATCTCCAAAATAATTTTAAATGACATGTTAGGCTAAGATCATTCATATTTCTAATGCCAAACCCTCCTTCACTTTTTCGTTTGGAAACTTTATCCCGATTGATTTTGTGATATTTACCTCTCTATAAAAAATCAGCACATCTACTTTCTATTTTTTTAATAGATGTTGCAAGAATGTGAAAAGTTTGTAACCAGTAAAGAATAATGGCATAAACCACAGCTTTAACTAACTTTAATCTTCCTGAAATAGAAAGAAGTTTACAAGACCAAGTTTTCAATCTTTCTTGTATTTTATCCAATAACATGGAATTGCCTCAATCTTCGATTTGGTTTACTGATAAAGGCAGTCCCAAATATTTTATAGGAAGATTACCTTCAGTAATTTTTAAAACATTTAAAACATCAGTTTATATGTACTATTCTTACTAAAATAAGCTTTACTTTTGTCTATGTTAAGTTGCAACCCTGCGTAATTATTCAACATGTCCAAAATATTTTTAATAGATTTTGTATTACCTTTGTTATCCTTAACAAAAATCATTAGATCATCAGCATAAATAAGATGATTTATACAAGGTTAAACTCTATTAGTAAGATTAATATTACCCTTAATAGCTTCTATTTCTATTAATATAGAATGTATTCCATAACCATTGTAAATAGATAAGGTGATAGTCCGCAAGTAGTGGCGTAGTGGTAAGATACTTGCTTCCTGGTAAGCAGGTCGCAGGTTCGATCCCCGTCTGCCCTACTCCCAATTTCAAGGCGCAGAGGTGGGGCCCCATAAATCCTACCAAAATCGGTTGGGGGCATCAAATCTCTGTGCTGGGCTGGCTTAAATCCCAACTGTCTGTGGTTGGACCAGGCAGGAGGGGGCTCCTCATATCCCTTAGATTTCATCAGGGCTCTGGGTTGAGTTTAAAAATAAATAAATAGATAAGGTGATAGCGGATCACCTTATCTAATACCCTAATTACTTTTAGTGAAACCTTCTTATGTACCTTGAATAAGTATAGAAAATGTAGGGTTATTAATACATTCCATAATCAGGTCACAGAATTTACTAGGAAATCCCATACATCTCATTATATGATAAATAAAATATCTATTCACTTGTTATAAGCTTTCTGTAAATCTATTTTGATACAAACACTGTCACCATTTTGGTATTAAATTTTCATACCATCTCATGTGTGAGCATAGAATTTTCATATATTAATCTGCCAGGCACAAAAGCACTCTGGTTTTCAGAAATGAGAAAAGGCAGAATTTTTTTTATTCTGTTACTCAACACAGATGATTTTATAACTGAAGTTACAACAAGATATGAGCCTATAGTCACCTATATTAGTGAGGTTATTCATTTTAGGTATTAGAGTAATAAAAGTATGATTAATACTTTTAAACTTTTACATTTGATCAAAAATTCATTTATGACTTTAAATATTTGATTTTTAATATTATCCCAATGATTTTTGTTAAATTTAGCATTAAACTCATCAGGGCCAAGACTTTTATTATCATCAGCATTAGAAATAATATATTATATTTCCTCTAATGAAACAAGAGTAAGCAAAATATTAGAAGCGTTATCTTTCAAAATATTCTTGCAAACAATATGAGGAATTTTTTTTCAATATTCTCAAAGAAGTATAACTTCTCATAGTATTTAATAGCTTGATTAGCAACTCTGTCATAAGCATTGGAAAGATTACCAGTATTACTTATAATACTACCTATATTATTGATATGCTTTCTGCTACTCATTTTAGCATGAAAATTTTTAGTGCAATCATCACCTAGAGTTATCCAGTCCACCTTAGCCTTTTGTCTAGCATTAACTACATTTTTATAAGTTTCAGCAGACAAATTTTTATGGTCCTTGTAAAAATTGCTGGTTATATCAGTATCTTCTGGGTTATCATCTATAAGAT
Organism: Allium cepa; assembly: GCA_030765085.1. NCBI lineage: Eukaryota > Viridiplantae > Streptophyta > Magnoliopsida > Asparagales > Amaryllidaceae > Allium > Allium cepa. The sequence goes on along the minus strand of CM060935.1, from coordinate 838,016,518 downwards.
TTTGTAAAAATATTCCTTCCTTTCTTAAATTAGCCGGATTTTTATTATTTAAATAATTATTTTTATATCAATTTTTAAGATTGTATTTAATATTTTTCAATGCATATTAAATTGAAATTGTCTAGTACTGTTGCAAGAAATATTTAAGCAATTATCCCCCAAAACTTTATAATTCTCTTCTAAAACCCAAGTGTTTTTAAATCCGAAAGAAGAAACTTTACTATTTAAATCCATTTTGATAAAAAGATTAACAATTAAAGGAGTATGATCACCATAATTTTGTTCTAAAGTTGAACAAACAAAGTTTGAGAAACGTTTGAGAATTCTTTATTGATTAAAATTCTATCCAATTTACAATGGATATTCTTAGCCAACCCAGATTTCCATGTATACTTATTCCCACTAATAATTGGTTCAATTAGACCATGTCTAGAAGAAAATTATTTAACCTATCAAACTTACTTTGAGGAATTTTACTGCCTCCAAATTTTTCTGATACATGGAAAACAATATTAAAATCACCCAAAATAATCCAAAGAAAGTTATAGATTAAATTCAAAGTTTTTACTTTACATCACAAACCATTTCTTTCACTTCCAAGGTTACTACCATAAATACTAGTAACTTGAATAAAAAACCGCCAATATTTTAAACTGACAGTCTATACTGCTTGTCTTTATTAATTTTTAAGTTTGCCAAATATTAAAATCTCATATAATAATGATTCTTCCTTTACAATCACAATCATTATTATTTATAGATTTCCAATTGCTAGCCAATTTAAGGCAAAAAAAAATCATAATTTTCATCATTCACTTTGTTTTCTATAAAAGCAATAGTAGTAGGCTTATAAATATTTAACATATATGAGATATCAGACTGTTTAGTAGGGGAATTCATAGCCCTGACATTCCATGCAAATATACTCATATATTTAAAATAAAGAAGAAAGTTAAATGGTACCTGACACTGTAGTAGTCTTACCCCTCCTCTTATTATCTACACTCTTAGCTTTTAGTCTTGAAGACATCTCATCCCATTCAGGTTTGATTGAAATGTATTTTTGTTTGAAAGCTTTCTTCTCTTTGCTTCCATTTAGCTTACCAGTTGCTTTCGGTTTTGGACTATGCAATGTAGATATATCAAATTGATCAGTAGCGTCAACCATAATTGATTCATTTTCTTCCTTTTTCTTCGACTCATGAACCTTAATCAGAGAAATATCAAAACTAGCTGTGCGGGCATGGTTGAGTCACTAGACTCTGCTACAGCAACCTGCTTAGGGGGAGAAACTTTCTTACTAGGCAATGTTGAGTTGATGCATACCCTATCCTCAACTTCTGTAGCGTGTTCAGAAGGGGAATCCTCCATCCCACTGTCCCAATTCTAGTCATTATCTTGATGCGAGACATTGTATATTTTTGTACTAATATTCTCTGTAACTAAACATGGCTCTGAAATAGAAGGGGTTCTAGAGCTGGAGACCTTTTTAATAATACTACCCTCCTCTGTACTGTGTTGATTCGAAACATTTGAAATTTTTTCACAATCTTTTAACCGATGAACTTCCATAGCAGTGATCTGATCATCTTGATCGGTGAGTGCCTTCGAATTATCTTCTTGATCGAAAATGATACAATCTTGGTTGATTCGATCATTGTTCTTTTGTGTTCTTGAGTGGTTAACTTCTTCTTTATTAGATTTGGTTCTTAGATCTCAACTGATCTATTTTTTTTGAAAACTATCTCTACTCTGATTACTGGTTTTGGGTATCCACATCTATTTTGGGTTGCACTGCTCTCTGTATGACCGAAACACTTGTAGTTGCACACTTTGGCGGAACCCATTCATACTCCACTTTCTGTATAGTGTTTTCATCATTGTAAAGAGTGATATTGATCTCCGCTAGAAGTTCATCAGTCGTAGAAACTTCCACAAGAAGACAAGCGTAATTCAATCTCGTCTTCACGGAAGTGGCTGCATCCATTTTTGTGGGTTTTCCAATGATGCTGCCATAACGCTAAATGCCTCGCGGTCCCACAGCTTAAGATTTACACTGGGTAATTTTACCTATATCGGCATAGTTGACAGTAAATCTCTGTCCAGTTTTAGAGATTCAGACCACCTTGTCATAATGATGAGTTTGCCATTGTAAAAATATGAATCATTTTGAATTATTGTATTACAGTCTTGAAACTCTTTGAACTTAACAAGAAAGAAACCATTTTCTCTAGAAAAGATTTCAAAATCCCCAACTGGTTTCCAAACACGTTTTGTATACTCTTTAAAAAACAATAAATAGGGTTTGGTACCTACGACATAGACAATAACGGAATTATTCTAGCTTTTTATGGCCTTTTTGTATACCGCCTCCTTCACCAAACCATATTTCTCGTTATTGATTTTAATAGGTGAAATGGTTTCAAGACTGCATTCATCTTCTTTTGGTTCCTTAGATTGCTTTGAAATAATACCAGCCCAAGATTTATGACCTTGTTTTTTATTAAGAGCGAAAATTTCCGGTTCACGAGGCCGGATTGGTTGTTTAGCCTTATTCGGATTGGAATTGGTTGGAAACATGCCCTCCTTCTTCAGGACGCCATTATTATTCGGTAGAAGTAGATTATTTCTGGACTGATATTTTCTCTACGATCTTCATTGGACCAATTGGAAGTCCTCATAGTCGGTGATGACATCATTAGATGGTTTTATGATATGAGATTCAGGTGGCCTATCCTAATGTGTCGGATAGAGAAGATTGGAATGATTATTGCGAGGAGAATTAGTTTCCCCCGTGGCAGAAGGAAACCCTAAATTTTTGTTATTTACACTTGATAGACACGAACATACACAAGCATAGCCTTACGTAAAAATGTATACATGCACACCTGTTCAAGCATGAAGCGAGACAGAGGTAGTAACAGCCACTGAAAAACATAAAAGCTAGGCACCCATTAACAAAACCAATGTGTTCATGAATTTACATCATTTATATATGAATATTTGTACACACGCCCCTACATACATATATATGCAGACAACCCAAACCACCCCCTCCCCCCGCCCAAAAAAAAAAACACCCAACAAAACCCCACACACGCCGAAGTCTATAATTTACCAAACATGTGTAGACCCATTCTCGCATTGTTTTTTTTTTTAGTTATAATCTATTCTTTTTTTTTCCAGAAAGATAGCTTTTCATTTAAAACTCAACCAAAAGCTGTCAACATGCCTGACAGGTAACCAAAACAATCGCAAAAGGAATTACAACACCGAGAACCCACAACATAGAATAAAACGAAACAACCAAAAGGAAAACAATAGGCACAATCAAGAAGCAGAGGCATAGGATCACTGGTCCATCCACACAACGCACCCGATGAGCTCCTGGATACCACCGCCCATCCAACATCGTAATCGAGCTCCGGCAAGGCCACCGCCCGATGACGATGTTGAGGGACCACCAATCATAGAAAATCAAGCCCATCCGCCGCATTGTCAATCCAATTCACAGAGAAAATTAACCTCACTTGCATACATGCATGAAACATACAAGTCATATTTAATTTAGGCGATTATAAATCGTAAATAGTCCCGTTCACATACACGAACTGCCAAGCAAGACCTTAAGATATGAAAGTAGGACATAAAGGTATGAAAGTAGTAAGTCAATGGTTATATATATATATATATATATATATATTACACATTTCATATGTAATAAATATTTTACAAACATCATCTAAATAAGTTTACAAACATAAAAAGATTCACATTTTCATACGCAAAAAGAAGTAATTCTGTTAGTTGTTGATATGTACATTATATATTGGCTGTAAAATGATGTTGAAAAAACAATTGAATTGCCCAGATTGATAGGTCTATATTTGAAGATTATCCAATAAAAAAAAATCTATTATCCAAAAACGTATAAGATAGGATATATAAATTTATAAAAACTAAGGAACTGTAGAAATCAAATTCATCGAAAGAAGAAAATGACAAAACTAAACTAAAATTATTCTCACACTACTATATATATATATTATATGCATGTATCTATGTATGTATATTTATACCATAACCGACGCAGGATAATATATAACCTCAAGGTGGACAAACTTAAAATACACCAAGAGATTCCATGTCTAGGTTCAACAACGCAGATGGGTAGCTGAAGGAACATATGCATATGATTCAAGACATACACGTCTATATGCACACAAATATGCACTTGCAAACAGGAACGGACTCGAAGGCAATAGGAACAGAAGTGTTCTAGATCGCCTTCCACAATTTGAGGTAACTGCGGTCACTTATCACTCCACAACTCCACTCTTATGGTTAGTTTGGATTTAAAGCTCACACATATTCAATGAAATGCAAGCACACAGATTCAAAGGTTGAATATTTAGACATAGGTACGTGACTGTTTTACTCACCATAAACTTGCATCTATTTCTTCCTCCTCTCTTGTTAATTAGATGCTTGTATGGAGCTCGCTCTACTTACAAGCAGGCCCGGATCTCTCTTGCTATGGGTGAACATTGATGTGTAGAACAACATATTTGAATTTTGTATTGTATTACAATTTATTTAATTTTTTTGAATAATTAATGCCGACATTGTTTTCCTTTGTTTTTGATTCTAGGGAAAGAAAATTAAATTCACACTGGTTGCTTACGTCATGTATGGCATCGATGTTGCATTGCATCATTGCCGACCCTCGACAATATAAAACCCTGAGTATATAAGGTCACCGACACTAATGAATAGCGGCATCATGACCATCGACGTCGGTAAAAAACTTCTATACTCAACTTACTTTGGCTATTATGCCGCTAATATATAAGTGCGAAGTCAAAACATGGGTAAAGAAATACAGCTTCGCTTATAGATGAATCACGGAGTGCAAATGCCACCGATCCTAAGTTGTCAACGAGGTCGTCTTCATCCTATTTGGAAACATTCCATAGCTACCAAAGTAATTATCCTATGCTTCCTTTCACTTCGACGTCAACTCATGGGTGCGACACTTATGTAGGCGCGATGACGAGGTGATGACATGGCATTATCATAATTAACATGAAAATTAGTTTATTTCTAGTAAAAGTAAACACTTTTCACAAAATCTAATTTTTTGTCAAATTTCTATTGGGTAATAAAATTTCTTTCCTCGGACCTTTTCAAAAACCTTCTGCACCCAATGTCTAAAGTCCAAAACATTGATCAAACTAGTTAATTAATATTCTTAATTAATTACCCTTTTAAATGCTTTTTTAGCATGGTAAATTCACAATAATTCAAAATTACTTGGAAAATATCCCAAAAATTCATAGAAATTTCAGAACATTATATTCTTTATCACAAAAAAAATTTGGAACCAAAAACCATATATAATTATTTTTAATAATTAAAACTTGAATTTAACCTAACTTCCTCGTTAGAAAATTCATAAAATATTCAATTTAATTTGAAAAATTATGAAATTTAAAAACCGTCTTCAAAATATTGTTTCATTGAATATATCAAAAAATCAAAGATATAGGAGACTGAAAATTTAGATTTTACCATTAGAACCCACTTAAATATTTTTATAAATCATTATTTTATCCTAACAACCATAACTTGGCAAAATCATCAAAACCATTTGGATATTATTCATAGCTAAATTTAGGAACAAAATTAGAGATGGTACATGTATTATTCACCATAAATTTAATTATTGAAGTTGAGATTTGATTAGTGCTTTAGTCTCCCTAAACTTTGCATGAATCCCCCTTTTGATTCGTTCCTTATCTTGCTTGTTAATGGCTAGCCTTCTCTCTTTTCTTTGATTATTTAGTTTTTAGGAAAAATGAGAATGATATGAGGGGAGAGGGTTTAAGGTAAAGGGTAAGTCTATTTTCTAGTTTACCCCTCTTATGCACGTTTTCTTTTATTAAACTTAAAAACAATCTTACTTAGTTCATTTGTAATGGCTCAATCTTACAAATCTACAGATCCCATTTTCCTTAATCATTTACATTATTCTATGTAATCTATCCAATTAAATATCTTGAATAATGTTATATACTTTGTAATAGAGCGATATAATTAATTTAAAAATATAAATAAGAAAATCCTAAAATTAAATGTTAGGTGATTGTAGTTGTAATGAGTTGCAATCGTGCCTAATTGATATCAATATAAAATAACATTTTATTTTAAGATTCCCGATCAAGATGTTTTGAAAGGGTATCGATACATCATTGAAACCAAAGTACGTAACGCTCTTCTAATGTTGGACAGTGTCTTACTTCTGGCTGCTGGAGCACCAATTGGTTATGTATTGATATTTATTGGATTGACATGGAATGACTCATTTGAGAGTTTCATGTTGGTTAATAATTACTAAGGTCAAATAGGAAATCTCAAAGTGATATTATTACACCATTCTCTCGACTTCATAATATTATTGAACTTCAATATGGACACTGCACTTTAGTTATCATTAAACATGGCGTCCATCGAACGACTATAGTTAGGTCTAAATTAAAGCATTAGAAGTGGATTTCATCTCCTTATTTATATGAGGTTTGTATCGCAGTCAATTTTAGTCAACTCATAGTCAAAATTTCTGACTAAAGTCGATTATTATTAAACCAAGGATTTTGTCTGTGGATAAACCAATGAATTTGTTTATTGAATAACCAAGTTGAATGTGACCGATATTAGAATTTGACTAAAACCAAATTTTATTAGTCATAAAGTGATATAGTGTTGATGAAGAGAATTAGTGTATGTAATTGCTACTAATTAGTATCACTTAAGAAATTATGAAATGTGATTGTATTGAAAGGTTTATAAGTAATAAATTTGTCCAAACTGTCACCCCACCAGCTAAGATGATATATGAATGTTAATATTTGAATTTTTCACTAATTGCTGATCGAATTCACACCTCTGAGTCACACAACCGTGTTTGTGAATTCTAGGGCTGTCAATGGGTCGGGTCGGGTCGGGTTTGGGTCGGGTCAAGTCGGGTTCGGGTTGATTTTAAATGGGTCGGGTCAACCCGTTTATTAAACGGGTCGAAAAAGCTCAACCCGAACCCGACCCGTTTATAAACGGATTGACCCGACCCAACCCATGTAACCCGATTATAAACGGGTCGGGTCGGGTCGGGTCGTAAATGGGTCAGGTCAACCCGTATAACTTGTAAATGGGTTGTAAACGGGTCGGGTCAACCCGTATAAGGTATAATTGGGTCGTAAATGGGTCGGAACGGGTCGTAAACGGGTCGGGTCAACCCGTATAACCCGTATAAGGTACAAACGGGTCATAAACGGGTCGGAGCGGGTCGTAAACGGGTCAGCTCAACCTATGTACTGTATAAATGGGTTGTTAACGGGTCAGTTTCGGGTTAGCGGGTCAACCCGAAACCCACCCGTTTATAAACGGGTCAAATTCGGGTTGACCCGAAAATGACCCGCCAATTAAATGGGTCGGGTTAACCTGCTAATTTCCGTGCGGGTTTCGGGTCGTGTTTCGGGTCATGTAGGAAATTGACAGCCCTAGTGAATTCTATGAAAATCCACATGATTTATTAATTTATAAAATGTTGTAAATTAATCTAATTAATTAATATTTGAGAAATATTGGTTATTATTTAATTTATTTGATGTTTTGGTGTTGTTACTAAATTATCCAAATGTATATAGAAAAGTTATATATATCGTATCAATATATGATTTCGATATATATTTAAATAGGTTTAAATATAGTTAATTGCTCAAAAGCCTTTGGACATGTGATGGAATAATGTTGCCTGCAATGCTAGAGAGAGAGGAACAGATATGGATGTGATTTGATTGAAAAGAAATCAAGAACTATAAGTAGAAGTTTTATAAAGACAATAAGAGAGGTTTTTATTCTCTTATAAAAACAAATTCTCTCATTTATTTTTTTATACCGTTCACTCTTTCCTTCACTTTGTTTTCTTCTCCTCTTTTTGCCCTGGATGAATTTTCAACATTCCATTTCTAGAATGCATTCAACTCAGGAGTTTACCGGTCCGCCGGGTTCTCCTGGGTATTCAAATTTTTTTTTAGATTTTTCCTTAATCTAAGATTTGAATTTGGAATTTATTGTATTTGCTCTTAAATCATTATTTGCATAAACATTTTCTAATATATCATGTCATACGTTTGGAGTTTACACCCTATATGTTCTTATGACATTTCTCTTACCAAAAAGGTAATAAATGTATCTCCTTATTAATTGCACAGTTATCACATTATAACCTGTAAAGTTGTATCCATAATTACTAACTTAACCTTTTACTTACCTAAATGATATAAACAAACACCCAATCAAATTACACTTGCTTCATTCTTACATATTTGCCACATAACTTAAAATATGAACAAATTTGATGTGCTCTTACTTATTCAAATTTCACAGTTAATAAACAATAAACTAAATTAATTAATATGGTTAATTAATTAAATATAACAATCTTATATATAATATGATTTATTAACGTCAACTAGATTGTATCTAGTGTAACACTTTAGAATTCACAGGCCTACAGTGGATCTAGTTTTAAAATAGGATAATAACACTTAAACTATTATACAATCGATCTCATATATATTATGAAAAATAATTCTAAGATGATAACAACATATTGAAGTTCTATCTTTAGGTTTCGGGAAGAAGGATGTTATGGTTTATATCGGAGATTAGGTTAGTGGAAACTTAAGTAAAACAAAGCTAAATAAGGTTTAGGTAGAATTAGATAGAAGAAAGCAAACACTTTGAGGACGATATACACAATTATGCAATGCACTTGTATTTGCCATAGATATGTAGGTATATCTATTCCTCTATCATTGTTTCACTGTTTTTTTCGATCTAATGAAGATTTTCTTATCAAAAAATGGAAACAAGGAGTGGAAGAATTATAGTAGAAAGAGCCGGTGCTAGGAGAGAAAATGATAAAACACAAACTGATGAAGGAATGGAAGGGAGGTGCCTCCGATAGTGGTAAATGAAACTATCCCACCTATCTTGGGCATGGATATGAATGTCTTTTTCATGGGTCCATGGCACAAATGATGAGGGAAAACATGCTAGATGCAACAGAGCCAAGGCCGGTGTTAGGAAGGATTTTTCAAAGTCGAATTTGGAATATTGAAGTTTAGAAGGCAAAATGTTTACTTCGAAAGAGCTAACAATGGAAGTGTTAAGTTGGTTGAATGTGGGTGAGCATATTGTTATGGAAAATTTTCCATAGTCTCAAAATAGACTCCAATAGATGAAATGGATCAAAAATTGATGAAAGGGATGAGTTAAGGAGCTTGGAAGGCATCAAGATTGAAGATATCAAAGATTTGGACAAGTTATAGGAATGCAAATCAGGTTGGTGCCAATATGATTCGTGTTGGTACCGACATGATTTGGAAACTATCAAGAATGATGATACGAAGGAACTTAGGAAGTTTGATAAACTTTCGAACGATAAAATCATGTTGATATGGACATGATTTGGTTAGTACCAACATGGTTTTGGGACTTGGATTGGCAATGCATGAAGGAAAAAGCTTAGGCATGGAGGAAAAATATGCTGTAGATTGGAGCAGACCATTTAACCAAGCCAATTTCTCTTCAATCTGATATGTGTTACTTGGGTATTCAATTAGCTGCTGTAAGAATCTCCACCTCCCAATCAGTTTGGGGTAGGGAGGTTTTGATGTTAGTATCAATCACCATTCGCATAAACATCATGCTGAGCCTATTAGATCGTTCCCAATCATTATGGAGTTTGTTTTCCTCAGGCGTACTTGTGTCAATAAGTGAGGCTGGCTTTTCCTTAAGGAGAGCCATGTCCAGTTCAAGTACGCCTAAAGAAAACTCAACTTGCTCTTTCCATTCTGAGTAGTTGGTTCCATTGAGTTTGACGATAGACATAGCGTACGAATTAAGGTTTGAGGGCATTGCAACTGCAGGTATAAAAGAAATGTAGGCTTCTTTATTAGAATAAAACACATGTCATAATAAGAGGTTAGGTTTAGCGCCTCCTGTGGGTAGGCAGTAGAACTATGCTATTGAAAGAATGATAAACATTAATGTTTCATGCGTTATTGTGCAAGCAGCAGCCGCCTGTGGACGGGACTGCATGCAACAGACCAGAGGAAACAAGGAATTTTAGCACGGAAGCGTAAAATAAAACAAGAGATAAACATTAATGGTTTTTTTTTTGCATAAACATTTGTCATTCTTTCAAGTAATCCACAGCAAGGATAATTAATGTCTAGTAACTCCAAGTAAATTCCATACATGAATTTAACATATAAATAATTATTTTGCAAATCATATATAGACAATTATCTTGCAAGTTCCAGGTCATGAATTTAATGTCAAACTAGAAAACGATTGTTTTCAATATGTATACTTTCTGAAAAGTATTCGCATACAATAAGTTGTTCCATATTATACAGTAGGTCAAATATTAAAGTAGAAAAAAAATCAACTTTTGCGGAAATATAAACTTTCCAGATCCAGATTTAAGAATACAATAAATAGAACAATATTGATAATCATGATTACTGTAGTAACTTAAATAATACGAATATTAAACTTGAATCATATTAACATTAATAATCATTATCATTATCATAGTAAAATTACAAACATCATATCAAAGATCTATGGTAGTTTCGTTTTACATATTGATGGATAATCATGAATTCTAAAACCATGCTCTGATACCACATGTAATCTATATCTTGCGAATAACATAAACCCTAAGATCTAGAATTACATGATTATTACATATGTAAAGAATTAATAAAATATACCTCTAGACATATTGTATACGAATCAGCAATGGATGTTGTCGAATGCTGTTTCAATTGAGAAAGAAAATGGTTTCTCTCTCTTTTCCTATATGTTTCTTTATGTGTTTTCTATATATCCTTTGTGATGGGAAAAGGTTAATATTTATAGGTAGAGAGAGGACCAAATTTTCAGATTTGTAGACTTAATCTTGATCGTCCATCAAGATCAAGATAAGAGAAATTAACGCTCTAGATTATAACCGTTTTATTTATTTAGCATATTAATAGGAAAAACCTGTTAGATTCTGTTGACCACATAATGAGGAAGGAAACGTTTGAGAAAAGAAACGGTCCATTAATGTACCACATAATGAGGAAGGAAACGGTCCATTAATGTACCACATAAATTTCCTTACAAAACGATCAAATTTCCTTACAGTCTCCCACTTGGTCAATAGTAAAATCTATTAATGTTTTCGTATTAAGGTCATAAGGCGCGCATGATATGCTAAATTTTTCTTTAGTCGGTTATCATAAGTGTCTTGGCTAATCTAGTGGTCAATGAAAGTCATGACATGTACATGTTATTTTGCAACATGCTTACTTCCATGTACTATGACATTGACAACTTTCGTAGCTAGACCGTAGATGAGCATAACTTAATGGTCACATAATGTCTTGAAGCAAAAGACTATTTCTGTTATCATTTATCTAAATATAAATGTGTACACATTATAAAACAGAAATAAAAGATGTCCAAATTATTAAGAGCTCAATAATTTTTATGTCTAGATAAGTACAAAATAAATGGCATAATAAGAAGATAATTAGGAACTATCTGCAAGACCCATGCTATCAGTATGTCTCTGAAAGGTCTTTGGAGGTAGTCCTTTCGTGAATATGTCTGCCACTTGTAAATCTGTACTTATTGATTCAACAATAATTTTCTTTAGTTTAACATCTTGCTTCAGTAGTAGGCATTTAAGGTCCATGTGTTTGAAACCTTTGGTTATCCTATCATGCTTGGAGAAAACTGTTGCAGCTTCTTTGTCGCAGTAAACAGTTAGTGGCTTAGAGATAAAACTTAAAGTGCCAAATTGTGAGACAAAATTACGCAGCCATGTTCCCTGAATTGATGCCTCATAACATGCTACGTATTCAGCCATCATGGTAGATCCGAAAAGCATCTCATATTTCTGGCTTCTCCATGATATTGCACCTCCACATAAGAGGTACACATAGCCAAGAGTGCAGATCCTAGTGAGCATGTAATTCCTTGTTCCCTTTAGGTATCTTAGTACCTTCTTTGCAGCTTTCCAATGAGCGATTCCTAGGTTACTTTGAAATCTACCCAGCATACCAACTGCATGACTGATATCAGGTCTTGTACAGACCTGTGAATACATCAAACTCCCTACAAGAGATGCATAAGGATATTTGGTCATTTCTTCTCGTTCCATAGGAGTCTTTGAGCACTGCTCAAGAACAAGTTTATCTCCTTTCTGCAGTGGGACAGGACTAGAGGAACAATTCGTCATGCCAAATCTCTCAAGAATTTTGTCAATATATGCTTTTTGAGACAATCCCAGAATTCCTTGTGATCTATCACGAAATATTTCTATTCCTATCACATAGGATGCCTCACCCATATCTTTCATTTCAAAGTTCGTTGAGAGATAATCCTTAGTTTCACGTAATAAACCAAGGTCGCTACTAGCTAATAATATGTCATCAACATACAGAATCAAAAATATGAACTTGCTCCCACTGAACTTGAGGTATATACAAGGGTCAACTATGTTTTCTGTGAAATCGAAAGCGGTAATGATTTCATGCTTTAGATACCATTGTCTAGAAGCTTGTTTCAGTCCATATATTGATTTCTTAAGTTTGCAGACCATGTCTTCCTGTCCTTCAATTATGAAGCCTCCAGGTTGACGCATGTAGACTTCTTCTTCCAAGTCTCCATTTAGAAAGGCTGTTTTCACATCCATTTGATGTAACTCGAGATCGTAATGAGCTACTAATTCCATGATAATTCTAAGAGAATCTTTCCTAGAAACAGGAGCAAATGTTTCATTATAGTCAATGCCTTCTTTCTGATTAAAACCTTTGAAAACAAGTCTAGCTTTATATCGTTCAATTTTACCACTGCAGTCACGTTTGGTCTTGAAAACCCACTTACAACCGACTGCTTTATGTCCTTGCGGTAATTGAACGATTTCCCAAACTTGATTATTATCCATAGATTTCAGTTCATCTTTCATGGCATCAATCCATTTAATAGAATTAACATCCTTAATGGCTTGTGAATAAGAAATTGGGTCCGTAGTTCCTTCAGATTCTATTAGATAAAGCATGTAATCATCTGGAATAGCTGATCTTCTTTGTCTTTGAGATCTTCTTAATGTTAGTTCCTGTGGTACTTCATCAACATTATGATTGGTGATTATTTCATTATGGAGTTGTTGATTATTTATTGGGTTTTCCTCATTGTGAACATGTTCAACAATGGGATGATTCCCAATATCTTTAGAAATAGAGGGTAAGACAATGAGTACCCTTATTTCATTAATGACCACTTCTTGTTGTTTTGTACGCCCACTGATTTCACCATTCTCATAGAATTTGGCATTTCCGGTTTCAACAATTCTTGTACTACGGTTAGGACAATAAAATCTATATCCTTTAGATTTTTCTGGGTAACCTATAAAGTAACCACTGACTGTCTTAAAATCCAATTTCTTTTCATTTGGATTGTACAGTCTAGCTTCAGCTGGGCAACCCCAAATTTGGAGATGTCTTAAACTAGGTTTCCATCCTTTCCAAAGTTCCAAAGGAGTCTTTGAAACGGCCTTACTTGGAACTCTATTTAAGATGTAGACAGCTGTTCGTAATGCATCCATCCATAATGATATAAGTAAATTTGCATGACTCATCATGGATCTAACCATTTCCATGTATGTACGATTTCGCCTTTCAGCTACACCATTCTGCCATGGAGATCCAGGCGTTGTGTATTGTGCAACAATTCCAAGTTTTTGAAGAAGTCTAGCAAAAGGTCTAGGATGTTGTCCCGTTTCATCATACCTTCCATAGAATTCACCACCCCTGTCTGACCTAATGATTTTCACTTTTCTTTCTAATTGCCTTTCGACTTCAGTAATGAACACTTGTACAGCGTCCACTGACTGAGATTTTTCATGCAACAGATAAAGAAAGCAATAACGTGAAAAATCATCGATAAAAGTGATGAAATATTTCTCTCCACCAAAAGTTGGAACATCAAAAGGTCCACAAATATCTGTATGTATTATTTCAAGAAGTTGTGTACTTCTTGTGGCTCCTTTCTTTGTGTTTTTTGTTGTTTTTCCTTAAATACAATCAACACATGTTGTAATGTTAGCGAAGTCTAGATCCGGTAGGACACCATCTTTTACTAACCTTTTGATTCTTTCACTGTATATATGACCCAGTTTTTTGTGCCACAAGAAGTAAGAATCATTATTGGATGGCTTTCTTTTATTTTCTTTTCCATGCAGGGTGAGTTGGATTTCAGCATTTTGTTTAAGATGAAGTTTATAAAGTCCATCAATTAATATTCCAGAACCAATAAGACTAGAATTTTTAAATAAACTAAAATTTCCATTTCCAACTTCAAAAAAATATCCAAATTTATCAAGTACACTTACAGAAATCAAATTACGGGAAATAGACGGAAAATAAAGAGTTTGACATAAATCTAACTGATAACCGCTATCTAAAATAAGACGAAAAGTTCCAATAGCTTCAACTGGAGCTTTATCTTTATTCCCCATTAAAATGAAATTCTCACTTGGGTTTGTGGTTTGGATCGTAATGAATCCCTGCATAGAATTTGAAACATGAACGTTAGCAGCAGTATCAATCCACCAAGTAGAAGAAGGTACATTAGTAAGATTTGATTCGAAATGACTTACGAAACCCATTGGGTTACCTTTCTTTTCGAACCATGCTTTGCGCTTAATGCAATCTGCCTGGAAGTGTCCATGTTTCTTGCAGAATTTGCAGACATCATCCTTCTTTTTCTTCTTAGATGGTTGAGTGGCGTCATAGGATTTGGGTGGTGCTCTTTTATGCTGTGATTTGTTCTTTTTGTCAGCTTGTTTTCCAACCCCTTGAGTGAAATAAGCAACTTTAATGCCTTGCGAGCCTTGCCTAGACTCCTCTTGAACCAGTTTGTTAGTCAATTCATTCAGACTCCACTTTTCCGTAATAGTGTTGTAATGAATTTTGAATGGTTCATACTAAGGAGGTAAGCTAGTGAGAATGAATTGGATGAGAAAAGCATCGTCCATAACCAATCCCAAGTTCTTAAGTTTGGCAGCAAGGTTAATCATTTCAATGACATGAGCGCTCATTGAGCGAGAACCATCAAACTTCATGGTTACAAGATCTGCCATAAGTTTCCCAGCAAGGGATTTGTCTGCAGTCTTGAACCGATTTTCAATGGATTGCAAATATTCTTTTGCGCTTTCAGTTTGGGGTAGGGAGGTTTTGATGTTAGTATCAATCACCATTCGCATAAACATCATGCTGAGCCTATTAGATCGTTCCCAATCATTATGGAGTTTGTTTTCCTCAGGCGTACTTGTGTCAGTAAGTGAGGTTGGCTTTTCCTTAAGGAGAGTCATGTCCAGTTCAAGTACGCCTAAAGAAAACTCAACTTGCTCTTTCCATTCTGAGTAGTTGGTTCCATTGAGTTTGACGATAGACATAGCGTACGAATTAAGGTTTGAGGGCATTGCAACTGCAGGTATAAAAGAAATGTAGGCTTCTTTATTAGAATAAAACACATGTCATAATAAGAGGTTAGGTTTAGCGCCTCCTGTGGGTAGGCAGTAGAACCATGCTATTGAAAGAATGATAAACATTAATGTTTCATACGTTATTGTGCAAGCAGCGGCCGCCTGTGGACGGGACTGCATGCAACAAACCAGAGGAAACAAGGAATTTAAGCACGGAAGCGTAAAATAAAACAAGAGATAAACATTAATGGTTTTTTTTTGCACAAACATTTGTCATTCTTTCAAGTAATCCACAGCAAGGATAATTAATGTCTAGTAACTCCAAGTAAATTCCATACATGAATTTAACATATAAATAATTATTTTGCAAATCATATATAGACAATTATCTTGCAACTTCCAGGTCATGAATTTAATGTCAAACTAGAAAACAATTGTTTTCAATATGTATACTTTCTGAAAAGTATTCGCATACAATAAGTTGTTCCATATTATACAGTAGGTCAAATATTAAAGTAGAAAAAAAAATCAACTTTTGCGGAAATATAAACTTTCCAGATCCAGATTTAAGAATACAATAAATAGAACAATATTGATAATCATGATTACTGTAGTAACTTAAATAATACGAATATTAAACTTGAATCATATTAACATTAATAATCATTATCATTATCATAGTAAAATTACAAACATCATATCAAAGATCTATGGTAGTTTCGTTTTACATATTGATGGATAATCATGAATTCTAAAACCATGCTCTGATACCATATGTAATCTATATCTTGCGAATAACATAAACCCTAAGATCTAGAATTACATGATTATCACATATGTAAAGAATTAATAAAACATACCTCCAGACATATTGTATACGAATCAGCAATGGATGTTGTCGAATGCTGTTTCAATTGAGAAAGAAAATGGTTTCTCTCTCTTTTCCTATATGTTTCTTTATGTGTTTTCTGTATATCCTTTGTGATGGGCAAAGGTTAATATTTATAGGTAGAGAGAGGACCAAATTTCCAGATTTGTAGACTTAATCTTGATCGTCCATCAAGATCAAGATAAGAGAAATTAACGCTCTAGATTATAACCGTTTTATTTATTTAGCATATAAATAGGAAAAACCTTTTAGATTCTATTGACCACATAATGAGGAAGGAAACGTTTGAGAAAAGAAAAGGTCCATTAATGTACCACATAATGAGGAAGGAAACGGTCCATTAATGTACCACATAAATTTCCTTACACCATAATGCAAACTAGAGCCGATATTAGCATTTGAGTGTTTTTTCTCTTTAACTTTATTTTCCATTTTTTCTTTCCTGTTATCTTTATAATTCTCATTTATGCTTGTAAGTGGTTTCTTACTTGTTACAAATAAATGGTAGGGGCTCATTTAACCCTGTTGGTTTTGCCAAAAAGAAAATTGGACTTCAAATGCCTAAATTTTATGCCAGTGCTAACATGATTTACTTCTCGATATTGATGTGAGGCGACTTATTCTTCATGTTGGGTTTCCGGATCTTGAAAATATAGACATTTTCAAACCTATATGGTGGAATCTATGCTAGAGTTTGGCTATAAATAGGAAGTTACCTTCATTTAGAAAAGGACTTTTGGCACCTTGGATTTTTCTATCTTCTTCAACCAAAACTTTTAGAAACTTTACCAAAAACAAGATCTACTAGATTACGGTCAGATTTGAGTAGTGGTCTTTGTATTCTAAAGAGAAAATATAAGATAACAAGATTAAAGTGGACGTAAGCCATAGTATTTTCCAAACCACTATAAAAGTGTTTACTTATCTTCTTTTTCTTCATTTGTTGCTTGCTAGATTGGAAAATTAATTTACTTTGGGGGTGTTATGTCAACGTTTGGCACAACAAGCATCTTCAAGGATTTAGGGCCGAACAATATGCAGAAGTGAAGGCTATCTTCAAGGTAGTTACATGAGGATGCTTTAGACTGGTGGGAGACGGCGGCTGTTGAGACTTCTAAAGAGAAGTTCACTTAAGCGGAGTTTAAGGAAAGAATCGAGGATTAGTTCATTTTCAAATATCAAAGAAGTGTACTGTTAAGGGAGTTCATCAAATTTAGGCAGAGAGATCTTCCTATGGAAGAGTATATTCAAAGGTTAAATACTTTAGCAATGTACGACCGAGAACTGGTTAACAACCATTGAAGAAGGATGAGAAGTTAATTAGAGGCTTGAAGAAATGCTTAGTTCATAAGGTGATGAAGCACTTGGCATCTTTTTTTGAGTTTGTAGTGGATCTACCGATAAGGTACTACCAAGAGAACCAATGGATGGAGGTGAAGTCGAGAGTAGAACCGAAGAAGAGGTTTGCCTTATACCAAAAGGGAAGAAAGGGAAGTAACTGAATGGAAAGACTTAGGAAGGAGGGAGCCAAAAGGATATTTCAGAGGTTACTTGTTACAATTATAGTCAAAGAGGGAATAATACATCAAAGCGTCCCTAGCCAATTGAGATAGTCAAGGTAAAGTGCTTTAATTATGATAAGCCGAGTGACAAGAAGAAGGATTGCCCAAAGGTTAAGAAGACGAGACTATTTTCTTTAGAGAGGCCTTCATTGGGACCTATAGATGAGGAGAAAGGAAATGGTGAGGTGATTGAAGGTACGATTTCAATTTTCAGATTTTTTATTTAGAGTTCTGTTTGGTACTGGAGCTACACATTCTTTTATTTTAAAGATGCGGTTGATAAATTAAGGATAGATATTTCTTATCTAGTTACTTCTTTATTTGTGGTTAATCTTATTGGTGGGTATGTCATTCTTGGGTTAAAGTGCACTAGTTCAGAGTTTGTTATATATGACCATTTATTTTGTCACGGCCTATATGTATTTGATTTTGTTGGGTACGAGGTAATTTTTTTATGGATTGACTAGCACAGAATGATATAAGGATTTATTATGCTGAGAATTATTCCTTACAAAACCCGAAGGGAGGAGAAAGGGTCTTGGCATCTTTGGACAAGATAAAGGGAATGTTAAGGGTTTCGTTATGTGTAACAGAAAATTTAGAAGATGAGATACATAGAGTTTTTGAGGTTTTGGAATTTGCAGGTGTCTCTGAAATACTAATGGGATTACCTCCAAGAAGAGTGACTAAGTTTCGCAACGACTTAACAACAAGGGCATAACTTGTCAGTTAACGGCCTAGAAAAATGACATCTAAGGAAATGGAAGAGTTAAAGAAGTAGCTAGTGGAACTTGAGCATATGAGTTTCATTAGGCCAAGTAGATCACCACATAGGGCTTCTCCGTAGAAGTCAGATGGATCTTTTTAGATGTGCATTAACTATATAAATTTGAATGAGATAACGAAAAGGAATCATTATCTATTACGGAGGATAGACGATCTATTTGATTAGTAGAGTAGCGTTAGAGTATTCTCATAGACAGATTTGGCTATATGATTCCATGAACTAAGAGTTGCTGAAGAAAGCATTCATTTGACTATGTTTTATATGAGATATGATTCATATGAGTGACTAATCATACCCTATGGGATGACGAATGCTCCACTATTTTTTATAGATCTTATGAATCGAATCTTTCATAATCAGCTAGACAAGTTTGTGTTGGTCTTATAAATGATACCTTGGTGCATTCTATGGATGACCAAGATCATGAAGTTCATCTTAGATGGGTATTTGAAAACCCGAGGCAGCACAAGCCAAAGGAAATTTTTTCCAAGTGTCACTTTTGAAAGATGAAGTTAAGTTCCTAGGCCATGTAGTTTCGAAGGAAGGATTAGTCGTAAATCCTTTAAAGGTTGAAGTCATAAACAGTTGGAAGAGACACGAGAACGTTACCAAGATAAGAAATTTCTTGGGATTGGTAGGATACTATTGAAGATTCGTGAAGGATTTCTCTTGTATAATGGTGCCATTGATGAGACTTACTCAAACGAACAAGAAGTATGCTTAGACGAAGGTGTGTAAGATGACATAATAGAGAAAATTAGGCTAGTGGATTATCTGGTTTTAGTAATGCTAGAAAGGAATGGAAATATGGTAGCATACATAGATACTTCAAGGTTAAGAGAAGTGTTGATACAAAGGGGAAAGGTGATAGCTTATGCATCTAGATAGTTGAGACCATCTAAGGTTCAGCATCCAACTCATGATTTGGAGTTAGCAGTAGTTATCTATGCTCTTAAGATTTGGAGGCAATACCTTCTTAGGGGAAGATTTAATTATTTACTAACTATAAGTCTTTTAGTTATTTTTTCTCCTAGAAGGAGTTGAATATGAGACAATAGAGGTGATTAGAGTTTTTGGCATATTATGATTTCAGGACTGAGTACACCTTAGGGAAGAGGAATAAAGTTATTGATGCCTTGGGATAAAAGCCTCAAAATTACTTTTGGACATGATTGAAGAGTGGAATGTTCTAGAGACACTAGCTTCTTGTAATGTTTAGTTTTGGGCGGCGCTGGCCTGATCAAAAACTCTAGGATTTGTTATACTTAGAAGTGCACCCGATTCACTATAGAAGATTGTCGAGAAGTAGAAGGAAGATCCACTATGCATTGAGAAGGTTAGAGGCCTAATGAGTGGGCTGAGATTGAAGAGCTAAATGGCTTTAGTATTGATCGGAAATGTTGGCTCCAGAAGATGGGAAAATTGTATGTTCTGAGAAGTGGAGACCTTTGGAATTTGGTCTTGGATAAATGCTCGTTCAAAGTTTACTATCCACCCGGCACTAAGATTCACCGAGATATCAAGGATAGGATCTAATGGGAAAGGATAAAGAAATATGTTGGATAATGTGTGAAGATTTGTTTCATATGCCAAAAGTTAAGGCTGAACACCAAAAGCCAAATGGACATTTACAGCCTTAGAACTTCCAATGTGGAAGTAGGATTCAGTTTCGATGGACTTCGTAGATGGTTTGTCAATGACAATGGCATGGAATGAGAGTATACGGGTCATAATTGATAAATTAAGTAAGAGTGTCCATTTTGTTCTTGTAAAGTCCATAAAGGCGACAAAAATGTTAGCTGAGATATATGTGAGAATTATATTAAGACACCATGAGATTTTAAGAACTATAGTTAGTTACCGAGGCCATTTGATTGCCAATGAGTTTCTGTTATTGCCTACTGAGTGCTTTGGGTTTGGAATGGTGCATGAGTACTGCATACTATCTACATACAGACGGTCAGACCTAGAAGCTCAGTCTAGTGCTTGAAGATTTTCTGCTAGCGTTTGTAATATATTTCGGTGGATCATGGAAGGATCATTTGCACTTAATGGAATTTTTGTATAACAATACATACTAGTTCGACATTGAGATGACACCTTCCGAGACATTGTATGGAAGACCCTGTAAGTCGCCGCTAAGCTATTGCAAGACATTAGACAAACTCATTTTAGGCCCATATCTTATGAGCGAATCTTCAAAGAAGGTTGAGTTGATTCGATAAAGGATGGAGGATGACCAAACCGAGAGAAGTGCAATGTCGTTAGGAGATGGAAGGATTTGGAACTTGATCTAAGGATCATGCATTGGCTAAAGTATTGCTATATATGGCCCTATATGGTTTGGAAAGGCCAGGAAGTTGAAACAGAGATATGTTGGTTCATTTTCAATACTAAAGAAAATAAGAAAGGTAGCTTGTAAAGTTGAATTGCCAAGTTTTTTTTACTAGGGTTCATAATGTGTTTCATTTATCATATCTAAGGATGTGTGTTCGAGACCCAAAAAAGTTGTAGTTCCTAGAAATACGGAAATTTTGGTTATCGAACCAAATATGATCTATGTAAGGAAGCCCAATGGAGTAAATGGAGATGTAAAGGAATCAGAATGAGGTACCATATCTAGTGTGAGCCTAGTGGAGTGAAGACCGAGAATGATTATACTTAGTAAATAAAAGACAAATTTAGGATGACTTATCTTAGGTTGTTTATATAGGAACCCGTACAGATTCGCTGTGGGCGAAATGGGTGAATTTCAAAAAATTCCCTATTTGGATCTTAATAGACCTATGTAATCTATTAACCAACATTAGATTCAATCTACTTATTAAAAAATAATATTTATTTTATTTTAAATTATTTCATATTTATAATTAGTTAAATTATTTAACTTTATACATATATATATATATGTCATCTATGTTCCTAACATAACATGATAACAAAATTACATATGTCACACTTAAATATATTTTAAACATGACATATAGATACATACACACACATACATACATACATACATACATGTGTGTTTGCGTGCGGGTAATTTAGTCAAGTGTTAGTGTTTGAGCATTTTGGTACATGACAAATTGTTAATTATGGAAACAAATTAATAGATTGTTAATGTGACAATTGTGTAATTGATAATGGATTCCATTTATCACTTTTGGATATGAGAAATGTCACCTGAACATAAATGGTGTAAACTGCAAGTGTATGACTCAATTAGAGAAGACACTAAGCATAGCATAATGATTCAACAAAATATAACATAGTGTAATATATACATGAGTAGATATTTGGATGTATGTCTAGTATGCATATGCAAAGTATATATATGTATATATATACAAGTTGCCTTATTAAATTATTTAATATAAATAAAATAGACAATAATTTTTAAATTTTTTAAGTACTGAAATTTTAGCTTTATCATTTCTAATTATAGACATTAATGTAACGACTTGAATTTTTCAGCCCTTGAATGTTGACACTAAGTACAACCACGGTATTCGTACGATAAGCTGTCAAATGCCAAAAAAATGGAAAGTTAGTGTAAAATAAAAGAAAAAGAAATAAAACAAGAAAGAGAGAACATAACCTCATAATCTTGTAACAAAACAACAACATATGATATCGAAGGAATTGTACAAAGGGTTACTTTGAATATAGAAATACAAGAGTTACCAAAACCTAAGTACTATCATCAGCCTGGAAATATATAACTGCCTATCCTTACAATGCTAATATGTACAATATAGAAATGCAGCATAAATAAGAATACTACAAAACTTAATCATCCAGCTCTTCTCCATAAGCTCCAAAGTATCCGTAGATAAATTTGAAAACATACACAAGGCCGACGTAAGCATTATAAGGAAATAACATCCAGACCAGTCTGGCAAACCAGCATCAGAAACTCAACAAATATGAAACAAGTAAGAATAACCATTGAGACCATACAGATTCCTATAATGATTTTCCTTTTAAAAAATCCAACCCTTAATTAACATATCATGATATGATAGACAATGTCTAGAGTGTAGCGCATAAATCATATCAAATAGCTATGGTGTGAATGCCACAACAATAATTGATATATAATCAATATCGCTAAGGCGCGTTCGCATAGTAGATTTTCCATGGAGATCTCCTTAGATCGAGCCGAATCTGAACTCCTACTCAAGGATCGAAAATATCCTTCTGAGCAACATACACTTCTAGGGAATGTACTATAGGAAATGCATAACTGGCCCATGCCCAGGCAATCGTGGCTCCGAATGCATCGCTCCCATATGCATGTTCATAAGTAATACTAAATGGAATCGTCTACACCCTTGGAATTGCTAAAATCCTACATTCCCTTTGCTTCTAAATCCTATCTATGGTTTAAGTCGTTTTCGATGTCGAGGCCACGTTCAACACTCCTACTCGAGTCTTCATCACTCAAAAAGAACATGAATCCCCAAAAGGATTCCCACATCTCGAATAGATAATAAATTACTACTTGGATTCGAGCATCTTGAACAGATCTCAAACCTCTATATAGGTTCCCCACATAAGTCCTCCAATTAATGTTAGTGGTATCCTCTTTCTTGGAATACTCCTCAAGATAGACAATCCCACATGATAGCATCGTTTGAAATGTTAACACTAACCTCTCCCTTGGACATAACCTTAGGATTGACAATTCAACTCTATAACATTTCACTTTACAACCGCTTCCAAAATATAAAACTTGTATACTAGTTTTGAAGTGGTATTCGATAAGAAAACACCTACCGATCCCATTCTCTTCAAAAACTAATTCGATGAATTTCTGGCTAACTCAATTTTGGTCTTTCAAAAGTATGCGAAAGCTGGAGGCATTTTGTACCAATGCTCCACCCCGAGGGCTTTCATTGATATGAAATCGCGAAGCCTTTCGATAATTTCTTAAGTCATATTTGGTTAAGTTCAATAACCGACAAATCGATTATCCAGTCAAAAATAATATCTTATACAAATCACGATTTGTACGCTTCACTCATACCCAACATTCCAACTTAACTATTTCTCGTCCAAAAGTAAAGCTAGATAAGTTAGAGCACTGGATGCATTAAAGCCTTGCCTAAACACTTCATTCTAAAACTCACAAATAGATATGTTTATCTCATCGACTTTTAGTGTTAAGTGTAGTATTATTGATTTCCATAAACGAGTAAGAAACTAGCACGATTAACACGTGTCCAACATTTTTTGACTTACTATTCCTCAACCAAGAGAGAAACTAGAAAGTTAGAGCTCTATTGCTCCATCCTTACTCGATATCAATCTCATCTCTTACAAATAGATAAGCCTTACTTTGTCGACTTGTAGTGTTAAGCATAGCAAATTACTTTTTAAATAATTAAACAAATAGCCATTCTGTAATTCTAACCCATTTTAGAAAAAATTTGTATGTGCTTTTAAAATACCTGAAAATACTTATAATAGGTTTTTAAACATTTACCCAAAATATTACTTGAAAATAACAATTTTACAATTTCCCTAAAACTCGAAAAGAACGTATTTTCTGTATATTTTAACAAAATATCGTTTCACTGAAAATTCACAAGTTATTCTTAAAATTCATAAATATATCAAACCCTTTTAATTTACTCTAATATTAATTATTACACACTTGTAAAATGGATGAAACAAGTATTTAAATTTAAATATCTTTTCGAACCTTCTAAAGTCCAAAACCAAGGCTAAATGTGACAGTTTTGCATAAGTGTAGTTTTGGTCATTTTTGAGATATTACTTAGCCTTTTTACTATCCAAACTTTTAATCGCAATGAACATACATATAAAAGATTCTAAATATGGGAAAAAAACCTCAAAAGATCTCTCTACACAATTCCATAGCAATCGCCAAAAATACATAACCCCATCTATAGCAACAATCGTTATTAGAGAACTTTCAAATCGGAGTTCGATCTAAACGAATGTCCATCTATAAATTATGTTCTTTGTTCAAGGTCTAGTCATATGTCATAGAATATTCATTTAAGTCCATTCCAAATTCATTCAAGTTCAAATATATGGATCACATATGTCACTTGCTTTCGAAGAAAGAATTCAAACCAATGATTTAATATAAGTTAACAATAATTCAAACAACTTAAACACAATCAACATAAAAAATATGTGTTATATTTTCCATTCAAAGTGAGGTGTTAACGCACCTTTAACCTCTCAATAACCAAGATCTAAGCAACTCAAGTCCAAACCCAACTTGCAATCACCTCTTTCCTTCATTCCTTTCTTCCTCTTTCTCTTACTTTTGCCTTCCCCCTCTCCCTTTTGCTCACAACCATCCTTTGGTGGATGAGTTGTGCTTTGTTTCTTCTACTTCTAACTAGGTAGGATGTTTTGTTATATCGTACTAAGGCTTCACTCAAAGTTTGAAGTGATTTGGATTTGCTTTGCAAATACTTTGCTTTAGAAATTAGTAATAAGAAGAAGGCATTGGTTTTTTCAATTAAGCTTTGCAAATTTGTGATCCTAACTCTAAGGTATGACTCTCCTTGTATAGGAACAAGAATGGTTCTATTTACACCACGTCATGGAGGTTTCACCTTCCATCACTTCTCCTTTACATCACTTCTTGAGATAATTACCATCATACCCCTCTCGTGATAATATCTCTTATCCATATAAAAGCTTTTGGAACATTCCAAGCTTTATTAAGAAGAGGATATGTTAGTATAATGATCCATATTTTACATCCCGAAAGATTTTAAAACATTATTATTTAGTTCATTTGAGGTCGTATGACTATATAGCTTTGGGAAATGTCCAATAGTGACATTTCCAATTTATAGAAATTTTCCGAATGATTTTACCCCTAGAAATCTTGTTTTGGATATAACATTGGATAAGAGCTGAATTATCCACTTAGATCACTTCTATTTGAAAGATATGATAGTTTTCCTTTCAATGGAATGGTCATAGTAGAGATTGGGTTATTTGGTTAGGAGATATGGCTATTTGAAGATATGACTTTGGTCTGTACAAGACTTGTTCAGAGTTTAGAGAGGAGTTTCCTTGGTTTGATAGTGGTCAGTTCAGGAGAGAGGGAAGGGGGTACTTTGGATTTTGCCTATAAATAGGTGAGACATCCCTCCCAAATCTTTCTCTTTTTCCCACCATTTCTCATTCAAGTCTCAACCTTCATTAGTGAAGCTTGGTTCGACATTGGTGGGTTCGGCTAGGCATTAGCTCGGCTTTGCGTTGGTTCAGATAGGCATTGGTTTGGTAGTGGAATAGTGTGGTGGTCAAGCAAGGAAGTTGGTTTTGTAGAGGGGCTGGACCAGTGGTCGAGCGGGATATTCAGTTTTGTGGTTGGTAGTTTGGCATTAGGATTTGGTTCAGTGGGGTTATGGATCGGTGGCCGAGCAAGAAGATCAATTCGATGGGTGTTGGCTCAGTCGCTGAACAAGATTGGTTGTTTGATGGTGGAGCTTGGTTCAGTGGCTAGTTATGAAGATCTCTTTGGTGGTGGAGCTTGGTTCAATAGTTGGTCGCGATGATTTTTTCATAGCAAGGCGAGTGGAACTCGGTTTGATTGTGGAAGCTGGACCATGGGAGGTGACTTGGCTAGGCATATGTTTGCTTGCATCTTGCTTGGTTCGGCTATAGGATGGATCAGTAGGGGTGGAGCATAAAGCTTAGTTATAGACTTCAGGCATGGTATAGAAGAACTACGAGGTGAAGTAGGGCCTTTGATGAGTCGATGTGGAGTAAGGATGAATGACTTCAGGACGACTCGAGATGGCCTTGGACTTCTTGTAAAGACCAGTGAAGTAGTGGTGTGATGCTTCGACGTCAATGATGAGATAGCTTTGGGACTTTGGCACGGTGGCTCTATGACTTACAAAGGGTATTTTGAGGCGTTCTAGGAATGATGACTCAATGATGTGATTCTTCGTCTGTTCACAAAGGCAAGTTAATGATAGTGACTTGTGAGTGGGATTTGTGATTATGTCTTACCGTGGAGATAGGCGGAATGGAATAACGATTGAGTTCCATTATGGAAACTCTGGAAAGAGATTTTGTGTAATGACATGGAAATTTCGATCCCGAAAATTCCAGATAGTTAGAAAAGAAGAAAGAGAAAGAAGAAGAAGGAAATAGAAAACCAAATTCAGAATCTCGCATTCGCAGCGGATAAAATATAATATCAAATAATATACTTTACACAAATAAAGCTGTATCAGTCATTTATATTTTTATGCATCAAAGTTATAATATTTCCACAAACACTGGACAGTTAAATATAACTTGTCCCAGATAAATAATAGTATAACACAGCGGAAACACTCCATACGTTCCTACCATCCAGCTCGCCTCCTGAGCTCCAGAACATCCTTACCTGAAAATCTGTAATACTCGGTCTGACCCGAGCATTACATCAAAGTAACGCCCGGGTCAGGCTGGAAACCAGCGTTAGTAAACTTATCTATCGAGAAATTCCAATACAGATAATTTAATTAAAACCCGGGGTAACTCGCATCAATATACAAATTCACAATTTGTTACAGACATCGCTTATTTCATTCACAAATTTCTAAGTACCAAAAACTTAGATTAAATAGTCCAATTCACTTAAATCATTTATTCCTTCTTATTGATTTCACATATTAATTTATAAAGAATCGAAGTGGTTTCGGGTATTTACTAATACCCGATCCCGGTCTCTTCAAATCCAATGTCATCAAACCCAAGTTATTCAATTAAATACAATTCAATTTTAATTACCGGATAACACTTTTATACAGCAGTTTATAATTGATAGATAATCACATTATCACTGTCCATCCAACATATCATATCACATATCGATCCATATCAGAGATATCAACCAATCCAAAGCACTTATCATCATTCAATCATTCATGAGCAAGATTGATCACTTCCATTAATTACATTAATTAATGATCTTCTAGTTACTCTCATTAGTTACTTATTCTTAAATTACATTTAATAATTAACCTTTAACTTAATTACATTCATTAATCAACCTTGATTAATCACAATCAGAAATCAACTTTCCTTAAGTACTCCATCAATTAAACCAACTCCTTGATTAATTATTAATTAATCCTTTAATTACACTGAGTAATTATCACTTAATTTCTTCCACCAAGTAATTATCCTTTAATCACTTCCCATCAAGTAATTTCCTTTAATTAATTACATCCAGTAATTATCCACTAATTATTTCACTAAGTAATTATACCTCATTAATTACCTTAAGTAATTATACTTAACCCAACATCAAACGATTACCTTTAACTAATTAAAATTGATTAATTAACTAGAGTTAACCACTTTAACTTAATTAATTACACAAACTAATTAACCTTACCCATACACATTGATTACATTGATCCATAATTAATTGCTCGAATTAATTATTCTATAATTACTTACATTGATTAATTATCCTCTAATTAATCATCTTCATTAATTAACTAACCCTTTTATTAATTCCCTTAATTAATCAATCCTTTAATTTATTACACTAAGTAATTAATCCTTAATTACTTCCATTAAGTAATTTCCTTTTAATTACTTATGTCAAGTAATTACCCTTTAATAAATCATATTTAGAAATTGTCCATTAATTACTATCTTAATTAATGACAGTAAGTATTATTCTATGATTACTTCATTAAGTAATTATCATTAATTACTTTCATTAAGTGATTAACTCTAAATAAATTAATAATTTTTAAAAACTAAAAGGGATTAATCTACTAAAATTTATTTTAAACAACCAATTTTAATTTATTTTAACTTTGGAAAATTTTGTTTTAAAACTTACCAATACATTGTTTAGAACTTGGTTTATACTTCTTTTTGAAAACTTGTTTCCTTTATTAATCTTTTTAAAACTTGATTTATTTATCATCTAAGCAAAACTTGTTTTACATTCCTTCGACCATTCATTTGCATTAAAATTTTCCAAAACCTGGTTCATGTATTTGTTTAAACTTTAAATCCCAGAACATATGTTTTCAAAAAAAAAACTGTTATGATCGAACAACTCGCCCAAACCCATTTTTCCCGATAAATCACTCGAGAATTACTTCATCTCCCCGTGCTCGAACCCGAGCTACAACCCCCTTCCTCGAACTGAAACAACCGATCGAAAATCAACATTCACAACGGACACGTGCACGTGCACACTAACTCTGGTCGGCTTCGAACCTTGCTCCGACCATCGACATGACGGCCATCCTTCCCTGAGTCGATCGGCCACATAGTTCGCTCAAATCATCTCGTAATCCAAAATCGAACAAATCGAACAACCCAAAGTTACTGAACCAATACCAAAGTTTACCCCGCATCACCATCTCCGACCACCGGAGTTCCAGATCTCTTGCCAGAACCTTCGCCTGACTTCTATCCTCATTTCCCCACAATTCCAACTCAACTCGATACGATGATGATGCCATAATTGTTTCGAAATTACGCACGATCCAAAACTCAACTTAAACCCTAGACTACCCACCTCCGATCACTATGGTCCCCTAGAACCCCTGCCTCTATTTTTCCTTTAACCACAGTCAGCTCAGCCTTCTCCGACCCGATCCCTTGAGCTTGTAAGCATCGGGATTGCCAGAATTTCCCCGTCGACCCAAATCTGTTCAACATCCCTTAACTCCTTATCTACTTAATTAAAAATCAAAAGGACTCCACCTAAATTTATCATTTTGGACATAGATTTCAGATATATAAGTGAAAACACGAATGACCCTGATTGAATTTCCTTGAAAATTTGATTATCCACTGTAATCTATTATTATCTAGATGACAACTTAATAATTGATATCGAGACTATTTTAAAAAAATATTTCATTAATACAAACGCATTTTTTTTGACAATATAACTTATAATTGCTTTAAGGGAGAGAGATGGATTTATGTATGGTTGTTTGGTTCTGTAAATCAAAAACAGAGGATTAAAAATCTAATCTCAGGCATGCATATAACATATACTCAGCAACTAAAAACCAATACTCATTCACACATTCATACAGTCATTTTTCGAATCATATCCACATGCATCAGGTAAAATAAAAAAACAGTTTACTCACCTGTCTCCTAAGAACAGAAAAGCCAGTTTTGATTTTTCTTTTGATTTGCTTGATCTGGAAATTTATGATTATCTGCTCTTTGCTTGATCTAATCCTTGTTTGGTTTGATAATTTGAAAAGATTTCTTGATTTCTTTAAACCGGAATACTTTGAATTGCCGCTTTTGATTGAAAACTGAATTTGTTTTGAGAATTTGTTACAATATTTTGAACTTGAGTTTGTTTGTGGGTTTTCTGGTTTAAAGAAGTTTTACAGGGTATAGTTCTCTTGGCTCTGAAAATGAGCAGATGGGAAAAAGAGATGGAAAAGAGGAGTAAGGATTTTATATAGTGTTAATTAGAATTTATTTAAAATTAAAGAAAATAAACACAAATAAGTGGCACTTGTTAAAATTCAACAGCATTTGTCAACACCATTTTTAACTCCGTAGACACGTATATAAAAAGAATTAAGAAGCTAACACTTGTCATTATTTATTTTTATTTGTTTTAAAAATGATTTAAAAGCCTTTATAGTTAATTTCCTACATAATTAGTACATTTATTAATTTATAAATGCTTTTCTTAATTTGTATACATAATTTTTTTAAAGAAATAAAATAAAATTTCATTAGATTCTAAATAAAATCACATAAATATATTTAATTCATTTTTAAATGTTAATTTAAAACTATTGTATTTATTTAATATTAAATAAACACTTCCTAAATTTATATAATAAATTTCTCTTAAAGAAAATATTATAAAACAAATCTTATTTTAAATTAAAACCTTGTTCATATATTTTATACCCAAAAAATATTTATACATATTTTTTTAAAATAATTATCTTTAATAATTCAAATTCGAAATTCAAAATCAAATTCAATTCAAAATCCAACTTAAAAATTAATTCAAATAAATATATATTGATTTAAACAAACATATTATTAAATTTGTGTTGAAGATAATAAGTTTTACCCATCTTTAAATAATCATATTCGGAGATTATTAAATAATTAATTTCCCAGATATGAATATTAATTTTTAGATTTATTTATTTCATTCTTAACAATCAGTATTTTAATAGTTAAAATTAGTATTTCTATTAACTAACCCAGTTAATTATCAATTAATAGATACTCAAAATTCGAGTTATCGCATTCCTTCCCCCTTTGAATCTTTTCGTCCTCGAAAAGGAATGAAACCAGAATTTATTAAAATTATCCTTTAAACCCTTTTAACTATAAACTCCTTTTTATTCAAAACTTGAAAATATTTTAAAATCTATATAATATTACCAAAATAGTTTTATAAAAATATCATTTTATAACTCGATGTTCCAACCAGTCTATCCTCGTTCTCATAGAAATTCGGTCATACATTGATCAGGCGTAAGACTGAAAATCTGTATGTACTTAGTAGACCCATTTTTAGCACCCGGTGAAAATACTTGGAAAATAATTTTATTGAAAATATCGAAAACATTCTGAAAATAGAGGAAATATCTTTGGTGAGAATGCTCTGGAAATCATCACCCCCATCCATGGTCGTAGTTACATCATGGGTTACGCTGCCATCGCAGCAAAATTCCATGTAACTGTAGGCACTCCGCACCCCTCGATTACGCCATGAAACCCACAACAGACCGCAGTTACATTCCAAGGTTACGTTGCCATCACAGCAAAAGTCCATGTAACTGTAGGCATCGGCGCCCTCGATTTTCGCTGCCAAAAATGAAACTTCTTCACTCCCACATAGGCCGCAGTCTACCGATGTAAAATCAAACGTAGACTGTTGGCTCTCAGCAGCACACACGACTTTCTCTATGTTACCATAGGTAGCAGTCTACCGATATAAAATCAAACGTATACTGTTGGCTCTCGGCGGCACACATGACTTTTGCTATGTTACCATAGGTCGCAATCTACCAATATAACATCAAACGTAGACTGTTGGCTCTCAGCGGCACACACGACTTTCGCTAAGGTCTTCAGTAGATCGCAGTGACATCGAGTTACACTGTCGTCACAGCATAACCCAAATGCCTCTGTAGGTATCAGCGCCCTCGACTTTCGCTACACACTGCACAAAATCCTCAGAAACTAATTTTGTCCGGACTCCTCACTGGATCAACTTTGAAACCCCCCAGGGTTCAAGGCAATACCACCCTATGGCACTCCTAAGAAGTTCATTTCAAGAGAGCGTCTTTTTCTCCAGATCCATTTTCAAAACACTTTATTCTATACACATATAGTATTTTCCAAATCATACACCTACTATGAATCCCATATAAATCTCCTTTCTCAAAATCGATTATCACAAAATCGATAATTCTCAATCTAGGATTTCCAAATCCAATATTGATTTTACCCAAAAATCAAATGCCTTTCCAAATCCAAAGGTTCCAAAAACCTTTTCCCAAAATCCTTATAAGATCCTTTATATATATATATATATATATATATATATATATATATATATATATATATAATTTTTAAAAACTTTGGATCATTTAAACTTGTATAAAACTCCTTTTATACTTCAAATATTTTCAAAACCCTTTCTTCTGGCTATAGATTCAACAAGGGGAGATTTACCTTATATAACAAAGATATATAACTTTGTTTATTCCAAATCAAATATTCAAATTTGATTTCTCATTTCTTTCCTTTAAAAGTGAACCTTTAATAATAGAAATATCTGATTTCCATTTTACTTCATTGTATATTTCACAAAATATCCTTTCATTTCAAAAACCATTTCACTATCCACAAATTCTCAGTAACAATTTCATTCAAACCCGTACGATGTACATGTATCATTCGTACGCTATACCAATTTGATCGCTCACTCGATCGCACATTTTCACTTCCGAACTAGTATCGTCCACCCGACTTCCTAGTGCGGACTCAGATCTGGTTTCTTGATCAGAAACCGTCATTCTCCTTGCATAGCCATAACTGTGATCGAGAATATCCATAACCAATCAACAATCCATATCCAGGTCCGCCGTCGAAAATCGAGTGTAAAATCCTAACTCGGATCGATATAACTATCTCGAAATTCTATGCTCGAATCTGGATCAAATTACTATGCGAATAGAATAATATACGTACATCTACGTATCTATCCTCATTGATTTATTAGCCAAAAAAATTCCCTTTCTATTCACATTCATTTTAATTTTCATTCACTTATTCATAATTGCTTCAATCCCATTTGGATTCACTTTAATCCTTATCTCAATTACGTAATTAACCATAAACAGTTTGCACTCTGTCCAGCTTATATTTAGAAATAGTTTGAAAAGTTTAACATACATAAATAGTAGAAAAATACTTATTAGTTTGTAAAAAAGCTATAAAATAGTTAAGTAATTATAAAATAGTTGGAAAACAGTCAAATAATTAGAGAAATTTTAAATAATTGCAAAATAGTTGTAAAATAGTAATTAATTTGTAAAATAGTTGAAAAATAGTAATTAGTTTATAAAACAATTGAAAATTGTTAAACAGTTCCAAAAATAATTGTAAAACAAGTATAAGATCGTTTTATGTTTAAAAAGAAAAGTTGTATAGTAAATAGTTTGGAAAAATATGTTTATATTAAAGCAATTTATTTTGAAAATAGTCCACATTCAAACTGTTCAATTCCCAACCTCTATTTCCAATCAACTCAATTTAAATTTTCACTTTCATTTGAATTAACTCAATTCCAATTTAAATTACTTCAATTTCCATTGAAATTGATTTAATCCCAATTCCCATTTGAATTTGAACTCATTCATCTTCAACTTCATTCCAAAACAATCCAATTAAAATTTTCCATTTGAATTTTCAAACTTATCCATCTTCAATGACAATTCCAATTAATTCAAATCAAATTCAATTTGAACTAATTCAATTCAAATTTCAAATTTAAACCATCCCGATTATATAAATTCGATTTAAATTTTAAATGTTGATTCAATCCTTTAAATCAAATCAACTTATATCTTTAAACCATTTAATTTTGAATCCAAATTTCATTTTTAACCTATTTCAAAGTTCAAATAATAATTCAAATCCTTTTTTAAACAACTAAATCTTTGAAATTCAATTTATCACCAAATTTCAATTTTGAAACCAAACCTTTGAAGTTTTATCTTAGACATTCAAATCTTAAGTCCAAAATGATTCCATTTTATCTTAATAATGGATATATTACCATACCCCACATCTTCATTCATATAAACAAATCTAATTTCAGCTTAAAGATTATTAATAACAAAACATCCATCCATTTCCAATTTCTAGATCTCAAACCCATTTTGAGATCATAAAAACTCCCAATTCAAATTAATTATTTAACTTTCCAAGTTAAATCCCAATTTCATCTTGAAATTTTCAATTCAGGTTGTTTGTCTTAAACTTATTTAACTTTCCTAAAGTTAATTCAATTTACTTAATCCAGCCAACCTTACCCAATTTGAATTCCCATTTCAAATTCTAAACTTCACATTAATAATCTTCCCACTTATAAGTTCAAAAACTTATCACCTTGGGTATCACATCTCATTTCAAATAATTTTTTTTTCCAAATGCTGGACCCAGATTTTAAAACTTCACAATTTAGATCATCTTCAGTTCTAATTTACAAGTTATATTTACTAAATGTTTTACTTTCTTAAAACATTTCATCATTTTAGGATAATAATCAAGGTTATTACAACTGGAAATCAATTCACTATTATCTCATTCTGAAAATCTTTCCCAAATTCAAGATTTAAATTTCAGTTTGAATCCATTCCAAACTTATCTTTATTTAATTTCAATTTGGTTGTATTTCTATTACCACTTAATTTAATTCCAATAATTTAACAACCAATTACCTTATTATTGATTAGAAAGAAATATTGCTTTATAAATCAAAATATAATCTTATATAAAATCATTTAAAATCTTTATATAAGAAAATAACAAGTACGTTCTCATACACACACACACTCACTCTCTTTCACACAACTCATTCTAGGGTACCATTGACCCTATTATTAATGAGTAATCCCACCGAAGCCAAGTTTCTCACTTAACTTAGCTCTGATACCAAATGTAATGACCCGGAAATTTTGATCCCGAATATTCCAGTTAGTTAGAAAAGAAGAAAGAGAAATAAGAAGAAGGAAACAGAAAACAAAGCTTAGAATCTCACATTTGCAGTGGATAAAATATAATATCAAATAATATACTTTAGATAAATAAAGCTATATCAGTCAATTGCATTTTTATACCTCGAAGTTACAATATTTCCCCAAACACTGGACAGTTAAATATAACTTATACCAGATAAATAACAATATAACACAGCGGAAACACTCCATACGTTCCTGCCATCCAACTTGCCTCCTGAGCTCCAGAACGTCCTTACCTGAAAATCTATAATACTCGGTCTGACCCGAGCATTACATCAAAGTAACACCCAGGTCAGGTTGAAAACCAGCGTGAGTAAACTCATCTATCAATAAATTCCAATACAAAGATTTAATTAAAACCTGGAGTAACTCGCATCAATGTACAAATTCACAATTTGTTATAGACATCACTTATTTCATTCACAAATTTTGTAAGTACCAAAAACTTAGATTAAATAGTCCAATTCACTTAAATCATTTATTCCAGCTTATTGATTTCACATATCAATCTATAAAGAATCTAAGTGGTTTTGGGTATTTACTAATACCCGACTCTAGTCTCTTCGAATCCAATGTCATCAAACCCAAGTTATTCAATTAAATACAATTCAATTTTAATTACCGGATAACACTTTTATACAGCAATTTATAATTGATAGACAATCACGTTATCACTGTCCATCCAACATATCAAATCATACAACAATTCATATCAGAGATATCAACCAATCCAAAGCACTTATCATCATTCAATCATTCAATCATTCATGAGCAAGATTGAACACTTCCATTAATCACATTAATTAATGATCTTCTAATTACTCTCATTAGTTAATTATTCTTAAATTTCATTTAATAATTAACCTTTAACTTAATTACATTCATTAATCAGCCTTGATTAAACACAATCAGAAATTAGCTATCCTTAATTACTCCATCAATTAAACCAACTCCTTGATTAATTATTAATTAATCCTTTAATTACACTAAGTAATTATCACTTAATTTCTTCGACCAAGTAATTATCCTTTAATCACTTCCCATCGAGTAATTTCCTTTAATTAATAACATCCAGTAATTATCCACTAATTACTTCACTAAGTAATTATACCTCATCAATTACCTTAAGTAATTATGCTTAAACCAACATCAAATGATTACCTATAATTAATTAAACTTGATTAATTAACTAGAATTAACCACTTTAACTCAAATAATTACACAAATTAATTAACCTTACCCATATACATTGATCCGTAATTAATTACTCGAATTAATTATTCTATAGTTACTTGCATTGATTAATTATCCTCTAATTAATCATCTTCATTACTTACACCAGATAAGGCATCTTTAGGAAAACCTCTTAACATGAGTTAGAATCCCAGCTGCGTAATCATGTACTTATGTGGGATCAGTGTATATTTTCTCAAGATGTTACAGATGATGAACCCAATTAACATCCAGTTCTGAGTGTTAAAAATACTTTTTAGTTAAAATTTTGAAAAAATAAATAATAAGACTTTTTGTTAAAGTTAAGTTTTAATTACAAAATTTTATCATCGTGTGTGCATCACCTGGGTTATAACCAACATTTAACCCCCTTTTATAAGTGTTTATCCTACCCCTTCCTACTTTATTTATTTCCCATGCAAAGGACATCATAAATAATAATCACCTTTGGGTGAGAAATGGTGGTTACACATACAACCTAAATATATTGAAGGTATAAAATTATTATGAGAACGCACTCTCGTTTTTAACCCAACTTAAGGTGTAAAATAACCTGCTCAAAATAGTTTAAACCTACTCGAGGCTTAGAGAATTGCTAAAAATAAGCTTCAATACCAAATGTGATGCCCCACTATTTCTAACATCTAAAATTAGTGATAAATGTTGTCCACATACGCTTGCACACAAATCTTAGATATAAACAGTGATTCATTAGTTATATAATTAAAAAAATTGAGCTTATGAACAAAAATCGAAAACCTCATAGCAGAATTTAAATAAAAACATACATATATCAACAAAGAATACACACATCTCGATAAAGCATACAAAGCCCAATACAACAAATAAAACATCTATATCTTTCTATACATCAAAAATTATTGAGTTAGAAGAATACAAAAGTACTACAAGGGAAATATTTTAAACAAGAAACTTATGAGTGTGGCATGCAATCAATCTTTTTTATTTACCTTAGCTTTCATCCGCAAGCCTCGATATGTATAAGAAGACAATGATCAACTATGTTTGGACCGTGCCAATTTCTATATACCATAGCCCAAGCTGAGAGAAATGGTGGCTATTGCATGGAAAAAAACTACCTACATACCCATTTAGGATCAAGCCCGTGTTTTTTTGTTTCATGCTCTTCTCATACATCAAATACTTGTTAGTACTTAACATTGCACGACAACAAGTAACCAACATAAGTAGAACACGTTATATTCATTACCCTTATCAATCATCATAAATATAGGTAACAATAGTAATAACAATACACAACCATTAACATCACAAAAATTCAATGATATGCAATATTGACCCAAAACGTCAAATAAATCAACAACAACAAGTATCGTCAAACGTATGCTAATCTCCCATCATTAGCAACACAACATCAATGCCACAAATGTAATTATAAATCCATCAAATGTGTGCCAACAATTCCATATTAGTAACACAATATCAAACTCATCAAATGTGTACTAACTACATTATATTAGTAACATAAATATCAGGTTCATCAAATATGTACCAACTACACTATATTAGTAACACGAATATCAAACTCATCAAATGTGTACTAACTAAACTACATTTTTGTAAAAAAATATCAACTCATCACCACAATAAAACCATAATTAACTACACAACACCCACGTAGTAAAAATGGTAAAATATTGCATAACTCATCCTAAAGCAATTTCGTCTCCATACAATTAACATATATGATAATTTCAAACAATAAAAACTACATATGTCACAACAATTTATAAAATATATTTATACACATTATTTCCTCTTAAGTATAAAACCATTTATTATTATTTATTATAAAAACACATTTTCTCAAAATGATAATAGACCTTAAAAATAATTTATTACACATCCACTACTTCAGATATCTCCGAAACACCACTGCTTTATAAAAAAATAGTAATTTATGTCAAATTACTATCGAAAACAATAATATTATTGATTTACATCAAAATAATACATACTCATATCCCTTTATTTTTCTTTTGCAACCAGTTTATTGTTATTTAACCTAGAAATAAGTATCTCACTTTATATCTCAAAACTCCTTTTTATTGCTACTTATCTCAAAATAGTAATAACTAAATCCAAAACACTTTTGATGACGCATCTTACTATTATTACTACTATTCTTGCAAACATCTCTTATTTAGATTACTTGAATAATAATAATGATGATGATGATATAATAAAAATTCCATCAAATTATATAATTTATTCAAATACACACAAAAAAAAAAATCATATCATTATCTATTAATCTCCACTTTACTTTATTGCTAATAATAATTTCCAAATTTACTTTAAAATAGATTTTTCGTCGTTATTGATGAATTTTTCTAGAAATTCATAATAAAAAATTCATAATTAGTTGCCTTATTAAATTTTCCATGTCAACTTTAGTATAAATCATTAAATTATTATTACTTAAAAATATCACTCAAAATTTATAAATAATCTTATCTTTCAAAATTACACAATTTTAATCATTTCCTATTGATTAGTTATTTTCATTTCAAACTAATACTTAATTAAATATGTATCGCCTAATAATACAACAAATAATAATGAACGTTCAACGTATCAAAATTGCAACAACCAAACAATCATCATAGGAGCATAGCATATGTCAATAAGTGTATATTTTCACTGGTAGATATTCATTTAACATTTTTAAAAGATAAATAACTAGGACTATTTTATTCTACCAATGCGCTTTTACAAATAGCACCAAAAGCTAGCAAACCGCATGTCAAATTGTTCGGAATCTGCCTTAAGTCAAACAGAGTAAACCATGCATAAAATACGGTTCGAATGCAAAAGATATGGTGATTTAAAGATGTATAATTTGTAATTAATTAAAATTTAAGGGATTACATGCAAAAAAGCTACCTTGTTCCTTCTGCCCAAACTCATTACCGTACCTCCTTACAACCCGCTTTGACTGCATTTTGCTTCACCGATGCATCACTAGAGATGACCACACGACTGCCAATCACAACGCCATCACATGTACCACCGACTGAGCATGTCACGACCCCTTAAAGCACCACCATGCCCGCCTGAACGTCATCGTCATTATCCAACTGAAATCTTAATTTGAACTTTGCCACTGCCTCGACCATTTTTATCACATCTAACTACCATCAACAACCTACATTCATTGAAAAGAACCCATCCATACTAGCACCACCACCATCCAAGTCAAACCTAGCCACTTAAAACTTTGATTTGGTTTTCTTGCCAACTTAAATATTGTTTCAACAAACAGACTCCACCTATTGGTTCCATTGATCAAGATCTTCATTTTGGTTAATGAGGTTTGACTTATTAATTTGTTGGGCATTTGTTTTGGAAATGGATCTAAACTCCGTTAAAGAGAGAGATTAGATCTAAGAAGGAGGAAGAGATCAAAAAATAAAATAATACAAAGAGGAAGTTGCAAGGGTTTCTCCATAACAATCTATTTATAAACAAAAAGAGGTTGTGTTGGGCCAAAGTGGTAAAAAGGGATTGTGAAACCCATTTCTAACCACCAACACAAGTATATCATGCTATATTATTAAAATATAGGTTTTCAATAGTTCTAAACGCAACGTGAACACCAAAACCCCTAAAAGACAACTCTACACAAGATAGTTTTTTATCGCTAATTTATTTTAAACAGCTATTTATAATTGATTAATAATTAATGTTTTGAATTTTCGGGTCATTACAAACCATGTCTAATAAGGTTTGATGTCTCATCTTTGAAACACCATTGTGTTATGGAGTATATAGTAGAGTGACCTAAGAGAGAATCACATTCTCTTTTAGGTACTGTTGGATTTCACATCCAACGTACTCACCTCCTTGGTCGGATTGAGGAAATTTAATTTTCTTATCGCTTTGGTTTTCAACTTTGTTCTTATATTCAATGATTTTTTTCTGTAGACCTCTGATTTGTGTTTTAAAAGACACACATATCCATATATAGAATAATCATTGGTTAATATTCAACCTCTAGTAATTATAGGCATTAGACCATACATCAATATGTATGAGTCCTGAGGATTCACTAACTCTTTCACTGCCCCCACTGAATGAGTGCTTGGCCATTTTAGCTTTATGATACAACTCACATGTATCAAGTTATTCAGAATCAAACAATGGTAGGAACCCTTCGTTTCTTCACTCATTAAGTCGTTTCTTACTAATATGGACTAGTCTGCAATGCCAAAGAAAACTATATTTAACTTTGGACGTAGAACTATTTTCAATAGCAAATACAAGGTTTAAATAGGAATATAAATATCATTATTTAATGAATCAAAATAGCCATTTTACTTCTAATGCAAATATTCATAGTATTGTCTTTATAGATAAAACTATATTCATCTTTTGTCAAATGAGAGACAAATATTCTTCAAAAATAAAGTTCGGTACATGATAATAGTTATCCAAAATCAAATCATATTCACTCGCTAGTTTCAAATGATATTATCACATTATGATGACAGCTACACTAGCTCCATTTGCAACTTGGAGTTCTATGCTCCCTTTAGCGACATACCTCTTACTCCTAAGTCCCTGTAAAATAGTATAGATATGAGTTTCAGATCTAGTATCTAAACGTCAACTAAAAGCACATATAGATAAATAATTTTCGATATGAAAAATACTTTTAGGAGCAGAATCAGGTCTTTCCCCTTCAACATCTTCAAGCACTCTGGACAGTTCCTCTTCCAATGTCCTATCTTTGTGAAAACGTGATAATCACCTTTCTCTTGCACGTTTGACTTTCCCATTTCTATCCTTCGACTTACACTTTATTCTTCAAACTTTTCAATAATGGTCTACTCTTTATAGTAAGTACCATACCTAGTTCCTTCATGAATGTGCTCTCAGTAATCCAAAATATATTAAGGATCTCAATGGTGGTGCTTGAAAAAGTTCATATTGAAGTTCAATATGCATAGGTCAAATTGAGAAATAATAACCTAAGAATTAAGTCCGCTATAACTCAGTATCTAAAGTAGCATCTGGCTTAGCCAACTGTTCAATGTACCCATCGGAGATGTGGCCTTGGACCGAAGAACTTTTACTAGTTTTCGCATGGAACAATTTCCTTACGATCTCAGATTGCTCACCATATAACATTTGTAGGTGAGTGAATATTTCAAGAATATTCATCTTCTTATATAGCCTTTGTAGGATAATGCTTATAGTGGACAATATATAGCAATGAGCTAGTTTGCAATCCATTTTTTCCCATCTTTGTAAACCTTAGTTTGTTAGGGTGTGGCATTTTTATTGGGTTTAGTTAAAGGGTCATCGGTGATGGCATACCAAAAATTTTCGTATATGGGTGTTATTATTAATATTCCTTAGTCAGTCTTTAAGTTGTACCAGTTAGTGTATATGTTTCGAAAAATAGCTTCACTGCTGACATTTGATCTACACAGATTCATCAAAGTAAATTAGATAGCATTGCATATGTTCTTAT
The DNA here is from genome assembly GCA_030765085.1 of Allium cepa. NCBI lineage: Eukaryota > Viridiplantae > Streptophyta > Magnoliopsida > Asparagales > Amaryllidaceae > Allium > Allium cepa. The sequence goes on along the minus strand of CM060935.1, from coordinate 837,974,639 downwards.
ACTTGTTAAAATTATTTGTTATATTTATCTAATAAGGCTTCCACTGAGTTAATATCTCTCAAAGCCTCTAGAAACGATATGGAAATTTCATAAAAAAAATTAATGGGCATTATGTTCCATTTATCATGTTACTACGACCTTGAGTTTACTCAACAAATCATAATCTCTACAAAATGGTAAGAAACACTTTACTAGCTATCTTATATATAACTCCTAACTCGCTTTTAACTATCTTATAATCATACTTTGACCTTGAGTTTTCTCAACAAATCATGAAGTACATTAGATACCCTAACCCATCATTTTGTAATATCCTAATGGGAGTCAGGTAACCCTTAAGTCCGTTCAACAAAGTTATATAAACATTCTTACTTATCCATAGATAAAAAAAGATCATCATAGACATTCTATAACTTGAGTTTACTCAATAACCTTAGATTTATAAGGTACTTTATTTATCTTATAAATGACTAAGAGCGTTATTAATTTAAATTCATGGTTCAAAATTAATTTTATAGAGTATTATCGAGTATTTAAGAGGGATGAGTACAAAGGTCTTAACTCATGATATCATACATCTTTTATATACATCCAATATATAATCTCTTAAGTCTCGGAGGTTTTATTTTATTTTAACCTCCCGTTTTATTCATACATATAACATATATATATATATATATATGTTCATATATACAAGATATGTATATCTTATGGAAATTCTTCTCCCCTTTGTGATATAGCTACAACATTACATAACTTTGACTTGACAAATGCCCCTTATCTCTATAGCGAAATAAAATTGGATTTTTGACATCAATCTCCCCTTTGATTATTGTGGCAATCCATGGTTGTGATGGTGTTTGGAGTGAAACTGGTCCACCTGTGGATGACTCTGGTCTCTGTGATGTTCTGGTATGTTTAGATGATCAGGTTATGTTAATTGGTAATAAGGATAGCTATGATTGAGTATGATTGAAGTGGAAAAACAAGCAGGGTTAAGGTTGCTTGCATTGCAACTTCTAGCACAGGTGTTTGTGAAAACATGCAAACGAATCCTATTGATACAGCTTTCTCCTTGATTTCTATTATAGAACCTACTATCCATAATACATCTTCCCCTACAGATAAGTGGTTGTCTTTGTTTGCCTCTTTATCTAGGATTTCAAGTGTGTATATGCCTCGGACTTTTTTTTGAAATAGACGGTGCTATGATTCCACCAGCAGAAGTGTTGCAAGCAAGTATTGATTATTGGCCTGCATACCTACTTGGATTCTTTCTTAACTCTAAACCCCGTTACTATGAAGTTAGAATGCAATGCCGAAGTGTATGGAAACTTAGACAAGGGATTCTGGTTCATTATGTAGATTGTATGTATTTTATAAAAAAATCCAGCTAAGAGGTGTTCTAGAAGCGAAACTATCTATTATAGCTGGAAAGCTTTCATAATTACTCCTTGAAGTTCGACGGTTGATAGTACGAGAGAACAAGTATTTTCTATTCCTATCTGGGCCCGTTTCACTCGTATCCCTTCCGCTTTGCAACTCCTGATTGGGCTAGATTGGTAGCTAGCCATATTGGTAAGCTAAGGTGCTTCGACGCTAATATTGTGGCTAGAAAAAAGTTAGTTTATGCTAAAGCCTTGATTGAGATAACCCCTGATAAACCATAGCGTTCCAGGCTTAAGATTCGCATTACAGAGGGGAATGATGTTTTTGTTAATGTTAGTTACAGTGGGAAACCTGATATTTACTCCGTTTTCCACTCATTTCTTGGTCACATTGCTTCTGCCTGTAAGCTTGGGAATGTTGATTCCCCTTTGCCTATTCTAGTTAAGATACCTCTACTTCATCCTTCTGTTAGGAGGTGGGTTCCTAAGGCTACGTTTGTTATTCCTACACTTGTAGTTGTTTCTTCTACTACACCTTCATCCTTTGATATCATTCCTAGTGCTGAGCCCTCTATTGCTATTATTGAACCTTCTACTACGGTTGATCTGGTGGAGCATCCTTCTTCTGGTATCGTGTGGAGTTCTACAGAGGAAGCATGGGTTCATGTGAAATTGGAAATGAGATATACGCTACCAGATGATTATTATCATATGCATGTTGGTGGTGAAGGTGAGAGCTGTAAGCTATACTATCACATAGTTGGAGAAGGTCTTGAGCTTTCTACTTAAGGTGAATATGGTAACGACAAAAAAATTGTTATGGAGGGTGTATCTTGGAACGGGAAATACTTATATTCCAATGATTCTATGGATTACGACCCTATCTTGGCTACTCAATTTTCATGCTACATACGAGTTACTAGGCCTGATTTTGTCATTGATGGTAGTGGCTCCTTCTCCTTGGAGGGTGCTCAGTTGTATATAGTCTTTGTGGTTTAGGTCTTTTTGCATAGCTCCTATTCTTTTTCTTTTTTATAGTTGTTCCACCGCATGTGTCAAACACCTGTTTTAAATATTATTAATAATAGTGGACAACCCACTCCAATGCTGGCTTGCCACGCCAAAAAAATATAATTTATTTCATTATATATATATATATATATACATATTTCATTTTATTACTTAAAAAATTTAATTAATTTATAAATATAACAATTATATTTATTTATTTAAATTTAGAACAATTAAAAAATTATACTTTTATAACCCTTTATAAAATTATGTAATTAATTAATAATTTAGTTCTTTTTGCATTTTATAACCTTTTATAAAATTATGTAATTAATTATCTAATCTAAATAGTATAAACTAATTTTATAACATTCCACTACGATATTTGAATTAACCGAAGACTTAAACACATTTCCGAGTCTCCTACAAGAGAATATCCTATAATCAGACCATTTCAACGAGTTAGATTAGAGCCTAGAGATCAGGATATTTTTCACATAGTGGTCATTAATTAGAGTAGCATTCTCCTTACTTTAAGCACCTTTTCTTAGACACCCATCTACTTTGACGTTTCATAAAAGTGATACCCTTTGTGTTGGTTAATTTGTATAAATAAAATTAATACGTGCTTCGACACCATTGTGAGTTCAGGTGCAATGGCGGTGGGGTTAAATGATTGAATTAAAATAAATTATTAAATTGCATAAAACCTTTATTATGTGTTTGTGGATTTATACTAAATTAAATTTAGCATTTAGATTAATAAAAGAGATTTTGAATATTTTAATTTAACTAATTTGGCTACAATATTTATTTATTATTAATGCTTAATTTAGATTTGTTCGTAATTTAATTTAAAATTAATTTATTAATTTACTTTAGTTTCCATTTAATATGTTATGATATTCATATTTACAATATGAGCATTAATATATATATGTGTGTGTGTGTGTGTGTGTAACCTAAACTAGGAATTCATTGGAAAAATTGACTAAGTTGTCCAACGTCAGTAGGATGTCTAAGTGTTACACACACGCATGCGCGCGCACACACACATCATTTTTTTGACTAAATGTTATTTCTTTAATATACATACATGATGGTAATTGCATATTATTTAAACAATAATAATAATGATTTTGAATAAGTAAAAATATTTAAAATTTGATTTCAAATTAATTATACATGCAAAGAAAACATAAAAATTGATTATATATGTATCTACTTATTTATATATAAACTTTTCAAAAAAATTATTATAGTAAATGAAATGATCTAATAATTATTTTAGATATGTATATTAATAATATATGTATATTATAAATATAAAATTATTTTTGTAAAATGTTTTTTGAGTAAAACTAAAAAAGTTGTTGCATGCTTCATGTACACCTGGAACAATTTATATGAAATATCACACAAACACACACACATACATACATACATGCATATATTTGTGTGTGCGTGTGCGCATGCATTTGTAAAACTAAGTTTATATATATATATATATATATAATGTCAACGATTACTAACTTAACTGACTAGTGGTATAGCATTCTATACCTAGATTCTAGGTTTCGAATCCTTAAACATTAAAATGAGCGCTCCACTAAAATAAAAATACAATTCTAATTACCAATATATATGTATGTATAATATATAATGTGTATATATATTTATATGCTTTTAAAATATTTATGATATATACACACATATATATCAGATTTAAAAATAATAATTTTTTGAAATATATACGGCCAAATAAAATTAAGTTGGGTGATAAATATATGAACATGTTTATATGAATTAAAAACTAGATCTGAAAATATTGCCTTTTTTCGAAATGAACTTTCCGAGAGTCGGTGTATTATTCATTCAGTGTGTCATTTTGGACTATTATTATCTCCTCCTTCTTTTCACATTGTAAAGATGAAGAAATGGCTTCACCAAGGGCTAGAGTGGGTGGCTATGAACGAGAGAGAGAGAGAGAGAGAGAGAGAGAGAGAGTGAGAGAGAGAGAAAGTGAGAGAGAGAGAGAGAAAGCTCAGAAAATTATCTCAAAGTTTGTGTGAACAGTTAATAGCCATAAAACAACACCTTTCTCTCCCCTTTTTCCTCTGGATTAGAAGACTAGGTAAAGCCCTAATTGTCCACCATCTAGGCCAGCCTATGGTGTTGACCTAGCATGACCAAACACTTCTTTGACTCCATTTGAATAGTCATTTGGTTAATTAAATTCTAGCTCTAAAATCGATCGAAATATCTTATAACTTTAGTACTTCTGTACTCCATTTCAAGCTTGAATAATAATTAAAATTGGCCATAAATATTTATCAACATTTGTACTACTATTAATCTATAAAATTTACAAATTATTTTTATCCTTGGACTTTGCTAAAGCATGGTATAGGATCAAGTGTGATGATTACAGATCATTTAAATGAAATCATATTTCTGATTTAATATAAACTCACATAGTAACCACAGTTTGTAGACGAGTTCTTTTCATCGTTGATGTATCACTTAGATATATAGAGTTTGTTCTACAGTAAAAAAAACTCTACTAATATCTATATTAATTGCATATGCAACTTTAAATTCCTTAGCTCAATCCGACAACGTTGATCAATTAACCAATTTACTCTGCCAGAGATTTTGACTTTATGTTGACTTAACAATTATGGTGCCATTGTCCTTCTGTAACGAAGGAGGCGAATTCTCTTTTGAGCAATGTTTCGCTTTAAGCAGTTCAACGTGTACTCAACTATGGCTATCACATAGTCACCATGCTATGTGTTTGACCATAGTCAAAGTATAGTTTACGTTTTCAAGATTGATAGTACTCTCAAGTTAGAAGACTATTGTATGTCGTTACCCTGAGATCTTCTATCTTGATTCAGTTATAATAACCTATGGAAAACTCTTGTTGAGTCATTCTATGACTGTTCTAAACAATCATAAGTTTGTAACCCTTGGTGCCCTAACAGTCATGAGTAGATCACTGTCCATCGTATGGATAACATGAACACTAGTCTCAACAGATGTATCAATATCCTTTTCTCGATGCATCTTAGCTAGAAACATTTAAGGAGTTAGTATTCTAGTTTATACCAACGCAATACTCATGGGTATGAACTCATTCTCACTGCATTTGATAAAACACTATTCCTAAGGATTCTCTACTTATTTATTTAATACAATTTATTCATTATTTATATCACATTATAACTGGACATATAATAGAAAATAAAACCAAAAGCATACTTTATTTCTAACACTTATAATATACTTTATTTCTTCTTACATATGTTTACTGAATTTGTTTAGACATGCCTTTGTATATCATTCTGATTGCATACTTGTCAAGTATAATTTATGTGAGTGAAAAAGATAACAGTGTCATTTAGAAGAACATATTTGGGTAAGTTTCATAAAGATTTCTATGATATTATTAATAGCACCTTAATTTTTATAGGAGCACATTACCAATTTAAAAACTATTTATATTGATGTTGTTGAAGAGACTTTAATTATAGGTTTGGGGGGTGGGGGTAAATTGCAGGGGTACTCAAATCTGAAGTGAAACTGTTATAAGGGGAACTTTCAAGACATTCAATTTACTATTACCCTCATTCTCCGACAGTGCTGACGACGATGTGATATGCATTTTCGACAACACATGTCAAAAATGATCATCGGTTGTTATTGAAAGTACTTAGAATGGACCTGCCGATAACTTAAAAAAATAAGCCTGACATTAATAGGTTTAGAGTTGAATATTTATTCAGTGAGCATTTATTGGAATTTGATGAGGTGTTACAGAAAGAAAACGCATATGAGTATGACCATGAAAAAATTAATGAAAGACGGTAAAAACCTTCTTAAATTTGTTTTTTAAATATAGATGGTTTAAAGCACTAAATTCTTAGATGAATATAACAAGATTGGAAAAGTAACCATGCATAGTTTTGATGTGTGTACCCTATTTTGGATAAGCATCCTCTTAACAGTTATTGAATTTGACAAAAAGTTGTATCCTTTTTCAACATTCGTCCAAATAAAGGGAATTATTAAAGAGAAAATCAATTTAGCAAGGGGGAACAAAAAATCAATTTCTTGATTAAATGATCTGTCTTCTTTGGAATCACACCATTGATTTTCCCTTACAAATTTCCCTTTTTATAATTATCTTTCGTTCTACTTTACATGTATATGTATTCTACTAGGAATCACTTTCTTTCTATCCACAAACCATAAAATAATTCTCTAAAAAAAATTAATGATTTTTTTTATAAAAGAGCAATACCTAACTTGAGCACTCGTTTTGCTCAATCCTCCAATCTTAAACCATAATTCACGAATGTAAAATCATTAATATTAATATTTTGTATGATTTAGATCGAAAATGACACAAATATATGAAAATAGAAAAACAAATTTTCATAATACTACATTTATTGATTTCCAAATTTTGTAGAAATTTTACAGCATGAGAGAGGTATGTTTGTTTAAGGGAGGAACAGAAAATAATAGCGTATTTCTGAAGTTACCAACTATAATTTTTAGCAAATATAGGTATGTTTTTTACCAACCATAATAGCGTACTTTTCAATATAATTTATACTGCTAGCTCAAATGGCGAAGTCTCTAAATTGTTATTCTAGAAATCTTGAGTTCGATCCCTGAGACGCCAAATAAGTGCTTTGCTTAAAATATCTTGTTATAAAAAAACTATTATAATTTTATACTTACTAATACCATATGTTTTACAGTTTCACTTAGCTAGGACACTAAATTTAAATTCAATGATAATGAATTAATACGTGAATCACCTTGGTATCATGGTGCCTTCATCATTCGTTTCAGTTAAGGGGCACGAAATAAGATTGTTTAACAAAAGGAGAATGCTTTTTGTGCTGCGAAAGAGGCATTTGAAAGATATATTTTAATTATTTTGTTATAATAATTATTTTTGTTGACAAGCGCCATTGTTCAAGTGGTTGATGCGAGAGATCATAAGTTCGAAACTTGCATAGCGTGATTTGAACGTTATCGACATGTGATATGTTGTCTCAGTGACATGTTGTATATAAAGTACCATTTCAAAAAAGTAATAATTATTGTTTTAATTTTTGTTATGCTTTGTTTTTATTATTTTTAAATAATATGGTTAATGAATTTATATTATTTATAAATTATGAAATTTTGAAAATTTTGAATTTTTTTCCAATAGATACTAATCGAGATAAAAGTACAAATATGTTGGAATACAACGATACATATAAAGAAATTAAAACTAGAAATCGGATGGTGGGTCGGATAGTGGGTAGAATGGTGGGTAAACACGTGAACTAGCCATCATAAACTATTGGTATTTGATTGCATGTTGCGAATGTTTTATCTCTAACCACAAGCAATTCCCAACATCGTCGTCATTCAATCAAGTTAATATTCTGTAACAACCCTAGATTTTTATGTATATTTTAATTTCGAATTTATTTCATTTTAAAATTATTTTAAACTTGTTTCATTTCAAACATTTCATTTTAAATATAAACTTTGATTATTATGTGAATTATAACTCCAACTGGTATAAATTGAATATTTTACTGAAAAGTGGATTTCTGGTCAAACTGGTCAAACTTTGACTTTTAAATTTCAAATTTAAATTCTTAAATTTCATGTAACAACCCGGGATTTGCATTACCAATTAATAAATAAAAGTTAGGATTTTTATTTATTTTAATGAAGCGCAAAAGGAATTGGAATAACAAAATTTATTTGAAAAAGGCTATTTTAATTAAATGGGAAATATGGGATTTTAAAATGAGGATAAATGTTATTTTTGGGAAGTTAAATATTTTAGGAGAGATTTTAAAACGGGTTTGGGTAAGAAAAATAAGTTTTATAAACATAGATGAACACTTAGACTAATTTTTGAAAACATGTAAATAACCCTCTTCTTATTGGGTTACTAAACTTAACCCAATAACCCACCCTAAACCTCCTCTATAAATTATCTCAAACTCTTCTAACCTTATTCATGCATCCCTAATCAAAACCCTAATCATTTCCTAAAGCTTTCTTAACAAAAATGGCCTCTATCTTCATCTCCTTCTAGTTTTAGCTTATGCAAGTCATTTTATGCAAAGGTAATGCAAATACCCACCTCAAATCCATTTTTATATCTTTCTAATTTCTGAAATTTATTTGGTAACACAAGTTTTATGTGTTTTTTTGATCTTATAGCCTCCTAATCATCTTTTGCTAACTTGGGTTGATTCTATAATAGTCTTTGTTGCTTTCTAGAGAGGTATATTACTAAAAACCTCTTCTAATATGTGTTTAATACTCTTTTGATTTCAGTAATCATTTAGTAACATATGTTTTATTATGTAACATGTGAATCATAGCTCCTTGATCATCTTTGCTTTCATTTTGGGTGTGCACATAAGGTGTTTGTGATATTGCTTCATAAGGTAATGCTAAGCTTTGGCCCTTTGTTTCCTTTAACATAGTGCAGTAATCATCATATGGTAGTTAGTGATTGTTATTGGTGAAATTTGATGCCAAATACTTGAAAAAAACACCCCAAAATCACTAAAATGCACAATTTCTGCAAGCTGGAATGCTTCAGCCTGAAAACAGGGCTCTGGGTGCACCAGGGCAGGCCTGGGCTGCACCCAGGCGCAGCAGGCTAGCCCAGTGGGGCTAGCCAGAAGTAGGCCAGCCCGCATGGGGCTGGGGCATGGGCCCGCCTCCCCCGCCCGCGCGGGCTGGGGCTTGGGCCCGCCTCCCCAGCCCGAGCGGGCTGGGGGCTTCGGCTCGCCTCCCCAGCCCGAGCGGGCTGGGGGCTTCGGCTCGCCTCCCCAGCCCGAGCGGGCTGGGGGCTTCCCGCCTCCCCAGCCTAGGCGGGCTGGGGCTTCCCAACCCCCAGCCCAGGCGGGCTGGGGCTTTACCCACCCAGCCCATGCGGGCTGGGGCCTTGCCCTTGCCCCCCCTCCCAGCCCATGCGGGCTGGGAATTGATGCTTCTTCCCAGCCCATGCAGGCTGGGGCTGGTCTGAACCAGCTGCACTGCATGGTGCAGCCTGGTTCACTGAAAAGGGCTGCACTATGCGGTGCAGCCGGCACAAAAGAAAATGGGCTGCACCCATTTAGCGCAGCCGGGTTCCGACCTACCGGTTGCACCATTTTGGTGCAACCGCTCCAAATTGATTGTTTCTGCAATGAACCTTTGGGCTTCAATTTCTAATAAAAAAATTGTCTTACTCTGGTTCACAACCATTCGAAATATTTTCCAACACAAATATTGGTTTTTAGTGATTTTCTGATTTATCGATTTCTTCGAGATTTGTCTCTGGATTTCGTACACGGGTTTTTATGAACTATTTTAGAAGGATTTTTCACTCCTAAATGGCTTTCGAAATTATTATATAATATTATTTTTAATTATTAAATTAATTACTCCATAATAGGAGAGTTTTCAAAAGCCGTTTTAAAGTGATTTCAAAATCAGTTATAAATCCATTTCGCGCCATTATTTTCTATAATAAAAATCTCACACTCACTTTTAGCACGTCGAGCGAAGTGGAAAGGTGCTTAAACGGTTAGGAAATCTCCGGCCTATGGAACCGTGTGTATTTTCTTTCTGGTTAATCCCCGACCTATTCGATTGATCGTTTTGACCTTTGGGTCTAGTTTACCGATGATACGAGGTGGACTTTTTATTGTTTGGAGTGTGAGCTTGCTATTGGTTAGTAAACCGTTTAGTGCGAACACGGGGTATGAGACTCATTGTTAACACTTTACGGGTTCCTCTCCAAGAAGTTTGTGACACATTAGCCTCTGGGCGGCCAGTACTGGACCTCTGGGTCACCACGCCTCTAAGCAACCGTCTCTGGACACCTGCTCTATGGAGCAGTTTTTCGGCATGTGCCTCTGGGTCTTTATCCTTCTGGGAAGGATCTCGCGCGTTTCGCATCTGTGCGAGTGATCGATCACAACTCTACAGTACTTGGCAATAACGACTCTGGTCGGTGCACGTGCAATATTTGTATTATCTGATGATTTTTATATCCATTCGAGTATCGCCATTCGATGTTGGTTCTATGGAACCATACGATGTAAGTGCGATTACCCTGTGGATTCACAGTGTCTCTGGACGCTGCTTTTCAGTATTCGATTTCATTGACTTTTCAGTATATCCCTATTGCTCCTTGGAGCATCGATCTTTGCTTGGGCATTGATTACAGACTCTGGTCACTCTTGGGATTATTGCCTATGGGCAACTTTATATAGCTTTGGCTACGCCGATGATATGAGGCGATTTTATTTATTTAACACTCTGGTGTTGATATTCTCTTTGGAGATTTTTACTGTTTATTGATGATTAGGGATCGTCATTATGTTCATGTAGTCCATATTACTCTTCTCTTTGGAGAAGCACTGTTTGATTTATGTACCGCATTATTATATATCTTGGTTATTACTGATTGTTTAGCTAGCCTGACTCGAGTGTTTTCGCTCGGGTCAGACCGAGTTGTTTCAGGTTAGGTCTCTGGACTTAGCTTTCTGTGCTTCCGCTTGGACATTATCTGCTATGCTGATAGATAGCTCTTTATATTTGTCCACTATTTTGATGCTCTGATTATTCAGTCTCTTATGTACATATTTTTGACTCACATGTGTGAGCGGTGGCTTTGTACCCACCTTTTGATATTTGGATCTGTATTGACGATATATTGTACCTATGTTATGTGACTGTTATGTGACTGTTCTGTGATGATGATGTTATCATTTAGTATTATGTTTGTTCTGAACCTATTTTTCTTAGCCATTGTAATTTCGTTATAGATATCTAGTGGATATGTCGAACCACTTGAGAAAAGAAAACCACTTATTCGACGTATTCAGTAGTTAGTTATAGCTTGATTACGCATGGTCGCTTCCATTATACTCTATTCTCCATTCTAGTAGACGGTATTACTCCTTAGTACTCTTTACTAGAGTGGGTCTCGGAGTGGGGCGTTACATCTTTTATTATGAAAATAGATTTAATAACTTGAATACTGCTTTTTGTTTCGTTGAAAACGGATTTAAATTGTGAAAGCTATGTATATTTCAATATTGAATGCAATTTGTTTTATTTAGCAATTTTATTTATTTTAAATTATATAAACTATATTTTTATTGTCATATTTTATTTTAAAATGTGTCAATATGTTATTTTATGTATATTTTGTCTTTTAATATTTTTGAAGTGATAATAAAACCTTTCCAAAATTTATTGCATTTATTTTCTATTGTTAAAGGCTAGTTTCCATTTTTTCAGCTATTTTCTTCATTAAATTTTATTTAATTAAATTTTATTATATTTATTTTTGTGAATTCATTTTTATTTTATTTTCTTATCTTTATTTATAAATATTTTTTTCAAGTACATAAAAAATTTCTGAAGTTCATTTGAATTTGTTTCAATTTAAAAAGCCTAGTTATGTATATATTGACTTTTTCTTTATTTAATTGATGTTATTTAAATTTTATTTATTTCTTTTTCTATTTATTTTATTTATGAGATTATTTATCTTTGTTTTCAGCCATTATATATATATATATATATATATAAACTTAAAAAAAATAGAGGAAATATGAAAAGTTTGAAATTATTGAAATTCCAATGGCTTTTCACCTCCGGACCTTTCACTTTCTCAACTCCTTTCTTTAAGATTTTTGGCCATACCTTACTCTATCTTTCAGCTGACTTCTCTTTAATGTTTTTTTCACGCAAATACTTCTCTTTAAAAATCATGGCTCCATTGTGTTCAAGGTTTGGTAAAAATTATCATCTTCTTCTATTGTTTTTATGATTTTTCTACTGAAATTTTGCATATGCTCTCTACTTCATAGCTCCACTCCTCCTCAACCAAGCTTTGGCCGACCACCACCCCCTTCCTCTAACCATCACCCATCCTAGTAACCCACCTCCCCAGGCTGAACCAACCCAAGGCCAAAATCCACACAAAATCCACCAAAAACAATCACAACCTATCACCTATTGCACTAGCCTAACCTAGTTTATCATCTCCTCCTTCTACCACCATTAGCCGCCACTACCTCCACCACCACCACCTTTGACCTGACCTTCACCCTCTTCTACACCACCCACCACCTCCAAGAGCCACTGGCCATGACCCATGACCTCTGGCCGAAACTATTTGTGCCAAAGATGTGATGTTATGTTGCACTGTTTAGCCTTGAACACCTAGTTTATGCACCTAGACTTCACCACCTTGCGAACAAATGTTGGCTGACCACTTGCACACCCAAACCAGACCTATAGCACCCTAGGCCGAGCTAAACACCTGCATAACTGAAGTACACGAGGTACAGAGCAAGTGCAAGTCATTCGTTGTTGTTTTGGGTATAGATTTCTTATGTTATTTGACGATAAATTTGTGTTGTAACTTATGTATTATTGTATTGTTTTGTGTATATGTTATCAAGCCATATAACTTTGGCTCTCCACTCTCTCAAGTCTTTTCCGTATTATCGTGCCTTCGTTGTGTCAGTGTGTGCGCTTTGGTAGCGATCTCCAACTTTGAACAGGTGAGTTATTCTCACCAGACAATATGTACATATATAACTAGTAAATTGACCCATTTTGAATCTGTAAAATGCATTATCATATTACACCTGCTATATTATGATTATATGATGTTCAACCATGCTTAAACACCTATTATAACATCTGTTACTGTTATATTATGTTGTTCTGTTATTTTTATCAGTTTATCACACTGCAAGTTCCCTTTAGATTAGAATCACTATGGGTTGAAATGATACATACCCGAACGGACTTTAGAATAGGAGAAAATCATTATGGGCTGAAGTGATAGGCCTGAATGATTTTTAATTATTTTCATTTACTTGGGATTGCGGGTTTGAAATGATCAAACTCGGGTTTTCTTTATAAATTACGGATTGAAATGATATATTACCCGTATCACTTTACTTAGGCTAGAAAATGAAATACAGACCCGTTGTTAAAATATGTTTTTCTATAATTTTTAAATTATTTTAGAAATGTAAATATTATAATATTTTGATTTAAATTTGAAAAAAATGATTTTTGTAAAGCATTATTGATTTTCTGAAAATTTATAAGTGAAATAAATAAATGGTAAAGTTATGAAATCTGAAATGTAAGTTATTTTGGAAATTATAATTTAGTGATAAATGGAATTTAAATTAAATATTAAAATATGATAAATTTATGATATTTTGAATTAAATGAATTTAAAATGATTTTATAATATATTAATGATTTTGAATAAAGTTAAAGTGTGAAATGAACGAATATTTAAGTTGAAATTTTGAAATATAACTAAAATTGGAAATTTGTGAATTTGGCTTGAAAGTGAATTTTAAGTTAAGTAAATAAAAATGAAATTAAGTTATATTTGAAAATTTTAAACTTAAGTGTTAAGTTAAATTTAATTTAATGAATTTAAAATTTAAGATTGGAATTTAATAAGTGAATTATTATTAAATCTTGATTTTTGAATGGAAATTTAACTTTATAAAATCATGAATATAAGGGTATTTAAATGATGATTATAAAAGTGAAATTTTAGGATTTTATAAGTTAAAAATGATTTAAATAAAAATGTAATTGTTGTGAAATTTTACTGAATATTTGAAGTTAATTAACTGCATTTCTAAAATGTTATTAATTCTAATGTAAATGATAATACAACATTTGTAAATGCTGTAGTTGATAATAATGAACTAAATGGCTAAATTTAATTAAAGGCTATTATAGCATTTTGTAAATGTTATAATTGTTGAATTTAACTAAGTTATTTGAAACTAATGTAACCCTATTGCAGCATTTTAAAATGCTGTCTTTTGTTAAATTGAACTGTTTTGAATGTAATTTTCTGTAGCAATTTCTAAATTCCGCGAAAGTTGAATTTTCATTTGTTTTAATGAATTAAATGAATAAATGAATTTTGAAAGACTAAAATTTTGGAAATTTAATAATTTAATTATTAAATATAATAGCTTCATTTTATGATTTAAAAGGAAGTAATTTGTTTCGAAATATAAACTATTTTGAAATGTGTTTTGTAATGGTATTTAAATTAAATAAAAATGAATGTGGTTTGGAAGATATGATATTTTTGATATTTTAAAATGGATTTTGAATGATATTCAATTTTGAAATATAAAATACATTTTGAAATTTTAACCACGGGATGTATTTAATTTATAGTCTAACCGATTCTTAAAGGATGGGCGATCCCAAGCATCCTTTAAGTTATTTTGTATTTCTACTACAGTTCACTTGAGTTGGTTTACATTATATAAGTATATATTGTCCTGACTCGAGTGTTTTGTGTTTTACTTTACGCTCGGGTCAGCCTGAGTATTTACAGCTTAGCTTTGGATTTCTTTTCTGGAGCTAGGAATTGCTGGAGATTTTGCTTGTCTGGTTATCTATCCCTTCGGTTTCAGCTGTTCTATTTCAGCTCTGGTATTGATAAACTGCTATATAATTGAGATTTCTATTGTATATGTTTTTCAGACTGATATTATGCATTATGTTTTGAGAGTTTGTTATAGTAGCTTCATGAACTACTATGGTATTTTAATTTCCGCTGTGAGTTATTCTGATATTTTCTGTGTCTGTGATTCTGTGATTGTATTTCATTTGCTCCAAAATTATTTACAATGCGATATTTTGAGCAATTCAAGTCTGGCATGTGCGGATGCGAATGGATGAAAATATTGGGTTGTTACAGGTGGTATCAGAGCTTTGGTTTTTGGCAAACCATAGCATACGGAGCAAAAACTCATTAGAGATAGGGTAGAAATACCCTAGAATGAGTGAAATTAATCTTAGAATCCTTTCTTTGTGAGAGAACGTATTTTCAAAGTATAAAATGATTTCCAAATGATTTTTGGAGTATTTTCAAAGATTATTTTGGTATAAAAATCTTCTTATTTTGAAACCAAGATTTTCTAAGCTTCATTCCTTCTGTATCCACCTTGTTAGAAATCTCTTGATTAGGATTCTTATCGATTAGGATTCCTTGAACTTTGGAACGCTCCCACTTGTTTAAGAATCCAGATTTGTTCTCCCTATTTTATCCTTTTGATTTTGGAGCATACATAACTCCTCTATGGAATGACCTCTCTAAAGATTGGTGATTCCGCCAATCTTTGAATGATTTGTAAGGGGGTGAAACTCCTTTACAATTAGCATTAATTCACCAGAGATTTCTGTATCCTAGGTTTACGATGCTATCTATCTCCTGCTCTACTTGGATTCTATCTCTGGCGATCTAATGTCGATTTGCTTTAGATTTCCGCATTGGTTATATTCCTGAAGTCACGGTTGACCGGTTAAGGTCGCCTGCGATTTATAAAGGCTTATCCATCTTCCATTTGGTAATTAATTATCTCATCTTCGTTCGAGCTTATCTTCAAATCAGAATTCTATTTGATCAGAGTTCCTCTAATTTTGAATCTTTGTTGTTTGAAATCCTTCCTTGAATCATCCTTTGGAAATTTGTGTTTGGTTGTATTTTGAAATTGTGCATACATCGAAATTATTAAGGATGACCATATTTTGTATATAAAAGCGAAATGTTTTCGATAAGAATTATATACCTTTTAAAATGAAATTTCGAATCTTTGAAAGGATTTGAAAATTTTAAATTTATAAGAATTTGACTTATATAAAATGATTTATAACTGAAGGGTTTTGAATTTTGAATTTCGAGGAATCAAACTCCGGTGTTTTGAAATCGGTTTTAAGATTTTGGAAAATATATAATAATAATATGATTCAAAGATATTTTTTCAAATAAGAAATGTTTCAAATGTATTCGAATGAATTCCAATGATTTCGAAGAGATTTCAAAGAAGTTTTTCAAAGTTAATCAAAGTCCAGAACTCACTTATGTCGTTGGAAAATAATTTCGGTGATGAATGCATGCATCATCGACATTGATTTTCGAGTTTCTGAGTGGGGGAGAGGCCACTCTAATAGCTTTGCTATGTGAGTGATTTTGTGAAACCAGTTTTGATTTTAGATTTCGAGGTATGATTTGATTTTCGAAAGATATATGTATGTATATTTGAAATGATTTAAAGTAAGCCGGTGTTCAGTCCCCGAATTTCGGATTTGAAACCTATCTTTTGAAATTTTATTTACTGATTTGTTGTTGATTTCCAACTCTTGGATTGAAAATATGATTTCTTCGACTATTTTGAAGGTTCGAGCACTTCCAAATCAAGGTTAACTTTTCAAAACTAAGAAATTTTGAAAGGTATAAGGTATTTGATAAAGAATATAAGTTTAGTTTGTATGTTTCAAGTATGAAATAATACGATTTATATAAGTTGAAACTGTTTTGTTAAGTAAATAAATAAGAATATTTTGAATTATACTAATATGAAATTTAGTTTTGAAATGTTTTGGATAAAAATTAGTCTTCAAATGTTTGAGAAAAATTTAGTTTTAAATGTTTTAACTTAGTAACATCTTTATGAAACTATTTATTTAACAAGTTAGAATAGATACATAAGTTGTACGTATGTTGTTTTATTCGCATTATTGGTTTGATCCAAGTTTGAGTACACAAGTTCGAGGTGAATTACACCATTTCGTGTTAGGATTTTTCATTTGATTCTTGATGGCGAATATTTGATATGGATTTTGGGCTTGATTCTAGAATTCTCTATCATAGTATATGGCTACGCAAGGAGACTGATGGCTTCTAGAGAAACCATATCGAAGTCCGCAATAGGGAAGTCGAATGGACAATACTAATTCAAAAGCGAACTTGTGTGATCGAGCTAGCGATCGAATGTAATATTGCGAAATGATGACATATGTACATCTTATATCCTAATATCATTGGTATACTTGACGCTGAAATTTAAAGTTGTTGGGTTGGATATCTTTGTAATTTAATTGGAATTTTTCTTTCATGAAAAACTACTATCAAATTTAAAACCATTTTTCAAAAACTAATTTTCTTTTATTCTTCTTAAACTAACTGTTTTATTCTATTTTTCATACAAACTACTTTATATACAAAACTATTCTTAATTAAAAATCTTTTAGTAAGCAAAGATGTTAAATCCCATAAGGCTTTCATGCAGCGAATTTTTTTTTTGAAAGTTTTGATCCTTATATAAGATAAACTTTATGTAAGTATAAGATGATTTTGAAAACCATTGATTTTGATAAATGAATAATTGAAGCTTATATTAGTATGAAAGGATATTTGGTTTACTTGTAATTTGAGTTTATTTAAAAATGATGGACTTATGAAATGAATATGTCAAATCTAAGTAATAATGAAGTAAAATTTGAGATATATGAAATTATGAAATTTAGTTTTGGAATATGGTACATTTAAGCTCTGAAATATATTAAAGAATGAATAGTTTATTTTATGGATCAAATCTTTATTTGAAATTTGATAATGTTTGAAATGGTTTTGTTGGAAAACTAAACTAAATTGAAACTGATGGTTTGAATTGAATTAAAATTTGAAAATTTAGATTAGAGTTTAATTGAATAAATTTGTGAAATGTAAAGAAATAAAGTAATGTTTTATGATTTCAAATGTATGATTTCAAAATGTTATGATTTTCAAAGTGAAAAGATTTCAAGTATTTGGTTTCGAAAGATTTATAACTTTGAAAGTATTATGATTTTTGAAGTGAATATATGTTTTAAATGGAAATGAATTTGTTTGACCTAAATTTTGTTGATTTGGAAATTTGGATTATTTTCTAAATCTATTGTTTAAGAAACTTTGAAACTAAATTTATGTAATTTGGAAGAAATGATTTGGTGAAATCATATATGATTTTGAAGCTGAATTGATATTGAAATGGTTTGAAATTTGAGAACCTTGTTTATTTAAATACTTTGATTTGGGTGTTATCGAACTTATATAAAATTGATTTGTGTAAGTATACAGTTGATTTGAAAACTGTTGATTTGAAAACTGTTAGATTTGAAAACTATTGATTTGAAAACTGTTGATTTGAAAACTGTTGACTTGAAAAGGTACTCAATTTTGAAAATTGAAATCTTATATAATCAAAATCTATATAAGTGCGAATTGATATACTATTGTTTTGGAAAGTATTTGATTTGAAATGAAATCTTATATGTAATGGACTTTATATAAGTATGACATTTGAAAGGTACTATATGATACATATTTTCGAAGTAAAGATATGGAAAGTGCCTTCTGCTTGATATCCTCTTTGTGACCACACTGTGGATTCATTCTATCGATATTATCCTCTCTCTTTGATTTGGGTTTTTCGGATATGATACTCGAGTGTCCATCGAATTCCACGGCGATCTCCGTGGTCTTATGATCGCGACTGCATAACGCAACTGCCTGGCTGAGCTGGCCTGGGGGTACGGATTGTTTCCTGGGGGATCCAGGCGTAACCATTGTGTATCCTGCACTCTATGTAGGTCGCATTAGTAGCGAAACTGCCTGGCTGAGATGGCCTAGGGGTACGGATTGTTTCCTAGGGGATCCAGGCGTAACCATTGTGTATCCTGCACTCTATTAGTCATCATGGCGTAAATCGCAGGGCTGAGAAAGCTTATGGATACGGATTGTTTCCTGGGGGATCCAGGCGTAACCATTGTGTATCTGCGATCCATGGTTAGACAACTGTTTCGGTTTGGTTGATTTGTTTGGATTTTACTTTCCATATTCGTTTTAAAAGGTTTTTTCAAGTATTTTCACTGGGTGTCGAAACAAGTCTACTAAGTACGTGGAAAATTCTAGCTTTGCGCCTGATCAACGCATGGCCAGAGTCTGCAGTAACGAAAGTAAACTTGTTAAGACATCGAGTTATAAAAGTATTTTGATAAAATATTACATAAAGAATATTTTGATCAGTTATTTTCCCTTCTAAAAATTTAAAATGTTTTAAATATTGTTTACTTTGAACCATCAAATTTGAATCAAATGACTATTTATCATATTATAAAATGTTTAAAATGTTGTAAATATAAAATTTTAATTGAAATGTATATGTTTTAAAATAATGGTTCATCCTTGTCTTTCAACCTGATTTCCCTCCTAGCTACTTTTACCCTACCTTCTTTCGGGGATGTCTTCCAACCTATTCTTCTTTCTTGTTTCTCCACTTCCTTCCTTTTCGTGGACGAAAATATTTGAGTGGGGGTGAGTGTAACAACCCTAGATTTTTATGTATATTTTAATTTCGAATTTATTTCATTTTGAAATTATTTTAAACTTGTTTCATTTCAAACATTTCATTTTAAATGTAAACTTTGATTATTATGTGAATTATAATTCCAACTGGTCTAAATTGAATATTTTACTGAAAAGTGGATTTCTGGTCAAATTGGTCAAACTTTGACTTTTAAATTTCAAATTTAAACATTTAAATTCTTAAATTTTATCTTTTATTATGAGAATAGATTTAATAACTTGAATACTGCTTTTTGTTTCGTTGAAAACGGATTTAAATTGTGAAAGCTATGTATATTTCAATATTGAGTGCAATTTGTTTTATTTAGCAATTTTGTTTATTTCAAATTATATAAACTATACTTTTATTGTCATATTTTATTTTAAAATGTGTCATTATGTTATTTTATGTATATTTTTGTCTTTTAATATTTTTGAAGTGATAATAAAACCTTTCCAAAATTTATTGCATTTATTTTCTATTGTTAAAGGCTAGTTTCCATTTTTTCAGCTATTTTCTTCATTAAATTTTATTTAATTAAAATTTATATATTTATTTTTGTGAATTCATTTTTATTTCATGTTCTTATCTTTATTTATAAATATTTTTTTCAAGTACATAAAAAATTTCTAAAGTTCATCTGAATTTGTTTCAATTTATAAAGCCTAGTTATGTATATATTGACTTTTTCTTTATTTAATTGATATTATTTAAATTTTATTTTATTTTTCTATTTATTTTATTTATGAGATTATTTATCTTTTTTTTTCAGCCATTATATATATATATATATATAAATTTAAAAAGAAAATAGAGGAAATATGAAAAGTTTGAAACTATTGAAATTCCAATGGCTTTTCACCTTCGGACCTTTCACTTTCTCAACTCCTTTCTTTATGATTTTTGGCCGTACCTTACTTTATCTTTCAGCCGACTTCTCTTTCATGTTTTTTCATGCAAATACTTCTCTTTCTCCTCCAAAAATTATGGCTCCATTGTGTTCAAGGTTTGGTAAAAATTATCATCTTCTTCCTTTGTTTTTATGATTTTTCTATTGAAATTTTGCATATGCTCTCCACTTCATAGCTCCACTCCTCCTCAACCAAGCTTTGGCCGACCACCACCACCCCCTTCCTCTGACCATCACCCATCCTAGTAACCCTCCTCCCCGGGCCGAACCAATCCAAGGCCAAGATCTACACAAAATCCACCAAAAACAATCGCAACCTATCACCTATTGCACTAGCCTAGCCTAGTTTATCATCTCCCCCTTCTACCACCATTAGCCGCCACTACCTCCACCACCACCACCTCTGACCTGACCTTCACCCTCTGCCACGCCACCCACCACCTCCAGGAGCCACTGGCCATGACCCATGACCTCTGGCAGAAACTATTTGTGCCAAAGATGCGATGTTATGTTGCACTGTTTAGCCTTAAACACCTAGTTTATGCACCTAGACTTCACCATCTTGCAAACAAATGTTGGCCGACCACTTGCACACCCAAACCAGACCTATAGCACCCTAGGCCGAGCTAAACACCTGCATAACTGAAGTGCATGAGGTAGAGAGCAAGTGCAAGTCATTCGTTGTTGTTTTGGGTATAGATTTCTTATGTTATTTGATGATAAATTTGTGTTGTAACTTATGTATTATTGTATTGTTTTGTGTATATGTTATCAAGCCATATAGCTTTGGCTCTCCACTCTCTCAAGTCTTGTCCATATTATCGTGCCTTCGTTGCGTCAGTGTGTGCGCTTTGGTAGCGATCTCCAACTTTGAACAGGTGAGTTATTCTCACCAGACAATATGTACATATATAACTAGTAAATTGACCCCTTTTGAATCTGTAAAATGCATTATCATATTACACCTGCTATATTATGATTATATGATGTCCAACCATGCTTAAACACCTATTATAACATCTGTTACTGTTATATTATGTTGTTCTGTTATTTTTATCAGTTTATCACACTGCAAGTTCCCTTTAGATTAGAATCACTATGGGTTGAAATGATACATACCCGAACGGACTTTAGAATAGGAGAAAATCATTATGGGCTGAAGTGATAGGCCTGAATGATTTTTAATTATTTTCATTTACTTGGGATTGCGGGTTTGAAATGATCAAACTCGGGTTTTCTTTATAAATTACGGATTGAAATGATATATTACCCGTATCACTTTACTTAGGCTAGAAAATGAAATACAGACCCGTTGTTAAAATATGTTTTTCTATAATTTTTAAATTATTTTAGAAATGTAAATATTATAATATTTTGATTTAAATTTGAAAAAAATGATTTTTGTAAAGCATTATTGATTTTCTGAAAATTTATAAGTGAAATAAATAAATGGTAAAGTTATGAAATCTGAAATGTAAGTTATTTTGGAAATTATAATTTAGTGATAAATGGAATTTAAATTAAATATTAAAATATGATAAATTTATGATATTTTGAATTAAATGAATTTAAAATGATTTTATAATATATTAATGATTTTGAATAAAGTTAAAGTGTGAAATGAACGAATATTTAAGTTGAAATTTTGAAATATAACTAAAATTGGAAATTTGTGAATTTGGCTTGAAAGTGAATTTTAAGTTAAGTAAATAAAAATGAAATTAAGTTATATTTGAAAATTTTAAACTTAAGTGTTAAGTTAAATTTAATTTAATGAATTTAAAATTTAAGATTGGAATTTAATAAGTGAATTATTATTAAATCTTGATTTTTGAATGGAAATTTAACTTTATAAAATCATGAATATAAGGGTATTTAAATGATGATTATAAAAGTGAAATTTTACGATTTTATAAGTTAAAAATGATTTAAATAAAAATATAATTGTTGTGAAATTCTACTGAATATTTGAAGTTAATTAATTGCATTTCTAAAATGTTATTAATTCTAATGTAAATGATAATACAACATTTGTAAATGCTGTAGTTGATAATAATGAACTAAATGGCTAAATTTAATTAAAGGCTATTATAGCATTTTATAAATGTTATAATTGTTGAATTGAACTAAGTTATTTGAAACTAATGTAACCCTATTGCAGCATTTTAAAATGCTGTCTTTTTTTAAATTGAACTGTTTTGAATGTAATTTTCTGTAGCAATTTCTAAATTCCGCGAAAGTTGAATTTTCATTTGTTTTAATGAATTAAATGAATAAATGAATTTTGAAAGACTAAAATTTTGGAAATTTAATTATTAAATATAATAACTTCATTTTATGATTTAAAAGGAAGTAATTTGTTTCGAAATATAAACTATTTTGAAATGTGTTTTGTAATGGTATTTAAATTAAATAAAAATGAATGTGGTTTGGAAGATATGATATTTTTGATATTTTGAAATGGATTTTGAATGATATTGAATTTTGAAATGATATTTGATTTTGAAGTATAAAATACCATTTTGAAATTTTAACCACATGATGTATTTAATTTATAGTTTAACTGATTCTTAAAGAACGAGCGATCCCAAGCATCCTTTAAGTTATTGTGTATTTCTACTATAGTTCACTTGACTTGGTTTACATTATATAAATATATATTGTCCTGACTCGAGTGTTTTGTATTTTACTTTATGCTCGGGTCAGCCTGAGTATTTACAGCTTAGCTTTGGATTTCTTTTCTGGAGCTAGGAATTGCTGGAGATTCTGCTTGTCTAGTTATCTATCCCTTCAGTTTCAGCTGTTCTATTTCAGCTCTGGTATTGATAAACTGCTATGTAATTGAGATTTCTATTGTATATATTTTTCAGACTGATATTATGCATTATGTTTTGAGAGTTTGTTATAGTAGCTTCATGAACTACTATGGTATTTTAATTTCCGATGTGAGTTATTCTGATATTTTCCGTGTCTGTGATTCTGTGATTATATTTCATTTGCTCCAAAATTATTTACAATGCGATATTTTGAGCAATTCAAGTCTGGCATGTGCAGATGCGAATGGCTGAAAACATTGTGTTGTTACATATTCTCTGTTCTTCTAAGAAGTGCGTTGTTTCAGAAAGTAGAATTTCGTCAAACTTCTTCACACGAGTAGCTAAAACCTTGAAGGTCAAAAACAAGCTAGTAGATTCAACATTGTTTCCGTTTGATCTGGACTTGGAGTAGGGATAAGGCTTGTTTCAGAATGAGATTTCTTCAAACTCCTTTGACATATCATATCGACAATCTCGTTATCTTCTCTTCAATCTCAGTTCGACGTCTTTTGCTATGATTTTCGGAAGCGGAACATCTGCCATGCTCTGTTAGCGTTGTCGGAGTGAAAGTATCCTGAAACTGTGTTGATTGTGATGGTTGTGCGTTGAGGTCCTTGTGTGGAATATAAATCCATCATACCCCATTTTGATCGAACGTCGTATTGGTAGTTTGTCCCGAAGGGAGAGAATGTTGAGTCTCGACTTGTTTTTTTATGGCATAGGATGTGAAAGCAATCTCTCAAGAGCAATAATACCATGGAATATTGTTAGTAGTGACTTCATATAGGCTATTGGTTCTCTTCTGTATTTCCAAATTATAATATCAAAAACCTGAAAAACAAAGGAAAGTATGAACGAAAATTAATAACAAAACTTGTAAACCAAACAAAAATACGATACGACCTATCTTCACAGATCGACCCACCATTGTTCGCTACCGCTAACCGTTCCTCTCGCTAAATCTCAGTCGAGTCCATTTTGCTACATCAATTTTGTCATACTGACCATTGTTTATTGAATCATTTGTATTGATCACGATTACCGATAAATTATCTGGATTAGTCGTCAAAACTTCATTCAACGCCGCTTTATCTCTCTTATGAACGTTTTTTTTCCAACTGTTTGGTAAGTATTGATAGTGCAACGTCAAAATTCACTCATAGCTCTTTTAGGCCAAGTTCTAGGACTTTTGTGGGTATTAAAAGTTACCTTAAAGAAAGAGGAGTACTTTATGGAGAAGATTTTTTTTACCGTTTTGAAATGGGACGCTGGAAAGTAGGCGGAGACGTCCCACTGACGCGTTGATCCGTCCAACGCAACACAAAAAACTCACGCGAGCTGTGACTTCTTTTCCACTGACAGCTCTCCAAATTAATCTTCCGAGCTCCCGCTTCTGGCAACGAACCCTAGCAAAACCCTCTATTTATCTTTTAGCATCTCGAAACTGTTTTAAAATAGCTAACAATGGAGGAAGAAGCTCCGATGGACTCTGATACCCACAAGGAAATAGCTCCCGCTTTGATTTCCGTACATCCTTTAGATAAGTTTGTGGTCGTCGCCATTGGATCTGTGCTTCGTGTTTTCGATTTGGGGTAAATCTGTAGCTTTTTTATCCACCTATTGTTTCTGATATTGTTGCTGCAGGGCTTTCTGATTTTGGTTTAAAAGTGTAAATTATTAGCTTTTATTTACTCGTTAAAGTGAACATGATTTGCTGCATATATAGTTGTGTTCGATTGAAAAAGGATAAATCTGTGTGCGTGCTTGTGTGTTTGTATTTTTATTCTCAGTAATTGATCAACTTTGAGACTACGCTAAATGCTAGTAACCCGAGTTTGTGATATAGAGATTATTCACTGAGAACATTATGCATGAATCATGATGAATGTGTTCACAAACGTGATAAGTTTGTCAAAACCTATATGGGTGTATGTGGATCGTGATAAAATAGCAATTTGCTTGAATTTTCGGTATATTTGTTAATGAAATGTACGACCAGGAATTATGGGTGTATGTGTTGTGCAAAAATTGCACAAATACGGAAAAAATAATAAACAGGATCTAGATTGTCAATTTGAACTTCACTTAATCTAACAGTAATTATTCTGTTACTCCAAATAAATAGTAAATAACTATAAAAAATGAAAAAAAGACGCACAATATTTATATTGGTTCCACTATCATCAAGATAGTGTATGTCCAGTTCTATTGAGAGAAATTTTATTACACATGAGAGGATTACATACCAAAGCCCTAAATTAGAGTTAACAAGAAGAAACACTCAGCTTTGTGATCACTGGTTGAATACCAGGATGAGTTTACAATGAAGTTTATCCTCAATATATAGCCACTGTAGATTCATGTGAGTCATCAATCAAATTACCAAGATATGATAAGAAGATAATGGAGGCAAGTTACAATGATAACAAATCGCGCAAACATAGCAAGTAATTCACTCATTCTAAAGATGAAAGAAAATAATCCTAAAGCAATGCGATTAGGAAGAAAGAAATAATATGCATATCTTTTTGCATATATATTATTCCAAAACGTACGCATGTATATATTTCTTTGCCATCTCATTCAAATGCAATCCAATAATTTATGCATTTTCATAATGAACAAACGTGATTACTTTCATTCTTGCATATTTGTTTTCTTCTATTTGTGATTTTGTATTACCAAAATTTAACACTCCACCTTGATGCAAAATCACATATCTCCAACCATCCCATCTCGACTCAAGTTCTCTTCTCAACATAAAACTCTTAAAATTAAACTCCACCTTCAACCAAAATCTCTTAACCAGATATAGACCAAAAACGAATATTTACCCAACGGGTTCCGGCAAGGCCACCCCTCATCACACCTTGCTAACGAGTCAAGACCATGTCTCCGTCCGCCAACAAAAGTTGCAAATATCCAAAATCAAAAGAAGGTACGTACCAAAATAATCTCAAAGCCACCAAGATCAAAAAATTCTCGCAATCACCAATTCAAATACAGAGCCAAAAAACAAAAGCCAATAGACATAACAAGGCTAATCCAAATCTCTGTATGCAAGATAAATCTCTTTCATCCCAGATACCTTATCTGCCAAATAACAAATTTTCCATGAAAATCAACATAAGACTCTCGCATCAACAATGAGCCATGAAACAGATGCAGGTTCCCAAATCCAGTTGTCCCTTCAACACACTAAAACTCATTATCACCAAATTTTCAAGACTGAAACGCTCTTCTCTCTCGACATAATCTCCTCCGCCTTTATCTTCAATATTGCACAAAATCTCTTTTTTCATCCTAACGAGTAATAGCATAACTACCACCGGATCTACCGCTCTTTCTAGAAACCATTGATGCACAAATTTAAACAAATCGCCTTGCTCTAATATCAATCCGTCGTGCAAAAATTGCACAAATGCGGAAAAATAAATAAACAGAATCTATATTTTCTAATTTGAACGTCACTTAATGTAACATCAATTATTCTGTTACTCCAAATAAATAGTAAATAACTATAAAGAAGGAAAAAAGACGCACAATATTTATACTGGTTCCACTATCATCAAGATAGTTTACGTCCAGTCCAATGGAGAGATTTTATTACACATGAGAGAATTACAAGAGATTATAAGATAATAATTTACATACCAAAGCCTTAATTAGGGTTAACAAGAAGAGACACTTCATTTGGAGATTACTGGATGAATATCATGATGGGTTTAAAACGAAGTCTACTCTCAATATATAGCTAATGTAAATTCATACGAGTCATCAATCAAATTATCAAGATACGGTAAGAAGATAATGAAGACAAGTTACAATGGTAACAAATCGCGCATAGAAAATAATTCACTTATTTCAAAGATGAAAGAAAATGATTACAAAGCAATGCGATTACAAAAAAGAAGTAATATGCATATCTTTTTGCATATATATTATTCCATAACGTGCGCATGCATATATTTCTTTGTCATCTCATTCATAATTTATGCATTTTCATAATGAGCAAACATGATTACTTTCCTTCTTGCATATTTGTTTCCTTCTATTTGTGATTTTGTATCACCAAAATTTAACAGTATGTATGTATAAGACGCATTCAATGTAATATTTAGATTAACTAAAGTAGATATTTTCGTCAACGCTAGTCATCATCCAAGCCTACTTATCGATTGGCTATTAGGCATAATAGTTCATGAACAAGTTTTACAATTATAGGATTCATTAACCACTTGATAAATATGTAAATTTTCATCCTATTACGATAATATTATTACTCCCCGACGGAGGACTTATGCTTGCGAGGATTATATGCCACTTGTCATTCTTCCAACCGTATATTCTGATTTAAAATTTCTTAATTCATAAATTTAAAGGAAAGTATTGTCGCCGTTTAATTAGTATTTTATTTTTCAACAGAAAACAATGCTCAGTTTCTTTGTCGGACGATACAGATGGCCCATCCCATTCAGATGCAATAAGAGCCATAAGTTTTGACACAAAGGGTAGATTTTTTACATCAGCTGGAGATGATAAGCTTGTCAAAGTTTGGAAGACAGATTCATGGCAATGTGTTCAGACTGTGTGAGTATCATATATTTCCTAGATATGGTTATATCACACGCAGAGGGGGGGGGGGGGGGGTTGGGGGGAGGGGAGCCTCTTCATACAATCTTGGGAAAACTTGTTTATTGGTTATCTGACGAAATGTACCCATGCTAACTGCTTTATACAATGACACTATCAACTTAAACTTTAAGCAGGATATTCTACACAAATTTATTTGATGAAGTTAATCAATCATCGTTATCCAACTATATGTGATGAATTGAATTTTCTTCTTCTTCATATAAGATAAGATAATAATATAATAAGGAGTGTTCTTTTGCACCCTATTTATCACGTATATGATCTGACAAAAGTGAGTGAATATCCACAAAGTGGGAACGGCAATATACATGCTTGTCCGTCGGCAATGACACAAACCCTGGCATTCACATGTGAAAGGTGTAGGTGATGAAGAACTGTTCAAGCTAAAAATACAGATAATGTATGTCTATTGGATCTCTATGAGGGGGGGGGGGGGGGGTAAATGCAGGTCATTTAGGATGTGTTGGTTATTACTGTACAACTGTTACTATATTGTGTAGCTTGTTCATGTTAATGCATGATCTTTGAAACCAGAATATTATCTGACATTGATATCTAAAAGTTTTACTAAATATATGATATGTTTTCAACAGGTGCTCTGAAAAGCGAGTTACTGCAGTTGCAATTAGTCACGATGGCTTGTTTGCTACTTTTGCCGATAAATTTGGAGCTGTCTGGGTTTTCAAATTGAATGAAGATAAAAACGATAAGAAGGCTGTACCATTGTTAGGTCATTATTGCAGTATTATCACTAGTCTGGTGAGAATCGATTTAAAACTATTTTATTATTTGTGTGTGTGTGGAGAAGCGCATTCTCATTCATTTTGTTTGTCGAATTTAACATGCTCGCCACATGTTTTCTCTCTGTTAACCCCTTTCATCATAAGAACAACTTTAGTTTGAACTCTGACCAACTTCGGCTGTATTGGGTTGCCAGTGCTATTAGGTTTGCCTTTTGTGTTGAGCCCTATCAGCAGTGTAAAATGACGCAAATGTACTCTATTGGTTCACTTAATCATCTCTACTGATTATATGAATAGCCCCTTGTTTTAATTGTTAAAAAGCCAAAATTCCATCAACTACTCCTTTTATGGTCTGAAATATCCACTTGCAATGGCTCATATCTCTACCAAGTACATGATGTATATAAAATTATAAACAGGTGCATTGGGTGTGAAATTATAAGCATGTGCAAAAATACTAATTTTTTCTTCTTCTTCTTCTGCAAAGTCTCTGCTCAGTCACTTTATCTTGATACATACACAAAATTGCATAATTTACTTTGATATCCCAAGACAATTAATTTTACGTGATATTTAAACGTGTGTTTTTATGAGATAACAGTAGCGATAATATGTCCTTGAAAACCCCTATTTAGTTAATATACATACATATTTACTATTGTTAAAATGATAAACTTTCACATCATATATATATAGCCTTTAATGTTGTCAGACCAATTCAGTTCATCTCCTTCCACTTCATTACAAGGAAATCCATATAATTCACACTTGAAAATTCTGAACTAATATACATCCACCATCTTGATTTTCTTGACAGTGTATTCAAAATTAGATAGTTTATTAATCTTCTTCATCTTCTTCTTTCTTTTTGAATAGCTCAGTATTGTTCAAAATTAGATAGTTTATTAAGCTTCTTCATCTTCTTCTTTCTTTTTGAATAGCTCAGTATTGTTCAAAATTAGATAGTTTATATTTATTCATAAAATTATTTCCGCATAGCAGAATACTGATAAATGTACTGATTGTTTAGTTATCAAATTGCAGGAGTTCTCGCCTGATGGAGGGTTTATTGCTACCGCAGATCGAGACTTCAAAATTCGGGTATTTTGGTAACAGTGATTTCATCTGGCACAAGTCGTGTGTTTCTTCTATGTTTGAGTTAAATCATCATGTTGACTTCTTATTTACAGATTACAAAATTTCCAAGGCAACCCTTACAGGGAGCACATGAAATTCAAAGTTTCTGTCTTGGTCATACCGAGTGAGAATTTTCCCTTCTATAATTTGATATGCTTCTGAAGAATTTGCGACGTCCTGGTTCTTTTGGATTTAACTTCTTAGTTATTGTTGCTATCTTTAAATTAAAGTTGCAATTATCCAAATATAAAATATTTCATATTGTTTGGCGACTTATGAGTTTTTCTGGAAACTAAAAATAGGTCAGCAGTCAACTTAATAATTGAATGAAAATTAAGTATAAAAATCTTAACTTAGATATGGCTTTCGAGCTAAATGTGTGGGACCCTCCACATATTTTCAAACACTATTTTGATTACAAGCCACTAAGCTGTGAGGAGCATTCAAAGATCCTCCAACAAGGCCTTGTCATATTACATTGCAAAGATTCAAAGATCTCTAGCAGTTTTCTACAATACGGGGAGTTTGCGTATTATTTAAGTGTGAGCTACGAAAGGAAAATGTAGCAGTTTGTGAATCGTAATGTTGCAGCGGAATTTTAAAAGCCATGGCAAACTAAAAGATACACTTTCTAAAGTTTATATTGTTAAAAGTCAACATATTGGGCTGAAAGTGCGACTAGTTTGTTCCTTCTAAATTTTGATCCAGCAGAATAATGAATGCATTACACTTACAGCACTGCGTAGTTCTTGCTATAAATGATTGGAACCAATCATTGCATAGAGTAGTTTATTATTGGGCAAATCCATGCATAGAGTATGCAATAATCTGTAAGCGGTTTTCGTCCATAATGCTCAGACGAACTATTGAATAGCAAAAGGAGCAAGTTGATAAACATTTATGATTTATTATATAATACAAAAGAAGCATAACTGACACATTACTTCCAAACAATACATGCAGCGGTTTTTGAAAACTGGGGGGGATATGCCGTTGGTTAATAAATGCTGCTTATTTTCCAGTGGGGAATTCTGATGTGAGGTTTTCCCACATATTCTGCAGTCTATGTAAGATTGATGTATAGAGATTCACTCAGAAACTACGAGTTCTTAAAAGTTTACTAGTGGGAATAGGTCTGTCAATGAGTACCAAAACATTAAAAATCCGTTCACATATCCATGTTCGGAAAATGTAAAAATATCCAAATCCCCGAGGACGGATACGGATATGGATAGTATCCGCATTCGAAAATTATCCATCGGACTTCTATCAAGATAGTAGTTAAGCTTATGCATATTTTACCACATAAAATGATTGATATGTATTGTTTTATCATGGTAATAATCTATATCATGCATGTGTAAATGAATATTTGCCATCAAAAATTGATTATTATCATCATATATTTTATTTATGTTAGCATTATTATTGAACATGATATATAAATTAAAAAACAAATTAATTAATTTTTTGATTTATTTATTATGAACAAAGCGGAAAAATATGTGATATCCATCCATATCCGCAAATACGGATATCCGATATTCGAAAATAATTTTGGATGTGGATGCGGATATGACACTATCCGCATCTGAAAGCACCCCTTGATAGGCCCGAGTGGGACCGACATTGTTGGGGATGGTCTTGGTATGTGCTAAACGAGCAATTAGACGGTCCCACAGTGACAGAGATATATTACAAGTAAATATTACCTTCAGTATTGGTGTTGTCTTCATACCGGTTCCGTGTTAGAGAAAACCGATGTAAACTAATCATCCAAATTCGTCAACTTAATCTGATTCAATATTTCTAGTGTCAGATTCCTTTTTATCATTATTTCATATGCCATGTCATTTCTGTTATATGTAGCGATTTGTATGAGTTAGAATATGTATAAACTAATATGATATCTTATATTACAGCTTTGTTTCAGCTCTTTCTTTTGTATCTTCATCCAATCATCCTAGTGGGTTCCTCTTGTCTGGAAGCGGGGATGGAACTGTGGGTACAATATACATCTTTCATTTCATATTTAGTATTTTTTGTTAACAGTCTGGGAACTTTGTTATTTTACAGGTACGTATGTGGGATTTTATATCTGGAAGTCTTCTTGATACTTGTGAAGTTGGACTTCAGGTAAGATTTTCAGATATATATCCGATGGATTATAGCACTGATTTTTTATAGCATAAGAGTAATGCTTTTAAAACTTAAATGAAGCGAAATGAAGCATACAGGTAATATGAGTGGCATTTTGGAGTAAATTTAAATGTGATATATCTGAAAAGATAATAGTCGACTCTTATCATCGTTTTTATTATAAATTCGGAAGCATCATAGGATAATAATTTATTGAATAGGTTATCATGTTATAATCAACATATGTAAAGCAATTTTTGTTTGATTTGACAACTTCTGGATTTGAATCTTTCAAATGTTCGGTAACTACACGTTTATCCCATCCATAGCTATCTTGACAGCCAAGACTAGGATATTTCTCATTATATGTATGCAAGTACTGTTACCAGAAACCCTTATTTTGCGATTTTTAGTAGATCAAGCAAAATTATTTGCTTTAACAAGCCTTTTTTTGCCCATTGTTCTGTTCATGTGTTCCTTAAACCCATTATGAGAGCCTTAAACCCATTATGAGAGCACCAACTCTATTTCGTTCAAAATTGCTCAGAAAATCTTTTCAATGCAGGAATGTTTTTCATATGCGATTTGGTTTCTTTTCTGTTCTAAGTCTATGTTTTAACTATTTCAAGGCAGGATTGGCAGATTCAAGTAAAGGAAAGGAGCCATGTTCAGCGATCACTGATGTACATTCTCTTCCCGATGGTTCAGTAGTTGCTGTTGCAACTCAAAGGTGATTCTAGTTTTGGTCTTCACAAATTTGATTCAAAATAAGTTCTTTTTAAATCGTAATCAGTATAATGGTTATTTTAACGTGGCTTGTATGACTGCAAATCACAGCTTGAATGGCGTAATACTTCTGAAGTGTGATTTGTCAGCAAGATGTTTATGTTTGGCTAAGGTGAGATTTCCTCAGCAACATAATTCGTACTGTTAAAATGTGAGGAATACTACTATACTATTAGATGTAATTTTCTAACGTTTTATGTTTAACCTGATCATACTTTAGCATGTACTGAAGTTTTACAATTTGGTACAAAATACCATATCGCTGTGATTCTTAATAAATCAATCTGATAAAATTTGTCTATCCATTTTTTATTTGTAGGTAGTATCTGTGGGGAATGATTTTGTTCCTACTAAATTAAGCCTAAGTTTTTCCTTGGGATATTTATGGATGATCATGGGTGCATCAAACATGCCAAATCCGACATCGACAAAATTATTATCTCCGATCAAACTTCTCTCTGGTATTCAAAAATATGTTGCAAACACCAATGAACAAGAAATAGTATTATTGGATGATAAAGAAGTTCCTGGGGGTGAGAAACTCCTGATGACTCTTCAAGGAAGCTTAGACGTCTTTAAAGAAGAGTATGGTTTAGCTGCAACTGCATCGGCCTTGAAAGCAGCAATGCATAATTTGCTGATAAAGAAGCAATACTCAGCAGACAAAAGGGAGTTGAGGAAAAAGGATAGAAACGATAAAAAACTGAAGCAGTAATTTTTCGTTGTCCCCGAGAATTGTATTTTGACGTATAAGTATGTATTTCATTTGTTTAGGGATATTTGCTTCTACCTGGGTTGCATGAATTTTGGTTGCATGAATTTTGTTCCCCATGATAATGCTTCATCTCTTGAGTTATATCATCTATAAATTTTGTTATGATTGCATCCCTCGGTTTTCTGCTGTAAATAGTTTTATGGAAGCATTGGTATGCAAAAATTTGAATTAATTCAAACATTTAACTTGTTCAAATTCTCAAATCAATATGAAGCATTAAATCTTTTAAAAGATTCTCCGCATACCCTTTAGGGTCTTGCTTTATCCCTTCTTTGATAGCTTTCTAGATCCTCACTTAAATGTACTTAGCTTTTTTTGCTCTTAATTATTCAAATATCCGTAGATAGATCACCCACAATTTGAACATTATTTTGAGGTGATCAGAAAATTTGAACTAACTCAATCTATTAACTAATAATAAAACAGAAGAATTTAAAAGCTCACTCGTTGACTATCTTCCTTAATTCTCTCCAATTCTAGATATTTTATTTTTGAATTATTATGATTTACCACTTTACAGTTATTCTACTAAACTTCTCACATTATTTTACATTCAAATACCTATATTTTTAACAAAACTTCAATTATTGACAAATCTTTAACGATTCTTTCATAATTTTATAGTAAAGTAAACACATCTATTAAATAATAGTAAAGCAGAAGATTTTCGGACTCTCTCCTTGATTGTAGGAATTTTCTCTCTTCTCCTTAATTCTCTCTTTAGATATTTTATTTTCAAATTCTTTAATTTATTAATTTACACTTATTTTACTAATTCTCTTATTATTTACATTTTGATACATGTATTCTAAAGTTTATATAATTATTTACATATAATTTATCAGCTACCTTCTAATATTTTATATTTAAGTCCGCCATTTAGGTTAATTAAATAATTCAAAATTTAAGCTATTTAGATAAATTCATTTAATATTTCTTATAAATACCAAAGAATGACAATTTAAATATGTATAACACTTAAACAACTAAACCATAATATTAATCTTTCATTCAACTATAAAGATATATAAATCACATAAACCAATAATAAAAAATTGTAGTTAATTTATTTTAATGAATTTATCATACATGTCATTGTAAATTCTACTTTAACTTCAAATACCTACTTTTAAAATTACCATAATTATTCACAAAATTTACCTTACTTTCCTTCTAATATTTTACTTCACCTATGTATCCATTAATTATGTGATCTAAATTTAAACTAATTAGATAAATCCAACTAACTAATATTTGTTAACTCGTTTACTAATTTATGAAAATATCAATATGTACACCATATTCATATTAACAAAATTTAAAAAAATGATTAATGTAAAGATACCTAAGTTATATAACTTAAAGAACTTAAAGTGAATACATAAATAATAATAATAAATCTTTTTTTCACGTTTCTCTCAATAAATTTATCATGAAATGCATTACAAAATTATATTTTTTGTACTCTGAATACCTACATTATAAATTTTCTATAATCATTTATAGCCTCCCCTCAATTTCTTTACAATATTTTATATTTAAGGTCATATATTGTAATCAATTACATAACTTCAAAACTATTTAAATAATTTCACTATGCAATTTTTCACCGATTTGTCAAATAAATATGATCAATATGAACTATATTCATATTGACAAAAATGACGAAAAAATTCATTCAAATATATAAATACATCAATCACATAACATAAATTATATTCATAAATAATAATTACAAGTTTAAAGTTTTATTTATTTATACCAATATGTGTATCATGCATTACATTGTAAAACCTTTTTTAACGTCAAAAACCTACATTTTGAATTTATCATAGTTACAAAACATTTCACAATATCACCTACCATTGTATACTAAACTCGATATTTTCAAATTAATTATGTGACCTTGAATTTAAATTATTTAAATAAAATTCAATTAATAAATTTTTGTTAGTTCATCTAATAAATGCTAAGATATAACGGTTTCAATATGTATACCATATTCATATCAAGCGCAAAGGTGATAAAATTAGTTTTTCATTTAAATACAAAGATATATAAGTCACCTAATATAAATAATATGCATAAGCAATATTTCCATATTTAATATATTATTCATATATCTATATTTTTTGTACTGTATTACATTGAAAAATTCTGTTTTTAGCTTCAAATACGTACATTTTAACATTTTTACAATTATTTCCTAAATCGCCCTCAATTATTATCTATTATTTTATATTTAAATTCATGTATCCAAACTACTTACGAAATCTCAAATTTAAATAATTTCAATGAATAGTTAATCTATTCTTCTAATGAATCATAAAAATATATGTCAATTTTAACACACACACGCTCACATTATGGAAAATTGTAAGACTATTTTTTTATTCAACTATAAAGATATATAAATCACATAACATAAATTATGTACATAAACATCATAACAAATTAATTTGTAAATAAGTTATAATTCCTTTATATTAAGAATTTATCATACATTATATTACGAAATTATGTTTTAGCTTCAATATATCAACATCGAAATTATACAATTTTTTACAAAATTCCTCTCGATTCTTTCTATCTTTATTTTCAAGTCCATGTATGTAAACTAATTACATAATTTTATATTTGATTTATTTAAACAAATTTCATTAAATAATATTTTTCAGTTCATTTAAAAAATTACTAACATACGTCAGTTTCAACATTATGTTATATCCATATTAACAAAACTGAATAAATTACTTTATTATTATATATATGTGTGCGCACACATGCGCTATACAACATAAATTATACACAAACATAATACAAGTTTTAATTTATAGCTCATTTATTTCACTAAATTTATCATACATTATATAACAAAGTTCTCATTTTAACATTAAAGATATAGTATTATATTTTACAATATTACCGTATGCAACGCACGGGTTACACACTAGTTTAGATTAATTACATAATCCATACTTTAAACTAATTGATAGACTTAATCAAGTAATATTTATTAATAAATTCTAAAAGATGAAAGTTTCATCACGTATACTACAGATGCATTAACAAATTGGTAAAATAAAAATCATTTGGATGCAAATATATATAAATAACATAACATAAATTATATACGCATTAATGACAATAAAAAATTTATTTTATATTTTATTTGCTGAATGAATTTATCATATACCGCATTATAAAATTCTATTAATTTCAATTACCTAAATTTAATATTTTTTACAATTACTTAGAAATCCGTATCAATTATCTTCTAATATTTTACATTCAAATCCATATATTTAACTAATCGTGTAATCTTCAATTTAAAATATTTAAATAAACATGATTAACTAATATATATTTATTAATCCATCTAATAAATGTTAAAAATAATATGAGAATTTCAATATATACAATATTCATATATATGAGAAAAATAATAAAATTATTTCTTTACAACAACAAAAGGAAGAACGCCATTATTCTCAAACAAGTTGGGGTCGTCCAGAGATGGAACTCAAAACTAAATAACAAAAATAATTTAAAGGTTATAATAGTAACAATAACAATAGCAATAATAAAATAAAGTCAAATAAGTAAATTAATAATAATCGTAACTAAGTAAAATAAAAATAGAAATAGAAATATATATGTTAAAAAAAACCAAAGCTATGTCTTAGGCTTCTTTTCCCTAATCCTATAATCTAGAACTTATAAAACTCATAGCTCATAGTTCTGGTACGTGGATCGCTAACTTCCATGCGCTCCTATCCATTACCAGCTCTTTGGATATATTCCAACCCTTCAAGTACCATTTTACTACTTCCTACCATGTCAACCTTGGCCGACCTCTATCCCTTTTTGAGAAAACGACGCGGCCTATAGTTCCAACGCGGACAGGTGCCTCGGGCGGCCTTCATTGGAGATGTCCAAACCATCTTAAGCGATGTTGAATTAGCTTCTCCTCAATTGGTGCTACTTCAAATTTTTCACGTATATCACCATTTCTAATTCGGTCTCTTCTTGTATAACCACAACTCCATCACAGCATACGCATCTCTGCTGCGCTTATCTTTCGAACGTGTTGGTTTTTAGTAGGCCAACATTATACATCATACAACATCGCAAACCTAATTGCCGTTCTATGGAACTTTCCTTTAAGCTTCTGTGGGACTTTCTTGTCACAAAGAATGCTATATGCTTGTCGCCACTCCACCTATCCCGTTCGAATTCTAAAACTAACATCTTTATCAATCTCACAGTTACACTGCAACACTGATCCTAAATATCGAAAGGATTTCTTCTTAGAAACTATTTGTCTGACTAGAATGACATCTCCATCATCTGACCTGACACCGCTGAACTCGCACTTTATATACTCTGTTTTAGTTCTACTAAACCTAAATCCCTTAAATTCTAAAGTCTGTCTCCACGGCTCAAGTTGTCTATCAACCCAATCCTACTTTCATCAATTAGCACAACATCATCAGCAAATAGCATACACCAAGGAATCTCCACTTGTATACCCTTCGTAACCTCATCCATCACTTGGGCAAAAATGTAGGGGCTCAAAGCTGACTCTTGATGTAATCCTATGTTAATGGAAAAGTTACTAGTTACACCATCGCATGCTCTGACATCAGTCATAACATCATCGTACATATCCTTGATAAGGGTAATGCACTTTGTTGGGACTCTCTTCTTTTCCAGAGCCCACCACATCGTCTTTCGTAGTACTTTGTCATAAGCTTTTTCCAAATCGATAAATACCATGTGTAAATTCTTCTTTTGCTCCTTAAACCTCTCCATAAGTTGTCTTATTAAGAAATAGCCTTTGTGATCAACCTCCCAAGCATAGAACCAAATTGGTTTTTTGAAACGCTTGTCATTCTTCTTAATCGGTGTTCGATGACTCTCTCTTATAGCTTCATCGTATGACTCATAAACTTAATTCCTCTGTAGTTTGTGCAATTTTGGATAGCTCCTTTATTCTTAAAAATTGAAACCAATATACTTCTCCTCCATTCATCTGACATCTTGTTTGATTTGAAAATATTATTGAACAACTTAGTTAGCCAGACTACCCCTACATCTCCAAGGCATCTCTACACCTCAATGGGGATGCCATCATGCTCTAATGCTTTGTCTATTTTCATCCGTTTTAGCGCCTCCTTTACCTCAGATTCTTGAATTCTTTGAACAAAATGCATACTTGTGTCATCAAAAGAGTCGTCTATCTCGATCATAGTGGTATTACCATCTTCATTAAATAGCTTGTCAAAGTAATCTCTCCATCTATTTTTTATCTCTTCGTCCTTCACCAAAAGTCTATTATTATCATCTTTGATGCATTTAACTTGATTGAAGTCTCTTGTCTTCCTCTCACGGAGTTCAGCTATCATATAGACGTCTTTTTCAACCTCGTTCATACTTGGCTTACGATACAAATCTTCATACGTCCGACCTCTTGCTTTACTCACCGCTCTCTTTGCATTCTTCTTTACCACTTTGTACCTTTGCATGTTGTCCTCGCTCCTGTGATGATGCAAGCACTTATAGCATTCCTTTTTCTTTGATAGCCTTTTGCACATCATTGTTCTACCATCACGTATATTTAGTTTCGCGTTTATTTTTTTTCATTACCCCAGACACCTCAGTAGCCACTTTTCAAATGCGCGTTGTCATCTCATCCCACATGTGATTTGCTTCTCCTTCCAAATTCTATGTCTCTTCTCCCATCACCCTATCCTTGAACACCCATGAAGCGTCTTTTTTGAGCTTTCACCATTTCGTCTGACTAATCTTGACTCTTTTATCCCGTCGGACACGTATTCGAAGACGAAACTAGGATATCAAAAGCTGATGTTGTGAGACAACACATTCTCCATGTATGACTTTGCAATCTACACAAGCTTGTTTTTCATCTCATCTAGTAAGGATAAAAAATCAATCTGGCTATAGCGTTGACCACTACTAAAAGTAACTAAGTGTGACAGTCTCTTTCTAAAGAAGGTACTAGCTACCACGAGGTCATAAGCGATATCGAAACTCAATATTTCTTCTCCTTGGTTCCTATCACCATATCTAAAATCACCATGCACTCTCTCAACCCACCACTAACTGTACCAACATGCCCTTTGAAATCTCCTCCTATGAAAAGTTTTTAGCTATTAGGCACATCTCAACCATAACATCTAGCTTTTTTCAGAAATTCCTCTTGACGGCTTCACTTAGACCTACTTGTGGGGCATAGACATTAATGACGTTCAGAATCATATCACGCACTACAGCTTGACTAGGATGATCCTATCCCCTTGTCTCTTAACGTCGACAACTCCATTTTTAAGGTTCTTGTCAATAAAGATGCCTACCCCGTTCCCCGTTCTTGTTACGTTCTTTTCCCGTATATCATAACTTGAAGCCTGTATTCTCCATCTCCTTCGTCTTCTGGCTCGTCTATTTGGTTTCCTAAACGCATAGGTATTTACACGTCACCTATTCATAGGATCAACTATCTCTCTTAGCTTTTCTGTTAAAGATCCTACATTCCAACTACCTAACCGAATCCTACAATCATCGACTAGCTTCATTGCCTCTCGCACCCGTCGAGTAAAGTGCGAAGACCCTTGCTCATATATCACTATATCGGGGCGTCGATGCAGCGTGCCACTAAGGGAGTGATGACCCAGCCCTTGCATATTTGTCACCATACCCGAGCTTTGATATGACGTGCCACTAAGGGAGTGACGACCCTGCCCTTACTTGTTTTTCACCATATCTGAGCCTCGATATGGCACGTCACTAAGAGGGTTACGCCCCAACTAAAATTATTTCTTTATTCAAATATTAATATATTAAATTATATAACTAAAAATGTATACAAAATAATAATAACTCTTTTAATTTCTAGTTCATTTATCTCCAAAAATTATCTGACAGCACATAACATTATTTCAGTTTTAACAACATTTAAACATTAAATTTACAATTTACAACATTACAATGTGAATGCACATATTATACTGATAAAAATTGGATTATATAAGCATTCTCACTTTCAACATGTTATTAAACCATACCCAACTCACAACTAAAATAAATGTTGCATAACATTGTTTTGCAATTATCAAAGTTGTAAGCATGACCCTCTTACAACAACATGAAATCTATAGTTAACTAAAAGGATAAAATTAAAATGAAAACTAAATAATTGATAAAAGTTCACATAGATAAGCTAATCATCATATGCTTTTCTCAATTATAAATATGTAAAAAAAAAAAAAAAAAAAAAAAAAACTCTTCTTAATTTTCTCCAACTTTTTTGCATTCAACTTCTT
Source organism: Allium cepa (assembly GCA_030765085.1). Lineage (NCBI taxonomy): Eukaryota > Viridiplantae > Streptophyta > Magnoliopsida > Asparagales > Amaryllidaceae > Allium > Allium cepa. The sequence continues at coordinate 837,933,662 of CM060935.1, read as the reverse complement.
ATCTTTAATTAAGTACATTGATCGTTAATTCAATTTATTTAAATAAAATTAATTATCTAATATTCATTTATCCATTTATAAATTCTTTAAAAAAATGACATTCAGTATATGGACAACAATCATATTAACAAAAATGATAAAGTTATTTATTCACATATACATATGAAAATATGTCACATAACATAAATTATTTACATATACAGTATTAATAATTTTAATTTATTATTTTTTTGAGTTGGGACATTAATTTTTATCGAGATAGATAGTTAGCGAGAATTGAACTCTCGACCTTATACCCAAGAGCAATGCATGTCATTTTAATTTATGATTAATATATCACAGTAAATTAATCATATATTCCATAATAAAATGTACTTTTAACAATAACTAAATATAAATAATATTTCTTTTACAATATTACTGTGTGCAATGCAAGGTTACACACTAGTTATCTGTATAGATGGTCAAACTGACAAAATAATTTCGATTCCCACAAAACATCACATAATAATACAAAGAGGGATGTAAGGGTCATTTACAAAGATAGAGTTTTTATACTTGTACGTTATGTGCATCATATCCAAAATGAATGAGATTATTTCAAAAAATTTAACATGTCCAAAATTGTTAAATCAATACCAACATTTAAAACCATTTAATTTAACTATCGATTTAAAATATTATTTCGAATACGTTATTATTCAAATTATCCAAAATTTGATGGAAATGATCCAGAACATATCCACAAATATAGTTGCCTCTAGGTTTGAAAATCATTAGGTGCGAGTAAGTTGCAACAGAACTAGTTCACCTTATTTATCCCCTAAAACCTCATCACCCGTCTTTTTGTGAAAAAAAAAAATCTTGGTTATAATATATTTTGCAGATACGTTATGTTAATTTGTAACACCTTATGCTAAATTTAGAATAGTTTTGTATCCTCCATGTCCTTCAAAACAATAATTCAAATCGGCTATTAAACATCTACGTTGTTTATATTTGTTTTTACATAGAAGGTGAAAATAAAGGAGATATCTAATAGGGAGGGGGTTGGTGGTTGGGGAGCGTGTATAATGTTCAGACTTTACACCGGCTTATCTTAGGCTTGACATTCCACTCACAATCAACGCACCAAATGTAAAACATCAATATAAAAATTACTAAATAACAAACATGATAAAGCAACAGCCAATACCTCCAAATTAAAAATAAATACACAAATGAGTTGCACCAAACAACACAAATCGCCAGTCTGTTTGTTATAGGTACAACAAAAAAAGCTCACATTTCAGCAGAGCCAAGTCCCAATTATTCAACAGAGGATTTACCAATGGACATAAAAGCAACTACCCTGCCCTTAACACAGACTAAAAACTCGAAACCAAACACCACAATAAGCCTAAGTTACCCTACAAAGTTAAGGTTGCACTACTATAAATCAGTCCCAACCAGTCGGAACAATATTCTCAGAGCCCTGATAAGCTTTCCTACTATACACCTCCGACTTATTTTCATCCAACGCCAATTTATCAATTTTGGGAATATCATCGTCGTTATCTTTTGCCATTGAGAAGCTCTCTTGAGGAGCATCTTCCCAGTCTGCATCAGCGTACTGATTTGAAACTTGATCATCCCACTGATACTCGTATTTGTACTGATCGTATTGATTGCTGTTGTAAGTGTCGCTTTGATTGCAGTAGTTTTGTTCTTGGAGAGTGGGCAGCGGCCCCCCACGGTATGAGTTGTTCGTTACACAGTGTCTTAGCAGATTTTCCCAGTATGGATCCTGTATTAAAAAAAAACATAACCACAGGAGCAACGTGGGTGAAAAACTATTGCACCCATTAGCGATAATAGAGTCCTACGCTGTCAAATGAACAGCTGAATTTAGTATACAAATAGCAACCAGCTATCTTTAGAACTTTGAAGTGGGTTTGTCAATGGATATGCCCATTCGTATCCAAAATCATTTTTCGGATTTCAAAGATCCATATCCACGAATTGCGGATAGATATCGAATATTCTGCTGATAATTAATAGATCTAATGATACCAATAGAAAATTCCAGTTTAACAGTGAATTGTTCAATCCCGATGATTATAAAGTTACAAAAATAAAAAATCATGATAGAAAATATAGTTTTGAGCAGTGAATTTGAATTTACATACATACAATATAAACTATTATATTACCAAAAACCGAACGGATAATTTTCGGATACAGATATAATAAATATCCATGTCTGCTTTTCCGAATATTGGATATTTATTCCTTTTTCAAATACGAATATGGATGCATTTCGGATTTTCAAATATCTATTGAAAGGCTCACCTCGCAGCAATTTTTTTTGGCTTCAAGGGGATAAAACATGAAGCCATATACTAACACAAGTAAAAGGCATATCATACAAATCATAAAAAGGCATGGCAAATAAAATCAATGTAATTCATTGAATTTATTTAATTCATGGTTAATGGTTGTAGTAGATACGAAAATAGTTGAAAAAGAATTAACTAATAAAGAGAAACAATGATGCAGTTAACATTAATAGTACTAATTGATTATACAAACTGAACTAACTATATATTATTAGCAAGCAAAATTTATATTTCAATAGAAAAACCATAATTTTGGGAGATTAAGAGAGAAAGTACTAGTGAAAGAGGAAAATAAATTAACAGTACATGTGCCATTGCGTATCCCACTCTCCAACTACAAAAAACATCATACATAAGATTTATTGGTCACCTTCTTCTTCTTCCACAAACCCAAATATGCCTTGAATTTACTTTTTCTCAAAAACAAAAATGAAACTACTGAGATGGTAACTTGACTCCATCTCTCTGGCTATATCCCTATACAATGACATGGTTTTGTAAATATTCCACAGAATTTTGTACTCATTTCTAGACACACTTATGTATAGCATTTCCGTACTACATTATGCATAGAATTTTCTTCCATAATTTGAAAAAATGCCCTAATCCATCTGGTTTGTGTGTATCAAGACACCGACACATGTAATGACCAAACAGTACACAAGCAACAGACTATTCAAAGCAAAAACCATATGACAAATAGCTGCGGACTCCTAAAATAATGAGAACTATGTGAGAGCACAATGCGACGGGAAGCAGAATTACGTACCTTGCTAATAATGTGTGGGTTTCCAATGATAACAAGCAATGACTTTGCACGTGTAATAGCAACATTAAACCTCCTAGGATTGGTAAGAAATCCCAAACTGTGGGTTTTATCAAACTCATTATGTTTTACAGTTGAACGAACCGTAGATACAATTATCACTTCTCTCTCTTGACCTTGAAACTGTTCTACTGTTCCAACTTTGATATCATTCATGTCAAGCGATTCTAATGCTTTCCTTAACTTCATAACTTGCTGTCTGTAAGGCGTTATAATTCCGATATCCTCCACTGTTAACTTGCTACTTTCTATCAAATTCTGCACTACTTCTACTACTTTGCTTGCTTCTGACCTATTGAACCAAGAAGGATTATTTCCCTCTCTTTCATCAAATCCTTGCACGTCGATAAAGTATACTGGAAACATTTTATTTGGAATATCCAAGGAGTCGTAATCAAAATAATCACTCTCTTCCTTACAAGGCATCAATAGGTCATCATAAAAAAGCTTCGAAGGAAGCTCTAAAATCGCAGGATGGCATCTATAGTTCCTCACTAACTTTGTAATATAGTTGTCATTCCCGCATTCATAAAAATCACACTCACAAAGAAGTCTCTCCATGTACGATTTTCCCAATCCACGGCTTTCAGCTTCTCTGGAATAAATAACAGGACCTAACTGCATTGGGTCGCCTGCTAATACAACTACAGTACGAGGTGTGCATAGGTTAGAAATAGGTATCATGTTTTCGGGTTCAGATGCTTGACCCGCTTCATCTAAAATAATGTGAGTGAAATGGCCTGATCTTATCCCTTCTGCATAGGTCATCGATGCACTCATGTAAGTTGATACAATAATTTTGAATCTTAGCAACGACTTTACTGTAGGACATGTGAAAACCATATCCTCATCTTGAAAGCAAAACCGAAGCAAATCAGGTTTAACATCCTCACTTGGACGACTCACTGCATTCAATCGAAATATTTCATCCTCTCCAACTTTAACTATTCCATTATTGATTAACTTCTCTAAAACATGGTCAGCAGCGCTATTAGAAGATGCGCATACAAGAATATGAGGATTGCTTACCTTGGAACAAACTTGAAGTATTATTTCTATTAGTGTTACAGTCTTTCCAGTACCTGGAGGTCCGTGAAGCACATATGGAGGAGCACCTTTGCATCCAAGAACCTTTTTAACGGTGTTTGCTTGTTCTTTGTTCAAATTTTTATTTATTAGCTTCAATGGGGATGTTCTGATATATCTAGTCCTTGTATTATATGATGGAAATAGGAGTGCAGGACCGATTTTTTCTGCAGCTTGAATTGCATGGTAAAGCTTTCGCATATTTGTTCTGTTGTATGCAAAATTGATATTATAGAGGTTACTATCATGATGGCTTTGATGAAAAGTTAAATCAAACTTCAGGAGAATTTCATCCGCCTCTACCCTATGAATGTAACCCTGAAATATTTAATAAAGAACACATAAAACTTTAGCATTTGAGAATATTTTAGGTTGTTAACGGCTTAGGTGCTGTAGACAGAACCTGATATGCACGTTTGTCAGTATTATCACCATCTAGTCGTGCAAATATATAGTCCCCAACAACAAGAGAGGGCCTACGCTCGGCCAACCCTGGCACCTCAAGAGACAATAATTGACTCCCTCTTCTTCTCATAGTTGCACACATGATGTCGTGTGCCCTCATAGCTTCCTATGACACAAAAATGATGTTTACATGCATGTATATATATGTGTGTACCATGTAACATTTATAAATATTTTCGTATCTAGCTTAGTTTGATTTGCATAATTGTGCTTGAATCGCGCTAACTTTTGTAAATAGCATTTTCAAGCACAGAAAATTTTGACTACACAATCTGGGTTGTGCTAAAATTCATAATAACGATATTCTTGTTATTTTGATCATCCACAAATAATCTGAAAACATTTCGATTTTTCTAACCGTCAATTCAAATACTAGTTTGACTGATTCAATATGAGCCATCAAAGTAAAGTTGCAGTAACCGTCAATTAAAATACTATTTTGAGGGCTATAAAATATATAAACAATCTTAAATCTTTCAAACAAAATCATACACACACACACAAAAGAATTTTTTGATATATTTGAGTTTTGTAGGTATAAAACATTGACATAGGAAGAAGTTGCTTCTTCAAGTGAAGAAACCAATATTTTTCCCTCTAGAAATGCTAATTACACATTTACCACAGAAGATAATAAATAAATTTCTTGTAAACAAACTGCACATGTTAAACTTTTGGGGGTTAAATATTTAACAAATACAATCCATCATTTGTTTACGCTAAGTCAATCCATTCTCTTCAAGTTTCAGCTTTTGCCAATTAGGATATACAAGTAAACCACTAATAAAAATGCTATGCAATTAATTCATAAAAAATTACGAAAATATGAATCTTGTAACAAACTTGAAAATCTTAAGGTATTCACTGAAATTGGAGGGAATGGTCATGGGAAAAACACATCATACCTCTAAGCTGATTTCTTCCATAATGAGTAGAGCACTGAAATAAGTAAAGTAATTCGCATCACTTAATTTTTCATGCAAGACGTTAGGAATCTGTTTATCTTCAACGATTCTACGCAAATCATCAGGTATCGCATATTGAGGGAGAGTGAAGAACTTGCGTCTGTGGCCACCTGTACGAGAAGGGCGGGACCCACCGACAAATTCACTATGATTAGGCAACTTCTTCTCACGATGAATTCTCATATAGGGCTTATTGGCGAACAAGGCTTGAGAAATCTCATCTTCAGCCAACAAAAAAGCAAATCTCTCCACTGTATCGCCTGCCTTAAAATGCACAGCTGACACGTGCATGCCAATCTCTTTTGGGGTACAAGAGATCCAGATTGTCCATGTTTCATTAGGCAAAATTACTTTGTCTTCTAATGATGTTAAGGCTACAAAACGAGTATCTTCTTCTTCTTTTGTAGGAGGCTTCCTTATAGACAACACAAATGAATCTTCAGGATTCGAAGAATATATGTTAACACTCCACAACTCTATTGGTTCACTGGTCACATTCTTGATGGATATTTCAGATGCAGAAGTTTCTCCTATGAGAGCAGATTGAGGTTTTCCATTAATGAAAGGGAAAGGAGTCGATATGACTAGAGGACCTTTTTCGTCCGGACTAGATTTTTGAAGCGCATTTTCTATCTCGTGGTCTATAAAGCCTAGTTTTCCCTTTTCTCCAGCTACACCATACCTTTCATCGTATTGACTTTCTCCAGCTACGTCATAACTTTCATCAGCTACCCCATAACTTTCATCATATTCACTTTCGCCAGCTACACCGTACCTTTCATCGTTTTCATTTTCTCCATTTATCTCCATTCACAAGTGAGCAAGATTTGTTCCTGAGTTGCATCAAACGATGTTTCATGAAAAGAACCAATGAAACAAAACAGTATGTTAAAGCTTGTATTATTATGGCATGTTTTATAATCATTAAAACAGTATGTTAAAGCCAGAAGAAAAAAACTTTGTTCCGTTGAAAAAACTTTCATGTGTCATTTAATAACACTTTTAGTGACAAAAAAAAAACTCTTAATATAACCTAAAATGCATCTTCAAGAGTGTTTATAATAGAAGAGATAACGAAGAGCTTAGATATTACATATAATTGGCACGGTCAAGTACCATAAACTTAACACATTTTCTTGTGAACATGTTCGCATAACATGAGGCACATGTGTATAATTACTTCACTTCTATTTACCCTATCGTGCAATTCTCAATATTAAATGAACTGGCATTTGCAGAAAAGTTAATTAATGGCGATTTCACAAATATAAAAAAGAACCATGGATGTGCAAATAAATTGATATTATCACATCTCCTACCGAGTACCTACTAAAATCAATCTAATTCTCACAGCTTAACAATAGAGCCAAGAAAAAACAAACTAATATGCCGGTTATAACCACAATGGTACTTAAGTGCATCTATCAACCAGTATGCAGCCACTGTGATGATAAATCAGTCAAGTTTAACCTCAAATTGACAACTTTGTATGCAGCATTAAAAGTGCCTTAATGGAAATGGAACTATTATTGCAAAAATGTAAGAAGAAATAAGCTAACAAGTATGACTATTCCAAGGTTTAAAATTATGGATTTCGTTTCCGTTCCGGTCATTTGCAAGTATCAAAATTTCGGTTTTGTTTCAGAAATTTTAGAAATTCCGTTTTGGTCCCAGTTCTGAATTTAACAAATCAAAAAATAAACAAATCCCAATTTTATATCCGAGAAGTCTACCCAAATATAACAAAAGCCCGTTAACAAAATGAAAAAGAGCCCAAATTAATTTCTGAGCAACAATCCCTGATTTTAGTTCTGGTTTCATTTTCTTTCACCAAATAAAATCCATCTATAAACTTTAATAATACATCAAGATAGCTCCTCGTTTTTGCCGCTACTGCCTGCAAGATGGTCATGCCGCATGCCTTTTCAAGCTCGATGATGCCTTCCTCTAATTCCAGCCATGTATAGGAAAATTAAGATGTTTTTTCCCTGTTTCTGACCAGAACAGGTTTTTTGATGTATTCCGTCCCGGTCGACGCTGAAACCAGACCAGAATGGTCGGAATATCGGCATTCCAGCCGGAATCTCAAACCATGGTTTATTCATAATGCATGAATCGGCGTCTCGCACTTCTTCCAAATGCTATATCAAGGCATGTATTCAACTAAATATAACAGTTAGCATACCTACCACAATTATTATTTTCAAAAACCTAGCAAAAATAAAATAAAATAAATATTGCTTCATCAATTTTTGTTTTATCACCAATCAGAACTGCTTTATTTAGGAGGCTATATCGCACATCTGAAATTTCCAGAGCAAACTCATATTATTTCAGACTAGCCTTGTCCATCAGTGTAGTAAATTGCTTATTCCGATTTTGTCAAGCCTTTCCACCACCTAATTTTAATTTGGGGGAATATATAATCCATCATGATCTCTTAACCTTTAAAACAGATTACTGAAATTTAACTTTAGTGATATTACATCTGCCAAACTTGACAACAAGCACTGAAATTTAACTCATTAGTCCATATTCAATTCTTAAAAAGTAAGTAAAATGCCTGATATAAGCATACTAGGATACATAATACTGTGAATACATAACAGTATTTTTCTAGAACATACGAATATTTCACGATCTAATGCAAGCAATACCCAGGTTAAAAGAAACCAATCATCGGTCAACTGGTTTTTAGAATAATATAGACAAAAAAAGAGTACAAATGAGCAAACCCCACATCGCCGAATTCATAAATAAAACCGAAATTAACCACATTGCTGCGAATTTAAGTATTTTGGACAACTGGATTTTGCCAAACACAACCCCCCTGATGGTTTGCGTAGATCACGAGAGAACTGGAAAAGGGAGGAAAAACCAAAGAAGCAGAGGAAGTAACGTTTTACCTGTAAAATCGATAAAAGTTTAGAGTTCAAACACACTCTATTTGCCCTTGTTGTTTTGATTTGATTTAGTAGAATTTGTAGTGGTTAACACCCATGAGAAGGATATTGTAGCTGCTCACACTTTTTAGAATGTTGGGTGTAAAAGGAGAATTAGCATAAATAAATAATCGTTTGGGCCTACCAAGTTTGATTGTTAACGCCCGACTAGTAAAAAAAATGAAGGCTGGAGCGGTAGCCCCTACCACTCGTTCAGTGCCCACCACTCTAAATAAAAACCTAACAATTTCTATCCCTGGAATAAGTATTAGACATAGTCGCTCTCTACACAAACCTAATTAACACTGTACACCAATTTATCCTTTCCCTGCACCAAGCCAAATTACTTTTACTTCTTTTCCATCCGCAAAAATTAAATCTTTTCCAATAAAAAATAAATAAATCATAAATCACATTCAAGCATTGCTTCATCAATTACTAACCAGTTGTTACCAATTGCAAGTGCGGAAGCTTCTCAAGCCCTATCATCGCCCAATTATCTTTGTCGATTCTTAGATAGTCATGACGACGGCGATGGTTCGATCAAAGGGGAAGGAACGATCTAGTGCGGAAGTTGGGACGTTGGCAGTAAGTAGATTCTTGAACGAAATTTCATGATTTTGGTTGAAAAAATATGTGAAAATCGCAAAAAAAAATTCAATGTTAGAACTATGTGTTGTTTTTGAAATAGTACGTGCTATTTAGTTATAAAAACCAGGGAAATTGATCGGATTCTGGTAATTTGGGTCGAATGGCTGTTGCTCGATTGTTGCTTTTGTGAATGTTTTAATTTATCGGTTTTTCATAATCACTTGAGTTGAAGCATGAATAATTTTGGTCGGTTTCGTTGAGTGTGTCTGTGTGTATGTGAGAGAGAGTGTAATTATTAGCTTCTTGTGACAAAAGGATGCAGTGGGTAACACTAGCATTCGAAGTAAACAACATTAATGCAATGCAGTAATTTCTAATGCTAGTTTGGCAAAGTATTTGATCAACGTGAACATATCAAATTCTATTTATTCTACACAAACTGATTATGTATTTGATCAATAATGCAGTCATTTATATAATGCTCATCAATTTTGGTAGAAGTTCTACTGATTCTACCCAAAATGATTATGCTGACTTGTCTGTTTTATTTTAAATGCATATCAAATCTAATGTGAACTTCTCATTAAGCTCCTCTAATTTATTTATATTTTAATAATAACTTATCATTAAGCTCACATGTTTTATTTTAATATGAACTCCGAATTGTAAGAAATTTTACTTTTTCTGCATTACGTCGATAAATTTAACATGAACTTCTCATTGACCTCGTCTTTTTATTTTAAATGCACAACAATAATTTTTTATGTGTGTAAAACCCTCAAAAACTAATCGGATATTTAATAAAAGAATTAAATTTAAATATAACAAGGGTAAAACAAAATTTTCACAAACATCTGAATTTGGCTATGAAACCTGCATCGTTTCGTTCGTTGCGATTTTCTAGATAATTTGCATATATAATATTTTAAAATCGAAGCTAGTATGAAAAAGATATTAACGTTTAATGATTTGAATTTGAAAGTGATTAACAAATTAGAACATAAAAATTAATCAATCATAACTCAACCGGTCGACACCTCGATTACGGTCGATCGACACCTAGCGGTAGACCTCCTCGAACCAAGCAGTTGACCACTGGGCACGTATTATTTAGGGTTAGCCTAGGCTGAATAGTCTGGGTTTAATAATATTAAATCTACAGTTGGCACTTGTCACGCTGCTATAAATAGGAAAGTAACCCTAAACCCCAGTCATTCATCAGCAGTATGATCAAATTCTCTCTCCCCTCCAAATCTCTCTTTCCTCTGAAAGAAATTTCTGAAATAAAAAATTAAATTAAGTCGAAGACGAAATCAAGCGCAAAAAGGAGAGATTGACAAGTAAAGGAAATAGCATCTCAACGCAAAGCAAAAGGAGTATAGCTTTCCAAAGGTGAGTAGGTTCATAATTATTATAGAGATTTATATGTAATGGAGTTTATTTATACCTTATTTGATCTGGAATTGGTTTAGTTCAGAAACATTGTTCACCTAGCAATATTAATAGGTTGGAAATTGTTTAAGAATATAACATATTTGAATATGATTCTTGGCTAATCTAAATCTGGATAAAGTAAATCTGTTAGATGAAAATTAATTTAGATTGAATACACTTTTTTTGTTGAAATGGATGTAGACTGATATATCAATAACTTGTTAATCTTAAACCTGATTTAATTTATTTGATGACAAAACCCACTTATGAAATTACTAGAAATTGAAATTGAAAACATCGGAGATCGAGGATTGACAAAACATGATTCATTGTAATTATCAGTTTTGTTATCACTGATAGAGTTAGGGGATGCCCCTAGAGGTAATTATGTAATTTGTTACATATATCTACCTCATTGACCAATCTTGTTTGAAATAAAAGGTATTTTCTTCCTATTATATACTTGATATAATGTAATTATGTTAGTTAATTAATTTAATTAAAAGTACATTTAATAGAAAAATCCATAAATGATATATTTTGTGATAATAGTTACAAAGCGTTGTAACTGTGGATAATTTATCACAACGAAACAAATATACCAATTTAAATGTTTCTAGTTAAGATGCATCAAGACTGGATATCAATGTATTCGTTGAGACTGAAGTACGTAACGCTCTTCAAATGTTGGGCAGTGTATTACTCATAACTGTTGGGGGCAACTAAGGGCAACTACAAATTATCAAATTAGGACGTCCAACATCATCTACAATTTACGTATTAAATAAAAAGAAATATGATAATAGCATGTAACTCCCATTTAAAAAATAATAATAAAAAATTAGGTAGATTGATTGATCTATAAATTTGAAAAAAAAACACAATATATATTACGAATGGTTATTTGAACAACTATGAACATTAAAATTTCCAATTTTACAAAACCGGTTGAAACTAAAATCGAGTTTTTTAAACAAAAATTAATTTATAATTTTTTTTGTTGTGTGTCCAAAAATTAAATTGAAATTAACTACTATTTTGAATCAAAATAGTAAGAAATAATACAATAAATCCAACCTTGAAATCAACGAGAATACAAGATATACAAATTTCATTCATAATATGAATAGAAACTACTATGAATGTGAACAAAAACCATACTTTTAATTCAATAAACTCTCAAAATATTAAAATCGGTCTTTCTTACCTCTAATACTTACATATGAAAATAGAAACCAAACGTTTATTATGCATCCAGATAGCGGTACTTTTTCTTTTGGAAGCGTTTATTACCACCTCTTGTTTTGCTTTTCACCCCTCAGTAAATTTAAAAAAAAAAATATTTTGATAAAACTGCCCTCAATCCTATAGCTGTATATCATAAAAACAACAAAAGTTAGGTTTTTAAAAAACCAAGTTCAGAGCAAGCGAGGAAATATAAGAAAGCAAGCTTCAAGTAAGTGAGGAAATACAAAAAACCAAGCTTCAAACGAGTGAGAAGACACAAAAAACCAAGTATGAAGCGAGTGAGGAAACCTAACAAACCAAGCTTGAAACGGGTGAGGTAACCTAACAAACTACGCGTTTTTTAAAAAAAACCTAGCTTGGTTCAAGCGTGGTTCCGAACGAGATTTTTTACAAATTCTTGCTCGGTCCGAACAAGGTTTCATATGAAACATTGCTTGCTCCAATGAGCTTTTTTTATAAAACAAAGCTCAGTCTGAACGAGATTTTTATTTTAAAAACCGACGTTAGAAATTGAAAACAACAAGGTTATTTATGGAATAAACTGGAGGTTTGAAAGAAAATGACGGAATAAGTAGTTTTTCTTTAACTAAACGGGGTGTGTAAGACGATTTTCGGATGCAAATAGAGCTATTTATTTATTTATTTATTTTCTCTCTCGCCGTTTTCGCCTTCTTGTACACATACAGCCTTAAACTCGATAGCAGTTATTATTTCCCCTTCTCAACTTCCAAATACATCCAAACTTATGAGTTAGCCAGAATCCCAAATCAACGTTAAATTTCACGAATCTCATCCAAAATAACAAATGAAACATAAGCAAGCTTCGCGTAAGCTTTATTGTTTCTAGTGATGATGGCTCAAGCAGATCTACAATTTCTATAATCGACGAATTAGAGGTATTTAATGAATCTATGAATTTGGTTCAAATTTATTAATCACAAAGTTATCAGTCGATTTGGCTCAATTTCTTTCTCACTTCCACAATCACAACAATGAATCAATGTTCTAATTTTTTCTTGGATACTTTAATTTCCTATTAGTTAGTGAAGGTATACGAATGTTAAATTGTTTGCAGGCTGTTTCAAGTACCTTCGAAGAAAACTGACCTTTATTTGGTTTAATTTCAGAGAAAAGACCATTATTATTAGCCCTTAACCCCACTGTGCGGGACATTAACAAAGAAGTTCGACTCTTTTCACGATTGTAAATTAGGTTTGATATACTGTTTTTTATTTATCTTTAATTTATGTTTCTTACTTGGATGATTAATTCAAGAATAACTAATATTAATAATTTTAAACAAAATAGTAATGGCATCTAAAGTATATTAATTTTTTTTTAATTTCTGTCATGAAAATTAAAGTTGATACACATAAGCTGCTTATATTCTCCATATTGGTTTCACGTTCAGCGAGAATGATGATGCAGCATTTAAAGGAAATGCAATCCTATGGGGGAAAAGTGTTTGGGAACCACGTGTTAGTGGCTTGGCTTACTATCATAATCCATACTACAAATGAATGCTGATTTTGAAGTTATATTTACTCCGGAGTGTCGACAATGTAGTGAAAATTAAAGTTGATACACATAAGCTGCTTATATTCTCCATATTGGTTTCACGTTCAGCGAGAATGATGATGCAGCATTTAAAGGAAATGCAATCCTATGTGGGAAAAGTGTTTGGGAACCACGTGTTAGTGGCTTGGCTTACTATCATAATCCATACTACAAATGAAGGTTGATTTTGAAGTTATATTTACTCCGGAGTGTCGACAATGTAGTGAAAAAGGTGATTATAGCTAAGCTAATTAACTAATTAGCTTTTTCTTAAAATTTAAACTTTAAAACTATCATTTGGAGTATGTTGAATATTATTACACAGATGGATCCTTGAGTAGATTATCTACAGAATTTAGTACTGACAAGTATATACGTGCATATGACTAGGTAAATAAATATGCATATTTTACAATATCCGCACACTTACGCATGCATTACTAACATATATGCATTTTTATCGCTTAATTTTATTAGAGTTGTGGATACAACAATTATGTGGGGACGAAAATCATTTCGATAGCTAGGTTGTAATCCTGATCCTCATTTGGTTTTAAAAGATAAATTCATAATAAAGTGGTTACGTTTGTAGTCCATACTACTAAAAATATTCTTTATTGACTAAGTTTGTTATTCTTTTTGTCGCACACACTATGTTTGTTTTGCATTATACATTTGATCATTGTGTGTTATTTTTCATTTTCAGGTTTATACATAATTGATTTTAAACTTTTATATGAATATCACTAATTGTTTACTTAGTTTGGAACAGTTGTTTGCTATAATTTTATTATACTTTGTACGTAATATTTAATGTTTGATCACTGCATAAAATTTTAGGCATGTAATTCTACTTAGTGCATAAGCTTGAGCATTTAATTTGTGGATCATATTATTGCTACTTGAATTTAATAATAGATGATACCAATATGAAAAAATACGTATCATATTATTCTTAGTTACAGCACCTACCATGTTCTACTAGACTGATAACTTTTATAACATTCATACTATATTACAGTCATGCTAAAACTCATAAGCAAATGGGTTAAACTTTGTCAGGATTCAATAATTCTTGCTGAAGTATGCTCTTTCATACTGCTTAAGTAACAAAGTTCTAAAAAAAACTAAATGCATTTGGAAATTGACAAAAGGTAGCGATATGAAAAAGTTATTGCTTTTTTCTTTTGTTTTTATAATTGCGATGAGGTATTTATGGTTCGACCACTATTTTGGGACCATTTTCCTAATATATGTGAGTCATTTTGTGTTTTTGCTACTTAAATTTTTATGTTCTGTTCTGTTTTTCATCGATCGCCGCTTTCCATTTATTGGATATTTATTTGAAGAGTATATAGTTAAGTTAATTATTTCTCATTTCTCAGTTTACTTTTATTATGTTTTCAATTTTTGCTTTGGAGGAACTTAAGTAATGTACTAATGAATTTATGGGTATCGTTAATTAAGATTTGTGTTGCATACGCATCTATGGCTTACAATATGCTGAAGAAGTGCATTTTAAATTAAAATACGGAAGGAAACATATATCACGTAATGTTAAATATTTATACACTTAAATGGGAAAACAAAAATAATTTCGAAGTATAAATTAACTAGAAACCCAGAAAGAATGTGGATATGGACACCGGTACACAAATATTTGATTTTCTCATTTCATTTTTGCAAGAAACAGCTACGATTTGTTCATGTCCGTAATTGCAAGATTTTTTAGCACTCAGATCTTTTTATATAGTACTTCCGATTATGTTTTCATGAAGTGCATAATGTCCCTTATTCTTTCAAAAATTTATACTTCAACTATGTTTTTAAGGTATTTAGCTGTAGATGTCATCTCGCATTTATTTCACTCGGTAATTGCTTCCATGGTATATTGACCTACTCTGATGATAACATCAGTCACTCTAGACATATTCCTGGTGGGTGGTTTTCAGCCTGCAGCCAATGAACCTTCGGAGATTTACATATGACAAGTAATTTTTATTCAAGGGAAATTTCCAAGACCATGTATGTCTTTGTCACGGATGACAATCTTATCATCGATGTACATATCAATTTGACTAAACACTTTTTTTACCCATGGTAACTTTCTTTCTTATATTTTTTTTTTGTATTTTTCTTTTCACCAACTGATGGTACTTAAGTGGTACAGACATTACCCAAGTAAAATTACAACGTATAAGCAAGCAAGTTGATTTAACTTTTGCCAATTGTAAGTTTGTAATAACATGTTTCACTCATACATGTTTATTTAACTCTATAGAATGCATAGTCTATCATATTATATGTTAATTACAATCTCTATTAATCAGGTAAGTGTACTAAAATGAATTATTCGGGTGATTCAAATAAAAAGGTAGGATAAAAATAATGGTCTAACTTATCTAAGGTGCCAGATCTAATTAGATGAACACAGCGATAAAATGGATTAGAGTTTACTTCACAGTTAAAAGTCATGACTACGATTGATTGATTTTACATTGTAACTAGACATTTACCTCTTTTTACAAATTAGTCCTTAATGCGTTGCTATAATTTGTTAACGCTAACTACAAAGATAGTATTATATCAATACTCAATTGGGTATCATTCTTCATCTTTAAAGGATATTAAAGAACGAATGAAGAAAGCTTCAAGTAGGTCTGTCAACGGATGCTTTCAGAGGCTGATAGTGCCATATCCACATTCGAAATCATTTTCGGATATCTGTATCCATGGATACGGACGGATATCGGATAATTATTCTATCCGTTAATGATAAATAAATCGAGAATTGTACAAAGAAAATTTTAGTATTAACATAAATATTTTTCATTCCCATTGACTATACAAGTGTTAAAAATTAATAAATATCACGATAATAAATAGTTTCGAGCAGTTAAAAAGCATTAAATGCATAAAATATAAAACACTAATACAATAAAATAATAAACAAATATCTTTCACTGTACCAAAATACACATAAGAAGTATAATTTTGATAAATCAGACGGATAATTTTCGCATGCGGATGTCTTTATATCGACATCGGCATATGTTTTTTCAGATATCAGATATTTATCCGCTTTTCGGATGCGGTGCAAACGGATTTTGATTTTTTTGGGTATCCATTGATAGCCCTATCTTCAAGCAACAATATTTATCTTTATTTTAATTTCTTACCCCAGTGTTGTTAATCTTGGTACAATGTTTTCTTCAAAATTAGTGTGAACATGTTGCTACTTTTAATAAAAATTTAAAGCTGTATGTTATCCCTCAAATTTTTCTGTAAACCTAGTGTGAAGTTATTGCTCTTTTTAACTAAAATTCTAATGCTATGTTTTATCCACTATGTATTTATAAATTGTCACGTATTAATATGTTTGCATAGGTAGAAAATTTTATTGCCAATTCTTTATTGAAACAGCCATGTACCAATCCATTATTTTGCTTTAGGATTTCAAAGTGTTTTAAAATATCATAACATGCAATGTTTAGGGAATATTCGAAGGCATAAATAATAGTGTATCCAGGAAGCTTCTAGAAACCGTTCGATCAAATCGAAGCAGCTTTGTGAATTTCCTTTTGTGCAGACAAGGAAAATGAGGAGAAATTAGAGCTATTTCCTTGGCAGCTTTATTGGTTATTTACTTTGATGAGGAGAAATTGAAGCAGCTAGGATTGGCATCTTCTCACCTTTGCTACAACTCAAATTTCAAATTTTCCTTGATTACAATTACATATTCCATCTTAAATAATATACTCTCTCTCTTATCCCAAAATGAGAGAGAAAGTATATTTAAAATGAAATATTTGGTTGTAATCAAAGGAGATTTGAGTTGTAGCAAAAATGAGAAGAAGCCGACCTTTACCCTATACACACATCCATACACACGTGTGTGTACAAACACATCAACACACACATATAAACGTTATTGCATGCGATTCGCACGTGATGATGACACGTGCTTTACACGTGAATTGTTTTTCTACAAATTGTATATGCTTAACACATTCACGAGAATGTTTATACAAATATTTAGCTATATTTTTGTGTTGAATCACGTGTAGTTAGTTTACATTTTTATTTCTAAGTTGCCACATCCTATTTTCTGTTAGTTATAATTTTTATTTCTATTATTCATTAATAAAGAATGAATTTGTAAAGGAAATTTATTTGTTAGATAATTTGTAAAGAAAATTTATTTCTATTCCTTATGATGTTAACATCATATTCCTATTTAAATATAATGTGGTGACAAGAGAATGCAGTATGTTATTTACATCAAAATGTGTAGTTGAAATCTAGGGAAATAGAGATGTAGCGAAATGAGATGCGCTCGCCCGCGCGCGCGCGTGTGTGTATATATATTCATTTCTTATCCAAAACAAAAAAAATGAAAATAGATTTTTTGTTATATATATATATATTCATTTTCTTATCTAAAAAAAATGAAAACGGATTTTTGTTATATATATATATATATTCATTTTCTTATCCAAAACAAAAAAAAGAAAATGGATTTTTTTGGCTCTTTGATTATTTATCATTATCATAATAGGTAAAATCCCTTCTTTCTTTTTACATTATAAATTAAACCCTTGAAATCCACAAATAAATAGCATAAAAACTCGCCACGATTAAAAATTGATAATGAACATCGTAAATTCAAATAAAAAATCTTCAAATCAATTAAAATATTGATGATTTATGTTTGCTTTTTCTAAAATGTGAATTTTAATAAGGAAACCAAAAGTGCTTAAATATAGTATTTTGGAAAAGATTAGTTTGGTTATATGACTCAAATATATGAAATATACCTTTATATAAATATAGTGTGTTGCTAAGAACATCTTGTTTTCCTTTTTCCAATAGCATTGCTAAAAAATATCATAAAATTTTACATTATACTGTTCATAATACTAGACATTTTATGGGGCTACTAAAAACATGATTTTCGACTCTTTTTTCCAGGTGGACAACCGTCGATCATAACGATTTTTCATAACAATCAACCTTCGAACAAACGTAGTTTGGTAGTTGATGGCCGTAAAAAGCGACGTTACTTGGTAGCTGTTCGCCATGTAAAATGACTTTACACGGTGTTTGATTGCCGTGTGAAATGAATTTAGTATTTCGAAGCACACAAATTTTATTGCGTTTATTATTATTTCTTACATTATTAGGAAGAGTGAACTTGGGTTCCCTTAGCAACACACTAAATATAATCAAAGATTTTTTTAGCAACATGTAACTTAAACTATATGCCTATGTTGCATTTCAACAGTGCAATGAATGAAACAATACAAGGTTGATTACATATAAACAATGCAACATTGTATTGTATGCAAATAATACAAAGGTATATTTTTATATTTCTATAAAATTTTAGGGATTTTTAATATTCCCAAAGTTTTCAAGGGACCGATTTATATAGCGATAAGGTTCAATGGTTTTTAGTATTTTTGAAAAAAAAGGACGTAAACATAAATGAGGAAATGTTGAACCCATAGCCCATCGACGAAGGTGATGTAGATGAAAATTCAAAAATCAAAATGCTTCAATTTGAGGATTTCAAGGCATGGTATATGTAGCGACTGAAATTTTCGACCGTCGAAAATCGACACTAATACGTCCACTACCGAGAAATCAAATGTCGGAAAAATCCGATTGTTAGGAGAAAAGAAAAAGAAGAGATAGAAGAAATAGAAAACAGTAACACAGAATCTCACAATCGTAGTGAAAAAATATATTTATAAAAAAGAATCTGTAACTGTTAATATACATAACATAATCAGAGTACAACAATCAACAAATCAGTATGGACAGTTGTAATAACTTGTCCTCACTAGTGCTGAATATACAACATACACACACAGCGAAAAATAAACATGTACGAGAATGTCTCTGTCATCAAGCTCGTCTCCTAAGCTCCATGGCATCCTAATTTGAATCTGTAATACTCGGTCTGACCCGAGTATTATAAATAAATAACACTAGAGTCAGTGTGGAAAATCAACGTGAGAAAATACACTCAATTTGAATTTAATTATTTTCAAAAATCCTTTTGAAAAACAGAGGTATCTCATAAGACCACGCTACACATAAATACGACGGGTTTTTACTTTACGATAACGAAAATCTTTTATATCAAAATCATCTGATATTATAATAGCGTCTATAGAAAATAAACTATAAAATAGCTGAAATGCCCGCATCTCACGTTTTAGCATAGTTGGGCATAATCAAAACTGTACGACGCTTATTAAAGAATGTGTTCTATACAATGACTAGGCACTGAGGTACCATCTATTACAGTACACATCTAGAAAATGTACCGAGGACCTTGTCTGGATCCCCTACCAATACAAGACTGACCTACCTCTGACTTGGATAATACCGAATATGTCATCACCCAGTTGCTTTGCAACCCTTTTGAGATCTCATGCACAACCAATCCATAGATGTAGGATATCTAGAAAGGTGTGCGACCCACTTAGTCTTGCTACAACTCCCTTGATTTTCAGTCATTTACGGTTGATAAGGCTTGATGTTACGATTATCTTTCAAGAAATTTACACTTAGAATGCTCATTGCCCTCCAATGGCAATGCACTGATAACATTCATTCATACAAGTTGTTCTGGGTATGAATAGACCGAATCTTCAAATCACCATCTTCATTATTTTCATGATATCACAATTCATAACGCACAAATCAGATCAAAGTGGTTTTCGGATAATTAAACTGATCCCGATCTCTTCGAAACGATCAACGAAATTGATCAGATTTGATAGTCAGTTATTTAACTATCAAATTACACACATAAGCAGTTACTAGACCATACTACAAATCTTTCAAACATTTATTTCAAATTTCTTTACAAAGATATATATTCAATTCTCTTCCAATATTTCAATATTTGAAAACAATTTCAAATACTATATCCATAACAGTATATTTCTAACACATAGAAATTTTTTCCATTTCAATTTGTAATCCATTACTTAGAAAAATATTCCTATAAAATCATTTCGTAGTTAAAATATTTCCAAAACCATTAATTTCAACAGACAAATATTACAAGTCTATTTCTCAAAATCATTTCTAATATCCATACTTAGGAAATATTCCGTACTTATCTCTTAAATCTTCGGAATTTTATTAATTTCATTTGTAATTCCTGAAAATTATTGATTATACTTATTTATAATCCAACCAACAATTTATAACTCCTTTAATGAATTCAGATTCATTTTCGAAATTCCCGTATCTAAACAAGTTTGGAATTTTTCTTTCTCAAATTTTCTTAACTTTCCGAATTCCATTATAAGATTTTCACTTAAAAAAAAATCACATCCATTAAATACAACCCGTTTCACAAATCTCGAGAGCATTTGTAAATAAATTTCAATCACTTACTTTTAACTATATACATATACATATACATATACATATACATATACATATACATATACATATACATATACATATACATATACATATACATATACATATACATATACATATACATATATATATATATAATATTTGAAAACAAGGTTGAATAATTATTTAAAATATCAAAGTACTTTTTTTTTTTAAATAAACGTCATTAGCTAATTCTAATTTATTTATAAAACTACTAATCGATTTACAGAACCTGTTTATAAAACTTATAATTCATTTCAAAAAAATTTAAATATTTAAGCAAGTAGCTTCCTGAAATAATTTAATCCAATCAATAGTTTTTTTTAAAAGGACATAGATTAATAAATATAATCCTTTTCAAAACAAACTTTCATTTCTTGATAATTTTTTTTTTTAAAATTCCAATAAAACCAATTTTATATTTATAAATTTCTCTCGATTCGTCACAATTGATTTACGTTTCCAATTCCATAATCCTTTTCCAAATTCCAATATAGAATCTCCTATTTTTTTATAAACTAATTCCCATCTCATTATAAATTCCCACCGTGAATTTATATTTGCAATTCATCGAATAATAATCATTCCACATCATTTATAAATATTGTTTATAAATTTCCTAGTTTCATTTCCCGTTTATAGCAGGTTCATATCACTAAAATCCATTTATAAATCAATATCTAATTAAAATTCTATTTATAAATCTATTTCTTAATTAATCCAAACTATATTCCAAAACCAGTCAAATCTAAATTTCGACTCCCATTTCATATTTTTAAGATCCTATTTAAAATCCATTGTCTAAAAATCCCAATTTAAAATTCTCTATTTGAAACTATTTTACGAAATAGCTAAATAAATATTCAAACTCCAATCATTTATTTTATCCAATTAAATTCCCTTTTAAATAATCCCAAAATTCAATATTTATATTTCCTTTCCAAAATCGCATTTGAAATTCCTTTTTAAATTCAAAAATATTATTTATAATGTTTAAAATAGCAAAATTAAGGCCAGTACTACTATAACATCCAATAAGTCACATCACATCATAATCTATAACAGATTATCCAATCGTATCACATAACACAATATATATGAAATAAAATCAACCATATTGAGGAATCTAGTTGGATCCCTCCAACTTGTTTTCATGCAACCACAAATGTTATATAACATAAAATACTAATCCTGCTTCGAGGCGGGATATCGCGGTAATGTACGATCATACACTATTATGTGAGGCGCATAGTGTCTCATCCGCTTCAATCGACGGGAAATATAACCAACTGTTTATATATATATATATATATATATAACAACCAACATAAAATAATTTATCAAATCATCCAATCAACCAATAAATAATTTTAACTATTTAAAATAAACCAATTATCCAAGATGAGTGAGATTTACTTACAACATTCCAGTTGTCGCTTTTCTATTCCCGTTTCGATTAAATTCAAACGCGTTTGAATTTAACTGAAAATTCTGCAAGGTCTAAATTCAACCAATTTGATTCCATAACAAAGATATCATAAATATGAACCCAACGCGACTGACTGCGTTGGATTTGGACCTAAAACGAACAAGTTATGAAATTTATAAGAATTGAAATTTTATTAAACAATTTATATAAATAAATCACCATTTTAAATTCATTACCCACCCAACCCACAAAGCTCATACCCGATTAAAATAGTGCTTCCTTCTCCAACACTCTGGCCTCTTTCCAGTTCTACATGGCCGTTCCTTTCCATCCTCAGTTGCTTAACGAAAACTTGCTCTACAAACTTCGATGAACTCCCTTATGAATGAGCATTACATCCCTCACCATGACTTAGCACTCGGCCCACTTCCTCGTGTCGCGATCTGGAACCCTAAACTTGGCCACTCAAACAATCGGACCACCCACACGAGGATTGCCCATCCCCAAACTTCGGTCGCACATGCCCCTCACCTCAACAAACAACATCGTAGTCTCTAAACACCCATCATCGACCTCGACCTCGTCAACAAAAACCCTATTTCATGCCTATTTACTGACCTCAACCAAATGTTGATAGCACACATCAAAACAGCCTCAAACCGGTAGATCTCGACTTTACAAAACCAAAGATTTAAGATTTGAATTTATTTGATTTTTCTTTGAATTGTTATTGATTTTTAAAGTTTCATTTTTTTCCTCCTCTGTAAACCTGGTCGCGTATAAATAAGGGGAAGAAAGGAAAAAATTATGTATAGGGTGGTTACTTCAAATGTAGGGTGGCTGAAAAGGGGAGAAAAGCCGTGTAGGGGTTGACTTGAGATTTTATAATATTTCTTTTTAATTCCAAAATATCTCGTTTAAAGCAGCTTAAAATTCCGAACTCCTGTAGAGGCGTGCCGTCTGGCGTTTCTAATGTTATACCCCTATTTCGAACGGAATAGAACAAGTTTCGAATCTCAATTTGATCATATGCGGAAGATAGCTTTTTGAGCCCAATAAAAATATTTAATTTCCGATATTAATTTCAACGCGTTTTTATTCTGTACGACTAGACGATAACTCCAAACGATACGAAATTTGAAATCCGGTAATAATACGCTATTACAGATCCAAGAAAACTGATTTTGTTGAAATCCGAGATTGTACCCCGCAAGGCTATTTTGTATGTTAATTAAAACGAGTTATTTTCAAAAACGAGTAAATCACTTTTAAATTCAATTTAAAAGTTTTATTGTCTTTATTTTTATTAACTAGAAATTAAATAAG
The DNA here is from genome assembly GCA_030765085.1 of Allium cepa. Lineage (NCBI taxonomy): Eukaryota > Viridiplantae > Streptophyta > Magnoliopsida > Asparagales > Amaryllidaceae > Allium > Allium cepa. The sequence continues at coordinate 837,909,987 of CM060935.1, read as the reverse complement.
CTTTGAAATTATTTTTATCTAGCTTAAAACTCAAGATTCCATTATTTAAGCAATTTCAATTATTAAATTTAACAATCAAATTAACCAATAGTTCATTATATTTGAAATTTAATTTATTAAATCTATAAAATTAACTTTTAAATATTTAAAAACAATTAAATATTCCATTTTCAAATAACCAAAATTCTGGGTCGTTACAGTATGAGACCGTGAGTGATGTTAATCTATATATATTAGGCATTTTGGTAGACATACAGTAATAGAGAGAGTTTGTAATTACACTACGCTAAGCTCTTGGAATTTTGCTAGAACTACTACATCTGTTGTAGCCGATCCATTTGCATCCTCTTCTACTATAGCAGATGAAGATGGTCTATATAGTTGGTCATTATTCCTTTTTGTATTTGGTATTTTTCAAGTAGAATGGGAATTATGTAAGTGCTTTTTAATCATTTAGCAGTTAGCAGTACAGAAATGTGTGGTTTTCAATTCTTTTGAAAAAAACGTTGTTAAATCTTTTATGGTTGTCTCCAAAAGGTAAAATACAACAGGCGGACATTTTGATCATTTTAATATGTCATGCCATGCCTACAAATTATGGGTCATTCTATCTAGAAGAAATAATATATTCACTTTTCTTTGGTGCATCAAAGAGATACGTTAAGCGAGAAGTGATAAAAAAGGAAACGAGAAATGAAGAATGTAATAAGAAAGGATGACATAATAGTAGTTTCTCTAAAAAGCCAAACAATAACAATTCACAAGTAGTAACAAAGATTAAAAAATGAGTATTTCTTTAGTTCAAATAGGATAATATTATATGAAATATTAATATGTTTGAATATATTATCCTTTATGTTTCATCTATTCTTATTCTGCAAGTAATTCTTTTATATTTTCCCTAATAACAATTATTCTGGTGATCCAACTATACAATAATTGTAATATGAATCACTCAGCTTTTACCTTGAACCATTTCATGGTATAGCTGTTATGTTTTACATATTTATTCGTATTGTTATTCACATAACTAAACTAATATCTTCAACTGCATGGGATTTTCTAACATATTTAATACTTCATTTTTGTTAATCTTTTGCAAATAATTAACATTTCATTATATATTTCATGTAATTAACATGTTTACAGAGATTTTTGTTCTTTATATGGGGACAATTATATTGATAAATATCTAATTACATTTGATCACAAAAAAATTAAATTATATTATGAAAATGAATAAATAATATCGAATTCCATAGACAACAATAGAATTATGGATTTATTTTTTTCCAGTTTTTCAAAAGACATTGCATAATATGCCTACACTTGAAACATAGCAACTGCCCGTGTGCGTTAACACAGGCCAGTCACAATTTGTTAATTTGATATGCTCCGCCATTAATTGAAGCTTTAAGTGGCTATTATTAATTTTGATAATTAGGGTTTAATTGATTTTATAAGCTTTGGTCGGCTATGTCAAAATGTTTGGCTGTTTTTTCACACGGTTTCGTATAACCGATCCAAAGTGAATCTTCTGCAGGGTGATTACTGAATTAATTTAAATATATCTTCAAGTGCCATTAAGAATAGTTTAGGTATGTGTAAATAACAACACCATAAATAAACTTTTTCTCACTGCTCCCAAAGAACAAAATATTAAATTAGGATTAAAAAATTAATCAAAATGAATTGTTCCTATATATAATAAACAATCAACGATAAATTAAAGAATTAGTGATGAATATATTTGGTAGGTGTTTGCGTCGAAATTGGTCACAAACACCCAATACCGCGAAAGCGCCCGTTTACGTACTTAAATCGATAATAATCAACACAGAACTCAGCGATAATCAATATAGAATTCAGATCTAAGCAATAAATCACAATAATTCGCAGATAACAATCACAAACACAGGATTTATAGTGGTTCGGCGTTCATGCCTACGTCCACTTTAAAGGTTTTCTCTTTATTGCTTTGCTTGATAGATCGATTACAATGAATTACAGTTGATAATAGCTTTGAAATCTTAATACAACGGTGATTTCGATGGATAGAATTGAATCCGGCAGAATCCTGGTGTTCAATGGCAGAAATTTCTTGAAGATCCCCTTTTCTGAAGACTTCAGGGTGCTATTTATAGGCGTTGGAGGCCCAGATCTTGCTCAAACTTCGGGAGACTTCTTTCGGCACGTGAGTGGGCCCACGCGACCGACCCCACCAAGTTTCGTCTCGATCTGACATCGATTCGAAGTGATTTCGAACCCATCAAGAAATGGTCCGATCGAGCTGAAATTTGGCAGGAACAATCTTTACCTTGTATGGAAGCTACTGTGAAAATTTCGTTGCATTTGGATCAGTGGTTAAGGAGATATGATCGGTTCGAAATGATGATTCTCGGTTGGCTGTTGAGTTCGAACCGATCACTTCGAAACCACGTACTTCGAATCGATCGGCTCACGTGGCTTCGTGATGAGGTGGCGCGTGTTTCTCGAATCGATCCGGTCTTCTCTCCGGGTTGAACGCTTCGTCTCCGTGAATTGTGCCGACTTCGTATCGATGGAGTGACTAGTTGACTCGATCGTTCCTGGTTTCAAGCGCGATCGATTCGAATCGAGGAGTTCCTATGGGTTCGAACCTGATCGATTCGAACCGGATCGGTTCGAAGTGACTTGGGTTCGTAGCTAGAGGGTTTTTAATGGATTCGAACATTTTTGTGAGGATGGATTCGAGGCAAGGGCTTGCATGTTGGAGTCGAAGCAAGGTTAAGTTCATGTCTTTGAACCGATGCATGGATTCGATGTGAGGTTTCGGGAGGATGGATTCGAAGGTAGGAATGCAGGGTGGATACGAAGCTAGGCGAAGTCATGGGTTCGAAGGCAGGCCATTGTGATGGATCCGAGGGAGATGGAGTCGAAGCGGGCACTGGCTGATGGATTCGAACATGGCAAGCAGTGATGGATTCGAAGGAAGGATATTGGATGGGTTCGAACTCCATGGTTTCGAAGTAGATGGGTCCGACGGTGATGGTTTCGAAGTACTTCAACGTGATGGGTTCGAATCAGACAATGACTACCTTTCTCAAATTGAATCCATCATATCTTGAGCATACGAACTTGGATTGACTTGAAATTTGAAATGACGACTCCTACGACCTTTCTGGTCATGTCTTATCAATTGTGGCCTGATCCGGACTCGGACAAAATTCATCAATATCCATAGCGAAGTGAAGTACAACCAATCTCTAAGACGAATTGTCTTTTGTTTTTGATCGATCCTTTGATATCACGGCTTTGCTAAAAAGCGGGATAACAGTAGGGATCTCAGAATACCAAACGTTTGAATTGATGAATAATGAATTAACAATGCTGAGGAACCCAGAACCGGAAAAGTATTCATTCGAGTTCAATTATTCTGGTTCCGTACTTTATACTTAATATTTTAGTATAGGCAAAGGTCCATTCAATTTAATATAATGTTTTTCTCGAAAGAACTGATTATGTATCAAGATCCAATTGGTGGAGCACACGAAGACTGGAAACAGTAGGCCTCCGTGATCTGCTCCCACATTTTTATATCCAAGTATGCCCTGATTTAAACAGATCCCAAGGGTACCACTTACCGTTTGAGAATGATTTGGGTAAGAAGGATAATAGATTATCAATGGAAGAAAAGTGAGACTGCTTTGTCTGATCGTGCATCTGTATATCGCCATCTAATTCATGAAAAAAGATTAATGGTATTAGGAAGAATATGTCTTTGTTAAGTTTTCTATGGTATTAACAAGAGTATTGTAAGATGCTCATTTTTTCGCTCTTCTTTAGTGTCCTTAAATATCATCTTATTATTCTTTCCTTTTATTCGAAAATCAAATCGATTACTACTTAAGTTTTGTCATCAAACCCGGATTTTAAACCTAATTATATTTTCTAGTTCGATAAGTGAAAATAATAATTTATTTGATAACATAAAAAAACTTTGATAATGAAAATTTATTCATTTATAACTCAATTCTAAAATCAAATCCACTGAATTTCGACCCTCGACATTTAAATCATAAAAACAAATGTAATATTTATTGAATGGAACTCCAATTCCCTTTTTTAGAAAAAAAATAGTAAACTTTTATACCAACGCTTCCTTTAAAAACTTAAACGTACTAAAAATATGCAATTTAAATACAAGATTGTAAAAATCTCTAAGCGTAATCTAAACAGGAAGTATGACTAAGCGTAATCTAAACAGGAAGTATGGCTGGGGATTAATCGTTTAGATTTGGATAATTAAAGATTAATCAAAGTTGGACGTTATTGATAAACTTATGTATATAAAATTTTAGTATTCGGTTGAATATTTATTGATCCAAATTAGAAGCTTGAGGGTTTAGCACAGATGCATATACGAAGCATCAAGCGTCAACTAGTTCTGTGCAGTGTCTAAATACATGTTTATTTGCTTACATGAGGCGGTAACCTCACCTAGGAGAACCTAGCAGATGACTATGCGGTAAGCCTCGTTTAGCGTCTAGGCGGACGTCTATAAAGATTTCTACAACATTGCTTAAACTTATGAGTTGAAGAAATTCATTTTCTTATTTGGGTTTACTTAATTTCATTTATGAGATGAAAATCCATCCTTTGTTCTTTGAGAAAATATCTTCATACCAAAATAGAAGTTGTACCTTATGTCAATCACTTCACAGAATTTCCAAATCTTTGCCTTCTTTCTTCTATTTCCTACCCTGTTGTATTCACATTCTTTTCAAAAACGATATAAAGGATATTGGGTTCGTATACGTACCAATTTGTTAAACCATGTTAAATATACGTATTCCATATTTTATTTATGGTGATTGGATATGTACTTGTTGACAAGTTAGATTCTTGGATTATGCGATATTTGTGAAAATTTTGCAATAGATTGGTAGTATAGCTTGTTGTTTTGTTCTCCATCAATTATCATTTGCTGCTTCTTTTAGGAGTGGAATGAATAATTATGAAGTTACCAAGATCGATTGGAAAGGAAATTTTAGGACATGGAAGTTGAAGATAGTAGTGTTTAAGATAGAATAGACTTTCAAGATAATTTTGGGTTCTAAGAAGATTGTTGGTGCAATACCCAGAAAATTTTAAAAATAATAGAACGTTATTTTTGTCATTTTTCCGAAAAAGGGCAAAATAGACATTTTTATAAAAAATGAAATTTGGCAATGAAACTAGTATCATTGTGACCGTCTCATTTTTTTTAATTTGTGTAGTACATCTATTTATGTCATTTGGAGCTCGTATGAAGGAGATACGACTGGAAACGTTGTCGCCACGCGGTTTGATTTAAATTTAAAATTTGGTGGTTTAGTAGATTCCTAACTTCTTGAACATAAAACAGAACGTGCATATCACTTTACTTATTTTAGAAACTATTCCTGTTCCTCTTTCTTCTTCCCCAAACTCTCTAAGTGACCATAAATCCTAAAATTAAAAAATTGAAACCCCAAAGAAAAGAGAGAAGCAAGGGCTAGTGCATAGAAGTCACTAGCGGTATTAGAGTAGCGAATTGAGGGAATTTTATATCAGGACGAAAGAGGACAGTGAGGATAGAAACTTGAATTTAGGAGGAATCGACTAAGGTGAGTAGGTTTATCTAAAATCTACGTTTACTTGCTCGATTTCATAGTTTAATATGATTAAAACTAGTAATTACATAATTGAAATTCGAAAATTTCCTCTGTGATTTCTGGAAACCTTGCCTATCTTGATTAATGAATGGTTTATGGGTAATAAAAGTGTGATTATAAAATGTATATGTGAGTATTAATGAATGGTTTATGGGTAATAAAAGTGTGACTATAAAATGTATATGTATCATATGCAGAATTAGGAAAATTAGAGACCTATATTTGAGAAAATCATAGTAAAATGATGAGAAATTTATATAAATAAATTTCTACATTGAAATATGATAGCAACATGCCTATATATAATTTTTTATGTATTTGTATACGATTTATAGGATTTAATATAATGATATTTTAGTTATGTGCAAAAGTAGTCCAAAACTATGAATTTGATAATTCTGAACAATTAAACATGTCAAATTGATATAGAAATATTTTTCTAAGATTAGAGATGATGATTTCAGGTATAAAAGGTATTTTCGTATAATTTAATTCGATCTATATGAATTTATATATGTATATTTTATAATATGTGAAAAGCGGTTCGGAAATTGTATATTAATGATTTGATGTATAAATTCATATCAAAATGATAAAAAATGATTACTAAAGTTAATGTATATGTTCACATAAATTTAGAAATTTTATTTTGAATTTATTGAGATATATATTAATAAATATGATTAATTTAGTGAAAAGGTATTAAATGTTGAATATATGTATATATGAATTATATATATAAAATATACTTTAAATATCATGATTTGATTTCTGGAGGTTTGAAAAATATATTCCAGTAATAAATATATTTTTATTTTGAATTTCAAACTATGTATATGAAATTATATAGTGCATGTTATCTCATTTTTGGTCAAAACTGGAATATCAATGTTGTGTGCATTTCCACCACGACCGAACCAAGAAGAAGCATCCAGCAAGCGTATATAAGTCTGGGATTTCACTCATGATTCAAGTATAAAAGTCCATTCGGTATCAAAGGTTTAAAATTTCATTCGGCAATGTAGAGCGAAATCTCATTCGGCATTCAAGATGTCTTGGTTCATCCGGCATTCCCAATACAAGAGCTCATTCGGCACTCCCAAATATAGAAGTTCATTCGGCATTCCCAACTCACTGCCGAACCAAGTCCAACTCGTCTCCCCCGTCCTGCCAAACCAACTGCCACCGAACCACAACTCCAACAACCCACTACCGGACGAGAACCAACACCGGACCACCCTACACCGAACCAGATGACTGCCGAACCAAAGCTTCTCCATCCTTCTCTCCAAGCACGGCCGAACCAAGGAACGCCGAACCAGATGTGCCAGGCCAGATTGCTTCAGCCCAGGCCCACCAGCAGCTATAAACATCCAAGACCCCTATCCCCAACCTCACTCTATAAATAGAGGGGCAGGGGTACAACAATGGCAGACAAGTTGGAGAGCTCAAGCACGGAAGGAACTTTCAAACAACTTTCATATACTTGTAACCAAAGCTTTGTACTTGTAATCTGAAGAGAAAGAGGAGAATAACATATAAAGTGGATGTAGGCACGTTCTGGCCGAACCACTATAAATCTGTGTGTCTTTTACAGTTTAGTCTCTGCTTTTTACATATTTTCATAAATCACCCAAATCGCTAAGAACAACATACAATCAACTAAATCGTACAACTTGGAGGTGTTTGCCCATTTTTTGCGCAAACATTTTTGGTGCTTTCATTGAGAATTGAACTCAAGGATTCTACCGCTTGGAATTCGAACTTGAGAGTTTAGAGATTCAGATTGGAAGAGTCATGGCATGACAATCAAGCAGAAGGCCAAGGCCAGAGAGATGTGAACATGGAGGAAAATCAAGAGGCTTCTTCAGAAGCTAATCAGGCATCGATCCTGCATGGGGGCACCACACTTGGAGCATGTTGATCCAATCCCAGAGAGAGAGATAGGGGCCTCTGAGCAACCTGGTAAGGAATGAACGCTCATCCAGGGGGCAGGTAAAATTCCCTCCTGAACTCGGGGGGCAGGTCGAAAGCGATGAACAAGTCGCAAACCTCTCACTAGCACGGTTAGATCATTTACACATGTAAGCGATCGCGCACGATCCATAGGCATGTTCTGAATGACTACTGACCGCACCATAGTAAGAATTTACGCTTTGACATCCTCGTCTTGCTCTTGCTTTGATCTTGACTTGAACATTCCTGTTGTGGAATTCGTATGGTTATTGCTTTGATATTTGCAAATTTACTCGTATGCCCGTTGGATCGCGAACGGTCCACAAGCACCTCTTGTATGGCGATGAACCGTCAAAGTATTTGATTCAGAAACTCTCCCGAACATGAAATCTGGCAAACGATCCAGGGACCCACTCGAACGTGAACCTGGTATCAACAATACCAAGCCCCTATGGGCACACTTATTCGCCTCCAACAGGCACATAAACGATCCAGGAACTCACCCGAACGTGACCCTGGCATCGATAATACCAAGCCCTCCCGGGCACACTTTCTTGCCTCGAACGGCACCCGACCGCGAACGGTCACAACTCGCCTCGAACGGCACCCGACCTCGAACGGTCACAATTCGCTTCGAACGGCACCCGACCTCGAACGGTCACAATTCGCCTCGAACGGCACCCGACTTCGAACAGTCACAAACTCGCCTCGAATGGCACAACTCATCTAGCCACAAATGGCTCGATCGCGAAAGGTCGCCATTTGAGGTCCACCCCCTGACCGCCAACAGTCGCACCTTACCACGAATGGCTCGATCTCGAACGATCGTCATCCGAAGTAAGGCGCTTGACCGCAAACGGTCCCATTTCATCTTTTGCCGCGAACGGCACCGGCCGTGAACGGTCACATTTCACCCCAAGTGGCTTGATCGCGAACGGTCGCCATTTGAGGTCCGCCCTCTGACCGGGCTCGGTCGCACTTTGCCTCGAATGGCTCGATCCCGAACGGTCGTCATTTGAAGTAAAGCGCTTGACCGTGAACGATCACATTCCACCGCGAATGACTCGATCTCGAACGATCGTCGCATGGATTTAGACGCTTGATCGCGAACGGTCGCACTTCACCTCAAATGACTCGATCGCAAACGGTCGTCATTTGAAGTTAGGCGCTTGACCATGAACGGCCGCGCTTCATCCCAAATAGCTTGATCCCGAACGGTCGTCATTTGGGGCCATATAAAATATCAAGCTCTTTACAGGTTGTCAACATGATATGAACATCCAGCTCATGGCATTACAAAACACGCCTTCCTACCGCAAGGACATCAACAGGATATGAACATCCAGCTCATGACATTACAAAACACGCCTTCCTATCGCAAGGCATGTTTTGAGGGGCAAAGTGTTATCCCATTTTTGGTCAAAACTGGAATATCAATGTTGTGTACATTTCCACCACGACCGAACCAAGAAGAAGCAGCCAGCAAGCATATATAAGTCTGGAATTTCACACATGATTCAAGTATAAAAGTCCATTCGGTATCAAAGGTTTTAAAGTTTCATTCGGCAATGTAGAGCGAAATCTCATTCGACATTCAAGATGCCTTGGTTCATCCGGCATTCCCAATACAAGAGCTCATTCGGCACTCCCAAATATAGAAGTTCATTCGGCATTCCCAACTCACTGCCGAACCAAGTCCAACTCGTCTCCCCCGTCCTGCCAAACCAACTGCCACCGAACCACAACTCCAACAACCCACTACCGGACGAGAACCAACACCGGACCACCCTACACCGAACCAGGTGACCGCCGAACCAAAGCTTCTCCATCCTTCTCTCCAAGCACGGCCGAACCAAGGAACGCCGAACCAGATGTGCCAGGCCAGATTGCTTCAGCCCAGGCCCACCAGCAGCTATAAACATCCAAGACCCTTGTCCCCAACCTCACTCTATAAATAGAGGGGCAGGGGTACAACAATGGCAGACAAGTTGGAGAGCTCAAGCACGGAATGAACTTTCAAACAACTTTCATATACTTGTAACCAAAGCTTTGTACTTGTAATCTGAAGAGAAAGCGGAGAATAACATATAAAGTGGATGTAGGCACGTTCTGGCCGAACCACTATAAATCTGTGTGTCTTTTACAGTTTAGTCCCTGCTTTTTACATATTTTCATAAATCACCCAAATCGCTAAGAACAACATATAATCAACTAAATCGTACGACTTGGAGGTGTTTGCCCATTTTTGCGCAAACAGTGTATTTTAATATGTGTAAGTTAAGAGAAACTATAATTTAAAAATAGCAAATGGTGAATATAATTTGTGGAAAAATATAATAAGGTGTACCATGAATGTATGTTACTTAAATATGAAATTAAAAAGCTAATGAATAACCAGAACAAAGAAATTTAAAAAAACACATAATTTTTTACCATAACCAGAAATTGGCTTAGGCATGTACACTGGTGGACCAGTGGCCCATACCGGTGCACTGACCACCTAATCTTTTTGACAAATTTGAACCTGAGCCTAATATAGACCGTAATATATATAATTAAAGGCTCACACTAGATTTCCTGAGCATATTTAGCCCAACTGAAGGGATAATTGACGTACCCTAGCCTAAGTGGCAATATTAGTTAGTGCACGGATATCACATGCCTTCGTGGGGCGATGCTTATAAGTAATATGACTTAGTTTAGTCATTGAATAGGAATAGAGCCGGAATGGAAGGGAGTCATGACTCTAGATGTTGCATGTTGGCTGCAACACAATTGTTATTAGATATAGAATGGTTCATGGTTCGTCTAGTTTATCCATGATAGGACTATACAACTTGCTGTACGAATGAGTGTGAAATTTAGTAACCTCATTTTATAATGAAAATAGTAACATGACTATATGAAACTCTGTGAATATGAATTGTATATCGGATTTGATATGAATTGAATATGAAATGAAATGTATAATGATATGGTAGCCTATCATTTTTGATCATGTTATATTATGGAACAAGTATAATAAATGTTGAATTCAGTTATATTCACTTACCAGAATTTGTGTTTGACCCCCCCTCCACCATGTTCCCTTTGTTTATGATATGTGATAGGTTGATGGAGATAGGTCGGATTATGATGACGCTGGAGGTCCTGGGACGAAGGCGTTCTATTTATATTAATATGTATGTGTGATGATAAACATATAAGTAAGATACTTGGTGTATTATATGGATTTAAATTTGGATTTGTGTTGTATATATCAGTGATATGTGAAAACTATGTATGGATTGGTTTGGAAATGATCTAGTATTACTTGATTATTATATTTTGTGTACCTTCTGCTACAAGTTCTAATAGGCAAAATATATAGTTTATGTTTTTTTTATATCAATCACCTAGCGATTCGTTGTTTTCGACTTCTATGGTCAAAGTTATCGATTTATGTTGGAAATTGGAGGTCTGAAAACAATGGGTTGTTACATTTGGTATCATAGAAAAACTATAGGACTAGGCACTTATAAGAGAGCGTATTTGTAATTGTATTATATATATATATATATATATATATATATATATATATATATAATAGAAATACATACGTATACGGATAGAGTTAGGGGTATGCCCTAGGGGCAATTATATAATTTGTTACATTAATATAACTTGATAACCAAACTTGTTCAAAACAAAAGGCATTTTCTTTATGTTATATACATATACCTGTTATAAGATGTTATAAATAAATTAATGGTTAATTTAAGTATATATGTCAGAACGTCCGTAAATGATGTGTTTGAAATAGTAGCTACAAATAGTTGTAACCATGAGTATTATATCGCAATATGATAATCACATCATTTTAAGTATTCCTAGTCAAGATGTATCGAGACTGAACATTGATGCATCCTTTGAGACTAGAGTACGTAACGCGCTTCAAATTTTGTGCAGTGTATTACTCATGGCTGCTGGGGCATCAATGAGTTTCGCACTGATAGTTATTGGATAATTATGGAATGATTCGCTCAATAGTTTTCTGTTGGTTATAATTAAGGTCAAATTGAAATATCGAAGTGACTATTTTAAATAGTTCTCTTGACTTTAGAATACCGTTGATCTTCAATATGAAAGCTCCACTTTGATTATGGTTAAATCGTGGCACAACGTCCATCGAACGACTATGGTTAGGCTGAGTGGAAGTTCTAGAAGTGAATAACTATTTAAGAGAGAATTTATCTACTCGGTTATATATGGTTAATATAAAGGTCAACTGAAGTCAACACATAGTCAAAATCTCTGGGCCATAGTAGTTCAATTTATAATATTTGTTATCATTGAATCAAGGACTTTGTATTTGGAATATAAAGTTGAAAATGGACGAAATTGGAATTCTGACCATTACCAAATTCCATAAGTCCAAAGTGATATAATTTTGATGAAGAGAATTGGTATAAATAATCATCACTATTGAATACTGCTTATAATAAGTAGAATTGGATTTTACCTAAGGACGTATAAGCAATAAATTTAGCCAAAGCATCACACCACTAGCTAAAATGATGTGGGAATGTTAATATTTGAATTGTTCGATATTAATTGCTGACTGAATTTACACATTTGACTTGCACAACCGTAATGATGAATTCTCCAAAAAACCAAATGATTTAATTAATTTATAAAATGTCGTGAATTAATTAAATTAATTAATATTAATTATTATTTAATTTATATAATGTTCGAGAGTTGTTTGTAATTATTTGAATGCATTTATAAAAGTTATATTTACACGCATCAATATAATATATCAGTGTAACTTTAAAAGGTCTCGAATAAAAGATAATTACTTAATGGGTTTTGGAAATATTTTGTCATAAGATGGCAAAAACAAAGATCGGCCATTCATGGGGGGTGGATAAAGATTTGATTGAGAATTGATGAGAAATAAAGAGGAAAGTTCTTAAGGAAGGAATTGAAAATGTTTCAATTATTCCATAAAAAACAAAATTCTTCTCCTTCTTTCATTAATTCATTCTCGTTATACATCATTTTTCTACCTCTCCTCCTTTATGCCATGGTCAAAATTTAAGGTCGCATCCAAACAAAAAACAAACCCCAAATCAATGAAAATAACATCAAATAAAATGAAACACGGATGGTTCATTCATCTCTTACAAGGATTGAGTATGGATATTAGAGTTCTAAGGATATTTCTTCATTCAAGGTGCATTCTTTTGACAAAATCACAAGGTAATAATTCTAATTTTATTTATTTATCATTCACCTTATTCATATGATTTCGACGTATAAATATTTCATCTCATCTAAATATTTGTTTACTTAGTTACATAGATTAAATCCTCGTTTGCTGCATCTTAGTTAATTATATACATTCATCAGGTTATTTTGATTTTGATCCATTTTACGATATACTTTGATTGCTTACCTATTCATCTTATCTTCATTAGATCTACATCATATAATTTTACATTTAATTAATTGTTCAGTCTATATAGTTTAGATCTGAAACCTTTGCAACAATATACATGCCTGATTTTTCCTATTTAACTTTTATATTGTTTTAAATTTGCCGTTTTAAAAAAACTTTAGATTGAAATATAAGTTTCAATTAATAATATTATTATATTACTGATTCAAATAGAAAACATATGCAGTTTATTAATGTTTATGTATATATGTTTTGTGTTTTTCATTTTGAATATAATCTTTTGGTTATTACATATTTCTGTTTGAAAGTTCAAAAATGAAAGTGACCAATGATCGTATAACATGGAATATTAACTAAGTTATCTACTAGTGTAGAATATAAATATAGAAGTAAATAATAAACTAAATAACACCAGAGAGTTTTATACTGGTTTGAACTTTCCATTCTACATCCAGTTCCAGACCCCTTCTGAAATTCAATTATGAACCCTTGCATGATCTGGAGGAAAAGATATTACACTGCCCGAGCAACCAAATAGGGCATCTATCGCCTAAGCAACAAAATAGGACTTCAACCACCTGAGCAACCGAACAAGACTTCCAATACAAACAGTAAAACTGTTTATGACTGTGTATGCTCTTGAATAGCATTGATAAGTCAATAACGTACACCATTTCTATACTATTCTTCTTTGTGTTATATCGTGTAATTCATAAAGATAGGAAGTTTATTTAATCATTAATGAAGTTTTCTTGAATGAACAAGTGATTAGAACGAGTATGTTGAATGCAAATGGCAAAATTGTTTAGACAATAAGAATGAGAATTAGAATCAGAATCAGTTATTAAAACAATGCATTTCATGGCTATATGTAGTGATTAAGAGTTGCAATCGTTCGTGAAAAGTTGTCATGAAATAATATGGAAGCAACTCTTGAATCAAGAGCTGTTTCTATTCGCTGAAATAAAATATCTTTTTAAAATATAGTCGTTATAAAGATTCAGCCGTCTGAATAGAACAAATCAGCCAATTAAATCGATTAAAAATCGAATCAGCAAGAAAACAATGCAAAAGTCGTGCAATTTAGCCGTCCGAATCATCAACTTCAACCGTCTGTACTAGACTGTTCAGTCGGCTGAATTTCATATTTTTTTCCATATCAATGATTTTTCAGAAAAGCTTTTGTATATGAACTATGTTACTAAATTTTTTATCATATGAACTATGATTTGAATTTTTTTAGATTGCATGTGCGTGCAAATACCATTTCAGAGAGATTTTAACATGGATTCACTACTAGACTTAGACCACAGACAAAATATATTACTGAAACTTCTATCTAGAATCTGTCTGCAATCTATTAGATTATTTCTCGAATAAAACAATATCTTCACCTGCGAATATGGTTAGTTCATATAATATTAACTTATATAGTTGTCACAATCAAAACATCAAAATTCAAGGTTCTAGCATTTCCCCCCTTTTCGATGATGACAACTATGTAAGTTTGAAAATATATAAAAGCAGTTTACTCCCCCTGACTAAATACTCCCCCTATCAATCACATTCTCCCCCTTTATCATCGATAAAAAGAAACAAATAATTAATATGAGAAATATAGACATATAAACATCATAAATATCAAGCATATATGAGCATATAGATATGATAAATAAATGGCAATCTTACCTAGGAACTTCAAAGTACAACAAACACATAAGAATATGTTTTAAAGGAAAAAAAATAGAAATCCAAGTTTTTTTATTAGTTAAAAAAAATCTAGAATTCCTCACTGTCTTCTATCGACGTCGTCCAAGTGAATGGTGACAAATTTTCGGCAACACCGGTAGAAGTAGACCCGAAACAAGAGACCTTTTTCTAAATTTTATTTAAAAAGCCTTTGATCGAGTTTAGCTTTTTGTTCATTTTAGAAACATTCTTTCCACATTAGCTAAACGTCGACCAAGTTTGCTTTGATTTTGCGATAATGTCACAAGAGCTTGCTTCAGAGGCACGTCAACATGAAGTTTTTAAATTTCGTTGTCCTCTTCTTTTTCTTCTTCGTGTTGAGGAACTTGAGAGGAGGAAGAAGCGATATTCGTGTCTTTTGGTTAAGGGATTTCTTGGTTACAATTAGCGACCCATTGTTGAAAGCTAATGATTTGTTGGTTTTCCAAACGCTTAGGAAGACCCATTAGACGTAGAGTCTTGGAGTTAACCTCTCCATGGTCATGAAATCGGAATCGGACAATGGAACTCCAAAATTTTGTAGAATCCGCATAATATATGCTCCATAGTGAATCATCTTGTAGCTTCTCTTGTGATTGATGGTGAGAAATTCACCCATATTTATTTTTCCCCAATTTACTCGTTGGGATGAGTAAATAGCATATAGGGATTGAAAATCACTTATGTAGATCTTTTCCCAACTTCCAGTCCGCGATTGTAATGATCGAATAAGCGCACGATGGATGATTCGTGCCTTCAAACGTAAAGCACTAGGTTTCAAAATGGTTAAATCATCCGATGAGAAGAGATGTGATACTTCATCATGATTATACATATCAACCTCAACATCGTCAATATCCAACCCTTCCGATGGACATCATAGTACATGGCCTTATCGTTGAAGAGGTAAATAAATATTTACTACACACACCATGGTCCATATGCGATCATCTTTGTTTCAGGGATCTTGGTCGTCGAGATTCATATTTGCGAATAAAAGCTAAATTAAAAGTGGGTAGATTTTGACATTGTTGGAATCATACCTAATGAGCGAATCGAAAACATGAGCTTCAGCTATTTCTCTAATTGCATAGCCGTTGAAGTCGGAGAATTTCATGAAAGCTCCTTCAAATAAATTTGAATTTCTCATAGTGTTGAATCTATTGATGCTGTTTCATTGTGTAACCAGGCTTGAAGTTGGCTCTCGAATGGTGCGGTTGTTGATTCCGTGCTCTTTTTGATCTTGGGGCCATTTGATTTATGAAATTTGGATGAAAAATCGAAGTTTTTGATGAAACTAAGGTTTACATTTGGGTTTATTTCGAATAGAGAGTGTTTAGGTAAGGTAAAAATGAAGGGGTAGATGGGAGTTATGTAAGTTTGGGTGAATAGGTGTGTTGGAGAATGTGCAGATCTATTTTTAAAATTTGAAAACTGATGGGTCAGTCGGTTGAAATGAGAGAATTGAACCTGCAAATTTTTTGTTAAAAAATGCCATAATTCAGTCGGTTGAAGGTGGGTGGTCAGTCTACTGAATTCTGGGTTGTATGTTGTAGTTTCGAATATTCAGTCGGCTGTGATGTGGAGCCAGCCGGCTGATGTGCAGAGAAGTTTAGCCTGCAAAAATATATTTCAAATTGGATACAAATCAGTCGGTTGACTGGGGTTACTCAGTCGACTGAATTTTGAAAGAATTTTTAATTTTTACGAATGTTCAGTCGATTGAGTCTTTACGGTCAACCGGCTGAACCTGTTGTTTTGCTGAGGTCAAGCTTCTTTTTAGTTTATTCTTAAGTTAGTTAACAAATAAGCTATATCTAAACTTTTTTTGAGCTTTATTCTCATGTTAAAATAAGTATAATTTCTATTTTAATAAACACACTACTTATCGTATTACAATATTAAATTTATAAACATATAATAAAAAATAGATTTTAATTTCCAGAAGTCTTAGATTCTTCTGAGCTTGGTTCAACTTTGGTGATGTCACGTAATGTATGTATAGGGAACCAAACATTACGTTGAGCACCTTGTTCCCAAGAATTCAGAGACACATGAGGTCGTTGGGGAGACATATTGTGCACAACTTGCTTAGGAGACGTTCCATAGAATTTGAGAGTGAATTATTCAAGTAAATTTAATCATCTTCCATAGTGTTTTTATTCATAATACATCTCGCATTGTAAACCTAAAGTCTCACATTGATAGTGATGAATTTCGTTGATTTCCTCCTTAGTAGATGGTGAACAAAGTCTAAGTTTTTCTTAGGTCGTTTCTTGTTAGGTGTATATCCAGTATGATGATTCGAAGATGGAGTATTCTTCACTGGAATATATATCGGTATTGATTTGTTTGAAGAATCCATAGCAGGAGCGCTGAAAATGATCGATGAGAGATCAGAACTTTCTTTAGACAACATTGTAAAGAGAATGTATATTTAATTTTAAAGTTTGTATATGAAGCTAAGAAAATTCTGATCAAATATATATATTGTGTTGATTATCCATTTAAAGTTTTTATTTTATGGTCAATATTCCTTAGAAAACATCGGCCAAGAGAAAATGTAAGGTTAAGAAATATAAAAGATTATAGCCTCATATAAAATAAAAGGAATGTAAGGTTTAAAATTAAGTGACACAATAGAACATTAGAAAGACATGTGATTTCCCCTCACGAGTGCAGGTTTCGAGCGCTATCATCTCCAATTTTTGTTCTATTAAATTTTTTGTTTATTTTATAATTTTTATACTTCAATATCAAATTATAAATCATGTAACGACATAATTCCTAGTTCACGTTTTAATTTAAGAAAAATATTTTCATTTAAAGGTTCAGTAAATATATCTACAACTTGATTTTCTGATGGTACAAAATATAGAGAAATATTACCTTTTTCTATATTATCACGAAGAAAATGACGTCGAATATTAATATGTTTAGTTATGGAATGATTTATAAGATTTTTCGATAAATTTATAGCACTTGTATTATCATAATAAATTGTTGATTTAGATAGACTTATACCATAATCTTATAATGTTTGCTGCACGTATATTACTTGAGCACATGCCAAAGCAGTAGAAATATATTCTGTTTCACATGTCGAAAGTGAAGCACAATTTTGTTTCTTACTAAACCAAGATACTAAAGATTGTCGAATGAAATGACAAGTACCACTTGTACTTTTTCGATCCATTCAACATCCTCCAAAGTCAACATCACTATATGATACTAACTCAAAAGTACATTCTTTTAGGTAAAAGAGACCATAGTCTTTAGTCTTGCTTAAGTAGCACAAAATTCGTTTCACTGCCTGCAAATGTAATTTTTTGGGATTTGCTTGAAAACGTGCACACAAGCATACACTCATCATTATATATGGTCGACTAGCAGTTAAATAAAGTAATGATCTGATCATACTTCGATATAATTTTTGGTCAACGTTTTTTCCATTTTCATCTCGATCGAGATGTACCGTCGTGCTCATAGGAGTTGGTTTAACAGAAGTATTTTCCATTTCAAAATGTGTTATAAGATTATTACAATATTTTTCTTGATTAATAAAAATTCCATTATCTGATTGTTTAATTTGTATTCCAAGAAAATATGAAAGTTCTCCCATATGAGGCATTTCAAATTCTCTTGTCATAATATTCGAAAATTCTTGACATAATTTTTCATTCGTGGAACCAAAAATGATGTCATTTACATAGACTTGTGTAATTAAAATATCCTCTTTATCTTGTTTTATAAACAAGGTTTGATCTACTTTTCCAATTTTAAAACCAGAATTTATAAGCTAACTTTTAAGATGATCATACCAAGCACGAGGTGCTTGTTTCAAACCATATAAAGCTTTCATTAGTTTATAAACATGGTATGTAAATTTTTAATGTGCAAATGTGACGCCCCATCCGGAGACCCACATTAACAAAGAGTATTACTGAGTAATACTGTCTGTTTATGCGGAGAACATGGCTGGTTAGGGGCGACCATCCATAGCTTTGTCTTAAACATCCATCGAACATGTCGATTGGGTGCACTAATTTTTTTTTCTTTCTCAAGTGGACCGACATATTCGATAAATGTTTAATACAAAACTGCAGTCGCTAACGGATCTATCAGAACAAAATACAACGACAATAAATACAACGTATCACAGAACATCAGTCACATAGATATATATATATACATATGCACAGATACATCTTAGTATAATACAAAATGATACAACAAAAGTGGTACAAGGACCACAAAACAATAGATACTTATCAGAGTTTTACAATGCGATTACAAAACTACACAAAAGGTGACAAGTAGTTATCCAAAGCGGAAGCAGCATGGCAGAGTCCTATGGCAGGCAACTAACCTGAAACAACTCGGTCTGACCCGAATATATAAAAATACACGGGTCAGTCTAGCTTAAACAACTGATTAGCAAGATAAATGAAGTATAAGAGTAAAGGATAATGATTCTTTTCGAATGAGAAGAAGCAACACTATGAATATGTCATTACTTTATATGAGCTAATTTTACTAAAATATATGCTCGAAAGAGGCAAACTCAAAGATAAAATCAATTAAGCACAATAGTTGCCTCATAACATCGACATAACACAAAAGCCAATATAATGATTTCCATAAACCAAACTCCTAAATAGGATATCACAAAACTCAATATTCGCCAAAGAATGACAAACTCAAATAATTCCCATAATAGGAAATTCCAAATCTCAAAATAAGCTAAATGATGGCAATCACATAAATCTCCTAAAAAGGAGATTATAAATCTCAAAATAAATGCCAAAGATGAAAATCACAAATCTCAATGTATAGAACTCGATATGAGTTCTAAATCCAAAAATGTGATCGATGTCTTAAACAGCTTAAAATCCAAATAATCTCGAATGGCGATACATTTGGCAAATCACAAATAAATCATGAAATCATCACAAAAGATAGCATGTGCTTATAAAATGGCCGAAGTCCGCCAAGTACTGTCTCTCAAAATAAATAAGGCACCACATCTCAATGGACAAACTTCCCCAAGGATAAAATATCTCGAAGGACAACATCCCGAAGTACAAATGACCCGTAGGTCCAGTACTGACAATAACTCGTGAGTGTGTCACGAGCTCTCAGATAGGAACCCGAAAAGTGGTAACAGTGCATCCCGTACCACACGTTCTCATTAACGGTTTACTAACTGCTAGTCAATGGAACACTAGAAAACAAATCATTCAAATCACAATAATTAACTCATCTCATCGGTAAATACGACTCGAAGGTCAATAGCTTCAAACGAACAAGTTCGAAATTAACCGAAAAAGTAAACGCACATGTCCCATACCAGGTTGTTTAATGAATCATTTAATTCTCTTTCTCGTATGCTCGAAGAATGCAGAAAGGTGTATTTTATATAGAAAATAATTCGTTCGAGAAAATTAGTTTTTAAAATAAAATTTCGAAATCATTTTGGAAACCAGCCTTTGAAATTCTCTTATTATAGAGAATATTTAATTTTAATAGCTTTGAAAAAAATCATTAATATTGTAAAATATTTATTTCGAAAGCTATTTTATTATAAAAAATCTTTCGAAAACGGTTTAGAAAACAGGTGCACAAAAATAACAAAAATTCAATGAAATTATTCATAAAATCGCCATACAAAAATCACCTAAAAACTCACCAATTCGAAATACAGATATGTGGTAATATTTTCTCTTCCATCTTTGGATCAAGCCGATAAAAAACAACATCAAAATTTGCTTCAGAAATCCATGTAAAGCAATTCAGAAATTTTCGGCTGAAGCAAAACATGCTTTGATTCAAAGTTCCACGCAAATTTTCAACTAGTTACGGAGGTCGGAAGCCTAGAAATTTTATAGGCATAGCATTCAACCACTCTACTTTGAATAAAAAAGAATGGATACAATCGGACAAGAAACGAGAGAGATATAATGTCACAAAGTTGGACTCACAACCATATTTTACAGTAAGCAACTGGAGCAAAACATGCTCCAATTCAAAGTTTGACAGCACGTTTCTATAGGTTACAGAGGTTGGAATGACCGTATATTTGACATACATAAAGTTCAACAACTATAATTTAAACTGGAAAAATAATCACGTAATTTGGACAAGGTATAAGAAAGTTATGATGTCTCAAAATTGTACCCAGACAATGATTTCACCGTGAAAATTTGGAGAAAAACATGCTTTTTTCAAAGTTTGGCAGCAGATTTCTATAAGGTACAGAGGTCGAAATGACATGAAATTTGGCACGCATAAATTTGAACACTCATACTTTAAATAAGATAATGGATCACACAATTTGGACAAGGACTGAGAAAGGTACGATGTCTTAAAGTTGAACCTAGACAATGATTTCACTGTAAAAATCTAGAGCAAAACATGCTCCGAATCAAAGTTTGGCAGCAGATTTATATAAGCTACATAGGTCAAAATGGCCTAAAATTTGGCTTGCATAAATTTAACACTCATACTTTAAAATAAAAAAGAATCCATGGATTCCGACAGAAGATGAAAGAGATGTTGTCTCAAACATGTGAACTCAGGCCATGCTTGCAGCAGCTCAGAAAATTAACATTACAGTAAACGAATTTTAGCAGTTTATGGCTATTAAACTCTTGTCTCAGCTAGATATTTGTTAGTTTAGCACCCACCTTTGCAAATCAAAGATTAAACTTGAATAAACTGAAAGAAGCTGTAAACTTTCCTCTAGAATAAGCTTCCGGAGCCTGTAAAATAACAATACAGAGACATGCAACCAAGAAAAACCGATTACAGACATTCAACTTTTGCAAAATCAAAATTTAATGAAATAGAATTAGTTTTCATAGTGATTACCTGAGAAAAATAGCTTTAAATTGATTGAAAACAGCAAATAATTGAAGAAAATGGGTGGATTTGAGCTTAGGTTTGAAAGAGGGAAAAGTTTTTGAGTTTTTCTTCTTTGTTTTTTTACAGTAAAAATGTACATACTAGTTGTTTGAGAAGGAAAGAAACTTTCTCACTTATTTACTAGTTAGAGATAAAAATGGGCTTAGACCCAATACAGAAAAAGAATTAGCAAATAAAATCAAATTATCTCTTAAAACACTAATATACACTTATGTTATTAATAAAACAACATATATATACAAGTTTTTAACACAATAAAATCTTACATTCATATTGCTATTTTTAATAAAACATTTTTCAACAAATAAAAAGATAAATTAGCCTTACAAATATTTTTCATTATTAAAAACTCTTATTTTAAATAAATACACAATTTACGCTATAATTTACACAAAACACTATTTTTAACACTAAAAATTACATAAAAATTATTTTCTTGTATAATTAAATACAATAAACCATTTTAACATCAATTTTACATTCAAAACTTATTTTTAACCAATATTTCACTTTCTTTTTTTCATTATACAACATATAAAATTTTAATAATTCATTAAAATTTACAAAAACCAATATTTGGCAATAATATGCAAAAATTATTGCATTTTATCAAATTAAAATCCGATAATGCTCATTTTCTTCCAAAATAACATAATAAAGTTTTTAAAACTTTATTTTCAATATTTTACATTTATTTCAACAAATTATTATAGAATTAATTCTTTTTGTCTTTTATTTAATTCAATAGATCACCAAATTAACATATTTCCATTTTTCATCATTTATTACCAACATTATCATATTAACTCCATTTTATTCTTTCAAAATTCATTGTTTATTTAAAATAAACAATTTCAAATCTCCAATTTATTTTTATTTCTCCTTATTAAATTGTAACCACTGTAATAATTAAAATTTCGGGTAATCACCAAAACCAGGGTTGTCACAGACTCCCCCATTACAAAAATTTCATCCTCACAATTTCTAGATAAGAGTTGTATTCAGTGCGATTCATTTCATCAAGCAAAGGAAGATAGATAAGCTATAGTTTAAATTTCTCACCCTCAACACAAGAAAACAGAAAACTCGGAAAAGATAGCTCAACAAATTCTATGGTTTCCCAAGTGTAGTTATTGGGATTAGCGGACCACTGAATTTTTATAAACAGAATATTCTCATTTCGAAGGCATTACACCTTCGAAGCAAGAACACGATTGGCGGCTACAAAATAGATAAATCGGGTGAGATCGATTCCTCGGCAGCTTCACGAATAAAGTCGGGATTTAGTCACAACTTTATCCCAGACTCCAACCTACAAGATGATCATCGATACGACTTTCCGTATAACACTACGAAGGGAGTCATACCGATATTAGATTGACAATAGTTACGAAAAGAAAACCCAGTAAGAAGTAGGTGGTTTCTTTAATACCACCTTACTCATACGACTGTATAAATGCAAGTTGTGAACTAATTGTACGAAGGCAAGTTAACACAAGAAATGGATTTTCATACTCTCTTTTATTAACCAAATATTTTTAGAGTTTTTTAACCCATTATCTTCAAATTAAATTCTAAATTTTCAACAGTTGAAAATTTCCCAAAGCTTCTTACTTAGATTTTAATTTAAATTCATTACTCTTTATTTATAGTAAATAAAAATTTTGAGTTATCTATTCTCTAATTCTTCCATAAACATACTTTGATTTGTAACATATAAATTTTTCAAATTCGTTTCTCAAATTTTCTAAGTATTAGAAATTTCTGGAAAAATCGACGGAGTCTCCTTTGCATGGAGGGCCGTTTGCAATATTACAAAAATGATTTATATTATATACATCGACCATTAGGTCGGAACACAACATATATCAACAATTTAATACTTGAAAACTTAATTTGAATCCATACCTTTCTTTTTACAATTTTAAAGCGAGTTTGCTCAATAATAAATATAATCTTTTTGCTCAAAATATAGTCAAACCATCTTCTTTCACCTGTACTTAACTCAAATAGATGATATTAGTTCATATCCAATAAGAAGCTCTACATTTACAATAATATTAAAGTGTTTAAGAAAGTTTAAAGTAATTAAAGAATTTGAGTTTAAACAGAGTTGAATGTAGTAGAGGATTTAAACAGAGTTAAATCAAAATTTTAAATTTATTTGAATCTTAAGTTTTGAAAATAAAGTTTATAAATTTAAATATTGTAAATAAGTTAAAAGTTAAAGTATATTTTGAATGATTAGAGATTAAAAAGGGATTTAATTTAAATCTTTAAATTTCTTTTATACAAGTATTCTTTAACATGTGGAATTCAGAAGCAGTAGAGTGGATCCGTTTCTTCAATGGATTGGCTAGGCCAGTGTAAGCTACTCTGTTAAAGAAGGAGGCGAGTTACAGGTTTGGGGGTGAAACATGTTTTCTGCAGTTCCAGGTTTTGTGAAGGCTACTCGAATTCGATTTTAGGTTGCGGAGGGAAGAACTGATGGTGATGGTTGATCGTGAGGTTGATCGTCGTTGTTGGGAAGCCACCGGAGGTGGATGATGATAACTGGAGGCACGGTGCACGTGCACCGTGCAATTTTTGAGTTCTGATGAAACAGGGTATTGTAGTATTTTTGGAACTCGAAGTATTACTCGAGTGTTGCTGTGCTTTGCTCGAAGGGATGGGTCTGATGACTCCAAGTATTTTTAGTTTAGCTCGGGTATTTGTAATATTACAGTTTTTCTGAAAACTGTCTGAAGTTTTGATTTTAAATCAAATTTAAATGAATTTTAAAGATGTTATGATAAGATTTAAACAAGTTTAAATCCATAGTATGAATTATAGTTTCAAAGGGGTTTTGAAATCTTATAAGTTTTTAAATTTTGAAGTGGGAATCAGGTCCAAACACACATATTTCACAGCAAGCATACAAAAAAACCCATACATACATTCAAAGCATTTCATCATATTTATTCACACACTTATTTCAGAGTAAACAAACAACTATTTATACTTAAATTTATTAAATATAAAATGTTACTCACCTTAATCTTGATGGGCAGAGCAGTGAATTTTGAAAAAGACTGGTGCTTTAATGATTTAAATTTCAGTTTAAAATTTTGAAACAACCAAGTTTCAAATCAAAGTAAAATTAACCTGATAAAATCTCAGAGCAACTCGAGTAACAATCTCCATTTAAATTCATCTTGAAATCATTAAACTACAACTCTAACAGGTTTATTGTTTAACACTATTCTCATTTTCATTTTTTTTAAATAAGATTAAACTTTAACTTATATTACATACATACCTATTTAATTCTTAAATTATAACAATGATTTAAGTTTAAGATCCTGAACTTATTTTATTTTAAAAACTGACATTAAAATCAAATTCCAGGTTTTCAAAAGTGGATTTAAACTTTTTAAATTTCTATTCCACAAATTTAAAACTCATAGTTTAAATTCAAAACCAATGTTCCTTTATACTTTAAAAGTTTGAAATCTAAATTTAAAATCCTAGATTTAAATTAAATTCAAACTCAGATTCATCTACCCTGAATTTCATATTTCATATTTTAAACTTTGTTTAAATTTCCAGTTGCATTTTAAAATTTTACCTTTAAATTTAAAAACAAAAACAGTTTTCTGTTTTGTTTTAAAACATCTTAAATTTCTGAATTCAAAATTTTTCAAAACCCATGATTTTAACTATTGATTTCGTATTTAAATTTCAGGTTTAAAAATCCCAATTTGAACTTTAACTTACAATTTAAACTTTACTTTTAAATTTAAAAACAGAAAACAGTTTCTGTTTTATTTGAAATCAAACTAGAGTTTAAATGAAATTTTCAAATTTATTTCAATGACCCAAAATTTAAACTAATTGAATTAAAATTCAATTCCAGGTTCAAACTTAGTTTCAGATTTTAGTTTGCATTTTAAAATTTTACTTCAAATTTAAAATAACGGAACAGGTTCTGTTGGTTTATTAAAACCTGAAACAATTTCAAATACCCGAGCTTTCCATATTTTACTTCGAGTCAGAAACAAAATTTCTTTGATTCAAAACTCAATTCACCCGAAACCATCTTGAGTAACCAAAACCTGTAACCCAATAATCATCACCAACATGCACACTACTTCGCTGTGCACCCATTCATCAACTCCGGCCATCACTGGCCACCATCAACGGTCATCTCCCATCGGCCAGCAACCCCACAACTCCAAGCAGACTCACTAATTAAATATTTATTAAGGAAGATTATTGAATCAATTCAAATTTATTTACAGAAATTATCAAATCAATTTAAATTTTAAACACAGATTATTAAATTTATATTACCATAAACTCTGGGATATGCAGGTGAGTAACAATTTTTCTAACTAAAAAAAACCTAAGTAGCCTAAAGACTGGTTGCATGCTCTTTCTCTGGAAACAATATGTTTTGTGTGATATATAAATAAATTGTTTTGATGTATATATATGTGAATTACTGTTGTATTATGTATCCTGTTATCAGTATTCATGTTTAAGTTATTATTAAAATCCATTTACTCTGGGTCCATTTTCTGTTAGGACTTAGTCCATTAACAAAAGTTGTTTGTTTATCCTAGATTAAAGATTTAAAAATTTGATTTAAGTTAAATTTATTTGAATTTGCTCTGGAAACTCGGTAGAGCTGTGCAAAATTTATCTACGTTAAAATTCAGACCGAGTATTACAGACTTGCAGGTAAGGACGTTGTGAAGCTCAGGAGGAGAGCTGAAGGGCAGGAACATATAGAGTGTTTATCCGCTATGATATATATTGTTATTTATATAGGACAAGTTATTTTAAACTCACATCGATCCAAATTAACGATAGGTCGTGATCTCTTATGAAGAGTGAAGACTTGAGGTGTAAGGATTATACGTCAGTATAATTCTGAGGGTGATTCCATGATGAGTTTGACGAAGCTAGTTCTTATAGGCTCGAGATGGAGATTCAGAGTGCAAGGGTTATCGTCGTTAACTCTAAGGGTGATTCCAAAATGAGTGTAACGAGATAATGCCTTCGGTTTCGTTCGAACCCGGAACGAACTTGTATGGATTGGATGCTTTCAACACATCGTCAGGTGGACGATGAGCATTCTAAGAGATGTGTCCTATAAAGGTAATCGTAGCCTCAAGCCTCATCAACCGGGAATGGCTAAAACAGGGGAGGTGCAACAAGGCTTCGTGGGTAGCCCCCATTTGAGAGTGAGATTTACCCTTGTCTAGAAGTCCCTTTTATTTCGGCTGTGTGGGCGGTTGATTCGCGACAACTGGAGGGGTTGTCTTGTTCAGGACTATCCAGTAAGGGATGGTTCCGGCCTTGTGTTGCAGGGGAGTTAGGGTGGCTCCTCGGTATGGTGATCTAGGCCACGTACTGTGATGAGCGGCACCCCAGTAGTCCCGCCATTGATGGAAACCCATTTTTCCCTACGAGACCCTACGGTTTTGTTTGTATTACCCACTTTTGTGGCTAGTAGCTGGAATTTAATCATGTAACAATTTCGGCTATTTCATATTTACTTGAAAACTCTAGACACTATTATAATATCACTGGATTTCCTATCAAATGTTTTGGTTAGCGTAAGGTAAAATCTTTTCCATGTTTATGTGTGGGAAGTCTTACGTGATACCTTTCTTTTCAAAGGATTTTTCTAAAGTTAAGCAATCTTAAACCGTTTACTCACACCAGACCCCTGTCTGACCCGAGTGTTTATTTTCTGTTTTATTAAACTCTTGGGTACTCATATTATGTATGAGTAGTCAAGTGATTCAGGTTATCCTTGACAAATTCTAGAGGAGCTTTGGAGTAGGAG
Organism: Allium cepa; assembly: GCA_030765085.1. NCBI lineage: Eukaryota > Viridiplantae > Streptophyta > Magnoliopsida > Asparagales > Amaryllidaceae > Allium > Allium cepa. The sequence continues at coordinate 837,882,425 of CM060935.1, read as the reverse complement.
GCTTCAGCGTATAGATATATAGTTAGAGTTTCCGCTGTGTGTTATTCTGTATAGTTGTTCTTGTATTGTATGTTAAACAGAGATGTTATAACTGTCTAAATTGAGATGTATAGTTGTGTACTCTGATGTATATGATACTATGTATATGTTATATATTACATTTCATTCGTTCCGCTGTGAGATTCTGATGTGTTGTTTTTCTTTCTTCTCTTTCTTTTCTTCTTCTATCTCTTTCTTTCTTAATTAGTGATGCGTCTTTCTGGTGGTAGAAAGTCGGGTCGCTACATGTGAATTAATATCTTTAATTACTTTCATAAAGCAATCATACTTAACCAAATACCATAATTGATTTTCTAAATTAATTAATCCAATTAATTATCAAAATTAATTACATTAATTAATTAATAAATAATCCCAAGTTAATGACCTTTATTAACTTATTAACAAATTCTTAATTACTTAATTTATCCTTAATTAATTTATTAAATCCTTCATTAATTAAATTAATTAATTAATTTGTTTATCAATAACCTTAATTATTCTGGGGAGAAGAAGGTTGAAGGTGAGTAACCTTAACATCTAGTTATTACAACTCAATACAACTCAACGGATAACACAGAGATACCAAACACAGCGGAAACTATATACCTAACGCAGTAGCCCTGCCATTGTATGGAATCCAAAATCCAATAAGTGCCAACGATTTTGATTGTATTACCCACTTTTGTGGCTAGTAGCTGGAATTTAATCATGTAACAATTTCAGCTATTTCATATTTACTTGAAAACCCTAGACCTACTATAATATCACTGGATTTCCTATCAAATGTTTGGTTAGCGTAAGGTAAAAACTTTTCCATGTTTATGTGTGGGAAGTCTTACGTGATACCTTTTGTTTCCAAAGGATTTTCTAAAGTTAAGCAACTTTTAAACCCGTTTACTCACACCAGACCCATGTCTGACCCGAGTGTTTATTTTCTGTTTTATTAAACTCTTGGGTACTCATATTATGTATGAGTAGTCAAGTGATTCAAGATTGCTTTGACGAGTTCTGGAGGAGATATGGAGCAGGAGGCTTCAGCATGTAGATATACTTAGAGTGGTTCCGCTGTGTTTGAATTGTATCTGTTTCTGTGATGTACTTGAATTGTAATAACTAGACAGATGTTTATAACTGTCCAGTCTGTGTTGTATTAGCTGTATAACTCTGATGTATATGATACCATGTAATGTTTTATGTGATATAATATAATTTATTCATTCCGCTGTGAGATTTTGATGTTGTCTGTTTCTTTCTTTTCTTTCTTTTCTCTTTTCTATCCCTTTCTTTCTTCTTAATGATGCGTCTTTCTATGGAATGAAAGGCGGGTCGTTACACTGTGGTATCATAACATCATTACCTGAATATTTGTGTTTAAAATGTGACGACCCGACTTTCTCAGCACAGAAAATCACATCATCATGAAGAAAGAAAGGGATAGAGAATAGAAAGAAAGAGAAGAAGAAAGAAACAACACATCAAAATCTAAACAGCAGAACGAATAAATTATATTAATAACATAAATATTACATAGTTTACAACACTAATCAGAGTTACACAGCATATACATCACATACTAGATAGTTATAAACACCTGTCTAGTTATACAACTCAATGCAACTCAACAAAGAAACCAACACAGAGAACACACAGCTGAACTATATATCTATAACGCAGAAGCCTCTTGCTCCATTTGCTCCTCCACAATTCGTCAATAGCTAACCTGAATCCCTTGGCTACTCGTAAAAATTTGAGTACCCAAGAGTTTAAGAAAACAGAAGATAAACTCCGGGTCAAACATGGGTCTGGTGTGAGTAACACGTTAAAGTTGCTTAACTTTGAAAAAACCTTTGAAAAGAAAGGTATCACGTAAGACTTCCCACACATAAATATGGAAAAGTTTTTACCTTACGCTAACCAAAACATTTGATAGGAAATCCAATGATATTATAATAGGTCTAGGGTTTCCAAGTAAATATGAAATACCGAAATTGTTACATGATTAAATTCCAGCTACTAGCCACAAAAGCGAGTAATACAATTAAAACCGTTGGCACTTATTGGATTTTGGATTCCATCAATGGCTGGGCTACTGGGGTACCGCCCGTCACAGTACGTGGCCTAGATCAACGTACCGAGGAGTACGTCCGCTCCCCTGCAACACAAGACCGGAACCGTTCCTTACTGAACAGTCCTGAACAAGACAACCCCGCAGTTGGCCTACGTTCCAACCGCCCACACAGGCGAAATAAAAAGGGACTTCTAGACCGGGGAAAATCTCATTCTCACGTGGGGGCTACCCACGAAGCCTTGCTGTACCTCCCTTGTTTTAGCCATTCCCGGTTGATGAGGCTTGAGGCTACGATTACCTTTATAGGACATATCGCTTAGAATGCTCATTGTCCACCTGACGATGTTCTGAAAGCATTCAATCCATACAAGTCGGTTCCGGGTTCGTACGAAACCGAAGGCACTATCTCGTTGCACTCATATTGAAATCACCCTCAGAGTCAACGACCATAGCCCTTGCACTTAAATCACCATCTCGAACCTATAAGTACTATTCCGTCAAACTCATTACGGAATCACCCATAGAGTTATACTGACGTATAGTTCCTACACCTCGAGTCTTCATTTGCTCCACTTGGATTCACGACCTAACGTTAATTTGGATCGATGTGGTTTTCGGATATCCAAATATGGAAATCCGATCCCGGTCTCATCGAAATCCAAAGCGTGTCTTTTAAAGCCAAGTTGTTTTAAAAGTTTAAAACAGTTCAATTATCTATATACATAGATAGATAAATCACAGATTCACAATAGATAATCAATATTATCATCACAACAAATATCCATATTATCATTATCAAAAGATAATCCAAATCAACATCACAATGCAACCAATGCATCCATATCACTCAACATTACTTATCTCATATCTGAGATTCAAATCATTTAAGGCAAACACTATCAATCATTCATATATAAGCAATGATTAATCACACCAAGTATAATTAATTTAAAATGAATTAAATTAGTTACATCATTCTAATTACTTTAAAGTAAATTAAATTAATTACTTCACCAATATAAATCTTGCTTACATCACTATTAATTAATCACAAATTTATTAATTAATCAATCTAATCAATCACCTTAATTAATCATCCTTGATTAATTATCCTTTAATTAATTTTACAAATTAATTATACTTAACCAAATACAGTAATCAACCTTTAATTACTTCACAAATTAATTACTATAATTAATTATATTAATCCTTAATTAATTACATTAATTAATTACCTTTAATTACTTATTATTGATTAATTGATCTTAATTAATCTATCTTAATTACATCATTAATTATATTAATTAATGATCTTTAATTACATTTTAATTAATTACCTTATTTAAATTAAATTACATTAAGAATTAATCTTAATTTAAACCATAATTGTTAATCACTCTTGATGAACCCCATTCAGTAATTGACTATCTTTAATTACTTTCCCAAATAAATAAATTACTCCTTAATTAATTATCTCAAATTAATCCCTTGATTAATTCACAAAGTAATCATACTCAAATTACTTTATCATCAAATCACTTTCAATTAATTACATACAGTAAATTCCCATTAACTACTTCCTTAAGTAATCCCTCTTCATTAAATTACATTAAGTAATTGTACTTCACAAATCATCAAATGATTATTCTAAATTAATTAAACTGAATTAATTAACTTAATCTAATCAAATTAACCTCAATTAATTACAATAAGTAATTAATTCCTTAATTACTTCCATAAGTAATTATACTTAACAATTTACACAAATGATTATCCTTAAATTAATTAATCTAATTAATTATTAAAATTAATCACATTAATTAATTATTAAATAATCCTTAGTTAATGACCTTCATTAACTATTAACAATTCATTAATTAATCCCTAATAATTAAATAATTAAGTGTTAATTAAAACTTAATTAATCCATTATTACTTGATTAATTAATTATTAATCATTAATTAAAAACTAATCTTATTTAATTAATTATTCTTAATTACAAGTTAATTATTCTAAGAATAATTAATCTTAAATCCATAAGATTAATTCCTTAATTACTTTAAGTAATTATCCATTTTATTAATTTATTCAATAAATTAATTATTTTAATTACCTTAATAATTAAATGAATAACAAATCATTAAATTAAAATTTAACTTTAACAAGTTTTAAAATCAATTTAAAACTTTAAATGATAAATAATACTTTTCTTATAAAAGAGATTTTTCAAAAGTTAAAACTAATTTATTTTTAAATTCAAACATTTTCTTTTTCATTCAAATTTGTTAAAATACTTAAATTTATAAAACTTAAATCTATTTTGAAACAAAGATTCAAATCCAAATTTGAATCAAATTTAAACTTTGTTTAAATATTACTTTATATTTCAATTTCCAAATTTAAATTCAAGTTTCTTTTTTTAAATTTTTTTAAAAAAAATAAAAAAATTTAAAGTTATTTAAATACTTAGTTATTTACAGCTACGATTCAAAATGAAATTTGAATTCATAACTTAAACTTAGATTTAAAACTCACTTTAAATCTTTGCTTACACTTTTAAAATTCGATTTAAATTTTGAAAACAAGACAAGTTCAAACTTGAACAACTAACCCGGGCTATACATACATCACTCGAGTAAAACTCTAAATAAATTTGAGTAAAACTCGAGAAACTCTTACATCTTGAATTCATTCAATTCAATTAAAATCAGTTTTTTCACAAACCTGCAACAACAATCTCACCCGAGCCCACAAGCAATTTACTTCGAGTTCGTTACCCACATGCTTCGAGCACAAACACAAATCAACCCGAACAAAACTCAAGTACTCCTTCATCCCTAAAACAACTGATACCCAATAACGCCGTGCACCTGCACCGCCACGGCAACAACTCCGACCCCTTCACGACAACACGCGCAAGTCACTGATCATCACCCAAAGTCATTCCGACCTTCGAATCAATTGCAGAACCCAATTATTAAAATCGAGCATTCGAGCTCAAACAGGAAGCAATGTCGAATCTGTAAAAACGCCTCAATCTTAGAAATCCTGTCACCAGAGATTCTGTCCTTCCACCATCACCTTTGACAAGCAACCCACCATCAATTCCCCAAATTTGGATGAACTCTATCACCTAACTAAGCCGTACCGATCAAATATCTTGAACACAGAAAAACTAGGGTTAATTATTTCAATCCCTAATCACCACTGCCCCCATGCTTTAATCCATCATCCAGTATTTTTCCTTAGATCTTCACTCATTACTCTATCACCAGAGAGAATCATGGCCACCCCTACCTCCTAGGTTGACAGCTCCAACCCAAAAATCCATTTTTGAATAAACCAGAAATTCACAATCAATTCAAACCTAAAAATTCCGACTTAGGGTTTAAAATTCAAGTATTTATTTAAGTAATCAATTTATATCCCTAATTCTAAAAATCAGGATAATTAAAATTTTACTTATATAAAGTTTCCCTGTTATTTATCCCTTTTTCCAGAGTCAATAACATATTTATTAACCTAAATAAAATTTAAGACTTTAATTAGGATACACTAACATGATTTGTTCGAAATTTGAACTTAGATATGGACTAGATTATGAGTTCATGATTTTTGAATCAATACTTAAAATCTGGAATTTAGAACAGGGAAGAATAAATTCACAGCAAGCATGCATTCAGACCCATACATACAAACAGACAATTTTCACCATACTCATCCACACAAAATATGATTATCACAGGAAACAATTCAAGCAACAATATTAACTTAAATTTGTTTTAAAATAAAATGTTACTCACAGATTTTCCTGAGCAGAGCACATGTGTTTATGAAGAACTTGAATGGTGCTTTAAATTTGAAAGCTTCAGATTGCTTCTTATTCTTGCTTACGAATTTGAACTTCAACTTGCTGAAGTTTTCTTTTGAACTTAAAAATTCAGTTGCATGCTTCCAGATATAACAATTGCATGTTTCCCAGAGAAAGCACAGAAAGGAAAATGCAGGCTTTGATTTAACTTTGTTGTTGCATGCAGGTTTTATGAAGTTGCAGTTGCAAATTTTATTTTCCCAGGTCAATGAATTGCATGTTTGTTTCTAGGTGAAAAAAATGCAGGATATTGCAGAATGAATTGCAATTCAGGTTGATGTATTAAAGGACTACATGTTTTAAGGATTTGCATTTCAGATCTGAAGAGGGTTTTAGATAGCCTTTGAGGGGAAAACAGATTTGCAGATTTATTTGAATAGAATTTCTGTTTTGTTGAAGAAGATGAATTAAAGAAATTAAATTTTAGTTTGAATATTGATTTTCAGATTTCTTTGGCTGAAGAATTTCCTCAAAGTTTTGAAAAAGAAGAATAGGAAGGAAAGAAGATAAAATGAGGAGGGATAAGTTTATATAAGTAAATTTTGATTCAATTTAAAATAAAAGAAAAAGAAAAGTTTAAAGGACACTTGTTTCTATTCTTAACATTTGTCACTTAACTTAGTTTAGGCCTTAACACATGGGTCCACTTAGGTGTATTAAGAAACTTACACTTGTCAATTTAGAGTATTTTAATTTAATTTAAATTATTTCTAAAACTCTAACTTATTTTATAAGAGCTTTTAAATCTTAATTTATCATTCTTATGTATATATAAATGAATTTATCTCTTTTTAAATTAAAAAGAAATTAAAACAATCAAATTGTAAATACAAGCTTATTCACATATTTTTAAGTATTTATTCTTTTAAATTTTCAAACACTAAATTCCAATTTAAATTAAATTATAAACTCCAATTTAAAAATCAAGTTATATATATGCATATATAACTCTTATTAAATTTAAAAATAACAAATCCTATTTCTAACAAAATTTATTTATGTTTATAAAAACTAGGTATTATCATTATTATCTGAAAATAACAAATTAAACCATTCTAAATAATTTATAAATGAGATTATAAATTACTTCTATTACTTAATAAATTAAAATCATTTGCAAATTGTATTTTAAATTCTTATATATTGTTATCCCGCTTTTTGGCAAAGCCGTGATACCAAAAGATTGTTCGAAAACAAGAAACAGTTCATCCCAGAGATTGGTTGTACTTCGCTTCGCTATGGATATCGATGAATTTTGTCCGAGTCCGGATTGTGCCAGAATCGACAAGACATGACAAGCAAATCCACGAGAACCGCGTTTCAAGTTTCAAGTTAATCTGAGTTCGTATGCTCAAGATATGATGGATTCAATTTGGGAAAGATAGCCTATGTTCGGTTCGAACCCATAGGATACCCCATAGTTCGAACCGAGGGCCAGAGACAATGTTCGAATCCATTGATTTGACTCCACCTACTTCGAATCCATCACCTTCGAATCCATCGAGTCAAACCCATCAAAGTGCCCTGGTTCGACTCCATCAGCTTTGAACCTATGAGATATAGCCGTGCCTTGAATCCATCAAGACAGCAATAGTTCGAATCCACCCTCGTATGCCTTAGTTCGAATCCATCAGGCATATACAGCTTCGAATCCACGAGAAGTTCCTTTGCCTCGACTCCATCGGGCAAACCCTCACTTCGAATCCATCTTCGTATGTCTATGTTCGAATCCATTCAAACCCACCAGATTCGAACCCAACCCACTTCGAACCGATCTTGTTCGAATCGATCGAGCTCGAACCCACTAGGACACCTCGGTTCGAATCGCTCGAGTTCGAACCCAGGAACGTTCGTTTGTTCGTATCCACTAAGTTAGTTAGCTTGGATGACGTGTCATTCCACGATACGAAGACAGCAAGATTCCTGGAGACGAAGCGCTCAACAAGGAGAGAAGACCAGATCGACTCGAAAGATGCGCGCCACCTCATCACAAGGCCACGTGAGCTGATGGATTCGAAGGGAATGGATTCGAAGGGATGGATTCGAACTACACAGCCAGCCGAAAAACTCCAATTCGAATCGATCGTATCTCCTAAACCACTGATCCAAATGCAACGAAATTTTCACAGTAGCTTCCATACATGATAAAGATTTTTCTGCCAAGTTTCAGCTCGATTGGACCATTTCTTGATGGGTTCGAAATCACTTCGAATCGATGTCAGATCGAGCCGAAACTTGGTGGGGTCGGTCGCATGGGCCCACTCACGTGCCAGAAGAAGTCTCCCGAAGTTTGAGCGAGATCTGGGCCTCCTACGCCTATAAATAGCACCCTGAAGCCTTCAGAAAAGGGGATCTTTCGGAGCTTCCACCATTGAACGTCCAGACTCTGCCGGATTGATTTCCATACTTCATTATCGCCGTTGTATTCAGATTTAAAAGCTATCATCAACTGTAACCCATTGTAATCAATCATTATCATCAAGTGAATCAATAAAGAGAGAACCTTCAAAGTGGACGTAGGCAAGATCGCCAAACCACTATAAATCCTGTGTTTGTGATTGTTATCTATGAATTATGGTGATTGTTGTTGCTTAGATCTGAATTCTATATTGATTGTTGCTGATCTGTGTTGATAAACGGGTGCTTTCACGGTATTGGGTGTTTGTGACCAATTTTGGCGCAAACATTTTGGTGCTTTCACTGAGAAGGCTAATTCAGGAGTTCTACCAATTAGAAGTTGGTCCAGAAAGTTTGAAAGTTCAGATCTAAGGGCTATGATGGGACAAACAAGTAAGAAGCAAAGGCCAAAGAGGAGCGAACACCAAGGAAGTCAAGAGGCTTCCTCAGGAGCGAATCAAGTTTCGATCTTCATCACTAGGGACGAGATGGAAATAATGATGAAGAAAAAGGAGGAGTTGATCCAGAGTTTATTTCAACAAATAGGACAGCTTGGAGCACAGAATAGAGAAGCTAATGGAGTCCAGAACGGAGCAGGACCATCCGGCGTAGCACCTTAACTAGGGGGCACGCGCATGGAGAATGTCGATCCAATCTCGGAGAGAGAGAGAGGAACATCTGCACAACGTGGGAGTAGTAGAGGAGTGAGCTCCCGGTCAAGGGGGCAGATCCCAGAATTCCCTCGTGGACTCGGGGGGCAGGTCGAGAGTGATGAGCGAAGGTTGCATTTCGGGGACAGTGACAGATTGGCAGAGATAGTCAGGCGAGCCATGAGAGGCGGATTAGTGAACAAAGATTTGGAAGATGTTAACAGGAGTCCTTTTACTCCAGCAACCAGACGAGCTAGGAACCCACCGGATTTCAAGTTACCATCATTGGACATGTATGACGGGAGAACAGACCCCACGGTTCATCTAACGAAGTATATGAGGCATATGGAAGTGCTGGGGGCATCAGAGGAGGTTATGGCCCGGTGCTTTCCATTGTACTTAGCGGATATTGCAGCATTGTGGTTTAGACAATTGGAGAATGGATCCATCGGAACGTGGAATGGTTTAATTGAGAGACTTATGAGGCAATTCAGGGTTCACATTACAAGACCCAAGAATGTTATGACTTTGGCAACCCTAAAGCAGAAAGCCGGAGAGACCTTGAGGAGTTATCTAGCACGATTCAATGCAGCAGCTGCTTCGGTGGATCGAGTAGATCCATCTATGGTGGTGATGGCAGCTGTGTCCAAAGTAGCTAATGGCATAGAGTTCAAAAATTTGTTGACTAAGGATCCACCCATGGATCTAGAGGAATTGTACAATGAGGCAGAAAAGTTTCTACGATTAGAGGATGCGAATGCAGAAAGGGAAGAAGGAGAGGGAATAGAAGTTTATGTGCTTAAAGACAAAAAGCCTCTCGAAATGGACTTAGACAAGGATAAAGGAAAACGAAGGGCTGAGGATTATAATGACAGGTCAAAACGACAACGGAGGGAGCCGCGATTCACTACTTACACCGAGCTGACTGAGAATTTGGAGCGGATTTATCAGGATACCAAAGAGCAGGTTCCCTATCGTAGACCGATACGAAGGGATCCAACTTCTGACGAAAGCAGATCAGATAAGTTTTGTGTATTTCATGAATTAAATGGTCATAACACCAATGATTGTAGGCATCTGAAGGACGAGGTGGAAGGGCATATTAGGAACGGTATGCTCCTTCAATATGTGAGGAGGCATGCTTCAGCGGTGGAGCCAGAGCGGCCACCATCTACATCAGCTAGGGGCAATCCTGAACCAGGACATCGTTTGGTTATCAATTAATTAAAATAATGATGAACAAGTCGCAAGCTTCCACTAACGCAATTAAGTCATTTACACATGTACGAGATCGCGAACGTTCTCCAGGCATGCTCTGAATGGTCATTGACTGTTTCGTGGTGGTAACTTACACTTTGACATCTTTGCTTTGCTTTTGTTTCGTGTTGATTTGGACATTTGAACTTGGTTTGTTTGGACATTTCTGTTTTTAAAATTCATCTGTTGAATAGATATTTGATTTTGATAATTCTGAAATGGCTAAGCTACTTACACATGTACGGCGTCGCGAACGGTCCTTAGGCATGCTCTGAGATGGCGATAAACTGCCCTGACAAACGATCCAGGGACCCACGCGAACGTGAGCCTGGTATCGATAATACCAAGCCCTCCCGGGCATACTTTCTCGCCTCGAACGGCACCCGACTTCGAACAGTCACCACTCGCCACGAACGGCACTTGACTTCGAACAGTCACAACTCGGCACGAACGGCACCCGACCTCGAACGGTCACAAAAACGCCTTGAACGGCACACGATCGCCAACGGTCACAACTCGCCTCGAACAGGCACGACTCGCCCCGAACGGCACAACTCATCTCACCTCAAATGGCTTGATCGCGAACGGTCGTCATTTGAGGTCCCCCACTTGACCGTGCACTGTCGCACTTTACCTCGAATGACTCGATCCCGAACGGTCGTCATTTGAAGTTAAGCGCTTGACCTTGAACGGTCACGTTTCACCGCAGATGACTCGATCCCGAACGATCGACGCATGGATTTATGCGCTTGACTGCGCACGGTCGCACTTCACCTCAAGTGACTCGATCACGAACGATCGTCATTTGAAGTTAGGCGCTTGACCATGAACGGCCGTGCTTCATCCCAAATAGCTTGATCCCGAACGATCGTCATTTGAGGACATATGAAACTATCAAGTTCTTTACAGGTTGGTGATAGGATATGAACATCCAACTCAAGGCATTGCAAAACACACCTTCCTACCGCAAGGCATGTTTTGGGGGGCAAATGTTATCCCGCTTTTTGGCAAAGCTGTGATACCAAAAGATTGTTCGAAAACAAGAAACAGTTCATCTCAGAGATTGGTTGTACTTCGCTTCACTATGGATATCGATGAATTTTGTCCGAGTCTGGATTGTGCCAGAATCGACAAGCATGATAAGCAAATCCACGAGAGCCATCGTTTCAAGTTTCAAGTTAATCCGAGTTCGTATGCTCAAGATATGATGGATTCAATTTGGGAAAGATAGCCCATGTTCGGTTCGAACCCATAGGATACCCCATAGTTCGAACCGAGGGCCAGAGACAATGTTCGAATCCATTGATTCGACTCCACATACTTCGAATCCATCACCTTCGAATCCATCGAGTCGAACCCATCAGAGTGCCTTGGTTCGACTCCATCAGCTTCGAACCCATGAGATATAGCCGTGCCTCGAATCCATCAAGACAGCAATAGTTCGAATCCACCCTCGTATGCCTTAGTTCGAATCCATCAGGCATATACAGCTTCGAATCCACAAGAATTTCCTTTGCCTCGACTCCATCGGGCAAACCCTCACTTCGAATCCATCTTCGTATGTCTATGTTCGAATCCATTCAAACCCACCAGATTCGAACCCAACCCACTTCGAACCGATCTTGTTCGAATCGATCGAGCTCGAACCCACTGGGACACCTCGGTTCGAATCGCTCGAGTTCGAACCCAGGAACGTTCGTTTGTTCGTATCCACCAAGTTAGTTAGCTTGGATGATGTGTCATTCCACGATACGAAACAGCAAGATTCACGGAGACGAAGCGCTCAACAAGGAGAGAAGACCGGATTGACTCGAAAGACACGCGCCACCTCATCACATGGCCACGTGAGCTGATGGATTCGAAGGGAATGGATTCGAAGGGATGGATTCGAACTACACAGCCAGCCGAAAAACTCCAATTCGAATCGATCGTATCTCCTAAACCACTGATCCAAATGCAACGAAATTTTCACAGTAGCTTCCATACATGATAAAGATTGTTCCTGCCAAGTTTCAGCTCGATTGGACCATTTATTGATGGGTTCGAAATCACTTCGAATCGATGTCAGATCGAGCCGAAACTTGGTGGGGTCGGTCGCATGGGCCCGCTCACGTGCCAGAAGGAGTCTCCCAAAGTTTGAGCGAGATCTGGGCCTCCTACGCCTATAAATAGCACCCTGAAGCCTTCAGAAAAGGAGATCTTTCGGAGCTTCCACCATTGAACGTCCTGACTCTGCAAATTGATTTCCATACTTCATTATCGCCGTTGTATTCAGATTTAAGAGCTATCATCAACTGTAACCCATTGTAATCAATCATTATCATCAAGTGAATCAATAAAGAGAGAACCTTCAAAGTGGACGTAGGCAAGATCGCCGAACCACTATAAATCCTGTGTTTGTGATTGTTATCTGTGAATTATGGTGATTGTTGTTGCTTAGATCTGAATTCTATATTGATTGTTGCTGATCTGTGTTGATAAACGGGTGCTTTCACGGTATTGGGTGTTTGTGACCAATTTTGGCGCAAACATATATAAATTCAAGCAATAATTTAAAAAGAAAATACAACTAAGCTTTTAATGTTAATCTAATTTAAATTCTTATTTAAGTTAAATAAAATATAAATCTAAACAAATAAGATGTTCCTTTAATATTTCCAAACCATATAATTGATTATTGAATTGTGTTGAAAAGTTAAATGTTAAATTTAAATCAAATTTTCCAATTTACCAAACGTAAATTAGAATTAGAAAATTGATTCATTTATTAAGTTCCTAATCAAAGTTCATCAATTTACAATATATACAATTATATATATTATAAACAGAAAACAATTTTATTAGCTTTAAAAGTATAAAATCTACCCACTTAAATATTTATTAAAAGAAGATCATTAAATCTATTTGAATTATTATTAACAAAATTATCAATATCAATTTAATTTTAATACCGATTATTAAATTGATATTGTCAAAAATTCCGGGATGTTACAATCCTCCTCCCTTAAAAGAATTTCGTCCCCGAAATTTAAAACAAAGGTAATTTAATAATCTATCTTAAGATTTTATTTTAAAAACACAAGCATATGTTATCAATCATATGCAAACAACCATAACAACCAATTCACTCAAACAAATCTAATTATCCAGATAAAATTCTGGATAGGATTTCCTAGAGTTTCCCAAATATAAATATCGGGATACTCGCTCTGTAGAATCCAAACAATCTATACTACTAAGCTACAGAGCTCCTATCCAACAAGATCTACTAAACTAAACAGGATATCAGACTACAGACAGGTCTGACACAACAACCACATCCTTCTGAACTACAGGTTCCACAACCATTTTTTTATTATTTTTTTTTATTTTTTTTATTCTTAAAACGAAGTTTTAGTTTAGACTAATCTTCCTAGAACAATTTCTTTTAAGCAATAATGGTCTATTAAATGATTGGTTAAGAAAAGTTTTGACATTCATATTAACTTAGATTTAGTTAAACCTTAAGTTTATTTAAACTCGATTAATAATGCAATTAGTAATAATAGGGAAGAATGATGTGATTCATCAATAATCTTAAGGACTCGTGTTAATTTTCGAATTAATGTTAATCCATACCAAGTTTATTAACTTCAGATGAAGATTAAGGAAGTGGTTAAGATAGATGATTTATCTTGGAAATAATTAAGGTTTGAATAATTAGGATGTATTAATTAGTTAATTAGTTATTAATTAAATAAAAATAAATATAATTAAGGTTTATTAATTAATTAATTTAAATGATAATTACTTAAGGTAAGTAATTAAGGATTTATTACTTAAAGTAATAAATTAAAGGATTAATTAATGTAGGTGATCAAAAATACTTAATTGCTGGATTAATTAAGGTTAACTGATGAATTTGATTTATTCAAAGATTACTTGTTAAATGAAATTAATTAAATGGATAATTGAGTAAGGGAAGTGATTAGAGGATCATTAATTAATTTAATTAATTAATCATGGTGTTTAATTAGAGAATGGTTAATGAGAATGGTTAAGAATAATTAATCTATGTGATTGATTAAAGGTTAATTATTTGATGTAATTGAAAATAATTAATCAAGTATGATTAATTAAAGGATGATCAATTAAGTTGTTTGTAACTAATGGAGATTTAAGTAATTAATTTAATTTGTTTGAATTAATTAGAAATGGCAAGACTAATTTATTTTGATTAGGAATGATTGAATAATATTGTATGCCTTAGATTGATTGATATCTTGGATATGTATTTTGAGATGCTATGTGATGTGTTATGATTGGATTTAAACTGAGACAGTGTGGTCATTCATTGATGATGAATTAATGCATATAGTTGACACCCTGTATTTAAAGTTTGAATTGAGTTTCACTTGAATAAGTTGAGATAAGATGATATTGAATTCGAAGAGACTGGAGTCGGGTATTAGTAAATGCCCGAAATCACTTCGATTTATAACCCTTTATAAATTTCTTATGGATTTAGATTGTGAAATCAAAAGGCTGGAAATGTAATGATTTAAGAAATTAGACCCTTTAAACTATGTAGAGGTACATAGATATTGATGTGTGAAAGTGTTGACTATAATAAATTGAGAACTCGTAGTGAAGTACGAGTTACCCCTGGGTTTAAAATAAGTTTTATGTTGTTGAATTGTATGTTAGATGGGTTTACTCACGCTGGTTTCCAGCCTGACCCGGGTGTTACTTTGATGTAACGCTCGGGTCATACCGAGTATTACAGATTTGCAAGTAAGGACGTTCTGGAGCTCAGAAGGAGAGCTGAAGGACAGGAACGTATAGAGTGTTATCTGCTGTGATATATATATATATATATATATATATATATATATATATATTGTTATTTATCTGAGACATGTTAAATTGTATCTGTCCAATGTTGTATAAAATTGTTGTAACTCTATATATCGATGTAAATTGGACAGATATATCAGAGTTACAACAATTTTATACAATATTGGACAGATACAATTTAACATGTCTCAGATATACAATAATATAACACAGCGGTAAACACTCCATACGTTCCAGCCATCCAGCTCACCTCCTGAGCTCCAGAACGTCCCTACCTGAAAATCTGTAATACTCGGTCTGACCCGAGCATTACATCAAAGTAACACTCGGGTCAGGCTGGAAACCAGCGTGAGTAAACTCATCTAACATGGAATACAAAAGTATACAACTTATATGAATTTACAACTTCACAAGTTGTTATAGACATCACTATTTCACACATCGATTTCTAAGTACCAAAAACTTAGATTTAATCATTCTTTTTCAACTTATTAATTCACATATCAATTTTAAAGAAACAAAGTGGTTTCGGGTATTAACCAATACCCGACTCCGGTCTCTTCGAATCCAATGACATCTTAACCAAAGTTATTCCATTAAATACAATATAGCTTTTAAATACAGGATGTCACTGTAATTCATCATCAATAGATAACCACATTATCACAATTTAAATCAAACATAACTTATCACATAGGATCACGAACCTCATATCAGGAATAACAATTAATCAAAGACTTCCAATATCGTTCTATTTATCTTTTAATTACATTTAAGTAATTAACCCTTAATTAATTTCACAAACTAATTATCTTTAACCCAATACGGTAATTAACCTTTAATTATTTCATTAATTAATTGCTACCATAATTATTAATCACCCTTGATTAATGACATCAGTAATTAACTACCCTTAATTACTTCATTAAATAAATTGATTATTCCTAATTATCTGTAATTAATCCCTTGATTAATTACAAAATAATTTAATCCAAATTACTTTCACAATTCTATCTTCCACTAATTACATCCAGTAATTATCATTAATTACTTTACTAAGTAATTATACTTAATCACTTCCATTCAATTACTTTCATTATTAAGGGGAAATAGATAATTATTCATTTCAGACCTGCTATAACGAAAACCAGTTTTGACAAGCAACCAACAAAATCTGAAAACTTTTATAAAGTGAAAGGTGTTATACTTAGTCTAAGCTTTCCAGCAATATAAAGATCATCAAAATCGGATTTACGGTTTGAAAGTTATACTAGTTTTACTTTCAGCTTAAATCTTAGAAATTTTTTAATAGGACAGAAATGTCTACCTGTTTCAAACCCATTTTAGACAAAATAAAAAGCAAAATCTCTCAAAATGGAAAAAGGAATTTTTTTAGCCTACTGAAGTACTTTCATTAACAAAAAGATCGGACTTATTTAGAGTTATAAATCTCAAGTTATCGCTGTTTCATTGCAACGTTTTTTTTCCAAATAATATTTCAGCTTTTAACTCAAATTTTTAAATTTGAAATATTCAAACCTTTCCAAATTCAAACTACATTTTCAAAACATGCTTTTTGCGTTAAATCATTTACTCAAGATCCTCCTTCTAGAAGGCTAAGTCATTCAAATTTATAATTAACTTCAAATAATTATATATATATATTTAGAAGATACTATTCACTACTTGGAAATATGTTCAATGACTCACTAAATCAAACTTTTAAACAATTAATTTTAAAGACTCATTTTGAAAAAGATAACTAATCTCTTCCATTAATAAGAGAGATTATTCATCCAAATAAATTTTGGATTTAAATATTAATTTTAAAATCATTCTCACAATTTTAAAGGATTGTATCTCATGACTACTTATTTATTATACCTTACCCTCTTTAGTTTTGCCTTTTATAATAAATAAACCATTTAAATTCATATTTTCTCTTGTCTAAAATTAAATTTCCATATTTTTATCAACATAAAACTAATTAAAGTTGCTAATTAACTCAAATTTGTTTTCAAAAGAATTTTACAATTTCAAACCAACAAGCTTTAGTACTATCAAAGTTTTAAAACTAAGGCTTACCCATAAATTTATGCTAAAAATTTAAATTTAGCATTTCATTAATTTCCCTCAACATAGCATTTTAAATTGTACTATCTGTTTTTTCTTCAAACAACCAATTACCAAAACAAATTTTAAAGTAATCAATTTTTAGCTTAGTACAAAATAATTAATTGATATTTCAATCTTCTCTAACCATTGTATTATTTATCTTGAATACATCATTTTATTAATCAAAGCATCCAAAGATTTTCGATTAAGACATCTCCTTAGTTAGAATTAATTTACTTTATTTAATCAAATCATCATAAGATATCATTATTTAAATTCCAATAGGCTTACTTATACAACCAATTAAAACATAATCATATTTAGTTTTACAAATTTCCTATAACATAATGGCATTGCCTCGCCATTGGTTTATAGTGAAAAACCTCATCGATTGGCTACAGAGCTGACCAATGATCAAAACTGCCTCGCTACATATATCCTACTCTCATTAAGGTTCAATGGCTGCATTTGCCATTTAAAAAGATTAATGTTCAAACTCATTTTAATTTGTTTTCAACTTTTACTTATTACAAATTAATTTTATCGTGTCTGAATGTCTCATCATAGCGTTTAAGAAATTCCTATCGATAATGTTGATCCGGCACATCGACCAGAATTCTTAAAGCACTCGATGGAAAATCCAACACAAAATCATTTCTAATGATAAACATGTCTCTTATTTAATTTATAAAATACTCTTAGCTTGTCCTAATAAAAGAATCTAATTATTCTTATAAGTATATCTTCAATGAGAAAGAGTTACAATTTAAATTTATTGCTTTACACGTTATTAATCATGAATACGAGGACGAACTCATTGAGATATTCCAAGAATACTCGATTCATAACATTTACGAAATAAGTTGGAGCATTCATTAAGTCGAACTATATAATTTATCTTATGCATATCAAATTTCTATTTCTACCTTAAGTGTTTATTTTATATTTTATGTAACTATAAATTTGTTTGAAATATTTGTTTAACATCAACACAAATTTTATTCCCTTTTAAAGTTTAACTATCTACCATTTTAAATTTATTTTCAAATATCCAAATTTATTCTCGATTGTTAAAATTTAACTAAAATTTATATTATTTACCAATTACTTCACAATCTTTATTCAAAAATAAATTTAATTATCAATTTAAACTTTATTAAAATCCGAGATCGTTACAGATTCCCCTCCTTAAGAAATTTCGTCCCCGAAATTTGCAGGCACGAAAACAACCGAGATAGATGAAATATCTTTCCCATATCAAACTGAATATTTATTCTGCATTTGGCTTACCAAATTAGAATATTAACCGTATGAGAACGAACTCATCCAATACTACACAGGATACTAGGCCATCAAATCTACGAAATATGCAAGGCACTGGTTAGTCCGAAGGGATAACTAACCATTCGTAGAATATATCGGACCCCAAACAATAGATAAATGGATTTTTATTTTCCACAACTTCCGTATACTAGATATGGATTCCAAACTCAAGTCGGAATATTCCAAAGTATACATAACTTGTCCTTCGGACTTCGATCAACACGAGAAATTATAATAGAATTTCAAATTTGGGTTTAAACAAAAATCGTTTTATTGATATAATTCAAATTATCCTTCATATTCTATTAATCAAATTAATTCAAATTAAAATTCCAATTTATAATTTTCAATTTCCAGTTTATTCAAAATTTTCAATTTCAAATTTCTAATTCATTAAAGTTTAAATCAAAAACTGATAAGAAACCGATGAAATACGAAGTATGAATTTTCTATAACGATTCGTAGAGCCACCATCACACCGAAATTTCTTCTTGCAGCTGTTACGAAGCAATCAAAAGAATTGAAATCGAATCAAAGGAAATTGATAGAGAAAGATTGTTTCCACTGTTGCAGAGCATTGACCATTTATAGTCGTATTCCCCTGTCCCCTATCTCGTCCTCTTCTTGCACTCATACTCACTATCAGTGGATAGTAAGAGAATTTACTAAGGCATACGAACAGATATCTTAGGAATTACTCATTCTAGGATATACTTCACCCTATCTCTAATGAGCTACTTAATGTGTCATACTCCTGAGCTAAAGTTCAACCTTAGCTTTGATACCACTTATAACGATCCTGATTCGACCTTCGAAATCGGCATCGAATACGACACTCATATTCAGATGCCGCAGATCCAAAGGTCGAACCTGGTGCGCCAGAGCTTATAACACAATTAAGTAAACAACATAGCGGAAGAAATAATGAATATCAATATACAACATCTGATACAACATCCTGATACAACAGATGATACAATAGACATCGATATACATCAGAGATATAATACAATAAAATAGCAGCGGAAAAGAAAATAGCTAACACCAGCAGCGGAACAAATAACTCAAGATAGTCTTCAAGGAAGAACTACAATAGCAGCTCGAACCAATATCACGATGGACTAAGATAAGCAAGACTGGTGTGCATCCAAAGACTGAAAATAGCTCCAGATAATCTACCAAACCTAACTATCTGAAAAACCCAACTCTAGACTGCTCGTGTGTAAAATAGTGAGCACCCAGAGTTTAGGAAAGCAACAATAAACTCCGGATCAGTCATGGGACAGGTGTGAGTAACAAAAATAGTTTATTTTTTTTTAAAACAATCAAAAGAATTTAAATAAATCCGCAATGCTTTTAGAAAATGAAACTACCATAAGACCTCCCGCCACACACACAATGCAAACGCAGAATTGGAGGAGATTTCTTCTTATGATAGTCAAACATGCTTGATACACGAATTTCTTTGATATTATTACTATAAGTGCAAAGTGCAGAAAAGCATTTCGAAAGTAGAATATAAATCTTAGCCAGCATAGACATTCCGAACTATGCCTACTATATCTACCATCCAAACAGTGGGGCGCCATCATAAGTAGATGGCAGGTAATACAACTAAAACCGTACAGGGTTTCGTATTGGATGAATGGATTTCCAACAAATGGTCAGGCTAAGGAACTTACTACTGCCACATGGGATCGCCTCTGGCGGGACGTCCCGAGAACCTAACCGGATCTCTGCCAACACAAGGCCGGGTTACCTCTATAACTAGGTAACTACTACTCGAGCATGCCACTCCCTGGTCCTTTGGGATCTTTATCCGAGGCGCCTCTAAGCAACAACCACACAGTAAATGAGACTGGAGCACCCACATGGGTTAAATATCAAGGCTCCATACCTAATACCACCCTTTACCAGAAGGGACTGACACACCCTAAAGGGCACGACCCTCATAACCTTGCCGTATATTCCTGTTTCGACCATTTCCGGGGTGTGAGGTCCTGATGCAGTCTCGTCCACAAAGCTACGCTTTATACTAAAGCCATGCTCTGATCACAAATGATCAACAAATGGTCATCAACACACAGCAACACTCAGCATGCCACACTACCAAATTGGGAGTATATCGCTGATAACCTTCAACTACATAACCTCTGAGCTCGTACGTCTCAGAGAAGGGTGTTAAGCTAAGAGAATAAATTCTCCGCCACCACAGATACGTATTTGAAAGAAAACTACTTTATATCTCAAAGTGTAGTGTCAGACATACAACCATACAAGTCTGTTCCGGTTTCGAACAGAACCGAAGGCACTTCCAAAGAAGTCCTTACAATCCAGGTATTCACAATCCCGATCGGACTTCCCATCACTTAGGGAATCTCTATACTGTAGCTACTCGGTGCAGAGACAATGGATAGGTTATCCTATTCTCACAAATACCCGGTCTTCAAATGCTATCCATAACGCCGAATCACATATTCGGAATGGGTTATACGACACAAAGGTCCTCTCCCGGCTAAACCGAATAGTGAGCGCAACATTTAAAACATATGGATATGGGATTTCAATTAAGTCACAACTTAATAATTCAAAACTTTCATTCAAATGGTTTAAACAAATTACAATTTTCAAATCTTAAAAAAAAGATTCATTTCACTAAGTTCACCCATTTTCACAAAGATCCATTTACGGATTTCAAAACAATTTCCATTTCAACTGGATTAACTCGTTTAAATCTTTAAATCAAAGATTCAACTTATAGCTTTCAAAATAGTTTCCATAACTTGGAAAATCATTTCCATTTTTAACTTGAAATCCCTTTTTACATAATTTGGAAATTCATTACTTAGGTGAAAGCTTTTATTATTTGAAAACAAATATTTTCATTTCAAAAAGATCCAATTTTATTTACACGAGTTAAAGCCTATGAATTTAAATTCAAATTCCCAATCAATACCTTTAAAATAGTTTAACCCATATAAACTGGTATAACATCTTTAGTCCCTAGTTTCCAGATCGTAGAATTCAATTTCAAATATTGAATTCAAATTTAAATCAAAATACTTAAATTCCAAAACTTAATCAAGTTATTCAAAATAAATTTCATCTTTGAAATTCCATTTCAAAAGCTTTTCACTTTAAACCCAATCCATTTTCAAAACATTTGAATTTAAAGTTGTCTATTTAAAAATCACTTCAAAAATCTGTGACTTAATCGATTTCCTCGTGAAATCCATATTGGTGTGTGTATAAGTGTGGTCTAGGGGTTCAACACAATAGTGCAACATCATTCAATCATCACAGATCAAACACAGAAATATAGTTGATAAGCGATATAAACTATAACGCTTATCACCCATACACAGATTCACAGATAATATACAAATGTAAATAAATGAATAAATCATACACGACACAAACCAAAGAACAAAATATCACGGATCAGACAGGACAATCAATACAAGGTATCTCATACAATACAATCATTCCTAAGTAAGACCAAGTATTCAATAATCATTTATAAGTAGGATTAATTAATCGTTTAATCCTAATCAATTCAATTTATTTCCAAGTAAATTAATTACTTATGAATTTATTATCAAATTCTGATTAATTAATTACAAATAATTGATATAAATTAATTAATCAATCACCTTAATTAATTTAGATATTCTTAAATAATCATATAAATCAAGTTAACCTTTAAACCAATTACCTAATTAATTAACCCCTTAATTAATTATTTTATGAAATTAAACCTTTATTTACTATCCAATTAATAAACCTTGCTTTACAAATTTATCATTCCTTACTTACTTGATTAACTTAAACCTTAATCAGTAAATTCAAATCATAAATTAATTACATAAATAAATTATCCGTTTGAATTAACTTAATAATTAATGAATTGCAAATCATCATTATATCTTAATTAACTTAAGTTAAAACTCATTCTTAGTGATGATTAAATTACCATCCACAATTTTGATTGGAAACATTGATTTTCGAATTTACTCTTAAATTTTAATTTAAACCCCAAGATTCAAAATGAATACCAATTTATCTTCAATAGAGTTTAAACCGATTTCCAAACCCTTTAAATTTACATGTTAAAGTAATATTTTGTTATAAAAGAAATTTAAAGGGTGAGAGTCAAATTTTCTTTAATTATTGTTCTACAAAAATCACTTACATTAATCACTAAAATTGGTTTATCATTAATTATCCATTATTAAACTAATGAATTCTCAATTACAAGTAAATTATTCCTTAATTTAATTAACTTAACTTTAATTTATAAATTTATAAGCTTACAACTATTAATTAAATCCATATAAACAATAATTACTCATTCTTAATGAAATTCTAAATCATTAACTCTTCATTATTTAAAAGTAAAACTCATTCATAATTGTGATTTAACTATTATTCACAATATGTTTGAAAACATTGATTTCAAATTTTCTTTTAATTTCTATTTAAATTTAAGATTTGAAATGAATTCTTATTTACCTTGAATAAAGTTTAAATTTAATTTTAAATTTCAGATAATAGAATCAGGTTGAAAACCTGGAACAAAACTTTGACCAGAGACTTCCCATCACTTACTTCGAGTATACTACTCGTCACTCGAGCAAGGCACGAGTTTTCCCCCACTTCTACCCGCGTCCCTCCTCTTCTTCCACGCTTTCTTTTCTTCTGCGTTTTTTTTAAGTTTAAAGCTGTAGAAAACACGCACAAAACACTCATGCACACCCCAGGAAAAAACTCGAAGAAAACCCTCCACACACTCTTGTATCACTCGAGTAAGACAACGAACGATCCAACTTCACTCAACAAAAATGCTTAGATCACCAATAGTGCCTCCGTGCACGTGCACGAAGGTTGTGGGCGATTCCGACCACCAACGACGATCGTCCCCCATCCACTAACATCACCAAACTTCAACTACATCATTAGATTGCTTCCAGGTGGACTCGAAATCAAATTCGAGTAAAAATCCAAACCTAGAAACGTCACCATACCTCGCCATCAACCTGGAAAAATGCGTTGAACTCGAGACCTCGACCACCTGAGGGTCGACAGCTCCGGCCATGGACTCAACTACGATCGAGCTACCTCCTCACGAAACCCTACGGCACTCGATCGCCTGATGGCGACGAAACCAAAAATTTACAGAGCACAGTAAATTTCTAACCCAAAACCCCATATTCGATTCAACCCAAAAATTCATGCATTCGAAAAATTTTCTATTATTTTTCACGTGCTCGTGGATCATTAGGCTAGCTTCACCATTAATTTCAGCATCTAAAATTCATCAAAACAACAGAAATTTGTAAAAATATGATTTTTGTTCATATGTAAACTGCTCCTTCTTTTCTCAGCTAAAATTTCTCATTTAAAATCAAGTTATAGGATACGAATTCAAGTTACATACCTGGATTTGTAATTTACAAAGTTTGAATTTTTACTTATTTGATGCTTTACTCAAATATCTTGATTTCCAGGGATATTATCAAGTTATTTAAACTTAAATAAATTTTAGATCTTGAGTATATGCTATAACAAATAGTTTTTGTTCGAATCATAAGTCAAAACAGTAAGTAGGCTGCGAGGAAAAGATTTTTGAATCAAAATTTTTGGCTTATGAAGTCAACAAAGACAATTAAAAACAACAGTCTGTACCTCTTATACTTGTTACTCAGATATACACAGAGAATTTTGAATATGTATTCTAACATACATATTCACAGGTAAATATTCAACAAACTCATACTTTAAATTTTTGAAAGTAAATGTTACTTACCAGGAAAATGAACAGAGCTCTTTTTTTTGTTTGAAACAGCTTTGAACCTTTTAAAAAAAAACTGAAAATTGTTTTGCTTTGATCTCCTAATCTTCTTGCCTTTGTTGTTGCAAATATTACTTAAGTTTGTATAAATGGAAGTATTTGCTATTATTTATGGTTTGCTAAGTTTTGAAGAACGAATGAAATAAAGGGATGATATATAGAAAGAAAAGTTAGTATAGGGGAAGGTGTTTACTGGGTTAGCAAATGCAGGTACAATTTTTTTTATCAGAGGTTTTGTCTTTTTCTTTTATGGCTGAAGTGATATGGTTTAGGCTTGCATTTAATGCCAAGTACTTATGTCTTCTATATGTTTGAATACTTAACATATTTGTCCTTTTAATTTTGTTTGTATGCGAATGTATTTGCACTGTCTTGTGGATGCAAATCTTATTTTGTATGCTTGCATTAATTTCTTTGGCTTGGTTTATATTATTTTTTTGTACTTAATGTCCCCATACTTGTGATATTTACATTTTTCTTTTGCTTTGCATTACTGTAACTCGGCTGATGATATTGTATTGTGTGCTAAAGGATATAGCATTTATTGCTTTGTACTTCATTTGCAAGCTGATATATGAAATTGAGTTGTACAGGGATATATATTTGTTGTTGTCTTATGCTTGTTTATAGGCTGAGATGATTCTTTCTTTTCTTGTTTTTTTAGATGAAATGATTTCCAGTAAGTACATATGTTTGTTCATTTTATAAGTCTTCATATACTTGTTTTATAAGCTTATACACATGAATATATATTTCTTACCTTACTTTGTTTGTAGGTATTTGTTCTGACCTGACCCTTTGCCTTTGAAATTGAAGTGAAGTCCTAGTTAACATGTTGTTAGATCTTTATTTGTTTATACAGATACTTTGTACTTAGATATTTTTTTTCTTCTTTCCTTTGCTTTAACATGGTGGCTGCATTTATTATGTTTGTTTTGTACATAAACATTTGTATATTTTTTTCTTTCATTTGTTTACAGGTGATACAACTTGCTATGTATAATATCAAAGATATTTGGTGGCTGCAAATGAAACATCTTTGTGCTAGCATTAAATACTTTGGTACTTTGTTTCCATGCTTGTCAAGCCTACATACTTAGTTTATTTGCTTGTACATTGATATTTGTATTTGGCTGTCTTCTTTTTGCAAGCCAACAAACTTGTCCTTTTAGTTTGAATGTATGTTTATTTTTTTTAATCTTATTACTTTGCAATATAAACGAATTCCTATTTTTATTTGTTATTAGAATTTGTTAATGTATTTACTTCTATTTTACAAAACTATATAATTTGTCTTATGCATATCAAATTTCTATTTCTACCTTAAGTGTTTATTTTATATTTTATGTAACTGTAAATTTGTTTGAAATATTTGTTTAACATCAACACAAATTTTATTCCCTTTAAAGTTTAACTATCTACCATTTTAAAATTTATTTTCAAATATCCAAATTTATTCTCGATTGTTAAAATTTAACTAAAATTTTATATTAATTACCAATTACTTCATAATCTTTATTCAAAAATAAATTTAATTATCAATTTAAACTTTATTAAAATCCGAGATCATTACAGACCCAATACCAAATTAAAAGAATTAGCAAAATAA
This sequence comes from Allium cepa, assembly GCA_030765085.1. Lineage (NCBI taxonomy): Eukaryota > Viridiplantae > Streptophyta > Magnoliopsida > Asparagales > Amaryllidaceae > Allium > Allium cepa. Next base: position 837,856,405 of record CM060935.1, on the reverse strand, counting down.
AATCAAATTATCTCTTAAAACACTAATATACATGTATGTTATTAATAAAACAACATATATACACACATAAAAGATTTTAACACAATAAAATCTTGCAATTATATTACTATGTTTAATTAAACATTTTGCAACAAAGAAAAAGATGATTTAGCCTTAAAATTATTTTGCATTGTTAAAAACTCTTATTTTAATTAAATACACAATTTACACTATAATTTACACAAAACACTATTTTTAACACTAAAAATTACATAAAAATTATTTTCTTGTATAATTAAATACAATAAACCATTTTAACATTAATTTTACATCCAAAACTTATTTTAACCAATATTTCACCTTATTATTTTCATTATACACATATAAATTTTTAGTACTTCATTAAAATTTGCAAAAACCAATATTTGGCAATAATATGCAAAAATTATTGCATTTTATCAAATTAAAATCCTATGATGCTGATTTTCTTCCAAAATAACACAATAAAGTTTTTAAAACTTTATTTTCAATATTTTACATTTATTTCAATAAATTATTATAGAGTTAATTCTTTTTGTCTTGTACTTAGTTCAACAAATCACCAAATTAACATATTTCCATTTGTCACCATTTATTACCAACATTATCATATTAACCACATTTATTCTTTAGAAATTCATTGTTTATTCAAAATAAAAAAATTTAAATCTCTAATTTATTTTTATTTATCCATTATAAATTGTAACCACTGTTACAATTAAATTTCCGGGTAATCGCCAAAACCAGGGTTGTCACAACAAATAAAGGTGGCTGTTCTACATACACATTTTCTTTTATAAAACTGTTCAGAAAAGCACTTGTTACGACCATTTAATACAGTTTAAAGTTGTGAAAACTTGCAAAAGATAATAAAATTTGTATTGCTTCATGTCGAGCTATAGCATTGAATCTACATACACATTTTCTTTTATAAATGTTTCTTCGTAGTCTATTCCTTCTTCTTGATTATAGCATTGAGCGACTAATCTTGCTTTATTTCGAATGATATTCCCTTGCTCGTCGGCTTTATTTTTGTAGACCCACATAGTACCGATGACTATTTGATTATTAGGTCTAGGAACTAAGTCCAAACTTTATTTCGTTTAAATTGATTTAATTCTTCTTGCATAGCTATAACCCAGTAATCATCATTTGAGGCTTCTTTAGCATTTTGGGGTCAATGTTCGATATGAAAGCTACATGACCCATTTGATTTAATTGATTTTGAGTTCTTATGTTAGTATTTACTTTTCCAGTGACATTTTCAATTGGGTGATTTCTTAGAAGTCTTGGTGGAGTTTGAATTTTTTCGTTTGGTAAATTGTTGTTTTCAATTTCAACATTATTTTCATCAACTTCTATGATATTTAATTTGGGAATTATTTCTTCATCTTCATTTTTATTATTAAATTTGAAATTTTTATTGAATGACACATGAAGTGTTTCTTCGATTATTTTAGTTCTTTTACTATAAGTTCTATATGCCATGCTTCATTCCAGTATCCAATGAATACTCCTTCATCGGATTTTGGGTCGAATTTACCAAGTTGATCTTTGTATTTAATAAAAAGAATTTTGAGCCGAAAAATTTAAAATATGATATATTAGGCTTTCTTCCATTAAAAAGTTCATATGGGGTATGTTTTGTTAATGGTCTAATGGAAATTCGATTTAAAACATAACAAGCAGTTGCCATAGCTTCTGCTTAAAAATGTTTAGGTAGAGTGCTTCCATTTTATAAGATTCTAGCACATTCTTGAAGTGTTCTAATTTTCCTTTCTACAACTCTGCTTTGCTGTGGAGTTCCATGAAATGAAAAAATTATGAACAATTCCTTTCTTATTACAATATATTTCAAAAATATCATTATTAAATTCGCCAGAATGGTCGCTTTGAATGTTTTTAATTTTTATATTCTTAATATTTTGAATTTTCTTAGCAAAGATCTTAAAATTTTAAAAAGTATCACTTTTATTTTTCATAAATATTGTCTAGGCGTGTAACAACCCAAAATTTAACCCGTAATAATTGATTCTTTAATTAATTAAATAATAAAATAACTCTGTGAAATTGTCAGAATTGAGCCATGAGAGTTACACCATTGTATCCGTGGTAATTTTTTGGTTAATTTCCATATATAGAACGTCAGAATTTTAGTTAATATGAGCAAGAAACAAAATAATCAAAGAAATGAGAAAAAATAAAATAAAATATATAGGCCAGGTCGACTGGCCGGTCGACTTGGGAAGAAAGGCGGTCGACCGCCTGGTCGACCCACTTGTTTATTTTAACAAAGGAACGATCGTTCATTCGTTCAAAAGTTGAACATGTAATTTGCAATATTTGGCTTTATCTGGTCCTTCCATTCATACATCCGATGGCCCCTATTCAGCCTATGACGTGGTTGCATCCTATTCAATCCCCAAATCAAATGGTCCGACTTCTACACTTATAAATAGAACCCTAGGCCTAACACTTTTTATCATTCTAGATTTTCTCCGTTTGGGTTTACCTTTTCAAGAAGGACCCTAAAAGGAATAATTTTTAAGGAAAGAATCTTTTTAATAAAAATATTTTAATACACTCAAGTGGAACTATGAAGGCCTAAAGGGAAGAGCTGAGGATTAGAGGTGAGTGACTGTAATTATTTTAAATTTCTTTAAGTAATTTAAAATAATAGGGTTTCCAATAGTTTTAGTTTAACTACTATTTTTGGAGTAACCTTTTTAGTAATTTATTTATAGTTTTTAGAATTATTTTCAGTCTATTCCTTCTAGCTATTCTTTTGAGTTAATTTTAGTTTATTCTATTAATTATAGCTTTTCCCATTTAATTACAGTTTGTTTACAGTATTTCAATTTATTTACTGTTATTTATGCATTATTTACATCTTCTTCCTATGCCTTGGATTTCTTTCTATTTTCAGTTTTATTTTATTTCTCCTTCTTCTTCTTCTTCTTCACGTATGGATTAGAATAGAATTAACGCGAAATTGGATTAAATTATAAGAAATCTGAAATAATGGATTATGTGATGTAAATCACAAAGACTGTAATATAATTGGAATAGGACCGAAATTATGCCTAATTATGATATTAGTTGGACCAAATTAAGAAGATTGGTCTAGTTATAGCTTAGAATTGTAACTAAAAAGAATAAAAGAAGAAAGAAACTTATCTTTACACTTAGACCTTGGGTTAAGTAATAAGCATGATTATAAAATAAGTTGTAAACTGATAAACTATGGAAACTATTGTAAACTATGGAAACTATTGCACTTATTTTAAGACTTAGGGTAAATTAATAAGCAATAATAGTAATTGATAAAAATAAAGGCTTATTTAAATAATTTGTCTAAGTTAATAAACAAAGATAAGAGTAGGACCTGCACCAAATAGCATTCCCCTAATATTTCTATGGTTACGGTGTTTCACATAATCCTGAAGTGAGACGAGGTGCTTCACATAATCCTGAAGTGAGGCGAGGGGTATGCTTATGCTTATAGTGGTAGTAAACGGTCAATCAATGGTAGTTTAAATCAAGGGGATTTGAACAAGGGGCGCACCTAGATTTTTGTTTGATAGGGACCTGTATCGGCAGCATTTCCCCTATTTTCTATGGACAAGATGTTTCACATAACCCTGAAGTGAGACGAGGTGCTTCACATAATACTGAAGTGAGGCGAGGGGCACGCTTATGCTGACTAGGGTAAATAAAAGGTCAAAAGAGGTAGAAAAAGGTAGCATGAGCATTGTGGCAGTTATGCATGCGACTTCTATTTCGGTGCTCAGTAATCTCTATGAGTTCCAAACGCTTAGTAAGCGTATCTTTCGTAGACACCAAAAGTCTACTGTGTAGGGAAACGTTCGATCCACAGTAGATTCTACGGAGTAGCAGGCCGGTCAAATGGTAGAATTAGGAATTCAACCTAATAAAAGCAGTTATCAAGGACAACTGCAAATAATCAAAGTTAACCTATCTTATTAGTTGAGTACTAGCTAATTCGTATTTATTTCCAGTTCCTCTGTTTTCTATTTTCTTTGTTTCCTTTTATATACTAGAACTTTTGTAAAGTCTATCTGATTTTTGTTGAGACTACATGTTTTTATTTCATGAGACATATTGGATTTTGAGACATGTATGTTGTATTTGGTATTTGACTTATTTGGTTTATGAAGCAATTATGAATTTTTTTTTAGTTTTCGCTGTTTTTACCTATTTTTGTCCGGTGAATCTTAGTCTCTGTTAGTTTCAGTTATACCTACAATGCACCATGCCTTTTAATATGTCCTTTTGGGTATAGTAAGGAGTGTGGGGATGTTTCAAGGTGTATCTTGAAAAATCATCTACAATTACAAAAACATATCTATTATGATTTATAGATTGAACTTGAGTTGGTCCAAAAAGATCTAAATGTAATAACTCAAGTGGTTGTAATGTAGAAATAATTTTCTTTGATTTAAAAGTAGATTTGGTTAATTTCCTAACCTACAAGCATCATAAATATTGTTTACTTTAAAGGTACGATCCCTAGGGTTAGATCCCTAGGATCCCCATATACTCTTTCCAAAATACCATATGCTTTGGACTTATGGATTTTGAGATATTGATTATTTTCCATTGAGTTGCACTTGTTTGGCTGAAATATGATGATCCCTTCTATATGATCCCTTTTATACCTATCCCTTTTATATGATCCCCTTTATACCGATCCCTTATGTACGTTCCTTTTTATACCGATCCCTTTCTTAGGTGAACTAATTTGCCCATAACATGAGCATACAAACTCCAAATGGCTTGAGATTTGAAATATAGCCTCATGGGGTCTCCCTTGTAACTCTATATCGATCTCACCCAGTTTGGAACAAAAATTAAGACTATGCACCGATCCACTAGGGATTAAGTGATGTCGAGAAGAGGTATTCAGTCTTATGGCATCTGAAGCAAAAAGCTAGTGTGTGGTGGTAAATTATCAAAGCTGAGATGAATGTGAGGGATATTGCTTGGATTCTATTAAAAATGAAGTTTGAGATGAAGATTGTTTCTGAAGTGGAGAAGGGATATATGATGGAGAAGTTTAGCAGCTTGAAGTAGGGTGAGATGATAGTTTCGAAGTATGTCAACAAATTTAATGAATTGTCAAGATTTGGATATGAGCTAGTTAATACTCCATTCAAAAAGGCGATGAAGTTTGTGCTAGGCTAAATTCACCACCGAGGGAACACATTAAACGAAGTACCATATAGAGCCTGTTGGATCTTATGTTTTGATTAATGACAAGAAATTCAACCGACATGAAGACTCATGAATCTACGATAAAGAACTACGAAGACCAGATTCAACAATATGAAGTATGGTTCATATATATGTTGTTTATAGTCTATATATTATATTAGAATTATGTTAAAATCTCCCGGATATGATATATACACCGACACATGCAAAAAACTATGCAAATGCTCATTTTAGGCTTAAATCAGTCGGCTAATGTCCCCATTCAGATGACTAACTACTGAATCAAATCACGAATTTTTATGAAGATTCAACCGCCTGAATGAAGACATTCAAAGGGCTGAATTAAACCTAAATTGGCATATTTACTTGCTGCATCGAATTTAAATCGATTCAGATGGTTGAATTGAAAATTCAGGCGGTCGGTTGCCGATAACAGCTATTTTTCTGAAGGGAGCTTCTCTTCAGCGAAGAGAAATATCTTCTAATTCAAGGGTTGCATCTGTTCCTTTTCATGACTCTTATTCATTAAAGATTGCAACTCTTAAAATTTTAAAAATAGACTCTAGAATCCAACTCATATTTTACAACAACTGATTTTAGTTTTCTTGATTTCTTAACTCTAATTCTCTTTTTCCATTTTCACTCAAAATACATACAATCTCGGATCATTGATCACTCTATCTTTCACATTCTTTAAGCACATTACACTATATATCATAAAGGAGAAGATTATAGGAAGATTGTATTTTATTGACTTATTAGTGATAATTAAAGAGCATATTACAGTCAGATATTTTTGTTTATTTGTAAAGAAGTCCTGCTCGGTTGCTTAGGCGGTAGAGTCCTATTCGGTTGCTTAAGCGGTAGAAGTCCTGTTCGGTTGCTTAGGCGGTGTAAACCTATTCCTCTAGGTTAAGTGAAGGTTGCTTGTTTAATTCCAGAAGGAGTCTGAACATAGAACAGGAAGTTCAAAGCAGTATAAAAATCTCTGGTGTCATTTTCTTACTGCTTTATTTATTTACTTACTTATTTTATATTTTGCACAAGTAATTTATAAATACGTCCATCTTCCTAAATCTCTCTGCTCATCTCTGATGGCTAAATCAAAAGAATAAACCAAAGATTAGCTGCTTCGTACGGTACTTCCTCACTTACCAGATCTGGACACTCCTTCTCTAAATTAGACTCGATTCCATCTTCATCGGTTGTAATGCTCAAGTCAGACCGAGTATTATAGATTTTCAGGAAATAACGTTCTGGAGCTCAGGAGGCGAGCTGGAATGGCAGAGACGTTTGGAGTTTATCACTGTGTAATAGAGTTGTATTGTATGTAGTTGGACAGGTTGATATAACTGTCCAATTATGTGTATATGGTTGTAACTCTGATGTATTGAATGTAAAGTAACAATTACAGCTTTTCTTTGTATAAATGCTATTATTTGTTATTATATTTTGATCCGCTGCGAATGTGAGACGTATTTCTTGTTCTTTCTCTTTCTTCTTTTCCTAACTTTCTGGAATTCTCAGGATCGAAAATTTTAGGTCTTTACATTTTGCAACTATCACGACCCATCTTTCATCTACCAAAAAGACACATCATAATTAAGAAAGAAAGGGATAGATAAGAGAAAGAAAGGAAAGAAAGAATGAAACAACATCAGAATCTCAACAGCGGAACAAATAGATTATATTAATCTCATAAGTATTACATAGCATACAACATCTATCAGAGTTACACAGCTTATACAACACATACTAGATAGTTATAAACACCTGTCTAGTTATTACAACTCAAAATACAACCCAAAACAAACGACTCAGAGATCAACACAGTAGAACCACCTATATATCAACAAATGCTGAAGCCTCTTGCTCCATACCTCCTTCAGGGTTCTCCAAAGCTAACCTGAATCCCTTGGCTACTCGTAAAAATTTGAGTACCCAAGAGTTTAATAAAACAAAAAATAAACACTTGGGTCAGACATAGGTTTGGTGTGAGTAAACGGGTTAAATTTGCTTAGCTTTGAAAATCCTTTGAAAACAAAATGTATCACGTAAGACTCCCCACACATAAACATAGGTAAGTTTTTACCTTACGCTAACTAAAATATTTGATAGGAAATCCAGTGATATTATATTAGGGCCTAGGGTTTTCAAGTAAAATACAGAAATAGCTGGAATGCTTACATCTCACGTTCCAACATAGTTGGACACAATCAATACGTACGGTTACTTTCTCTAACAATGTCCACCCACAGCCTCATTCGATTCAGTCGACCTCCTTACCTCATGTCATTTCTGCAGCTTGTGTGCCTAACCCTATTTCGATATTCGTTGCTACCGTTGCAACTTCTGCGATAAGTGCAATCCCATTGTCAGGTATCTAGAATGCTAACCCATCTCCTATTTCACACTTTATACCGACTTTTGTTGATTGGGTTAGTTATGGAGTTAATTAAACAGCTCGGAAGAGTGTTGAATCTCCTTTTTTTAGTTGGAACTATAAACTCCAGTGTGGGCCTATTTGTAGTTAACTCGTTGACTGTTGATAATAGTCTACATACTATACCGATTGGTTGTGATCTACAATAATCTGCTGATATTAATTTATCATCTACGGGCACTCCTAATGATGTAATAGCGGTGATATTAACTCAGAGTTGCATAATTCATTAGCACATGATTCCGGTGATCGGACTAATGTAGATAATAGTGAATTGAATGATGCACATTTATGTTAAAAGTATGCCAGGCAGCGTGCTTTTGCTCCTTTTAATTCAAATGGGTTTTGTGCTAATGCAAATAACATCCCTCATATTGTTAAGCCTATTGTTGTTAAGCGAGTGTGGTTCTCTTTGTTTAAATCTTTGAACATGAATTGCAGGGGAATACTCCCCGCAAAAATTTAACACTCAAGTCATTGATGGTTCAAATATGCTCCCTCCTATTGTGCTTTAGGAGGCTGTCAACCATTGGTCTGATCACCTTGTAGCATTTTTTCTTGATGCTTCATCTTCATACTCGGTTGTTCAAGCGCAATGTAGAAGGGCATGTAATTTGAAAGGTTCTCTTCACGTCCACTATATTGATTTCCTTTTCATTTTCCATATCGAAAATAAGGAAGACAGACTTATGGCGCTAGAAACTAGCCCTCTCAGTATTCAAAGGAAGCCTTTTATTGTGACTCCTTGGAGTGTTGTTATTGAAAGTGCTAGAGAGAAAATTCTATCGATTCCAGTTTGGGCCACTTTCTCCAATATTCCATCTATCCTTCAACCTCTGCTTGGTCTAAACTGGCTTATGAGCCTTATAAGGGAGTTCAAGTGCTTTGATGCAAACACGGTCGCACGTAATAAGTTACTATATGCTAGGGCTTTGATTGAAATAACGCCAACAATTCTGCTTCCGTCGATACTGAAAGTAAGAATCATGGAAGGTCACGGGTGGAGAAAAAAGTAAATTAGTGTCGGAAGCCTGATATATGTACTAATCGTCAGTCATCTGGACATTTTGTGGAGAAGTGTTCTAGGATTGCAACTCTATCTCCTACCATCAAAGTTCGCCTTCCTAGATCAAAAATGAAATGGGTCCCCAAGGTTAGCATTCTGCATGCTCCTCCTATTCCTGTATCTCCAGCTGTGGAGACGGCCCTGAATGCTGTCTTTGACGATGAGGTTATTTACTGGGAACCTGACGAGTGTTCAAGGGTGCATGAGGAAACGGAAATGAGGTATGATCCACAGAGACAAAGTTATCACATATTCTTGGGCGACCAAGATGAATCTAGATGGCTGGTATATCATGTTGAGGGTGAGGGCCTTTCCCTGTCAACCACTGGTGTTGATGGTGCATGCAATTGGTGCCAATTCTTAGATCCTACATGAGACTGGATTTATCTCTACTCTCCTCTTTCAAGGTCTTATGATCCTATCTGGCTATGTTCTTTCCTACTGTTCGACATGTTATTGGCCCTGGTACTGATGTTGCTATCAGTAATGATAAGGGGCACTTGTCCTATGCTATCTTGACTCTTTGTTTAGCATTTATTTTATTTCAGGTTTAGTGCAAATGGTTTGGCCACTACAAAACCAGTCTTAGCTATTCTGTGCATGTGCAGAGCATCTGTTTTTTTATTTATATTCATAATGGCACAACCCACTCTAAAGCCAGCTTAGCTTTGCTAAAAAAATATAAATACATCCATATTACATGATCCTATAGCTTAGTCACTTTTAGAGCCATCTACAAAAATTTAGTCATGGCTGCTTTATTAAATGCTATGAAAGGGGAGAAAACTAAGAACAACTAAGAACGAGATGAAACATGATAATTTTGGGAAAAATAAAGGATATAATCAACAAAGAGGAAAGAATAAGAAATGAGCAAAATGTTCTAATTATCGTAAGACTAGACATATCACAAAGCACCGCAAGATGGATCTCGCTAATTTTATGTGTTATGGATGTAATCAGATGGGATATATCGAGCCCAACTGCACAACATTGATGAAGGATGGAAAGGAGGTTAAGGCGTATGCATTGAAAGTTATCCCCATTTCCCAGATTGCTCCATTGACTGCTGCAGAGAAGGGAAACTAAATCATAATGGTAGATGTGTTATTGTTACTTGATTCTCCTATTAGTAATTTATTATATGGCTTGACAATGATGCATCGTATTCATTTATATTAAGTGCATTGGTAGAAAGTTTGGGCTTAAAACCTCAGATCGTGCATGAACTTGTTTCGGTATCGAATCCTGTTGAAGGATCAACTATTCTTGCTAATGTTTGCCATGGCTTGGAACTTGTTGTTAGTGGTGTGGGGTTTCACTGTGACATATATGTATTACGGTTTGCGTGGTATGGATTGAATTTTAGGGTGGACTAGATGACACAATATGCGGTATTATTATACTGTGATAGATGGGTGGTTCGATTGAGGAATGGCAGAAAGCATGACCTAGTAGTGTGTTGTATACCTGATAAGTCTACGATGTCGAGCTATTTGTGTTCGCTTAGCCTATCGTATGACGACCTTTCATTTATCTCAGTTGTGCAATAATTTCTTGATATACTTGATGAATTTTTTGGTCTTTCACCCCTAATATGAGATTGAATTCAGGATAGATCTCGAGAAGGATGCTAGACCCGTCGTGATGCCACTTAGGCATATGGCTTCAAAAGAAAGAAGGGAAGTAAATAAGATAGTGTCTAAGTTATTACAGAAAGGCTTTATTAGGAGAAGTATTTCAAAATGGGGAGCACCAGTAGTATTTGCCATGAAGGTGGATGGTCCCCTAAGGCTATGTGTCGATTATCGAGAGTTGAATAAACTAACAAGGAAGAATCCGTATCCTTTACTGTGTATCGATGACTTATTTGATCAGCTGGTTGGGACAAAGATTTTCTCATAGATGGATTTTGCTATGGGATTCCACCTGTTGAGGGTAGCTGAGGATAGTATTCCGGAGATTGTATTTCGAATGCTCGATCGTTTGTTTGAGCTGTTAGTCATGCCATTTGGCTTGCCTAACGCTCCTGCATATTTTATCAGTTTAACGAGTAGAGTATTTCTGGATTAACTAAATAAATTTGTGGTGGTCTTTGTGGATGATGTTTTGATAGTCTCAAAAAGCAAAGGGAATCATGAGAATCACTTGAGAGAAGATTTTGATGTTCTACGAAGGAACTAGTTGAAAGAAAATTTTTCTATATGTAACTTTTGGAATATGGAAGTATGATTTCTTGGGCATATAGTAATGGAGGCTGGCTAGATATGGATCCAAGAAAGTTAAAAGTCATGAGAGATTGGAATACGATCATGAATGCAACTAAAGTTGGGAGTTTCTAGAGTTGGGCTGGATTCTATTAAAAATTCATCGAATTTGCGAAGATCTCAACGCCACTTACACTCCTACAAAGAAGAATGGGATGATGTTTGTGAATGTGCATTTGTCAAATTGAAGGAGTTATTGACATATGCATCGGCTCTCTCTTTACTATATGATTTCAAACCTTTTAATGTGTATATAGACGCTTGTAGTACCGAGTTAGGAGCTGTTTTAATCCAAGAAGGAAAGGTCGTAGCTTACACTAGCAGATAGATTAGGACTCACGAAAGGAACTACCCATCTTATGTTGGCTGCTATCATGTTTGCTTTGAAATCTTAGAGACACTATCTACTTTGAGAAAGATTTTAATTATTTATGGACCATAAGTCTTTAAAGTATTTGTTCCCAAAGAAAGAGTTAAATCTGAGATAGAAAAGGTGGTTGAAAATTTTAACAGGTATGATTTTGGGATCGCTTATACACCAGGAAAAGGTAATGCTATTACAAATGCTTTAAGTAGGAAGCATGTAGTGTAAAACCCGATGATATTAGAGATAAGGCAGTTGGATTTCATGTATGAGTTTGATTTTTGATCTTCATTGGAGTATGCACCAGGATTATTGGCAGCATGAAAGTCAGATCGACACTGATGGATCGTATAGGCAGGATGCTACTTTGGTAGTGATTATGGATAAGTTAGAGAGAGGCGAGAGATCAAGTCATTTAGATTGCTATTCTATAGATAAGAAAGCTAATTGAGATGAGATGTAGGTTGTGAAGGAGTTGATAAACGAGGTATTGCATGAGTGTCACCACTTGAGGATGACAATTCTTTCAGGAGAAGATAAAAGGTATCGGTACATGAAATGTGTTTCTATAGGCCAGGTTTAAAGAGACATGTAGCAGAGTTTGTAGCTATATGTATGTTATGTCAAAGGGTTAAGGCGGAGAAAAAGAAACCGGGAGGACTATTATTACCTTTGTAGATACCTCAATGGAAATAGAAGAACATCTCTATGGATTTCATCAATGGATTACCCTAGGGTAATGATAGTATTTGCGTAATAGTGGATTGCCTTATGAAAAGTGCACATTTCATTCCTATAAAGCGTACAAGAACTGCAGCGACTTTGGCAACTTTCTATATCAAGGAGATAGTTAGAATTGACGGAGTTCCAATTAGTATGGTAAGTGACTGGGACCCACTTTTTACGAGTCCTATAGGAGTCTACAAAGTTCTATGGGAACAGAGTTGAATTTGAGTGCAAAATATCACCTGCAAATAGATGGACATACAGAAAGGGTAAACTGAGTGTTAGAAGATCTATTGTGGGTATGTATTCTTGATTTTGGATGAGTGTGAGAAGATCTTTACTGCTTGTATATTTTATTTATAACAATAATTTATCGATATATTTGAAGAAGTTTTTGGTCTTTCACCCCCAATATGAGATTGAATTCACTATAGATCTCGAGAAAGATGCTAGACTCATCGTGATACCGCTTAGCCATATGGCTCTAAATGAAAGAAGGGAAGTATATAAGAAGGTTTCTGAGTTATTGTAGAAAGGCTTTATTAGGAGAAGTATATCGGAGTGGGGAGCACCGGTAGTACTTTCCATGAAGGTGGATGGTTCCTTAAGGCTGTGCGTTGATTATCGAGAGTTGAATAAACTAACAAGGAAGAATTGATATCCTTTGCTGCGTATCGATGACATATTTGATCAGCTGTTTAGGACGAAGATTTTCTCACAAAAGGATTTGGCTATAGGATTCCAATTGTTGAGGTTAGCTGTGGATAGCATTCCAAAGACTGTATGTCGAATGCCAGATGGTTTGTTTGAGCAGTTAGTCATGCCATTTCGCTTGCTCAATGCTCCTGCATATTTTGTCGATTTAAGGAGCAGAGATTTTGAGAATAGTTGAATAAGTTTGTGGCAGTGTTCGCGGATGATATTTTGATATTATCAAAAAGCAAAGGCAAGCATGAGAAACACTTGATAGAAGTTTTGGATGTTCTATGAAGGAGTTAGTTGAAAGAAACATTTTCTAAGTGTAACTTTTGGATATGGAAGTCTGCTTCCTTAGGCAAGTAGTAATGAAGGATGGTTTAGATATGGATCTAGGAAAGGTAGAAGTCATAAGAGATTGGAAAACGACCGAGAATGCGACCAAAGGGGAGAGTTATCTTGTTTTGGTCGGATTTTGTTAAAAATTCATCGACTTTGTGAAGATCTCAGCACCACTTGCACTCCTACAAAGAAGAATTTGGTCTTTATATATGATGATGTTTATGAACGTGCATTTGTCAAATTGAAGTAGATATTGACATATGCACCGGTTCGCACTTTACCGGATGATTCCAAACCTTTTAACATGTATGTAGACGTTTGCAGTACCGAGTTAGGAGCTGTTTTGATCCAAGAAGGAAAGGTGGTAGCTTTCATTAGTAGACAACTTAGGACTCACGAAAGGGACTACCTATCTTAAGTTGGCTGCTATCATGTTTTCTTTGAAATATTGGAGACACTATCTACTTTGATAAATATTTTAATTATTTATAGACTATAAGTCTTTAAAGTATTTGTTCTCATAGAAAGATTTGAATCTGAGATAGCAAAGGTGGATAAATTTTTTAATTTTGTATGATTTGAAAATCGCTTATACAGTAGGAAAGGGTAATATTATGGCAGATGATTTTAGTAGAAAGCATGAATTTTAAAACTCAATGATATTAGAGATAAGGCAGTTAGAGTTCATATCTGAGTTTGATTTTTGATCTCCATTGTAGTATTCACCAGGATTATTGGTAGCTTCGAAAGTCTGACTGGCATTTATGGATCGATAGGCATGAACCAAAGGCAGGATGCTACTTTAGTAGAGATTATTGATAAGTTGGAGAGAGGCGAGTGATCAAGTCATTTAGACTGCTATTCTAAAGATAAGAAAGGCTACTTGAGATGAGATTTAGGTAATGAAGGAGTTGATAAATGAGGTATTGCGAGTGTCACCACTCAAGGATGACCATTTATTTAGGAGAAGATAAAATGTTTCTATACATGAAAAGTATTTTCTACAGGTCAGGTATGAAGAGGCATGCATCTGAGTTTGTAGCTATATATATGACATATCAAAGGGATAAGGCGGAGCAAAAGAAACTAAGAGGGCTTTTATTACCTTTGGAAGTACCTATGTAGAAATAGGTGAATATCTCTGTGGATTTCGTCGATGGATTACCCAGGAGTAGGAGGAGCAATGAAACTATTTGGATAATAGTGGACCGCCTTACAAAAAGTGCACATTTCATTCCTATAAAGAGAATAGGAACCGTAGCAACTTTGGCAACTTTCTATATCAAGGAGATAGTTCGACTACATGGAGTAACAGTTAGTATAGTAAGTGACCGAGACTAACTTTTTATGAGTTCTATAGGAGTCTAGAAAGTTCTATGGGAAAAGAGCTGAATTTGAGTACAACACATCACTCGTAAATAAATGGAGAAACAGAGAGGGTAAATTGAGTGTTAGATGATTTATAAAGGGCATGTATTTTGAATTTTGGATGAGCATGAGAAGATCTTTACCGCTTGTATAATTTTTTTTATAAAAATTGTTATAAAGTAAGTATTGCGATGCCACCATATTAAGCTTTATATGGACAACCCTATAAATCATCGTCTTTGGTGGGAATCTTCGGATAAGATTATTCTTAGACCGAAGATGGTTAGAGACACTTCATAAAAAGTGGAGTAGATACAGAAATAGATGAAGGCAACACATGATAGGCAGAGATCTTATGCGGATAGGAGTAGGGTAGACCTGTATTTTGCTGTAGGTGATTTAATGTTTGTTAAGGTGTCACCATTGAAAAGAGCAGTTAGGTTTGGAAATTTGGAAAAACTGGGACCTTTTCTTGTGTTAAAGAAGATTGGAAGTATAGCCAATAGCATATGACTACGTAAAAAGATGGCTAGTGTCTATGATGTGTTACATTTTCGAAAATGTGTACATGAACGATCTACTATGATCAAACCTAGTGAATTGGAGGAAGTGAAATTGGAACTAGAACCAGAACCAGAACCTGAGGCGAGTTCGTCTCATGGTCCTACATGGATTGTTGAGCATGAAGTGAAATAACTACGATATTAAGTTGTGAAGTTGGTTAGAGTCCAATGGGAAAATGATCCAGTAGAGAGTATGTGGAAGCCAAACGAGAAGTTGCGAGTTTCCCAACCAAATCACTTTGCCAGTAGGTTCATTACGCATATTTTATTTTTGGATAACTTTGGATGCGTAGTTGTACTGCTTGGGTATTGATTGATTGGTTGATCTTAGCTAGAATAAGTTAATATATTACCCTATAGTCTTACTTCTCATTTTTGCATTTATATAGAACTTTTATTTTTATCAGGGTGTGCGTAAAATGCCTGATATATATATTTCTGCATCATGCCTGATATGCTATATAAAATGCATTCATATAGGTGGCTAATGTTAGAATAGCATAATTGCATTTTCATACACACACATACACACACACATAAATGTGTAAAAAATATTCATGCATGTTTGGATACTCTGTATCATATATGCTATTGAATGTTGATTGTTTTCTTATATAAAATGTGCACATGCACGAAAGCGACAAGTGATACGAGTTAATATGAAAAAATAAAAAATAAAATGAGGAACGAATGTTACATTATTTCCATCCTTTGTGAATTTGGGGGACAAAGTTCTTTTAAGGGGGAGAGAATGTAATACCTTGAAAAATTTAAAAAATTAATGTAATGGTATTTTTGTCATTTTTCAAAAAAAGGAAAATAGTCATTTTCACAAATATTATAATTTGGAAACGAAACTAACACCATTACAGGCATCTCTTTTTTTGATTCCCTAAATATATTTATTTATGTCATTTAAGGCTCGTTTGAAAGAGATACGACCGCAAATGTCAGCGGGTTTAACAGATTGTTATAATCAAAATTTTCGCAATCTTCGTACGGACTTAAATGAATGAATTGGACAAACAAATGATGAAGAAATGACCCAAGGAATTTGATCATAAAAAGGCAAGAAAAAGGAAATATAAAAAAAGTTAAAAAAGTTAAAAAATTGGAAAGTCGCTTTTTTGGTCGGGGTCATCAAGTCAGTATCGAGTAGAACTCGAGTTCAACATACAGAAATCTCAGGTCAGACTCCAAGCGAGTAGTTCCGAGTAGAACTTGGGTCGGCACACAAAACTCTCATATATGACTCAAAGCACTTTAACCTTTTGCATGAATCTAAGCAAGGCCCGAAGTAAAAACACAAACTACTCGGGTCGAATGCTAAATAAGGTCAACCTCAACCCGAAGCTCATGATTTTCACCGAGTTGATTTTTCCAACATGATTCACTCTAACATATTTAAAAACTATCTAGAATGATGTTATAAAGGAACTCAAGCAATAACAAAGGGATTAGAGCATAGGAAACCACTCGGTATCTAGCACTTCCTCCCGGCACCAAGCACTTTTTTCTTTATGTAGGTCCCAAAACCCTTGTACATGGAGCATTGGACCAAGTGATCATCGTGGAGTGCTTTTCCCAAGAAATAAAACAACAACTCTAAGGATATTTTAAAGAAAAGTGGACAAGTATACGCGGTATTGGATGCTCTTAGAAACAACCAAATCTCAAAGGAGAAGTGTTCGAAACACAACGAATCAGAGGTAGAAGACCAATGGAAAAATGAAGAGGAAGTTTCCCTTTAGAAAACCAGGTTGGTTCCGATCAAACCCACTTGGTTCCGAGTGGTTTTTGTTGGCAATTGGGCTCGGTTATTTACTTCTGCATACTCGGATTTGGATCTGGATTTGATATTTCGCGGGTCTTTGGTTCTACTATGTGGTTTCCCTATTAATACAGCACCTATAGCTTCAAAAAAGGACTTTTTGGTACATGGATTTCTCTTCTACATTCTTCTTTTCCAAATACTCCAAATACTCTTAAATATAAGATCCATTACATTTTGGTCAGATCTAATTGAGTTCATTGTAATCCAAAGAGAAAACAACCAATAACAATGATTAAAGTGGATGTAACCCGAAGTATTTGTCGTGCTTTTATGTTAATTTCATTAGTTCTATACATTTTTGGTGCTTTTAATTGCTTCTGAGGTGTTCGTGAGATTTTCGGTGTTTTCACCAAGAAAAGCTAGATTTGACAACCTACAGTAGGACTAAAATCTAAAGAAGATGAAGAGGCCAAATACTTGATCGATGATTGGAGGAAGTCAACCAAAGCATGATGGAAGCCATGAGGTGTTCTTAAGTTCTAATAAATCCATCTACGTGACCAGAGAGGAGATGGAGAGAGTGATAAAAGAGTTGCAAGATGGAATAATGGCTCGACAACATGAGATGCTTGATGGATTTTTTAGAAGGATGGATCAACAAAGAATTACCAGAGTAATTATAATTCACAACCAAGGATCAAAAACCAATGTAAGAGCATTTCGAATTGGAGCAGTGCAAACTAGAGCAGTGCCCCTGCCACAAGAATAGGTCGGTATCGACCTAAATCAGGTCAGTGCCGAGATGAATTTACTTGAGGGAAATGTTGGTTTAAGCTTAGGGAAAGTTGGAGTGTCGGGTGCGAACGATGCTAGAGCCACAAATGCAAATCAAAATGTAAATGCATAATAACCGAAGTGGTATGTGCTAGAGTTTCTCCATTGTAACGGGGCAGAATGAAGCTAGAAGTCCGGATCAGAATGCAAATATGCAGCTAGAGGAGTATGTGCCCAAATTTCCCCATAGGAATGGGGCTAAAATGCAGCTAATGATAAAAGATTTCCGTTAGACGATAACAACCGAATAAATGAGATGGTCAGAAGGATAATGAGAGGTGAACCCCAAACTAGAGTTTGGAAGACATAAATAGGAATTTATGTACCCCAACATCTGGCATGCGGGGAATCCTCCTGATTTCAAGATTCCAACGTTGGAAATGTACGATGGAAAGACATACCCAACAGTTCATCTAATGAGGTACATCTGACATATGGAGGTGTTGGGTGCTCATATGGAGGAGATGGGATAGTGCTTCTTATTATTTTTAACAGATTTAGCAGCAATGTGGTGCAGACAGCTGGAGAATGGGTCCATAAGCATATGAATCAAGTTAGCATCTAAGTTTATTATAACACCTCGCATTTTTATATAATTAAATATTCAAATAACGATGAGTAATGAAAATATTTTTTTTGAAATTGTTATAATATGGCCTTGAAACTTATACCATTATGTCCGTGGCGATTTTCTGATCAATTTCCACATATAACTTGTCAAAATCCGAGTTAGTACGGAGAAACTACGAAAAGAAACTAAAAGCAGAGAAACGAAAAAAGATAAAATAAATATATGGGTCGACCCAAAGCACTCCAAGTTCAACCGCCAGGTCGACCAAAGGAGAACACAGGTCGACCTTAGGGTCGACCCGCATTGTTACTAGGACATAATTTCATCCAAGTACGTGCTGAACTGACTAAAATTGAATTTTTGCACGATCTGAGCCATACGTCGATTAATCTGATGGCTCCAAATGATCTTGTGACGTGGTGGCTCTAGATTCAATCTAAGGATTCGATGGTCTGAGATTCCCAACTCCACTATAAATAGAAACCTAGGCGTAGCTATTTTCTCACAACCGGATCTTCTCACAATGGGTTCATTGCCTAAGGCTGGACCCTAAAAAAAGAAAATATTTTTAGGGAGGAGATTTTCTCAATGAAAATATTGTACACCTTAGAAGGGAATCAAGAAGGACCATGGAGCCTGGCTGAGCACAAGCAAAGCTAAGAACGACAAGTGAGTGGATTTAAATTACCTTTTCCGTTTATGATATTATCATTAGATTCCCGTTAAGCATTTATTTCAGCAGTTAACTCTGTTAATTTATTATGCTGAGACTGTAAATTTTTATATGGAAGAAAGATAGAGATCCATTTAAATATAAATAAAATTAGGCTTAACAATTGTAGAAAAAGGCTTAAGCCTAGAAGGAAGACATTTATAGTAATTATGCTAAAGCAAGAGTAATAAATTAAAGAGAAATCTCATGACTTGATTTGGAAGTACGTGATAGATTAATTAGTTGGTTTAGAAAATAGAATACATTTCTATAGTTTAATAGCTTTAAAAAAAGATAATGATAAACGTAATTACAAGAATAAAAGAAATAAAAATGGAATTAGTGTAAAATAGAGGAACTGGTGTATTTTGCACTATTCAAAAAAAAGTAAAGAATAGTAAAAGAAATATCTTGCAGTTACAGATCATTGTTTATAGCGTTATTTAGTACGAAAATATGGGAATGTATTTTTAGCACAGTTTTCATGACCAACTAAATAGAATAGAACTACTTCCTAAAATATAAGAAAATAAAGCAAAGAATTGAAGGAATCAAGTTAATTATTAGAGAATACTAGAAACTATAAACAGAAATGTACCTAGATCTGCATTTACCGCGTAAATTATAGAATAAAGGTAAAGTAGTTATTATGAAAAGTAAATTTGTAACAATCGGATGTAATCCCAAACCAAGATTGTCATATATAATATAAGAGAATTAAAGAGGATTCAATATCAAAATAAAAGAAGGCAGACAAGAACAGAAAAGTAACGCTCGTAATAATATTTATAATGTGCATATTATAAAAGAGAATAAAAGTGACAATTACAGGTAAAATTATATCACAGGTTATAATTAAATAGAAATAACATAAAGGCTTATTTAAGACTTGAATTAAGTTAACCAGAGAATAGAGCAGAAACAATAGAAGAGGCTTATTTTAATAAACTTAGATCTTGAATTAAGTTTATAAGCAAGATAATAGAAGTGGTCCATACCAACAGCATTCCCTTTCAGTCATGAACTGACGGCCTCACAATAGTTAGGTGAGGTTGGAACAAGATTATGCTATTAGGGTAAATATGCAGCCAATAGAATAAGAAAAATAAACTAAATGCAAAAATAAAAGATTAGACTTAGGGTCTAATAAAATAGTGAGATGCATTTGAAGCAGTCCAAAGGATGAAGAGCCTAACAAAGCAGTTCATCACAGATTTCAGCAAAGAAGAAGAACATCCAACTTAGATATTTTAGGCTAGAGGAAGTACGAGACTTCAACGGAACATGAGGGTACTCTAAAATGGCCCTCTAGGGTAGGCATAACGAGGAAGTCCCCCGGAGGCAGGTATATAGGTGTTCCATCAAAAGAGTATGTCTTGACTGCTTTCTGCATGGCAGGACCATTGTAGGCAGTCAAAAGGGGTTGATGTTTGGGGAAGTTCGTATGTCCCAGTACTTGCAAGTAAGTTTTAGTGGGCATAACACAAAAGGATAGTCGCATGCAGATATCGAGTCAGTGTCAAATCCAAGAAGCGAGTTTGAGAAAGACTAGAGTTAAACCAACAGTCCCATGAACCTTTCACTATCGGGACATTGGACGAGGGGAGCAACCGATTAGATGTTTAGATTGTTTGCAGTAGGGCGCAGCCACTTAGCTCTTTAGAGGTCTTTCGATTAGTTGAGGGGTGGCTGCATAGGGCCATAGCCACGATGAGAAAAGGGACAGACCAGATAGAATATCTATAATGTAGGCCTAACGAGCCAGTCCCTTATAGATATAGAAAATTCCTGACTTAGTTTCGTAAAAGGTAGACCTCGTTTAGCAGGATTCAGGGAGTAGATAGAACGATTACGTGTAATCCTCAAGGTCCACACTGGGTGGTACATTGCGGATGTTTGAGCCTTAGTATAGGCTAGTGCGGACGCAATTTTACGTTTTCATGAGCAGACGACGGAACATCTGTATTGTAGGCCTTATGAGGCAGTCCTTTACAGATGTAGTCACAGCATGCCCTAGCAGCGAGACGATGGAGTCCTTTGCGAGGAGGATACAGAAGGAACTACGGGTAGTATCTAGGACCGATGCGGTCAAGGGGCATATAGCTATACATATATATATATATATATATATATATCAGTTATTAGCTTTTAATCTATTAGGGAGTAGATGGGCACGATTCATGCGCAGATGTGAGAGTATTATAAACCCAATGAACCTAATATAGCGGTTAATGGAAATAAAACGGTATACGTAGAATTAATCTTAGAAGTGTATAATTTGTCCATTCAGCAGAACTTTAGTATTAACCTCCTCCTCATAGCATCCTACATGTTAGGTAGTTGGCAGAGACTTTCCAGCTTTGAGACACTTGTTTAGAAAGTGTTATTATATTAGCGAGTGTTTACTTACTATTATATTTTAGTCAGTTCGGCTGTGAGATATTTATCTGAGCTCTGATATGTTTGTCTTTGCCTATTTGCAGGATACTTGAAACCAAACTCGGGCTTCAGTGGGCTTGGATTTTAGCATTTCTGTGAAAAATCCGAATCCACTAGAATTCGGGTTGTTACATTTGGTATTTGACCTCGGTTTAGGATTCCTGGGTAGATAGTGAGTGAATGTTTTTGTTCTTTTGAACAAGATATAAATATATTATGTACTAAAATTCAAATAGTCCCCAATTATAGATTTTAACATATGGAAAGTTTTAGAAGTATATTTGTGCATAGTTTGCTAGTTGGGTTTGGAATGACCCAAGTATGCTGAGCCCTATGTTATTACCGATTTGTAGCATAATAATATACTACGTTTTGAGAGAAAATATGTGCCCATATCTTATAGGAAGTGGGGAAGTTCCCTATGGATAGTATGGAGAATGTTTTTATTTCGAAAGGAGCAAGTGGTTTTAGTAAGAAGAAAATTCACTTTATGTATAGCCCAAAAAAATGAAAATTTTGAATTGAAGAGTTAAAAAATATAATTGTTAATATATTTGAGGAAGTAAATATGTGGTTTTTGAAATAAGTGGTATGAAATTTAAATCGGTTTTTATATGATATGAATTTTGTTAAAAGTGACATTCTTTTTGAAGAATTGTAAAGCATATATAGCTCGCTAGTTTCCTTGTAGATAAACAAAGATTTTAAAGACCTAGAGTGTGTTAAGTATCGAAACCATAAATTACAACATTTAGTGTTGTAATAGATGTTTTCAGTAAAAATAAAGGAAGCATAGACTATGACACTATTGTTATAGTAGCTGGCTCCCAAAGTATAGGTTTTTACATAGCATATGGGATTTATTAATATTCATTTTAGTTGAATCCATGAACTAGTATTTTTAGGTTGTAGTAACGATTTTTTACGCAACATTTGTTTTGACGCAAACGAGTTTTGGAGATAATTTCTAAAGTGGTTTGTATGTACACTTATTATTTAAATAAGTATATGAAAATATTTTCTAGTTATAAAGTAGTTTTGAAAATAAGTTCTTTTGAAAAATAATGTACGATAAATTAATGAATTCAGTAGGAAATATCTTATATAAGTAAATATAGAGTAAACATATCTTAATCTATTGGAATTAAATGAGTAATGATATAATTTCTATGAATCACAAATAAAAATGTTTTGTGCAAGTTATAAGGAATACATGAAAGAGATGTACAAGTATGGAAATAAAATAAATTTCTTATAATTTCACATAAACATGAAATCCTCCTTTAAAGGATTCATGAAAGGTTTTAACGTTAATGGTTTCGCATAAGGGAAAGTAATTCCAATTAAGATATAAAACCATTAAGTGTAGTAAGTAGAAACTCCTCAAAGGTTAAGTAATTGGAAGAGTAGAAAAAAAAGTTAAGGGATTTTTGATAAAATAATTGTTCTTTTCTACTCCAGTTTTGGTGAATTTGAAAATCTATGAAAAGAAGATATTTTGAGAACATGTGAAGAATTTTTTTTTAAAGTCAAGGAAATAAATGCTTTAAGAACAAGCAAGACATGTTTGAAAAAAACTGTTTGGTGTAAAATTAAATAAGTTTTTGAAAAGATAATATTTTAAGTAACCAAGTACCTTTGAATTTAATAGAAAACTTCAAAATAGCACTTTCAAAGGCAAGAATTTTGGAATTTGATGTTTCAGAAATTTAGGAGCTTTAATTTTTGAAGAAAAATGATAAATACCAAACCAAACACAACTTTTAAATATGCTGTAGATAGGAGTCATATCCTAGGTGCAACAGGATAAAATAAGGCTATAACAGTAATTACTCCTAGTAGTAATAATAAAAGTTCCCATAAGTTGTATAAGACACAAGTGAAAACCTATAAATGTTGCCTTCATGTGTGTATACTATAGAAGAATAGTGAAGTGATATTAGTAAGATAGTAAGACATACATGGTTGGGAAAAGTAGACCTTAGTTGGGGAAAGTGAAAGGTAAAGTGAAAATTTTCCAAGCTTAGTTGCCTTTTTAGATAGAGACTGCATAGATTGAAGCCCTTATCTATTGCAGTAAATATGACTTAACTATTCCTTTTTGAGCCTGGAATAAAAGAGTGAAAGCAGATAAAAGGTAACTAAAAGAAAACAGTAAGATCTAAAAAAAAGCAACAAAGATGTCAATAGAAGTAAATGAGAATTACAAAAGAAAAATACATCTTTTCCATAAATTAAGCTTGGGAAAAGGTTTGAAAAGAGAAATCTTTCTTATGTAAACCATGCTTGGAAAAGAAAACATAGATTTTACGAGTAGCGGCATAAGTTCCAAGTACGAAGAAAGAGGTACGCAAAAGTGAAATGGATAAATGTAAAGTTTTTCCCTTTTCTACCTTCTTTTTGCCTATGAAATCGAGTTCGAAAAATCAGATTTTTCTGAAATTCGAATATTAAAAGTTGAGTGGTAGGATTTGAATGAAAATTCATTGAATTACAACCCTATTCAGTAGGAGTGTGGGAAAAATTGGATGAAAAATGTTATGAGTTTTCAAAAAATTACATTCATATAGAAATTGCAAGTATATTTAGGATGTGTGCATCATATTTTAAAATAATTTTTTAAAGAAGAAAAGCATTCATATAGAAGGTACCGCTTAGAAATTCATGTACATGCATAAACTTTGTATTGAATAACACTTTTGCACAAGAACACGGATGGTCGAAAAATTGGATGTACACAAAATGAATGTGATTGATGTGAGGAATTACATAATTTTACCTTAATCGAATTCCGAGGATGAAATTTTCTAAAGGTGGGAGAATGTAACACCCTGCATTTTTTATATAATCAAATATTCAAATAACGATGAATAGTGAAAATAAACATTTTTGAAATTGTCAGAATATGGCCTCGAAACTTATTCCATTGTGTCCATGGTGAATTTCTGATCAATTTCCATACATAACTTGTCAAAATCCGAGCTAATACGGAGAAACTACGAAAAGAAACAAAAAGCAGAGAAATGAAATATATATATATATATATATATATATATAGGTCGACCCAGAGCACTCCAAGGTCGACTGCCAGGTCGACCAAAGAAGAACACAGGTCGACCCTAGGGTCGACCTGCATTGTAACCTGGACATAGTTTCGTCCCGGTACGTGCCGAACCGACTAAAATTTGATTTTTGCTTATCTGAGCCATACATTGATTAATCTGATGGCTCCAAACGACCCTATAACATGGTGGCTCCAGATTCAATCCAAGGATCCAACGGTTTGAGATCTCCAAACTCCACTATGAATAAAACCCCAGGCGTAGCTATTTTCTCACAATCAGATTTTTTCCTAATGGTTTCATTGCCTGAGGCTGGACCCTAAAAAAAGAAAATATTTCTAGGGAGGAGATCTCAATAAAATATTATACACCTTAAAAGGGGATCCAGAAGGACCATGGAGCCAGGCTAAGCACAAGCAAAGCTAAGGACGTCAAGTGAGTGGATTTAAATTATATACCTTTTTCATTTATGATATATTATCGTTAGATTCCCATTAATTATTTAATTAAGAATTTATTTCAGCAGTTAACTCTGTTAATTTATTATGCTAAGACCGTAAATTTTTATATGGAAAAGAAAGATAGAGATCCATTTAAATATGAATAAAATTAGGCTTAACAATTGTAGAAAAAGGCTTAAGCCTAAAAGGAAGACATTTATAGTAATTATGCTAAAACAGGAGTAATAAATTAAAGGGAAATCTCATAACTTGATTTGGAAGTATGTGATAGATTAATTGGTTGGTTTAGAAAATAGAATACATTTCTAAAGTTTAATATTTAAAAAAAATAATGATAAACGTAATTGCAAGAATAAAAGAAAGAAAAAGGGAATTAGTGTAAAATAGAGAAGCTACTGTATTTTGCACTATTCAAAAAAGGTAAAGAAATAGTAAAAGAAATATTTTGCAGTTACGGATTATTGTCTATGGCATTATTTAGTACTAAAATATGGGAATGGATTTTTAGCACAGTTTTCGTAACCAACCAAATAAAATAGAATTACTTCCTAGAATATAAGAAAATAAAGCAAAGAATGTTAGGAATCAAGTTAATTATTAGATAAAACTAAAAGCTATAAGTAGAAATGTACCTAGATCTGCATTTACTACGCAGATAATAGAATAAAAGTAAGGTAGTTATATGATAGATAAATTTGTAATAATCGGACGTAGTCCCAAGCCAAGATTGTCATATAATATAAGAGAATTAAAGAGGATTCAATATCAAAATAAAGGAAGGCTGACTAGAATAGAAAAGAGACGCTTGTAATTATATTTGTATAGATTATAAAAGAGAATAAAAGTGACAATTACAGGGAAAATTATAACATAAGTTATAATTAAATAGAAAGAACAGAAAGGGCTTATTTAAGACTTGAATTAAGTTAATAAGCAAAGAGAGCAGAAGTAATAGAAGAGACTTATTTTAATAAACTTAGATCTTGAATTAAGTTAATAAGCAAGATAATAGAAGTAGCCCATACCAATAACATTCCCTTTCAGTCAGGAATTGATGGTCTCACAATAATTAGGTGATGTTGGGACAAGATTATGCTATTTAGGGTAAATAAGTAGCCCACAGAATAAGAAAAGTAAACTAAATGCAACATAAAAGATTAGACTTAGGGTCTAATAAAAGAGTGAGATCCATTTGAAGCAGCCCAAGCCTAACAAAGCAGTTCATTATAGATTTCGGCACAAAAGGATCATGTCCAACTTAGATATTTTGGGATAGAGGAAGTACGAGACTTCAACGGGACATGAGGGTACTCTAGGATAGGCCTTCGGGGAAGGCATAACGGAGCAGTCCCTCGGAGGTAGGTCTGTAGGTGTTCCATCAAAAGAGTATGCCTTGACTACTTTTTGCACGGTAGGACCATTGTAGATAGTCAAAAGGGGTTGATGTACGAAGTAGGATATTTGTATGTCCCAGTACTTGCAAGTAAGTTTAGTGGGCATGACCCAAAAGGACGTCGCATGCGGATATCGGGCCAACATCAAAACCAAGAACTGAATTCGAGAAAGACTAGAGTTAATCCAACAGTCCAATGAACCTTTCACTACTGAGTCATTGTATGAGGGGCACAACCAATTGGATGTTTAGATTGTTTGTAGTAGAGAACAACCACTTAGCTCTTTATAGGTCTTTTGATTAGTTGAGGGGTGGCTGCATGGGGCCATAGACATGATAAGAAAAGGGACAGACAAATCTGAATATCTATACTATAGGCCTAACGAGGCAGCCCTTTACAGATATAGAAAACCCCGACTGTGTTTCGTACAAGGTAGACCTTGTTTAGCGGGATTCAGGGAGTAGATAAAACGATTATGTATAGTCCTCAAGGTATGCACTGGGTGGTACATTGTGGATATTCGAGCATTAGTATAGGCTAGTGCCGACGCAGTTTTACGTTTTCAAGAGCAGATGACAGAACATCTGTATTGTAGGCCTTATGAGGCAGTCATTTACAGATGTAGTCACTACACGCCGTAGCAGCGAGACGATGAACTCCTTTGCGAGTAGGATACGGAAGGTACTATGGGTAGTATCTAGGACCGATGCGGTCAAGGGGCATATAGTTATATATATATATCAGTTATTATGTTTTAATCTATTAGGGAGTAGATGGGCACGATTCACGCGCAGATGCAAGAGTATTATAAACCCAATGAACCTAATATAGCAGTAAATGGAAATAAAACAGTATATGTAGAATTAAGCTTAGAAGTGTATAATTTGTCCATTCACCTGAACTTTAGTTCTGACCCCCTCCTTATAACATCCTACAAGTTAGGTAGTGGCAGAGACTTTCCAGCTTTGAGACACTTGCTTAGAAAGTGTTATTATATTGGTGAGTGTTTACTTACTATTATGTTTTAGTCGGTTCCATTGTGAGATATTTATATGAGCTCTGATATATTTGTCTTTGCCTACTTGTAGGATACCGAAAACCTAACTCGGGATTCAGCGGGCTTGGATTTTAGCATTTTTGCGAAAAATCCAGACCCACTAGGATTCAAGTTTTTGCATTTATAAGGCTGTTCAGGGCTCATATTTCACGATCAAAGAATGTGATGACACTATCGAGCATGAAGTAAAGGATAGAGATACCTTTATGAGTTACTTGACTAGGTTTAACGCAGCAGTTGTCGCAGTTCAGCATGATCCATCAGTAATTATGATGGCGGTAGTTTCAGGAGTTGCAAGTAAGATTGACTTTAAAATTGCTTTGAAAAGGTATCCAACAATGGATCTGACGGAGTTCTGTCATGCGATAGAGAGGTACTTGCGTCAAGTGGATGTTGAAGTTGAGGATGTTGAAGCCTAAGATGTTGAAGTTAATGCTGTGGGTGATGAAGGACTGTCCAAAGCAGGATATAGTGGAGACAAAGGGAATTGTTTGCGCAAAAAAATGGGCAAACACCTCCAATCCGTATAATTTAGTTGATTATATGTTATTTTCAAGGTTTTAGGTTACTTATGCAAATATGAAAAAAGCAGGGGCTAAACTGTAAAAGACACACAGATTTATAGTGGTTCGGCCAGAATGTGCCTACGTCCACTTTATATGTTATTCTCCTTTCTTTTTCAGATTACAAGTACAAAGCTTTAAGTACCAGTATAAGAAAGTTGTTTGAAAGTTCCTTCCGTGCTTGAGCTCTCAAACTTGTCTGCCATTGTTGTACCCCTGCCCCTCTATTTATAGAGTGAGGCTGGGGGCAGGGGTCTTGGATGTATATAGCTGCTGGTGGGCCTGGGCTGAAGCAACCTGGTCTGGCATATCTGGTTCGGCGAAGCTTGGTTCGGCCGTGGCTGTATGGCGCTTGGTCCGGTGATGAGCTAGGAGGGGAGTTTGGTATTTGATTCGGTGGTGCTGGGAGTGATTTGGACCGGTAGGGTTGGTCCGGCTAGGTGCCGGTCCGGTAATGCCTGGTTCGGTGAAGATGGTCCTGTTGCACTCTGGTTCGGCAGTGGTGGGCTAGGAGGTGGTTCGGTGTTGGGTTGGAAGAAACGTTGGTCCGGCGTTGGGTTGATTCGGTGGTGTTGTTGGTTCGGCAGGAGGTTGGCTCGGTGGTGAGTTGGTTCGGTCAGGAGGTGGTTCGGTAGTAGAGGAGAAACACTTGGTTCGGCCCGTAGGGAGCTTGGTCCGGTGTGGCTGGTTCGGTGGGTTGATGGTCCGGTTGGGAGATGGAGTTGGCCCGGTGATGCCCTGGTTCGGCTAGGGATAGATTTGGTTCGGTGGTGAAAATTCGTCCAACACTTGCCCCCCAAAGTAGGGCATATGTTTAACATATGTCGTGCTTTGTTTTGATTTAATGACCATATTCGGCCTGAGAGCCGAACCGGCTGGTCCGGTTATCCAACCTTCCCCTATAAGTAGGGGCCTAGGGCTTCTGTTATTCCCCACCGAACGAGCTATCCGGATCAGAACTTCCTGCCGAATCAATCACTCTGCCGAATCAGGTGACTGCCGAATGGCTTCTTTGCTTTACTTCGTTTTACCGAATGAACTAAAAGATTTTAATACCGAATGAACCTTGTACCGAGAATGCCGAATGAACCTTATACTGAGAATGCCGAATGAACCCTGGTATTGGGAATATCGAATGAACCTTATGCCGAATGAACCTTGTTTGTTTGCATCTCTGCGCCTCCTTGTTAATATTGTGCTTTTCTCGTGTCACAGATAATGTCTCACAAAGCAGAAACTCGATCAGATAAACGAAAGTCCAGGGGCGAAGGAGAGTCCTCCTCCGTGCCCCCAGCCCAGCCATGATCGGAACGTCATGGACCTGCCCCGAGGTCGCTGGTAGATGGGTATGGCCCCTAGGAGCTTCTGAACTCTCCGCCCGACTGCTTTCCTAGCTCCCTCAGGGAGGAGCAGCTTGATGTCATCTCTCGCTCCTTTGGGATTGACAGGGCTCGTATGCTGTTGCCGGGAGACGAAGTGATGCCGTACAATCCCCCCGAAGGATACTTTGCGTATAGTAGGTACCACTGCATGTGTGGGGCCATTCCTCCCATTAATAACTGGATAGTCAGCTTCATCACTTATCTGAAGGTGGCTCCCTTTCAGCTTCAGCCCAATTCCTACGCCATCTTGGTGTGCTTATACATTATTTTCCAGAGAAGGTACGGGCGCCCCCTTCCAACCGGAAGATTCGGTATTTATATAACCTGAGAGGCTACAAGAAGGGGTCTCCGTATGTTAGTTTGGAAGCGGCCGTGCCCTTCAAACCGGTCTTGGACTTATACTCAAAGTTCACTATATTCAAGAAAGAATGGTTTTTTATCAAGGACGATTCTGTTTCCTTCCGCCTCTTCACCTCTGGCTGTAAGTTGACCTTTATTTACAATTTCCTTGTTCCGACCGCAGTGCTTCTTCTGATATGTTTCTATTTCCTGCTAGCGATAGGTGGCTTAGCAGTCGTAGAGAGTGATTCCCTGGTCCAGATGGCTGCGGAAATAAAGGCCATTTCGGGACGGGACAGGTCGGCTTCTTTCCTGATTAGGAATGCTACTCTCCTGGAGCACAACTTGATCCTTCCACACCAGTCCGTGGTTAAGCAGAGAGACACGGCTGAGGAGAAGGCCGCCAAAGCCAAGGAAGGGGCCATGGTGAAGAGTGGCAAGAGGGAACCTTTTACAAAGCCTCTCGTTGTTGGAGGTAAGAAACTTAAGAAGTCTGATGGTCCCTCTCCTAGCACTTGCCCAATTCCTCCGGGAGAGGAAGATGTGGAGGAAGATAGAGGTGAGGGTGAAGGAGGAGACAGACAGAGCGGTATTGGCGTTGATGCTTAACCTCCGGGCAAGCGGGAGAGATTCATGAGTGGATGGACGATGCTTTCCGTCAAGCTTTTGGGGAGTCGGAGGAAGGATCGGTTTTGGTTGAGAAGGCAAAGGGGGTTGACAAGGCTGGGGCTGGCGCTGGTCCATTCTCTAAAAGTTCTTCAGCTAGGGCGACTCCAACGATTCAAGGTGATCTTTTGACTTCTGCAGACTCCATTTATGATAGGGACTTAGGAATATTTTATGGTTCGCTTCCGTCCTGTAATGAGATTCAGGACTTATTGCAGTATCCTACTCCTCCGCAGGGTTTGTATAATAGATGTGACTTCTCACTCTTTTTATCTTAACATATTTCTCGAATTGTGGATCATTGTATGTTCGTAACACTTGGTTTTTATTCCAGGAGCAGGTAAGGCGGCCAAGTCATCAGATATCCGGCACCGCCTTGAACAGTATAAGCTACTCAAAGCTTCTTCCAAACCAAAGCCCCCAACTGGCCGTCCTGGGGATGTAGTTAGATATCGCCCCCTTCTTGAAGTTATTGAGGAAGATATGCAAAAGAGGAAGAGGGGCCGATCTTCGTTTGAACCTTCACCTGGCCCTCAGCCTCCAGTCCATCCCATTCATGATATTACTGAAGAGGACACTGAGTTTATACCTTCCCCCCATCCGTCCGAAAATCCAACTGTCACTCCGATAGACCGTCCTGGTCTGGATCGCAACCCATTCGCCGGTCACCCTGATCTGGATCCGAGTTTTCAGGATATCTCTTTTGATGAGGTCACGGGTGAACATCTTCTTCCTCGCAATCCCATGGTACGGGTGCTTGATGAGGCTAAGTCGTTAGACCTCGATTTGCTTACTACTCGGATTGTGACCATGGGGAATGAGGCCAAGGCAAGCATCGATCGGGTGGCTGAGGAAACCAAGAGGCTAATGGAGCATCACGCTCGACTGGCCAGGGCTGGGGAGGAAATCGGAAGTGCTAACATCCGGTTGCGGCTACAGGTTTTTGATCAGGCCAAACAGCTTGCCGATCAGGCTATTCAGATATCTCAGCATGAGGCGTCTTCCCGACGACTAAAGAAAACCATGGAGGAGGCTAGCAAGGCTGAGTTGCGAAAGATGGAGGCCGCCTGCAAGGAGCGGATTGACATAGCCATTGCTACGGTGGACGAGGTTCGGAGGGAGGATCTCGAGCAAGTAGAGGAGTTGTCTGGGAGGCTTGAGGCCGCAGAGCTTGCTCAGGCCAGGCTAAAGGAAGAGATGGAGGAAATGAGGAGGTCTCTCCAGGCTGACCGCTTGAGATATCGATCGGAGAGGGATGTTGCCGTCGCCAAGTTGTTGTCCTCCGAGGCCCGGGTGAGGGAGTTTGAGGAGAATGAGGGGATGATGGATGAGATGTTGCAGGATATGTACTTTCGTACCTGGAAGCAGGGTAATTTATCCTGAATGGATGACTATCCCCGGGTCATGGCTAGGATATATCTCCGGGCTTTGGAGGAGGCCAAGGTCAATGCGGATAAGGAAGGTGGAGCGGCATTCAGGATGGACATGGTAACCGCCCAGTTCTCGAAGGAGGAGAAGGTAGCGGTGAAGGAGGGGATGCGGCTACTTGCTGCGGAGGAAGCCGGTGTGCAGTTGGGGGATGAGGACCAAGAAGCGGGTGCTGGTGAGTTTTCCCTATTTTAGTTTTTCATGACTTGATCGTCCGTTGTTGGTTTAATGGATTCCTCTTCTGAATTGGACAGGTGGGACTTCTGATAAGCATGCTGGGATCTCCGACCCTACGGCTAAGTAGGCTTGGATAGTTGGTAGGATGAGGGTGAGGTGCGGACGCAGCTGGTTCCTTACCCGGATTCGGTCACCTTTTGATTTCCTTTTATCGCTGTTTAAGTTAGTCCAAAACATTGATGTGACTGTAATAATATTGTTTGTGGTGAATGACTTTATGTAATTTCATAACATAAGCTGATTCCTTTATGTTGGAATGTTATCGCTATTTTGTCGTGCTGTGTAAGTGATGTAACTATGCATGTTACTAGTGACTTGACTGTGCCTGATGCCAAGTTTTTTGCTTAAAGTATAATTTTCTCATTTTGCAACGTAAATGTGATGCGTGAATATGAACTGCAGCTATGCATTAATGAATAAAAGTAGAAGGTACCGCCCTTCATGTTTCGGCCGTGGACGGCAACTTCGTGCGCCCTGTAAGACTAAGCACGGAATGCGGTTGAGTGTCTCGTCATCCGATTGTAAGTTTCTGTTCCTATTTCATGTCCTGTACTTTCAAGCACCGTTACGGAGAATAGTAGAAAAGTTTTAAATGAAATTGAAATATAGGAAAAGTAAAACTTTCAGTCACGGAAGGCCGTCGATGTGCTTAAGTTCATGGCAAACGGGTTTTGTAGTCACTTTCCCTAACTGTGGGTCTTGGAGACATTTGTCACCCATCTTACGCCTCTGCGGGGAGTTTTCTTTTTTACCACAGCCGCACTTAAGACACATCGGAGCCGATCGCGCACAGTAACTACCCAGGCCATTATGGCGCGTAATCGCGGGTATTATTCGATTTACTGTGGCCGGCTAGCGTGGGGGCCGATCGTCAACTGTTAACTGTTCCTGGCTGGCCACACCTTATGTTGGGGCTTATGATCGGTTCACAGTTGCCGGCGAGCCGAATCGCTGTAATGAGCTGCCATCGGCTATAGTCGGCCTTTTTTGATGACTTATACTCGGCTTATTACAGTCGGCTTTAAGGGCCGAGACAAACAATGAGTTAACTCGCGGTAGAGGGATACCGGAGCAAAGTGTCTCATTGGCGAGGGCATAGGATCGCAGCGTACCTGTTAGATTTTGTCCAGGTGGAGTTGTCTCATGAAGCTCTGAATTGAAATGTCATCTGCAAAAGATTTTGTTCAACAGCAAAGGATAAAGCTTAACAAGTAGCCAAGATATAAAGGAACAAGTTAACAAGAGCCAAGTTTTTTAAAGTGGTTCGGCACGAAAATGCCTACGTCCACTGATTTCTTTGTTAATTCACTTCATATGGGCAGTACAAGTTAAGAAAAGTATCGACGGAGGTGTCGGATGTTCCATGCCCTCTGGAACACCTCTCCATCCACTGTTGACAAAATATAAGCTCCGTTGTGGAGATCTTTATGAATTACATATGGTCCGTCCCAGATGGGGTCCAGTGCCCCGGGGCGCGGAAAGATTCGCTTGAGGACAAGATCTCCTTCTTGTAAGCTGCGATGTTTGGCTTTGGAGTTGTATAGTGCTGCCACTTTTTGTTTGTGAGCTGCTGCTTTGAGTGCTGCGTCATTTCTTCTCTCCTCAATCAGATCCAAAGACATGAGGAGGAGCTCTTCGTTCTCTTCCGGGTTGTAGTGGATCCTACGGTGAGAGGGCACTATAGTTTCAACTGGGAGCATAGCCTCCGATCCGTATGCCAAAGAGAAGGGAGTATGCCCTGTTGAAGTTCTGTAAGATGTGCGATAGGCCCAAAGTGCCGTAGGAAGTTCGTCCACCCAAGCGCTTTTCGACTTTTCAAGTTTCTTCTTGATTAAGGTTTTGAGGATCTTGTTGACAGCTTCGACTTGGCCGTTTGCCTGGGGATAAGCCACGGATGAGAAGCTTTTGTGAATCCCGTGCCCTTGGCACCAGTTGGCGAATTCTTCGCTGTCAGATTAAAGTCCATTGTCTGATATGATCTTGAGTGGGACTCCGTACCTGCACAGAATATTTTTGATCAAGAAGTTGATAACTTTTGCCGAAGATATTTTATTTAGAGGTTCCGCCTCCACCCATTTGGTGAAATAGTCAACTGCCACTATAGCATATTTGGCTCCGCCTCGGCCCGTTGGCAGTTCGCCAATCAAGTCAATTCCCTATACTGCAAAGGGCCAAGGGCTAGTCATTTGAGTAATCTCATTTGTGGGTAGTCGAGGAATCTTGGCAAATTTCTGACATCTGTCGCATCTCTTGACGAAGTCCAAGGCATCTTTGTTTAAAGTGGGCCAGAAATACCCATATCGGAGTATCTTTTTTGCTAGGGTCTGCCCTCCGGTGTGGTCTCCACAACTTCTCTGATGGATATTGGATAGAATTTCCCTAGCTTCTCTTCTAGCAATGCACCTCAATAAGGGGTTAGAGAAGCCGCGCCGATAGAGGATGCCTTCCTGCATTGTGTAGCGAGAGGCTTTCCTTAGAATTTTCTTAATTTCATTTCGCCCGTCGGGTAGGGTGCCATTTTGTAAGTATTCTCGGATAGGGGTCATCCATGTTTCTTCTTCGGTTGCAGCTATCAGATTTACTTGCTCGAAACTCGGGGTTAGTAGCCTTGAGACAGTTATCGTTCCAGAAGTGGTATCATCTCCCATGCTAGCTTGCTTTGTCAGCTCGTCGGCCTCTTGATTTTCTTCTCGAGGAATGTGTTTGATCGAGTAGTGATCCAATTGATTGAGCAGCCGCTTGGTCTTTTTCAGATATGCCGTGAGCCGCTCTCCTCGAGTCTGGAACTCCCCTGGTATTTGATTTACGATGAGTTGTGAATCACTGTGAAGACATAAGGAACTGACTCCGATCTCCAGGGCGAGCTCTAATCCGACTATTACTGCTTCATATTCGGCATCATTGTTGGTGGCAGCGAATTCTAGCCTTAGTGCATAACGCAGCTTTCTTCCCCTGGGAGTGATGATCACAACGCCTGCCCTCGAGCCTTGTTCGTTCGACGCTCCATCTACGAAGAGATTCCACTTGATATCTTCTGCTATTTCAGATTGGTCCCAGCCTTCGTTGATAGTGAATTCGGCGATGAAATCGGCTATGCCTTGTCCCTTGATGGCAGTGCGAGGATGGTAGGTGATATCATATTGGCTTAGCTCGATGCACCACTTGAGCAGTCGCCCAGAGGTGTCAGGACGATGGAGCACTTGCCACAATGGTTGGTCGGTTAGGACTCTGATGTGATGAGATTGGAAATAGTGTCGTAGCTTCCTTGATGTGATTAGTAAACAGTACGCCAGTTTCTCGAGTTTGGGATATCGGGCTTCTACTCCCGTGAACCTTTTGCTTATGAAGTACACTGGCCGTTGTGTGCGGTTTTCTTCTCTTACCAAAGCGGCGCTTAGAGCATGGGATGACACAGCAAGATATAGGTATAGTTCTTCGCCTTCATTCGGAGTCGAGAGTACTGGTGGCCGTTGGAGGTGCTCGATTAGGTTAAGGAAAGCTGCTGAACACTCATCGGTCCATTCGAATTTTCCTTTGTCTTTCTTCAGGGCTTCGAAGAAAGGAATGCATTTGTCAGTTGCTTTAGAGATGAACCGGCTTAGGGCGGCCACCTTCCCGTTTAGGCTTTGCATTTCTTTCCGAGTGGATGGTATTTTGATATCTTGCAAGGCTCGGACTTGTTCGGGGTTTGCTTCGATCCCTCTGGCATGGACGATGAATCCCAAGAACTTTCCTGATGACACTCCGAAGGAGCACTTTAGAGGATTCAGCTTCATTCCATATTGGCGGAGTTCTTGGAACATCTCGTCCAGGTGGCTTACATGATCGTTGGCTTTTCTTGATTTAACCAGCATGTCATCCACATAGACCTCCATAGTTCGTCCCATCAATTCCGCAAACATCTTGTTGACGAGGCGCTGATAAGTAGCTCCGGCGTTTTTAAGTCCAAATGGCATTACCTTGTAGCAGTACAATCCTCGGTCGGTGATGAAGCTAGTGTGGTCTTGATCGGGGGCGTGCATAGGGATCTGGTTATATCTTGAGTATGCGTCCATAAAGGATAAGAGTTCGTGTCCGGCAGTGCTGTCCACGAGTTGGTCGATTCGGGGGAGTGGGAAGCAGTCTTTCGGGCAGGCGTTATTTAAGTTGGAGAAATCGATGCATGTTCGCCACTTCCCATTAGCTTTCTTTACCAGTACCGGGTTGGCGATCCATTCCGGGTAGATGGCTTCACGTATGAAGTCATTGGCAAGTAAGTTCTTTACTTCTTCCTCGAGGGCTACTGATTGTTCCGCCCCCATACTTCTCTTCTTCTGCTTTACCGGCACCTTGGTAGGATCAATGTTCAGTGCGTGGCATGCTATGTCCGGGGAGATTCCAGTCATATCAGCGTGTGTCCATGCAAATACATCCATGTTGCGGCGAAGAAAATCAATGAGTTGATTCTTTAATTCTCTTTTTAACTGAGATCCGACTCTCAGCAGTTTACTTGGGTCGCGTTTGTCTACAGATACGAATTCCATAGCCTCTGCAGGCTCGGCGGTGGCCTCCTCCTCTTTGTCCCTGGGGTCTAATTCATTGAAAGGATCACTGGTATACCGAAGAGGAGGGGATTTCTTTAGTTGCTATGCTTCCAAGCTTTTCATGCAGAGAATAGTCTCTGCATTTTTCCCTTTATCTCTCCTGCAATTATTGCGAAGTTCGGTTACATAGCAGTCCCGAGCGGCATCTTGATCCCCTTCTACTTCTCCCACTTCATTATCCGTTGGGAACTTCATCTTCAGGCACCATGGGGCGAGGACAATTTGAAAGTCGGACAAGGCTGGTCTTCCTAAAAAGGCATTGTAGGCCGAGTGGTTGTCTATTAGCACGAATGTTTGTTTCCAAACGGCGGAGCGGGGATGACTTCCCAGTTCAACAAAGAGATCCAATTGCCAAGGGGCATCTTTGCTTCTCCAGTGAAACCGTGTAGTGGTTTGTTGCAGGGGGATACATCCTTCATTGATAGCTTCATTTTGTCGAAAGCATGCTTGAATAGGATATTTACTGAACTTCCGGTGTCTATTAAAATTCGGAAAACTTTGGCTGGACCGAACCAGGCAGAGATGACCATAGGGTCCATGTGTGGGTACTGCCTTCCTTCTAGGTCGCGCCCACTGAATGTGATGTCATTATTTTCCTTCCGCTTAGGGTGGCGTTCTTCCATAACAGAATTGACGCAGTCTTCCTCGCTTCTGAGTGAGTTTCCATATCTTTCCATTTCTGCCCAGCTCTTGTCGGCGATGTGTGGCCCTCCTGATATTGTATGGACCACTATTTTCTCTTGGCTGGAGCCGCTGGTGTTGCGATTTCCTCCGTCTGTCTCTGGGTGGAGCTGCCCTGGGTTTTCCTTGGCAGGAGCTGGGGTCCTGTCCTGTCCCTTCACATAGCGTTCTAATCTCTTTCTCCTGATGTGTTCTTCAATTAGGTCTCGGAGATGGCGGCATTCATTGGTATCGTGCCCATGAGACTCGTGGAAACGGCAGAATTTTCCGGACTGGATTGCGCGATCTGACTCTTTCTTGTACGGGGGGCGCTTGTATGTAAGTTCGTCCTGGGTGGCCAGGAAGATGTTCTCGACTGTTTCATTCAAGGGAGTGTAAGCGTCAAATCTCGGTCCTGGTCGGTACAAGCGCTTTTCTCCCTTCTTGCCCCCTGCATTGTCTCTGGAGTCGTTTCTCCGAATGTCCTTCGCTGGGGCGGGGGCGTTTCCATGAGCCGTCTTAGTCTGTGGTCCTGTCTGCCTTTCAGCGGCAGCCTCTTCGAGTCTCATGTACTTCCCAGCTTCATGGAAGAAATCAGGCAAGGTAGCTGGTTTTTCTTTAGTTAGTCTTCTAGAAAACTTGGTATCTGGGTGCACACCACTACAGAGGGCCATTAGGGTGAGTTTCTCATCGGCATCTTGAACTGCTGCCGCTGCGGCATTGAACCGGGTTAGGTATTGCTGCAGTGTCTCTCTGGATTTCTGTTTGACAGTAGATAGAGAATAAGCATCCTTGGGTTGTTCCACATGAATGCGGAACTGGCTAATGAACTTTTCTTTCAACATCTCCCATGAGCTGATGGACCCTTGAGGTAGGTGGCAGAACCAGGAGGTAGCTAGATCTGCCAAGAAAAGTGGGAAGCATTGACATAACACTCCCTCCGTTGCTCCGCTCGAGCATATGCTGGGTGTATCTCTGTAAGTGTACGATGGGGTCAGAGGTTCCCTTGTAAGGTTCCATTGTCGGCATTTTCCATTCTCGAGGGGTGATGGCGGTTTCGATGTCGCGGGTGAAAGGGCTGGTTACCCTAGCGCCTATCCCTCGATCCCTTTGCTCCCGTCGGACGCATTCCCTGAATAATCATGCCATTCTTTCATCAGAATTTGGAGCGGACAAAAATGAGCTTGGTTCTTCCCTGCGGGATCGATCTCGTCCAGATGACCTGTAGGGATGGTATAGTCTATCACTTCTGACGTTATCCAGTGGCTGTCTTTGGCTGCTCGGATGCATGCTAGGACCAGCTACAGTTGCCCCCGCCTTGATCTTCCCCTGTGGGGTTCTGTTTCGAGCATTTCCATGGGGTCAACTTCGGGCTGGGTTCTAGCTCGGCTCCGTTCAGCAGGGTTTCTATGATTAGGCGGCATGACTGGCTCAGCTACATCCGACCCTCGCCTGGTGCCTCCCCCATTGGGTTCGGTTCCAAGCGCTTCCTCGAGTCGGAGTTCGGGCTGAGTCCGGGCGTGGCCCCCATCATTGTTGTTCCTGTTGATAGCTTCTTCGAAGAGGGAAGACCTTTGTTGTCTCTGAGATCCTCCAGATTGAGACTCACCCCATGATTCAGTATTGCGGTTGGATTCTTCGGCATCCCTCAAGCGTGACATGAGTTGGTTCACCAAAGCTTCTTATTGGGATGCGAAGCGGTTAGTTACTTCAACCACAACTCTGTCTAGGTCTGCCCTAGTGATTGCTGCCGGTTGTTCCGCGGCAGGGGCTGTCGGAATTGCCTGATCTACATTTGGCACTGCTGTCGTAGTGGGACGGTTCTCTTGATCTGGATCCACTGGATCTGGAGCGCTGCTGGTTGCAATGTTCTTTCCCTTGTTGGCGTCTTTTCTTGGCCTGGAAATCATGTTTCCTAGGCAATGAAGGGTGCTATTGGGAAAGAAGGTTGAATGAGGGAAGCTGAAGCTTCGAGTTCCAAGTTCTCAGTGAAAGAACCAAAAATGTTTGCGCAAAAAAATGGGCAAACACCTCCAATCCGTATAATTTAGTTGATTATATGTTATTTTCAAGGTTTTAGGTTACTTATGCAAATATGAAAAAAGCAGGGGCTAAACTGTAAAAGACACACAGATTTATAGTGGTTCGGCCAGAATGCGCCTACGTCCACTTTATATGTTATTCTCCTTTCTTTTTCAGATTATAAGTACAAAGCTTTAAGTACCAGTATAAGAAAGTTGTTTGAAAGTTCCTTCCGTGCTTGAACTCTCAAACTTGTCTACCATTGTTGTATCCCTGCCCCTCTATTTATAGAGTGAGGCTGGGGGCAGGAGTCTTGGATGTATATAGCTGCTGGTGGGCCTGCGCTGAAGCAATCTGGTCTGGCATATCTGGTTCGGCGAAGCTTGGTTCGGCCGTGGCTGTATGGCGCTTGGTCCGGTGATGAGCTAGGAGGGGAGTTTGGTATTTGATTCGGTGGTGCTGGGAGTGATTTGGACCGGTAGGGTTGGTCCGGCTAGGTGCCGGTCCGGTAATGCCTAGTTCGGTGATGATGGTCTTGTTGCACTCTGGTTCGGCAGTGGTGGGCTAGGAGGTGGTTCGGTGTTGGGTTGGAAGAAACGTTGGTCCGGCGTTGGGTTGATTCGGTGGTGTTGTTGGTTCGGCAGGAGGTTGGCTCGGTGGTGAGTTGGTTCGGTCATGAGGTGGTTCGGTAGTAGAGGAGAAACACTTGGTTCGGCCCGTAGGGAGCTTGGTCCGGTGTGGCTGGTTCGGTGGGTTGATGGTCCGGTTGGGAGATGGAGTTGGCCCGGTGATGCCCTGGTTCGGCTAGGGATGGATTTGGTTTGGTGGTGAAAATTCGTCCAACAGGAGTAGAAAAGCCGAGGACGAATTTGGTGTACCATGCGAAAGAGGAGGAAATCAAAATTCTCTTCTTACACCGACCTAACTGAAACCCTGAAGAGGATTTACTAAGATACTAAGGGGCAGATCCCCTACTAGAAGCCAGATAAGATAGAGCCAATGGATCAGAAGTAAAGGTCCGAAAGATTTTTCATTTTCCATGAGATAGATGGATATGAAACAAATGAGCGCAGACACCTTTGTGATATGATAGAGGAGTTGGTTTGGAGTAATCAGTTACAACAGTATGTAAGAAACCAAATCGCAACATTGTAGTCGGAGCAGCCACCGTTTGCAGCAATGCATCAAGACACGACCATCGATTTGGGTCTAGATTGGTAATCTCATGATCGGTATGGATGGGAGTCATGTTCGTTTCCCACTTTTACCCTCCATTTTGAATAGATAAGAAAATAATAACCTCAGACTGCTTATACATGTACGAGACCTCCATTGATCTCTAGGGCTACTCTGACTTGGATGTCTGAAATGAGTGTTTAGGATGCTTTCTTGGTTGCTTTGATTTGAATATCTGATTTTTGAAAACCACTTAAACGTGATGATTGATATTAACCGAACATGGTAGTCCTACCCGAAAAGATACGGCGATGACTATAAGGTGCAAGTTCACTTGCCGACAAGCGAGTGGATAGACTTATATAGAAAAGTAAGTCCACTTACCGGAGAGTAAGCACATAGATTTGCTTAGACGTTGAATCCCCTCGTCGGAGAGCGAGCGAATTGGACTCAGCAAGGACCAAGAGAGAACAAACCCTAGATTTGATGTTAAATGATTTTGAGAAATCGAACCCTAGACTGGATGATAAAAAATCCAGAGAGATCTATGATAACCCACCTCCTCGACCCACAGAAATCGACACATATACATCCTCAGCATTCACATGCCATAAATCCATGCGCCAGAGAGGCAGATTATCATGGGGTAAAGAAAATAAAGGAAGAAGACAAGACAATAACAAAAATCTCACATCGTATTCATCACATAATTATACATATGAGTAGTTAATGCAATTACTCCAAATTGTTCCATCAGAGCACTAGTAATTACTAATCTAGCAAGGATGGTTATAACTACCTATCCTTACAAGGGGTGATAATACAAAATACAGACACAATAGAAAGTGATAGATAAATTCAACAAAAAGACTCAAAATGCTCTAAACAATCTAACTACTTGGCTGCCTGAAAAATAGGACACCCAGAGTTTAAGGAGAAAAGAAAAGAAACTCTAGGTCAGTCACGGGACTGGTATGAGAAACTCAAAATGCCGATATTTGAAAAAAAAGGTATCTCATAAGACCACGTCCCACGTAAACATGGAATAAGTTTTTACCTTATGATAATCAAATTTTTTACTATGCATAATCTAGCAATATTATTTTAATGATATTCTTTTGAAAACACTTTTCAAATAAACTTATGAATCTTAGTCAAAATTATTATATCAATTAAATTCTAGCATGTGAGAAATGCGGAATACAGATCTTAAGGC
Organism: Allium cepa; assembly: GCA_030765085.1. NCBI lineage: Eukaryota > Viridiplantae > Streptophyta > Magnoliopsida > Asparagales > Amaryllidaceae > Allium > Allium cepa. The sequence continues at coordinate 837,814,741 of CM060935.1, read as the reverse complement.
TTGGATTAACACTAGAGGAGGGGGGGGGGTTAAATAGTGTTTTAAGGAATTACTAAATCTTTTTGAGTTTTTGTTAATTTGAACACAAATGTATGCAATATTCAGACACAGATATGATCACAGAAACAAACACAAATGTAGAAATAAAGCAAAAGCAATAAAGGAAAGAACACACCGGATTTTATACTGGTTCGGGGTTACCCTACATCCAGTCTCGCACACAAGTACAGATTTCCTTTTAAAAGCAATTGTACAATTACACCCTCGATTTCAAGGCCACGAGGTACACCATTCCAGATTCACAATCCTTTGGGTAGAGATACTTGATTTCGCGGGCAACAAGTTCACCCAATTGATTTTCAAGGCTACAATCATACCTTTTCTCACTTGATTGATTTCACAGGCTACAATCACACCTTTTCTCGCTTAATTTATTACAAAGAAGCTTATAACTCTAAATAGCACTGAGATCTTTTTTGAGCTCGTATGTCTTAGGAAAGGGTGTTAAGCTAAGAGAAGTTGCCTTCTCCACTACCAAACAAATGATACATTTATAGAGATCAATCAATATGATTAGAAATGCAACGTCAAACATTCGCCCATATAAATTATTTAGGAATAAAAAACTGAGGGAACTCTCCTACAACATCCTATCGGGAATTACCTCTAGGTTTAGTAGCGAGCAACCCTTGCATCGAAGATCAAATGAAGATACATAACAAGCATCCTTTTATTCCATTTATTATCATTCCATTTCTTCACTTTGAATATGTAAATTAGTTTGAACTAGTTTTTAGATAAGAACCACTCAAATCTGACCTTGATTCCTTCGAACCAATCATCGATAAAAAATATTAAGTAAATAGGTGCTTATCATTTGATTAATTACTTTCTTTTTCATCAAAAATATCTTATAGAGATATATATCTTTAAAATATTTCTTTTTGGTATATACAAAATCATTAAACCTCTCTTTAACTTTGAAAATACCAAATCAAAACCATTTCTCATAAATCATATTGCAAAACTTCATTGAGTAAAAAGGGTTGACAGAAATTATGCTAATTCTACTCAACATCAATTTCTATATTCAACCTTTACTATCCATCGAATGACGTTGAAATCACCTTTTAAATTCACACAGATAGTACAGGTTCCCTCCTCGACATTTAGTACCAAATATAAGAAGATTATCTCTATTAAATCCAAGTTGTTTAAATGTGAAAAATTAAATCTTTTACACTTGCCTCGTTTCCGACATTTCGGCTTTATTTTTTCCTCATCAAAGAAAGAGGCCATGTGAGCCAGGGCACTGGTTGCTCCTGAATAGCTTCTTAGTTTAAGTAGCTCACATCTAGATCTCACAAGTGGAAAAATCTAGTTTACTCGTCGACTTTTGGAGCCAACATTAGATCTCTTGATTACAATAACTTTTCTTTAAATTATTTATTTAAACTCTTTTAATTTTTTTTATAAAACCTTCAAATCATCTTTAATACACTTGATTAGTCATTTAAAAACATTTATAAAAGATTTGGAAAAGAATACTTAATTTTAAATCCATATTTCAAAAGTTATTAAAAGTGCTGCAAAAAGTGCTATGAATAGTGCCGCAAATAGTGCTTTTAAGGCTTATTTGATAAAAACAACTTTTCGATCATTTAGAAATCCATTTTATAACTTAAATCTATTTTAAAACTTTTTAAAACTTTTATAGAATTTATCTCATATTTTTAAAGAATTAAAAATATCATTCATAAAAAATTTATCACTTTTGTTTCCGAACTGCCAAACTATGACTATTTTGAAAACTTGTTTTGCTCATATTTGGAAATCTATACATAAAATCTTGATTTTATTCCTTAGTTTGAAAACAATGATTATAAGAGTTCATAAAATTCTTATTACAAAGAATTCCGACTCCGAATCCATTGTATAAAGGGATTTAACTTTCTGCGTGTGAAATCGTGAACTACCGTTACGCGCCGTGCCTATTTTAACCAATTTTCCATTTTACTTTCAAACTTCATAGAAACACTTTCAAATGTTTATATAACATTACTAAATTATTTTGAATCATTTTCAAAGAGATTTAACAAACCATATATACCATTTCATTTAAAAAAGACAAGTGATTTCCTTTGTGATTTTCGATGTATATTTAATATGACTTGTTAATACAATCAAACAGTCATCTCATCATCATCATCCAAACATGATAAACAATTATCACAACCAAGCATAACCAAATATATATATATATAATCCAATATGTCATATTATAAATAGAATTTCTCACCTTGGATTAAAAAAATTAATTTTATAAAAGATTATAGCTTCGCTAACTCGGATTTTTTTAGATCATAATCACTTGCACTCTAGCTCCTAGGTGCCTTGGCCTTTCTTTGTAATGGGTGAAGGAGCTCATGACCAAGGCTTTGGAGGGAGAAAGGATCGGCTTTGATGGGAAGTGGTGTGGCTGTGGGTAACAAGAAGGAAAAGCAGGATTTTTGGTTGAGTTTTAAGGTGGTTCACATTATACTTATATAAGTTAATTTTCTTTTGGAAAATATTTTGCCATAGTCAAGAAGGCATGTGAAAATGAAGAGGAGAAGGAGTGGTATATATAGGGAAAGAATAGGAGAAACTATTTAAGATATTATATGTAATAGATCACCACCTTCATCAACTCCACATGCTCATCTCCAATCACCATGTACCGCTGAAACCCTCCTTCCATATGCTTGGCCATGTGGATGTACTTGGATGTGTAAGGAGGTCGACTTTGTGGATGTGTATATGTATGTCATGTATTATCCACCACGTTGCACAACTTCTACACATTGATTTGCTACGAATTCCGATTTCAATTTCCGATCATATTTCTTCTTCTTAGTTAATATACATATATTTATAAAAAATTTGAAAATAAGATTTCTACATTATATAATAATTAAAAAAGCATATTTAATAGTTTAAATAATTATTAAATTATTCAAACTCGGTTTAAATTCAAAAATCAATTGTTCCAAAATAGCGATATTATTGTTGATGTCATATATACCTTTTACTTTCCAAAAAAATGAGTTATTTTATTACATATTCTCACTCATATAGATAAATGAGTATATGTATCCGGTTCCACGCATGATGTCGGATGGTCTAAGAGCTGTTTGTTGATAGAACAATTTTCGGTTATTTTATCGATATATCTTCCAAAGTACGTATTTTTTCAAAATAAGATCACTAATGTTATTTATTGTTCAAAAAATTATTTTTTAGTTAAAATATATTATATTTGAATATTTTAAAAAAATCGAAGTGATGAATTTTCGGTCATTGCAAGATCGAACCCTAGATTGGATGTTAAACAATTCAAAGAAATCGAACCCTTGGTTGGATGGAAATCGATTTAAGATCGAACCCTAAATTGGATGTTAAACAATCCGAAGAGATTGAAGCCTTCATTGGATGTTAAATGATCCGAAAAGATCAAAACCTTGATAGGGTGTTAAATGGTTCAGAGAGATCAAATCCTTGATCGGATGTTAAATGTTCTGGAGAGATCAAAACTTGGATTGGATGTTAAATGATCCAAAGAAATCGAACCCCCGATTGGATGTTAAATGATCAAGTGAGATCGAACCCTATTGGATGTTAAATGGCCAGGAGAGATCGAACCCTATTGGATGTTAAACGGTCCAGAGAGATCGAACCTTCGTTTGGATGTTAAATGATTCGATGAGATCAGACCCTAGAGTAAATGTTGACTTGACCTTAGGATTTGAACGCCTTGCGATCAAACTAATATTGATAAATCCCAAATGAACATGGAACAATTTTGATATATGATATGGTAATTCCAGATGAAAACGTACTAAATACGATTCAAGACTAACACTTAAGCAAGGACTAGAGTCCTTAGCTATGGCGGTTTGGAATATCCATGTATTGTAAGAGAATTCGAAGGAACCGGATGATTCAGCATGACTTTAATTAATGGATAGTTGGAAAGCTTAACTGCCAGAGCTCGAATACGGCAGAAACATGTTCTTGAACAAAGCACACCTTACATTCATAAGATGTACTTTGAGGGACAAGTATTATAATCAAAATTTTCAAAGTCTTCGAACGGACTTAAACAAGCGAATTAGACAAATAAACGATGAAGAAATGACCTAAGGACTTTGGAAACATGATAAAAAGGCAAGAAAAAGGAAATATAAAATATAGTCGTAAAAAGTTGAATAGTTGAAAGTGGCATTCTTGGTCAGGTCCTCAGGCCGGTACCGAGTAGAACTTGGGTTGGACACACAAAAATCTCGGTTCAGACTCCAAACAATTGGTACTGAGTAAAACCCGGGTCAAACATACAAAACTCCCATGTAGTACTTGAAGCACTTCAACCTTTGGATGACTCCAAGCAAGGCCCGAAGATAACACACAAACCACTCGGGTCGGACACCAAGTTGGTCAACCTCGTCTTGAAGCTCATAATTTTCATCAAGTTGATTTCCACTAGCATGATCCACTCTAACATGACTAAAAACTATCTAGACCAGTGATATGAAGTAACCCAAGAAATTGCAAAGGGATTGAAGCAAAGGAAACCACTTAGCACGGAGTGGTTCCTCTTTGTAATAAGCACTTTTCTCTCCATGTCCGCCCTCCAAAACCCTTTTACATGGAGTGTTGGCCTGAGCGATCATCATGGAGTACTTTTCTTAGGTAATAAAAGAACAACTATGATATTTTTTTAAAGAAAAGCATACAGGCATAAGCGGCATCAAAACCTCTCAGAAACATCCCCTGGAAAAATCGGTCTATACCATTCAGAAGCACTCGGTACCAAGTGGTTTTTATTGGTAATTAGGCCTGGTTACTTACTCCTGCATACTCGGATCTAGATCTAGACTTGATATTTCACGGACCTTCGGTTCTACTGGGAAATATTCCTATAAATCAACACCTATAGCTTCAGGAAAAGGACTTGTTGACACTTGGATTTCTCTTCTATATCCTTCTTCCTCAAATACTCTTAAATCCAAGATCCATTAGATTATAGTCGGATCTAATTAAATTTATTGTAATCTGGAGAGAAAAATAATCAATAACAAAGATTAAAGTGGATGTAGGTTGAAATATTTGCTAAACCACTGCAAAATTATGTCTTTTCCACTGCTTTTGTGTTTTTCATTAGATCTATACATTTTTGGTGCTTTCATTTTCTTCTGGAGTGTTTATCCCATTTTTGGTGAAAATATGGATGCTATGCAGTTTGAATTTAAATTTAAAATTTGGCAGTCTAGCAGTTTTCTAACTTCTTGGACTTAAAATAGAAAACGTATATCACTTTTCTAATTTTAGAAATGATTCCCGTTCCTCTTTCTTCTCCGCAAACTCTCTAAGTAACCCTAAGTCTTAAAATTATAGATCAAATTAAGAATTTGAAACCCTAATCGAAGAGAGAAGCAAGAGCGTAGGTGTCACTAGTGGTATTAGAATGGTGAATTGAAGTTAATTCTATCTCTAGAGAGTAGAGGAAAGTATGGCTAGAGACTTGAATTTGGAAGGAATCGACTAGGTTGAGTGGGTTTATCTAAATCCTACATTTACTTGCTTGTTTTCATAGTTTAATATGATTAAAATTTGTGATTAAAAATTTTAGTTTGAAATTCCCTAAACTAATTAATGAATGGTTTTAGGGTAATAAAATGGATTAGTATGATTGTAAAATGTATATGTGGGTATTACATGCAAAATTAGGCAAATTGGGGGCCTATATTTGGGAAAATCGAAGGAAAATGATGAGAAATTTATATAAATAAATTTCTACTTTGAAATTTGATAGTAACAAAACCGCATATGCTTGTTATGTATTTTTATATGATTTATAAGATTTAATACAATGATATGTCGGTTATGTGCAAAAGTACTCCCAAACAATGAGTTTGATGATTCAGAACAATAAAACATGTCAAATTGATTGGAATTATTTTCTAAGATTAAGATGGTGATTTTAGGTCCAAAAAGTTTTTTTTATATAATTTAGTTTGATTTATTTGAATTTAGGTGTGTGTATTTTATAAATGTGAAAATCAGAGCGTAAATTGTATATTAATGATTTGATATATAAACTCATACAAAATGACATGGAGATGATTTCTGAAGTTAAGATAAATGTTCACATAAATTTAGAAATTATATTTTGAATCTATTGAGATATATATCAATAAATATGATTTATTTAGTGAAAAACGATGAATATATGTATATATGAATTATATATATATATAATATAGTTTAAACCCATGATTTGGCTTCTGGAGGTTTGATAAATATATTCTAGCAAGAAATATATTTTATTTTGAATTTAAAACCATACATATGAAATTATATAGTGTATTTTAAGATGTGCAAGTTAAGGGAAAATAAAATTTAAAAAATAGCAAATGGTGAAAATAATTTATGGAAAAATATAATAAGTTGTACCATGAATGTGTGTTACTTACATATGAAATTAAAAAGCTAATGAATGAGAAGAACAAAGAAATAAAAATGAAAAAACATAAATTTTTACCAAAACCAGAAACTGGCTTTGGTGTGTACACCAATGGATCGATGGCCTACACCGGTGCACCGATCATCGAATGTTTTTGATAAATTTGAACTTGGGAATAATATAGGTGATAATGTATATAATTTAAGGCTCATTCCATATTCCTTGAGTATATTTGAGAAGATTAAAGGGTAAACGACATACCCTAGCCCAAGTGGCTTTGTGTGTTAGTGCATGGATATCCCATGCCTTCGTGGGGTGATATTTATAAGTAATATGACTTAGTTTGGTTATTGATATGAGTAGAGCCAAAACGGGAGGGAGTCATTACTCTAGATGTTGTGTGTTGGCTACAACACAGTTGTTATGGGGTATAGCAGTGTTCACCATTTGTTCGGTTTATCCATGATACAACTATACAACTTATCGTACATGCAAGTGTGAAATTTAGTTACCTCATTTTAGAATTAATATAGTAACATGACTATATGAAATTCTATGAATATGAATTGTATATCGGATTTGATATGAATTGTATATGAACTAAAATGTATAATGATATGGTAGCTTTTCATTTTTGATCATGTAATATTATGAAAAAAGTATAGTAAATGTTGAATTCAGTTATATTCACTCATCATGCTTTGTGTCCGACCAACTCTACACAAGTTTCCTTTGCTTATGATATGTTGTAGGTTGATGGAGATAGATCAAATTATAATGACATTGAAGGTTCAAGTGATGAATGTGTTCAATGTATATTAATATATGTATGTGATGATATGTACATGAGTAAGATACTTGGTGTATTATATGGATTTTTATTTGTGTTGTATATATCAGCGATACATAAAAACTATGTATGGATTAGTTTTGGAAATGATAGAGTATTATTTGATTATTATATTTTATGTACCTTCCGCTATGGGTTTTGAAAGACAAAATAGATATTTTTTTTGTTTTCTTATATCAATCACCTAACGATTCATTGTTTTTTGACTTCTCTGGTCAAAGTTATTGTTTTGTGTTGGAAACCATAGGTCTGAAAATAGTGGGTTGCTACAGTTAGGTAGAAAAATGCTAAGTTAGAAGATATGAAGGAGGAAGTCATTGCATATATGTAGTTGTATCTTTTTGATGAGGTTTTAGAGAGAGTTCTCGAAACTTTGGGTTGCTTTGTAGGTAGCCTACCAAGATAAGTTCTTTACTAACCACATCATTCTTTAGCAATAACAATGTTCCTTCAGGATGAAGCATGGAGTTAAAATCTCAAGGCATACGAACATCCTTACTACCTTGATAGTGGATCTGAAAGTCGTTGATATTGATGTTAGTGACAAGGCGCAATTAGTCATTATTTTATGCTCATTACCTTTGAATTATATGATATTCTAAATGCCATTTTTATAGAAGAAGTGTCTTCTTAGGTAATGTCGTATCCAAGCACCTATTTTCATCATTCCAAATAAGGTTGGCATGCTACTACATTCGAAAAGATGCCGAGCTATGTGACTGAAGTTCATGGTTATCTCAGGTTAGTGGGGTATAGTGAAAGTTCATTAATGACTTAGCGAAGGTTGCTATACCTTTGACATGAGTAACTAAGAAGAACCAAATTCTCTTATAGGATTCACCTAATGGAGACGCTTTTGTTAAAATGCAACAATTGTTTGCTAATGCTTTGGTTCTTGTTATATTAGACAGAGCTAAATTGTTTACCACATACACTAATGCATATGATGTGAAATTCGGTGCGGTTCTTGTAAGAAGTTAAAGTGGTTGCATATGCAAGTAGGTACCTCAAGACTGATGAAAGGATTTATCAAACTCATGATTTGGATTGGCAACCATTGTCTTTGCTTTGAAGACTCAAAGGCATTATTTGTTGGATGAAAGGTTCTAAGTTGTTTATGAACCACAAATCTTAGTAATATTTATTTCCTTAAAAAGATCTAAACCTTAGGCAATGATTCTGCTGGACTTCCTAGCGTTATACGACTTTGGTATTTTCTATAGCCTCAGAAAGAGGAATACCATGGAGGATGCATTGAGTATGAGGCATGTGAAGTTGGGCTCAATGTTTGTTAAGCGGACGGGTTTGAAATATACTACAAAGTTTGTTAGCAACATTAGCGGTTAGGCCTACACTTATAAACCAGATTAGATCCTACCAAAGGCTTGACGAAAAGTTAATAGATATCATAGATCACCTTGAGAAAGGGGGAGAAGTCTAGTCACAAAAATTGGCATTCTATCGATGTGAAAGGTTGGCTTCATAGGAATGGAAGATTGTGTGTTCTTGACTAGAACAAAAATGGGCATTCTATCGATCGAAAGGTGGGATTCATAGGAATGGAAAATTGTGTGTTCCTGACTAGAGTATTTGAGCGAAGTGTTACTTTGAGAGTGCAGTCGTTCTAGGATTACCATTCATCATGGTGGTAACTGGATGTAGAAGCGAATAAAAAACATGTTTTGGAGTTTCAATGAAGTGCATGACTTGACAAGTCTAAGCCAAACAAAAGAAACTCGATGGTTTGTTGAGAATATATCTCCATGGATTTTATAGATCGTTTGTCATAGGGTTGGAGACGAAATGAGATCATTTGTGTTGTTGTTGTTCATTTGACAAAAAACATTCATTTCATTCCCAAAAGGTTTCCAAGACTGCTCCATCTTTGGCTATGTTATATATGTAGGAAATAATAAGGTTGCACGATATGCTATCTATTATAGTGAGTGATCGAGACCTACTCTTCACGAGTGAGTTTTCGAAGAGATTGTAGCATGCATTTAGAAAAGAGTTAAACTTGGGCATGGCTTATCATCCCCAAATAAATTGCTAAACTGAACATATGAATTGGGTGCTTGATTATTTGTTGAGGGCATGTACACTTGATTTTGATGGATCATGGGAAGATCACTTACCACTTATTGAATTCTCATACAGCTATAGCTACCAAGCTAGTATAGGTATGACAATTTGAAGCATTGTATGATCAACCTTGTAAATCACCTACATGTTAGTGGAAAACAATAGATACGGTAATATTTGGACCAAATATAGTCGTGGGACTTTGGAGAAAGCCGAGTAAATCTAGAAAATAATGAAGGTGTCTCAATATTAGCAAAATTATTTTGCCGATAAAAGACGTATTAAGCTAAGTTCGAAGGGGTGACGTGGCATTTACGAAAATATCACCATTAAAGAGAGTTTTCGTATTTGGCAATCCGGGGAAGCTAGCAGCAAAAGTCATTAGGCCATTACCTATTTTGGAGTGGATCAAAAAATTGCATATAGAGTGGGTTTCCTCAAAAATATTAAGTACACAATGTGTTTCATGTTTCACACCTACATAAGGATGTTCATGACTCGAGTGTAATAAAGGGAGCCAAGTCATTTAGAGGAGATAGATGTTGAATCAGAGCCATCTATGACTAGAGGAACAATTTGTATTGTTGAGACTAGTAGGGTTACAAGACTTCAAAGTAAGGTTGTAAAGCTTGTCCAAATTCAAGAAGACACAGAATTCCGAGAATAATACTTGGGAGTCGAAAGAGAATACGTGCTTCCCATCAGGATCTTTTTACTAGTATGATTCCATCTACTTTAAGTAATTATGTTTCAATATAGTTGTTTAAAAATTGCATGCCAGTGCAGAAACTGCTTTATGTTGTTATGGTTGATTGGTAGTTTTGGTATTTTCATGCTAAGTTTTAGCGTCGTTGTGTATGTTAGTGTAGAACCTATACATTACACCGCTTCTTGAAGACTTCTATGGAGAAGTCCTTTTAAAGGGGGATAGAGAATGCAACAACCCATATTTTTAACATTTAGGAATTAAGATGATAAATCAATTTACTTGAATTAAATGACTTAATCGAATGAATCATTTAAAAGTGAATTTTAAAAGATAAATAATGAATTAGGACTCGAGACCTACTCCATTGCATTCATAATGTCGTTTACATATGATAAATATATAAAATTTGTTAAAATCTAATAATAAAATAAAAGGAGATAAAAAGAGGAGCTAAAGGCGAAATGGTAAATGAATCAAATTAGATCATTTAATTTCTAAAATGAAGTTTCTCTTCTTTATTCCTCTTTGCTCCACTTTTTCTTCTTAAAGGTGAAAAGTTAGATTTTTTATCTTCTTTTCTTTACAACTTCTTCTTCATACTTCAACATAAAAATCCAAGTATACACCCTAATTCAAACTACGAGATTCTCTATAAACTCATCTACTCAAGTTGACAACTTGGCTAGAGTTGAGTCTGGATTCGTGAGTTAAAAACCTAAAAAGTTGATATGGAAACTTGAACTTGGATTTCTTTATAACTACTAAGTGGGATTTACTCTTTATGCTATATGATCACTAGCTATGCTATACTTCTAGTTAAATGCCAGTGGTTTGGTTAGGGCCTGATGAATGAATTCATGTTTGGATTTGGGAAGGAGAATCAGTTAAATGAATGTTTGAATGTTTAATCATAAAATGAATATATTAGAAACATTTAAGAATGAATGTGATATCTTGATTGTTAGATTGGATTGTATTGATTATTAGTTGGTCCTTGGATTGTATGGGTAGAGAATGAGTTGGGACATTAAGTTGGAAGAAAACATACGAAATTCCATTTAGATATCTGATTGCTAAGTGTTGAGTGGCTGTAAGTTTATAATGTAATTTAGGGTCAATTGAAACATTCATATTTCTAAGCTAAAGGTGTGAAATTAAAGCCAGACACTTAATATATTACCTATAGGATTAAGTAACTAGCTTGGTTATGAAGATTTTGTATTTTGGTAGTTCCAATTTGGTTTTTGGGTTCGAGAGATGCTCAAAAGGTCCAGAGTGACTAATGAGCAATAATATAAGTTCTATAATGGTACACCAAGCCTCGAAAAGCATGCGGTTCATACTAAGCAATATGTAAAATATGGTGATGGTTCAGGATGCGATCAGATCAGTATGGAAGTTTTATACAGTCATTTGCCAATGTCATGATGAGACAACTATTTAATTGTGATATACGATTCCATACTTATACCTAAGTGGTTAATATTAGTATTGGTAAGACATCATTAAGCGGCGATATGCGAAATCCTGAAATATCGTGGACATACAATGGTAATATTGGCATGTTAAGTAACAAGTTGTACAAATTATGGTGATGATAAAAATGTAAATATCCACTTTTTCATATTTTAAATAACTTTTAAAACGTTTGAAGATATATCTATATAAAGATTTTGCATATACAATGTAGATTTTTACTATACTATATATGGAGTAACTCTGTATCCCTTGCTATGGCCATGGGATTTGATAGTTATATATCATTTGTCACATCAGGTGTGTAAGTTATGATAGCGTGTGTTGGCATCATCGAGATAGAGATTGGGAGAGATTCTATCTTAATAACGAAGTTCATAGACCCCAGCTACTTTGTTGCAAGGCTTATGGACCTCACGTTACTTGTCCTAACTCCTCTTGGTAATCAAATGGTAACGATGAGGCACATATGTATCAACTTCAATTCAGTATGGTTATAGGCGGTGGATGAAGTGTTGAAGCATCGTAGTATTGGTGTTACATCGATGACCTTACTTACCGAGTCTTAGCATTACTAGGAGATCCGAGACCCCACTAGCCTCGTATGTAATGGTTAAGCTGCAATCAGTTTCCAAGATTATTCGTAGTTAATAAACTTTTCATGTATTACATAGCACTATAGTAGAAATATGCTTACTTTTTTGAACGTAGTTGAAGATACATGCTGATGTATGGTTTTATTACCTCATATTATATCATTTGGTATTGTACATGATATATTATTATATTGGTAGTCATGCAATTTAGTGGTAGTTCCTTTTTACCCCACTTTATATATAACCTATTTTATGTTGTCTCTTTTGTTGTCTATTCCTTGAACATGTTGACTTAAATGGTGGATAATGCTAGTTGGAAGAGAGTTTTAGAGCCATAAGTAATATTGCTAGTATTATATCTATCTAGTGCTTTGAGTTGTAGACATTAGACTATATGTATTATAAGACATGTTGTATGCAGATTAATGTACCATTTGGACTCCATGTGTTTAGAGTATGATATACTATATTGGATCTTATGTCTCATTTTCTTATATGATATGCACCTAGTCTCATGCATGATTATGTTGATATTACATTTACTTCTTCCATTGTTAGATTTAGTACATACATTATGATAGATATATCCATTTTTGTCTTAAATACTACCCTTTGAGTCATCATCCATGATGCTTACGGAATACGAGTGTTTTTTTTGCATGGATTTTGTATGTCATGAATAAAGGTTCATTACAAAGCAACTAGCACTCTTGGGAATTAAATCATTCTTGATAGGTAAAACGAAAATTTGAAAAAATTTAAGGCTAATAAAAGTTATGGAAATTATATGTAGAAAATTGAAAATATAATACGCTTTTAAAAAAAAATTAAGAAACTACAAAAAGTTTGACTTCCAATAATTTGCTAAGAAAAGCACAAATTTGTATACTTCTAAAGTAAATATACATACAAGAAGATCATTTGATAATTGCATCACTGTGATCAAGAGTCCACAAATAACATGCATTTTCAAGAATGAAACAGCAATTTCAAAAATATTATATATATTTTTTCAAAAAATTGTGAAGAAAATTTACTTCCTTAACAAACATAGATGGTATAATCAAGAACATTATGCACATCGAAAACCATGTTATCGATAATTGTTTTCAACTTATCATAATGCATAATGATTGAAAGAACAAAATAAATATTATATACCATCATTGCTATTAGTAATTACTAACTGTTACACCCAATTTTCACTTAGAAAAGGTAATTACTGTTAAGGAAAGTGAAAAGGGCATCATAATTGCATCATATAATAACATAGGTTATTCATACATGAAGTCTTCAGCATAGAGATCAACGTAGTATAGAATGAACGTACTAAAGCATATGGATCAACTGTACATATTCCTGATACAATACCGAAGGTTCCATGAACATAGCATCATGTTATCCTACACTTGAAGGTTACAAGCTACCAACTAATGTAATACTCACCAGAGCTACATATCCCGAGTTTGGTACAAGTATGCCATAAAAATGCTTTTATAAAGCAATGCACATCCAGAGAATCAATGGAATTGGCCTATCAACATGGCGTAGTGTATCATCATCATCTACCAAGACAAATCATGGTAGTTCAACAAACAACTTAACTCCTAGATAGGTGAAAAGGAACCAATGAAATCATACCTATTTCAACACTTTATAAGTCGAATTATCCTACCTAAATCAGTTAACCTCACCAAACCAAAATTATCCTACCTTTATCTAGCTCGAATCCATGTCATCAATCCATAACACATAATCATAGAAGCATGGATGGATACGTAACAAAATCCAATGATGGAAATCAAGTATAAAGAATACGTCAATAACTTATGTGACGTTATTTCATCTATAAAAGGGAAAGTGAAGGAATCGTGTTAATCTGTATTGCGTGAAATGTATAAATTTAAGAAAAATCCCTATTTGGATCATAATGGGTCTATGTTGTTTAATAAGTTTAATTAACACCTCATAAAATAAGTAGTAATTAAGTAAAAAGAATTATTAAATAATCACTAAACCTCAAAAATAGAATTTGACAAAATGTCAGAATTTGGCTATAAAACATGCACTATAGTGTTAGTGGTAATTTTTTGAGTTACTTTCATATAGACAACTTGTGTCCAAACATGCACTATAGCTTTGCAATCGGAGTTCAAACGGAGAAGTTATTGGCTTTTGAAGAATTCAGATTGAAAATAATTCGAAAACATAAGTAAGGGAATAAATATTATTGTTTGTGTCAAAATTGGTCACAAACGCCCAATTGCAGATAAAAGCACCAACTCACAATTAAAGATCACACATAGACAACTTGTAGAGAATATGAAGAACACTCCAAATTTAAAAGGGAAAGCGGTAAAAACACAAGATTTATAGTGGTTCAGTGTTGTAGCCTACGTCCACTTTAAAGAATTGTTGTTTCATTGATGATTCTCTACTGATTTACAAGAGCACAATTGATAGTATCCGAGTTACAATGGAGTTCACTAGAGTAACGGTGTAGAAGAACCAAAAAGATCCTTTTTTTTGGAGGCATACGGCTGTTATTTATAGGCGTGGCATGGACATATCTAACTTTGAATTCGGAATACCCCTTCTCACACGTGGGTAGGGACACATGATCGATCCGGGGTGGTTTAGGATCCCTAATCGATCCCCAGGTATTTCGTATCGATCCAAAAGTGGTCCAATGGCGATGAGATCATGAACATTCGTTTGGTGGTATGCAAGCTACAGTGAATATTTGAAGGCGTTTGGAGTTGTAAATCCCGAGTTATGATCGATCCAAGTTGAATTTTCAATGTGCTGTCATGTTCATATCCATGGTTGTTGATCTAGTTCGTATCGATATCTTTTCGTATCGATCACTTCCATATCCATCATCCACCAATTACGCATCAATCCGAGTTTCATGCCTCAACCCATGTTGAACGTTCGTCACTTGACCTGCTCCTTCATATCGATCGATACGAAACCGATAGATATGAAACAACTTATGATTGCTTTTCGTATTGATTAAATGGTTGTTGATTTCATATCGATCGTTTGGTTGATCGATACGAGTCATATAGGAGGGTCGATACGAAGTAGGCAGTTGAAGTGCAATTGAACATGGATCGAACTCCATTTACTTCATATCGTTCATTTGGTATTGGTTTTGTATTGACAATAAGCGATGGTTTTGCATCGAGGGAAAGTGATGGTTTTGTATCATTCATCAGGTTGATCGATGCGAGACATGCATCAACATAGATCGATATAAAGTGTATGACTTTAAGCTGCTTCGTATCGAAGGGAAGAGGTAATTTCCTATCGATCATCTGGTTGATCGACATGAAGCGCATGCCAACATGGATCGATACGAAGTGAATGACCTTGATCGATCTAAGAGATGCGTTTTCCTGATGGATACGAAAGGAACAAGTGAAAGTTCGGTGGATACGAATAGGATGGATACAATGTTGATGGGGACATTAGCAGCTGATCGATCCATGGCTCTGACTCGATGTAGTCGCCTCCTTGATTCGAAGTAGACCCTCCAGTGACTCGAAGTAAATGCTACAGTGACTCGAAGCAACTTGTAAATATGCTAATCCACCAAAGACTTGAAGTAATCCCTTTGAAAACTCAAAGTAAGCCTAGGGACGACTGAGAGCAAACTCTAAGCGAATTATAGTGGCCCGATCTTTGTTGAAACCATATTTTAAACATCTTGCGCTGTTTGTTCATCGACTATGTTATGTCTTGTATAGTCGATTGGGTTAAACCTGTCTATATGTTGCTTTGCCAAAAGTCGGGTTAACACTTTGCCCTCAAAAACATGACTTGCGATAGGAAGGTGTGTTTTGTAGTTTCATAATTTGGATGTTCGTATTCTGTTAATGACACGTAAAGAGATCGATAGTCTTGCATGATTTTGAAGAGCGATCGTTCAAGATCATATGCCGTTCGAGGCGAGTTGTTACCGTCCGAGGTCGGATGCCATTCGTGGTGAATTGTGACCATTCGAGGTCGGGTGTCATTCGAGGTGAATGATGACCATTCATGGTCAGGTGCTATTCATGGTGAATTGTGATTATTCGTGGTCGGGTGCCATTCGTGGTAAACTGTGACCATTCAAGGTCGGGTGCCATTCATGGCGAATTGTGACCATTTGTGGTCGGATGCCGTTCGTGGTGAATTATGATCGTTCGTGGTCGGGTGCTGTTCAAGGCGAATTGTGTATGCCCGGGGGGAGGGGGACTTAGTATGATTAATGTCAGATTTCACGTTCGAGTGATTTTTTGAATCATTTGTTATGGCGGCTTATCACCATCTCAGAGCATGCCTGAGGATCGTTCGTGATCCCGTGCATGTGTAAATGACTTGGTCTTTATGGAATTACAAACACCAAATTTTCATTCAAATGAGTCTTACAATAGAAATGTCCAGCTAAACCAAGTCAAAATGCAGAAAATAGAAAGAAAAAGAAAAATAGAAAGGTCCATGTTCAAACACCTCCATTGCTGCAGTTTCTAGTCGTCTTAGAGCATGCCTGAGGATCATTCGTGTTCCCATACATGTGTAAGTGACTAACCGTGCTAGTGTGGAGTTTGCTACTTATTCATCATTATTCCAATCAACTGATGATAAGCCGACGTTTCCTAGATCCGGTGCCGTCCTCATTTGGTGCGGTTCGTGGTCGCTTCTGCTCCACCACATTGCTCGCCTTATCACTTACTGCAACAGCATGCCATTACAGATATGTCCTTCGATCTTATCCCTTAAGTGCCTGTAATCATTCATGCTATGGACACTTAACTTGTGGAATAAGCAGTACTTGTCTGATCTTCTTTCTTTGTTGGTTGGATCCACTTGATTGGCCTTCGATAGGGAATCTACCCCCTTGTGTCTAAGTAGGTTCATACCAATGTCTCGTTCAACTCCGTATAAGAGGTGAATCTTGGTTCCTTTCACGGCCTCTTTGGCTCATCATCGCTATCCTCTGCTTTCCGTTTCCCTTTATCCTTGCTTGAATCCTTTCCGGGTGGATCTCCACTTTTGACTGCATAAACATCAACTCCCTCTCCTTCCTCTCTCTCAGCGTTTGCATTCTCTTATCGCAGAAACCTTTCTGCCTCATAGTAAAACTCTCCAAGATCCATAGGTGGATCCCTTTTCAATGAATTCTTGAATTCCATGCCATCAGCTATGCCAGATACAACTGCCATCAAGACCATGGATGGATCTGGGCGATCCACTGATACTGCTGCCGCATTAAACCTCGTTAAAAAGTTCCTCAAAAACTCTTCGGTCTTCTGCTTCAGCGTCGTCAGACTCATCACATTCTTGGGCCTCAAGATGTGAACCCTAAACTACCTCATAAAATTTTCAATCAACTCGATCCATGTTCCTATCGAACCGCTTTCCAACTTCCTGAACCACAGTGTTGCTATGTCCGTCAGATACAAGGGGAAACAATGGGTTATGACCTCCTCCAATGTCCCCAGTATCTCCATGTGCCTCATATACCTTGTCAGATGAACAACATGATCTGTCCTTCCATCATGCGTCTCCAGTGTTGGTAGCTTGAATTCATGTGGATTCCTAGCCTGCTTAATTGTGGAAGCAAAGGGGCTCCTGTTCACATCTTCTAGATCTCTATTCACTAGTCCGCCTCTCATAGCTGTCTGACCATCTCTACCAATCTGTCACTATCATCAAGTTGTGGTCCTTGTCTGTTGCTTCCGGTCTGCCCCCCGAGTTCATGAGGGAATTCTGGAATCTGCTCTCCTGGATGAGCATCCATTCCTTTATCAACGCCATGTTGAAAAGTTCCGCCTGGTATGCTGCCTGAGATTGGATCAACATGCTCCGAACGAGTGGTCCCTAGCTCTAGGGCTATTTCTAATGATCCCGCTCTATTCTGAATTCTGGTTGCTCCATGTTTCTGACTCCGATCCTGGACTCCCCCTGCTGTTGCCGCTCTATTCTCTTGATTCTGCACTCCAACCTGTCCAACCTGTCAGAGTAGGTTATGAATCATCTCCTTTTGCCTTTTCAGCATTCCTTCCTGTATAGCCTCCATCATTATCTCCATCTTGTTTCTGGTGATGAAAACTGAAGTTTGGTTAGCTCCTAAAGAGGCCTCCTGACTCCTTTCTTCTTTTGGTCTTCTTACCGATTACTTTACCATAGCTTTCTAGATCCTAGTCCTTAAGCCTTCAGATACAAAATCCGAGCTATAGAATCCCTGAATGCTAGCCTTCTTAGTGGAAGCATCAAAATGTTTGCGCCAAAATTGGTCACAAACACCCAATTGAAGATAAGAGCACCAACTCACAATCACAGATCACAGATCACAGATAGATAATATGTAGTGGATATAAATATGAAGAACAGTCCAAGTTTAAAAGGGAAAGCAGTAAAAACACAAGATTTATAATGGTTCGTTGTTGTAGCCTATTTCTACTTTAAAGAGTTGTTGTTTTATTGATGACTATCTACTGATTTACAAGAGAACAATTGATAGTATCCGAGTTACAATGGAGTTCAGTAGAGCAACGACGTAGAAGAACAAAACATGATCCTTTTTTGGAGGCATATGGCTGCTAATTATAGGCGTGGATTGGAAATATCTGACTTTGAATTCGAAATACTCCTTCTCACATGTGGGTGGGCCCAAGTGATCGATCCGGGGTGGTTTGGAATCGATCCCTAATCAATTCCCAGGTGTTTCGTGTTAATTCAAAAGTAGTCCAATGGCGATGGAATCGACCAAGAACATTCTTCCGGTGGTATGCAACCTACAATGAGAATTTTAAGGCATTTGGACTTGTAGATCCCGAGTTATGGTTGATCCAAGTTGAATTTGCAATGGGCTGTCATGTTTGTATCCATGGTTGTCGATCTAGTTTGTATCGATATATTTTCGTATTAATCACTGCCATATCCATCATCCACTAATTACACATCAACCCGAGTTTCACGCCTCGACCCATATTTAACATTTCATCACTTGACCAGCTCCTTCATATCGATCGATATGAAACCGATCGATACGAAACAGCTTATGATTGCTTTTCGTATCGATTAAATGGTTGTTGATTTCATATCAATATTCTGATTGATCAATACGATTCATATAGGAGGGTCGATATGAAGTAGGCAGTTGAATTGCAAATGAACTGGACCAAACTCCATTTAATTCATATCAATCGTTTGGTATTATTTTCGTATCGGCAATAAGCGATGGTTTCGTATCGAATATTTGGTTGATCGATATGAGACATGCGTCAACATGGGTCGATACGTAGTGTATGACTATGGGCTGCTTCGTATCGATTGGAAGAGTTGATTTTGTATCGATCATCTGGTTGATCGATGCATAGCACATTTCAACACGGATCGATACAAAGTGAACGACCTTGAGCGATCTGAGAGATGTGTTTGCCCGATGGATACTAAAGGAACAAGTGCAAGCTTTGTGGATACGAATAGGATGGATACGAGGTTGATGGGGACATTGGCAGATGATCGATCCATGGCTCTGACTCGAAGTAGCCGCCTCCTTGACCTAAAGTAGACCCTCCAGTGACTTGAAGCAAGTGCTGCAGTAACTCGAAGCAACTTGTAAATATGCTAATCCACCGAAGACCCAAAGTAATCCCTCTAAAACCCGAAGTACGCCTAGGGACGACTCGAAGCAAACTCCCAGTGACTTATAGTGGCCCAATCTTTGTTGAAACCATATTTTAAACATCCTACGGTGTTTATTCGTCAATTATGCTATGTCTTGTACAGTCGGTTGGGTTAAATCCGCTTGTATGTTGCCTTACCAAAAGGCGGGTTAACAATTATAAATTATAAAACATAAAGTAAGAAAAAAATAAGCGACCAAGACCCACCGGTCGACTGTTTGTATGGGTCAGTCAACAACTTCATATGTCCGGTTGGTTAGGGCCGACGGCTATTTGAACCTCGGCCTAATGGCTAAGATTTAGTATATTTTAATCTAACGGATAGAATCGATTCGAGTTCCTATAAATATAGACCTAGCCCCTCGCTTTACTTCTCATATTTTCTGAATGGAGCAGCGAAGCTCTTCCATTTTTCTTTCCCCGTTAGTTCTCGAAATTATTACGAATATATATATATATATATATATATATATATATATTGGAGAAGAATAAAAAATAAAATCATAGGAAGGAAGTGTAGAATTATGTGCATCTCTTTTGTGATTGTGATATGGAATTTTACATTTGGATAAAATGCATGGTACATTTTAATATTAATCTTAAATGGAGGGATCATATTAGAGATCAATTCATATTTGGGTTGTTATGTACGAAAATTTACCTAACAATCAAATGTTTGCAGTGTTTCCTTTGTTGAATTTTGCTTTTTGTTGGCTATTTTGGAATGAGGGAAATAGGATATGCTTTAAAGTAGTTTCCACTAACTCAAACAATATTATTTTCCAAATTCTCAAATTTGTTTACATATAGGGAAGAATTGATAAATGGAAATTTGTTGATTGCATTGAAGATAACATTGATGCTCGGGTTTGAAAAAGAGGAAGAAGAAATAAATGAAGGTGCTATAAAAGTGTACTTATGTTGAAGACCGAAGCTTGGTTGATATATATGTGTGTTTTTTTGAGTTGTATATTTTTTTTCTATGTTTCTTAGCATGGTTTGTGTTCTTATGTTTTTTGTATCACCTATGTGTGATAGTACATATTTTAATCTTCTTTTATATCATCTGAGCGTCATAAGTGTGATATGATATTTTGGGGCGTATGGTCTTGTATGATGTTGAACTATATATGCTTTTACATGGTATTAAATATGGCATGGTGTATCTGATACCATTTTTATCAAAAATAGAAGGAATGTGAAGTGAATCAATTCTGTGAAAGAGGTAAGTTTAGTAATTTTTAATTTAAACTCCATTCAACTCAAATCACCTCTGAAATCTGTAATTCTAATGGTAAATATATACTTATTTTTGGCAAAAAAGAAAAGGAAGTCAAGTAAGAAGAATGAATTTGGATCTGAAAATTTGAAAGCCATAAGATGAGTAGGAAATTATGTAATTTACATAATACTATATTTTTATTGTTGAAATTCTATTTTTGTTATTATGCTTAAGAGAAAACTACTGAATTGTAGGCCTAAATGAATAAATATATTTGAAACCATTGCCTATATATTCAATAAATTAAACAACTTCGATAAAGTATATATACCACAGATCTTTAATTTTAGGGAGAATAGTTTGTAAAATTTAAGAAATATAATATTTGTTACACCCCACCTCTATACCCGTACTTTACTATACTATTACCAAGTAATACTGTCAGATAATATGGAGAATAATGCAAAATTAGGCTTTCATACATGAATATTCCCTTGAGTTAACACCGGTGCATTTTCAAATAACATAATAAAGATCATATGTACCTGATATTGTGCACGAAACAACACATGTGTGGTTTCCAGGACTAAATAATACATAAAATAAATAAATATACACAGAAATCATTGAGTCAAAATGCAGCAATACAATATAATACATCAAATATACATATCCATAACGAGCAACAAAATGATGGTCCAATCCTCATTCTATCTAACATACATAACATCATCATAATAGTACATCAGAAGACATAAATGAGGCTAAAAAAATCATAGGGTATCAATCATCTTATAATGCGTACTCTGACCTCCCAAAAGTAGTCCATAGTCAATCTAGCTACTGAGTACCTGAAGGTAAAACAACTCAGGCTGACCTGAGTATTACAAAATAGTACACGGATCAGACTATGTCTAAATTCACAATGTCAATAGATATTGATAATAGTAGAATATAATTCATGCTGTAAAATTGGTATATGACATAGTCAAGGTTATAGATCTCATCATAGTTAGTATATGAAAGTGACCACTGTGTGGCTAGTTATCACTTAGGATCATGTAATATGGAATGTATTATAATATAAATGCGGAAACAGATAATAATAGTAAAGTAAATAAGAATAAGCACACCAGGAGTTTTTATACTGGTTCGTACTTCCCGTTCTACGTCCAGTCCCAGACTCCTCTCTAGAATTTCACTCAATAACCCCTCCCTTAACCCGGAGGAATAGGGAAACAGTGCCTGAGCAGCCGAATAGGATTTTTCCGCCTCAACATCCGAAGAGGACATTTCCACCTGATACAAATTAACAGGACTTCTACAGTTTTAGTAAAGTTTTGTGTTCTTGATAACACTGATTTGTCTTTGATAGTACACCCTTCCTATAATCTTTTCCTCCAGTATATATTGTGTGTGTAAAGATTTGAAAGGAAAATATTGCTTTAAATCGAAGAATAAGTTAATTAATTTAGGGATTCAAGCAATATATAGATTGGATTTCTTGTAGATTGCAGAGATAGATAGATATAGAATATAGCAAGAAATTAAAATTAAAATTGGTGATTTGAGAAGATTCTAACATGTTTATATAGTAGACAAATAGTTACAACTATTCATGGAGAGTTTCAATCAAAAGATGCAGCTATATCCCTTCAAATTGAATCAAAACTCTTCGTAGATAGAAGTGTCTCTTCAGAAGAAAATTATTATTAGAGTCGGTCAATCGATTGGAGAAAAACGACCAGTTAACAGAAACTTCAAAAACAGTGAAAAACAATGCATATATGTGAATTGAGTATGGTCAGTCGACTAGTTATTTTCGGCCAATTGACTGAATTTTAAAATATAAACATGTATACATATGTGCACAAGTTCAATAGGTTGTTTATTGATATTCAACCGATTAGCTGTTTTTATTCAGTCGACTGAATTCTATTGATAATCAAGAATCACCACAGCTCATTTGGTTAGAGCACTTATCTTCTAAACTAGTGACCCGGGTTCGAGCCCCGCTCGATGCATTGTTTGAAAACTTGATTTTGATTAAAATATGCATGCAAGTTTATTTGAATATGAATGATGATTCTTGAGGAAAGATTTTAACAAATCACTAAACTAGACTCTATATACATATTTGATGACTCTTGTTAAAATATATAACTATTGAGCCATACTTTGATTCGTTGATGAGATAGACACGGGGTTCAATTATATAACACACTACTCTTAGTGGTGTTGAAGTTCGTTCTCCCAATGATATCATAATCAACATATACATGGGTTGATTATCTCATGGACTCTCAGTCTAAGAAATAATCATATTGACACTTAGTCCTATTTATAAATATAATAAGAGTATATATCTATCATGTGTCCACAATAATCTGACAAGAGATTGATAGTTCTCAGGCTGCTCTAGGAACCTTCCTCACATGCTCTCAATGCTACTCCTACAGTCATTGGCTACCTCGACGGCTATCATGACCCTTTACCATTTTGTGCTAGATTACAGTAAGCAATGGTCATGACCCTGCAAGTGCCCAAA
Organism: Allium cepa; assembly: GCA_030765085.1. Taxonomy (NCBI): domain Eukaryota; kingdom Viridiplantae; phylum Streptophyta; class Magnoliopsida; order Asparagales; family Amaryllidaceae; genus Allium; species Allium cepa. Next base: position 837,791,077 of record CM060935.1, on the reverse strand, counting down.
TAGTAACCAACGTTGGTCTATGTGACACTAGGATGCCGGCTCTCAACCATTGCTCTCAGCCATATATCAAAGGTTTCATGGATTCAGGGAGTGACCTCACGATCAGGCCGCTAGGATGGATACTTTCTAGTTTGGTTTTACTCCATGCCATATAACAGGAGTAATTGATACACATGAATAGACTCACTATTGGCCCTTGACTTGCATGCCCTTGGGTCCCATCATATATGCATACCCGTAATCTATAAAACCCATTTTGAATGATACTTACCTACAATAAGCAATTAGATAAATATCGACTCGGGCGTCCCATACCACCCGGCAATGTTCACATGTTTGCTTAATGCTGATAAACTACACTCGTCTCTCATCATATTCTACATAACAAGTCCAAAGTATAAACAGAGAGATATTACCGAATGCCCCATCCCAAATAGTATTATAACCCTGTTTATTCTAATTCCTCATCACATACTCATCAAATGTTAACAATCACACATATAAATATAATTATTAGGATAATACATCCATTATTATATTTCAAATTACCATAATTATTCACTATCTAAATTAAATGTTGTCTGTATTAATTAATAAAAATAATAATTATTTCACAAAACATTCTATATGATTATTAGTAATACTCAAGCATCCGTAATAAATTCTAGTTCTCATACACACACACACACACACATTATTTACAATTATTAACAATTGCATTAAATAATTTATTATTCAAATATTCATTTAAATGAAATATTCTATAATCTTATTTTCATGTTAACTAATAATATTAATTTATCTTATTTATTCCATACTCATAATAGCTCATTTGTCAATTTACCCACTTATTGTATTATGTTTTGTATACAATATATATATATATATGTATATATATATATGTATTAGTTGGGCCGCTTTGCCCACTTAGTGTTGCAAGTGGTTCGGCAGCCCACTCGCCTATATTTGTCCACCTACATGCGCAGGTGGACACATATGAATTATAATTCATATGCCCACCTACACATGAAGGTGACTCATGTGAACTATAATTCATATGACAGTGGCTGGTCATATGAATTATAATTCATGTCTGCTACTTGTGCATGAATGCTACAATGGTAGCAGTGAACTACTACTAAGTAATAGTTAACTGTTGCCATGCAGCAATTCTGCCACAAGATGCAGTCAATGGGGGCTCTCTCCCATTTCTAAGGAAATAAAAGCATTTTCAACGCGGCAAAAATTCGCCATGACCTCCCTTGCAATATGGGCATTTGAGGAAAACAGTGCAATCAATCAAACCATTCATCTCTAACCACAATTCAACACCAAGTCAACAATAAAATCATATTCAAGGGGAGTGCACACACTTATAATTCGTAATTTACAACATACAACAAGATTATAAGTATTTCAACATGGAATATGCATAAGACTTACCCACCTTGAAGTTTCTATGCTTCTCCTATAGCAACATTCCTTCTACCTCATCTTATTCCTATTTCTACAAAATCAAATGAACGCAAACTTTCTCAAAATGTGAACTTTCTCTTCCTAGTAGGTGTAGAATGAAGTTGAGATGATTATATATTTATTTCGTAATTTTTGGTGATTTTTAGCGATTTTAACTTTTGATTTTAGTGGAAGTGGCTTAGGGATTTCATAATTTAGCAATTAGGGGAAGAATGAATAAATGGCTAACGTGAAAGAAGATATGAAGAAAATGAGAGTTTCTAGACTTCTCCTGACATGGAAACAAGTGAAGATTTTTTTTCTTGGTCCAAGTGGGTCTTTGGGCCTCATTTTCTTCATATTTCATTTCATTTCTTTTTATTTCTTCACACTAGTCTATTTTTTTCATGACTACAACCCAATTCTCCAATTAAAAATCATGTTTAACCTTTAATAATGTTTTACTACTTCATATATTTTTTTCTAAGGTTTTTAATTATTAATTCTTGGTTAAACAAATATTTTTCTTAATTCCCTTTAAAAGCCCATTATCATATTTTAATTTATTATCTTTGTTTAAAATTAAATTAAATTAAATTTTCTTCTATAACAAATTTCTTTGTCTAAATTATTTTTATTATTTAGCTATATAAAGATTATTTGACCATTTTGTATATATTTAAATCGTTTTGACCTCAAAATCAAATTTCAATCTTTTAAACTATATATATATATATATATATTTCATTTTATAAATAATTTCCCCTTTTACACTTTCTATAATATTTCTATTTTCCATATTTATAATATTAAAACCTCTTTTTAATTAAATTAATTTTTGTCTTATTATATTCTCAACTTCGGGTTGTTACAGACTTCCCCCCTTAAGTTAATTGCGTCCTCACAATTCTCTTTAGGGGAAAATCTATAACTGGGCTAATGTCTCCTAGCTCATCTACACCACTATATATTAAAGTAAACAACAAGCAAGGAAAACATAGCATATCCCACTCATGTACGTCTTATATATCATCTACTACTTGGTCTCCTAGGTATAATCCAACGGGCTGTCGGACCATTACCCACCAATGGGACCTTCTTGCTTCTAAGCTGATGGACCTTCGTGCCAACTATGTGAACCAAATTTTGTACACAAGTCAAGTAAGGAGTGATATCAAGCTCCTTAAGATGACTCAGATCAAGTATTGTCTTGGAACTTCTTAAGAATTTCCTCAGGTGGGAAACATGGAAGACATCATGAATATAAAAGAATAGATCTGGAAGAGCAACTCGATATGTACTCCGCCAATGCGCTCAATAATCTAGAATGGACCAATAAAGCGAGGTGTATGCTTCCCCCACTTACAGAACCTTATAAAAACCCTTCAAAGGTTATATCTTCACGAACACAAGATCACTAACCTCAAACTCTATCTTCTTCCTCCTATGATCAGCATACGACTTTTGCCGATCCTCTCCTTCATCCTCTGCCTAATCAACTCTATCTTATCAGAAGCCTCTCTGATAGAATTTGGACCAAGCATAAAATTATCTCCTATCTCAAGCCAACACAAAGATGAACTACTGGTGCACCATATAAAGCCTCGAACGGTTCCATACCAATATCGGACTGGTGGTTGTTGTTATAGGAAAACTCAACCAAACAAATTTGATCCTCCTAGCTACCATCGAAATTAAGAACATATGAATGAAGCAAATCCTCTAACATCTAATTAACCCACTCTATCTGAGGATGATATGCAGTACTGAAGTTCAGCTTCATTTCCAAAGCTGACCGAAGACTCTTCTTGAAGACACTGGTGAATAATGGATCACTATCACACACAATGGAATCGGAATACCATGAAGCCATACAATCTCTTTCACATCTAGTTTGGCCAAATACAAAGTGGTTCTACTTGACTTCACCAGTACAAAGTGAGCCAATTTAGTCAAGCAATCAACCACAACCCAAATGTTATCACGGCTATTCCTAGTACAAGGAAGACCGTCTATAAAATCCATTGACACCCATACCTGATCCCACTTCCATAGCAGAATCTCCTATGGCTAAAGAAGGCCGCTTGGTCTCTGGTTCTCAACTTTAACAAGCTGATAAGTCAAACAACCCTTCACATACTTCCAGATATTGCACTTCATCCCTTCCTAATAATATAGACGCTTCATATCCATGTATATTTTGCTTCGTCCAGGGTTGGTAGTATAGCACAAATGATGACAATCATCCATTACCTCCTTACGTAGATTATCCAAATCGGGTACAACAAGCCTACCCCTTCTCCGAAAGCAACTATAATCATCAATAGAATAACCAATAAGATCAATATCCTCCTCATTGGTCTCCAATCTCTAAATAATAGTAAGAATAGATGGCCCGTGTCTCTATTCATCAGCTATTAGATCAATCAAAGATGGTCGGGCGACGAGACTAGCCAACATCGCACCAGAACCAAATACCGACTCTCTGTCCTAAATATCACAAATAGATAGAAGCTATAATTCTTGCCACTTTGCAACCATCATATAAAAAACTTCCTGATATTTTTTACTTAATACATCAGCCACACGGTTCCCCTTACAGGGTGTATACCGAATCTCAAATTCATAGGCTACAAGAAACTCAAGCCAACGTTGCCGCCTCATATTGAGACCCTTTTATGTAAATAAATACCTCAGCGACCGATGATCAGTATGAAGAACAAATCTCTTTCCAAGAAAATAATGATGCCACATCTTCAATGCAAAGACTATGGCAGCTAGCTTTAAGTCATGAGTAGCATACGGAACTTTATTAGGCCTTAGCTGCTTAGAATCATAAGCCACAAACCTACCTCTCTGCATAAGAATAGCTCCCAAGCCCATAACACATGCGTCTATATAAACCTCCAGATCATGGTTGCCCTCAAGCATAATAAGAATATGTGCATGAGTAAGCAATTTCTTCTGCCTCTGAAAAGCTGTCTCACATCTATCTGACCACTGAAACTTCTCCCTTCTTAGTACGATCAGTGAGATGTAGCACAATCTTCGAGAAATCCTTTATGAAACACCGGTAATAACCGGCTAAACCCAAAAAACTATGGATCTCTTAAACTATCTCAGGCCTTTTCCAACTCCGCATAACTTTGATCTTGGATGGATCTATAGAAATACCGGTCTTTGATACTGCATGGCCTAAGAACTTCCCCTGCTTATGCTAAAAGTGCCACTCAAAGAATTAGGTCTTCAACAGATTCCGCTTAAGTGTCTCCAAAATAACTCTAAGGTGTAGCTCATGCTCAACCTCAGTCTTCAAATAAACTAAGATATCATTAATAAATACTTCGACAAACTTATCAAGATAGTCTATGAAGATCCCATTCATCAGATTGACGAAATATGCAGGGACGTTTGACAATTTGAATGGCATTACAAGCCACTCATAAGAACCATAATGAGTTCGATTAGATGTTAGTGTAATGCTATCCTCTGCAATATAAAGCTGGTGGAAACCAGTAGCAAGGTCGAGCTGGGAAAAAACCTTAGCACTGCTTAGCTGATTAAACATATCATCAATCCTAGGGAAAGGATATTTGTTCTTTGTAGTGAGCTCATTCAGCTTCCAGTAATATATGAACAACCTAAGGGAACCATCTACTTTCATCACAAATAATGCTACGATGCCCTGAGGTAAACTGCTAGACTAAATAAAATTCTTAACCTTGAGCTCTAATAACTGCTTCTTCAACTCCTCATTATCTTTGGCGGACATCCTCATGGGAGGATGTCTGACTGGCTGAGCTCTAGGAACTAGATCACTATGGAACTCAATGGTCTGCCTTGGAGGCAAATCGGTCATAGGCTCAAACACAACAAGATAATGTCTAAGAGACTCGCAATTTCATCATCTTCTCGAGTCTCAAGAGAAAACAGAGAACCATGAGCTTTAGCCGATATCTCCAAGTGCTAAACCCAGATGCTCTTTGGATTTCTAATGGCTGAGAGAAATCACTCTTTCGGGACAATATAGGTGAGCCTCATAATGATATTTTTAATCCATGCCAAGAATAATGCCAAATCTTAAATACATGCAAATCATAAGAAAGGGAAGCCACATAAGTCTAAAACAACATCTCTGCATAACAACCTAAGGGTTGCATAACCTCTTGTTGGATTAGCAATCCTCAAACATGTAACCAAGCATACATAATCCAAATTAAATTTATCTACTATCTCTTTTAAGACAAATGAATGAGACGCACCCGTATAAAAAAACTCCAATAGGAGCTTCCCTTAATAAGATAATACCTTTGAGAATAGATGGTGCTTTTCTCTTACCCTAGGGAGGTCCACTAGCTGATTATATAGCATTCAACCTTTCACCCTTCTTCGAAAAAGCATATCTAAGGTGTCCCAACTCCTTATAGGTCTTATGCTTTAGTTGAAAGGCGGTAGAATGTGGTTTGCTGCGCTCCCTAGAATAATGACTATGCTCCCTATAGTTGAAGCACTCTACTAGCTCCTTAGCCTGTTTCTTGAACTCTGGAGTCTTCCTCGGGTTTGCTTCCTATGAAAGCCAACCTTTATCTTATGGAATAGGAACTTTTGCTTCTAACCAAAATCGCCCTTGCCCTTTTGAACCTCATCATTACTGTCTCTATCAGGCTCTTCCAACCTCAACGCCATATCAACTAGCTTCTCAAAAGAAACATCAAGTTATGAACGTAAGTCTTTCCTCAAAGTCTTCGTCATACCATAGACAAATTTCTGATTCTTCTTAAGAGGTGTATTAATGAGATCGTTACCATACTTAGAGAGAGCCTCAAATTTTTCCACATAGTATGCTACTAACATCTGCCCAACTTTAATCAATAAACTTCCTGGCCATGGAAAATTTCTTTGTCTTTCGAAGAAACTTCCACTCAAAATGAAGCTCGAACTGATCCCATGTCAGCTCAGCCTCATAAACCTCTGCCATAAGCAACTCATAGAAATATAAAGCTTGATCATGTAACTAGCTGGAGGCAATCTGAAGCTTTAATTGATCTTTAGCTCATATGTAAGTAAAGATGCGCTCGCATGTATTGAGCCAAACCTGGACTCCAAGGATTCCTTCTATGCCCTCGAAGGTCTTCTCTCTAAAGGTTGAATAATCACTACACATCCATGCAAAATAAATTCTAGGAATTAGAGGGTTAGGACTTATAGAAGTACTGGATGCCTGAATGCTCTGCACAAGCTCCATAAACTGATCAGTGGTCATATATACTTCCTCTTTACTGGAACCACTGGACTGTCTGGCTTCACCTTTGGGAACTCGATCACCAGCCATCTCTTACTTCTACATTAATGAGATTCAAAATTAGAATAAGTAAGATAAATATATTTACAGATATTAAAACATAAAAATAACTAGAATGCCCCTAAGTGACTACCCCAATAATCACCGTGTATTCCTAACATATTTTAAAGTTCTACCCAACACCCAAGGGACATGGAATCCAAAGTCTATCTAAGGCAATGACTCATGTCTCTTTATATTATGTATCATTCTAACCTACTATGATACCAACTATAACACCCCACCTCTATACCCATACCATCCAAGAATATTACCGAGTAATACTATTAGATTACATGGAAAATGTGGCAAAATTGGGCTTTTGTACGTGAATAGTCCCTTGAGCTACATTTCCAAATAACATAGTAAAGATCATATGTCCCCGGTATCCATACAAATAATGAACACATATGGTTCCTAGGACTGAAAATACATAACATAAATTTATACAGTGATCACAGAGTCAAAACGCAACGATAAAATATAATACATCAAATTTACATATCCATATCGAGCAAGAAAATGATGATCCAATGCTCACTCTATCTAATATGCATAACATTATCATAATAGTACATCAGAATACATAAATGAGGCTACAAAAATCATAGGGTATCTATCATCCTATAATGCGTACTCTAGCCTTCCAAAAGTAGTTCATTGTCAAGCTAGCTACCAAGTACCAGAACCTAAAACGCCTCAGGCTGGCCCGAGTATTATAAAATAATACAGTCAGACTATGTCTAAATTCACAATGTCAAGAATTGGTGATAATAGTAGAATGTAATCCATGTAGTAAGTAAATTGATATATGACATAGTCATGGTTTTGGATCCCATCATAATTAGTATATACATAAAACATTAATTCATAGTAAATAATCAACAATCTAGAACATCCATCATACAACCATACACGAAAGGAATATGGAAAGCACTCTACTATGCCCAACTTGGCTCTCGGCTAAGCATTTCTTGATGAGAAAGACATGAGGTTCAATTATATAACACACTACTCTCAGTAGTGTTAATGATCGTTCTCCTAATGATATCATAATCAACACATATACGGGTTGATTATCATACACTCTCAATCTTAGAAATAATCACATCGACTCTTAGTCGCATCTATAAATATAATAAGAGTATATGTCTATCATGTGTCCACAATAACCCGATGAGAGACTGGCAGCTCTTAGCCTGCTCCAAAATCCTTCCTCGCATGCTCTTAGATCTACTCTTACAGTCATTGGTTACCTCGATGGCCATCGTGACCATTTATACATCTTATGCTAGACTACCATAAGTAATGGTCACGACCCTGGAAGGGCCCCAATTATAACTAATTATTGGCCTATGTGACATTGAAGCAATGACTCTTAACCATGACTCTTAGCCATATATCAAAGGTGTCATGGATCTAGGGAGCGACCTCGCAATCAGGCCGCTAGGATGAGTACTGGCTTAATCTGGTTTTACTTCATGTCATGTAATAAGAGTAATCGATATACATGAATAGACTCACTCTTGGCCCTCAGCCTGCTTGCCCTCGGCTCGCATTATACATCTCATATATGTATATCAACGCTATATAAACCCTATTTCGATCTTACAATAAGCAATCAGAAAAATATCGACTCGGGCATCCTATCCCACCTAACGATGTTCACCCGTTTGCTTGATGCTGATAAACTACACTCGTCTCTCATCATGTTCTACATAACAAGTCCAAATAATAAACAGAAAGATATTACTGAATGCCCATTCCGAATAGTATTATAAATCTGTTTATTCCAATTCATCATCATATAAAGCAATACTCATCGATCATTAACAATCACACATTTAAATTCAATTACTATTACAAAAATACATCCATCATCATATTTCAAATAACCGTAATTATCCATTATCTAAATTAAATGTTGTATGTGTTTATTAATGAAAATAATAATTATTTCACAAAACATTCCATTTAATCATTAGCAACACCCAAGCATCTGTAATAAAGTCTAAGTCTCATGAATATTTACAATTATTAATAGTTGCATTAAATTCATTTATCATTCAAATCTTCATTTAAATGAAATATTCTATAATCTTGTTTTCAAGGTAATTAACTATATTTATTTAATTTATTTATTCCATACTCATAATAGCTCATTTGTCCATTTACATACTTATTTTATTACCATTATTTTATTATGTTGTGTGTGTATTGTAGGCAGGCTACTTGTTGCATATAGTGTTGCAAGCAGGCCAGCAGTCCACTTGCTTACATTTGTCCACCTACATGCATAAGTGGAAACATATGAATATAATTCATATGACAGTAGCACGTGAATTATAATTCATATGTCTGCTACTTTTTCACGCATGCTACACTGTTAGTAGCGAACTACCACTAAGTAGCAGTTTATTGCTGCCATGCAGCAGCTCCGCTACAGATGCAACCAACAACGAATCTCCCCCATTTCATGCCTACACCATTCCAAAGTTATCCCCACTTTTTAAGGAAATAATGCTTTTCCAATGTGGTGAAAATTCTCCATAACCTCCCATGCAATATGGGCATTTCGAAGAATACAAATAGTGTAATCAATCAAACCATTCAACTCTAACCACAATTAAACACCAAATCAAAAATAAAAGCATGTTCAACGGGAGTGCACATGCTTATAATTCATAATTTACAACATACAACACGATTTTAAGTATTTCAACATAGAATGTGAGTAAGAATTACTCATCTTGAAGTTGCTATGTTTCTTCTATAGCAATGCTCCTTCTATCTCTTTTTTGTCCTCTTTCTACAAAATCAAGTGAACACAAAATGTCTTAAAATGCTAACTTTCTCTTCCTAGTAGGAGTAGAATGAATTTGAGATGATTATATATTTATTTCATAATTTTTGGTGATTTTTAGCTCTTTTAATTTTTAATTTTAGTAGAAGTGGCTTTGGATTTCATAATTTAGCAATTAGGGGAAAGATGAACAAATGGCTAACATGAATGAAGATATGAAGACAATGAGAGTTTCTAGACTCCTCCTGACATGGAAACAAGTGAAGATTTATTTTTTCTTAGTCCAAATGGACCTTTGAGCTTTATTTTCTTCATATTTCATTTCATTTCCTTCTTATTTCTTCACACTAGTCTATTGTTCATTCATGACTACTTAACCCAATTCTCCAATTAAAAATCATACTTAACCTTTAATAATTTTTGATGCTTTTATAAAATTTTTCTAGGATTTTTTATTATTAATTACTATTTAAACAATTATTTTTCTTAATTTCCTTTAAAAGCCCATTATTGTATTTTAATCTATTATATTTCTTTAAGATGAAATTAAATTTAGTTTTCTTTTATAATAAATTTCTATGTCTTAATTATTTTTATTATTTAGCTTTACAAAGATTATTTTACCATTTCTTATATATTAAAAATTGTTTTGACCTTAAAATCAAATTTCGCTCATTTAAACTATATTTTCATTTTATTTTATAAATAATTTCCCCTTTCACCCTTTCTATAATATTTCTATTTTCTATATTTATAATATTAAAACTCTTTCTAATTAAATTAATCTTTATTTTATTATATTCTCAACTTCGGGTTGTTACAATATTGATAGAATTTAGCAGTTAATTCCATATTTGTGAAATTTAGGTTGTAAATTGTTATATTTGATAATCATCAATTATAGATGATTTAACTTTATTTAGGATTTAAGTTTCTTTGTTTCGATTCATCAGAACTATAGAATGTACATTCTACTTGTATTGATTGCCAAGTGAATTTCCATTAACCATCCAATTTCATGGTCATATAGCAAAAGTGCGTCATTTGACTCTATAAAAGCCCATTGAACCTTAGGCTCATTACAAAGTTAGCTGTTGGTTGGTAAACTTAACACAATGAACAACATACAAAGTTATATATATCTATGCTATCATGCTCTAACAACGAAAAAGGTAAAATATAATATCATACATAAGTACGGTAAAAATCCAAATCTTAAAAATACAACCCATCATGCCGAATATCCAAAATATAATATCCCAAAAACAACATGTCTTCAATACATCACTCCAGTATGCAGATGACACCTTCCTCATTTTTGTCCCTGGCCCCTCTTTCATTGCTATGGTTCAGCTTCTTCTTTATTCTTTTGAAATGATTTCTAGGCTTCTCATAAATTTCCCAAAAGCTCTATGCATATTGTTGGCTCAAATCCCATCCTTAGCCTTTCTGTTGCTAACAGCCTTAATTGCTCCCTTTTTGTAACTTTCCCTATACCTACCTAGGTCTAGCTGTTAGACCAACAAAGCTCCTTATGGAAGACTGGTCAATCGTAATTGACAAAGTTCATGGCAGGCTGGCAGGCCGGAAGAGGACCTCGCTCTCAAGGGCGAGTCATCTGATACTTATTGATTCGGTCCTGTGCTCTCTTCCAACCTTTTGGCTCTCATTCTTTAAAGCCCCTAATTGGGTACTTAGTAAAATTGATTGTATTCAAAGGGTTCTTCTCTAGAAGGGTTTTGAAAGAATTTCATCTTCAACTTGTCGGTGGCTTGGGAGTGCAGACCGAAAAAAGACGGTAGTCTTGGATTTGAAAGCTTTAACAATTCAATAAAGGTTTGTTAGGAAAATGGGGATGATAGTTGCTTTTAGACTGCTTCAAACCTTAGGCAAACTAGATATGCCATTTTTACTACTAAGGACGCTTCTCCATATCCGACCTTAGCTCTTATCCCCCTTCCTCTACCTTCTCTTTGTAGAAGAACATAATTAGTTGCGTAGGAAACTTCAGATATGCTCAGGGATTGAGGTTGGCAACAGAAAGTGAAATGCCTTCTAGACCGACCTTTAGATATATGGTGTTGCTCTATCATCAGTTTTCCCTAACTTATACAACCTAACATCGATCAAGGACATTTCTGTCAATCGGGTCTTCTTGGATGGGTACTGCTGCTTGCATTTCAGTAGTGTTATTGTGGGTGAGAACCTAAAAGATCTTTGTTCAATTCTTCGTGCAACTTCTTCAGTATCTTTAAATCAAGAAGATGACAACTACATTTTGTAGGTTAAATGCTGGTAAGCATTTCTTAGTGAAACCTCTATATGCCTTTGACAATTTCTCTGGCATGTGTTTTAACTTGTCAGAAATTTTGAAAGCTCGATCCCAACTAAATATAAGATTCACATGTGTCTTATTTTGCTTAATAATCTTAATAGTACCACAAATTAGCTTCCAAGCAGTTTGGCTTTGCTCGCCAGTGCTTCCTTTGTGGTCGCTACATGGATAATGCTAATAACATATTTTCCCTCTATGATTTCACATTCCAAGTTTAGGGACTTTGTGCTGAGAATCTTTACGTTACTAACTAGTAGCTTGACTCCAATCCTATCCATCTCTAGACTATCTATCCGCCCATCATGGATGCGAATTTGGCTTTGGCTTTCTACTGGGAAGTTTGTATCGAAAGAAATAATAGATGTTTCAATTTTAATATAAAGCATTATATTTCAGTGGCTAACTCTAGTATGTTTTTAACCAATTTATGGACATGTGATGCAGCTTGGCCTTTTCAATTTATGATGCCTGGTATCAATTGGGAAGAGATCGTGGGAAGTAACAACTTGACCTAATTACTCGTTGGCTGCTATGGCTGCGGTGGTAGTCATATGCAATATCTTTATTAGCTATTATTATATCTGAGCCTGTATATATATGTTTGAGCTTCTATGCTTGCTGTGTACTATCTTGGCGATCGATATGTTGGGTAGTTTGGGTGATATTTTTGTCTTGTATGTATCTAATCTATTTTGGCCATCGGCTAGGCTTATTAGCCGAATGTGTGTGTCCACACCCCCCCCCCCCAAAAACCCCACACACACACACAGAGTACGGCTGTGCAACTCAGAGCTGCATATTATAAAAATAAAACAACATGTCTAAAACTAGGTACACCAAAACATATCAAAAGCATAAATAGATAAATAGACTGCCATAAGTCTTCACCTCCGCCTTCATCTTCTTAATCAGCATCATTTCCCTTAACCTATATGTGATAATGAGGAGGGGGTCATAACAACAACGTTTGGTGCCCCAAGTCTTACAATAATAGTATTTGGGCAGTGCCATTTAGATAAGTAATATGTCTTACGCATCCTACACCATCATACAAAGAATACTGCCAACAATAAGCCTAAAGGCTCTCCCAGTCCAACTCCCTAGCATACTTTCAACTGTAGGCAAAAGGCCCTTTTAAGCCTAATGTAACTACCGCCAATCATGTTAAACAATGTGAAAAAAAGTACCCGAGCCACTTAATCCTCTTTAAAGGGAATTAAGCTGACTTTGACCATTTAATACCGATGACCTAGGTAGATCGCCATCATTTAATTCCTAATCCAAGGTGGACTCCTATCTGGTACTTAATTACTAATGTCGCACGAAATCTCATCAGGCTACTTAGTGCTCCTTTATGGCAAAAGATGGCCCTACAATAACCACTCAATACTTCTACCCTAAAGCGGACCCCTCCAAGATTCCCTACTACCATGCCGAAATGATAATCTCGACCATTTAATTGTTCTTAAGTGGGAAGGAGGCAGATCAATCAACATCCATTTAATACCCCCAACCCAAAAGCAGGTCCTACTACTTATGATCCGTAATCCAAACTATGATATCTCACATTAGTCCAACTATTCATAGAAGCCGATAGCTAGATTAGCCTGGGAAGACTTATCCCACAGAATTAGGACTAACCTCGAGTCCGCGGTTGGTACTTATTATAGATAATGTCTCACATCGGTCCTATAGTTACACTACCGGTAGCCAGATTAGCTGGCTGACTTCTGTGTGCCTTTAATTGATCTTGCATCCCTATAACTTTATTATAATTCCACTCTCCTAACATACTAAATATATACCTCATTGCATTTCACAACATGTCCATAAAAGGAAAACTTCATATTCAACTTTAATTATGGATTAATTTCCATAAATATCTCAACTTCTTTCTTAGGGGATTAGTCCTAATTACTAACCTACTTGTATTGCACGATCAATATGTTATTAATATATTTATACGTTAATATATTTCTACATACGTAATTTTGTCTAACTAAATGTTCCTAAGCGTGCGAAGGTTTCTGTGTCCTATACTAATCGTGTTAATTGTCAAATATTTCAACTTCATAGTCTAACCCCATATAATAGTTTACAAAATAGCTAGTATCCTTAGCTAAACAAATAAACTTACAATAATAAAATAGAATCAAATGTCAAACTTATTCCATATTTATATAGTAGAATCAAGGTCTCTATTTCATGGATTAAAACTTACAATTTAAACCCATTATATTCTATTCAAATTTTACATACAGGAACTTGAAGTGAAAAAGGGATTCATATTTAAATTACAAAAATAGGCAGTGCAAACTACGAATAAGAAAATTTGTACCTTACATACCATTTTCTAACTTATTTTCTCTTTAGAACCCTTTAGCACATCAATAGAGAAAAGTATGAAGTGGAACAGAATATAAATATTCAAATTGCAATAACAAAAAAGTTCTACTATTTTAATATAAAACAATTAAGATCCAATATACTTAAGAATTGATATTTTGTTTAGGGGAATTTTTGGGTTTTAGTTTTAGGGTTTTTGTTTACAAAATTTCCCAAGGCATGAAACGAATCCAAACTTCTACAATACGAATACTAAAAATGTGAATAAAACTAAGGTTTCCACTCACATATAGTATCCGACTTCCCTTTGAATTCGATTATGCATTGCTTAACTACTCCTTCAGATTTTCTCTCTTTGAAATGTATGATAATTCAATTGTATATAAATTAAATTCAAAATTCAGAAATTGGTGAAGAATGAAAATAGAAAAACATATATTTATATAGACCTGCTACCATTTTCCCTTGAACTTGAACTCTTGAATCTAACTGAGGAAGAAGTCTGACAGAGATTTTCTAGTGTCCTAAATATTTTTATGAATAAAAGTGAGGGGCTGGCTTCTTATTTATAGTGGTTGGAAGACGTCCAGACCATTGGGTTTATGTTGGTTTAAAATAATAAAATCCAGTCCGTTTGTGCCTAGCAAAACCCTAGATGCGACACATGAAAGAAATGCGGATTACGGATCTTAAGGCTAGGATTAACACTAGAGGGGGGGGGGGGGGTAAATAGTGTTTATAAAGAATTACTAAATCTTTTTGGATTTATGTTGAATTGAACACGGATGTAAGCAATATACAGACACAGATATGATCACAGAAACAAGCACAAATGCAGAAATAAAGTAAAAGCAATAAAGGAAAGAACACACCAGATTTTATACTGGTTTGGAGTTACCCTACATCCAGTCCCGTAACACAAGTACGAATTTCCTTTCAAAAGAAATTGTACAAAAACACCCTCGATTTCAAGGCTATGAGGTACACCCTCTAGAATCACAATCCTCTGGGTAGATATACTTGATTTCCGGGCCACAAGTTTACCCAATTGATTTACCAAGGCTACAATCATACCTTATCTCGCTTGATTGATTTTCAAGGCCACAATCACACCTTTTCTCACAGATTACAAAGAAGCCTATAACTCTGAATAACACTGAGAACATTGTTGAGATAGTGATAGAGAATCAAACTAGAAAAGATCGAGTTTGATTCAATGTTGATTTCGGCAGAGTAATGGTAAGAATATGTATTAATAAATGTGGAAGAAGAAGAGGAGTGAAAAACCAAAAAATATGATATAAAATTCGTTGAAACTTACCCCTATTTATAGAAGAACAACAGCCATATCCATTCGTGAAGAGTTATGGCGAATAGACACTTTTTTTGAAATTTAAATTTTGAACTCAACTGACACCATGTCGACATGGTCACCATAGGCATGTCGACATCCCAAAGCAATTTTTGATGATTTGATTTTCTTTGAAAATAACCTTTATCTTATATTAAAACTATTTAAAACTTTATAAATATACTTGACTATAGTTATAATTCATAAGTAAATATAGAGAATAATATGTATAGAATTTAACTATAATTTTATATTTGAATCTTAAGCATAAATATTTAAAAGTTAAATATATTATATTAAAAGATAGTTTAAAATTAGGAGTAATTTGACTTTGAAATTAAAGATAATTTTGAGGCTAAAATTATTTAAAATCAGGATAGAGGGTTTTGAATCTTTTAAAAGGAAAGTTTTGAAATCATTTTGAAAACAAAATGATTTTGTAAAATCATTTGAATTAAAATTAGTGGGTACAAAACAATGTTCCACTAGATTTTTCGTAGGTTCCATTCTACTTAGGGTTCCATCCCTTTAACAGGCTCGAAGTGGATTCCATTCCATGAATAAATTAGATTTTAAGATACCAGTGCTTTTATATGAGTTTTAACAAAATTCTAATTAAAGCATAAATTACTTCAATTCTTGAACTCTTGATCTTGATACTCATGAGTCTTCAATCTTGATATCTTGAATCTCTATACTGTAAAGTCTTCATTCTTGGTACCTGCATGGTTAAAACCTGCATATACATATATATCTAAACTTATAATGTTAGTATTTATAATCTATTCTAAGGTTGTTGTCATCAAAACCATCATCTCACAGACTAACAATCTCCCCCTTTTTGACGATGACAACCTTTGTTTATAAAATATTACTTCTATCCTAATAACTCCCCTTAATCTATAACTCCCTGTAACAACCCGATATTCGCGTCAATTCATAATCGACGTTAAAACGATTTATATTTTCGTCAATTGCCATTTTGAAGTTTTTAAAATTTAAATTAAAATTTAAATTACAAATTTTCATATAAGAATTGAAGGGCTTTAAAATTTAAAATTTGTGGCCCACGTTTTTGTTTGACGCCGTGAAAAATTTACAAACATATTGCCGTTCTTCTTTTATTCGTTTGCGACCCGACCCCCCTTTCATTTTCATTCGCGTGCCCTAATCGATCGAGGGAAAATTAATGGCGGCGACGTTTTCTTCGTTCGTTCGAGATGAGGGTTTTGAATCGAGTTCACCTGCATGAGATTAGAAGGTCTTCGGTCAGATCTTCGTTTGCTCGCGGCTGCCCCAACCTTCGTTCAAGTTCTACTCGTGACTGCGGCCTTGACCCCTCCACTTCGATTCGACAACGAGGTGAGTAATTTGCATTACTCACATCTATTTTCAAACTGGTCGAATTCAATTGTTGTTCATTTCTTCGGCTTCGATTTGATTTGTTCGTTGTTGCTGTTTTTCCATTTTGAGTGATTTTGGGGTTTTATAGTGGAGCTTACTGCTATGTGAATTTCTACTACAACTTTGATTTGCCAGTTACTTTGGCTGTTGACGGGAATTTGTTCGATTTTTCTTCCTGCCTTCCTTACTGGCTTCGGCCTTATTTTAATTTTTGTTTAAGGACTTACTGGCTTGACACACTTGACATTGTTATTACTGTCAAATGTCTTGCTTATGTACTTGTTGCTGTAGCCATGAGTTACAGCCTTCACTGTTTGCTACATTGCACTCTCCGGCCCTTGTTTTAAGTACATGACTTCGATCCCGAGTGGGCATGCAGTACCATGACCTCGTTCATATTGCTAGTTGCATTTCATATTGCTAGTTGTGATTCTTGTTGCCAGTACATTTTGGTTCATGTTGCATATCTTCACATTCATCCTATAGTTTACTGTATCATATTTGAGGTAGTTGCACTTCAGCGTTTCTACTGTCTTCATGTACATGTATACACTTGTTGTGTATTTGAATATTTGGGATGCGTTGGACTCGTGTGGTCTTCTTTTGTGTGCAGTCTACGTTTACATTGCCTCTGACCTGATGTACTTGAGTCTGGTTCATTCCAGTTCAATGTATTCAAATGTTGTCTGCACTTGTGACTTGAGTTTTCATTATGATATTGGTCTGGATTTGGTTGCTACTGCATATTTGTAGTTGTGTGCCCAGTTGAACTTTGAGCATGTTGCCAGGCTAGTTTATTCGTGTTGTATTTGGTATCTTCACTTGAGTCATTTGAAGCTGTAGATTGCTGAACTGTTGGCTTCAATCTCGAACTGATCCATTTGTTTTAAATTCTTTGCACTGTGCTTGATGGACTGATTATTTTTAGTTGCATCGAGTACAGTCGAAATTGCACCCTGCCTCTGATTATTGTAATCAGGCTGTAGTCTTGTCTCTGGCCATTCTTTGGTCTCGTAGGATTGCTTGCACTACTTCTCTTTGGTCATGACTGATCTGTCGTTCAGTTTGCATTGTCACATCTTTGTCATGTTCCCTTCAGTAGCTTCACTGTTGCATCTTTCATTTAACTGCTGGCTTGTTCATGCATTGCTGTGCATACTCGTTGAACTGGTTTTCTTATGCACTGTGCTTTGACATTGTATTCGTCCCTGTAGTTGCTCATTTCGAATTGCATACTTCTTTCATTGGTTCGAGCTGAACTTGTCATCTTTTCTGTGTTGCACCTGTTCCACTTCTCTTGTGTCTGCACTTGTGAACTTTGTTGTTGGCATTGGCATTGTCTCTGTTGACATTTGGCATTGTCTTCTGTTGGCATTGCAGATGTACTTATTTGATGCATTTGTGTCCTGTATATACCTTGACCATTGTGATGATCATTGTGTTGCCTGGCCCTACTATTTGTGCAGCCTACTTATTTGCACTTTCTCATTTGAGTATACTTCTTCTCGTGCACCTCTGACTCTTTTTGTCATGTGCAGTTTGTTATGTACATTCATTGTGTACATCTTTTACATTCATTGGGAACATCGTCACTGTAGTGGCGCGGCAGTGCACGCAAGCGTGAACTGCAGCCACGCGGTATTTATTGGTTACATCATCACTGTTGTGGTTCGGCAGTGCACGCAAGCGTGAACTGCAGCCACACAGTATTTATTGGTTACATCATCACTATTGTGGTGCGGCAGTGCACGCAAGCGTGAACTGCAGCCACACGGTATTTCTTTGATTAATATTCTATCTGCTTTTGATTTTAGGATATTTTTCGTATTATTACTGCTTCTATGCACTAATAACTGAGTTTGAATTAGACTGACCCGGGTATTATTTTCTTTTGAATTTAATACTCGGGTCAGACCGAGTATTTACAGGTTGTAGATTTTTAGCTTCGGGATGCTGCTTGAGCTATGAAGTTCTTTCATATCTTTTGGAGTAGTCGTCATGTATAGTAGTCGATGTAATTGTATATGAAGATATGTATTCATGTATATTATATTGAAAATGTTCTTATATGTATAACTTCCTGAGTCGACTGTTGTAGTTGCATCATATGTACCATATCAAATGTATTGTAACTGCCATCAGTTATTATATATATGAGATTTTTCTGTTCAATCTGTGTTCCGCATTTATTTAAAATCTTCTGTGTTATTGTGGATCTTGTTAGACCACTTCTCTGATAAACACTTTTAAGTGTGGTTTAATCATATCTATTTCCGCCGTTGTGATATGAATTATCTGTGACTGATTTATGTTATGCTTATTTCTATATTTGTTTCCGAGGATTATATATAGCCACCGCGTGATAGCTTTGAGTTTGCATCGGTATGTCGGATTTCCTCCTTAAATGAAATGCATGCTGTACTATCTGACATATCAATGTTCGCGCAAAGAAATTACACGGATGGTCGCTCCTCAACAGCCCTATTCTCCGTTCTAGTCGACAGCACTACACCGTAGTGTTCTTGGCTAGCGTGGGTATAGAGGTGGGGCGTCACAGCTTGGTATCGGAGCCAAACTTCGGAACAATATGGAATTATTATAACAAGGATCATCGTCCTAAGTCTAATTTAGGAGTCGTGCTTTAGGATTTAATTCGGGTCTTCGTACCGTTCTATCCTATTCTCTTTATGATTCCTTGTTTTATCAATCAAGTTTGATTGAAATTCATTTTTGTGAATATCACCTTCTTCTTTCTTCTTTCTTTTCTTAAAGAAGAAGATTTGGTTGAATCTGGCAATCTTAGTGCTATTCAATCAAGTAGTCCATCTCTGGATGGCATATTCATATCTGCCCAACGACTTTTGGATCTTGTAAAGAATCAAAAGTTTATCGGTGCTTAGTTGAGATAGAGTCGCTGACTTGATCGACTTTTGCCCTGCTATTTTCTGTCTCGAGTACCTTGCTCGTTTTGCTTTGATTTTTTCCAATTGATAATCGATTCTTCTTTTCCGTTTAGTTGTTATCGCCTTTATCGACTTTGATAACTTCTATTTCTGGAATTTTTGGGTATTCCAACCTTGACGGATTTAGAATCGAATTCTTTGGATTTTATTCACGTCTTCGAATGTGAATTTTAGTGAATTGATTTGATTTCTAAATTTAATCAATTCTTGATTATTTTCCCGATTTGTTGCTATCATTTATTAGCAACTTTGGTGATATTTTCTTCGGGATTTTTGTGAACATACTTTTTGAAGGATTCAATATTGATTCCTTCGGATTCTATTCACATCTTTGCATGTGAATTCTTGTGAATTGATTTGGTTTCCAAATTTTAATCGATTTCATTCGATTCTATTCACGACTTCGAACGTGAATTCTTGTGATTGATTGTTTCTACAATCATTTTTGTGATTTGTCACTTTAAAAATATAAAGGTTTCAATACTAGTAGTAAATATCAAAACTCTTTATCAAAATGTTTTCAACTCTATTTTCAATACAAAACTCTTTTTCTCAAACCGTTTTCCAATCTACTAGTATATACAAATCTTTATTTCACTCGTATGAGAAATCTAATTAAACGGCTTAGTAAAACAAGTGGTATGAAACGCTTGCGTTTACTTCGTCGGTTAATTTTTGGACTTGTTCGATTGAACCTCTTGTGACAATTTTTCTAGTGACGATCTACAGTTTGTTCGTAAATATTTAAGTTAAGCTAGTGGTTATGGGACATGAAGCTAAACTTTTATATTCACTAACTTAGTGTAATTGACACTTCTCGTTGATCATGACGATCATTCTTATGATTTAGACTAGCAATTGTGCGATGTCTCTTTTTGGTTAGGCTAGACACCATTTGTGTGGTTTCATTCACACATACCTTTTCGGTTAGCCTAAACACCATTTGTGTGATTTCGTCTCACACATATCTCTTTGTCGGCGTGGATAGCTTAGGCCTCGTCGGTGTGATTTTGACTCACACATATCTCTTTGTCGGCGTGGATAGCTTAGGCCTCGTCGGTGTGATTTTGACTCACACATATCTCTTTGTCGGCGTGGATAGCTTAGGCCTCGTCGGTGTGATTTTGACTCACACATATCTCTTTGTCGGCGTGGATAGCTTAGGCCTCGTCGGTGTGATTTTGACTCACACATACCTCTTTGTCGGCGTGGATAGCTTAGGCCTCGTCGGTGTGATTTTGACTCACACATATCTCTTTGTCGGCGTGGATAGCTTAGGCCTCGTCGGTGTGATTTTGACTCACACATATCTCTTTGTCGGCGTGGATAGCTTAGGCCTCGTCGGTGTGATTTTGACTCACACACATCTCTTTGTCGGCGTGGATAGCTTAGACCTCAATCTGTGTGATTCCGACTCACACATGTGGGGTAGCGCCCCACGGTCTTCGGGCCATTCGTGTGTCAAAATTTGTGGCTTGCAACCATGAGATAGCGTCTCGTTATGCGTTGCACGTGTTGATGAGTTTTCATGCTCATGTGTAGGTGAGATTCCGTGCTCCCGTTCTCGCTTTGCGTTGCACGTGTTGATGATTTTTCATGCTCGCGGGTAGGTGAGATTCCGTGCTCCCGTTCTCGCTTTGCGTTGCACGTGTTGATGATTTTCCATGCTCGCGTGTAGGTGAGATTCCGTGCTCCCGTTCTCGCTTTGCGTTGCCCGTGTTGGTGATTTTCATGCTCACGTGTAGGTGAGATTCTGTGCTCCCGTTCTCGCTTTGCGTTACATGTGTTGATGAATTTTCATGCTCGCGTGTTGGTGAGTTTTCATACTCCCATTTGAGTTTCCATACTCCCATTCGAGTTTCCATACTCCATTTGAGTTTTCAGACCCCCATTTGAGTTTCCATACTCCCATTTGAGTTTTCAGACTCCCATTCGAGTTTCCATACTCCCATTCGAGTTTCCATACTCCATTTGAGTTTACATACTCCCGTTTGAGTTTTCGTACTCTCATTTTGTGACTTCTGGATTTCTTGTATAGTCTTCTGGAATTTGTATTTCACCAATTTTCGTGATTTCTATTGATATGTTTTGTCGATTTTTGTGCATTGATGAATTCTTGTGTCATTGACTTGTTATGAATACAAGTTTAGGGTATAATACCCCTTTCTATCTTTGAGAAGATTCTTGTGACATTTTTGACGAATGAAAATTCATTGGTATTATATTTTGATGCCAATTGCTACTGATGTCGCTGTTTTAATCACGTGTTTAAAAAAAAAAAAAAAAATTGTTTCAAAATAAAAAATTGTTTTCAAAATTTTTACAGTTTACGCTTTCAAAAGAATGAGGAAGCGATTTAAACATTTCAGCAAAATCGAGGACTATGACCCCTTTCTTTTACTGATTCGTTTAATTCCGGACTTGTCCGTTTGAGATTGAAAATTGTGAATTTCTTATATGGAATTAAAAGATGATTTTGTGCTTGTATTGCCCATTGAGTGCTTTAAGAATTCTGGTCGATGCGCTTGATCAACGTTATCGATAGGAATCTCCTAGACGCTTTGATGAGACAATCAGACACGATTTTTGAAAGATTTAGCTTTTCGAAAAAAGAATATTATTCAAAAACAACTCTTTTCCGATACTTCTATTCTTGCGATTCCCGAGTGGAATCAAGACCTTATCTTGTGTACCAATGCTAATCGTATTGGGTTGGATGTTGTTCTCTTGCTAGAGAAAACATGCTATTTCTTGTACTTCTGAATCATTTATGCCTATTGAGACTAGATATGCCACTCATGATCTAGTGATCGTGGCTATTGGTTTCGCTTTTAAAACTTTGGCATCATTATTTTTGGCTGAGAAATTTGTTCTCTGCCCTGATCATGAATCTAGGGAATATTTATTTTCTCACAAAGAACTTAATTTACGTCAACCACGTTGACTCGAGTTCCTTACATCTTATGATCTTGATATTCTTTACCACTCCCGGATGGGAAATCGTGTTACCGATGCACTGTCGTAGGCAAACAAGTGGTTGTTCTTTGATGATGTCCGAAAGGAACCATCTTTTTACCAGGTTCATCAGACGTTTCGATGTACTTCGTTTTATTGAGCTTCGTCTCGTTCCTTTTATGGACTTACGTCTGATGTTCTTTTATGTTGATCGATTCATTGGACGTACCGTTTTTGTACTACGTCGGCGTTCCGAATTAATGAAGCTTTGATTCATCTGGCGTACAGTTATTGCACTACGATGTTGTTCCAAATTATTCGTGTTTCACCTATGAAAGGTGTTGTGCGTTTCAGTCGGTCGGGAAAGTTAGTGTCTCGATATATTGGGCCATTTCCTATCACTGAACGTATTGGTTTCTTGGCTTATCGCCTCTTATTACCGGCTCAATTTTCTGTTATTCATGACGTGTTTCACGCGCCTTTCTTTTACGGAAATGCCTTAGGGATTCCGATTTTTATTCTTGAGCCCGGTATTATTGAAGAAATTGAAGTTTCACCAGATTTGACTTTGAGCAACATTCTATTCACATCAATGCTTCGAGGGTTCAGCACCATCGAATAAAGATGTTTTTTTTTCGTGAAAGTTTATTGGTTCTCAAATCCTATGGATTTCACTTAGGAATCCAGAGAATTCATCGAGCAAACACGTTCAGGCTCTCTCTCTCTCTCTCATGCTCTATACGGTGAACTTCCTATTTCAAATTTCTTCATCGTGTGTTGATATATTCTTATGGTTGTTACCTTTTGCCCATTTATTCCTTAAGATTGCGAGGACGCAATTTCTTTAAGGAGGGGAGTCTGTAACAACCCGATATTCGCGTCAATTCATAATCGACGTTAAAACGATTTATATTTTCGTCAATTGCCATTTTGAAGTTTTTAAAATTTAAATTAAAATTTAAATTACAAATTTTCATATAAGAATTGAAGGGCTTTAAAATTTAAAATTTGTGGCCCACGTTTTTGTTTGACGCCGTGAAAAATTTACAAACATATTGCCGTTCTTCTTTTATTCGTTTGCGACCCGACCCCCCTTTCATTTTCATTCGCGTGCCCTAATCGATCGAGGGAAAATTAATGGCGGCGACGTTTTCTTCGTTCGTTCGAGATGAGGGTTTTGAATCGAGTTCACCTGCATGAGATTAGAAGGTCTTCGGTCAGATCTTCGTTTGCTCGCGGCTGCCCCAACCTTCGTTCAAGTTCTACTCGTGACTGCGGCCTTGACCCCTCCACTTCGATTCGACAACGAGGTGAGTAATTTGCATTACTCACATCTATTTTCAAACTGGTCGAATTCAATTGTTGTTCATTTCTTCGGCTTCGATTTGATTTGTTCGTTGTTGCTGTTTTTCCATTTTGAGTGATTTTGGGGTTTTATAGTGGAGCTTACTGCTATGTGAATTTCTACTACAACTTTGATTTGCCAGTTACTTTGGCTGTTGACGGGAATTTGTTCGATTTTTCTTCCTGCCTTCCTTACTGGCTTCGGCCTTATTTTAATTTTTGTTTAAGGACTTACTGGCTTGACACACTTGACATTGTTATTACTGTCAAATGTCTTGCTTATGTACTTGTTGCTGTAGCCATGAGTTACAGCCTTCACTGTTTGCTACATTGCACTCTCCGGCCCTTGTTTTAAGTACATGACTTCGATCCCGAGTGGGCATGCAGTACCATGACCTCGTTCATATTGCTAGTTGCATTTCATATTGCTAGTTGTGATTCTTGTTGCCAGTACATTTTGGTTCATGTTGCATATCTTCACATTCATACTATAGTTTACTGTATCATATTTGAGGTAGTTGCACTTCAGCGTTTCTACTGTCTTCATGTACATGTATACACTTGTTGTGTATTTGAATATTTGGGATGCGTTGGACTCGTGTGGTCTTCTTTTGTGTGCAGTCTACGTTTACATTGCATCTGACCTGATGTACTTGAGTCTGGTTCATTCCAGTTCAATGTATTCAAATGTTGTCTGCACTTGTGACTTGAGTTTTCATTATGATATTGGTCTGGATTTGGTTGCTACTGCATATTTGTAGTTGTGTGCCCAGTTGAACTTTGAGCATGTTGCCAGGCTAGTTTATTCGTGTTGTATTTGGTATCTTCACTTGAGTCATTTGAAGCTGTAGATTGCTGAACTGTTGGCTTCAATCTCGAACTGATCCATTTGTTTTAAATTCTTTGCACTGTGCTTGATGGACTGATTATTTTTAGTTGCATCGAGTACAGTCGAAATTGCACCCTGCCTCTGATTATTGTAATCAGGCTGTAGTCTTGTCTCTGGCCATTCTTTGGTCTCGTAGGATTGCTTGCACTACTTCTCTTTGGTCATGACTGATCTGTCGTTCAGTTTGCATTGTCACATCTTTGTCATGTTCCCTTCAGTAGCTTCACTGTTGCATCTTTCATTTAACTGCTGGCTTGTTCATGCATTGCTGTGCATACTCGTTGAACTGGTTTTCTTATGCACTGTGCTTTGACATTGTATTCGTCCCTGTAGTTGCTCATTTCGAATTGCATACTTCTTTCATTGGTTCGAGCTGAACTTGTCATCTTTTCTGTGTTGCACCTGTTCCACTTCTCTTGTGTCTGCACTTGTGAACTTTGTTGTTGGCATTGGCATTGTCTCTGTTGACATTTGGCATTGTCTTCTGTTGGCATTGCAGATGTACTTATTTGATGCATTTGTGTCCTGTATATACCTTGACCATTGTGATGATCATTGTGTTGCCTGGCCCTACTATTTGTGCAGCCTACTTATTTGCACTTTCTCATTTGAGTATACTTCTTCTCGTGCACCTCTGACTCTTTTTGTCATGTGCAGTTTGTTATGTACATTCATTGTGTACATCTTTTACATTCATTGGGAACATCGTCACTGTAGTGGCGCGGCAGTGCACGCAAGCGTGAACTGCAGCCACGCGGTATTTATTGGTTACATCATCACTGTTGTGGTGCGGCAGTGCACGCAAGCGTGAACTGCAGCCACACAGTATTTATTGGTTACATCATCACTGTTGTGGTGCGGCAGTGCACGCAAGCGTGAACTGCAGCCACACGGTATTTCTTTGATTAATATTCTATCTGCTTTTGATTTTAGGATATTTTTCGTATTATTACTGCTTCTATGCACTAATAACTGAGTTTGAATTAGACTGACCCGGGTATTATTTTCTTTTGAATTTAATACTCGGGTCAGACTGAGTATTTACAGGTTGTAGATTTTTAGCTTCGGGATGCTGCTTGAGCTATGAAGTTCTTTCATATCTTTTGGAGTAGTCGTCATGTATAGTAGTCGATGTAATTGTATATGAAGATATGTATTCATGTATATTATATTGAAAATGTTCTTATATGTATAACTTCCTGAGTCGACTGTTGTAGTTGCATCATATGTACCATATCAAATGTATTGTAACTGCCATCAGTTATTATATATATGAGATTTTTCTGTTCAATCTGTGTTCCGCATTTATTTAAAATCTTCTGTGTTATTGTGGATCTTGTTAGACCACTTCTCTGATAAACACTTTTAAGTGTGGTTTAATCATATCTATTTCCGCCGTTGTGATATGAATTATCTGTGACTGATTTATGTTATGCTTATTTCTATATTTGTTTCCGAGGATTATATATAGCCACCGCGTGATAGCTTTGAGTTTGCATCGGTATGTCGGATTTCCTCCTTAAATGAAATGCATGCTGTACTATCTGACATATCAATGTTCGCGCAAAGAAATTACACGGATGGTCGCTCCTCAACAGCCCTATTCTCCGTGCTAGTCGACAGCACTACACCGTAGTGTTCTTGGCTAGCGTGGGTATAGAGGTGGGGCGTCACACTCCCCCTTAATTTATGCCTAACTAACCTATTTTATATTTCTCCCCCTTTGTCATCAACAAAAACTAACTCCCCCTCATTCTTGGACTAGAGTACCTGCATTAATAAACTATGCAATGGAAATATAATAGATATATTAAGAAATAATTATCCTTATGAACATGATAATTAATTAAGGATTATATACATTTCAACGTATATATATACATGTTTTATGTAGCAACCATCAAACCAATTTAAGAAATCAATCCACATCGAGTATCAATCCAAACCAAATTAAATTAACTAAAACAAAGCAAACAAATAAAAATCAAATGTTACGTGGAACTTCCACCCATCCTTCTTCTCCAAAGATTGGGTCTGCCTTAATAGCATCCCAATTATCATTGTCGTTGGTGAGAGAGACTGGAAGATTTGCTTCGTTATCATCCTTGTGTAGGGAGGAAATCATCAATCATATTGCATCGAAATGCCTTTCTTTCTCCTTGATCATCTGCATTTGACTCAATTCTAAGTGTCGCTGGTTACGAAGAATGAACGAGAGAATACTCTTGAATGAATTAAGAGTTTCTTCAAGATTTTCGGATAAATTGTGAATTGGATTAGCCATAATTGAATTTGTGAAAGAAATGAAGAATTAGAAGATAGAAAATAATTTTCAGTGAAGAATTCTGGAAGAAATAGGTATATATAGGTGTAGAATTTCGTTTGAAATGAATTGTCATTTCTGACTAGTACATGTCGACATGGTCATAGGGGGTATGTCGACATGGGTTAGTGAAAAAAATGACTATTTAGATTTTGTGAATAATTGTGTGTGTATATATATATATATATAATATACTAAAATTTATTCTGGAGATAAGATAAGCTAGATAACAGAAAGAAAATTTCATTTCATTGCTAAGATGATATAACGATTAAACATACGAAACTACATGAACTTTCGAATTAAAACAAGCTAAAATACATACAACAAGATATAAAAAGATAAAACTAGTTAGAGGATGATGATGATGAAGAAAGTCTAAGTTTCTTGCTGACTTTGGAAATGAACATGTTCACCTTGGATGAATTTTTTTCCAATTTCTTACTAACGGATCGTTTAAGAATCTGTTGATTCTCAACAATCGTCTTTTGGTTTTTGAGAAGGGTTTTGGTGGATGGATTAGGAGGATAGTCAATGCTCTCCAAAGAGGTTTCACCTTCTTCTTCTTTAATTTCCATTTCATCCCCTTCTTCTTCTTCTTCCCCTACCTCTTCTTCCATTTCCTCATGAGCCAAACGCTCTTCCTTTTCGGCAAGGGTCTCATAAGGTTGAAAAACAAATGGAATTTTCATAAGCGAAATGTTGGAATGACTGAAAACTTTTCTAGAAACAAATTCTCCGCCTTTGAAATCCACTCCAAAATAGTTAAAAATCCGAGTGAGATAAATTCCATGATATAAAGTATTCTCACCCATTTCAAGATTTTTAGGACGAAGTTCATCCAAAATAACTTGCGCCCAATTTATGTCATAATTTCCAAAAATAGCAAAAAGAGCTTTGCAAACTTTTGAAGTAGGATTGCTAAAATTCCCCGATCTTGGGGTCAAAGTATGTTGCAAAAGAAGATTGACAATTCTTGCCTTTGGTCGAAAATTTTGATTTTTGAATTCAAAATTATCATTCCCTTCGAAAATGTGATGAAATGTCTCACGATCGTTTTCATCAATTTTAAAATTAGAAAGATCCATTCCCGTACACTTGCAATTGAGAATGGTACCCAAAATATCACAATTCAAAACAATTCTAGTGCCTTTGACACTACTCCAAATTTCATCCTCATTTCCATGATAAAATCCACGGTTCAAATTAGCGTAGAAAATTTTGACAAGATTTGGATAGAAAACAAAATCATTTTGAGAAGCATCAATAAGACTTAGAACTCCATTGTTCGCAAAAGGAGAATCAAGTTCATAAGAAGAGAAATCTTGAAAAATAGCAAACTTTCCGAGATGAACTTTGGCATAATTAGCATAATTGATGTATGTTTTTATTGCCTCCGGATCATTGAATAGCTGCTCTTTTATTTTTCTGGAAATTCTCATGGTGGAGGGGTTGCTTGAAGAAGCCATTAAAGTAGAGAGTAGAGAGCTTGAAGTTTTGAAGAGAGAGTTTGAATTTGAAAATGAGAGTGAAAAGATATGATAAAAGATAGTGAATAAATAGATTCTCAAATGACATATTCTCTGGTCAAAAGGTAGCTTTTTAGAGAATTGAATGAAGTGAAAAGATGAAGAGAAATTCAAACATTTGAATTCAAATTTTTGAAATTCAAATTCTGGTACCCTTGTCGACATCATGGTAGGGACCATGTTGACATGTGCCAGTGAATTTTGATAATTTATTTTTCCTAAGCTCTCTAATTTATATATATATATATATATATACTTATTATTTTTAATGTCTATATGTATATCTGAAATATTATTAGATTTATAGTATATTTCAGAAAATTATACTATTTAAAAACAATAAAAATAATTATAAAATAATAAGATAATAAAAAAAAATAAAAAAAATAAAATTTTAAAATTCAAACAACACAACAATTTAAAATCAATCAATCAAGCAACTAATTCTAAGCAAGCAATTTCAACCATTTGTATTGTAAACGTGTACCTTTTTCTGAGTCCATTTCTTTGAATTCGTCGGAGTCGTGAACAGCTGTGAAACACAAATTCGAATTATCTGTCTTTTGATCATCATCACTTGAGGACGAGTCTGAGTCATCTAGAGTAGCATTACATGCACGCTTCTGTTTCTTTGTTGGATTATTGTTCATAGGAGGATTTTGCCTATCTGGATACGGACAGTCTCTTTTGAAATGGCCTGGTTCATCACAGTGGTAACATTTGACATTATTTGGCACTACATTCTGATTTCCAGAGTTCTTATAGTGGTTTCTCTTGAGATTATTCATCTTTCTGTATTTCAGGAATTCCCTAAAATTTCTGGTCATAAAGGCTATCTTTTCATCATTATCGCTGCTTGAGTCTGGTCCATCGGTCAATGCATTGAATGCCACTGATTTCTTTCTAGATGCTTTGTTTTCTCTTCTCCCGATCATTTGAACTTCATACGACATTAGATTTCCAATTAATTCTTCTATCTTTAAAGCACTGATGTCATTTGCCTCTTCGATAGCAAGTGTCTTTTGATCCCATCCTGGAGTAAGAGAATTTAAAATCTTTCTGACTTGATCTTCTTTAGAAAATTCCTTTCCCAAAGATATTAGAGAATGCACAATATCCTAAAATCTACAATACATATCTAAAATAGACTCATTAGGATTCATTTTAAATAATTGAAACTGATTTATGAGCATGGAAATTTTGGTCTGTTTAACTTTGCTTGTTCCTTCGTGAGTAACTTGCAAAGTTTTCTAGATTTCACATGCGGACTTACAAACTGACACTCTATTGAATTCATTTCTATATAGTGAACAAAACAAAATATTCATT
This sequence comes from Allium cepa, assembly GCA_030765085.1. NCBI lineage: Eukaryota > Viridiplantae > Streptophyta > Magnoliopsida > Asparagales > Amaryllidaceae > Allium > Allium cepa. Next base: position 837,760,710 of record CM060935.1, on the reverse strand, counting down.
GCCTTAGAATTATTTTGTGCAACAGTCTTTTGCTCAGCAGTCCATTGTGAAAAATTAGTTGTGGGTTCAGAATATTCAGTTTGCGTGATATTCCAAGTGTCTAATCCTATAGATTATAAGTATATTTTCATCCTACATGCCCAATATGCATAGTTACTGCCATTAAAAAGTGGTGGTCTGACAGTAGATTGACCTTCTGCAAATGAACTAGTGACAGGAATACTAGTGTTAGTAACAGTATCAGTGTTGGTAGCCATTTTGAAAACTATTCAAAAATCATATTATGAAACTTTGAAAACTTTGCTCCGATACCAATTGAAAGAAATGCGGATTACGGATCTTAAGGCTAGTATTAACACTAGTGGGGGAGGGGTGAATAGTGCTTATAAAGAATTACTAAATCTTTTTGAATTTATGTTGAATTGAACACGGATGTATGCAATATACAGACACAGACATGATCACAGAAACAAGCACAAATGCAGAAATAAAATAAAAGCAATAAAGGAAAGAACACACCGGATTTTATACAGGTTCGGAGTTACCCTACATCCAGTCCCACAACACAAGTACGGATTTCCTTTCAAAAGCAATTGTACAATTACACCCTCGATTTCAAGCCTATGAGGTACACCCTCCAGAATCACAATCCTCTGGGTAGAGATACTTGATTTCCGGTCCACAAGTTTACCCAATTGATTTACCAAGGCTACAATCACACCTTATCTCCCTTGATTAATTTTCGAGGCCACAATCACACCTTTTCTCACTTAATAGATTACAAAGAAGCCTATAACTCTGAATAGCACTGAGAACCTTGTTGAGATAGTGATAGAGAATCAAACTAGAAAAGATCGAGTTCGATTCAATGTTGATTTTGGCAGAGTAATGGTAAGAATATGTATTAAGAAATGTGAAAGAAGAAGAGTGAAAAACCAGAAAATCTAATACAAAATTCGTTGAAACTAACCCTTATTTATAGAAAAACAACAGCCATGTCCATTCGTGAAGAGTTATGGCGAATAGACACTTCTTTTGAAATTTAAAATTTTAACTCAACTGACACCACGTCGACATGATTACCATAGGCATGTCGACATCCCGAAGCAATTTTTGATGATTTGATTTTCTTTGAGAATAACCTTTATCTTATATTAAAACTATTTAAAACTTTATAAATATACTTGACTATAGTTGTAATTCATAAGTAAATATAAAGAATAATATATATAGAATTTAACTATAATTTTTCTATTTAAATCTTATGTATAAATATTTAAAAGTTAAATATATTATATTAAAAGATAGTTTAAAATCATGAGTAATTTGACTTTGAAATTAAAGATAATTTTGAGGCTAGAATTATATAAAATCAAGATAGAGGGTTTTGAATCTTTCAAAGGAAAGTTTTGAAATCATTTTGAAAACAAGATAATTTTGTTAAATCATTTGAATTAAAATTAGTGGATACAAAATAATATTCCACTAGATTTTTCGTAGGTTCCATCCTACTTAAGGTTCCATCCCTTTAACTGGCTCGAAGTGGATTCCATTCCAAGAATAAATTGGATTTTAAGATGCTAGTACTTTTCTATGAGTTTTAACAAAATTTCTAATTAAAGAATAAATTACTTCAATTCTTGAACTCTTGATAATCTTGATACTCATGAGTCTTCAATCTTGATATCTTGAATCTCTATACTGTACAGTCTTCATTCTTGGTACTTGCATGGTTAAAACCTGCATATACATATATATCTAAACTTATAATGTTAGTATTTATATTTTATAATCTATTCTAAGGTTGTTGTCATCAAAACCATCATTTCACAAACTAACAACACATTCACATATCGACCGCTCCTCCCTTGGTGGTTGACCGCTAGCAGTCGACGGACCTTAGTGGAAGTGGCTGACCGGTCTATTATAAATGGTGTTTATTTATTATTCCTTTATTTTGTTTATTTTTTTGCCATTTTAATACTAACATTAATGTTTTATTTAACTTTAAATTACCATAAAGTAAATTTATTTATTACCCATTTTAATTTCCACTTTAACGTTATTTAAATTTCAAATTTTAAAATTTGAATTGGTTTAAATTATTTTAAATTTGAAAACTTCAAACAGCAATAATTTTTTTGATGTCCGATCACAACAGTTCATATATAAAAGTGGATCAGAAAATTTCCATAAACGCAATGGTGTAACTTTCGAGGCTAAATTTCGATATTTATAAAATTTTCATTTTTCGCCTTATTATTAGTTAATTTCTTATTAATTTTTACTGGTCGTTACATTCTCGTCCCCATAAAAAGGATTTCTTCTCCAAAATCCCTAAAGGGCAGATAATGTAACGTGCACTCTACAACCATGTTATATAACTAAGTTATCTACACAACCATCCACACAGCCAAAATTGCAATGTGATTATGCGTACAACATACTATAAGTGAGCTCAATCCTAGCGTAATGCAAGATCATGACATATAGGCATGTATGCAAACATCCTAATTATGCATAAGATTCTACATGAGTGCAAAATAATAGTAAAAGCGTGGAAACCATCTCATACCATCCAATCTAGCAAAAATAATGCAACCAAAAACCTTAATTTTGGAGAGAAAAACTTTACTAGAGAAAAGCTCAAGATGAGAAGCTTTTATCTTCCCTTCTATTTCCCATGTGCTTTCCGTCGGGTTATCTCCCCATTGTACTCGGGCTAGCCTAATTTCTTTGTTACGAAGCTTCCTAGTTCCATGCTTCACTATGGGTGTGGTGGCATGGAGAGCTACTAGCTCCGTATTAATATCTACTAACTGATTAGGCTTTATATGGCAGCGTTGCTGCGTAGGCATTTCATCAAGTATGAAATATGAAAGTCGTTATGAATTCTCACAAACTTATCTGGAAGCTCCACTCAATAAGCAAGTTACTCTATTCTTTTGAAGACCGGGAAAGGCCGAACAAACCTTGTTGCAAACTTCCCCGATGTACAAAATCTCATAACCCTCATAAGAGGGGAAATCTTAACAAACACAATGTCTCATACCATAAAATCCAATTCCTTTCTTCTCATATCAGCATAGGATTTATGATGGTCCTATACGGCCTTCATTCGTCATCTAATTATCTCTATCTTTTCCAAGGTCTTGCGAATCAAATCTGGTCCAAGTAGAATTTTGTCAGTAGTTTCCCACCACCAATCGGGTGATTTGCATAACCATTCGTATAATGCTTCAAAGCATGTCGTGCCAATCATTTCTTGGTAACTATTATTTTATGCGAACTCTACTAAGGGTAAGGGCTGCTCTCAATGTCCTTCGAATTCCATGATGTAAGTTCTCAGCAAATCTTCCAAAATTTTATTCACCCTTTCCGTCTGGACATCGGTCTACGGGTGGTAAGAAGTGCTAAGATTCAATGTCGTTCCTAAAACTGACTGCAAACTCCATCCAAAATTCGCTAGTGAATAAGGGGTCCCTATTACTAATAATGCTAATTGGAACTTCGTGGCGTCGTACCGCTTCTTTAATATAAACTAGTGCTAAAGATGTTGTTCTTGCTAGAATAAAGTGGGCAATTTTAGTGAGTCTATCCATGATAACCCAAATAGCTTCATTGCCCCTCTGACTCCTGGGCAACCTAGTTTTAAAGTCCATCGATATACGCTCCCACTTCCAAGTCGGCCCCTCTAATGACAATAATAATCCTTTGGGCTTTTCTTGATCCGCCTTTATCTTTTGGCATATCAAACACCTAGAAACAAATTCCGCTATTCTTTTTTCCTTCTCGGCCAATAGAAAATCTGCTTCATATCTCTATACACCAGGGTGAATGGTCATCCGAGGAAGGTGACACTCTGCCAGAACTGCGTTCAAAAAAATCCTCCACCATAGGAACACAAAGGCATCCATCTCTTCTCAAACATCCTCTTTCGTCAATCGCATACCTACCGTCACAGGGAAAATGCTCCCCGCTTTTTATCTTGTCCAAACTACCTACTATCGTCGCATCTTTCTTCTGCTCTTGCTCGATATTGTCCATTAATGCTAGTTTAACTACCATCGCTACCAAATATCCTAGAGCGGGTTCCGTCGGCAGTTGGAAATTGTAATTTGAGAGGAACTCCAATTGCCTCCACTCATACATAGAATGGCATGTCTCTGACCAACGTTATTGGTGATAATATTACCTTTTTTGGGGGTATACTGTATCTCAAAGTCATTTGATGCTATAAACTACATCCACCTTGACTGCCTATGATTTAATTTTTTTTAGAAAAATAGGTATTTGAGGGATTTGTGGTCGGTAAATAACTCGAACCTTTCTCCCAAAAGATAATGCCTCTACATCTTCAAAGTAAAAATGATAGGTGCTAATCCCAAGTTGTGAGTTAGGTACCTCTTCTCATGATCCTTCAACTGCCTATTTGATATGCTTGCCTTGCCCTCTTGCATAAAAAGGGCTCCTAATCCCATACCATATGCATTAGTGTAAACAGTGAAAGGCTTCATCCTATTAGGAATGGTAAGTACTGGTACACAAGTCAACATCTCCTTTTAGCTTCTCGAACGCTTCCATACATTTCTCATCCCATGCTGTAACAACCCATAAATTTTGTAAATATTTTAAATACAATATTTTGAAACTTTTATTTTTAATCATTTAAAAATTGAAAATTTTGGACTTTTACAATGAAATTTTGGGATTTATTGAGAATTCTTTTTCCAAATATAATAATATAATGATTTTCTGAAAATTTTATATTTGGTCAAACTTTGACTTTTAGTTGAAATTTTTAAATTTGAATTTTTAAATTTCTATTCTTTTTCTCCGAAGCTAGAATTTATGCTATTATTTTGTATGCTTTTCGTTTGGTCAAATTCCAAATTATACTCTTTAAATCTGTTAAATTTCAGCGTTTTACACACAAATATTTTTAGTATTTCTGTTCTCTATTTTCTATTTTATTTTCCCTTTTCCTATTTTGTTTGGGCTTTGATTTTTGATTGGGTTGTTGAGCTTGTTTTGAAGTGGACTTTGCTATTGGGCTTTGGAATTCCTAATAGCCACTTGATTGCCTTTTCATTTTAAGAGATGCCCATTCATTTGTACAAGCATCACAAAACCATCCTCCTTCTCATTTTTCACATTCCTGACAAAAACAATTGCAGTAAGTCTTATCTCCTCTTTCTCTTTTTCATTTTTTTCCATTTGGCTTCAAGAACAGTTCGACCGCCATGCTCCTCCCTACAGCCGACCACACCTCCTCCTCACCATCACATATGTTCGGCTATCACCCCATCACCTTACAGCCCCTTACCGCGACCAATCCTCCATCTCCAAGCCGTGCAAAGTGATGTGACCTGACCACTTGATCAAGCCCAAACACCATGAACCTAGGCCGAGCACATTAGCCATAGGGCCGAACCCTTGTGCACATGACCTTTCATGTTGCTTTGCCTCTTTGACTTCCTAGTGTCCCTTGCCAATGCCATCTCTTCACATTCCAGCCCATAGCCGTGCCCTTTGTTGATCATGGCCGAGCATGCTTACCTCTAAAACAAAGTGGCCGAGCCTTGTTTGATGATGGTTAAGTCTACTTGAGAAGTGGCCGAGCCTACTTGACTTGGTTAAGCCATCTTAATTTAATTTTGTGCATTGTTTTGTTTTGTTTTGATCTAATTATTTTGCATAATTTTATACTTATATATGTTGTATTTCATTTGTTTGCAAGATTTGAACCTTGGCTCTTCATCTACTCAAATCTAGTTCGTACTTTGTCGTTCTTTTCGGAGTTTGGTCGTGTGTCTTGAATTGTCATCTCTAGCTTTAGAAGGTGAGTTATCACTCTCGACATTCGTACTTACATATTAGTGAAACAATGACATGTGAATGTGTAGTAGTTGATATGCTATGTTGATATAAGTTCATATATGCCTGTTACATGACTTTATATGATGTTATAACCTGATTATATACTTGTTACATCACCTGATATGATATGCTATGCTATGCTGTTCATTTTATTTTCTATTTCTCACAATGCAAGTTCCCTTTCACTATGGGTCGAAATGATACATATCCGAATGGACTTTAGAATAGGAAAAAATCGTTATGAGCTAAAATGATAGGCTTAAGCGGTTTTTATTTTATTTGACTTGGGATCGCGGGTTTGAAATGATAAAACCCAGGATTTTATATATTACGGATTGAAATGATACATATCAACATACCTTTATCACTTGACCATAGGATAGAAAATTATATACAGACACTGCTGGTATATATATATATATATTGAAATGATATCTATGGTTTTGAAAAAGAAATATATGGTTTAATAAATATTGATTTTAAGATATTATATATATGTATTTGGAAATGATTTCCAAGGTATTGAAATTGAATTTATTTAAGGATTATACTCAAATAAGTTTGGTTTGAAATTTATTAAATTTGGGATTTTAAAGATATGATTTTATAACTTGATTTTTTTTTATTAAAGTGATTTAAATGAATATTTTAAATTTACATAAAATTAAAATGGTATGTTTAATTTTATTTAAAGTTGAAATTTGAAGTTTTATTTAAATGTTATTTGAATGATTAAGTAAATATTTCAAAATAAATAATAGTAAAGTGAATTTGTTATATATATATGGAATTATCAAATCTAGTTTTGAAATATTTGAATATCTAAAATATTGAAAATATTGAAATTGAAATGGTTTATTTTGTAGTTCAAATTTGTATTTGAAATCGATATAATTTAAAATGATTTATTGAGAAACTGAATTGAAATTAATGAATCGATTTGTGAAATTTGAGGAAGCTATTTTATTACATAAAGTATTTTAAATTTTATTTAAAAATATTTTATATTTTACTTTATAAATTATTTTAATATAAAATATTTTAATATAAATCATTTTTAATATAAACCATTTTTAATTTAAACTATTTTAGTATAAACTATTTTAACTTATAACTATTTTATATAACTATTTTCCTTTGTAAACTATTTTATTATATATACTATTTTAATACTCAAACTGTTTAAGTGGTGGATGTTATATTTTCAAAATTATGAATTTGAAAGTATTATGTTTTGAAAGTGTTGTAATTTCAAGTATTTGGTTTCAAAAGTGTTATAACTTCGAAAGTGCTTTGATTTTGAAAAGGATACATTTGAAATGGAAATGATATCGTATTTGGTTTTGAAATGGAAATGATATCGTATTGATATGGTTTTGAAATGGCAATGATATTTTGGTTTCGAAGTATAAACTATTTTGAAATGAATGCGATGTTATAATAACGTTTGGTTGTTAAAGAGACCGGGGTCGAAAGTTGTCATACTCTCTGCCAACTCCGAAAACCAATTTAACAACCGTGTACACGGTGAAAATTCCAGAATGAAGTAGGATGGCGGCGATGATCCTATAAGAGATATATACGTGGACCCGACTCCCGTGAGTTGGCATAAGGTGGCTAAAACAGGAGCAATCGACGGGCCTATGAGGTAGCTACTTTGATCGGACACACTCCTTCAATACCATTCTATTACTTTGTGATTGATTGGGTGCACCCTTTGATTTTTTTGGGAGAGTGGCTCGAGGTTGGCGGTAGCTGCGGTTATGCATTACCACTAGTCCGGAAGTGCAATTGGTATATCTACCCTGGCATTGCCTAGTTGTGCCGTGTCACCTACCCTAGTGTGCTTTACTACGAGTTTGATTTGTTTCGTACCTATGGAGTATTTATGGTAGCCTCCCGATCTGGAGGTACGATGGTACTTTATAGACTATTGGCACTATAAAATGTGTTAAGATGGAAAATGTAAAGCGTTAACGCTATTTTTAAAGGATGGGCGGTCCCAAGCATCCTTTAAGTTACTTGTGCATTTCTATTATAATTCACTTGAGTTGGTTTACATTTTATAAGTATGTATGTCCCAACTCGAGTGTTTTGTGTTTTGCTTTACGCTCCGGTCAGCCTGAGTATCACAACTTTGGATTCATCTTCTAGAGCCTAAGAATTGCTGGAGATTATCTACCTATCTAGTTGTCTATCTATTTCTTTTTCAGTTATTTCCTTTCAACTTATGTATTAGTGGATATATTTGTATTTGGATTTCCTATTGTATTTGTTTTCAGACTCTGGTATTTTGTACTTGTTTTGAGACTATGTTTGTTTGTAGTAGCTTCATGAACTACTATGGTTATTTTATTTCCGCTGCGAGTTATTCTGATATTTCTGTGTCTGTGATTCTGTGATTGGCTTTATTTACTTCAAATTATATTACAATATATTGTTTTGAATTATTTAAGTTCGAAATGTGAGGTTTTATTGTCGATTTTAATGGTCCAAAATAGTGGGTCGTTACATTTGGTATTAGAGATTTTGTTTTAGGCAAACCTTAGCCTATGGAGCCAAAACCCATTAGAGATAGGTAGAAATACCCTAGAATGAGGAAAACCAATCTTAAAGTCATTTCGTTGTGAGAGAACATATTTTAAAGTATAAAGGATTTTTTCAAATGATTTCCAAACGATTTTCAAAGATTATTTTGATATAAATTTTCTTGTTTTGAAATCTAATTTTTCCTATCTCCTTCCTTTCTTTATCCACCTTGTTAATTAAATTCTTTGATTAGGATTTCCATTCTTGTTGTATCTTGTCTTTGTTTCTCTATTACCTTTGTCCTAAAATTCATTCTTGACTTTTCCAGGATGAATCGTAGGTATGCCAGAGGTAAGGGTCATGATGTTGCCCTAGTTCCTGAGCCTGTTGCACCCGTTAAGTTCACTACTTTCTGTAAGGAATTCACTCAGCTTGGCGGAACCAAGTTTTCTAGATCAGAGGGCATCATTGAGGCTCAGCAGTGGTTGAAGGGTTTGGAGAGGATTTTCTCTGGTCTTGAGATCACTAATGCTCAAAAGCGTCAGTTAGCGGCTTGGTAGTTGAAGGAGGCAGCCTTGGATTGGTGGGAGACTGTTACGGATCACACTATTGAGGCTGATATTTCTTCAGAGTAGTTTAGGTATCATCTTGTGTTAGTTTTGATTTCGGTTCAGTTTTCTCTTTTTGAAATGTTTCTTATGTTTCGATATCGTGCTTTAGGGATGCTTTAGTGGCTAAGTAGATGTCCGAAGCAGGGAAGTCTCAACTATACCGGGAGTTTATGGATCTTAAGCCGGGTGATATGTCATTTGCCGAGTATGAGCGAAAGTTCAATAAACTTTCCAAGTTTGGTCCTAGCCTGATTGACACCCCTCTTAAGAAGAATGAGAAGTTTATAGCTGGAGCTCGTCCAGAGTATTATGATCGTCTGTTTTCTCATGTGCATAGCCCCTTCACTGGTTTAATGGATATGGCCATTAGATACGAGAATCTAACTTCTAAGGATCCTCCTGTTGCTCGTGCCCCTTCATCTCAGGCTTCCTCTGGTAACCCTAAGAAGAGAAATCCTAACTTTCATCAGCAGAAGAAGAATTGGAACAAGACTCCAGGTTTGGGATCTTCTTCTTCTTAGAGCCAGGCTATCGACCTATCTTCTATCACTTGTTTCAAGTGTGATCAGAAAGGACACTATGCCAATAGTTTCCCTACTTCAGTTGGTGTTGCTGTTCCTCCAGCTCATTGACTAGGCCTGATCTCTGTCATATCTGTCTGCAGCCTGGCCACTTCAAGAAAAATTGTCCCACTCAGTAGAAGGGAAAGCCTTCTGGTATTTTTGCTGTTACCTCTGCCACTCCACCTGCTCCACCTGCTCCTAGTGATACCCAAGGTACTCTTCAGGGCATCTTTTCTCTGTTAATTATCCTGTTTGTATTTTATTTGATACTGGAGCTTCCTATAGTTTTATTTTTGTGGGTCTTTATGATAAATTCGAGCATCTCCTTTCTCTCAAGTATGCTCCTGAACCTTTTTGTGTTAAAAATCCTATGGGTGGTCCCGTGAACCTTAGTAGGATTTGTAGAAGGGTGAAACTCTTCTATTCCGGTTATCGTTTGTTTGGTGATTTCTATGTTCTGGGTTTCCATGCTTTTGATTTTTTGCTTGGAGTTGATTGGCTGAAGAGGCATGAAGCCGTTATCTCTTGTAAAAACAAGAACTATTTCTCTTGTTGGGGATAAGGGTGATTCTTTGGTGATTCAGCGCTGTATACCTCAGGATTATGCTGGTAGCTTTATTTATTCTCTTGATTCTTCTCCTAGTGATCTTGATTCGACTCCTATAGTTAAACTCTATCTTGATGTATTTGGTGAAGTCACTTCTTTACCTCCTAAGCGGGAAATTGATTTCCATATTGATCTTATTCCTTGAGCTCGACCTGTAGATCTTCCTCCCAGAAGAATGGCACCCCGTGAGAAGGTTGAGATGAGGAAGCAAATTGAGGACTTGTTCTCCAAGGGTCTGATCAGACCTAGCCATTCCGAATAGGGAGCAGCGGTAGTTTTCGTCACTAAGTCCGATGGTTCTTTGAGGATGTGTGTTGATTATAGGGAGCTGAATAAGCTCAATATGAAAAACAGATATCCTATGTCTCGTATCAATGATATGTTTGATCAGCTCCATGGAGCTACTATTTTCTCTCAGCTTGATCTTGCCATAGGTTTCCACCAGCTCAGAGTTGCCGAGGAAAGTATTCGCAAAACTGCTTTCCGTACTGAGGATGGTTTCTATGAGTGGATAGTTATGCCTTTTAGTTTGACTAATGACCCAGCTTTCTTTGTTGATCTTATGAATCATGTTTTTCGTGACGTGCTTAACAAATTTGTTCTAGTCTTTGTTGATGATATACTGGTCTTCTCTAAGTCAAGGGAAGAGCATGAGACGCATTTGAATTTTGTTCTGGAGACTCTTAGAAATCATTATTTGAAGGCTAAATTCTCGAAACGCCATTTCTAGATGGATGAAGTCTGATTTCTCGGGCATATTGTTTCTAGTAATGGAGTTTCAGTTGATCCAGTTAAGATCGCAGCGATCAATGTAAGTCTTTCTTCTCTTCTCTCTTTGTAATTTGACCATCCTATCTCTTTTGTAGTTTTTATTCCTCCCCATTCTGTTGTAGGAATGGGAAACTCCTAGGACTCCATCTGATATTCATAGTTTTCTAGGCCTTGCTGGTTATTATCGGAGATTCAATGAGAATTTTGCTTGGATTGTTGCACTTCTAACTAATTGACTTGTAAGAATGCTAAGTTTATATGGAATGATAGGTGTGAAGCTGCATTCAATGAGTTAAAATGTAAGCTTACTTCCGCACCAGTTCTTACCATTCCAAATGGAAAGAGGGATTAACGGTATACACTGATGCTTGTCGTGAGGGTTTGGAAGCTGTTCTGATGCAAGATGGAAAGGTCATTGCTTATGCCAGTCGTCAGTTGAAGTCCCGTGAAGCCAATTATGCAGCTCATTATTTGGAATTACTTGCTGTGGTTTTTTCTTTTAATCTTTGAAGGCATCATCTTTTGGGAACTAAGTTTGAGCTCTTTGTGGATCATCAGTCTTTGAGGTATATCTTCACCCAGAAGGATTTGAATCAGCGGCAAGTTAGGTGGATCGAGTTCCTTGCTTCTTATGACCTCGGCATCAACTATACTCCTGGGGAAGCTAATGTTATGGCTGATGTTTTGAGTCGGAAGAAGGCGATGTTGTGTTAGCTAGTTATTTCTTCTTCTCCTCTTTTGGATTGTATTATTGCTAAGCAGGATGAGGATAGGATTATTAGATTGATTAAGGAGAATGTTCGTAGCAGGGTTCTTTACCAGTCAGTTTTGGAGAGCTTTTCAGAAATCTTTAGGTACTCATCTGAATCTGAGCACTTCTTATCATCCACAGATCGAGGTCAAAGGGAAAAGGGTGAATCAGATTCTAGAGGATCTTCTTCGTGCCTGTGTTCTTGTTTATGGAGGATCTTGGGAAGATCATCTCCATCTTGTTGAATTCACCTATAATAATAGTTATCAGGTATAATATAAAATTTTCTATTTTAATCTTATCTTAATCCTTTATCTATCTCATTCCATCTTTAAATCTAGGCTAATATTGCAATGTCTCCGTTCGTTTCTCTTTATGGACGACCTTGCTGATCTCCATCTTGCTGGATTAAATTTGGTAACCGTTTGGTTCTTGGTCCCGATATGATTTTGGAGGCTTCTGAGAAAGTTGAGGAGATTAAGAGGAAGATGAGGAATGCTCAGGATAGACAAAACAAGTATGCTGATCGGCGTAGGAGTTTGAAGTTTTCTGTTAGTGATAAGGTTTTCCTTAAGGTCTCTCCCTTAAGGAATGTGATTCGGTTTGTTGGGAAGGGAAGCTTGCTCCTATGTTCATTGGTCCTTTCTGTATCTCAGAGAGGATTGGTTCTTTGGCTCATCACCTGGATTTCCCTGAGAAATTTTCTGGAGTGCATAATGTATCCCATGTTGCGCACCTTCGTCGATATCTACATGATCCATCTTTGATTGTCCAACCTTCTGCTCTCAAGAGTTTAGATATCAAGCCAAACTGTACTGTCGAGAGGAAGCCGCTTCGTATTGTCGATAGAGGTATGAAGCAGATGAGAAGGAAATCTGTCAACCTGGTCAAAGTGCAGTGGAGTGCGGATGATTGGGATTGTACCTGAGAGACGGAGGAGAGGATGCGTGCTTCGAATCCGAAATTGTTTGTTTAAGGTACTATTCGATATTCTATCTTATCTTTCCTCGTATTCATGTCTCGTTCCGAGGACGAAAAGTTCTGAATGGGGGAGAGTGCAATAACCTGTAAATTTTGAAAATATTTTAAATACAATATTTTGAAACTTTGATTTTTAGTCGTTTAAAAAATTGAAAATTTTGGACTTGTACAATGAAATTTTGGGATTTGTTGAGAATTATTTTTCCAAATACAATAAAATAATGATTTTCTGAAAATTTTATATTTGGTCAACTTTTGTCAAACTTTGACTTTTAGTTGAAATTTTTAAATTTGAATTTTTAAATTTCTATTCTTTTTCCTTGAAGCTAGAATTTATGCTATTATTTTCTAGCTTTTCGTTTTGTCAAATTCCGAATTATACTCTTTAAATCTGTAAAATTTTAGCATTTTACACGCAAATATTTTTAGTATTTCTATTCTCTATTTTCTATTTTATTTTTCCTTTTTCTATTTTGTTTGGGATTTTATTTTTGATTGGTAAGTGGCTTTGCTATTGGGCTTTGGAATTCCTAATAGCTACTTGATTGCCTTTTCATTTTAAGAGATGCCCATTCATTTGTACAAGCCGTACAAAACCATCCTCCTTCTCATCTCCTTCTCATTTTTTCACCTTCCTGACAAAAACAATTACAGTAAGTCTTATTTCCTCTTTCTCTTTTTCATTTTTTTCCATTTGGCTTCAAGCATAGTTAGGCCACCATGCTCCTCCCTATAGCCGACCACACCTCCTCTTCACCATCACATATGTTCGGTTGTCACCCCATCACCTTCCAGCCCCTTGGCGTGACCAATCCTCCATCTCCAAGCCATGCAAAGTGATGTGACCTGACGACTTTATCAACCCCGAGCACCATGAACCCAGACCGAGCACATTAGCCATAGGGCCAAACCCTTGTGCACATGACCTTTCATGTTGCCTTGCCTCTTTGACTTCCTAGTGTCCCTTGCCATGCCATCTCTTCACATTCCAGCCCATAGTCGTGCCCTTTGCTGATCATGGTCGAGCATGCTTAGCTCTAAAACAAAGTGTCCGAGCCTTGTTTGATGATGGTCAAGTCTATTTGAGAAGTGGCCGAGCCCACTTGACTTGGTTAAGCCATCTTAATTTCATTTTGTGCATTGTTTTGCTTTGTTGTGATCTAATTCTTTTGCATAATTTTATACTTATATATGTTGTATTTCATTTGTTTGCAAGATTTGAATCTTGGCTCTTCATCTACTTAAATCTAGTTCATACTTTGTCATGCTTTACGGAGTTTGGTCGTGTGTCTTGAATTGTCATCTCTAGCTTTAGAAGGTGAGTTATCACTCTCGACATTCGTACTTATATATTAGTGAAACAATGACATGTGAATGTGTAGTAGTTGATATGCTATGATGATTTAAGTTCGTATATGCCTGTTAAATGACTTTGTGTGATGTTATAACCTGATTATATACTTGTTACGTCACCTGATATGATATGATATGCTATACTGTTTATTTTATTTTTTGTTTCTCACACTGTAAGTTCCCTTTCACTATAGGTTGAAATGATACATACCCGAACAGACTTTAGAATAGGGAAAAATCGTTATATGCGAAATAATAGGCTCAAGTGGTTTTTATTTTGTTTGACTTCGGATCGCGGGTTTCAAAAGATAAAACCCGAGATTTTATATATTACGGATTGAAATGATACATATCTGTATCACTTGACCATCGGATAGAAATTATATACACACCGTTGGTGTATATATATATATTTTGAAATGATTTCTATGGTTTTGGAAAAGAAATATACGGTTTAATAAATATTGATTTTTAAGATATTATATAATATATTTGGAAATGATTTCCAAGGTTTTGAAATTGAATTTATTTAAGGATTATACTCAAATAAGTTTGATTTGAAATTTATTACATTTGTGATTTTAAAGATATGATTTTATAACTTGATTTTTTTTATTAAAGTGATTTAAATGAATATTTCACATTTACATAAAATTAAAATGGTATATTTAGCTTTATTTAAATTTGAAATTTGAAGTTTTATTTAAATGTTATTTGAATGATTAAGTAAATATTTCAAAATAAATAATAGTAAAGTAAATTTGTTATATATATATATATATATATATATATGGAATTATCAAATCTAGTTTCGAAATGTTTGAATATCTAAAGTTTCGAAAATATTGAAATTGAACGGGTTTATTTTGTAGTTCAAATCTGTATTTGAAATCGATATAATTAGAAATGGTTTATTGAGGAACTGAATTGAAGTTGAAATTGATGAATCGATTTGTGAAATTTGAGGAAGCTATTTTATTATATAAAGTATTTTTAAATTTTATTTAAAACTATTTTATATTTTATTTTATAAATTATTTTAATATAAATCATTTTCGATATAAACCATTTTTAATATAAACTATTTTAATATATAAACTATTTTAATATAAACTATTTTAGCTTATAACTATTCAATATAACTATTTTACTTTATAAACTATGTTATGATATATATTATTTTAATATTTAAACTGTTTAAGTGGTGGAAGTTATGCTTTGAAATTATTATGTTTTGAAAGTGTTATAATTTCAAGTGTTTGGTTTCGAAAGTGTTATAACTTCGAAAGTGCTATGATTTTGGAAAGGATGTATTTGAAATGGAAATGATATTGTATTTGGTTTTGAAATGGAAATGATATCATATTGATATTGTTTTGAAATGGCAATGATATTTTGGTTTTGAAGTATAAACTATTTTGAAATGACCGCGGTGTTATAATAACGTTTGGTTGTTAAAGAGACCAGGATTGGAAGTTGTCATACTCTCTGCCAACTCCAAAAACCACTTTAACAACCTTGTACGTGGTGGAGATTCCAGAATGAAGTAGAATGGCGGTGGCGATCCTATATGAGGTATATATATGGACCCGACTCTCGTGAGTTGGCATAAGGTGGCTGAAATAGGAGCAATCGACGGGCCAATGAGGTAGCTCCTCTGATCGGACACCCTCCTTTGATACCATTCTATTAGTTTGTGATTGGTTGGGTGCACCCTTTTATTTTTTTAGGAGTGTGGCTCGAGGTGGACGGTAGCTGCGGTTATGCGTTACCACCAGTCCGAAATCTACCCTAGCATTGCCTAGTTGTGCCATGTCACCTACCCCAGCGTGCTTTAATGCGAGTTTGATTTGTGTCGTACTTATGGAGTATTTATGGTGGCGTCCCGATCTGGAGGTACGATGGTACTGTATAGACTATTGGCACTATAAAATGTGTTAAGGTGGAAAATGTAAAGCCTTAACGCTAATTTTAAAATATATTATATTTTACTTTAGACATTATTATAATAGCATATATTAGTACGTAGTAGATAGCTTAATGGATCCTTAAAGGATGGACAGTCCCAAGCATTCTTTAAGTTACTTGTGCATTTCTATTACAGTTCACTTGAGTTGGTTTACATTGTATAAGTATGTATGTCCTGACTCGAGTGTTTTGTTTTTTGCTTTACGCTCGGGTCAACTTGAGTATCTCTGCTTTGGATTCACCTTCTGGAGCTAGAGAATTGCTAGAGATTATCTAGATATCTAGTTGTCTATCTATTTCTATTTCAGTTATTTCCTTTCAGCTTATGTATTAGTGGATATATATCTATTTGGATTTCCTATTGTATTTGCTTTCAGACTCTGGTATTTTGTACTTGTTTTGAGACTATGTTTGTAGTAGCTTCACGAACTACTATGGTTATTTTATTTCCGCTGCGAGTTATTTTGATATTTCTGTTTCTGTGATTGGTTTTATTTGCTCCAAATTATATTACAATCTATTGTTTTTAATTATTCCAGTCCGACATGTGTGGTTTTATTGTCGAATTGAATGGTCCAAAATAGTGGCTCGTTACACATGCCAAAACTACATTTTTCTTAGTTAGGTGAGTTAGTGAGACTGCTATCTTTGCAAAGTCTTTGATGAACTTTCTATAATAGCCCACCAGTGTAAGAAAACTCCAAACTTCCGTGGTACTCTTCAGAATCTTCCATTCATGAATAGCTTTTGCCTTTGTAGGATCCACAGGAAATCCCGTCTCGGAAACAATATGACCAAGAAATCTCACCTCCTTCTTTCGAATCACATATTGAGAATTTGGCTTTTATTTTGGTGCCTTCTCAAGTTCTCTAGTATCTACCTTAAGTGATTTTCATACTTATCTTCACTCTTAAGGAATGCTAGAATATCATCCACAAACACTATGATTTACGTATTAAGCCGCCTCCTAAAGATTCTACTTATCAAATATACAAAGTATGCATTGGCATTTGTCAATCTAAAGGAATCACTTCCCATTCGTACAATTCATCTAGAATGCAAAAATTAGTCTTCTACTACTATCCTTAGCTATCATACGATAGAATCCCATGGCTAAGTCCAACTGGGAAAAGATTTTGGCTCCAACTAGCTAGTCAAATAAGTCATCTATTCTTGGTAAGGGATACTTATTTTTCTTGGTCAACTTGTTGAGTTCTCTCACTATAAGAAAACTGATTTTTTGTAGCGTCCAAAAACTGCCACTAAGTATTTTTAGTGGCGTTTCGATAATCGTTACGAAAAAACATGCCACTAAAAATCCTCGAGTATTAGTTGCACTTTTTTAAACGCTACCAATTTTTTTTTGATAGCGTTTTTATAACGCCATAGAATTCCTTTTTTGTAGCGCCTATTTGCCGCCACCGAAAAGGTTTTCTCCTCCATGATACTTTTTTATGGCGTTATCTTAGTTTTTTGTAGCGCTTGTTTAACGCCACCGAAAGGGTTTTCTCCTCCACGTTACCTTTTCATGGCGTTATATATATTTTTTGTAGCGCTTAATAAACGCCAGCATAAGTGTGCTTGAGTTTTTAATCACTATTTTGTAGCGCTTAATAAACGCCAGCATAAGTGTACTTGAGTTTTTAATCACTCTTTTGTAGCGACATTTTAATGCTACCAAAATAAATAATATCCAATAGCGTTTGTTTCCCTCCACCTGATCCTCTAGATTTACCATTGATCTAGCATGCAATTATATAATAACAGAATACGCAAGCACATACACTTTTGAACACAATATATTAAACAACTACAAAATACGTATATACATTGAAGATCCACAAGATACATAGACATTCATACATCCACATACATAGGTGTCGACAAAAAGCTACCCGTACACATACACCACCAAACTACCATAAGTGTTATAACCAAACTACCATAAGTGTCATAACCGTACATATACATCTGAAATAAACGTTTGAAATAACCAAAGTACCGAGCAAAACCTGAACCACCATAAAAACCTGAACTACCTGTCATTGCGTATGTCTTCAAAACCTGAACTACCTGTAAACAAAGAACTGAACAGAACAAAAGAGTGAGAAAACAAAACCTAAACTTAAAACTGCATCACTAACGTTCCACCACAATCCATACATAACTCCTCACCATCAATTATACTAAAGTAATATCTGAATAAATATACAGACATATGTATTTTAAAAATATAAATTACTAAAACTTGCATAGATAAATAGGGATGTACCTACGCATAAAAGAAATGAAATCAATTCTACAAAATGGACAAGATATGATATAGTAAGAGTATTGTAACAGTGTAACGGTCAATTAAACAAGTCTAAAACACCAAAAAGCACAACAATACACCCCATGCACGTGAGATACACAACAACAAAACTGAAACTCAAATATATGAAGACAACACACAAACACACACAACATCCATTCAATATAAACACAACAGTTCTTACAATACATAACACTATATATATAGACACACAGACACAAATGCACTCACGCATAAACATATAGCATTTGAATGCACACACACAACACAATGCAGAACACACATTGCTTAATCATGGTTACATGGCCTTAAATGATAGTTAACCGCTTAAGACAAGGTTTATATATATAAAAAATTAATTAGTGAATAATATGGCACATCCAACACTTCTAGTTATAACTAGGAATTTACTTGCTATAAGTTTCTCGCTACTTTATGCTAATGTACCGTAATAAAATTATTCGTGCTAGATACTGTGTTAAAATTATCATCTGTTTACTCAGTAGTATGATATTGAGTAAACATATGATAATTTTAACACAATCACACTCACACACACACAGTTGGGTAAGCACACATCCTCATAAACACACTAGCGCATATATACAAAATCGCGCACGCACCTACAGGTTACACACATACAAATTAATCAACACACACGCTCATCTGTACACACAAAAACACAGATCGTACGTAAGAACACATATACTCCAGGCAACACACACCTATATGCACACCAATACAAAACACTAAAACACACACACACTCTCTTCATGCACATAGAAATTCAAGGCAGTAGCAACACATATACCTAGCAGGCTAGCATGCACACACTCTCAAATACCATAGTACTTGGGAAAACACAAAACAAAAGCAGCTTGCCATAGGTTTGTGAGTGGTAACACTCACCTGTAAATCACGTTCCACTCTGTCTCCTTCCACTGTTTTTCTTATCTTAGATTACGCACGCGACACAGGGCCCAAAACCTAGTAATGCGATAGATGGACTTGTGCCAGAAAAGCCTAAGAGTGTCTTAATGAACATGCTCGAATATCATAATTTATAATAATTTCTTGGATTTTATTTTTAATTTAGAAAATGACAATAATAGGTTTTAATTAATTCCAGAAGAAGAATGAGTGAATCCTGTTAAAGTGAATATGCGTGAGATATTTTATATGATAGAGAAAGTTCTTAAGTAGATATGATATTGCATCACTAACATTCCACCAAAATCCATACATAACTCCTCACCAATCACAATCATTCAATCACAATTCGAATATAACACCCCTACTTATGTACTTTTATCAGCTTACCAAAAATCTATCTGCACTTTAGCTGCTAGCATTCCTAATGTATATATAAAAAAAAATTATATACCTTTCATTTTGACTTAATAATGATTTTTTCCATTGGCCAAGCTATGGGAACGCCAAAGCAATCATCCATGCACTTCAGACCCGATGTTGGTCTCCATATCTCTGCATCTGGAACTATCACCAGTTCAATCCAAACTTTTACAGCATTACGTCCCAGTGGACGACAATGGACCATCGTTATCGGATCAATTGATGCAATACTTCCTTCCGCCACTACGTCTGCTCCACCCAAATCGATCAACTGGCATTTGGCATCCTTTTGCATGGTTGCAATTGGCTGAAAGAAAAGAGATTATTATGCACAATGTATACATGCACATTAAATAAACTTTCATACACAGTTAACTTCTTCAAATTTGAAAATTAATACTTACATTTTGCGATTTATTCATGACCATATGTGCGGATTTCATGGGAGAATTCACAACATTTTCAGTATCATCACGACTCTCATCTAGTTTTTCTTGATCAGCTTCTACTTTTGATCTTGGCCATGCTATTTTCATACCAACTGCATCTCCAATGCACGACATATCAGATGTGGGTCGCCACAAATAAGCATCTTTATTTACTACTTTGTCCACCCAAATCACAACAGCAGACGGACAGAGTGGAATACCATTAACAGTATATTTTGGATCATTGGCATGGATTCTTCCTTCGGCAATTACACCTTCACCCTCAGTCCAATAGTAAATCTTGCAAGTGTCTTCGATGATGCTGGTACTCTAAAAATGAGAAGTGAAATTCAAGACTTTAGTATGCTATACAAAAACAACGAATATGTGTTAAATTTTTATTCAGATGGGGGGTGTGCTCGCTGCATTTTAGACATCAATAAGCTCGCAGCATATTACACTAATATACTTAACATGAAAAAAATTACCGTACTGGCTGCACTACAGTTCAACCGTGTTCGCAGCGGGACCTTGATGCAAACTGATGGCCAAGCAACTACCTTATTCTTAGCGTCTGTTAAGACTGCCATTTCAGGTGTAGGCCTCCATAAATAAGTATCTGCTTTATCCACTGAATCTATAACAACGCTCCCGGCATTTGGTCCCAGACGAATGCCATTGACAACGTCATCTGGGTCCATGGACAACAGCCTCCCATGGGCAACAACTCCAGAGGTTCCATCCCAATTCAACAGCAAACATACTTCGTCGTCGCTCTACAATTAATCAACCGAAAATTAAATCAATTACTGGATTAAAAAATTAAAATATAAATTTCATTTATTGAGTAATATAAATATTATTTTTACCGAATAAGGTGAGTTCCTTCTCGAACTTTCTTTACCCTGCAGCGAAGCACGAATATAAATTAATATTTTACGAATATAAATTAATTTCCAAAAATTTACCTTCTGGTCCATCGGAGTCTGTATCATTCCCTTCAATCCTGCTATTTCCTCTCGACACCGAGACACTTGTTTATCTTTGGACTGGGCCAAAGCTAGCTTGGTTAAAGTGCAACCCCTACCCAATGCCCTTAACCGTCCCGGTTTATCTTGTCCCAGTACATGTACAAGAGCATCTTTTCCAATATCAGTCTGTGACGAGCCGGATTGGGATAGGCTACCATATTTTTTGATCTCCTCTTATATAAATAAATACACATAGATAATGTACAATGGTAAAAATATCATAGTTTCAAAAAAAAAGAATATACCAATAAAATTAAAAACAATTTTACAATAGTATTCCTAGCTTCCATGTTCACTGGTTCACCAGTTTTTTTAATGTGAGATCTAATCCACACATCAGCTCTACTTATGGACGATGGATCTACACTTTCTTTTTTCTAAAAATGGAATAACATTAAATTAATAAATTGACAGGTATAAAATAATGTTAAATAATGCTATAGTTAATTAACTTACCATGTCTTCGGTCTTTCTAGCCATTCCCCTACGACCGGTTGTATGCGGAATTTGTGTGTACCTAAGGGCTGAATATTTCTCACTTTTTTGCTGAAAATGTTGAAAGATGCTAGAATTTAACAACCAAAATCATAAAAAAAGAACTATCTAATATTTATAATGCAGGGTAAATATGTATGGTGAGGATTGCAATTTATTTGAAAATCAATTCATCATGGTCATATACTTATTTGGTATTATTAATGCTGGATAACTCAGTGACATATACAGCATTCCATATCTACTAATAATATTTATAGATTGAACTAACTTGCAAAGTGTTTTTTTACTTCATTTAAAATGTTTCTGTGCTTGTCATAACGCATTTGTATTTTGCACTGTCATAGGTTCCTGCAGCTAATACCTAAACAGGAACCCTCAGCATCCACCAACACTTGGACTTCACTTCTAAAGAAATTTATTGGTTGCTAACTATGTAAACGGATTTGTAGAAACATGCCAGACGAGTTCAGTAGGAATGATTTACCTTAAACTCCGGACTTGTTTTCGCCTTCACAAACTTCCTCCATTCAGTTATGCTTTTTATGTTCGTAGGTTTCATTTTAAGTCTTTCCTCATCGTTCTCCGCTTTTTGCAAATTTCGAACCAATTTGCTTTTTGACGATCTCCAAAGTACTCCCATTTGTTGAAATATAGCTTTTCTTTGCCATTCCTCTTCCAATTTAAATCTAATCTGCAACAATACATCAAAACATGATATTAGTAAAATCTATTTAATTTAAATACGACAGATTTAATTAAATCTGAAAGGTTTTCTGAAGTTATTAGAGGGCAATTTCAATTTATAATTGGCAAGAACTATTTTTCAATTTATCCATAAGTTATTAGATGGCAATTTCAATTTATAATTGGCAAGACCATGCAATATTAGAAGTCATTTTCAAAACATATTAGAGTCAGAATGTTAAATAATAGATGCCTGCTTCATACCAGAACTGACTGCCACAAAACTTCGTTTAAGTCATCACTAATATTCCTCCAATCATCAATGGTGTATGGAACCTGCTCCCGCACAAGCGGTCCAAGAAAAGAGGATAAATATACCGACCCTTGCCCTACTGGTATACCTAGATTATTGAACTCAACTTCAATTCGATCCTGACTGCATGACGGGAGTCTTTTTGCTTTTGCTGGACCTCTACCGCCTCCTTTTCGAGATGTACTTCCAATTTCAGCTTCACTTTGTTTCCCAATTTCCAGCTCCGCATCAGCAGTTTGTTCAGGACGGGTTTCATTTTCTGAGCGGAGTCCTTCATTTGGGTCAGAGGGGATATCATCTAGTGGTTGTTCGTCTTCTTCATTGTGAACAGTGGCTTGCTTCTTAGCATTGTCTGGTTGTTCTTCTATTTCATTTATACTAGCTGGAACTTTACGTTTTCGCTTTGACTGTTTTTTCTTACCTTTGACTGCTTGTTCTTCAGCCTTTCTATGCAAGCGGGTACGTACAGATGTTGTAGACATATTTTTCTGCAAGTGACAGAAAACACAGTATAAACCAATAAGCACATGTAAACAATAAGCAGCGATAAATATTAACAAACAACACTTAAATATCATCAACATGTAGCTGAAAAGAGATGTGGCAGTTTGCAAACCAAACAAGAAGGCCTAAAAGCCTTGAGATGATGAACATATTTGTAATTTTATGAGAAAATGTACATGTAATGCAAACAGAATTGATAAGAACACTACTCATTATCAAGCAATATATGCAAACAGAATTGATAAGAACATATAATGCTTTGTCTCTGGAAGTATACAAAGATCAAAACACTAAGAACAAAAATTGAATGGTACATGCATTTGCAATGGATTAGAAAATTAAATGGTACAATCAATAAAGAAAATCAATACAAGTTCAATGAAATTTCCAAATAGCCCGGATTTAATATATAAGTTCAACCATCACTAAAGCAAATGAACAACTATGCTCAAGTAGAACATATAATCTACTCAATTATGCCCTCACAATCCTCTCTAACATAGCAAACATCTTCATCATCCGCTTCAGTTATTTCATTTTCCACCACTTGAATATCTTCCTCGATGCAATCGTGCTCCTCTATATCATTAAAACTTCTTGATGGTGCTTTCATTACAACGTACCAATTAGAAACATCATTCTCTCTTGAATAAAATACTTGTTTTGCTTGAGATGCAAGCATGTATGGGTCTCGTGAAAATGATGCTTGATGTAAATTAACAAGAGTGAACCCATTATCATCAACTTTTACTCCATTTCCTTTATACGTCCAACGACACTTGAAAACTGGAATATAAAACAAATGATAATCTAATAAAATTATATCTGTCAATATTCCATAATAAGTGACCACATCAACCACTTGGGACATATCTTTAGCACTTTTTTTTTTTTTTGAAAAGCAAAGAGCAATAAGCTCATTTTATTGACTTAATCAAATTACAACACACACCAACAAAACACAAAATTACAAGCAATTGCAGTACATTTTTGACAATAGACTAAACTAAATATAATCACAATACAAATACACTTTACTGAAAAGAAAAATTGACAACTAACTGTTACTACAAATGAACCATAATACAGTCATCAACATATCATCATGCTTTCTTCTAACCAATCATCCACTCCAAGCCATGATAACAGTATTATCATACTTCACTTGCAAATTCAGGCATCATGCTATTAAAAATCCAAGCATCAAACAAGCAGTAGTTGCACTTTAGTTACAAACAGATTGCAAATCTCTAAGAATGCTACCATGAATGGAATTATAGAGTTGAGAGGAGTTTTTAACATCAATACCAAACACTCTATTGTTCCTTTCTGTCCACACAGCATACACCAATTTCTTAAGCAACTTTAGGAGTAGATTAGTCATTCTAGTCTTCCATCTCGTAGCCTTAAACACATTGAACCACTCAATAGCACTGACTTGTGATGGTTTATAGAAACCACCATTTGATAGAAGTCTAAACCAAATCTGATATACAAATGTACATTGAAAGAACAAATGAGTATTTGTTTCTTGTTCTGATCTACAAAGAACACAAATATCATCTGATATTAAACCTAATCTACATAGTTTATCCTTAGTATTCAGAGCATTTGCCATCACCTTCCATAAAAGTAGATTTTCTTTAGCACTTCCACCAGTATTCCAGATTCTTGAATGCCAAGGAAAATACAAACTGTTACCACAGAGAGATTTGTACACAAGTTTAATTGAATGTTGCTTTCCTTTATCAGACCAAATCAGAACATTTCCATTATTAATGATGGAATTATTTGAAATAATATTCCAAAGTTTCCTGAGTTGAACAGAACTAGAATAAGGAAGAACAATTGTATCACCCTGAATAAAATCATCAACTATAGCTGAATCAGGTATACCAGAGTTGCATCTGAGATTATAGTCCACAACAGAACTTAATATCAGACCTTTACTAGCCCAAGGAGAATGCCAGAAAGAAAGACCTTTAATTAAAGAATAATTACATTGCAACAGTGGTATGAATGTCTGCCTAAGCTTAAGAATGCTTCTCCAACTCCAGCTGCAGTTCTGAGGAATATGCATTGTCCAAAAAATCTTTTTACCAATTAAATTTTGATTTACCCATTGTGACCATAAATTGCCATCAGATTGAAAGATTTTATTGAAGTATACTGACATTGCTGCCTTATTCCAAAGAAATATATTTGTTATACCAAGACCACCATATTTTTTTGGATCAAACAGCTTTAAAAAAGAAATTGGGATGAGTTTCCTTGAGAAAGGATCACCATGCCAAAGAAATTTATTGAGAGCACCAGATATCATGTTGATCACCTTGACAGGAAGTATATAATGCCTTGTCCAATAATTAGTCATAGCAACAGCAATAGATTGAACAATTGTAAGCCTACCAGCTTGGGAAAGCTTATCAATAGGCCAAATTCTAAGTCTTTCAATTATCTTTTCAAAAAGAGGTAAGCAATTATGTTTAGTGATTCTGGAACTCAAGATAGGTAAACCCAGATAATAAGAATTCTTAGGCAATTCTTGTAAGCCAGAGAATTCAATGATTTCTTTCCTTTGTATTGTATTTAGACCAGCAACCAAGATATTAGATTTCTGAAAATTTATTCTCAAGCCAGTAATAGAATAGAAAAATTCCAGAGATGATGTGATACTTTGAATATTGATGGAAGTGGGCTTAGTAAAGATAATAAGGTCATCAGCAAACAAAAGATGAGTGATAATAGGATTTTTACATTTGGGATGAAGCTGCAACTTTTTTTTATCAACAAGATCCTTCAGAATGGAATTCAAAAGCTCCATAACAATAATGAACAAATAAGCAGAAATTGGGTCACCTTGTCTTACACCTTGTTTGCCCTTAAAATAACCATACAAACCACCTTCTCTAGAAATAGAAAACCTTGGTGAAGAAATACATGTGTAGATCCAGGCTAAGAAAGGTTTTGGAAAGTTCATTCTAGACATTATAGCTAAAATAGATGGCCATGCAATAGAGTCAAATGCTTTTTTAATATCAAGTTTAAGCATACACCTTGGAGAAATATTAGCTCTCTCATAACCATACAACAATTCTTGTGTCAAGAGAACATTATCACTTATTGATCTACCAGGAATATAAGCTGCTTGATTATTTGAAATGATAGAAGGTAAAACTGTTTGCAATCTATTTGTCAAAATTTTTGAAATAATTTTGTAAATAATATTGCAACAAGAAATTGGTCTAAAATCAGCAACTGAAGATGGATTTTTAATTTTAGGAATCAAAGAGATTGCTGTTGCAGCAAGACAATCAGGGAGTTTATTATGAAGGAAAAAATATTGGATGGCCTTAACAACATCTGATCCAATTATTTTCCAACTCTTCTGAACATAATGAGCATTAAATCCATCCGGTCCACCACAACTATTACTGTCTAAACTGAAAACTGCAGATTCAATTTCATTCTCAGAAATGGCATTAATTAACTCATTTGATTGATTGGTAGTAATGGTAGGGAGGTTGATGTTAAAAAGAGACTTTATATCAGGAGTGAATAAATTGGAAGGTGCTAAAATAGATTTAAAATACTGCACAAAAGCCTCATTTATCCCATCAAAGGTATTAACCATGTTACCAAGCATATCCTTGATCTGAAAGATATATTCATGATTCCTCTTGACCTTTAGAAAATTGTGGTAGTACTTAGTATTCCTATCAGCCTCTCTTTCCATTCTCAAATGAATCTTTTGCTTGAGTGAAGAAACTTCCTTTTGAATAGTTTGTTCCAAGGAATTTTTTAATTTTAGTTCAGAAAGAATTAATGATGTATCAAAGGGCCTATCATTGAGCATAGCTTGAATAATATGAAGCTCATTTCTAATCTGAGTGGATAGCAAAGAAGCCTTACCAAAGTTGATAGCAGACCACTTCTTAAGATGAAATTTAAGTGCCTTCATTTTGAAAATAATATTGGTAAGAGGATCACTTCCATAATGCATATTCCACACCTGATACAAAATAGTAAAGTATTCATCTTGTTTAGTCCAAAAATTAAAAAAATTAAAAGAATGTGTTCTACCACGAATGTCATCTGTTCCACAATGAAATACTAAAGGGCAATGATCAGAAAGAGAGGGATGCAAAATTTGATAATAAGATTTAGGCCAGAGATGTAGAAAAGGAATGTTTAAGAAAATATGATCAAGCTTACATAATGTAGATTTACCACTTCTATTACAATTAGACCAAGTAAAATCATGACCAAAATGCTTAGCAGAGAAAAGGTTAGATTGAATTAGAGCACTATTCAAAGGAGAAATATCTTTAAGAGTTAAAGGACAGCCCCCACTTTTCTGATTACTTTCATACATGCAATTAAAGTCACCACCAATTATCCAAGGAATAGAAGTTGATTTTAGCGATGGAAGGAAATCAAGAAAGACCTGCCTAAGAGATAAGGAATTATGAGCATAGACAGTTGTAAGATGAAAAGAAGCATTAGATGGCAAATGCAAACAAAGATAGTGAATGAATTGATCAGATGCATTTAACCTAGAAAGTTTGAAAAAGTTAGGATTCCAAATAGTAAGCAATCTTCCATAATTAGCTTGAAGAAAATTATCATCATACAACCAGGTTGGAGCAATCACATTCTTAGCTTTGATAGTAGCTTGTATATCAAGTTTTGTTTCAGATATACACATTAAATGAATGTTTTCCTCAAAAATAAGATTCTTAATCTCAACTTGCTTAGCTAATAAATTAGCCCCTCTAATATTCCAAAAAGCAATATTCATCATTTAATAGGAAGTGGTGGTAACAAAGGTGATGGATTTTTCCTAGTATGTCTATGATGATTATTATTTTTTGATGATGATAAAGGTAAAACTTCATGAGGCTTAAAATTTTTACCATTATTGAGATCATCAGAATTTACAACTATTTTATTACCAGACTTTGTAGTATTTTCAGAAAGCTCATCAGAAACAGATGGAGGAGGTAATTCAATATGATTTGGTGGGGACAGATGCAAATAAGGGGAAGTAAAATTAGAAATGGGTGATTTTGTGCTAAATTGAGAGGAACAAAAAGTAGAAGTAGATGCAATTGAATTGGGAAGAGTAGAAGAAGCTACAAAAGATGTTGATGAAGATGAAAAATTTCCAGAAACTAAACATGATGTTGAGGGAACAGTATGATTAATATGTGAAAGTACATTAGGACCAGAATCAACAGAGTTAATGATAAGAGTGTGAACTTCATTGATACTATCATTATGGGTTGCAAGAGAGGAGTCATTTAAGACTGCAAAGGAATTTTGATTTTCAGGGATACTTGAACTATTACCATGATGTACAACAGCTCCAATTTCCTTTGCTACATCTAACTCATTGGTAGAATTAACATTAGAAATAATATTCTCCTTTAACACCGATTGCTTCTGTTTCCAAACCCCTTTGCTTCTTTTATTAATAATTCTCCAATTATGATTAATTGCACTATCATCCCTATTGCCACCTTTATTAATATTTACATTCACTCCTACCACCTGATTTATTTTTCCAACAGTTTCACCAGTATCACCCCCCACACATTGCTTATTCACAAATTCACAGGAAATAGTATTATGACCAAAAATTTTACAGTGAGTACAGATGCTAGGTTTCCAGTCATAAGACAGTTGAACATCTGGACAATTACTTCCCAATTGAGGAACATGAATAGAGTCAGGTAAATCACAATCAGGAGAAATCTCAACTAATGCTTTAGCATACTTGAATCTTTGTAATTTCTCTGTACTACTATCAAAACAAATCAATCTACCAATATGACAAGCAAGCCAATTTATACCAACTAAAGTCCATAGTATGGTGGGTATCTTATGAAAATGAATCCAAATAGGAACTTTCTTAATCTGAGCTTGCGATAAACCAAATGATGGATCCCATTTTGTAATTATGAACATTCTACCTCTAATGAATAAAGGATCCGAATCAAGAACAAGATCCCTATCCTCCTGATTAGAAAACTTGAAATAGAAATTAAAACCATCCGATTTAAAATCTACTTCACCTTTGAGTTTCCAGTATCTCTTCAAGAAATTAACAACGGTTAAAAATGAGAGAGTACCATCCAAAAAGAACCCCACAAGATGATCATTCCAATACTTAATACCTTCATCCCTAACAAGATCTGGAAGCTCAGTGGGTGGCTTGTCACGAGGAATATCAAAGTGAATCGGATTATAAGATCCAGCATTCTTAGGAAGGGATTTGAAAAGTGAAGACCAATTCGATTTCAAAGAACCAGAAGCAATGGGAATAGAGGAAGTAGAAGATATGGGATTGACAGATTTGATAACAGTAGAAGAGGAAGAAACATAAGATGAGAAGGTAGAGGAGGAATCAGAGGAATGAGAAGATGAAAGAGGAGGAAAAGAGGCGGAATCAAGAGAGAATGAGGAAGAAGAACGATCAGGCGCCATTAAAATTTCAAAAGGAACTGTTAATGAAACATTTAAAATATTACATATCTTTAGCACTTGCTCTACACATAGTATTTGCATCAAAAGTCACCCCACAATTCTGAGTTTCTCTACCTAAATCTTTTACATGAAAACGTTGCTCATTGATGATATATCCTTTGAAAGACATGGCATCATCCTTCGGACCATAAGCAATCAATTTTAACATGTCATTATGATCCTTGGAGGTAATAGGTATCTACAACAAATTTCATTTAGCATGTAAATTTATATAGTAATATTGATAGTTGAATGAGAATATATTTGAAATCTAACTAACCTTCCTTTTAATCCAATCGACAAAACTTTTTGTATGTGTTTCCCAAAGTAAGGTCGCATTTTTTGTCATGCGTTGGTCTAAATTTTCTAATTCCTCCAAATGCAAACTAGTATTGAACAATTGATTATAAGTTATATATATCATTGCGAACACATCAAAATATTTAAAACAATATAACATAAACTTACTCTATAAACGGTTCCACCACGGCCATATTCATTAACACAGCTAAATGAGCACTTTCTTTCTCATTAACTGGCAATTTAATTGTCTTCGATACTGAAATTGGACGTCCCTCTAATATTCTACTACTTTCATAATCTTCATTTCGAGCTCCTTTCTCCTCTATATGTCCTGATTTCTTCAAAAATTCATTGAAAAACAACATGCATTCTGTTGCAAGATACGATTCTGCAATACATCCCTCTGGTCGTGCATAATTTCTAACATAATCTTTGAGTGTCTTCATATATCTTTCGAATGGGTGCATCCATCGAAAATGAATAGGTCCACACATTTGTGCTTCTTTTCCAAGATGAATGGATAAGTGTATCATTATATCAAACAAAATGGTGGAAAAAAAATTCAAGCTCACATAAAACGTCAATAATTTCAACATTGATTTGTTCTACCTTCTCTCTATCAAGAACACGTTGACATAATTTGTTGAAAAAAGAACATAAGCGAATTATCGCTTTTCTTGCCTTCTTTGCCATGAACCCTCTCGATGCTACTGGCAATAAATGTTGCATTAATACATGGTAATCATGTGACTTCAATCCACTAATTTTGCAATCCGACAACGAAATCCGATTTTTTAAATTTGAACAGTAGCCATCCGGTCCTTTGAAATCATACAGTCTTTTGCAAAATATTTTTCTCTCGGATTTTGACAACATATATGGAGCCGGTGGAAGATATGTTTTATTCCCACGAGGTTGTGTATGAAGCTCACTTCGAATTCCCCAATCCTCTAAATCCTTTCTATAGTTGGTTCCATCTTTGGATTTATTTCCATGCAACATTGTGCCCAATAGGCTTTCACCAATGTTCTTCTCCACATGCATCACATCTAAATTGTGACGTAATGGAAGTTCCTATGAAAACCAAAACAATAATGCATTATTGGGTTTTTCTTGTATTAAAACAATGAAAAATAAATAAATTAACCACTAACCTCCCAATAAGGCAAATCAAAGAAAATTGATCGTTTTTTCCACCTTGATAGCTCTACTTCTGTAGAACTGTTAGTAGCATCATATTCATCTTCTTTATCATAGACATGCTTTCTCTTCTTACTTTTCTCCTCTATTCCTTTTCCAAAATCATTTGGATAATCCTTCAATAATGCATAGATGTTTCTCCCAGAAAGCATTCTAGGAGCACCATCTGTCTCTACGGTATTATCAAACAATGCCTTTTGTTTCCTCCGTGAATCTGAAGGAGGTAGAAATCTTCTATGACCCATGTAGGTGAACTTTCGACTATGTTTCAACCAATGAGAATGGGTATTGACACCACATAATGGGCAAGCTTTTTGCCCTTTCAAACGACATCCAACAAGATTTCTATAAGCCGGAAAATCATTAATCATCCATAACAAAATTGCATTCAGTTTAAATAAAGTCTTAATAAATGCATCATAAGCAGTAACTCCATTAGACCACAAGTGATGCAAGTCTTCCACCAAAGGAGCCAAATATACATCAATATCATTCCCGGGTTGCTTCGGGCCTGGAATAAGTAAAGTTAACATAATATTTTCTTTCTTCATGCACAACATAGGCGAGAGATTGTATGTCACAAGCATTACCGGCCGTCAACTATATTTCAAACCCAACATGGAAAATGGATTGAATCCATCTGTAGCAAGACCAAGCCTAAGATTGCGTGGATCGGATGAAAAAGATTTATACTTTTCATCCACCATTTTCCATGTCATAGAATCCACGGGATGACGCATTTTTCCATCGTTACTTTTATTATTAAAATGCCATCTTAATTCTTCAGCCATCTTTTGAGATCTATACATTCGTCTAAACCTCGGAATAATTGGGAAATATCTCAATACTTTAACTGGAACACCTTGTATAACCTCTTCAATATCTTTATTTTTCTTCCATCTCGAGGAACCACATTTTGGACAACTTTCTAAATTTTTGTATTCTTTTCTTAAAAGGCAACAATCATTCTCACAAGCATGTATCTTTTCAAAACTCATGTCGAATGCTTTAAGAAATTTCTTGACTTCATATAAGGTTTTGGGAAGCACGTTATCCTTCGGCAGAAATAGATGTTGCACAGCTAAAAGCTTATCAAAACCACTATCGGACAAGCCAGTCTCGCATTTAAGATTATACAAGACGGTGATGGCAGATAATTTTGTGTGATCTGTGCAACCAGGATATAATGGAGTTTCTGCATCTTCCAAGTTCTTGACTAACTCATCCTCTTTTCTTCGAGAATCAATATCGTCTTTATCATCATCAAAAAAATCTTGATTCAAAAAATCTTCATCTTCATAGTGAATCATCTCGAATAGTTCATATACGTCAAACGTATTTGTTTTATTCTCTACATTTATCTCTTCACCATGGTTAAACCATACACCGTCAATGTATTTAGGATCCATTCCTTTTATAATTAAATGTTCAACGATGATTTGGTCATCATGACGACTAAGATTCCGACAATCCTTGC
This sequence comes from Allium cepa, assembly GCA_030765085.1. Lineage (NCBI taxonomy): Eukaryota > Viridiplantae > Streptophyta > Magnoliopsida > Asparagales > Amaryllidaceae > Allium > Allium cepa. The sequence goes on along the minus strand of CM060935.1, from coordinate 837,728,063 downwards.
AAGGGCATAAAATTTTTTCTACACTGCTTACATTCCTCTTTGTAGCATGCACGAAATTCATTGCTCCTTGTCGGTATTCTATACTAGTTCTATGAAAAAAGTAAAAAAAAGTGAGCTTTAGTATTAGATTATATGTTCTAATTCTCAAAATACATATTAAGTTAATCATGGTTTTATCACCTGTTTAAAAAAACCCAGCCTTTTTCCATTATCGACATTTGAAGGAAAATAAGTTTCCAATCTTTGACGTATAAATTGGTTATCTGCTGTAATCAAAAAAATAACTAGACGTTGAAGTACAAATACTTGTAGCACTACTGCATATAACCATGGTGGTTTAGTGGATAAAGGCAAAGAATACTTTTCCAAAAATATAAATTTTACACTTATATTTTGCATTTAACCTCAGATTTACATGTATTTATAATTAATCCATGCATAACACCACACTCTTACCCACACATAACCGACCAAGTCACAACCCTCCAAACTGCTGCATAACAGTTACAACTATATGCCCCTTCTTTGTCAATCCATCCATAAACGCTCCACTTCAACAAACAATTCCAGTCACTCCACTTCAACAAAACTTTTGCAAATCTCTGCACTTCACCATTACACACAGACCACTGACCAAACTTCCTCCCACCTATCACCAACAAACGCCGGTGCATTTCCGCTGCCACACATTGCTGCAACTTTCAAAAAATGCAGCAACCTCTCATCACCATACTACTCAATCCTCCTATTTTACCACTTCTCACAACATTGTTTAATTCAACCACTTCCATAAATATACTTCAACACTGCAATCACTCCCCCACTCCACTGCTAAACAATTCATTCACTCCTCACAACAACACAGTTTCATACCAGCCTATAACAATACCCACTTTCATCTCATACACACCACATTCATTCATATCACCAAAGACAATATCCACTTGCCTACATTCCTGTAGCCTGCTTCAATAACCATTCTACAACCTACTGACTACTGCACTGATACAACCTCAACCTCCTCTCAGCAAGCAACCATTGATTCACTGAACCACTTCAACGGAACATTCATATACTCAAAGAAATCAAAGCAGATATCCCAACAGATCATTGCAAGTAGGGTTAAATAAACCATTTCAGTAATAGTTTAGGAAAAAATACGAAAATAGGATGCATTCAAATTCATATAAAAGCCAAATAGAATCACAAAGTCGATTTAACAGATTCATACCTAAATATACCTAATCGATTTAAAAGATTCATACCTAATTATACCTAGATCTGCTGGCTGCCGCGACTCGATGTTGAGTAAGGGGGAAACGACGGAGTTGACGATGATACTTGAGTGCGATGAAAATTTAACACGATTAAAAGGGCAAATTTTTTTTCTAAAGAAGAAAGCAAATTAGGGACGAGAATTTTGTTAAGTACGAGAGTAAAATTATAGGTTACGTTTATTTAGTTCGCGCGAACTCTTTTTTTTAGAAGCGGGAAACGTGAATTATTTTTTGCCACGTTTATATTATTTGGTAATCTATTTTTTGTTGCATTTACAATAAAACGCCACCGATTTTTGCAACTATAAATGGTTTTTCTTGTAGTGTCTATAGTCAATGCATAGCCTTAAAGATCCATCTGCTTTAACTGGCGAAGAAAACATGTGCTTCCCTTTCAGGATTACTTTGGTAAATAAATCCTTTCTGCAATAGCTTCAAAATTTGTTTATCCAACTCTCGCCTTTCTTTGGTGGCCATGTGCCTTAATGGTAGATTGACGAGTCTAGTGTCCTTAAAATCAATTCTGAACTCTCTACTTTCAAGGAGGGAGACCTGAGACTTCTTCAAAAATTTCAGGATATTCTCAAACTATGGGTATAGATGAGAGGTCGTCTTTGTGATAGGCTCGACGAATATAAATAGCTTAACTCAATTGAGCTTTGGGGTGTACATCGAACATCTATCTTTCGTCTCCTACAAATCCTTAACCAAATATCTTCTATCATAAACCAAATATCTTCTGTCATAATCTAAGAAGGTCCCATATTAAGATATAAAAAATCCATTCTTAGGATAAGTCCGTACCCTTCAATACCAAGAACATATGCGTTACTTGTAAAAACGTTACATATGTCCATAACTAGGTCTTTACAAATTAAAGAAAGGTGTATTAACCCTCCAATAGGATTTGACACGACTACTAGGTTGGTGACAACTTGGCTTTTTAGACTTACAAAGTTAACTACATTTCTGCTATGAATGAATGTGATGCTCTCGAGCCAAATAAGGTACAGATAGTATTCTTGAAAATAATAGTTATACCTTCCATTGCAACTTTTCCTTGATCTCCACGAGGAGGTCTACCTGATATAGGTACAACCTTAGTGGCATAAGCTTTCCCACTTTGTCCCTTCTTTGCTAGCTTTGGACACCGATTCTTGCAGTGTCCCTTCTCATGGTAGCGGTAGCATCTTCCTTCAAAATCCTCTTGCATCAAGCTTACATTGCAGCCCTTAGCAACATGTCCCTTCTTCTAACATCTACAATATGTTATCCTTCTCTTCTAGATTTTCCCCTTGGCCTTCTTATCTGCCCAATACCCTCCTTTCTTAGTTCCATCTAGATTTTACATCATCCCACCATCCCCTTCTCCTCACCACTGGTAGTCTACAGTACGACCATTTAAACTATCATCTCATAAGTGGGGCTCGAGAGTACCTGGGCCAAAAGTAGCTCCCTAAGTGTGGAATTCATGCCTTTAACAAACTTCATAACCTTCTTCATGGGGTGTCAATCGAACTCAATCTGAACATAGCTAACTCTATGAACTTACTTACATACTCCTTCAATGTGGAGTCTCTTTACCTAAGTGATATAAAGTTCTCCAAATAATTACATGAATCGTGACTCAAAGAGAGTTCTGAATTCATCCCAAGTGATTCCCTTCACAGCATTCTCCTACGCCACTATATTCCATAAATCTAGTGCCTTCCCTTTTAGATGTCATGAATCCATCCTTCTCTTGATCTAGTCTTCCCATCCAAGCTCCCGAAATATACGTTCATAATCATTAATCCAAGCCTTTGTCACTATGAAACCTTCAGCTCCTATATACACCCGCCTTCCCATTCTAAAAGTCTTTACATGTTTTGAAGAAGTCTAGTGGGAGAGGTGTTGCTTCAAAAGGCGGAGAAGTTTGCGTATGTCATTATTGCTTGAACTATTCGGGCATCCCCTTAGTTGTGGGTATTTCTTAGGTAGAGGGGTTCCCAGCCTCAGAGGAGTGGTTTTAAGGCAATAATCAACTATTTATAGGTTTATACTTTTAGTTATAACTTCCAAAGATAGTATTATTTGTTGAAATAACAATTTGCCTCGTATGTTTGCTTATGTTTGAATAAGAATGTGTGTGTGTATACTGCAGGGTTTTGAAAAATACTGCCAAAAATAACATCACGCACTCTTACGTATACATATCTCCATTGATCGGGTAACCTGGCTTTGATACTAAATGTAACAACACCTTGAAACAGGTTTAATTTATGAATCAATAAAAGACCATTGAACCTTAGACCTATTCTAAAGCTTGCCACTGTGTGGTAAAATTGATGCAGCGAACAATATACAGAGCTATCTATTCGTGCTATCAGAAGCTCAAAACATAAATGATAAAATATAATATCAGAAAAAGTACCCATTTCATAAAAAACCAAATCTCGAAAATACGACATATCATCGCAAATATCCAAAATACCATATCCCAAAAACAACATGTCTAAAACTGGGTACATCAAAATATATTAATAATATTAATAGATAGATAGACTACCCTAAGTCTTCACCATCACCTTCATCTTCATAATCAACATAGTTTCCCCTAACTTAAGCGTTGTAACGAGGAGTGGGTTAGAACAACATTGTTTGGTGAATGAAAATCTCAAGCCTTACCATAATAGTATTTGAGCAGTATCATTTTGATAAGTAATATGTCTTACGCATCCTATATTATCCAACAAAGAATAATACCAAATGTAAACCCGAAGGCTCTCCCAGTCCAACTTCCAAACATACCTTCAACTATAGGCCAAGGTTCCTTTCCAGTCCAATGAAACTACCATCAATCATGTCGTAACAATACGAGAGAAAGTAGCCGAGCCATTTAATACCTCTTTTAAAGGAATTAGGTAGACTCTGGCGATTTAATACCTATAACATAGGAAGATCCCAGTTATTTAATACCTAATCCAAGGCGGAACCCTCTCTCTTACTCCATGATTGACATCACATGAAATCTCATCAAGCCACTTAATACTCGTTTATAGAAAGACGTAGACCCTACAATAGCCACTTAATACCTTGACCACAAAGCAGACCCCTCCTAAGATTCGCTACCATTATAACGATAATCTTCGACCATTCAATACGTCTTAAGTGGGAAGGAGGCGGACCCTACTATGGCCACTTAATACCACCAACCCGGAAGCAAGTCCTACGACTTATGACCATTAACCCAAAGTTTGACGTCTCACATTAATCAAACTATTTGTATGTGATGGTAGCTGGAATGGCTGGGCAGACTTACCCTACAGATTTGGAACTAACCTTGCATCCTCTACGGATACTTATTACTAGTGATGACTCACATCAGTTTTAAAGTCACACTGCTAGTAGCTAGATTAACTGGGCGGATTTCTGTGTGCTTTTGATTGACCTCGCATCCCTATAACTTAGTCATAATTCCACTATTCTTACATATTACCATACATATACCTCACTACATTTCGCAATAAGGCTTTATAAGGAAATCTCATTATTCTGCGTTTAATTGTAGATTATAATTATCTCAACTTCCTATTTCGGGGGTTTAATGCTAATTACTAACCTATGTATACTACATGATTAATACGTTGTTAATATATTTCTATTCTAATATACTTATATATATGTAATTTAGGCTAACTAAATATTCCTAAGTGTGCAAAGATTTTCGAGTTCTATACTAATCGTTTTAAATGTCAAAACTTCCAAATTCATACAAGTCTAACTCCATACAATAACTTACAAATTAACTAACATCCTTAGCCAAACAAGTAGACTTACATCAATAAAATCAAATCAAATACCAAACTTATTTCATATTAATATAGTAGAATCAACGCCTCTATTTCAAGGATTAAAATTTATTATTTAAACCCTCTATATTTTATTTAACTTTTACATACACAAACTTGAAGTGAAAAAGGTACACATATTTAAATTTCAAAAATAGGCAGTGCACACCACGAATATGAGAATTAATTTTCTTACACACCATTTTCTAACTTATTTTCTCTTTAGAACCCTTTAGCGTTTCAATAAAAAAAAGTTAGAAATGAAACAGAATACAAAATATTCAAATTGCAATAAAAAACAAATTCTACTATTTTAATATAAACAATTAAGATTCCAACTGGATATCTGTAATCCCCTACTTCCAACCTACTCAAATGAGCACCTGAGAGTTTAAGGGGAAAAACAAAAACTTCGACTCAAACAAAAAATCTGGTATGAATAATAACCAATCAGCTCGAACTAATAGATATCGATTTAGACCATGCCACTGAGAAGAATGGGTTTTCCCCTCACTAGTATCATAACTAAAGTATCTCAAGCATATATACTGTGCTCTTGCATCCACAATTGTTATAACATAATAATATACCGATATGCAAACATGCAATATACACTTGATTACATATCCCTAGTTATTAGACTACCCATCTAAATTTTCAGTGACTATCCATCTTATACTTATATGACTACCCATCTCATATATATTAATTCTTTGGATTACCCATCCGCTACCTTGTTATCTACCCAATCACACATCGTTTCATTATCAAGATTATGTGGATTATCGATCTCACATGTTCCATTTATTTGAAATGATGTGGACTATCCATCACACATCCCATTGTTTTTCTAGGATGACTATGAACCCTTCATTAACCATATAGAGACTATCCATCCCCGACGTAATGTGTACTATCCATCTCACATCCCATAGTTTTGCTAGGATGACTATGAACCCTTCACTTAATAATTTTAATTCATGTTTAACCCACATGTTCAACCTATGTGTATTGGTTCACCTAATTAGGTTGTATATCCCTTAAATTATAACAACTCAAAATAATATTTATTGGTATCCCTCAATGATCTATGTCGAACTTAAGAATAGAAACACATTGGTACTCCCAATGATTAAAGTCGAAATCAATAACCATAGGCTCACCGTCGTTCATTAGTACAACATTGTATATTTCGACATTAAAACAATATCGACCTTTATCTAAGGTCGAAAACTAAACCTTAAACCCTTTTAAGTATAAAACAAAACATCAAAAATGATGTTGTCGACTTAAATAAACTATAGGTTTGTGATAATCCAGATTTTTGGACAGCTGTTAATTTGTATGTAACAGGACTTAATTTATTAAACACTAATTTATTAATTTGAACAAATAAACCTTATATATATATATATATATATATATATATATATATTTGGATGTGTATATAGATAAATTAGAACTAATAAAATGCTAAGACTAAATATCTGAATAAAGATTCATTTCATAATCTACTAATGTAATTATTTAAATTGGGCAAACTTACTATCTTCAAACAGATTAAATATGTGTTTGTTAATATATGATTATTATTAATATATGATTAATATTTTAAAACCTTCTCTTTTAAAGATTATATATGAGTAAATATCAAGGAGGTATGAATATAAATAATAAAATTAAATTGAGAAAAAGGAATGTATTTATCTAAAATATAATTAAAAAGACAAAGGATAGATATAGACCTTAATAAGATTTAAGGAAGGTTTAATACATTTTAGAAAAATAATAATAATGATAAATAACATGTGATAAAAGGAAATTCGTATGTATGTGCAACACTTATATACAAGATAAAATACATTCAAATAAATATGAGACAAATATATTATAAGACTAACAAATGTAATCATCTCATCAAAATTTAACACTTGTTGAAGTAATGACATGATGTGTAACAAGTGGCATATCTAATCTTCCTATTGTAATTTCAAATGTAAAAAAAAAGAAAGGGAAAAGAATAAGTTGTATACAGAAGATTTTTTTTCCTCTCTAAATCTAAGATTTAAAAGAAAATCCAAACTGAAAACTAGAACAAAATAAAGCATGATTCAAGTAAGGCTAGCGGAAAAAAATCAAACTCAACCTGGAATTAAAAACTTCAAGATCAAAGGCTAAGAGAATCGATTGTAAAACATTTTACAGACCACATGAAGATCTAATCAAAGCCTGTAAGATATTGCAACCCAAAGTATCAAACAAATCCTCTCAGATTTAAAGGCAAACAAAGCATCATCCCTTTCAAATTTTAAAAGCAGGACAAGGATCTTTGTCTGCATAAAGTAAGGTGAGTAAATCTCTAAATTAAGAGTTTAAGTTGATAATTTATTTTTCTTATGAGATCGCTGTGTTTATGATGCTTGCATGTGGGATAAAAGTATTGAATCTGTAAGCAAGTAAATTTATATTTAAAAACAGTTTAAAGATCTGTGAATCAATGTGAATACATGTGATAGATCGAAACGCGATGATGCATGAATGCTTAAATTAAAGGTATTTGTGAATGAAGATTGAATAATGAATATCAGGTTCCAGTATACACATCTTATGTTCTCTGTTGTTTTCACAGGCCATGTTTTGGCTTCAAAAATTCAAATCCTTAACTTTAATCAACATTTGACTTCGAGTTTCAAATAGAAGTTGTTTGCTAATGAATAATGATGGTTTTGCAATTCAGGATTTTAATCCATCAAATAATTTTTAAAATAGGAATAACGGTGAATATTAATTGGTGATAAAAATCAACAAATCTTAAAATCTGATTTGGGTTGCATGAATGAATTCGTGCTTGAAAATCACGAATTTTAACATGCATTTCATGATTTTTAGTGTGTTAATTCATGGGAATATTGAAGTTGAGTGTTTTCGACATTTTCGTCGATTTGAGGTGATTGGCGGCGTCGGGTTGCTCGGCGTTTGAGCTGAAGGAGGACTGAGGTATGGGGGTCTCGGGAAAAATGTTGTTGGATTTATTTGTGGCCATGGTTGCCGGTAAGGTGGTGGTTTAGGGTTTTGTCGCCTGATGGGGTCAATGATGTTTTCAGGGCATTTACGTTGCCGAGAGGGTGCTGGAAGTGATCGCATAGGGGGAAAGCCAAAGGGGTGGAGGTCGAGGCACCTTTGCTGAAGTTGGAGAGGTGCATCATGGACGAGGTCGTCGGTAAGGAAAGGATTTCCGTTGATGGTTGTTTCCAGTTTTTTTCAAGCGTTGGGCTCAATTTCGATTTCAGGGTGTTTTCGTCGATTTGTGTTGTTGAGAGGAACAACGGGGTTGTTGGTGTTCGGTCGATGATCAGAGGAAGGGTCGGAGAGTGTTGGACCGGCGGTGTACGTGCATGGTGCACCCTGTATATCTGACGAAAATAGTATTTGGGGAAGAAGCAACAATCTCGGGTTGAACTCAAGAGGGATTGCAGTGCGACTCGAAGTAGCATGATTAGTGAGTGCCCGGCTGTTCGTGTGGGATTGCTCGCGTGTGTCTTGGGTAAAATAGCAGTTGCCTCGGGATTATAAGCATGATGTGTATAGGGTTTGTAGTACAGGTTATATTAAAGCATTAATTTCAAGTTTTAAATGTAAGGAAAGATGCAAGTTTGTATCATAATAAGTTTAGTTTTCCAAACTAAAATTTACATGAATAAGCATTTATTTAATTTATTCATGGGTGATGATGATAAATTTCTCAAAGTAGAATCAAATGTTTAAATTGTTTATGTTTAAAGGAAATTTTATATTTCCAAATTATAAAATTGATTACTAAATATTTACTAATGAAGTATAAAGATGGAATAAAGTATATAATTAAGATATTGGTTTATTAATTACTTAATTAATTAAGGTTAATTAATCTAAGTAATTAAAGGTAAGTAATTAAAGAAGTAATTAATTTATGGAAGTAATTAAGAATTCATTTCTTAAGTGTAATTGATTAAAAGATGAATTAATTAAGGAAGTTATTTAGGGGTTAGTTAATTAATGAGTGTGATTAATTAAAAGGATAATTAATCAATGTACATGATTTGGAAAATCAATTTGAATAATTAATTATGAATAAATATAATAAAGAAGTGTAATTACTTAGTGAAGTAATTAATGGATATTACAGGATGTAACTAATGAATGGGTAAATTACTTGGAGAGAAGTAACTAGAGAAAAATTACTCAGTGGAGGGAATTAGGTGATAATTACTCAGTGAAATTTAAGGATTAATTAATATAATTAATTGAGGAGTTGGTTTAATTGATGAAGTAATTTAGGAAAGTTAATTTCTGTTAGTGATTAATCAAGGTTGATTAATGAATGTAATTAAGTTAAAGGTTAATTATTATATGAGATTTAAGAATAATTAACTGATGGAAGTAATTAGAGGATCATTAATTAATGTAATTAATGAAAGTGATAAATCTTGCTTATAAATGATGGAATGATGATAAATGCTTTGGATTGGCTGATTTCTCTGATAGGAATTGTTTTGTGATATGATTGGGAAACAATGATAATGAGATTATCTATCAATTATGAATTACTGTGGAAAAGTGTTATCCAATAATAAAAGTTGAATTGTAATAAATTGAATAGCTTAGTTTAAGATGACATTGGATTCGAAGAGACCGGAGTCTGGTATTAGAGGATATCCGAAACAACTTCGATTCTTATAATTTGATATGTGGAACTTATAGGCTGAAGTGGAATGATTTAAGAAATTGGACCATTTAAATCTAAGTTTTTAGCACTTAGATATTGATGTGTGAAATGGTTGATGTCTATAACAACTTGTGAAGTGTAAATTGATATAAGTTACCCCGGGTTTATATAAGTTGTATTCCATGTTAGATGGGTTTACTCACGCTAGTTTCCGGCCTGACCCAGGTGTTACTTTGATGTAATGCTCGAGTCAGACCGAGTATTAAAGATTTCAGGTAATGACGTTCTGGACCTCAGGAGGCAAGCTGGATGGCAGGGACGTATGGAGTATTTACCGCTGTGTATAGTATAGTCGGCTTGGACATGTTGTTTTAAACTGTCCGGTGTATTGTAATGGGTGTAACTCTGATGTATAAATATAAGTGTATTGATACAGTTTTTCTTTTGTAAACTGTTATTATGTGATATTATATTTTAATCCGCTGCGAATGTGAGGTTTTCTGTGTCTTGTTTCCTATTTCTTCTTCTTTCTCTTTCTTCTTTTCTCTAACTATCTGAAAATTTCGGGATCGAAGTTTCTGGGTCGTTACATTTGGTATCAGAGCTGAAGTTTAAGCGAGAACCTTGGCTTTGGTGAGATTACTCATTAAGGATAGGGTAAGTGGTACCCTAGAATGAGTTGAGTGTATATATATGAGAGAGCGTACTTGTTATTCTCTTATATAAAGATTTTAAATGATTTTATATAAAACATATTTTGATATATAAAGCAATATTTCTTTCTAACAAATAGTAAAGGAATTGGTTGTTAAATTATTGAATTAAATTAAGAAGTAATAGAAATACAACCAAATTGGAATTAAATAAAGATGAGTTTGAAATAAATTCAAACTGAAATTTAAATCTTGAATTTGGGAAAGGTTTCTGGATAATGATAATCAATTAATTTATGTAATTAATTAAACTTTATTTAATGTGATTAAATAATGGATAATAATTGGAAATGATAAATTAAGAGGAAGTTACTTAATGAAGTAACTAGAGGTAAGTAATTTAAGGGACAAGTACTGAAGGTAATTAAGAAATAAGTTAATTACCGAATGTGGTTAACTGGAATTAATTAATGACGGAATTAATTTAAAGAAATAATAAATAATATTATTTAATGCATGGTCCTATTTCAAACAAGAGTTGTTTGAAAATTTAAAAGAAATTTGTTTTGAATAAAACCAAAGGTGGTTTAAAATTTTAAAGTATAACTTAGTATGTAAAAGAAATTAATATGTATATATGTGGATTTGTTTGAATGAACGAGAAGTGAAGTGTCGTAATATATGCATTATAGAGATAATTTAAAATGGAATTTGAGAATTTGACTCGAAATTAAATTGTTTAAAAGCTTTTAATAAAGGTTAACTTGGTTTAAAGGGTTAAACCAACCTTAGTAAATTTAACTCGAATTTATATAATTCGAGATGGTTTAAACGTGGAATTTGAATTGAAATTAGTTCAAACTGAAATTGATTTAAAGTAATTGAAATTATGATTGAGGATGTATGAGTATAAGATTCAAATGGAAAATTTGAATTGGATTAATTTGAAACAATTTGAAATTGAAGTGGTTCAATTTGAAATTAGTCCGAATTGATTTGAATAATTTGGAATTGTAATTAAAATTTGAATAGTTTTAAATTCAAATGGAATTTGAATTTAATTTGGGAGGAAATCAAGAATAATTCAACTTGATTTGGAAATGGAGTTTGGGTTGGGATTAATTCAAACTGGAGTTGAAATGAATTGAAATTGGAATTAGTTAAATTGAAATTTATTTGAATTAGTAGAATTTGAGATCAAGGTTGAATAAAATTAAATTTGGCAAGAAACTGAGGTTAATTCAACTTGAATCGGGGTTGAATCAATTTCAATGGAAATTGAAGTTATTTAAATTAGAATTGGGTCAATTTAAATGTAAAAGGGAAATTAAATTGAATTGATGAGAATGGAGATTGGGAAGTGAGCAGTTTTGACTCTGGACTATTTTTAATATAAATTGTTTTAATATAAACTTATTTTTCCAAGCTATTCATTACATATACAACCTTTCTTTTAAAAGCCAAACTATCTTATACTTGTTTTACAATTATTTTTGAAACTGTTTAACAATTTTCCAACTGTTTTATAAACTAATTACTACATTTCAACTATTTTACAAAGCAAATTACTATCTTACTATTATTTTGCAATTATCTAAAATTTCTATAGTTATTTAACTATTTTCTAACTATTTTACACCTATTTTACAAACTAGTAATTATTTTCCAACTACTTATCTATTTTTAAAATTTTCAAGCTATTTTCAAAATAAACTGGTCGGAGTTCAAACTATTATTGGTTAAATACCCAATCGAGATAAGAATGGAGGTGATAATCCAAATGGATTGAAGTAATTGTGAGTAAGTGAATGAAAATTATTGTGAATGTGAATAGAAATGGAATCAATTTGGCTAATAACCAATAAAGATAGTGTACATATGTTATTCTATTCGCATAATGATTTGATCCAGATTCGAGCACAGAATTTCGAGATAGAAAGTCGATCCGAGTTGGGATTTTTCATTCGATTTTCGATGGCGAACTTGGATATGGGTTGTTGATTGATTCTGGGTATTCTCTGTCATAGCTATGACTATGCAAGGGGAATGACGGTTTCTGATCAAGAAACCAGATCTGAGTCCGCACTAGAAAGTCGGGTGGACGATACTAGTTCGGAAGGGAAATTGTGTGATCGAGTGAGCGATCAGATTGGTATGGTGTACGAATGATATGTGTACATCGTACAGATTTGAACGAAATTGATATTGAAAGGAGTAAGCAAATTTGAATATTTTATTTTGGATAAATAAAGTTATATATCTTTGTTATATAAGATAAAACTCCCCTTGACAAATCTATTTCCAGAAGGAAAGGATTTTGAAAGTGTTTGAAGTATAAAAGGATTTTGTACAAGTTTAAGAAGATCCAAAGATTTTTTATCAAGGATTATATATATATATATATATATGTATATATATATATATATATATATATATATATAAAGGATCATATGAGGATTTTGGAAAAAGGTTTTGGGAACCTTTGGATTTGGAAAGACTTTTGATTTTGGGTAAAATCAATATTGAATTTGGAAAGCCTAGTTTGAGAATTATCGATTTTTGGATAATCGATTTTGGTGTAAAGGAGCTTTGTATGAATCATATTAGGTGTATGATTTGAAAATACTATATGTATATAGTATAAAATGTTTTGATGATGGCTCTGGGGAAAAAGATGCTCCCTTGAAATGAACTTCTCAGGAGTACTACCTGGTGGTGCTGCCTTGAGCCCCAAGGGTGGGGGGGGGGGGGGGGGGTTCTAAAGTTGATCATGTAAGGAGTCCGGACAAAACTAGTTCCTGGGGATTATGAGTAGAGTATACCATAGCGAAAGTCGTGTGTGTCGTTGAGAGCCAACAGTCCGCGTTTGATTTTATATCGGTAGATCGCGACCTATGGTATAACATAGCGAAAGTCGTGTGTGTCGTTGAGAGCCAACAGTCTGCGTTTGATTTTATATCGGTAGACTGCGACCTATGGTATAACATAGCAAAAGTCGTGTGTGTCGCTGAGAGCCAACAATCTGCGTTTGATTTTATATCGGCAGACTGCGACCTATGTAGGAGTGGAGAGGTTTCATTTCGACAGCGAAAATCAGAGGCCGTCGAGAGCCTGCAGTTACATGGACTTTTGCTGCGATGGCAACGTAACCCTGGATGTAACTGTGATCTGTTGTATGGGATCCATGGTGTAATCGAGAGGCCGCGGAGATCCTGCAGTTACATGGACTTTTGCTGCGATGGCAACGTAACCTTGGAATGTAACTGTGACCATGGATGGGGGTGATGATTTCCAGAGCATTCTCACCAAAAATTTATCCTCTATTTTCAAAAACTGTTTTCTATATTTTTAATAAAAATTATTTTCAAAAGTATTTTCGCTGGATGTTGAAAACGAGTCTGCCAAGCACTTGTAGATTTTCAGTCATACGCCTGATCAACGTATGAACGAATTTCTATGAGAACAAGGATGGACTGGTTGAAACATCGAGTTATAAAATGTATTTTTATAAAACTATTTTGGCAGTATTACATATTTTAAGATTGTTTTAAAATGATCAAAGAATATTTTAACTGGTTTTAAAATATTTAATAAATTCTGGCTTCGTTCCTTTTCGAGGACGAAAAGATTCAAAGGGGGGTGGAATGTGATAACCGGGATTTTTGGACAGCTGTTAATTTGTAAGTAACAGGACTTAATTTATTAAACACTAATTTATTAATTTGAACAAATAAACCTGATATATATATATATATATATATATATTTGGATGTGTATATAGATAAATTAGAACTAATAAAATGCTTAGACTAAATACCTGAATAAATATTCATTTCATAATCTCATAATATAATTATTTAAATTGGGCAAACTTATTATCTTCAAACAGATTAAAATGTGGTTGTTAATATATGATTATTATCAATATAAGATTAATATTTTAAAACCTTCTCTTTTAAAGATTATATATGAGTAAATATCAAGGAGGTATGAATATAAATAATAAAATTTAAATTGAGAAAAAGGAATGTATTTATCTAAAATATAATTAAAAAGACAAAGGGTAGATATAGACCTTAATAAGATTTAAGGAAGGTTTAATACATTTTAGAAAAAAAATAATGATAAATAACATGTGATAAAAGGAAATTTGTATGTATGTGCAACACTTATATACAAGATAAAATGCATTCAAATAAATATGAGACAAACATATTATAAGACTAACAAATGTAATCATCTCATCAAAATTTAACACTGGTTGAAGTAATGGCATGATGTGTAACAAGTGGCATATCCAATCTTCCTATTGTAATTTAAAATGTAAAAAAAAAGAAAGGGAAAAGAATAAGCTGTATACAGAAGATTTTTTTCCTCTCTAAATCTAAGATTTAAAAGAAAATCCAAACTGAAAACTAGAACAAAATAAAGCATGATTCAAGTAAGGCTAGCAGGAAAAAAATCAAACTCAACCTGGAATTAAAAACTTCAAGATCAAAGGCTAAGAGAATGACTGTAAAACATTTTACAGACCACATGAAGATCTATCAAATCCTGTAAGATATTGCAACCCAAAGTACCAAACAAATCCTCTCAGATTTAAAGGCAAAAAAAAGCATCATCCCTTTCAGATTTCGAAAGCAGGACAAGGATCTTTGTCTGCATAAAGTAAGGTGAGTAAATCTCTAAATTAAGAGTTAAGTTGATAATTTATTTTGCTTATGAGATCGTTGTGTTTATGAAGCCTGCATGTGGGATAGAAGTATTGAATCTGTATGCAAGTAAATTTATATTTATAAACAGTTTAAAGATCTGTGTATCAACGTGAATACATGTGATAGATCGAAACGCGATGATGCATGAATGCTTAAATTAAAGATATTTGTGAATGAAGATTGAATAGTAAATATCAGGTTCCTGTATACACATCTTCTGTTCTCTGTTGTTTTCGCAGGCCTTTTTTGGCTTCAAAATTTCAAATCCTTAAATTTAATCAACATTTGACTTCGAGTTTCAAATAGAAGTTGTTTGCTAATGAATAATGATGGTTTTACAAATAATTTCAGGATTTTTAGTCCATCAAATAATTTTTAAAATAGGATACAGTGAAATATTCATTGGTGATAAAAATCAACATATCTTAAAATCTGATTTGGGTTGCATGAATGAATTCGTGCTTGAAAATCACGAATTTTAACATGCATTTCATGATTTTTAGTGTGTTAATTCATGGGAATTTTGGGGTTGAGTGTTTTCGACATTTTCGTCGATTTGAGGTGATTAGCGGCGTCGGGTTGTTAGGCGTTTGAGCTAAAGGAGGACTGAGGTATGGGGGTCTCGGGAAAAATGTTGATGGATTTATTTGTGGCCATGGTGGCCGATAAGGTTGTGATTTAGGGTTTTGTCGCCCGATGGGGTCAATGATGTTTTCAGGGCATTTACGTTGCCGAGAGGGTGCTGGAAGTGATTGCATAGGGGGAAAACTAAAGGGGTGGAGGTCGAGGCACCTTTGGTGAATCGGTGAGGTGCATCATGAACGAGGTCGTCGGTAAGGAAAGGATTTCCGTTGATGCCTGTTACCAGTTTTTTTCAAGCGTTGGGCTCAATTTTGATTTCTGGGTGTTTTCGTCGATTTAAGTTAGTGAGAGGAACAATGGGGTTGTTGGTGTTCGGTCGATGATCAGAGGAAGGGTCGGAGAGTGTTGGACCGCCGGTGTACGTGCACGGTGCACCTTGTATATCTGACGATAATAGTATTTGGGGAAGAAGCAGCAATCTCGGGTTGAACTCGAGAGGGATTGCAGTGCGACTCGAAGTAGCATGATTAGTGAGTGCCCGGGTGTTCGTGTGGGATTGCTCGCGTGTGTCTCGGGTAAAATAGCAGTTGCCTCGGGATTGTAAGCATGCTGTGTATAGGGTTTGTAGTACATGTTATATTAAAGCATTAATTTCAAGTTTTAAATGTAAGGAAAGATGCAAGTTTGTATCATAATAAGTCTAGTTTTCCAAACTAAAATTTACACGAATAAGCATTTATTTAATTTATTCAAGGATGATGATGATAAAGTTCTCAAAGTAAAATCAAATGTTTAAATTGTTTATGTTAAAGGAAATTTTATATTTCCAAATTATAAAATTGATTACTAAATATTTACTAATGAAGTATAACGATGAAATAAAGTATTTAATTAAGATATCGGTTTGTTAATTACTTAATTAATTAAGGTTAATTAGTCTAATTAATTAAAGGTAAGTAATTAAAGAAGTAATTAATTTGTGGAAGTAATTAAGAATTCATTTCTTAAGTGTAATTGATTAAAAGATGAATTAATTAAGGAAGTTATTTAGGGGTTAGTTAATTAATGAGTGTGATTAATTGAAAGGATAATTAATCAATGTACATGATTTGGAAAATCAATTTGAATAATTAATTATGAATAAATATAATAAAGAAGTGTAATTACTTCGTGAAGTAATTAATGGATATTACAGGATGTAATTAATGAATGGGTAAATTACTTGGAGAGAAGTAATTAAAGCAAAATTACTCAGTGGTGGGAATTAGGTGATAATTACTCAGTGAAATTTAAGGATTAATTAATATAATTAATTGAGGAGTTGGTTTAATTGATGAAGTAATTTAGGAAAGTTAATTTCTGTTAGTGATTAATCAAGGTTGATTAATGAATGTAATTAAGTTAAAGGTTAATTATTATATGAAATTTAAGAATAATTAACTGATGGAAGTAATTAGAGGATCATTAATTAATGTAATTAATGAAAGTGATAAATCTTGCTTATAAATGATGGAATGATGATAAATGCTTTGGATTGGCTGATTTCTCTGATAGGAATTGTTTTGTGATATGATTGGGAAACAATGATAATGAGATTATCTATCAATTATGAAAAACTATGGAAAAGTGTTATTCAATAATAAAAGTTGAATTGTAATAAATTGAATAGCTTAGTTTAAGATGACATTGGATTCGAAGAGACCGGAGTCTGGTATTAGAGGATACCCAAAACCACTTCGATTCTTATAATTTGATATGTGGAACTTATAGGCTGAAGTGGAATGATTTAAGAAATTGGACCATTTGAATCTAAGTTTTTGGCACTTAGAAATTGATGTGTGAAATGGTTGATGTCTATAACAACTTGTGAAGTGTAAATTGATATAAGTTACCCCGGGTTTATATAAGTTGTATTCCATGTTAGATGGGTTTACTCACGCTGGTTTCCAGCCTGACCCGGGTGTTACTTTGATGTAATGCTCGGGTCAGACCGAGTATTACAGATTTTCAGGTATGGACGTTCTGGACCTTAGGAGGCAAGCTGGATGGCAGGGACGTATGGAGAATTTACCGCTGTGTATAGTATAGTTAGCTTGGACATGTTGTTTTAAACTGTCCCGTGTATTGTAATGGGTGTAACTCTGATGTATAAATGTAAGTGTATTGATACAGTTTTTCTTTTGTAAACTGTTATTATGTGATATTATATTTTAATCCGCCGCGAATGTGAGGTTTTCTGTTTCTTGTTTCCTATTTCTTCTTCTTTCTCTTTCTTCTTTACTCTTACTATCTGGAAATTTCGGGATCGACGTTTCTGGGTCGTTTCAAGGTTATCCACCTATTAAAACAAAATTTTTATAAGGCATATAGACTTAACAATACAGCCTTTAAATTATAACGTCGAAACCAAAAGTCAATGCAACAATGACGCACAACATCATTACCCAAAACAATGTAAAAGAAATCTTGCCGAACTTGATGAATAGCAATAACAAGATCAGTGATGTCATTATTAAACTTTATATTTAGCATACTTTGGCTATTATGCCGCCGAACATCTTGGATTTGAAAATAGGCGACGTCATCTAAAACCAAAGGTGAATGCATATGGCATAGAAATGCAACAATGATATGCGGAAATAAGACAAGCAGCACCAATATCCCCGATGTTAAGTTTAACATTAAGTGAATCATAAGAATACGATGCCGCCAATGATGGGTTGCCACCGATGTCCACCTCGACACGGATGGAATCACTCCATAATTGCCTAAGTAGCTATCATATGCTTTCCACTTCATCAACATCGACGATTATCGATGCAACATTGTATTAGGCTCGACAAAAATACGGCATGACATTATTGTAATTATCATGAAAATTGATTTATTACTAAGGAAAGCCATTACTGTTCACCAAATCTCAACTCTTGTCCAATTTCTATTTGATAAAACAATATCTTTTCCAATTATTTGTAGAAATACTGTCGCATACATTTTTGAAGTTCCAAAACAATTTTCAACTTTAATTAATTAGTATCTTTAATTAATTACTAATTTAAATGTTTATCTAGTATAATAATTTCA
Source organism: Allium cepa (assembly GCA_030765085.1). Lineage (NCBI taxonomy): Eukaryota > Viridiplantae > Streptophyta > Magnoliopsida > Asparagales > Amaryllidaceae > Allium > Allium cepa. The sequence continues at coordinate 837,709,217 of CM060935.1, read as the reverse complement.
TAATAAATCAAAAATACATGGAAACTCCGATTTAATGTTTTCTTTCTCACATAAAAATTTCGAAACCATAATCTGTATTTGATTATTTTTAGTAATTAAAACATAACCTTTGTACATTCATTAAATACTTGTTTTATCTCAAAAAATTATGAGATTAAAAACCTTCTCCAAATTAATGTTTTATGCAACATATCAGAAATCAAAGCACGTGGAGATTTAAAACTTAGGTTTTACCTTTAAAACCTACTCAAATAATCTCATATAAATTCCATAAATCTTTATTCTATCCAAACAATGATCAAACAACCATAACTTAAAAAAACCATCAAAATAACTTCGATACTACCCATAGCCAAATTCAAGAACAAAAATTAGAGATGGTTCACGTATTATTCACGTTATATTAATTGTTGGAGTTGAGATTTGATTAGTGATTAGCTTCCTTAAGCTTTGCCCTTGAATCCTATTTGATTTTGATCCTCCCTAGCTTAATTAATGCCTGGCCACTTTTTGTTCTTTTTGATTGTTTTTGGAGTGAGTAAAAATGAGAATGAGATGAGGGGGAGAAGGTTTAAGGATTAAAAGATTGATCTACCTTTTTCCCCTCTTACATATTCTCTTTTGTGCTAAGTTTTTCAAAACAATCTTATTACCTAATTTATTAAAGCAAGACCTTGTTAATAACCAAACCTTATTCTCCTTAACCATTTACATTATTCTATTTAATCTACCCAATTAAACATCCTGAATAATGTTAAACTAAAATTAGATATGTTATAGGCTCCCCTCCTTAATGAATTTTGTCCTCCAAATTCAGTAAGGACTACATAACAAGCATATCAAACATGCAAATAATGCTAGTATACCCCCACCGGCTACAAATCTATATACAACAAATATACAACATACCATCATAATGGCTGAGGATAAGTATCCATAATCTTGTCCTCTATCTCCCAAGTATAATCTTTCTCATTGTAACTCCACTAGACCTTCACTAAACTAACTGTCTTGTTCCTTAACTTCTTCTCATCTCTTGCTATAAGTTGAACTGGTTGTCTCACAAAAGTTAGATCCGTTTCTACTACTAAATTGTCAAGTGTGGTTAGGGCAATAGTAATCTCTGGATCATCCACATAATTCCTAAGATAAGAAAAATGAAACACATTACAGACACCTGCCAAACTACTCGGTAACTCTACTTGGTACGTGAGGTTCCTGATCCTCTCTATAATAGGGAACGGTCCAACAATCGTGGTGCCAATTTCCTTAACTTTCCAAATCGTACTTCACCCTTCACTGGTGATACTTTAATGAAAACTTGATCTCCTACTTAGAACTCAAGATCCTTACGCCTCTTATATGTGCAACTTTTCTGCCTAGACCGAGCTTTCCTCATCTTATCCTGGATCATCTCAATCTTCTCTATGGCTTCTCTTTCCATATCTGGAACAAAGATCAATCCGTCTTCGGCCTCCAACCAACATGTTGGTGATTTGCAGGGCCTTCCATACAAAGGTTCGAAAGGCACCATCCTTACACTAGTTTGATAACTATTATTAGAGGTAAAATCCACCCAAGTACAAATGGACTTCCCACGACCCAGCAATGTCTAGTACACAAGCTCTCAAAAAATCTTCAAGTACCTTATTGATTGTCTCTATATGCCCATCCATTTGTGCATGATAAGTGGTACCCATCTTAAGCTTGGTACCTAATATCTCTTATAGACTCCTCTAGAATTCACTAGTAAAAAAACATATCTTCCATTGACTATACTACAAGGAATCATATACAGTCCAACAATATTCTTCATAAACAACTTAGCTAATACATGTTCCATCCTGGTTGACTTAATGGGATTGAAATGTGCACTCTTGGTCAGTCTATCCACTATGACCCAAATGCTTTCGTTTCCCATGTTAGACTTTGGAAACCTGTCAATAAAATCCATGGATATCGAATCCTATTTCCAAACTGGTATATCTAAAGACTGAAGCAATCCGCTCGACTTATGATGGTTGACTTTAACTTGTTGGCAATTTACACAACATAAGCTTACATTCCTTTTCATACCTTCTTAGAATAAATTTCTTTTCATATCCTCCCGATGCATCTAATTTCCCTTAGGATGTATAATAAACTTCGATTGATGGCACTTCCTAAGAACTTACTTTCTTAGGTCACCACATCTAGAATACATAACCGTCCATTCTTCCTTAACCATCCTCTCTGGTCAACACTAAAATCTTTCAAACCATCGGTCTTGGTTCCACTCTCTAACCTTCTAATCTTTTCGGCTAACAGTGGCTCATATCTCTACCTAGAAGCAACCCTCTCGATCAATATCGATCGAACTTCTAAGTAAGACAACATGGCGGTACTTTGACTAAAAATAGCAGTCGAATTTAATTGCACGCTACAAGTAGCCAATACCTCCTAATCCTTCCATTCTACCAACATAGATAACACTATACACTAATTTTTTCTATAATTGTATTTGCAACATTATTTCCTTTCCCCTGTGTATACTCAATTCTGAAATCATAAGCTGCTAAAACACCAACCACCTCTGTTATCATATTCAACTCTTTCCGAAAGAATAAATACCTCAAAGACTCATGATCTGTATACAACTTGAATCTTTCTCCTAAGAGGTAGTGCCTCCACACTTTCAATGCGAGAATCATAGATGTTAACTCCAAATCATGAGTCGGATATCCAACTTCATGTGGTTTGAGTTGTCGAGAAGCGTAGACAATTACTTTACCCCTCCGCATCAATACAGCTCTAAGCATGTTCCACACACATACATATACACTACTAATTCCTGATTACCATCTGGCACAACTAAAATGGATGCATTGGTCAACAACTGCTTTAATTAAGAAATTCTTCCTTACATTTATCGAACCAAATAAACTTCATGTCCTTCCTAGTTAATTTATTCAAAGGTGCTACTATCCATGAGAAATCGTTAATGAATCTCCGGTAATTGCCAGCCAATCTAAGAAAACTCCTTATTCAGTCACCATCTTGGGTCTCTTCTAATTGTTTACAGCTTCAATCTTAGTTGGATCCATTGACAACCCTTTCTCTTAAACTACATGACCAAGAAACTTGACCTCTCTTTTACAGAAATGACACTTTGAAAACTTTGCTTTTAGTTAATGCTGCCTCAATGTCTCAAGCATTATTCTAAGATGAATCGCATGGTTCTTTTTATTCTTAGAATATATCGAAATGTTATTTATAAACACTAACAAAAATCTATCCAAATGCTCTTGAAAGATCTAGTTCATCAAATCCATGAAGAAAGCAGGCGCATTAGTCAAATCGAATATCATTACAAACCACTCGTACAAACCATATCTCGTTCAAAACGCCGTTAAAGGAATACTATCCTCCGCTACCCTTAATTGATGGAAACCTGTCACGAAATCCAACTAGAAAAATACTTTCGCTCCACTCAACTGATAAAATAAATCATCGATTCTTTGCAAAGGATATCGATTCTTTATCATGTTTTCATTCATCTTATAATGATCGATACACAACCTTGGCAACCCGTCCAGTTTCTTCATGAATACGGCGGCTATTCCCCAAGGCAAACTGCTTGGTCTAATAAAACCCTTTCCTTCTAAGTCCATCACTGCACCTTTAACTTCTTCATCTCGGTAGGTGTCATTTTGCTAGGTGTTCTACATACGAGTTCAACTCCAAGTACATTATCTATTCGAAACTTAAAAGCTTGTTTCAGTGGTAGTCCTATAACTGGCTCAAAAACATCTGCAAATTCTCTTGTAACTAAAACCCAATTTACTTCATCTTCTACTTACATGCACCCAACAAAGTACAAACATCCACACTCCAGTTTTCTGGTGAGTACATAATTCGGTCACAAATATCAGGGTATCTAACCGATATTTTCCTATCCTAGCAAAATATCCTAGCATCATATTTTCTTAACCAATCCATACCCAAAGTAATCTCGAAACCCATAAAATCAAACACATACAAACTACATGCAAAAGTGTATCTTAGCAACTCAAATTCTAGATTGTCACATCTCATCCAAAGTGTTACGTGCCCTCCTATTGGATTAGCTAACCTTAAGGAAGATATAAGGTATAACGATTCTAACATAATTTATCTACAAACACCGAGAGATAAATGAATGCGATGCACCAGTATCAAATAATACTCTAACTGGTAGGCTATGAATCAAAAGCGTACCTTCCGTCACATACTTCCCTTTCTCACTAGCACTCGGTCTTGATGTGGATGGCTCCAAAGCAAACACATTTCCTTTGTTAACCGTGGATGCCTCTGGACATTTTTTCTTAGAGTGCCCCTACTTTGTCGCAGTTAAAGCACTTCACATTCTGCTTGCCCACAAGTATCTTTTCATCACCTGATCGACATTTATTAGCATAGTGCCCCTTCTTATCACACTTATAACAAATGATATCTACCTTCCTTTTCATAGAATCTCTACCCTTCTGAGCTCCCTTTCCCATAAAGAACTTCCACTTCTTATTCAAGAACTCCGCGTTTCAACTGGCTTCTCCTTTTCGGAAGTAGAAAGCATCTCTTCGTTCCTGATTGCCATCTCCAATAATACATTCGATGGATCTCGGAGGTGTGGCATAGTTGTACAAGCAATCTCCAGCCTCAACCCTCAGATGAACTTCTCATTCCTCTTGATAACAGTGTCAATAGTGGCATACCTATATCTAGATAGTTCATCAAATTTAGTAGAGCATTCCAACGCCAACATTTCACTTTGCTTCAGTTCCATGAACTTCCTAAGCAGGGCTGATTTGGCTACTTCAGATAAAAATCTTTCCTCAAATCTCCTTTAAAATATGTCCAATTCAGTTCCTCCTTCAATACACCTACGGTCACCCTATTCCACCAGAACAAAGCAGCTTCTCGGAATTGTCTAGAAGCCAATCTCCTTTTCTACTTGTAATTCAAGCCCAAATTAGCAATAATTCTTTCCCAGTGAAATAACCAGTTCTCCATTTCTATTGCATCTTCAGTTCCAATAAAAGGCTTCCCACCAAGACTTGTATAATCTCGGCTCAGCTTGGCATAGTTATTGCCAATGGACATCATGGTATTTGCTTCTCCCTGGTTAGCATCATTTCTTCCAACTATTCCCTCAGTTTCTCCAACATGTATCAGGTTGACGAAGAATTGATACATAGTCCTCGTATCTACTGGTGTGGTTCCATCAACCATATTAGAATTTGCATTTGGATTAGCATTTGCTAATTGAACTAGATTCCATCTAGTTTAGGTCGAGCATTTCAATTGGTTGTCATGCTTCCACCACCTAGATTCACTCTTCCGTTTCTTGCTTCCATGCCTTACTTTCTCATAATATGCATATGAGCCTAAGTAAGATACAAAAGAACAGTTTAAGAAAGAGAGGAAAATAAAGATAGAATACATACTTGTATATAGCAATTACAAGTATGTTACTATAGCGTTATCCCATACCCCTATCTTATTCTCTAATTTATTCATGTTTTCAAAAAAATTTAATCTTTTAGATTTTACACAACCTTATGCTATGATACCAACTTGTAATATCCCCATTTTGAGGTCCGAAACTAAGCGTTATTTGATGCTACGTCTTCCATAGTACTAATTTTCGATGAAAAAATACGGACATGTTAATCATATCAATAATTAGAAGCACATAAATGTGAAAAAATTTAAACAAAATTTTTCTTAACAAAATTTCATATTTTATTTCTTGAATGATATTTCATATTCATTACATAATACCATTCACAAACTCATGTTCAGAGAAATTATTCCCCCTTGGTTAATCAGAGTCTAGTACTTTGCAATTATATAACTTGCTATTACATCCATACAAACAAATCCAAACAATACAGCGTATTAGTTAGGTACTCCTAAATAGGTATATTGCCTCCTACACGTCTCCGGAAGCTTATTCGTCTAACTGGATACCTGAAATCCCTTACACCTGACCTACTCAAATTGGCACCCAAGAGTTTAAGGGGGAAAACAAAAGCTTCAGGTCAAAAAAAAGTCTGATGTGAATAGTAAACTACCATCTTGAACCAATAGATATCTAAGAGACCATGCCGTTGAGTAGAATGGGTTCTCCACTCACTACTATCATAACTATAGTATCTCAAGCATATATTGTGCTCCTGCATCCATAAAGGTTATAGCATAATAATATACTGATATGTAAACATGCAATATACACTGGATTAGCATCCCAAGTTATTAGACCAACCACTAAATTTTCATTGACTATCCATCTTATACTTATGTAAACTACCCGTCTTACATATATTAATTCTTTGGATTACCCATCCACTACCATGATGACTACCCAATCACACATGGTTTCATTATTAAGATTATGTGGACTATCCATCTCACATGTTCCATTTATTTAAAATGATGTGGATTATCTATCATACGTCCTATAGTTTTTCCAGGATGACTATGAACCCTTTATTAACCATATAGAGAGTATCCACCCCGGGCAAGATATGGACTATTCATCTCACATCCCACAGTTTTCCTAAGATAACTATGAACCCTTCACTTAACAATTTTAATTCATGTTTAACCCATATGTTTAACCTATGTCTATTGGTTCTCCTAATTAGGACGTATATCCCTTAAACTTATAACATCTACAAATAATATGTATTGTTATCTCCAAATGATTAAAGTCGAAATTAATAAACATATGGCTCGCCGCCATTCATTAGTACAACATAGTATATTTTATCATTAAAACAAATATTGACCTCCATCCATGGTCCAAAAAAACTTAAAATCTTTTAAGTATAAAAATTAATATCGAAAATGATGTCATCGACTTACATAGACTATGGTTATCCACCTATTAAAACAGAATTGTAATAAGGCATATAGACTTAACAATACGACCTTTAAATTCCAACGTCAACACCAAGAGTCACAACGATATTGACGCACAACATCATTGCCCAAAAATAATGCAAAAGAAACCTTTTCGACCTTGATGAATAGCGGCAACAAGACCAGCGGCGTCGTTATTAAACTTTATATTTATCTTACTTTAGCTATTATGCCACCGAACATATAGGATTTGAAAACAGGCGGCATCATTTAGAAACAAAGGTGAATACATGTGGCACTGAATTGCGGCACTGATATGACGCAACTAGACAAGCGGCGCCAATGACCACAACATTAAGTTTTAAACATTTAAGTGGATCACAAGAATACGATGCCACTAGTGGTGGATTGCCGTCATTGTCCACCTCGACATGGATGGAATCACTCCATAACTACTAAGTAGTTATCATATCTCGTTGACATCGATGATCATCAATGTAGCATTGTATTAGGCTCGATGATAACACAAGCAGCAGTGCATTATCATAATTATCATGGAAACTGATTTAATACTAATAAAAGCAATTATTTTTCACCAAATCACAATTCTTTCCTATTTCTATTGGATAAAACAATATCTTTTCCAATTCTTTTCAAAAATACTATTGCATATGTTTTTAAATTTCCAAAATATTTTTCAACTTTAATTAATTAATATCCTTAATTATTTAATAATTTAAATTCTTATATAGCATAATAATTTCATAATGAATCATATTCACTTGGAAAAATCCCAAAAATTCATAGAAATTCTGATTTAATGTTTTCTTTCTCACATAAAAATTTCGGGATTAAAATCTATATTTAACTGTTTTTACTAATTAAAACTCGAATTAACTGAATTTCTACCTTAGTAAATTCACAAAATATTTGGTTTAACTCGAGAAATTATGAAATTAAGAACCCTTCTCTAGATTAATGTTTTATACAACATATCAGAAAATCAAAGCATTTGGAGATTTAAAACTTAGGTTTTACATTTTAAACTCATTCAAATAATCTCATAAAATACCATAACTCATATTCTATCCAACAATGATCAAAAAACCATAACTTGGAAAAAATTATCAAAATAAGATACTACCCATAGTAGAATTCAAGAAAAAAATAGAGATGATTCATGTATTATTCAGCTTATATTTATTGTTGGAGTTGAGATTTGATTAGTGATTAGCTTCCATAAGCTTTGTGCTTGAACCCCTTTGATTTCGATCCTCCCTAGCTTGATTAATAGTCGACCTCCTTTTGTTCTTTTTGATTATTTAAGAAGTGATTAAAAATGAGAATGATATAAGCGGGAGAGGGATTAAGAACTAAAGGATGGATCTATCTATTTTGCCTCTCTCATATATTCTCTTATGTAAAATGGCATGACCTTGTTAATAAACATACATCTTTCTCCTTAACTTTTTACATTATTCTATATAATCTATCCAATTTAACATCCTGAATAATGTTAAACTAAAATTAGGGATGTTACAACAGTTTAGGTAAGATGGGGTAAAAATTAAGGCTGTGAACAAAATTGCTACGAATGCTCGTAGAGCAGCAACAAGGAATCCCTGTAGTATATAAGGAATATTTATACAAACTAGGAATCTTTTATTACACATGTGTGAAAGCCATAAGAAGTATCCATAAATGAATGGGAAATGGTATCAAAGTACACACCTTCGAGTTCTAGAGTATACTCATATTAAAGATCAAAGAAAATAAGCATCGAAATTTAAGGACACTGTTAAGAGATTTTGACTAAAATAAACAGTAATATAATCAAAGAAGATGGTAATGGGACAATAGACACACATAAAAGACGTTGGTTGTAATAATTAATGTAATGGATGCACCTTGTTTATTAAAGGCCAAAAGGGCAGGTTAAGACACGTGGGTAAGATATGTGGGTAATAATAGAATGACATACTGAAAATGTCCAATTTATTCATGTAAGAAATGATAGAACCACAACATCATTCGTACTAGTTGAAGTTGAAGGGAAGTCTACAGGTTGTAGTCAGTAGTTAGTAGGAATAATAGTCGTCATTTCCTTCCAGCATTTGTTTTCTTTTTAGGCTAGTTGGGTTGTAAGCATTAGTTATCTCTTTTTGTACGAAAACTACATACGAAATAATATGAGATATTTCCTATTTATTACTATGTTTATTTTATGGATGAGTTTGGACAACTATTTATATATATGTATTTGGAATAGTACAAATAAGGAAAATATCATAAGGATAATTAATTAGCGATAGACGTAAGGTAATGCTGGAAGTTTATAAGAATTAGGAAACTAATTAAATTAGCAAATAAATATAATGAATGCTTAAATCCTTAATAAAAACTTTGGAATTTTAAATAAAAATAATTAATTTTTACGAGCGAAGGATAGAGAAGAGTTATTGCTATAATAACCATCCTCGAAACGAGCTAATTTTTGTCCCAACAAAAACCCATCGAACCTTAGGCCCATTCTAAGGCTGATTGTTTGGTGGTAAAATTTATATAATGAAAAATATGTTGAGGTATCTATCTATGCTATTAGAATCTCATAGCGGAAAGAATAAAATATAACATTAGAAATAAGTACACATTTCATAAAGATTCAAATCTTAAAAAAATTCAACATATTATCTCAAATATCCAAAAATATAATATCTCAAAAACTCAATAGCATGTTTGAAATTGGGTACATCAAAATATATCAAAAACATAAATAGATAGGTAACTGCCACGCGACTCCGCCTTCGCCTTCATGTTCTAAATCAACACCATCTCTCGTAACCTATGTGTTGTAATAAGGAGGGGATTAAAACAACAGTGTCTGGCGAATGAAAATATCAAGTCTTACCATAATAGTATTTGGGAAGTATTATTTAAATAAGTAATATGTCTTACGCATCCTATACCATATCCTGCATAAGATACCACCAACTGTAAGCCCAAAAGCTATCCTAGTCCAACTCTTACAACTTTCGCTCTTCTATTCTAACTATATAACTTACCTTCAACTATAGGACAAAGGCCCTTGCTAGTCCCATGCATCCACCGTTGGTCCTATCCTAATAATGTGAGAGAAAGTAACCAAGTCACTTAATACATTTTTAATGGAAATAAGGTAGACTCTGATCATTTAATACCTAACCCAAGGAAAACCCTATCTATTACTCCATAATTGACATCACAAGGAATCTCATTAAACCACTTAATACTTCTTCATGGGAAGAGGCAGACCATACAATAGACACTTAATACCTCGACCTCGAAGCGGAGCCCTCTCAAGACTTCCACTACCGTACCTAAATGATAATTTTAAACATTTACCACTTCTTAATTGGGAAGGGGCGAACCCTAAAACAACCACATAATACCTCGACCCGTAAGCAATTTCTATGTATTATGACCCATAACCAAATTGTGATATCTCCCAATAATCCGATTATTCATAGGTGTTAGTAACTAGATTAACTAGGCAGACTTACCCTATAGAATTAGGACTAACCTTGTTTCCACCATGGGTGCTTATTATAGGCGATGTCTCATATCAGTCCCAAAGTCACACTGCTGGTATCTATATTAGCTGGACAAACTTCTACGTGCTTTTGAATGACTTCGCATTCCTTTAACTTGTTAATAATTCCACTCTCCTAATATACTACCATACACACCTTACCACGTTTCATATTAAGTCCATATAAGAAAAAATCCTTATCCCGCCTTTAACTATGGATTAATCTCCATAATAATCCTTACTTCCTTCCTATGGGTTTATTACTATTTATTAACCTATTTGTTCTATACAATTAATATGCTATTAATACGTTATTAATTATACACTAATATTATACACACACACATGTATTTACACAATAATTAGGCTAACTAATATATGTGTGTGTGTTTCCAAGCGTGCATAAAATATTCACGTCCTACACTAATCATAAAAAATTCATCACTTTGAAATTTATACAAGTTTAAATCCATACAACAACTAAATTAACTAATATCCTTAGCCCAATAATAGACTTTTATTGATAAAATAGAATCTAATACCAAACTTATTTTATATTAGTATAGTAGAATTAGCATCTCTATTTCATGGAATAAAACTTAAAATGTAAACCCTTTATAATCTATTCAACTTTTGCATACTTGAACTTGAAGTGGAAAAGGGATTCGTATTCAAATTATGGAAATAGGCAGTGAAAACTACAAACAAGCGAATTCGTACCTTACACACACCAGTTTCTAACTTATTTTTTTTAGAGCCCTTTAACACATCAATAAAAAAGTGTTGGAATTGGAATAGGATATAAAATATTCAAATTGCAATAATAAAAAATTCCACTAATACAAAACAATCGAGATTCCAATAACATAAGAATTGACATTTCCCTTAGGGGAATTTTTGATTTAAAATTTAGGGCTTTTGTGAACAAACTTCCCTAATGCATAAAACAAGTCAAAACTTCTACTATACAAATACTAAAAATATGGAAAACAAAGTTCCCCTCGCAAAGAATTTGTCTACCTCCTTTTAGATTTGATTATGCCTTTTCCTAGTTGCTCCTTCAGATCTTTTCTCTTTAAAATATACAACAATTAGATTACATATAAATTAGATTCAAAGTTGAGGATTAGGAGAGAATAGAATTGGAAATTGAATGTTTGAATACCTAAAATCCCTTGCCTTGAAATCCTAAGTGATTTTGAATCGTAGAGAAAAAGAAGAAGACTGGCAGAGCTTCTCTAGCGTTCCCAAATAATTTATTAATGAAAGTAAAGGGGCTAGCATCTTATTTATACTGGTTAGAAGGCTCAGATCTGTCGGTTCAAAATAATAAAATCCAGACGTTCATGTCTAAAAAAACCTAGCCCCCACCCTCCTACTAGTCAATTGCTTGATCTTAGGTGGTCGACCGCTAACGACCTACAGGCCCAAAGAAGGAAGCCGACCGATCTGTATTTATGATCATGAATTATTTGTTGTCATTTTTATTTCGTTTTCTTCCTATTTAACTCTACCATTAACTTGTTCTCTTAATGTTGATTTACCCTAATGTTAAATTATTATTACAATTATAATTTCAAACGTTAACATTTTTAATTTTTAATTTGTTTGAAATATTTTAAGCTCGAAAACTTAAAACGTTAGTAACTTTTTCATTTGAACTCCAATTTCAAAACTTTATATATAAAAGTTGATTAGAAATTCGCCACGAACACAATGATGTAACTTTCATGGCCAAATTATTGCATTTACTATATTCTAATTTTAGCCTTATTATTAATTAGTTAACTTCTTATTAATAATTTTTACGGGGTGTTGCATTCTCTTCCCTTAAAAAGGATTTCGCCCTCAAAATCCCAAAGGGATAGATAGTGTAACGCGTACTCAACATCCATGTTATACAATCAAGTTATATGCACAACCATTTACTTAGCTTAAAGTGCAATGTGATTATGTATACGACGTACTATAGATGAGTTAGGTCCTAACATGAATGCAAAATCATGACATGTAGGCATGTATGCAAGCATCCAAAATTTGCATCAAATTTTACATGAATGAATTTTTTTTGCAAAAAGTGTGACAACCATCTCCTACCATCCAATCTAACAACCATGATGCAATAAAAAACCTCAATTTTGGAGAGAGAATGTTTTACCAGAGAAAAGCTCAAGATGAGAAGTCTTCATCTTCTCTTCAGTTTCCCATGACTTTCCATTGAATTATCAATCAGCCTAATTTTTTTATTGCGGAGCTTTCTATTTTTGTGCTCTACTATGCATATGGTGGCCTAGGGTGCTATTGGCTCTATCTCTATATCTACTAACTAATCTGGCTCTTTATAATTGTTGTGCTTTAAAGGCATAAACTCCTGCTAACTTATCTGGTAGCTCCACTCGATATGCAAGTTACCCTATTCTTTCCAAGATCGGGATAGGCCCAATGAACCTTGGCGCCAACTTTCCCGACGTACCAAACCTCGTCACCTTCCTAAGAGGGTAAACATTAACGAACACCAAACCTCCAACCTCAAACTGCATTTATTTCCTTCGCTTGTCAATATAGGACTTCTAACGGTTCTATGCGGTCTTTATTCGCTGCCTAATCATCTTTATCTTTTTCGAAGTCTCGCGAATCAAATCTGGTCTAGGTACAATTTTGTTAGTGGTTTCCTACCAATAATTCGGCAGTTTGCATGGCCTCCTGTAAAGACTTTGTCATGTTAATCATTGCTTAGTAACTATTATCATACGCGAATTCTACTAAGGGTACATGCTCCTCCTAGTGTCCTCCAAAATACATGATGCAAGCTCTCAACAAATCCTCCAAAGTCCTATTCACCCTTTTAATCTGACCCTTGTTTTGTTAGTGGTATGCAGTGCTAAGATTCAACATCCTCCTTAAAACCGACAGTAAACTCCTCCGAAATTCCCTACTGAATAAAGAGTCCCTATCACTAACAATGATAATTATAATTTCATGCGATCGTACTACTTCCTTGATATAAATTTGCACTAGAAATGCTGCAGTCCAATTACTCTTAATGGAAACAAGTTGGTGCTTTAATGAGTATCTATTATTACCCAAATGGCATTATTGACTCTTGGACTTCTAGGAAACCCATCTATAATGTCCATCAATATATGCTCATACTTCCAAGTTGGCACCGCTATGGTAACAGCAGCCCTTTGGGTTTCCCTTGTTACACCTTTATCTTTTGGTACATCAAATATCTAGAGACAAACTCTGCTAGCCTCTTCTTCATTCCTGACCAATAGAAAATCTGCTTCATATCCTAATACATTTTATCTCCATGGGGGTGAATTTTCATCCGAGAATGGTCACATTCAGCCAAAACTTCCTCCAAAACGTTCTTCACCAAAGGAACACAAAGGCATCCATCTCTTCTCAAACATACTCTTTCATCAATTGCTTACCTACCTCCATGGGGAAAATGCTCTCTTTTACTTAGCTTTCCTAAAATATCCACTATCCATGCATCCTTCTTCTGCTCATGTCCGATGCGGTCCATGATTGCTGGCCTAACTTCCATGGATGCCAAACATCCTAGAGCCGGTACCGCTGGTGGTTGGAAATTGAAATTTGAGCGTAACTCCAACTACCACCACTCATGTATAGCACCTACAGTAGCATGCCTTTGGTTAAGGGCATCAATGACAACATTCCCATTTTCGAGGGTATACTGTACCTCAAAGTCATATGATGCTATGAATTCCATCCAACTCTATTGCCCAAAATTCAAATCTTTTTAGGAAAATAGGTATGAAGGGATTTGTGGTAGATGAACAACTCAAATATTTCTCATAAATGATAGTGCATCCACATCTTCAAAGCAAAGACGATAGTCGCTATCTCCAAGTTGTGAGTTGGGTACCTATTCTCATGGTCCTTCGACTCCTTACTTTCATAGGCTATTAGTCTACCCTCTTGCATAAGAACAACTCCTAATCCCATACCATAAGCGTCAGTGTAAATAATGAAAGGCTTCGTCCCATTGGGAATGGTTAGTACTGGTGCACTACTCAACAACTCTTCTAGCTTCTCAAATGCTTCCATGCATTGCTCATCCCATGCCAAAACTAGATTTTCCTGGTTAATCGATTTAGTGGACTATTATATTGGCAAATTCCTCGATGAATTTATTGTAACCTGCCAACCCAAGAAAACTTTTAACTTCTGTGGCATTCTTTGAAATCTTCCAAGTCTTGAATAGCTTCCACCTTTGCGGGTCTACAGACAATCCTTTCTTTGAAACAATATGAATGAGAAATCTTACCTCCTTCCAAAAGTAATACTTTGAGAATTTGACTTTTAGTTGGTGCCTTCTTAAAGTCCTTAGTACCTCCCTTAAGCATGTGCTCACCCTCACATTTAGAGAATACTAGAATGTAATCCATAAAAACTATGACAAACTTATTAGTTGTCTCTAAAACTATATTCATCAAATCTACAAAGAATGCAGGGGCATTCGTCTACCCAAATGGCATTACTTCACATTCATACAGTCCATTTGGAGTATAAAATATGGTCTTCTGCTTGTTATCCTAAGGTATCCTCAATTGATGGAATCCCGTGGCTAAGTCCAATTGGAAAACGATTTTGGCTCTAACAAGCTGGTAAAAATAAATCATCTATTCTAGGTAAAGGATACCTATTCTTCTTGGTTAACTTGTTCAGTTCTCTATAGTCAACATATAGCCTTATAGAACCGTCTACCTCAGTAGCAAAGACAACAGATGCTCTCCATTTAGAAGTACTTTGATGAATAAATCCCTTCTTTAGAAAATTTGCTTGTCCAACTCTCACCTTTTTTTGGGGGCTATGTGCCTTAATTGCAACATGATAGGTCTAGCGTGCTTCTTCAAATCGATCCCAAATCCAATCTCCCTTCAGAGCGATAGATCCTAGACCTTTTCAAAAACATCAAGAAATTCTCGAACTACTCATACAAAAGAGAACTCGTCTTGTGATAGGGTTAGTGACTATAAATACTTAACTTGACTGTGTTTTGGAGAATACAATAAACATCTATCTCTTGTCCCTTATAACTCCTTAACCATACAGTCCTCCTATCATAATCTAATTGTTATCCAACATTCTAGCCTAGCTATATTGAACTAATTCCATGAGTAAGATTCAATGAACATTAAGGCCGATGATTGTAGGGCCAAGAAGTCAAGTACACATGGTATTGAATGGAATTTATACATGCGCAACGTAGAATTTTCAAAATATAGGATATGGTTCAAGGCATAGGAGGGATCAACATAGTTTGGCTCCAACAAGAGGGATCGACATACATCAAAGTACAAGAGCATTCTTGTAGAAAATAATCAATATCTCAAGATCTACAATCCCAAAGCATATGAAATTCGAGAAGAAAGATACAAGGACCCTAGGGAACCCACCCTAGCGATCGTACATCAAAAGGACAAAATTGGAAGGACCGATATACATCCCTGGGAAGGGATCAACAGAAGGTAGCATTCAAGTCATGTTGAATCAATGGTCAAGCATCAACTCGAGTTCCAATGATCCAAATAGCATGAAAATTGGAGGCTAAACATGTTTTTGCATAAGGAAGCCACTATAGGAATCACTCTTCGAAATTCGACTAGTGGAGGGATCGCCACCAATCCCACCTCTTTGGGAATTGGACCCAATGGTTCCTCTGGTGGGCCCATATGGATTAGAAGTCCTTCACCTAAGATTTCAGAGAGATACTTGGTTGTCTTCATCTATAGATACTGGTCCGATGGGTCATTCTACGGATCTTTACACTGCTTGTTACCCTAGACTCCATTGTAATCAAGTACTTGTTATTTCCTACGGCTGTAATCAGATTTATAAGTGATTAATAAAGGACAATTTTTAAAGTGGAAGTAGGCATACAATGCCGAACCATGATAAATTTATGTGTCTTTGATTATAGCTTGTTCTTTATTGCTTACTAATTTATTTACTCTGTTTAATTTTCTTTTTCTTCACTTACTTCACTGCAAAAATATATTCTTGGGTGTTTGTGACAAATTTAGTTGCAAACATTTTGGTGCTTTCTTTGAGAGCCTTGATTCTCAGTTCGTTAAGATGCCTTTGTTGCTACTGGATTGGATAAATCCCCCAAAATAGATCTGTAGTTATCTTCAAGAAGCTGCTCATACTACTTAGATTCGTAGAAATTTAGGCAAGGCTATTAATAATGGTGAGAATACTATATCTACTTCTCGGAATTTGGAGGGAAATAAGAATACTAGCACTAAGCAAGGAGACCCAAGCAATCGACCAATCAATGTGAATGTTGAACCGGTTGATGTTCAGAATCCCATTGATTTTGTCTCAAAAGTTGAATTTCATAATTTAATGAGAGAGCTGATGGAGAGCTGCCGATAATTAAACTAACAAATTTAGACCAATATCAACTTGATGAACCAACTCAATCAATAGCAGCGGAGGAAAGCTATGAAAGACCCCACTCCTTAGTTAGCATCAGAGAGTTCTAGATCATTAGACGAGTAACATAGGTATAGGAGTCGTAGAAAAGATAAATATCGCATTGAAACTTCGAGGCGTCAACGCCAGATCATCATGGTCTTCCTCGATCAATCTATGATGACCCCTCTATATGGATTGGTACCGATCCCTCCACTAGAAGGGGAATCCACCCGTGCCTCATGGAAATCAAGTTGGAACTGCTTCAGTGGCTTTAGAGGCTGGATTTCAATTAAATATTGACCAAGCCCTTCCCCGGGATGAGGATGAAGTGAATTTACAAGGTATACATCGAAGATGGTGAACTAAGAAGGCATGAAACGGCCCATAGACATTGATTGGACCATTTACATGAGGTAGAATGTGACCACCGCTTGACACCAACCATCCAAACGCTAGACTTATCGGCAATGGTCTGGCAGTTAGTGAGACAGAGCTAGGGCTTGACTAATGATGACTATGGAATCTCGAGAAGCCATACCCCATTCATTGATAATGTTCTACATGCGGAGAATCCTAGGAGGTTCAACATGCCATCAAAGCCCACCTGAGGAAAAAATGGACCCCAGGCAGCATATCATGAAATAAAAATGGCTAATGGATTCTGCGCGAGTGGATGGTGCAACCAAGTGTAGATGCTTTCCCATAACTCTCTTTGGAATAGCAGTGATGTGGTTCATAAGATTATCCCCATGATCAATTTCTAGATTCGATGATTTGGCAACAAAGTTTATGGAGCAGTTCTGGATGCATGCAACTCATCCAAGGATGTGATGTCCTTATCCAGTGTGATTCATGCTCTAGGAGTATCGTTGAAAGATTATTTGGAGACATCTCATATAGTTGTTATGGAAATTAGTAAACTAAATGCCCATGCATTATTGACGGCCGTAACGAGAAGGATAGATCTAGAATCTGATTTTGGTGATTGGTTATCTAGCAACCCGCTTGCAATGTTGGAGCGCTTTTATGCAAAGGCGGCTTGGTATTTAAGAAAGGAAGCCAATTCCTCCAGGAAAAAGAACATAGTGGGACTGAGTGGAGAGGGAGTACCAAGTAACATCATAGTAAATCAATCTAATGATAGCTTAGGAAAAGTTCAAGTGAATGTCCAAAACAAGCCAAATCAGCAAAAGAAAGGCGGAGATAGGGGTTGAGAATGAAAGAGGGATTTTGGAAGAGGGAAGCCAAGGATTCCCATGCTCGATACTTACACACCATTGAATACATCCTTGGAGAATATCTATTTGTCCACTTGCAATACCATGCAATACAGGAAGCCGCCTCTAGAAGAATCAACTGAGAAGCAGAAACAAACCGGAAAATATTGTCAATTCCACAAATGCTATGGACATGGAACAAATGAATGCAGACATCTCCAAGACATTATCAAAAAGCTGATTCAAGAAAGGAAGTTGCAACAATTTGTAAAAACCCCATAGGATGGTGGACATGGGACATCCGACCCTAACGAGGATAAATACCACATAGGATTGAGGAGCCTGCACGAACTGGTGGAAGATTAGTGATAAATACGATAGTTGGAGGACCACACCCAGCAGATAAGAGTTGGCAAGATATGGAGTGTTATGCTAGCATGATTAGGCATATGGATTTTGAATATTGTTCGAATACGAAATATGGAGCTCCAACAAAACAGCAACATACAGTGATAGATGATATGTATTTAGAAACATATATGCAAACAAGGTGGAGGCTCCGATGATCGACCTAATGGTCATTTCGGCCATGATCGGCAATGCCTTGATGAGAAGGATATTGATTGATTATGGAAGTTCAGTAAATATAATTTTCAAAAAAGCTTACGAGTAGATGAAAATGGAAGCTAAGGACTTAAAGCCTACATTCATGGTTTTAATGGTGTTGCAATTGAAGCCTTTGGTTATGTTGAATTACCTATAAAGTTGGAAGAATGTGACCATAAAAGAATGCAAATCTTGCCGTTTGTTATTTTGGAGGTTGACTCTCGTTACAATAATTTCTGGGCCAACTGGCCCTAGCCGAATTCCTGGCAGCCCTTGCCTTATGGTGTTTGACTCTGAAGTTTCTGACAAATAATGGTGTTGGAGTTGTTTATGGTTATCAAGTGAATGGACGTGTCTGTTATGTTGCTGATTTGAGGGATGCTCGGTGCAAAGAGAAAGGTAAGGGGATGGACAAGACTGTCTGCATCCAAGCTACCAAAGATTGATATCTAGTGCCTGAGCCTTGGTTCAGGCCCCACACTTTGTTCTATACAGATATAGATCCAAGAAATGATGAGGAGGAGCCTAAAGAGACCAAGGCTACACCAGTTGAGCTGACGATTAACATCACAGTTAGCCATGACGACCCATCATGGGTCCTAAACATCGGATCATAGCTCAACCCCCCGATGATGAAAGAACTTATTGGATTTCTTCACGTGAATCTAGATGTGTTTACTTGGACTCACTCTGACATGTGTGGAATCTCGCCTACCATTGCAATCCATGCATTGAATATCGACCCGAGGCATGTACCCGTGAAGCAAAAAAGACACGGCAGGATCCGGAGAGATCTGCCGAGGTGGACGGACTCAAAGTCAACGGTTTTATCCACGATGCCCTCTACCCTAAGTGGCATCTGACCCTGTACTTGTGAAAAAGAAGAATGGGAAATGGAGAACATGCATTGATTACTCAGACTTGAACAAGACGTGTCCAAAAGACAGTTTTCCCATTTTGAGAATCGACCAACTGGTGGATTCAACCTGGGACACAAATTGCTATCTTTCATAGATGCATACTATGGATATAACCGAATCATGATGCACATTCCCGGTCTAGAGCACACTAGTTTTATTACCGTCGTTGGATTATATTGCTATATAGTGATGCTGTATGGACTAAAGATTACAGGGGCAACTTACTAGTGCCTAATTAATAAGATGCTTAAAGATCAGATTGGAAGGACAAAGGAAGTATATATAGATGATATGTTCATGAAGTCACGGTGATCAAGTGACCATATTAAAGATTTACCAGAATGTTCATCATCCTCCGACATTACGAGATGAAAATTAATCCTTTTAAGTATTCTTTTGGTGTAGCATTAGGAAATTCTTGGGCTTTATTGTTAACGCGCTTGGAATTGAAGCTAATTCCAAGAAGATTCGGGCTATCCGCGATATCCAAGTGCTAAAGACTATCAAACTAGTATAGAGTCTGAATGGAAAAGTTGCCACCTTAAGCCGATTTATTTCTAAAGCTACCGACAAATGCATTCCTTTCTTTGACTTGATTAGGAAAAGGAAAAGAAACTTTGACTGGACATGAGATTGTAAAGAGGAATTTCAAGCTTTGGTGCATCATTCGAAGAGACCCCCATCTTGTCAAAGCCGGTGGACCATGAAGATTTGTACATATATTTGACCGTGTTGGTACATGCTATAAGTACCACATTGCTTCGTGAGGAGAATCGAATTCAAAACCCAGTTTACTACTTCAGCAAGAAATTGACGAGAGATGAAAGGAATTATTCGAAAATAGAGAAACTAGCACATTGGTTGCTGATTGCATCACAAAAGCTCCACCCGTACGTCCAGGCTCATCCGATCAATGTTTACACCGACCAGCCATTACGATAGGTCCTGGAGTGACCTAGGATGTCTATAAGATTACTCAAGTGGAATATCGAGCTTATTCAATTCGATATCTCTTATCTCCCTCGGAGGGCTATCTAGGGTCAGACACTGGCAGATTTTATAGTAGAACTCATTGCGCAAGATGATTCCACGGAGAGCAGTGAAATCCCTACCATATAGCTGGAGATGGAATTGTGCTTGTAACTCCCAAAGATCGGTCGATCTATTATGCTTTGAAGCTTGATTTCCCAGCGACAAACAACGAAGCTAAGTACGAAGATCTGATTTCTGGATGTAAACTCGCTAGAGAACTGGGAATAAAGTCTCTTGAAATCTTTTTGTGATTTGCAATTGGTAGTATACCAAGTTAGGGGAGATTATCAAGCTAAAGGGCAATGGCTTGCCTCATACCTTACCCAAGTCAGGGATTAGTTGACTGAATCCGAATACTATGACATTATGCATATTCCACGCGACCAATACAAAGAGGCTGATTTATTGGCAAAGTTTGCTAGCACCTGCGATGCACAACGGATGAGCTTGGTTCGGGTCGAAGTATTAAATGCCCCTAGTATAAACCTAATAAAAATCGATCGGGTATTAGAGACGGTGCCTGAAAGGGAATCGTGGATGACTCCGATCAAAGACTATTTGCTACATGGAGCCCTACCAGATCAAAGGAATGAAAAGCGACAAGTCCTTCATAAAGCTTCACAATATGTCATGCAAAGGGTAATTATGTAAAAAAAGGTTTCCATGTTCCGCTACTCCGGTGTATCGCTCATGACGAGATAAAACAGGTCCAAAAATAAGCTCATGAAGGGGAATATGGCGATCACACTGGGGGTTACAGGTATTATTCGCCAGTTGTCAATCGAGACGCTGTTGACCATGTAAGATGATGCGATCAGTGCAAGATATATGCAAAAGTTACAAGATCTTCGCCGATTGAAATCATGCAAATGGTTAGCCCATGGCCGTTTTCCATGTGAGTATAGATATTATCGGTTCCTTACCGATCTGTAAAGGTGGCGCAAAGTATGCTATTGTCGTAGTCAATTACTTCGCCAAATGGGCCAAAGCAAAACCTTTAGCCTTGATCACAACCAAGAAAGTAATCAACTTCATCGTCTGGAACACCATCTGTCATTTTGTTCTTCCATAAGCTATTGTAATAGATAATGGGACTCAATTCGACAGTGTTGAATTCAAAGACTTCTTCTGGAAGTATCATGTTGATAAAAGATTTGTAGCAGTCGCTCACCCTTTAACGAATGGATAAGTTAAAACTGTAAAAAAAATCATAAAGTCCATTTTGAAGAAGCGTTTTGAAAAGGCTAGAAGCAAGTGGGTAGATAAACCCACAAGTCCGCGACTGGCCATACTCCATTCGTCCTTGCTTACGATTCCAAAGTCGTTATTCCTGTTTAGCTTGAAGTTCCCTCTCATCAAGTGACCTACTATGACCCTAGAACGAATAAAGATCTTCTCTGGGAATCTCTAGACTTGTAGATGAGAAGTGCAAATAAGCTGATTTGAGGGCAGTTGCGCACAAGTATCGAGTCGCTCGATACTCGACATCAAAGTCCGACCTAGAACCATTGGAATCAACGATCTTATCTTAAAATGGATTTTCTTGCCCCATCGCAAATGAATCCAATCTGTTAAGGACATATGTCATTGAACAGAGGCTTGGGGAGGGAACATTCAAGCTAGCGACTGTTGATGGAATCACACTCCTAAGGGCTAGGACTAGTGAGCATTTATGATGCTATTTCACTTTGTTTATTTCTTTTTCATTCAGTTATATTTGCTTTTAGAATTAGCTTTAGCTTTTGACTTTCTGGATATGTAATAAGACAGGTTTTTCATTCGAACTTCCTTTATATTTATATGTAGCATTATGTTTTAGTTACATTACGAAACTGATTGATGTTGATATGTCCGAACAGGTTCCCAGAGTCTGGAATTAATCAATCACGCTAGTTCCCAATGGATCTAAACAAGATGAAAGTGGTCCGATAGTTCATTTGATAACTCCCATTCATAACCCAATGAATGAGATACACAATGAGGAATGGATGTGACTTGACCATCTGATAATCAGATAAATCCCACCAAACGATGGGACTAAAATAAAATGAGAGCTACCGTGACATGACCGATTGCTCGTTAAATCAAACCCTGGACCTTGGGGCCAAATCAATCAATTAAGGAAAGTACAATCAGACTACTCTTCGAAATAATTCTAAATCCCCATAGTGCGGGCTAGAGTATAAACAAAAATTGGGTGTGAATCAACCACCCATAAAACAACTCTAAGACCTTAAAGTGTGGACTAGAGTATAAACATAAATTGGGTGCGATTCGACCACCCATAAACATACTCTTATTCCTAGAGTACGTATATAAGTATAAACATAGGTGAGTGCGGTTTGACCATTCACTATTCCATGAACTCTAGCCTGAAACCGACAGAAGGAGTATAAACCTGTTAAGGATGGAGTTCGACCATCCAACATCTAACCTCACTAACCTAAGGCTGGGGACAGGAGTATAATTTCTCAAACGCTGAATTCGATGATGTTACACTAAGGTTCGAGCTTAGCGTTTGATGGGACTCAAGGCCACTACCACATAGAGGCCTTAGGATAAAGCTAGTGGATTGTCATAAAAATTAATGAACAATGAATTATAAGTACATTGTAGTAAATATGCAAGTATATGATTTTTTTGATGATAATAAACACACACACACACACATACACACACATACATATATATATTCATTTGCATGTATTAGTTAATGTACAATTTTATCTTTCACATAATTAAATAAATATTTGCTGAATAAAATAAATAACACTGAATTTAAATTCAAACAGATATTTTATTCAAACAAATATTTTATTACAATTTTATATAGTACAAGTTTGTTCTCTCACTATATATATGCAGAAGTTTCTATTACAATATAATTTGTCACTATACAATAATCATTTACATTTGCACCTCACTACATATCACTCATTCGTTCGTATTTATCTTCAGCTTCAGTCCAGATTGAATCCAGCATCTGAATTATCTACAAAGAAAACACTAATGTAGTAAAATTGAAAAAGAAATATTTTTGCAGTGTAAAATAAAATGTATTTTGAAAATATTATTTGCCTCGGTTATTGGGGTTGTTCGTCATCATTTAATTTTAATTCATCATACACGAACAACTTGTGACATGCACAATGTATCACTGTACAGGCCACAAAACTGTGCACACCGGTAGACGCTTGATAAAATTACAGGGACATGTGAGCACAAGGTCAAACCTAATCAAAAGCCGGGTTCAACTCAAGTGCAATACAAATAAAGTCACGACACAAGCACAAGGTCAGACCCGAGCAATAACCTGGATTCAACACAGGTGCAAGTTCAATAAAATGAACAAGAGAAACAAGACCAGACCCAAATAAACCATGAAGCACACAAATATTCAAGTATACAACAAGTTTACATGACTCGAAGCAAAGAAATCAGGCCAGAGGATCAAATGCAGTCACAACTGTATTAAACCAGTGCAGTGAAATCAAATCGAACTAGCTCAAAAAAATGAACTCAACATCAATGAAACGCAAATAAACTACATGGTGCAACAAACATATGTATACACATATGTACACATACATGTGGTGCATAGCATAGCAGACTGCACAAGTCAAATACAATGTTAATAAAACATGACTGCATCAAGAAAACCTAACTAGAACACAAGTGAAACTGCACATGAATCAATGCAAATACCAGGTGAAATATACAGTGCAGATGGCACAACCAAGTTCTACATGCATTCAAGTAAAAAAGGAAGTACAAAAGGTTCAGATATAAGGAAATGGGTATGAAACTCGAAGTCTGAAAACATGAAACCAGAGGCAAGCTAATGATCAAGCAAAATGAAACCAGACTCCATAAGCACACACCTATATACACACATAACTGTATGTATGTACATAAGTTGAAACAATGTCAACCAGAACAATGAACCAAACCAACTCGTGCAAGTCCAGCTACCACATGAAAGCAAGCAGTCGAAGTAACAGCAATGCAGTACACACATGTACACATATCAGACTCAAGAGCACAAGGACTGAACAAAAGAGAAAGAGCCTCAATAATCATACACATACATACATACATATGTGTGTGTGTATATATATATATATATATATATATATATATATATATATATGTGTATGTGCACTATTTCTAACTCCTAGCTCAATGAGCAATACATATGCATCAGGTCGCAAATACCACAGTGACTTCAACATCAAATCAGACTAGTAAAAGCATGAAGACAACAACATACTCAAATACAAATGGAGATGCACAGTGCAGACACAAGTATTCATATTCATATGCAACCAGAATGCAAGTAATCAAACTACAACAGAGAATATAAAAGTGCAGACAAATAGTGAGACAAAGTGAACAGGTCAATCAACCAAAGGGCAGTCAACAAGTTTAAGCACCATAATCGAACCAACAAACAATTGATACAAAGAAAGTCAAGTAGCAGTTTCGAACAAAGACAGAGGGGATTTCAAACTAGCAGTGATAGTGCCAAAGTCACAGAGGCCAAAATTTAAACCATGGTACAGTTTGAACATAATTATCATGAAACAACAGTTATAAAAATAAGGTAAAAGTCGAGTACGCTACAGGCATCAACAATCATGCCGAAGTCAACAAGCACAAAGAAAGGAATCAATGTCAAGGCAAAAATTAGAGCCATGGTGGCTAAAAAAATGTACAAGTCAGAATCAAACAAGCCGCGGTAACCAAGCAAGGACAATGAACAATTCATAGCAGTGAAGATCGAAGCAAATTCAAATTTATCGAGCAACACGTACGAATTGAACAAGTCAATTTTAATTACCAACATTCAACTTAAGTCGAACGGCCGAGCTCATAAATTATCAAATGAATTCAAAAATTTATTCGAACGTAAATTTAGGAAATCAATCCCTATTTAACGCAATCATCATCGGCACTAAAAAAATCGAGTTCAAGTAAATCAATCAGAAAGGCTAAAAGGAAATTACATACCGAAGTCATATCGAACTCGAACGAAATTGAATCAGCCGTGTGCAAATCGAAGTAAATTGATTGACGAAGCAAACTAGAAATGATTCATCATTCAATCAACACTAGAGTTGGCCTATTCAATTTTATAGAAACCCTAATTTCCTTGAAGAGGAACGAATGAAAATTGAAGCAGCCATTGTCAAAAACGAAAAAGAAAGCAGGCCGAAGATATATAAAAAGAAAAGAGGGATATTTTTTATTACTGAATTATTATTGGGCCGGTTTAATACTTTGGGCTGAGATTTTAAACATGGGTTTTTAGTTTTCTTTAAAATTGTTTTTAAATTTGTATTTTTCATTTAAACCGTTGTAAATTCTAGTCGTGTGACTAGGGGACAAACTACGGTGGTGTAATTCGTGTGAGAAATGCGGATTACGGATCTTAAGGCTAGAATTAACACTAAAGGGGGTGTGAATAGTGTTTTAAGGAATTACTAATTCTTTTTGAGTTTATATTAATTTGAACACAAATGTATGCAATATTCAAATGCAGATATGATCACAGAATCAAACACAGATGCAGATATAAAGTAAAAGCAATAAAGGAAAGAATACACCGATTTTATACTGGTTCGGAGTTACCCTACATCCAGTCCCGCAACACAAGTACATATTTCCTTTCAAAATTAATTCTTACAACTACACCCTCGATTTCAAGGCCACGAGGTACACCGCTCAAGATGCACAATCCTTTAGGTAGAGATACTTGATTTTATAGGCAACAAGTTCACCAGATTGATTTTAGGCTACAATCACACATTTTCTCGCTTGATTGATTTTCCAGGCTACAATCACACCTTCACTCATTCGATTGATTACAAAGAAATCTATAACTCTGAATAGCATTAGGATCTTGTTGAGATAGTGATAGAGAATCAAACCAGAGATGATCTAGTTAGATTCAATGGTGATTTCATAGAGTAATGGTAAAAAAGTGTATAAAAAAATGTGAAGAAGAAGAGGAATGAAATCAGATAAAAATATGAATATAAATTCGTTTAAATCAGCCCCTATTTATAGTAAAACAATAGCCATGTCCATTCGTGAAAGGATATGACGAATAGACACTTCCTTTGAAATTCAAACTTTTGAAATAAACTGTCACCTTGTCGGCAAGGGTTCTTTGGTGTTGTCGACAGGCCTAAGTTATTTTTCGTAATTTGTTTTTCTTTGAAAATAACTTCTATCTTGTATTAAAACTATTTTAAACTTTATAAAAATACTTAACTATAGTTAAGATACATAAATAAGTATAAAAAATAATATTTTTGTATATATAAAATTTTTCTATAATTTATATTTAAATCTAAGTATAAATATTAAAAGTTAAACATATAATAACTAAAAGATAATTTAAAATCAAGGATAATTTGATTTTGAAAATAAAGATTATTTTGAGGCTAAAAGTATTTTAAAACCAGGATAGATGTTTTTTATTTTTAAAAGAAGATTTTGAAATCATTTTGAAAACAAGATATAATTTTGTAAAACATTTGAATAAAAGTTTGTGGACATAAAACAATGTTCCACTAGATTTTTCATAGGTTCCATCCTACTTAGGGTTCCATCCCTTCAACGGGCTCGAAGTGGATTCCGTTCCACGAATAAAATGGATTTTAAGATGTCAATGCTTTTCTAGGAGTTTTAACAAAATTCCTAACTAAATTACTTATATTGAAATCTTAAACTCTTGATAATCTTGATACTCATGAGTCTTGAATCTTGAAATCTTCTATCTTGAGTTTACCAGTTCTTGAATCTATATACTGTACAGTCTTCATTCTTTGGTACATGTATATATATCCTGCATATATATATATATCTAAACAATAATGTTAGTATTTATATTTTATAATCTTATTCTAAGGTTGTTGTCATCAAAACCAACTTCTCAGGGACTAGCAATCTCCCCCTTTTTGATGATGACAACCTTTGTTTATAAAATATTACTTCTATCAAAATAACTCCCCCTAAAACTAATAACTCTCCCTTAATCTATGCCTAATTATCCTATTTTATACTTTGATCTCTCCCTTTTTGATGATGACAACCTTTGTTTATAAAATATTACCTCTATCCTAATAACTCCCCCTAAAACTAATAATTCCCCCTTAATCTATACCTAACTATCCTATTTTATACTTCTCCTCCTTTGTCATCAACAAAAACTAACTCCAAACTATATAACTCCCCCTTAATCTAATACTACATGACATGTGATTATAATGATAGTGTTATCATAAATAATCAACACTTAATTATGAAACTAAATCTTTGTCCTTAATTACGAACTATCCTAACTAAGAATCCATATATGATAATACATATAATAGTGATAATGTGAGAATTCAAATATAAGAACACAAATCATTTATTAATTATATATTGTTATATTTACATTTGCGTAGAAAACGTAAGTAAGATCATATAATGATAAGAAAGAGAGAAAAGAAACTAATATGTATCCTTGAAAATGGGATATCTATGAACCGAGCAATTTGGGTAGTGAAAACAGAAATTTCCACGTTGTTCGACTAGATTTCCATCCTTGTCAAAGCACACTTTGCCAACGCAAACAACTTTGTCATCATCTTCAGCATGCTCTTCTTCCATGCGGGCTTCTTCTTCTTCTCTCTCGATGTCCTCTTGCACTTGATCACCTGAAGATTCTTCATCAATCAAGATGGGATTGGCGTGATTGTCTATTAGAAACTTTTGCAAGTTTCTAAGGATTTTGCCTTGCCGTTCTTGTTCTTTGGACATTCTGATTTGCACTACTTGAATTTCAGTCATAAGTTGTAGTGCATCCTTCAAGGAAACCTCCATTTTTATTACTCGTGCAAGCGTAGTTAGTTGAAATGGTGCAGTAGAAGGAGAAGGGAACGAAAAGGTTGAATTTTTATTTGATTTGGAGGAGGAGGCCATTGTTTTATAGTTTTCAGAAGTTAGATTAGAGAAAGGACAGAAAGAATGAACAAAATTTTGAAATAAGAAGAATATATAACCACCCATTTGAATTTTGGTGGGAAAATTTCAAAAAAAAATTCGTTATATGTCGACAGGGGTAAAGGAGGGTCATCGACAAGGTACTTATATTTTTTCTATTTGATTAATTTAATTTTAATTTTTAATTATACTTTGTTATTTATATTCTATATTTTAGTTATTGAACAAATACCTAATTCTCTTCTTAATTTAGTAAACATAGATTCATTTAAGGGTTTTGTTAAGATATCAGCAATTTGGTTCTCGGAATTGATATAATCGAGAGTAATTACTTCCTTATTTATATTATCTCTAAGAAAATGATGTCTGATATCAATATATTTAGTTCGAGCATGATGAGTAGGATTTTTGGATAAATTTATTGCACTGGTATTATCACAATGAATTGGTTATTTTGAGATATTTAAACCAAAATCTTTTAAAGTTTGTTGCATATATATTACTTGAGAACAAGCCAAAGCAGCAGAAATATACTCTGTTTCGGTTGTTGATAAAGAAACTGTGTTTTGCTTTTTACTAAACCAGGAAATTAGAGAATGCCCCAAAAAGTGAAAAGTTCCACTTGTACTTTTTCGGTCTGATTTACAACCAGCATAATCAGCATCAAGTAAGATATCAATTCAAAAGAATCATTTTTAGGATAAAATAAGCCATAATCAAAGGCGTTTTTAACATATCTTATGATACGTTGTACAACTTTTAAGTGGGTCTCTTTATGTTGGGATTGATATCTTGCACAGAGACAAACACTATGCATGATATCTGGTTTACTAGTAGTGATATAGAGTAGTGATCCAATCATTCCTCTATATAATTTTTGATCTGCATCTTTCGAGAGATCTTCTTTACTTAGGTACTCATTGGTTGCCATGGGAGTAAGTTTTCCACTTGCAAATCCTAGCCTTAAAATCAAATTTACTAACTAGGTCTTTAGCATATTTTTCTTGACTGATAAAGATACCATTATCTAATTGTTTTATTTGCAATCCTAGAAAGAAGTTTAATTCACCCATATGACTCATCTCAAACTCTTTTATCATTATTTCAGAAAATTCTTTATTCATTTCAAAATTAGTTGATCCGAAAATGATATCATCTATATAAACTTGTACTAGTTGAATATCATTTTTATTTCTTTTAGTAAAAAGAGTATTATCCACTTTACCTATTTCAAAGTTTGATTGTAATAAGTAAGATCTTAGTCTATCATACCAGGCTCTGGGAGCTTGTTTTAGACCATTAGAGCATTCTTAAGTTTGTAAACATGATTTGGTAATTTTTCATTTTCAGAAAGTGGTGGTTATTTAACATATACTTCCTTTTTTACAAATCCATTTAAAAAGGCACTTTTAACATCCATTTGAAATAATTTGAAATTATTATGATTTGCAAAAGCAAGTAGAATCCTAATGGCTTTTAATTTTGCTACGGGAGCAAAGGTTTCATCACAATCTATTCCTTCTTCTTGACAATAACCTTAAGCGACAAACTAGGCTTATTTTTAACAACTTCACTTTGTTCATTCATTTTATTTTTATAAACCCATTTAGTTCCAATTATAGTTTTATTTTCAGGTCTAGGAACAAGTTCCCAAACATCATTTCTAGTGAATTAATTTAGTTCTTCTTGAATAGCCAAAATCCATGAATCATCAGCTGATGCTTTTTTTGGATTCTTGGGTTCAATAGTTGATATAAAGGCTACATTGCTCATTTTACTTAGTTGATTTCTAGTTGTAACAACAGATTGCATATCTCCTAGTATATTTTCTATAGGATTATCTTTTAAAAGTTTAATCTTTTATTATGATGATTAATTTCATTATTAGTTTCAGCTGACTCTTGATTTTGAGTGATTAAATCCTCTTCATCATTCGTATCTTCAAAAATTTTGAGACTTTCATCGAATGAAACATGCATTGTTTCTTCGATGGTGTTAATTCTTAAATTAAATACTCTCTATGCTTTACTTCTATTAGAATATCCAATAAAGATACCTTTGTCTGATTTAGGATCAAATTCATCTAAGTTATCTTTTGTATTTAAAATAAAAAATTTACTTTCAAAAATTCTAAAATAAGATACATTAGGTTTCTTCGTGTGAAGTAGTTCATAAGATGTCTCATCAGTTAAAGGTCTAATTAAAGTTCTATTTAAAATATAACGGGCGGTAGAAACTGCTTCTGCCCAAAAATATTTTAGTAATTTACTATCCGAAAGCATAGTTCTCGAACACTCCTGAATCGTCCTATTTTTTACGTTCTACTACTCCGTTTTGTTATGGAGTTCTTAGCAATGAAAAATTGTGAGTTATTCCCTTTTTATTACAGAATTCCTCAAACTTTTCATTTTCAGATTCACCACGGTGATCACTATGGATGGTTATAATTTTTTACAGATAGTTGATTTTGAATCCTTTTTGTAAAGTTATTAAAACATTCAAAAGTATCACTTTTATGTTTCAAAAATATTGTCCATGTAAATCTAGAATAATCATCTAAAATTACAAAAACATATTTACTATGATTTATTGACTGAATTTGAGATGGACTAAATAAATCAAGATGAAGTAATTCAAGAGGTTTTGAAGTTGAAATCATATCTTTTAATTTAAAGGAACTTCTTCTAAGTTTTCCTAATTGAAATGCATCACATAAACTATCTACTTTAAAATTCATTTTAGGGAGACCAGATCATGTTTTGACAGTCTAGATAAGAGTTTGAAATTCAAATGGCCAAATCTCTTATGCCAAATCCAAGGGTCACTTGTATTTGCCAAAAGATACAGGTTATCATTTGAAACTTTCATACTAAGAATATAAATATTCTTTTTTCTAGTTCCTTCAAATATTATGGTTGAATTATTATCTTCAATGTGACACTTATCTTTTTCAAATTTAATTTTATATCCTTTATCGCAAAACTGACTAATACTTAGCAGATTATGTTTCAGATTCTTAACTAGCAAAACATTAGTAATAATAGGAGTTTTAGAGTTACCGACTTTGCCGATGCCAATCACATATCCTTTTGAGTTGTCTCTAAAGTTAACCAGTCCTCTATCTTTTTATATTATATCATTCAGCATATTCGGATTACCAGTCATATGTCTAGAGCATCCACTATCGAGTATCCATTTATTCTTTTGTCTAGAGCATCCACTATCGAATATCCATTTATTCTTTTTGATCTGCACAATTTTTCCATTGTGGATTGATTCCTCAACACCGATAAAACATGTTTCCTTCACATCATACAATTTTGGTAGACAATTTGAATTTGAATATTGATTATATGAAGACTCATGAGACAATGATGATCTGAATATTTCTAAACTAGTATTAACAAGTTTTTTTAAACATAGTCAATTTAAAATCTTTTTCAAAATTCATATTATGAAACTTTGAAAACCTAGCTCTGATACCAAATGTGAGAAATGCGGATTACAGATCTTAAGGCTAGAATTAGCACTAGAGGGGGGTGAATAGTGTTTTAAGGAATTACTAATTCTTTATGAGTTTATATTAATTTGAAGACAAATGTATGCAATATTCAGACATAGATATGATCACAGAATCAAAAACAGATGCAGATATAAAGTAAAAGCAATAAATGAAAGAACACACCAAATTTTATACTGGCTCAGTGTTACCCTACATCTAGTCCTGCAACACAAGTACAGATTTCCTTTCAAAATCAATTCTTACAATTACACCCTCGATTTCAAGGCGATGAAGTACACCGCTCCTGATTCACAATCCTCTGGTAGAGATACTTGTTTACGGGCAACAAGTTCACCCGATTGATTTTCCAGACTACAATCACACCTTTTCTCGCATGATTAATTTTCCAGGATACAATCACACCTTTTCTCATTCGATTGATTGCAAAGAAATCTATAACTCTGAATAGCACTGGGATCTTGTTAAGATAGTGATAGAGAATCAAACCAGAGATGATCTAGATAGATTTAATGGTTATTTTGGTAGAGTAATGGTAAAAATGTGTATAAAGAAATGTGAAGAAGAAGAGGAGTGAAATCAAAGAAAAATATGAATATAAATTCTTTTAAAACAGCCCCTATTTATAGTAGAACAACAGCCATGTCCATTCGTGAAAGGATATGACGAATAGACACTTCCTTGAAATTCAAAATTTTGAAAAACAGTCACCTTGTCGACAAGGGTTCCTTGGGGTTGTCGATAGGCCTAAGTTATTTTTGGTAGATTGATTTTCTTTGAAAATAACTTCTATCTTGTATTAAAACTATTTTAAACTTTATAAATATACTTAACCATAGTTAAAATACATAAATAAGTATAGAGAATAATATTTTGGTATATATATAAAATTTTACTATAATTTTATATTTAAATCTAAGTATAAATATTAAAAGTTAAATTATTATAATTAAAAGATTGTTTAAAACCAAGGATAATTTGATTTTGAAAATAAAGATTATTTTGAAGCTAAAAGTATTTTAAAACCAGGATAGATGTTTTTGATTTTTAAAAGAAGATTTTTGAAATCATTTTGAAAACAAGATATAATTTTGTAAAACATTTGAATAAAAGTTAGTGGATACAAAACAATGTTCCACTAGATTTTTCGCAGGTTCTATCATACCTAGAGTTCCATCCCTTTAACGGGCTCGAAGTGGATTCCATTCCGCGAATAAAATGGATTTAAGGATGTCAGTGCTTTTCTAGGAGTTTTAACAAAGTTCCTAACTAAATTACTTATATGGAAATCTTGAACTCTTGATAATCTTGTTACTCATGAGTCTTGAATCTTGATATCTTTGATCTTGAGTTTATCAGTTCTTGAATCTCTATACTATACAATCTTCATTCTTTGGTACCTGTATATATATCCTGCATATACATACATATATATATATATAACTAAACAATAATGTTAGTATTTATATTTTATAATCTTATTCTAAGGTTGTTGTCATCAAAACCGACTTCGTAGGGACTAACAGTTCGAGAATTCATAACTCAGTGGCTGAGTTATGGTAGGGTTTTGAGCGTAGAGTTAGGTTAGTCGGTAACGGGTGTCACGATTTTACGTGTGTAACAGTCTGATTACTTAATTTCTAGTAGAATGCTTGGTGGCGGCACGTAGGCAGGGTTTTGCCGAAGCTGGGTAAATCTGTTATGTTCTATTTTTTGCTTTTAATTTTCTACTATTATCTGTGCTGCTATTATTCTGCTATTATTAGTGCTGTAATTATTTTTATATACTTCCGTAATAAATTTTTAAAATTAATCATATCACCCTATTCACCCCCCCTCCAGGGTGAAATCGATCCTACAAGTGGTAACATAGCTAGGAACATAAGTCACTTTTTGTTTTAAAATTTTGATTTTTTAGTAACCAAATTTTGTTTTAAAAAATTTGAACTTTTATAAAGTGGCTTCTTTTAAAAATGCTTTTGCTGAGGGTCCGTTCATAGTTAGACCACCATAGTTCAATGATGAATATGCTTACTGGAAAAATAGAACAATTTTTTTCTGAAAACCATTAATGCTTGGAATATTGTTGAGACAGGTTACAGAGCACCAACTATAGTTGTAAATATTCAGTTTATAGATAAACCGATGCATCAATGGATATATCTCGAAAATAGACTACAGAAGCTAATGCTAAAGCTATAAAAAAAATTCATTGGATCAAATTGAATTTAATCGTGTCTCGCATTGTCTAACTACACACGAAATCTGGCACACACTAGAAGTGACTCATAAAGGAACATCTCAAGTCAAGTAATCTCACGTTGCCATGCTGAGTATACGATTTTGAATATGCAAGTATATGATTTTTGTTTGATGATAATAAACATAAATATATATATATATATATATTCATTTAAATGTATTTGTTAATGTACAATATTATCTTTCACATAATTAAATAAATATTTGCTGAATAAAACAAATAACATAGAATTTAAATTCAAACAGATATTTTATTCAAACAAATATTTTATTACAATTTTAAATAGTACAAGTTTGTGCTCTCACTATATATATATATATATATATCT
This sequence comes from Allium cepa, assembly GCA_030765085.1. Classification (NCBI taxonomy): domain Eukaryota; kingdom Viridiplantae; phylum Streptophyta; class Magnoliopsida; order Asparagales; family Amaryllidaceae; genus Allium; species Allium cepa. The sequence goes on along the minus strand of CM060935.1, from coordinate 837,674,433 downwards.
ATACATATATATATTTATATGCAAGTTTCAATTACAATACAATTTGCCATTATGCAATAATCATTTACATTTGCACCTCACTACATATCACTCATTCACTCATATTTATCTTCAACTCCAGTCCAAATTGAATCCAGCATCTGAATTATCTACACAGAAAACACTGACGCGGTAAAATTGAAAAAGAAATATTTTTGTAGTGTAAAATAAATGTATTTTGAAAATATTGTTTGCCTCAGTTATTTAGGTTACTTGTCATCATTTAATTTTGAATTCATCATACATGAACAACTTGTGACGCACAGTGTATCGGTGTACATGCCACAACGCCGTGCACATTGATATACACTTGATAAAATTATAGGGACAGGTAAGCACAAGATCAAACCCAAAAGTCGGGTTCAACTCAAGTGCAATACAAATAAAGTCATGACACGAGCACAAGGTCAAACCCGAGTTATAAGCTAGACTCAACACAGGTGCAAGTATACAACAAGTTTAATAAAACCATGAAGCACACAAATATTCAAGTATACAAAAAGTTTACATGAGTCGAAGCAAAGAAATCAAGCCAGAGGATCAAGTGTAGTCACAACTGTATTAAACCAGTGCAGTGAAATCTAATCGAACCAGCTCAAAAAAAATGAAATCAACATCAATGAAACGCAAGAAAACTACACGGCGCAACAAACATATACACACACACATGTATACATACATGTAGTGCATAGCATAGCAGACTACATAAGTCAAATACAATGTTAATAAAATAAGACTGCATCAAGAAAACATAACCAGAACATAAGTGAAATTGCACATGACTCAATGCAAACACTAAGTGAAATATACAGTGCAGATGGCACAACCAAGTTCAACATGCATTCAAGTACAAAAGGTTCATATATAAGGAAATGGGTATGAAACTTGAAGTCTGAAAACATGAAACTAGAGGAAACAGCAAGCTAATGATCAAACAAAATGAAACCAGACCCCATAAGCACACACCTATATACACACATAACCGTATGTATGTATGTATGTATGTATGTATACAAGTTGAAACAATGTCAACCAGAACAATGAACCAAACCAACTCGAGCAAGTCCAACTACCACATAAAAGCAAGCAGTCGAAGTAACAGCAATGCAGTATACACATGTACACATATCAGACTCAAGAGCACAAGGACTGAACGATAGAGAAAGAGGCACAATAATCATACACATACATACATATATATGTATGTATATATTTATATGTGTGTATGTGCACTGTTTCTAACAGCTAGCTCAATGAATAATACATATGCATCAGGTTGCAAATACCATAATGACTTCAACATCAAACCAGACCGATAAAAACATGAAGACTGCAACATACTCAAATACAAATGGAGATGTAAAGTGCAGACACAAGTATTCATATTCATATGCAACCAGAATGCAAGAAATCATACTACAACAGAGAATATAAAAGTGTAGACCAATAGTGAGACAAATTGAACAGGCCAGTCAACCAAAGAGCAGTCAACAAGCTTAAACATCATAATCGAAGCCAGCAAACAATTAATACAAATAAAGTGAAGTAGTAGTTTCGAACAAAGACGGAGGGGATTTAATACTTACAGTGACAGTGCCGAAGTCATAGAGGCCAAAATCAAAATCGTGGGATAATTCAAAAAAAAATTATCATGAAACAACAGTTACAAAAATAAGGTACAAGTCGAGTATGCTATAGGCAAGAACAATCACGCCGAAGTCAACATGCATAAAGAAAGGAAACAATGTCACGACAAAAATAAGAGCCGCGGTGGCTAAGAAAACGTAAAAGTCAAAATCGAACAAGCCGTGGTAACCAAGCAAGGACAATGAACAATTCATAGCAATGAAGATCGAAGCAAATTCAAATTTATCAAGCAACACATACAAATTGAACAAGTCAAGGTTAATCACTAACATTCAACTTAAATTGAATGACCAAGCTCAAAAATTATTAGAGAATTCAAAGATTTATTCGAACGTAAATTTAGGGACTCAATCCCTATTTATCCCAATTGTCATCGGCATTTAAAAAAAAATGAGTTCATGTAAATCAATCAAAAAGGCTGAAAGTAAATTACATACCGAAGTCATATCGAACTCGACGAAATTGAATCAGCCATATGCAAATCGAAGTAAATTGATTAACGAAGCAAACTGGAAATAATTCATCACTCAATTAACAACTAGAGTCGGCATATTTAATTTTACAGAAACCCTAATTTCCTTGAAGAGGAACGAACGAAAATTGAAGTAGCCATTATCACAAACAAAAAAGAAAGCGAGCCTAAGATATATAAAACGAAAAGAGGGATATTTTTTATCACTGAATTGTTATTGGGCCGGTTTAATACTTTAGGCTAAGATTTTCAACTAGGGTTTCTAATTTTGTTTTAAATTGTTTTTAAATTTGTACTTTTCATTTAAACCGTTGTAAATTCCATTCGTGTGACTAGAGGACGAACTATGGTGGGGTAGTTTTAGAATTCACAACTCAGTGGATGAGTTGTGGTAGGGTTTTGAGCGTAGAGTTAGGTTAGTCGGTAGCGGAAGTCACGAGTTTACGTGTATAAGCATCTGACTACTTAATTTCTGGTTGAAACCTTGGGGGCAGCTCGTAGGCAGGGTTTTTCCGAAGCTGGTTAAATCTGTATGTTCTATTTTCTACTTTTAATTTTCTACTATTATCTGTACTGCTATTATTTTGCTATTATCGCTGCTACAATTATTTTTATATACTTCCGCAATAAATCTTTATAATTAATAGTATCGCCCTGTTCACCTCCCCCCATCTAGGGTGAAATCGATCCTACACATTGAATGGAAAGTAATAGCTCAACTACTTAAATGATAGTTCAAACTGAGCTCAACGGAAAACAAAAACTTTTGTTTACATGATAAGTTTCAAAATTGTGGTACAAGTTATTTCAAAAAACCGAAGATTGTACCCGTACAACTACGACTAATAAAAGAAAACAACGAACAAAAAGCTCTGCATGCTATGTACACACCGAACCAAAATGACGGCTATTTCTTCAATCCTCTCTCTTTTTTGGATTTTTTAGGAGTGGTGGTTCCTGGACTTCCGCTTGTTCTCTTCAATGATCCCTTACCACCTTTGGCAGGAGAGCGTTTGAAGCTTGGATGGAGTTCTCTGGGAATCGACCATTAGGTGGAATGACTTGTAGTAGGCTAAGGTTTGGATCATCAATGTCCACCTCGGCAGGCTCAACTTTGGCCTTTTTCTTCAGCAACTCCTTCTTCTCAATACGCTCCTTCAGGTTGATCTCATCAGTGTGTTCGGAGGTATCTATAATCACATCATCATCAGATTCATCCACCGATAGCGGATCTTCAGCCTTATCATCGTCGAATGCTTTGATGACGTAAGCATCGGGCCTCGGGACATGGTGGCCGTCGAAATCTCTGTTTATTTCTCTTGTTGCTGCACGGTAGCGTAATTTTTAGAAGTTTGGCCGGGACCCAGAATACCTGCAGATTTGTCATAACAAGGAGATAAGCCTTAAACCATTGGGCATGAAGAACAGTACCTCTCGCAGAGTGGAGAGTAAAGTGGAATACCTGCATTCGACTGGCTCTCGGTTGTCATTGGAGTGCCTCTTCTAGAATAAGGGTCAGCACTTACGGAATCTACCTAGATCGGAGCTCAAGTCCCTCCCCGAGCCAAAAGAAACCAATGCTCTAGCTATTTGGAAAGAAGTGGGGACTTTAGGGTCGGTTTTCGAGGATTCAACAATATTTTTCCCTTTACGGGAAGGCGCTAAAATGTGTCGAATCTCGCGGTGGCAAGATCTGGGGATTCATTTCCATGGAGGACCTCCTGCACCAATTTCTCTTCATCTAGCTCAGCTTCACCCAGCTCCCACTTTTTCATTTCAATGATATACTCCCAGGCTTCAATGAGTGACTCAAGATAACCTTCACCAAGAAAACTCATGTCATGGTGGATGAGGACTTTAGCGTTGTATTTGATGATCGGTGCATCAAACATGTCCTTGATTTCATTCCGATCGAACTCTTTAGCATATTCCACTCGAGTGTTGATTTAATCCATCATCTCCTTGCGGCCTTCCTCTTGCGCTTCTTCTTTAAGAGCTTCTATTTTGGCAAATTACTCATCAAGTTTGATTTTCAGGCTCCTGGCTTCAACAGCCTCTTCGCAGTATGTAACATCACGCTTCCGAAGGCCTAAAACAAACTGCTACGGATGCTGCAATCTTCCATAGGTGTTATTATTGAGTGACTGAAATTGGAATCCTAAAACTATTGGCAACACAGAGGCACAAGAATATGAAAATTTTAAACTTCAACAAAACAAAATTTCTCATTACTTATGAATAATATCTAGATTTAGTTACATAATCCCAGACGCTAACCACGTTCAGATCACATATACATGTACAAAATATGATAAGAGCGACATTTGAAGATGTCCCCTTATGATGATCAGAGAACTAATAAATATGAACTTTACAGTTCTTAGTACATCACAATGGAAAATGAAAATAGCTCCAATATAGCTAACACTGCCTTATGCACGTCTCTAGAAGATTATTAGTCCAAAAACCTGAAAGTCTCCCACTCTCAGACTACTCAAATTATATATATTGGATATGTGATCCTAGGCATTATATATATTGGATATCACATCCACCCAAAATGATTAGTCTTAACATAATATGAAATAAAGCCATAAATTATATATATTAAATATCTCATCACCATTCATTAGATATCCCATCAAAAAGCAATTCATTAAATTTTCCATCTAAAATAAATTTATTAGTGTTCCCCTCTAAAAGCTTTAAAAATGATTATCCATCATAATTTAATAGGACTATCCATCCCAAATCCATTTAAAATAAATGCAGATTATCCAGCATATTTTGTTTTATAAAAGTTGGTGTGGCCTATCCACTGGACACTCCATAGTTTTCCTAGGATGACTACTAACCCTTGGGTGCCAAATCCTGAGGCTAACCACCTATGGCAAAACATTCTTTTCTTTAGAAATTTTATGTGGGCTATCCACTGCACATTCCATGGTTTTCCTACGTTAACCAAAAACCCGTCACTTGGCCAATTTAAAATATCATGATCCCCATGATTATTTATTAAAATTCATGATTCCCATGATTACTTATTTCCCCAGGTATCCCACCTGTTTAACCTATTCCCACTGGCAGCCCCAATTAGGTTAAATTAAATAAAAACACATTAATATCCCCAATGTATATTTTCGAAAGCATATTTATGTTTGTAACCCCAAACTATGTATCGAACACATTAAACCCACCCCGGCGTCCCCAAAGTTTATTAATATCCAATTTATATAAGGATCCCCTTACATTCCAAACAAAGATAAGTATTTTATGATATAATCTTTCGAAGTAACCCCTTTAAATTAGCAAAGACTTACTTAGGAAAAATGGATAAATAGTCCTTCCGAATATCCCATAAGCAAATCAAAAAATGATCCTAAAAACTTGGTTTAAAGAAAACCCTTTTAAAACCCCTTCAAATTTACATTAAAACGTCCAAAGATAGCCCTTTTGGAAGCCTTTAGCATTTTTAAAACATCCCTACCCTTCGACTTAGTCGGAAGGGTAAGGGCTCACCTTTTGACTTAGTTGAAAGGTATAAGCCGGCGGCTTAACACTTCCTTCGCATATCCCACTCAAAGGTATATAAAACATAAAGTGGAATGAAGTCGGAAGCTCCCCTTCGACTTTGTTCCTTTCAAAGTTCTGATTCGAAAGCATACATCTCCTTCGAAAGCATGGCTTTTGAAGGCATTAAAAACTTAACTTTTGAAACAATGGGAAGGTTTGGAAGTAACCCCTTCCTTTTCCTCTCCTACCTTTCAACTTAGTCGAAAGGTTCTAAAACATATTTTTGGAAAACATTTAAAACAATTCTCTTGAAGGTTTAAACTTTCAAAGATTCTTTTCGAAACCCCTTCTTTAACATAAAAATTTGTGTTTATGAAAATGATGGAGTCGAAGGATCCTCCTTTGAAACCTATCAATTTGAAAGCATTTATATTTCCATTCGAAAGCCAAGGAAGCAGCCTCCATTCCTTCGCCTCTCTTCCTTCCGGCACCATTCCTACCTTTTGACGTAGGTGAAAGGTAAATGCTTAACTTCCGACTTAGAAAAAAGATACCATTCGACTTAGTCAAAAGGGTGAAAGCGGGCAATGTAGTCGGAAGCAAGTTCTGGGCCTACGGAAGTGGCGGTTCCTCTTGCTTGTCTAAATCTGATTGGTTAAGGGGCTTCCTGCTGTACTTTCGAATAGTAAAAAGTACTAAATAGTCAACCTTTTTCTTAAAACACTATTCGTCTTCCCAAAATAATGTTTGAAAGCAATTTCCCTCCGTCTTTAACCAATCCGAAAGCCATTTTTCAATTTAGCCCTTAGGCATAAATAATTTAATTATCTTAGTAAGTTACTAAGGAAAAATCCCCAAAAATCCTTTAAATCATATACTTTAACATATTAAAATTTCGAAGCATATGAAGATCAATATAATTTGGAATTTAACGAAAACCAAAATAAACTATGTTAATTTGCACATTAACATTTAAAAACACCTATGTCTTATCCAAATAAAGGTTTAAATGGTTATATCTTAACCAAAATCACAAACATGAATCGGGTATTACTCATAACCGATACAAACATAGAAAAAATGAGATGATAAACATGATTATTCACCTCGATTAGTTAATTGGAGAATGAGATAATTTCTTAGCTTTAATTCCTTAGCTTTATCATCAATTTATTGCTCTTCCTGGAGCTTTTAATGGCCGACCAAAATATAGATGACAAGTTATGAATGAGAAAGTAAAAGTTCTTTAAGATGGAGGAAGAGATTTACACTAAAAAAATGTGGCCCTATTTTCAAGTTTACCCCTTAGGAAGTTCCTTCTTCTTAATTTAGTTAAGTCTTATTTTAGTTCATTCATTAAGACATGACCATTGGATTTATTAATCTCATCTCCTTAATTATTCACGTTATTCTATTTAATTTATCTAATTAAATATCCTGAATAATGTCAATTAAAATTCAGGGGAATTACAGACTCCACTCTAAATAATTTCGTCCCTGAAATTTCAGCAAGGACACAATAATAAGCATATAGCCCATGCAAGTAAAGCTACTATAACCTGCCAGCCAAATTCTATATAAACCTATATAGAACATACCATGTAAAATAGCTCCGAAAAAGTAGCCCTAATCATGTCTTATGTCTCCCAAGTACAGTCCTTCACGTTCTCGCTACACTGAACTTTCACCAGCCTAACTGTCTTGTTCCTTAGCCTTTTCTCATCTTTTGCCACAACACGAACTGGTTGTCTCACAAAAGTCATATCTGGTTCCACCACTAAGTCCTCTAGTGCAATCGTAACGATAGTAGTTTTTGGATCATGAACATACTTCCTAAGATGAGAAACATGAAATTGTAGACCCTGGCCAAACTGCTCAGTAAATCTACTCGGTACACGACATTCCCAATCCTCTCTGATCTAGGAAATGGTCCAACATATCTCGGTGCTAGCTTCCCGGTCTTTTCGAACTGAACCACACCTTTCATCGGCGATACCTTGGTGAAAACTTTATCTTAACTGAGAACTCTAGGTCCTTACGCCTCTTGTCTGCGTAATTCTTCGTCCTAGACAGAGCATCCTTCATTCTTTCCCATATCAACTCAATCTTTTTTGTCGGCTCTCTCACCAAATCTTGACCAAGGACCAATCTGTCTCTAGTCTCTAACCAACATGCTGGTGATTTGCATGGCCTTCCATACAAAGCTTCAAAGGCGCCTTCCTATAGTAGTCTAATAACTACTATTATAGGAAAACTCCACTAAGTGCAAGTGGTCTTCCTAAGAACCACTACAATCTAGTACACAAGGCCTCAACAGATCTTCCAGCACCTTGTTGGCTCTCTCTGTCTGCCCATCCATCCGAGGATGATAAGTGGTACTCATCTTGGCTTAGTGCCTAACACACTCTGCAGGCTCTTCCAGAACTCGTTGGTAAACAAAGCATCTCTATCAATGACGATACTACTAGGAATTCCATGCAGTCTAACGATATTCTTCATGAACAATTTAGCCAAAACATGTGTCGTCTAGATGACCTAATTGGAATGAAATGGGCACTCTTGGTCAATCTGTCCACTACGGCCCATATGCATTTATTACCCTGGTTTGACCTTGGCAACCCGTCAATAAAATCCATGGATATCGAGTGCTACTTCCAAACTGAAACTTCAAAAGTCTGAAGCAGACCACTTGGCTTCTGATGTTCAGCTTTTACTTGCCGACAGTTCAAACACTGTTTTACCCATAAGCCAACATCCTTCTTCATTCCTTCCCAGAAGAAACTTCTCTTCATATCCTGATACATCTTTGTTCCCCTAGGATGAATCATAAACTTCGATCGATGATATTCCCTCATGACTTCCTTCCTAAGGTTCCCAACATTCAGAAACATAATCGTTCCTTCTTCCTCAACCAACCCCTACGGTCAAGAATAAAATCTTTTAAGTCATCAATCTCGGTTCCATTTTCTTACCTTCTAATCCTATCAGCTAACATTGGATCCTCTTTCTGCCTAGAAGCAATTTGTTCGATCAATAATGATCGAACTTCCAAATAAAACATCATGGCGATATTCCGACTAGATCCAGCAGTCGACCTCAACTGCACATTGCAAGAAGATAGTGCTTCCAAGTCTTTCCATTCCATCAACATAGCTAACACCACAATCTGATGTTTCCTGCTAAGCTTATCCGCCACCTTACTTCCTTTTCCCTGTGTATACTCGATGCTAAAATCATAAGCTGCAAGAAACTCCAGCCATCTCTACTGTCTCATGTTCAGCTCCTTTTGCGAGAATAAATACTGTAGAGACTTATGATCCATAAATAGCTCAAACCTTTCTCCCAAAAGATAATGTCTCCTCACATTCAATGCGAAGTTAATGCTACGAACCCCAAATCATGAGTTGGGTATCTCACTTCATGTGGTCTAAGCTGTCTAGAAGCATAGGCAATAACCTTTCGATTCTACATTAGCAAACACCTAACCCTGTACCACATGCATCGTTGTAAACTACCAACCCTTGATTCCCATTAGGAAGTACAAAACACGAGCGCATTGGTTAACAAATGTTTCAACTTAAGGAATGCCTTCTCACATTTGTCAGACCAAACAAACTTCATGTCCTTCCTAATTAGCATAGTCAAGGATGCCGCTATCCGCAAGAAATCCTTAATGAATCTTCGGTAGTAACCTGCAAATCCAAGAAAGCTTCTAATCTCACTTCCCATCTCTGGTCTTTTCTAATATTTAATAGCTTCGATGTTAACCAAATCAACTGCTAAACCTTTCTCAAAAACTACATGACCAAGGAACATCTTCCTTCTTTCAGAAATGAAACTTTTAGAACTTCGCTTTCAGCTGATGTTGTCTTAGCGTCTCCAACATTATTCTAAGATGATCCTTCTCATTCTTAGAATATACCAAAATGTCATCGATAAAAACCAACACGAACCTATTCAAGTGCTCTTAGAAAACCCGGTTCATTAAATCCACAAAGAAAGTTGGCGCATTAGTAAGCCCTAGTGGCATAATCAACCATTTGTAAGACCCATATCAGGTCCTAAATGCCATTAAAGGAATACTGTCCTCCGCCACTCTTCGCTGACGGAAACCTTTCTCCAAATCCAGTTGGTAAAATACTCTGGCTCCACTCAACTGATCGAATAAGTCATCGATTCTCGGCATAGGATACATATTCTTGATTGTCCTTTGGCTCAGCATACCATGGTCGATACACATCCTTAATGACCCATTTGGCTTCTTCACGAATACCACAGCCGTTCCCCTAGGCAAACTGCTTGGCCAGATGAAATTCTTTCCTTCCAATTCCACTAGCCGCACCTTCAATTTCTTCATCTCGGTTGGTGACATCCTGCTAGGTGGTCTACTTACGGGTTCGGCACCCGGTACGAAATCTATCTGAAATTCAATTGCTCTCTTTGGTGGCAAGCCCAAAATATTCAAACACATCCACAAGCTCTCTTGCAACATAAACCTACTTCAACTCTACTTCCGCTCCCATGGCACCCAATAATGCATAAACATTTCCATCTGAACTCCTTACTGAGTAAATAACTCGGTTACGGCTATTAGGGTGCATTATTGATATTTCCCCTTCCTGGAAAAATATCCTAGCGTCATATCTATCAAACCAATCCATACCCAATATGATCCCGAAATCCACGAAATCAAAAACTTGTAAAATGCATGCGAACATATGATCTAACAAATCAAGTTCTAACTGGTTATATCTCATTCCCAAAGTTGCATACCCTCCTATAGGATTTGCAATCCTTAAAGGAGTAATAAGGTATAAAGGTTCCAGACATAAGAAATCTACCAAATACTGAGATATAAATGAGTGCGATGCACCAGTATAAAATAGTATCCTAACAGAAGTACTATGAATCATAAGCATACCTTCCATCATAGCTTTTCCTTTCTCAACAGCCGTTGGTATAGAGGATGAAGGTTCCAACGCAAAGACCTTTCCCTTTCTAGCCTTAGCAGCCTCGAGACACTTGTCCTTGTAATGCCCCATCCAGCCACAGTTGTAGCACTACACATTCGGCCACACCGCAACTGCTCTTCCATCACCCGAGCGACACTCATTAACATAGTGCCCCTTCTTGTCACACTTGTAACAAACAATATCATCCTTGCTCTACTTAGCTGCTACCCTCGACTGGGCACCTTTCATCTTGAAGAACTTCCGCTTCTTACCCTGAAAATTCTAAACCTCAGCTGGTTTCTCCTTTTCAAAAGTAGAAAACATCTCTTCATTTCGAATAACCATCTTGACAATAATATGACACGGATCCCGAAAGTTTGGCATGGTTGCTCGGGCGATCTCAGGATTCAATCCCCTGATAAACTTATCATTCCTTCATATGACTGTATCCATAGTAGCATATCCCTAACGGGACAACTCGTCAAATTCCATGGCATACTCAATCACCGATTTATCCCTCTGGACTAAATCTGCAAACTTCCTTAGCAACCCTGACTTGGCAACCTCAGATAGAAATCTTTCTTCGAACCTCCTTCGAAATTTAGCCCAAGTCAGGACTTTCTCTAGCTCACCCATGGTAACTCCATTTCACCAAAATCACGCTGCTCCTTGCAATTGCCTTGAAGCAGGTCTTCTCTTTTGCATATCTGTCAAGCCGAGATTTGCAAATATCCTCAAATAAAACGTTGTGACGTTGTGACGCCAACCGATGCTTCATCACGTCATCTAACTCCATACCCTCAAATATTAGATCATATAATTTGATCCAAGTCTGGACTTCTATTATTGTCTCCGTACCACTAAACTTTTTACCTCCCTTCCTCTCATAATCGTGGCATAGCGAAGCAAAGTTCACCTGAGGCTTGAGCAGCAAGACCTCCTTTACAATGTCCACCCTTGGTTCCCTGACTACAGCAACATTTCTTGGTGCTCGATCTCCACCATTTGTGATGGTACTACCTGGGACACATCTACCTCTTTTACAGTTCTAGTACTTATGATTTGTACTATCCGAACATAGCAGAATATATTTAGGTTATGAAAGGCTAGAGTTATTGCAAAGAAAGAGATATTTCTTAAGGAAAACTGGAAAAGGAGGTATACATTTATAGAAAATGCAAATACGCTCTAGTATATATAATACACTCCACTCATTCTAGGGTGTCGCTTACCCTACCTCAAATGAGTCATAACCAACCAAAGCCAAGGTGCTCTCTTAACCTTGGGCTCTGGTACCAAATGTAATGACCCGACTTTTCAACCTCGAATGTCTATGCTAAGACATCCATGGTATTCATGTGTCGAACACCCAAGTGTCGAAAAGACATAAAATTAGGGTAAAACAAAAAAGAATAAAAAAAGAAAAGAAAGAACACTACATCAAAATCTCATAGCGGAGCGATAATATATAATATCAAAAGAATACTATAAAGTGTTATTTTGAATACAGGAATTTCAGAGTTAAAAAACCTAAGTACTACCATTAGGCTGGACAGTTACAACTGTCTGTCTGCATAACGATGATATATACACAGCTAATACAGAACAATGAAAATAGAAATAGATATATAATGGAAGCCGCTAGCTCGTCTTTTGAAATTTAAAGCATTCAACTTAAAACCTGCCATACTAAGTCTTCCCGAAAGAGTACATAAGGAATTTAAGGAAACAGAAACCAAGTGTCAAACATAAGTCTGGTATGAGAAAACCGTTAATACGTGCAACAAGTAATAGTAATTATTTAGACCGTATTGATTCTTGTAATAGTTTTCCTCTTAAAAGAAACCAATTAAGTTTAATATAGTGATATGATAGATAATGTCTAGGGCATAAAATATAAATCATATCAAATTGTTGTGATTCTTACATTGGTCACATCACAACATATTTAGTTTATAATCAAAACTGCTAAGGTATGTTTGCATAATGGATTTTCCACGAAGATCCCTTCGGTCAAGTCCAAATACAATCTCCATGCACAAGGATCAGAAATCACCTTCCGAGCATCATATATCTCTAGGTAAAATATACCATAAGGTAAACTCAAAGGCCCACTCTCAAACATAAACAATATCTTTCACATGATTCTTCATCACTTGAATAAAATACGAATCCCTAAATAGATTCCCATATCTCGAACAGTTCATGAATCACTACATTGATTCGAGCATCTCGAATAGATCTCGAATCTCCATATAGATTCCATTTTTCAACCACTTCCAAAACATAGAACCCTTATACTAGTATTGAAGTGGTATTTGGTAGGAAAAACACTTACCGATCATGGACTCTTCAGAACTCATTGATGAATTTCTGGTTAAATCAAATCTGGTTCTTTTCGAAGTAAGCGAAAGCTAGAGGCATTTTGTACCAATACTCTCCTCCACGGGGGCTCTTATTGATATAAATCTTGAAGCCCTTTGATTAATTCTTAAGTTAATATTAGGTCAAGTTTGATAATTGATTAATTGACTATCTAGTCAAAATAATTTCATGTACAAATCAATATTTATGTACTTAAATCATTTTCGACATTCCAACTTAACTATTCCTCGTTCAAGAGTGAACCTGGATAAGTTAGTGCACTAGTTGCACCAAAGCCTTGCCTAGGCACTTCATTCCTGAATCTCACAAATAGATAAATAAATCTCGTCGGCTTTAAGTGTTAAATATAGTATTAATGATTTCCATAAACAAGTAAGAAATCAACGAGATTAACATGTTTCCGATAGTCTGGACGTAACAGTTCCTCGGTCGAGAGTGAAACCGGTAGGTTATAGCTATATTACTCCTTCCCTACTCGAAATAAATCTTAACTCTCTCAAATAGATAAGCCTACTTCATCGACTTTTGACATTAAGCAAAGTTAATTACTTTTTAATAAATAATTACATAATAGAATCATTTAATCACTAAGCACTTCTTAACCCCTTTTCAAAAGCATTAGTATATACTTTTACAATAATTTAAAATACTTATAATAGGTCTTAAAACATTTGTCCAAAATAGTATTTTAAAATAACAAGTTTGTAAAATCTATAAAACTTGGAAAAGAGCATGTTTTATTATAAAAACCTCTTTTTTTTAAATATACAATTAGTTCTTAAAAGTTTCTGAAGACCTCAAACCACTTTCAAAATACTCTAATAATAGCTAGTAAATACTTTTAAAAAGAATGAAACAAAATACTTTAACTTAAATATCTTTCCAAACTTTTAGAGTCTAAAAATCAAGTCTAAACAGGGCAGTTTTGCACAAGTAAGTTTTGGTCATTTTTGGGATGTTACTTAACTTTTTACTACTCAAGCTTTTAATAGAAAAAAACATAAATATAAAAAATTATAAATATGGTAAGAAATCCCTAAGTATCTCTCTATACAATTCTATAAACATCCACCAAAAACAAGGCAATTCACAACTACATCTACAGTGACTATAGCTATAAGTGCACTTTCAAATCTTAGTTATATTCAAACCTATGTTTAACCACAACCTATGTGCTTTTTTCCAAGACCTTGCTATATGTCATAAGAATCCATTCAATTTCGTTCAAGTCCGTTCAAGTCCATAAATATGCCACTTGCTTTCAAAGCAAGAATCAAAATTAATGTTTTCAATAAATGTCCAAGTCAATTTAAACAACTTTAACAAACCAAACACAAACAAATATGAGTTATATTTTCAATCAAAGTTGTGAGTTAGCTCATCTTTAAACTCACTAAAAACCACGATCCAAGAAACCAAGTTAAACATCCACCTTGCAACCACCTTTCCTCCTTCCTCTTTCCTTATCATTGTCTTGCCTAGCCTCCAGGCCCCTTATAATGCTCACGACCTATGCTTCCTTAGGGGCTATGGCTTTATTTCTTCAAATTCTATCTTGTTAGGATGTTTTTTAATGTGGTAGTAAGGCTTCATTCTAAGTTTGATTGTTTGGATTTGATTTTCAAATATTTTTCTTTATGAAATTATGAAGAGGAGGAAGATTTAGACATGGATTTTATAACTCTAAGCTTTGTAAATTTGCGAATGCTATACAAGGTTGTGCGCCTCCTTATATAGGCTCCATTTGGTGTTGGTTAAGCTTTCGTTCAACCTCCACCATGCCATGGAAGACTCGCCTACTATCACTTTTTCTTTATGCTAATTTCTAGTATACCCCTCTTATGATAATACCTCTTATCCATTAGAACATTCTGGAACTTTCCAAGCTTTATGAAGAGGGGTGTGTTTATGTTAGTTAGTTGTTAAGGTGTTCATTTGATCATTAGACAATTGTACATGAGTTCGAACATCTTATATCGATCGAAAAGCTATTTACTGATAAATCGATTTTCGATCACATTATCAATTTTTCTTTGAAGATTATATTTTTGTATACAAAGTTCAAAAACAAGCTTCTTATCATTATTCATTAGATAAATGATATTTAACAAGGTTATAAAATCATATTTATTACACTTAATTATATTTCAAAACATTTCGATATTCGAAGACGAAGTATTTGAATTTCCAGGTCGCTACAATAACCAGTCTATCCTTAAGATAAGTCCATACCCATCAAAACCAAGAACATACGCATTAAATGTAAAATCGATGTTACATAAATCCATAACTAGGTCATTGTAAATTAAAGAAAGGTGTATCGATCCCCAAATAGGATTTGACACGACTATTTGGTTGGTGACAACTTGGGTTTTTAGACTGAAGGAGTTAATTATATTTCTAGCTATAAATGAATGTGATGCACCTGAGTTAGATAAGGTATGGATAGTATTCTCAAAAATAACAGTTGTACCTTTCATTGTAGCTTTTCCTTGACTTTTGAAGGCAGCCTACTTGAGATAGGTATAATATCAATGGCCTAATCTTTCCCATTCTGACCCTCCTTAGCTTACTTTGGACACTGATTTAATGTCCATCCTCATGGTAGTGGTAGCATCTCCCTTTGAACTCTTCCCTCATCAATCTCACATTGCAGTCTTTAGCCACATGTCCTCTATTCTAACATCTATGACATGTTATACTTTCCTTCTTAATCTTCCCCTTGGCCTTCTTATCGGCCAAAATCCACCCTTCTTAGCTCCACCTTGAGTTTTCGCTAGTTCCACTATCTCCTCGGTGCTAGTGGTTTGTAGTAGGGCCATTTAAACTATCATCTCATAAGTGGCGCCCAAGGATACTTGGGTCAAAAATAGCTCCCTAAGTGGAGAATTCACCTTTAACAAACTTTATAACCTTCTTTATGGGGTATCAATCAACTCAATCAAAACATAGCTAGCTTGTGTGAAGGAAATTGGCCATCCCACAGTAGAGTTAAAGGGTAAATTTCAAAAAAAAATCTTTTATTGAAGCTTTATTGGGCTTATGTAGTCTAAATTTATTATTATGACCCATATTTTACATATCGGAGGATCGTTAAATATTTTTATTTTATTCATACGAGGTCTTATTACTTTAAAATTTTGATAGTGACTCTTAGGGGCATTATATGCATCTCTGATTTTTGCTAAATTTTTGTGTGACCATTTTAACCCTTAAAATATTGTTTGTACTATAATTTTTGGTAGGATCTGAATTAGGGTCTCAAATTACTTCTATTCCTTCAGGATGATAATTTCTTATTCTGTATAGTGGTTATAATAGAAAAAAGGACTTACCGTTCAAGAGTTATAAATGTTTCATGTTTTGGCTAATGTTGGCCTGCATTAGCGGGTAAATAAATATGCATATACTTATGCGCACTAACCTACCTCGAAATTTTGCTAATGGAGGCTGTTAAGAAAGATCTAGGTTATTTCCATCTTCCCCAAAATAGCTTTAAGCTTTCGTTAACCCTAATCTCTTCAAAAAAACATCTCTTTTCCTTACTAATTTAAGAAAAATCATGATTATAGGGGTAATTAGCATAGAAGGATGATAGATTATCATTTTTATTGGATTTGCATTCATCTCCGTTGTTGTCCACTTTAGATCTAAGTGGAGAAAGTGGTATCGGTATTTGGTGTGTGGTTTTTGACCTTTCGCTTGTTATGCATGTTTATATAGTTAAAAATGATGTTTTTAACATGATATTGATCCTTAAAAGTTTTATAACTTTGATTACATTTTTATAGATGTTTATGATTGAATTTTAAAGGTTTTGAAATATTTTTGAAGGTTTTGCAACTCCTTTTTTCAACTTGATAAGCTAGTGTAAAAGTTAGATGTAGGATACGATTTGCTCGACTTTCAGGTATTGGTTAATACATGTATGAATGGATGTGTAGTATGTTATTTCATGTATGTGTGTTGTGCTTTTGATGTGGTTTGCTAGTGCTTTTAGGTAGTTCGTAAAGGGGTGGTCAAATTGACAAATTGAAGGAAAAGATGGTTGGAATTGGATGAAACTTGAAGGAAGGGCTCTAGAGCATGGGAGGAACCCAGGTTCATGTTGCATCAAAATTGGAGCTCAGTAGAAGAGTCGGTATCAAGAGCTTTTTAATCGGTAATGAGAGGTTTTGGGTGATAGGAAATGACTTAGTAGGGAATGGTGCTTCATAGTGGGACAAAGTGTGATGAGTAGAAGCTAAGTGTTAGAGTTTGGTTGATTATTGGACTTAGCACCGGGTGCTTTGAAGTTAGTGCCAAGAGCTTTGGAGTTAATGCCGAGAGCTTTGGGGGTTGGTACCGATGGCTTTTACGAAGAGTGGTTGGGGTCCAAGAACTTATAAATGGATAATTAGAAGAGAGGAAAGGAACTTAGCCAAAAACTGGCTGTATACCACTCGATACCGAGAGGTCTAGTCGGTACCGAGAGGTCGCTTTTGATGTATTCATGGCGAAACTTCTAGGAGGGGGAGTATATACTCTGTTAGCCGTGCTGAAGCTATTTGTCTATTCACTTGGTGTTTGATGACGATATAATAGAAAGATGAAAGCTTCACGACTTCGATGATGACAACTCGATGATGAATGGAGTTAGGTTCTGATGATGATGGCTCGATGTTGAAAGAAGCCATGATAAAGGTTACCCATAAAGGGTTTTTTTTATGAAGGGTGACTTATGGATCAAACTTTGAACTGTTCTATCATGGAATGAAGAAATAAGGAATGGTTCCTTGAGAATAATGGAAACTGGATGGTGAAAGAAAAAGATCAAATACACATACTAAGGGATCATTGACACTTGGAGTATTTTTTTGCCGTACTCGAAAGCATGGATATTGTAAGGATGCTTATGGGTACTTTGTTTGGCTATCCTAGGTTAGTTGTTGGATCTGTATACCATGAAGAGGTGGAATGGGTCTAGTATCAACTTTAGGGCTAAAGATGAGTACGCTGAAAACTAGAATTTCTATAGTCCTTGAAAGATGAAAGGTTATCCAAGTTATCATATATCTATAGCACAATGAGTGATAATGAGGATTGTTGGATGGATGCTATGGTTGCTTTGAATGTTTTTTTTATAGTCTACCACTCTAGGGATATCACTAGAGGTAGGTATTGATGATAGGGTATCTAGACACCTATCATCATGCTTAGTTTGCAATATACCTTTATGATATTCGTAGAGTAGCATATTATGCTTGTTATGTGCTAACTTTTTAGTTATAGAGACATGACAGGTATGGTTCGTATACCCTTGTTCCCTTTGCATTGACTTGTGTAGTATTTGAGATTCATTTACCGCTCACATCAAACTATTAACTAATTCGAGGTTTTACGCTTTACTTCTTATTATCTTGGATACTCTTAAATGAGTAGACTAGATAGCAGGTCTGGGTGCGGTGCAATAGTTGTGCAAAGGACAAGCCGAATGGAGGTATCTCATTATATATATATATATATATATATATATATATATATATAAGAATTTCTAAGCTTATTCCATTGTGCAACACTATAGAGCCTTAATAGTGTCTATTATTAATATTGTTATGAGACA
Organism: Allium cepa; assembly: GCA_030765085.1. Lineage (NCBI taxonomy): Eukaryota > Viridiplantae > Streptophyta > Magnoliopsida > Asparagales > Amaryllidaceae > Allium > Allium cepa. The sequence goes on along the minus strand of CM060935.1, from coordinate 837,655,823 downwards.
GTTATTTGGGTTTATTTCAGTATGTGTAAACTTTATTACTCTATTGTATAACTCTATGGATCTACACTCTAATATTTAGTTCACTTAGTTATTATTGTCTCTCTATTTTATGTTTGTAATGTATATTATATTTTATTCCATGTGTTGTGAGATGTAAAATAGGTTCTGTGATGTTTTATTTCATTTTCAACCCTTGATGATCATCCTACATCTGCCCGGCACGTCAACAATGCACTATTTAGTTATATTGGGTATCGGTGATGTATGACGGTCGTCACATTTGTGTCAGAGCTTAGGTTGCAGGATTAACCTGAGTTGATACTAGGGTTCAAAAGAGATAGGGAAGGATTTATCACCCCAGACTGGATTAAGAGTACGTATATATATACGAGAGAGGGCATACTTGTTATATATTTTAGTTTTCAAAACAATATAGCTATAAATATATAATATATTAGTCGCGTGCACACATGAGTACCATTGATATATTTTTCTTATATAAGATACCGATCATTCTTGTTACATATCAACAATAAGCCAGCATACAAGAAACGTTATAAGAAACTCCATCTTCGGTGTTGAGGAAGGAGCGGGTTCGTGGACTAACCCTAACTTGCAGATGACGTTCAACGCAATAATGGCGAACATGCTAAAAATTGCCCAAGCAGCTTTGAATAAATTTAAGTGGTTGTGCTTATTAATTTAATTGGGCTAAATAATGGTTTATAGACGGCCCTTAAAACCATTCACACTCATATTCATTTTCTTAAAAAAATAAAAACATAAGTAAAAAAAATCAGGTCGGCCATTAAAAAGAAAAGAAAAAGAGGAAATTCAAAGGAAAAGAATAGAAAATAACAAGGGGAATCAAACTCATCTCGATCCATTTTCCTTATCAAAGATTAAGGTGAATGATAATTTCCATCTCTAAATTGTTAAATATATGATTCGGATTTAAGTTTAAATTCGTTTGTATGATGTTTAATGATGATAGGATTGAATTATGTTTTGTTTAAATTTAAACAAGATGGTTTAAATAATGGTCCATACGGTTTTCGATCAAAACTATGTGATATTAATGTTTAAATGCCATGGAAAAATTATATGTTATGTTAAACGTGATTTTAAAGTTGGGTTTTAAGTTTGATAATTTTTCAAGCTTTGGAAAGATTATTCTGAATTTTTGAATGAAAATATAGCACGTTGGGTTTAATAATTTATTTCAAAAAATATATTGAGAATTTGGATTTGAAATTTTGATATGTTAGAAAACATGATCAAAGTTAATTTCAATAAATTTTAGGGATTTTTCTTAAGTGATTTGATATGAAAAATAAATTATATTGAGAAGAGGATCAAAATGATTTACATGTAAATAAAGAGGAAGTTTTATTTGCAAAAGTTTAAGTTTGATACTTATCCAAAATTAAAAGGTGGTTAGTTTTGAAAAGCATGGAAAAAATGAAGGCAACTAATAAAAAATTTACACATAGGCAGGTTAGTTTATATAAGTTGCTTAATTTTGTGTTTAACCCAAAAAAATAGGTTCCGCCTCTATTCAGAGTATCTTCCACACTTACCTTTCGCCTTCGACTATGTTGAAACCCCATAAGTCAAATTCAATACACATGGTATCATCCATATGATACGTAGTGGATTGGAGAAAGGCGAAAGGTATGATGTCGATTCTTTTGCCTTTCGAGTGTATTGAAGTCATCAATACCGTCGAAAGGTAATGTTTGTTTGAAAGCTATATTAAGCCACTTTCTAAATGCTTTCAAAAAGGGTTATGGGTTTCAAAGGCAATGGTTTAAAAAGTGTTTTCGAAACCATCCTTCAATATTTTAAATATATGCTTTCGACTCTGCCGAAAGGGATGGTTTGGACACCATCATAAATTTCCCTAACATTTATGTATGGTTCAGAATAGTTTCGAAAGAGATACTTTCGTTTACATTTACTTTGACCCAAATGATATTTTTAAAAGTAAACCTAATGATGTTGAAAGAGGGACTTTCAATGCTTTATGAAGAGATACTTCCAATGGTTTCAAAGCTATGCTTCTAATAATTACTAAGTGAAACTTTATTATATTCGAAAGGTTTTGAAAGAAAGATTGTAAAGTGTTTTTAACGGCAGAAGTCTAGTGTTTTGCAAAAGATATATGCTTTCGAAGGAGGCTATGTAGTAAGGTCGAAAGTAAGGTTTCGAAGGTTTCAAAGGTATAGTTTTCAAAATAAATAACCCAATCTCATTAAAAGCAAGACCATTGCATATTAATAAGCAAAGTATTTTGAACTGGAATTTATGAAGAAGTTTTAATAAGTCAAAAGAATTAGCCAAGTTATATTATTTACTTCTTCATATATATATATATATATTCACTGCATAATGAATCCAAAACTGTAGTTTGGAAAAAGGTAGAATAACAGTTAGGTTGACCTAGTACTGAACATAAATAAAAGTTATTGGCAGAGGCCAATAGATTACAGTAAGCCCATGAAAACAGTGTAAGGAAAATGATATTGGCAAGAGCCAATAGGCTCATAGTTAGCCCACGAAAACTATGTAAAATTAAAGATGTCAGTTAGATAGCTTTATAGTATCCCATGAAAACTATATCTAGATAAGAAGTTGAAATATTGACTGATGGTCAATAGGTTCCTAGTCAGCCCATGAAAACTAGGGTAAAAGAAATATTTTGACTGTTAGTCAATAGGTTCCTAGTCAGCCCATGAAAACAAGGATAAAAACAATTATATTGGAGTTACCAATAGGTTTATAGTAATCCCATGAAAACTATATAATTGTATAGGAAGTCCTTAAAATTTTAACCGCTTATTAGTTAGCCCATGAAAACTATTAGGTTAATACTAATCCTAGAAACTATAATTATGGAAAATAGCCAATATGAATTAGGGATGGATAATCCAGAATTGATTCAATTGTTTTTGCATATCATAACATAATAGTGTTTTGAATTGAATTACAGGGGCATAGAAAATGGTTTATAAAGGTTTTAGGAAACTAGTGAAGGGAAACCCGTTCCGCTAAGTAGCGTGGTCTCACTAAATATCTAAATGATTTGAGATGGTATATTACTATCCATGCCAGGCTTTATGTCTAGCTCGAAGTTTATGTTTTCCCCTTAAACTCTCGGGTACTCAATTAATTTTGAGTAGTTTGAGATTTGAGGTTTTTAGGTAACTCTTAAGACGAAAAAGCTTCTAGAGTCGTGCAGAAGGCTTGTAGTTATTTAAGTTCTTTCTCATGTGATTCCGTTGTGTTATTTTGTTAAGGCAAAGTTGTTTATTGCCTATTATACACTCTAATCACCATGGGGCATCTTCATATGTTGCTCTTGGAGTATATTATAATAATTATATATTTTTTGAACGTTATTAATGTTGTGGTATTATGTAAAGTATGTTGAAATGAGTTTGGAATGGAAGGTGAAAGTTGTTTTGAAATTTTAAACTTTTTCCATATCCATGTGTTTCTAGTATATCAATTTATCTAACATTATCGTATTTGATCGTCAAGGATTAATAACTATGGATGACTGCAGCATTCGTAGCCATTAGTTTTGGGCCTCCAAGTGGGGGATGTTACACTAGGTTTAAGTAGAAATTTGTCCCGGCTGCTCAGAGTCGGTGTTGTTCAAGAGATTTGCTGATTTAAAGTAAGGAGGGAGATATGTCTGTCTCCAAGTATATTGCTGAGTTTGATGCCTTGTCGAAATATAGGACGTCTTTCATCGACACTCAACCAAGAAAGATTGAGAAGTTTTTGATGGGTTTGGATGACCATTTGGGGGAGGAGTTGGTGAGTCATATCGATGAGCCATTTGAAAGAATTGTCGAGAAAGCTCTTTTCTAAGAGAGTTTATACCCCAAGTCCAAATTTGTTGTTGTTGCTAAGGAAGAGACAAAACCGCAACAAGGCGGTGGAGGCAAGAAGAAATGGAATGGAAAGAGAAAGTAATTTCAGGGAAAGAATGCTCAGAAGAAGACTAAATGGGAACCCGTTTGTTTGAGATGTGGACATATGAGTCATCTAATTAGAGACCACAAAGCTAATGGGAAGAAGAAGTGCTACAACTACGAACGGACATATGCAAAAAAATTCTCCAGAACCAGCGTAGTAGAAATAGGTTGTTAAGCCATATGCTTTGGATGTTGCCCAACCTCGTCGAGTGCTCCCTCGGCGAAAGAGAAGGGAATAACATTGTTATTCAAGGTATGCTTTCCATTTATGATGTTCCCATGCATGTTTTATTCTATAATGGGGATTCACGTTCCTTCATGACTTGTGAACTCGTAGATAGATTGAGATTAAAACCCGAAATAGTTGACCGACCTTTAGTTTTGACGAACCCCATTGGAGGCCCCAAAGCCCATGTATGGTTTGTCGTGGTTTGATCTTGTCGAATCAAGGATGCTCTTGTGTTTGTGATTTCTTTTTTTTGAATTTCATTGAGTTTAGGATTGTCTTGGGGATGCATTGGCTAACGAAGTATGCGGTAGTGGTGGACTGCTAGAAGCTGTTGTTGATGATCAGGGTCGTGGAATGACAAACGACATTGATTGGCTACTTGTTAGAGGATAGGGTTATGGTTAGCTTTCTATATTCACTCAAGGTTCCACATAAAAGGTTGTCATATATGCCTTTCATTAGAGAGTATCCAAACATGTTTGAGGAGGTGATCGGATTAGTGCCACACATAGAGTTTGAGTTCCATATAGAATTAGCAAAGAATGTCGGACCAATAGCTATTCCTTTAGGGCGTATGGAACCAGAGGTCTAAAGGAATTGGAGGTGCAAGTAAATGACTTATTGAAAAGAGTGTTCATTTGTCGGAGCATATCAAAGTAGTGCGCACCTCTAGTACTTGCTACTAAGGAGAATGGCTCTTTGAGGATGTATGTAGATTACCGTGAACTGAATAAGGTGACGAAGAAAAATATACACTTCCACATATTAATGATTTGTTCGATCAGCTCCATGGAGCAAAGGTGTTTTCCTAATTGGATTCGACGATGGGATTTCACCAGTTGATAGTAGCGAAGGAGAGTGTGCCGATCACCATGTTTCGTTTGTCGTCTAGTTTCTATGTGTGGTTGGTTATGCCATTTAGGCTAATTAATGCTCCAACAAATTTTGCTGATCTCAGGAACTGCATCTTCAGGGTTAGCTAAACAAGTTCATACTTATGTTCGTGGATGATATTATTATCTATTCTAGGACAAATGGAACATAATATGCACTTAAGGATTGTGGTAGAAGTGTTGAGGAAACATAAGTTAAGAGCGATGTTTTCGAAGTGCTACTTATGGAGATAAATGAGATTCTTGGGTCATGTCCTCTTTGGGCAGGGTACTGCAGTTGATCCCACATAGGTGGCAGCAATTCAAGATTGGAACAAGCCCAAGTATGCTACTGATGCAAGGAGTTTCCTAGGATTGGCATGATATTATAGATGCTTTATCATGGACTTCTCAAAGGTAGTCGTGCCATTGACCAATTTGACGGAGAAGAATAAGACTTTTACATGGGACGCGAGGTGCGAGCATGCATTTTTGACTCTGAAATGAGATTGATGAGTGCACCAGTATTGACCATTCCGAGCAGGAATGAGGATTTGGCAGTATATACGAACGCCTATGGTACTGGGTTAGGTGTGGTAACCCTATAGAGGGAAAGTTGTCACATACGTTAGTCAACAAATAAAGCTGTATCGGAGGAATTATCCGACTCATGATTTGGAGTTGGCAGCAATAGTATTTTCTTTGAAGATTTGGAGGCATTACTTATAGGATAAAGGTTTGAGTTTTTCATGACCACAAATCCTTGAAGTTCCTATTCTTCCCAAAGGATCTCAACCTTCACCTACAGCGATAGTTGGAATTCTCGGCCTCCTACAAACTTTAGCATTTTCTATATGCCTGTTAAGGGAAATGCACTCGTCGATGCATTGAGTAGAAGACATGCCAGTTTGGCAGCAATGTTCGTTGAGTGGAAGTAGTTGAGTATATTGTTGGTTATGACTTCAGACCTTATTATGAGATAGTGCCAGAGATGTTGGCAAGTTTAAAGATTAGACCTACCTTGATTGAGCGGATACATACTAGTCTAAGGTGAGATGCTAAACTGGCAAAGATCATAGAAAAAATAGAAAGAGGAGTAGGGTCTGAAGATATGAAGCAAAATAGACCCGACCGAGAAGGTTGGCTCCATAAGGATGGGAGATTATTTGTCCTCGATGTTGATGGATTGCAGGATGAGATGCCACGAGAGTGTCACCATTCTAGGTTGACTATACATCCCGATGGTAATAAGGTCTACCATGATATCAAGCAGTCTTATTATTAGAAGAGGATGAAGAAGGATATCGGGACATTCATCTATAAGTGTATGAACTGCCAGTTTGTGAAGGTAGAGAAAAAGAAGCCAAGTAGGTTGTTACAACCACTTGAAGTTTCAAAATGAAAATGGGAGCAAGCATCAATGATTTTTCTAATGGATTATCAGGACTCGAGCAAGGTATGATAGCATTTGGGTCATAGTTGATCGATTGACTCAGAAAACTAGATTTAAACACATAAAGCAAGTAGAACCATACCTAAACCGGCCAAGTTATACATGAAATTGGTTGTATGATTTCATAGTTTGCCGAAGCGTATTATGAGCGGCCAAGACCTGTTGTTCAGTAGTGGGTTTTGGAAAAGCCTATAAGAAGCATAGAGGGCCGAGTTGCATCTTAGTATAGTTATCACCCACAAATTGATGGGCAGACAGAGAGGGAGAGCCATATATTGGAGGATATCTTGCGGGCTTGCATACTTAATTTCAGAGGCTCATGGAATGATCACCTACAATTGATGGAGTTCGCTTATCACAATAATTATCAGTCTAGTATCGATATGACACGATATGAAGCTTTGTACGGCTGACCGTGTAATGTCCCTTTGTGTTGGTGGGAAGTGGGCAAGAAACTGATACTTCGTTCAGATATGATTAGAGAAACTCGAAGAAGATATAGATCATTTAGCAATAAATGAAGGCTGCTCAGGATAGGCAGAAGAGTGCGCCGATAGGAGACATATTGGAGGTCTTCGTCGGTGATACAGTGTTTATAAAGATTTCTCCTTTAAAGAATATTATTCGATTCAGTATAAAAGGTACATGACGTTGAGATTTGTTTCCAGTAGCAGAGAGGATCGGGACCTAGCATATAAACTCGACTTACCTCCGAAGATGGCAAAGGAGTACGACGTCTTCCATATTTCTCATCTATGGAAATTCATACACGACTCAAGCATAACAATTATACCAGATCGACTTTATGATGTCAAGAATGAATTAGAAGCTTCGAGAACTCGTACGCTGGTTCATATTATCAAATACTATATGGAAATCTTAGAAGGAAGACAATGGATTTAATGAAGGTTCAATGGGGCGAAAGTGAAGGCGGTTGCACATGAGAAACCAAAGAGAGCATGAGGGCCACATATCCAGAGCTCTGTGTATGGTAATGCCTAATGTTTATCATTTTTGCTTTCATCTTTGATATTATATTGGGTAGTTTAGTATCTCGCATGCTAGCATCGTCTTACAAACACTATTGGTTGCATGACATTTTGTTCAATATGTATGATGGTTGCACATGATTGTTAGGAATGGGGGATAATTGTGTTTCACTTATTTTGGGATTTCGAATGCAAAATTCCTAAATGAGGAAGAGAGTAGCGGTCGTATTTTACATACTAGAGGATCGCAAAATATTTTAATTTTTTACATATGAGGTCGCATGGCTCTAAAATTTTGGTAAGCGACTCTTAGGGATATTTTCCACATCTATTATTTTTACTGAATTTCTATATGACAATTTGACTCTAAAATCTGGTTAGGACTATAAATTTTGGTAGAAGCCGAACTAGTGTCTAAAGGCACTTTCATTACTTTAGGACGATGGTTTCTTATTCTTTAAAGTGGTCACATAGAAAAACGTACTTACTAACTAAGAATTATAGCTATTTATGTTTTGGCTGCTACTGGTATACATCAGTGAGTGACTACCTAAGCCCATACTTAGATCCACTAACTCATCTCCAAAATTCTTCTAAGGAAAGTCTGTTGAGATAGATCTATGTCATTTCTATCTTCCCTAAAATAGCTCTAAATTCCCATTAACCCTAATCTCTTCAAAAATAATATCTTTTCCTTATTAATCTTAGCCAAATCATCATTAAAGGGGTAATTAGCACAAGTGAATTGGTGATTATCATTCTTGGCTGATTTATATTCATCTCCTTTGTTGTCCACTTCATTTCTAACTGAAGAAAGTGGTATTTTGGGTATTTAATGTGTAATTCTTGACCACTCACTCTACTATGCATATTTATGTAGTTAAAATGTTGTTTTTGACATGATTTTGATCCTAAAATGTTTTCTAACTTTAATCACATTTTTTTAGATGTTTATGGCTGAATATTAAAGGTTTTGAAATGGTTTTAAAGGTTTTGAAATGGTTTTAAAGGTTTTGCAACCCTTTTTCTCATATTGATATGCTTGTGTAAAAGTTGGATCTAGGATACGATTTTCTTGACTTTCATGTATTGGTTAATTGCATGAATGAATGGATGTGTATGTATACTATTTCATATTTTTGTGTTATGCTTTGCTGTGGCTTGATAGTGCTTTTAGGTAGTTAAGAAATGGTTGGTCAAGTTGACAAGTCCAAGGCAAAGATAGTCAAAATTGGATGAAACTTGGAGGAGGAGATTTGGAGCATGGGAGGTGCCAAGACTCAAGTCACATAAAAATTAGAGGTAGGTAGAGAAGTCGATACCGAGAGATTTTTGATCGGTACCGAGAGGTTTGGGCTGATAGGAAACAATTTGATAGGGGATGGTGCTTCATGGTGGGACTAAAGGTGATGAGTAGTAGCTAAGTGTTAGAGTTTGGCCAAGCATTGGAATTTGCACGAGAGCTTTGGAGTTAGTGCCGAGAGCTTTGAGGTTGGTACTAAGAGCTTTTTGAAGAGTGGTTAGGGTCCAAGCACTTAGAAGATAAAGCATTAGAAGAGAGGAAAGTAACTTAGCCAAAAGTTAGTTAAGTATACCACACGGTACTGAGAGGTCGCTTTTGATGTATTCATGGTGAAATTCCAGGAAGGGGAATATAGGCTCTACAGGTCGTGCAGAAGGTGTTTGTTTGTTCGCTTGGGGTTTGACGGTGATATAATAGCACGATGATAGCCTTGGGACTTCAGTGATGATAGTTGGATGCTAAATGAAGTTAAGTTCTAATGATGACGGATCAATGTTAAAAGGAGTCATGATAATGGTTATCCAAAAAAGGCGGGTTTTAGGAAGGGTCACTACAAGAAAATCGGCTTTTGGTTGCAAAAATTGGTTGTGTTTGAACCTAAATGCAACTAATAATATTTCACCTTATTATATAAATGCAACAAAAATATTTCACTTCCCGCCTTTATAAAAAAATTCCGTGTTTGCCCAAACGAACATAACCCAAAATATTACTGCCTTGCTATTCCTCTGCTACTTAGAACGATTCAACTCTTTCCCCAAAATAAGCAACCCTAAATCAAATACATTCCCTAAAACAAGCAACCCTATATTCACGTGGTCTCTTACAATTTAGGAAATGAATTTGACGAAGCAAGTTCAATAGTTCAACAAATCGTAGCTCAAATCAAAAAAATCGCACAAAAATTTCAACTTAGAAAATAGAAGTATTATGATTCGAGGTGAGGTCTAAAGTCAATTCAGGTTGCATGTGGTTAGATGCTGAATTGTGGAAGGACGTCGCTCGATATTGAGGATTAAGGAAGGTGCGGCTTCGGGTCTTTGCTTTGGCTTCGAGGAACTCGCTACTCGTTTTGGGTTTGCTGTTTGAATTGGTTTCTGGTGCAGTAGAAGATGAAGCGATTAGGGGATTTGGGTTATTAAAGTCGCAAATTGATCGATGCGATTGCGAAAGTGGTTGAATTGGCGATTCCGGGTTGCGTGTGTGATTTCTTCTACGCAATCAGTGTGAGTTATACATGTACCAATGACTTTACTAGTTTAGTTTCATTTTCTTTCTAAATGAACCAACTATCTTTGTATCTTTTAGCTTTATGTGAGTTAAAACATTATTGTTAACCACGTCCTGGAATAAAATACTAAGGTAAATTACTTAAGACCAAAGGGTAAGAATAATCGTCTTTGTATTCTTGACTATTAAGTATAAAAAGTTCAAATTTAAGGACTAAAGGCGGTCTTTCTCATCTCTTACAACTAAAGCAGCCAAAAAATGTCTTAAAGGTATGTTCATCGTGGCATGTTACAACCTTAAACTAGGGCCAGCTAGGGTCGTACAGATTTGTACAAATCACATTAGTTGGAATCATAAAGATAATAAAATTTATTGAAGAGGATTGGAGAAAACCTCGGTTGTATCATTTTCCTTTTTTGCTTTTCATTTCAGTTCGAACACTATGCAGTTTGATGGCATTCCTAGATAGAAACTGCTAAAATGCCTTTCATATTTTGTATGCTGAAAATTTGTTTACAAGTAGTATCAGTACAGTATTACATAGTGTTAGTGTGTCATCTTTTCCATTGTAAAAGTATTGAAGGATTGTTCTGATATTTGGAAATTTGACAACTGTTCCTTATTTTTCTTTAAATTAATGGTCTTGGCGTTTAATTATTAAATGGGATAATCGTAAAAAGATGTTTTTAAATGGTACATGCATATGAGCACACTTGATTAAAAATGTTATTCTACTTTGCACGAGTTCTACTCGCTAAATGAGTTAAGTGAAGAAATATCATTCAAAGTTCAAATCAAGAAAAATTATACGGTATTTGTGAATGATGGGTTCGAAGAAAAATATTTTGAACTATAAACATGTACCAGGCATCGATAATGTTTATGGATTAAGTAAATAGCTTAGAAATCTGCGAGCACATGGCCACCTGCAAGTGCCACTGTACTGCCTTGAGTACTACTAAAATAGTAAAGCTGCTGAGTAAGAGCTTTTATAGAAATACTACTAGAATTGATATGCACGTACTAAGAAATACCACTAGTTAAGTTTAATGTGTATTTAGCAGCAGCAGCAGCACTATATTTATGGATAATAATTGTACACAAATCTTGTCAATATGGTTTCAAAATTTTCACAAAATCTGAAGATACAATATATAATAATACACTGATTTTGAAAGAACAACAACTATCATTGTATATTCATTTATGGTTCATTAGCAGCAAGATACATCTAATGCACTTCAGTACTAGCATTAGGTTTATTGATTCATCGGGTGTATATTTTATTTTTATTCCGTTTCAGCATACATAATATTGCAAAAAGGAAACTGATGCTTGCATGTTTTGCTTTAGTGCACTTTAATTGCAGGTGTCAAACATAACATTTGTTCAGAAATGAATTTCATGACATTGAAGAAACATACAAAGCGATGACGTGGTTGCCGGTAAATCAAATCAAATTTTCCCATCTCAACAAAAACATCAGTCATGCGTTTTATGTGGTGATGTAGGCAGAATGCTATGATGGGACAGGCGTTGGATGTGATGTACTGAACATGCAGGAAGAGCGTGGAGTATTAAGCTGGTGAGCCCAAATATAAGGCCTAGTCATTATCTAGCAAGGGAAGGCTATTCATTTTTTGAAGGTTGGACTCATGAATATGGGGAATTGGCATGTATGTTACTGAATTGGACTGAGATATCATGGAATGTAAGTAATATTGGAGTGACATAGGCCTGGATTTAAATGACATTTCCTCACTTAATTCACTAAACATTTATTTTCAAACTAGTCCTTTTTTGTTAAGTCTCCTTCAAATGGCTTTATGTTTTTTCTTTTTCTTATTGTTAGAATGTCACAGCACATATTTATGTCATCTTTTGAATGTTATTAGTTACTATCAGGTGCTTGCTAAGGTAGTGAAATCCATTTAGAAATCTAGATTGAAAGACAACAAAGGAGAATGGAAAGATTTTTTGGATCATTATGAAAAAGTTTTTGGTTCTTCTTGGAGTAATCCTTCAAGAAGGACTATTGATGTATTGGTTGCTTTTCTTCAAACATTCACCGAGAAAAAAGACTGTAAGGTACTTATTTAACCTTTACTTTCATTGCTATTTGATGAATTAATAGTCACTGTAAATCTTACAGTTATACTTGTAACAATATACATTAGCATTCATCAGATACACCCTTTGCTAGGTGTTCTGTTTGTGCGCTTACAGCATGGAATGAAGGACAATTCAAAGTAATTTTAGGATGGAGATTGTGTGCTACAACATATTAATGTTTTTCATGGCTTTTTTTAAAAAAGTCTATTAATTGTTTCAGCTTATTAGGAATACGATACTAAGGCACACTAATCAAGCATCAACCGAACATGTATCAAGGAATTTTCAAAAATAGGAGACTCATGAATAGGTATATATTTTCTTGGTCAAACAAATCTTTATATTTTGTTTTATGGTCTATAAAACAAAGTCCATCAAAAATTTTGCAAAATGAGATACAAATTGATATGTTTTTTGGTCTCAAGTATTTTCCAATTGTATGGGAACCTGTGATTATATGGAGAGATGTACCAAATACAATATTCATTTTTTAAATTGAAAAACTGAGAATATTATTTTTTGCTCACCATATTATTGTTCAAGTACATTGTACATTGTTTTAGTACAGTGTAAATGCTAGGTGAACTTGAAAAAAGTGATGATGACAGATTGTATGAGATGATGATGATGAATTAACTAAGTTCATAAAAATAACTAAATTTATAATAGTAGTAATATAATTTAGTTAAACGAGTTTTAGTAATAATGATAATAATAATAAATTTAATAAGTTAATCAAGTTAATAAAAATTAATTAAGTTTTGTTAAAATTTAACAAGTTTATTAAAATTAGTTAAGTTTAAGCTAATTAAATTTATAAATAATAATATAACTAATTTAAAAATGATTTATAAATAATAACAATGATGATGATGATGAATTAACTATGTTTATAAAAATTAACCAAGTTTATAATAGTAATAATATAATTAAATTAACCGAGTTTTAGTGGTAATAATAGTAAATTAACTAAGTTAACAAAGTTAATAAAAATTAACTAAATTTTGTTAAAATTAACTAAGTTTAAGTTAACTAAATTTTATAAATAATAATAATATAACTAATTTAACAAAGATTTATTAATAACCACGATGATGATAAATTAACTTAGTTTATAGAATTTAACTAAGTTTATAATAATTATAATAATATAACTAAGTTAACTGAGTTTGAATAATAATAATAAATTAGGTTAACCAAGTTAATAAAAATTAACTAGGCTTTGTTAAATTAAATAATTTTTATAAAAATAACTAAGTTTAAGTTAACTAAATTTTATAAATAAAAAATATAACTAATTTAACAACATTTTATATATAACTGTAAGATTGGACTTTATTTATTTCATTTCATTTATAACTTTGATTATTTATATGATATTATTTATAATATGATATACTTGTACAATGTTGTAGATGTCTGATATTAGATTTGAAGCCCTAAGAATTAACATAATTGTTTGACTATATGTTGTGCTTTCACTTGTGTAGGCATTGGATTTTTTAAGAGAGCAAGGTTGGACTTTTGTAGTGCTAGCTTTCACTTGTGCATACAATAAAGAATTATGGGTATAACATTTTATTAGTACTAGGTGTGTAAATTTGTATATGAATGGTTATTGTATGTGAATTTGGTCATTTTATCAAAAAACTATAGTATTAGAATGGTTATGGATATCTTATTTGATTATATGATTAATATGTTTTTTTTAATTGTTTGAATATGATGATTATGTGAGTGATTATTGATTGATATAGCAGAAACAAAATATGCCATCAACAGGAAATAATAGCATGAAAAAATAGTGCAAAATGATCAAAAACTTTTAGTAGCGTTTCAAAAAGGCTACAGAAATGCATATAGTGGCGTTGTGTAAATGCAACCGTAAAGTAGGGTTAAAGTTGGAAACTCTATTGGAAGTGCCAAAAAACCTTTTGGGGGCATTTTTAAAACGCTACAAAAGGATTTATGGTGGCATTTGAGAAACGCTGCAATAAAAGGATTTGTAGTGGCGTTGAAATAAATGCAACTAAAAATCATGAATTTTTAGTTGCGGGCTTTATCACGACGGTTATCAAAACGCTGCCATAAGTTTTGGTAGCATTTTTTATATGCCATCAAAAATAAAATTTCTTGTAGTGGGTGATCCATGGATCAAATGTTGAATGGTTCTACCATGGAATGAAGGAATGAGGAATGACTCCTTGAGAATGATGGAAACAAGATGGAGAAAGAAATGGGCTCAAATACGCATGTTAATTGATTATTAATACCTTGAGTGTTTTTCTATGTACTTGAAAGCAGGCGTATCATGAGGACGTTTATGGGTACTTTGTTTGGCTACCCTAGGTCAATTGTTTGGATTTGTATACCCTGTACTAACGGAATGGGTATATTATCAGCTTTGGGGCTAAAGACGGGTACACTGAAAGCTAGGGTTTCCATTAGTCCATGGTAGAAAAACGATTATACAAGTTATCATATATCTAGAGCATAATGAGTGATGATGTGGATTGCTTGATGGATGCTATGGTTGCTTTGATTGTTTTTTCCATAATCTATCACTCTTAGGATGTCAATAGAGGTAGGTATTGAGGATATGGATACTTGGACACCCATTATTATTTTTAGTTTGCAGTAAACCTTTATGATATTCGTAGAGTAGCATATTATGTTCGTTGGCCTTCAGTTCAAGGACATGTCAGGTATGGTTCATATACCCTTGCTCCTTACTCTACCGACTTGGAAAGTATTTTGGGATTCATTTATCGCTCATACCACATAGTTGTCTAACCTTAGATTTTATGTTTTGATTCTTATTATTTTGGATACTCTTAGACGAGTAGACTAGATAGTAAGTCTAGGTGTGACGTAGTAGCTATGTAAAAGAAGAGCTGGGTGGTGCTTTATAGTATTATATATACGCATATGGATTTATATTCTTATTTGGTTATCCAATACTATGGAGCCTTGATAGTTTCTACTTATTACTATTATTATAAGATAGTTATTTGGGTTTATTTCAGTTTACATACATTCAATTACTCTGTTGTTTAACTCTATGGATCTATGCTTTGATAATTGGTTCACTTAGTTATTATTGTCTCTCCTTTTTTATATATGTGATATATATTATATTTTATTCCGTGAGATGTGAGATATACTATAGGATCTGTGATGATTTCTTTCATTTTCAACCCTTGATGATCGTCCTACATTAGTCAAGCAGATCATCAACGCACTATATAGTTATATTGGATGCCGGTGATGTAAGGTGGTCGTCACATTTGGTATAAGAGCTTAGGTTACACGATTAACCCGAGTTGATACCATGGTCTGGTAGAGATGGGGAAGGATTTATCACCCCAAAATGGTCCGAGAGTGTGTGTATGTGTGTGTGTGTGTGTGTGTGTGTGTATATGAGAGAGTACGTACTTGTTATATATTTTAGTTTCAAAAATATATAGCAGTAAATATATAATATATAAGTCGCATGCACACACCAGTACCATTGATACAATTTTCTTATATAAGAGACCGATCGTTCTTGTTACAGATCAGGAATGAGCCGACATACACGAAACACCATAAGAAAATCCATCTTTGGATTTGAGGAAGTGTAGCGACCCGACTTCCTATCTCCAGGAAATCGCATCACTAGTGAAGAAAAAAGGGATAAAAGAAGAAAAGAAAGAGAAAGAAGAAACAGAACAACATCAGAGAACTCAGAGCGGAACGAATAAAATATAATAATTAACATAAAATATTACATAGTATCTCATTACATCAGAGCACACAACTATACAACACATATTAGACAGTTATAAACATCTGTCTAATTCATACAACTCAAGTATACAAGATACAGATATCACAAACACAGTGGAAACATAATATCTACACGTCGAAGCCTCCTGCTCCATATCTCCTCCAGAATTCGTCAAGCTAACCTGAACCACTCGACTACTCATACATAATATGAGTACCCAAGAGTTTAATAAAACAGAAAATAAACACTCGGGTCTGACAGGGGTCTGGTGTGAGTAAACGGGTTAAAATTGCTTTACTTTAGAAAACCTTTGAAAAGAAAAGGTATCACGTAAAACTTCCCACACATAAACATGGAAAAGTTTTTACCTTACGCTAACCAAAACATTTGATAGGAAATCCAGTGATATTATAACAGTGTCTAGGGTTTTCAAGTAAATAAGAAATAACCGAAATTGTTACATGATTAAATTCAACCTACTAGCCACAAAAGTGGGTAATACAAACAAAACCGTAGTGTCTCGTAGAGAAAATGGGTTTCCATCAATGGCAGGGCTACTGGGGTACCGCCCGTCACAGTACGTGGCCTAGATCAACGTACCGAGGATTACTCCCTTCATCCCCTGCAACACAAGGCCGGGACCATTCCTTACTGAACAGTCTCGAACAAGATCACCCCGTAGTTGGCGCGACCAACCACACACTAAGCCGAAATAGAAAGGGACCTCTAGACAGGGATGTATCTTGCCCTCTAGTGGGAGCTACCCACGAAGCCTTGCTGCACCTCCCCTGTTTTAGCCATTCCCGGTTGATGAGGCTTGAGGTTACAATTACCTTTATAGAACACCAAATCTTAGAATGCTCATCGTCCGCCTGACGATGTGCTAAAAGCATTCAATCCATACAAGTTCGTTCCGGGTTCGAACGAAACCGGAACGAAACCGAAGGCACTATCTCGTTGCACTCATTATTGGAATCACCCTCAGAGTCAACGACCATAGCACTTGCACTCTGATTCGCCATCTTGAATCTATAAGCATTATTCCGTCAAACTCATTACGGAATCACCCACAGAGTTATACTGACGTATAGCCCTTACACCTCGAGTCTTCTCTTGCTCCACTTGGATTAACGACCTAACGTTTAATTGGAATCGATGTGGTTTTCGGATATCCAAATATGGAAACCCGATCCCGATCTCACCGAAACCAAACGCCATTTTAATGTCCAAGTTGTACTTAAGAGTTTAAACAGTTTAACTTATATATACATGATGAAATAAACAAATAGATGAATTATATTATCACAAGAGATAATTCATATCAGACATTCATCTCACACAGCAGCATCTCACATGTCATTGACATTCAAATCATCCAATCACATCCAATATCAACCAATCACTCAATATCATCCAACATCCAATATCAACCATCCAATATTGATCATCTAAAATCAATTTATCAACAATTATTAATCAATTATCCAAAGCAAAATTGATTAATTCTTAACCAATTGGATTAACTAAATCCTTCTTTATTTATTAATTCCAAATAAATTAATTAATCATCTCTAATGATCTTCTTTAATTAACCTTCCTTGATTAATTATCTTTTAATTACATTCAAGTAATTATCCTATCCATATTCAGTAATTAACCTTTAATTACTATCATTAATTACAATAATTAATGATCATTCATTAATTAATTAACTATAATTAATTACATTTATTCTTAATTAATTACAATTAATTAATCATATTTAAGTTAATTACTTATATTAATCAACCTTGATTAATATCATTAATTATATTAATTAATGATCCTTATTAATTAATTATACTTTAATTAAATAAATAATTAACTTGTAATTAATCAACTCATAAATCAAAATTAGTAACTAACAATTTGTAATTACTTAACTAAATAAATTAACTTCTAATTTAATTATTTTATTCTTTGATTAATTAATTCAATTAATTAATCTTTAATTACTTCATTAAGTAATTGTTAAACAATTAGATAAATAAATAAATCCCTAATTAATTACTTTATTAATTAATTTCAATTTTAATTAATTACACCTAGTAATTAATCTTAAGTTAAATTCATTAATTAATTAATCACATTGATTTATTTAACCAAATAATTAAGTAATTAACTCTTAATTACTTACATAAGTAATTATTCCTAATTACTTCCATTAATGAATCTTAATTACTTTCTTAAATAATTAATTCCATTATTAAATAATTCTTAACCCTTTAATTAATTACTTTATAATTAATTATCTCTAAAACATTTATATTAATCAATTCTTAAATTGATATTATTAAGTGATTAACCAATAATCACTTCAACTAATTACTCCGTGAGTAATTATCATTAATTACTTCCATAAGTAATTAACTTCCTTAATTACATTCAACAATTCATCATTAATTACTTTATCAAGTAATTATACTTAATTAATCCATAATTAAGTGATTATTTAAAATTTAATAAATAATTAACCAATTATTTAAAATTAATTAAACAATTTATTAACTAATCTTCTTATAATTAGAGAAAATCTTTAATTAATTAAGAAAAACATAAATTTTATTTAATCACTTACTTATTAACAATTATACTTAATTAAGTATTCTTAAGTCATATTCAAATAATTTAACTTTAATTATTTCTACAACAAATCATATGAATTAAATAAATTAATTTTAAAGACAAGTTATTAATCTTGGTTTACCAAAATCATAATGATAATCTTATTTGAAAATAAGAAGTTTAGAACAAAATTCAAATTTAAGAATACTTTTAAACATCTAATATCAGACTTATTTATTTCAAATATAAATTTGAAATCTTAGATTTGAATTATTATTTAACATTAAAACTTAACTTTGATTTAATATCTAATTTCAAAATATCCCTTGAACCCCAAAATGTAATTAAATTTACTTACAAATGAAATCGTTTTTAATAGGTTTAAAGACAAATAAAATAAATAAAATTCAACTTATACTTTAAGAAGTTTGATTAACATTACATTTTAATCAACTAGTTTAAACATAGCATCTAACTCCTTTATAAAACTTGTATATAATTAATTGCAACATCATCATTGCACAGAACTAGACTAAAAACAGCAACCTATAAAAACCCGAGACCAACACCCCACAATCTCGTGCCCACCCCAAAGCAAAACCCCAACTCCCTGCTTCGAGTCACCCCTGAGACGCACGCGAATGTTTCCCGAGCCCAATTCACCTTCTCCAAAATTCCCAATCCAGTGTAGTTGAACGTGCACATGCACGTCTCCCCTCACCTCCGACCACCGTTGGCGATAGCAACTATCGTCGACGTTCACACGCAAGCTCACGAACTCCACGAAGCACCAAGATCAAACAAATAACAAGCAAATCAGAATTCGATCATTCATATGAAACAGCAGAACAACCCCAACCCCAAATTCACATCGCCGACGACCAACAATCAGCGATGAACTCTACAACCTCCATCATCGAAAAACCATTACCGCAAGCTTCGTCATTCCCTAGTCGCGATCGAACTCGATCCAACATCCAAGTCGCAAATGCCATGATCATACAGCCGTGCAGAAACAAAAAAAACCCTAGTTTTAGCAAATTCGAATGATTCAATCTTTTTAAAATTTTAATTATATTTTTCCCTAAATCCTTAACATTCAAGCAAGCTTCACCCCGAAAATCAAATCGAATTATTGACTAAATCATCTGCAGTTTGCAGAATTTTCCAAAATGTTCAAACTCGAAATTCTCATCAAATATCTAGTTAAAAATTATGATTCCTTCTTCTAAAATCATGAATTTGTATAACAAACACAATCATACCCCTTTAGACAAAAATTATGATAATTGATTTTTAACTAAAATTTGATTTTACTGTGAAGTTCCTATTTATATACACCTGTAGCTTAAAAAAAATATGAAACTAATTTTAAAACTACTATCAAACTATACCATACACTTTTCATTCATATCACAAGTTCAAACAAGTTATATTTTTGCAGGATTTTGGATTTAAAAGGTGAATGTCATATCCTGCTTAAACAACAGAGCTTAAAGTTTCAAGTTTACAGGCACTATGTACTTATAATATTCATACATTCACAAATTCAAACATTCATTATTAAAGCAAGGATCCATTTGCATGCAATATTATTTAACTATAAATTGAACAAAATCTGTTTTTAAAGTGATTACTCACCTGATATAAATGCAGAGCAGTTTTCTTTTCTCTAGCTTCCAGGGACTTAAAATATGAGTTGAACTTGCATGTTGAACATTCCTCTGCAAGCCTTTAATTGATTGATTCATTACTTTGAAATGCAAGTTGGTTGCAGATTTTAGAAATGCAGACTTCCCCTTTTGCAGGTTGAACATCATTTTTGAATTGCAGGTTTCAGGTTTGAAAAATTATAGTTTAATTTAATTCCAAATTTACTTTTGCCTCAGATTTTCTTCTGGGTTTCACTTGGCTTTAGATTTTTGGAGAGAGTTGTTTTAGTTGTAGGTTTTGAAGTTGATATGAAGTAATTGCTTCTGAGGTTATGAATTTCAGATCTGAGGAAATATTCCACGTTGCCATTAATTTGGTTAAGAAATGTAAACAAAGAAATGAAAAATATTTTAGTAAACTTGGTTTTGATTTATGTAAAGAAAGTGAATTTTTTTTTTAAAAAAAGACACTTGTTATTAAATTGAACAAATGTCACTATGGTACATAATTGCTTAACACATGTCCTTAACATGTTAATATGTTTCATCTTTGATTTACAAGTGTTCTTCCCCTTTTAATTAAATCATTTTAAGTTATAATTTTATTCATAAAGTATTTATATGTATTCATAAAATGTTTATACACATTACTGAAATGTTTTATGATAATGAGCTTTTGAATTTTAATAAATATAAGTATGAAATCTTTGTAATCCTTTATTTTATAAATAGCTTACCTTTTAAAGAAATATTCTAATACTAATAAAAAAGTAAATAATTCTTATATATTTAAAATCTAAAACTTATACATATACATTTTTAACCATTTAAAATTAAACACTTTAAAGAAAACAGAATAAAACATTGATTAATTTCCTTTATAATTTATCATATTTTAAAACAACTGATTATCTTATATTTTTAAAAAAACAAATAAATTAATTCTAAATTAACCTTTAAAAATATAAATTATTACAAAGCTTTAAATTACAACATTCATTCATACATTATAAATTATTAATGGATAAAAATTCAATTTCAAAACAATATCAAACTATAACATATACATACATATATGTTACAAATTTGAAAATTAATCTTTAATTTAAAACAAAAGCTCTTCTATTCACAATATATATCAATTGTATATATTATAAACAGAACAAAATCTGATTAGCTTTGAAAAAAAATTCTTATCAAATTTAAATTATCAGAAAGATATTAATTACTGTTAACAAATTAAATATTTATTAGCCTTTAAAAGAATAAATTTATCAGTTTTTAAAATTAAAATTATAAAGAAAATTATCAAACCAACTAAATTATTAACACAGATTATTGAATCGTTATTGCCCAAAATTCTGGGTCGTTACAGGAAGGAATGGGTTCGAGGTTTCTAACCCCAACTTGCATGCGATGTCCAACGCAATAATGGCGAACATGCTACAAATTGCCCATGGGCGGCTCCATATGTTACTATTGGCGGTGGTGCTCAGGTGCAGGTTCCGAGTGTTGACTTTGCCAAAATATGTAAGGATTGCTCTACCTTAGGAGGTAAACCATTCCTTGGAACAAAGTCATCCATCAAAGTGCAGGATTGGCTGGATATTCACGAGCGTATCTTTGGTGACATGGAAGTAGATGATGCCATGAAAAGGATGCTGGCCTCTAGATAGCTTCAAGGATGGGCCATGAACTGGTGGAATGCCATTACTATTGCTACACCCAAAGCTCAGTTTACTTGGGACCAGTTCAAGGCTAGGTTCAAGGAGAAGTTTGCCCTGGCTGCTTAGAAGTCAGTGTTGTTCAGGAGATTTGCTGATAAGGGAGATGTGTCTTTCTCTGAGTATATTTCTAAGTTCAGTGCCTTATCGTAATATGGGATGTCTTTCAACGACACTCCACTGAGAAAGAATGTGAAGTTTCTGGTGCATTTGGACAACTATTTATGGGAGAAGTTGGCGAGCCATATCGATGTGCCATTAGAGAAACTTGTCGAGAAAGCTCTTCGTCATGAGATTTTACTTCCCAGATTCAAATTAACCGCTGTCACTAAGGAAGATCCAAAGCCGCAATAAGGTGGTGGAGGCAAGAAGAAATGGAATAAAAAGAGAAAGTAGTTTCAGGGAAAGAATGCTCATAAGGAGGCTAAATAGGAACCCATTTTTTTGGTTATGGAGATAGGGGTCACTTAATTAGAGACTGCAAATTATGGGAAGAAGTAGTGTTGCAATCGTGACAAGTTTAAAAATATGTAAAAAAGTTTTCCAGAATCAAGATAACAGAAGCAGGTTGTAAAGGCGTATGCTTTGGACGCTGTCCCAACTTCGTCGAGTGCTCCCTCGGCGTAAGCGAAGGGAGAGCGTCGTTATTCAAGGTATGCTTTCCATTTATAATGTTCCTATATGTGTTTTATTAGATACTGAGGCTTCACGTTCCTTCATATCTAATGACCTAGTAGATGATTGAGATTGAAAGATGGAATAAGTGTTCGACCTTGGATTGTGACAGATGCTCTTTTGTTTGTGATTTCTTTTTCTTTTTTGAATTTTGTTGGGTTTGGGATCATCTTGAGGATAGACTAACTAAGAAAGTATACGATTGTAGTGGGCTATGAGAACCTGTTGATGACGACCAGGGGTGTGGAGGGATGGTTTGTAGTGATTGGCTACCTGCCGAGGTATGTGGTTATTGTTAGCTTTCTATATTCGCTCGAGGTTCCATAGGATGGGTTGTCATTTGTGCCTATCATTAGAGAGTATCAAGATATGTTTGAGGAGGTGATCGGATTACTGTCACACTAAAAGATTGAATTTCTTATAGACTTAGCAAAGGATGTCATACCTATAGTTATGCCTTTGAGGTGTACAACACCTAGAGAGCAAAAGGATTAGAGGTGTAAGTAAATGCCCTGTTGAAGAGAGGGTTCATTAGTCGAAGCATATCTGAATGGGGCACACAAGTAATCGCTACTATGGCGGATGGCTCTCTGAGGATGTATGTAGATTACCATGAGCTGAATACGGTGACGAAGAAAAACAAGTATACACTCCCACATATTGACGACTTGTTCGATCGGCTTCACGGTGCGAATGTTTTTTCCTAATTGGATTTGATGATTTGGATGTCATCTGGTTTTTTGAGTGGTTGGTCATGCCATTTAGGCTAATTAATGCTCTAGCATATTTTGTTGATCTCATAGACACATCATCAACTGTATTCTGATCTATTCTAGGATAGACGAGGAGCATAAAATGCACTTGAGGATTGTGCTCGAAGTGTTGAGGAAGCACATGTTGAGACTGAAGTTTTTAAAGTGCTACTTCTAGAGGGAAGAAGTGAGATTCTTGGGTCATGTTGGCTTTAGGCAAGGTATTGCAGTTGATCCTGTGAATGTGGCAGCAGTTAAGGACGGGAACCAGCCTTAGAATACTAAAAGAGTTTCCTAGGATTGACAAGGTATTATAGATGTTCTATCAAGGACTTCTCGAAGGTAGCCGTGTTTTTGACCAGTTTGACGAAGAAGAATCAGACTTTTATTTAGGACATGAAGTGCAAGCATGCATTTGTAAGTCTGAAAGAGAAGTTGATGTGCACCAATATTGACCATTTCATGTGGTAATGAGGAGTTGACAGTATACAAAAATGCACGTGGTACTGGGTTAGGTGCGTTACTTATAAAGAAGGGAAAAGTTGTCGCCTATGCTAGTCGACAACTGACCGCATGAGAGGAAGTATCCAACTCATGGTTTGGAGTTGGTGGCAATGGTGTTTACTTTGAACATTTGGAGACACTAATTATTAGGAGAAAGGTTCAAGCTGTTCGTGGAGCACAAATCCTTGAAATGCATTTTCATCCATAAGCATCTCAACCTTCGCTAGTAGTGATGGTTAGAATTCTCGGTCTCCTATGACATTGAAATTTCCTATACGTATGGTTTGGGAAATGCAGTCATCAATGCATTTAGCAGAATATTTATGGAGTGGAATTAGTTGAATATATTACTGGTTATGACTTCAGACCTCACTGCAAGTTAGAGCTAGAGATGTTGGCAAGTTTGACGATCAGACCTACCTTAATTGAGCGGATCGGTACTAGTTAGAGGTGAGATGCTATACTAGCAAAGATCATAGCTAAAATAGAAAGAGGAGTAGAGTCCAAAGATAAGAAGCAATATGGACTTAACTGAGAAGGCTAGTTCCGTAAGGATAGAAGATTGTTTATCCCCGATGTTGATAGATTGCTAGACAATGCGCTACGAGAGTGCCACCATTCTAGGTTGACTATACATCCTGGTAGTAATAAGATGTACCATGATAGGAAATAGACCTATTACTGAAAGAGAATGATAAAGGATGTCGGGACATTCGTTTCTAAGTGTATGAACCACCAATTGGTGAAGGCAGAGAAAAAGAAGCTAAATGGGTTATTACAATCGCTTGAATTTCTTAAATGGAAGTGGGAGAAAGTATTAATGAATTTTATTGATGGACGGCCAAGGACTCGAGTAGGGTACGATAACATTTGAGTCATAGTTGTCCTATTGACCAAGAATGCAAGATTTATACCATCAAGTCAAGTAGAATGGTAGTCAAATTGGCCGAGTTATATGTGAAATGGGCTGAATGATTTCATGGTGTGCCGAAGAGCATTTGTTGATGGCCAAGGTCCGTTATCCACTAGTGGGTTTTGCAAGAGTTTACAAGAGGCATTGGGGACCAAGTTACATCTCAGTACAGCTTATCACCCACAAACTGATAGGCAAACAGAGATGGTGAACTGTATGTTAGAGGATCTCTTGTGGGCTTGCATACTTAATTTCAAAGGCTCGTGGAACGATCACTTGCATTTGGTAGAGTTCGCAAACAACAATAGCTATCAGTCTAGTATCAGTATGACACCATATGAAGCATTGTATGGCTGACTATGTAATGTCCCTTCGTGTTGGTGAGAATCGGGCGTGAAACCGATACTTGGGTCAAATTTGATTAGAGAAACCTCGAGAAAGATAGAGATCATTTGGCAACGAATGAAAGTTGCTCACTATAAGCAGAGGAGCTATGTTGATAGGAGATGTAGAGATTTGGAGTTCTCCGTTGGTGATATGGTGTTCATGAAGATTTTTCGTTGAAGAATGTTATTCGATTCAATAGTAAGGAGAAGTTAGTGCCAAGATTTGCAGGTCCTTTTTCCATAGCAGAGAGGATTGAGAACTTAACATATAGAGTCGAGTTACCTTAGAAGATAGCAGGCACATGATGCCTTCTATGTTTCTCATCAACAGAAGTTCATGCATGACTCAGGCATAAAGATTGTATTAGTTCAACTTGATGATATCGAGATTGAACCAAAAGCTTCGAGACCTTATAGGCCAGTTCGTATTGTCGGACGTGATATGAAACAGCTTAGGAAGAAGATAACGAAATTAGTAAAGGTTCAGTAGGGCGAATTTGAAGGCGATTGCATGTGGTAAACCAAGGAGAGCACGAGGGCCACATATCCATTGCTCTATTTATGGTAAGGCCTACTATTGACGTGTTTACTTTCATATTTGATATCATATATAATAGTTCAGTATCTTGCATGCTAGAATAAGCTTACCTACACTATTGATTGCATGGATGTTTGTTTGATATTTATGACGGTTGCACATGATTGTTAGGCATGCAGGGTAACCATATTTGACTTATTTGGGGATTTTGGGGGTTAAATTTCTAAAGGGGGAGAGTGTAACGACCCGTATTTTACATATCGAAGGATCGTAATATATATATATATATATATATATATATATTTACTCGGATGAGGTCATGTGACTTTAGTATTTTGGGAAATAATTCTAAAGGACATTTTCCACATCTTTGATTTTTGTTCCGTATTTCTCTATGACCATCTAAAAATCTTGTTTAGACTATAACTTTTGGTAGGAGCCGAATTAGGGTCTCAAACCAGTTCCATTGCTTTAGGATGATGGTTTCGCATTTTTTAAAGTGATCATAATAAAAAATGAACATACTGTTTGAGAGTTATAGATGTTTTAAAATTTTCTATTGTTGGTCTGCATTACTGGATAATTTACCAAGTCTATACTTTCTCCCATTAACCGGTCTCGAGAATTATGCTAAGGGAAGGCTATTGAGATGGATCTAAGTCATTTTCATCTTTCACAAAATAGCTCTAAGCTCCCGTTAACCCTAATTTCTTCAATAATCATATATTTTCCTTATTAATCTTAGCCAAATCATCATTAGAAGGGTAATTAGCATAGAGGGATTGGAGATTATCATTTTGGTTGATTTGCATTCATCTTCTATGCTGTCCACTTCAGATCTAAGTGGAGAAAGTAGTATTTTAGGCATTTGATGAGTGGTTCTTGACCTCTCACTCTACTGTGCATGTTTACTTATTTAAAAATGATTTTTTGATCCTAAAATGTTTTCTAACTTTAATCACATTTCTATAGTTATTTATGGCCAAATTTTAAAGGTTTGAAATGGTTTTAAAATGTTTTGCCTCCCTATTTATTCATATTGATATGCTAGTGTAAAATTTAGATCTAGAATACGATTTGTTTGACTTTTATATATTGGTTAATTGCCTGTATGAATGGATGTGTATGCATGCTATTTCATTTATTTGTTTTATGCTTTGATGTGGTTTTCTAGTGCATTTATGTAGTTAGGAAATGGGTGTTCAAATTAGCAAATCGAAGGCAAAGATGGTCAAAATTGGATGAAACTTAGACGAGGGGCTATAGAGCATGAGAGGAGCCCAGGATTCAAGTCACATCAAAATTGAAGCTAAGTATAGGGGTCGGTACTAAGAGCTTTTTGATCGGTACAAAGATGTTTTGAGTAGGAAATGACTCGATGGGGGATGGTGCTTCATGGTAGGACTAAGGGCGATGAGTAGAAGCCAAGAGTTAAAGTTTGGCTATGTGTTAGACTTAGCATCAAGTGCTTTGGAGTTAGTTCCAAGAGCTTTGGAGGTTGGTACCGAGAGCTTTTCGGAAGAGTGGTTGGGGTCCAAGCACTTAGAAGATGAAGCACAAGAAGAAATGAAAGGAACTTAGCCAAAAAAAGCTAAGTACACCACTCGGTACTGAGAGGTCTGGTCGGTACCGAGAGGTCACTTTTGATGTATTCATGGTTAAACTTTCAGGAGGGGGAGTATAAAGCTGTTTATTTCTTTGCTTGGGATTTGACGATTACATAATAGCATGATGGTAGCTTCGGGACTTTGTTGACGACAACTCGATGATGAATGGAGTTAGGTTCCAATAATGATGGCTCAATGTTGAAAGGAGTCATGATAAAGGTTATCCATAAAGGGTAGGTTGTAGAAAGGGTGACCCATGGATCAAACGTTGAATGTTTCTATCGTGGAATGAAGGAATGAGGAATGGTACCTTGAGAATAATGGAAACTAGATGGAGAAAGAAAAGGACTCGAATACACGTGCTAAGGAATTGTTGATACTCCTAGTGTTTTCTAATGTACTCGAAAGCAGGATTATTATGAGGATGCTAGTGGGCACTTTGTTTGGGTACCGTGGGTCGGTTGTTTGGATCCACATACCCTAGAGAGGTGGAATGGGTCCATTATCAGCTTTTGGCTAAAGGCGAGTGCACTAAAAACTAGGATTTCCTTTAGTCCCTCATAGAAAAAGGTCATACGAGTTACCATATATCTTGAACATAATGAGTTATAATGAGGATTACTTGATGGATGCCACTGTTGCTTTAATTGTTTTCTTCTGTAGTCTATCACTCTATGGATGTCACTGAGGTAGGTATTGAGGATAGGATAACTAGACACCCATCATCAAACCTAGTTTGCAGCATACCTTTATGATATTCATAGAGTAGCATATTATGTTCGTTATATGCTTACTCTTTAGTTGTAGGGACAGGACAGGCATGGTTCGACCCTTGATCCTTGCCATATCAACTTGTACAGTATTTTGAGATTCATTTACTTCTCACACCAGACTGTTGTCTGACCCAAGGTTTTATGCATTGCTTCTTATTTTCTTGGGTACTCTTAAATAAGTAGACTAGATTGCAGGAATGGAAGCAACACAATAGCTGTGTAGAGAGCAAGCTGGATGGAGCTATCTCGATTAAATATATATATATATATATATATATATATATATATATATATATATATATATATATGTATGTATGTATGTATGTATGTATGTATGTATGTATGTATTTCTATGTTTATTCTGTTGTGCAACACTGTAGAGCCTTAATAGTTTCTGCTAATTACTATTGTTATGGGACAATTATTTGAGTTTATTTGAGTTGTATAAACTCTATTACTCAGTTGTATAACTCTGTGGATCTGTACTCTGATATATGTTCATTTACTTATTACTGTCTCTCATGTTTTATCTTTGTGATGTCTATTATGTTTTATTCCATACGCTGTGAAATGTATGATAGGTTCTATGATGTTTTATTTCATTTCCAACCCTTGGTAATCGTCCTACATCGGTCAAGCATATTATCAGTGCACTATATAGTTATATTGGGTATCAGTGGTGTATGGCGGTAGTCACATTTATTTTAGAAAATTTTAATTTTTTCTTTTAAATTTCTTCATATTATTTTTATTATTTAAATTAATATAATTTAATTTTGATCAATTGTATATCGAGCACATCACTTGCACCATGTTATAGTGTAAGTACAATATACGAAAAGTGTACGCAGTTAACATGAACGTTGTTTAGGTGTTGGGATTTACACCGCAATGGACACATTACCCCAATATATATGCCTTCGTCATCCAAAATATGAAATTTTTATCATACATATACATACATACAAACGTACGTATATACATACATACGTACACATGTTTAAACGTATACTTATATACACAATAAATGTTTTGGAAAGCAGTTCAAAATGAAATATACTTCATTTATGTTGCATGTCATAAATCAAAGATTAAGGCTAATTGAGGTAGTTTAAAAGTATACTGTTATATCTTATAAATTTTTTTTCGAAACATTGGGTTAAATACAAATAAACACACACACATAAAAGGTATTAATAAATATGTTAACCCATGTAAATAAACAACCAAAATTTTTTGGAATAAAAAAAATATAAAAGTGGTTTGTGAAAGAAATTATTTTCTTTTAAGCAAAGATTTGATATTAAATTTGATAAAATTGTAAATAATGGAATATATTACCAATTTAGTATATCTCTTTTTTCCTTTTAGTCAGTAGAGTTTATTTTAGAATGATTTAAAACATGACAATTAAGTCGTCATATTATGTTGATGACAAAATTAGTTGATGACAATTAAGTCATCATATTATGTTGATGGCAAAATTAGTTGATGCAATTATTTCTAAATTTTATTTACACAGTAATTCATGTGTAAACAATCAACTCCAAATCTTTTGACATGAAAAACGATTTTTTAGCAAGAATATTCCGAATCAAATTTTTTTGGATTATTTTTTTATTAACAATAATAAAATCTGACGACGTAGGTATATACAGTTTGTGATAAGAAGATCTTGAAATAAGTTATACACGGATGTAGCACAAAAAATGAAATTAAAAAGATCTAGATCTAAGTTAAATAAACATATACAATAGAGACAAGGAATTATTATTATTGTATGGGACAAAAAGCAGTGAACATAGCAACATTATTTTTCATGAAAGAATATACAATTGATTCAAGCAGGATGTTTGTGACATTCAAATCAAAATCCAAATTCATATATATGAACAGAAGGGAGAGACAGAGAATTAAGGGGATGTAAAAATAAATAAAAGATATGTAGATATATAGAATTACCTTAGGATGAGCCTTAAGAATATGCCTCGAATGAAGTAGAGTTTCTAGATTCTTCAAATCGATCTCCAGATCTACAATAATCTAGAAACAACCATTCTTTTCTCTTTTGTTTGGCCTAAATTTTGTTTTGAAAATTTTGAAAATTTACCCATGGAAATTTCAAATTTTGGAGGAGAAGATGAGAATGAGAGAGGCAAATGACAGAGAGAAAATTTACCAAAGCTAGTGGTGTGACATTTTGGCTAAATTTATTGCTCACATATCTTTTGGTAAAATCTAATTTTATTTATTATAAGTGTTACCCACTAGTAACAATTATTCACACTAATTATTTTCTTTAAAGATATATCACTTAGGACATATGGAATTTGGTAATGGTCAAAATTCCAATATCATCCATATCCAACTTTACAGTCCAAAAACAAAGTCCTTGATTCAATAATAAGAATTATTATTAACCAGGCCAAAGACTTTAACCTGGAGTTGAATTCGGTTGTCCATGATACTAACCTCATATAAATGAGGAGATGAATCCTCTCGTCCTAGCTATTGTCCTAGCTATTGTCATTCGATGGACGTCGTGCCATGATTTAACTATAATTAAAGTGGAGTTTCCACGATGAAGCTCAACAGTATTCTCAAGTCGAGGGATTGTGTAATATTATCAATTGATATTTTCTGTTTGACTTTAGTTATATCAACTGACCGAAAACTATTGAGTGAGTCATTCCATAATTATCCACTAACTATCAGTACATAACCTCTTTATGCCCCCAAAAACCATGAGTAATACACTGTCCAACATTTAGAGAGCGTTGCATACTCTAATTTCAATGGATGTATCAATATCTAGTCTCGATCCTTCTTGACTAAGATAATTTAAAATGGTGCATTTATTTTTATTATAATAGATTACTTACGGTTGCAACACTTTGTAACAACTATCACAAAACATACCATTTATGGTTTTCCTATTAAATATACTTTTAATTTAATTAACTAATATAACGCATTATATCAAGAATATAATAGAAAGAACATATTTTATTTCGAATAAGATTGGTTATAAAGTAAGATATAAGTAACAAATTACATAATTGCCCCTAGGGAATACCCTTAACTCTGTCAATATCACACTTGCACTTAGGGTCAACTATGGAATCTTATTCCAACTTCTCCAATCGGTTTCCTAAATAACCAATTGGGTCAATCCTTCAGTGAACATATATGCTATTATGTTTTAATCATCTACTATGTCAATCAACTTTCTCCGACGTTGGTAAACTACCTTTATCTTATGGAACAATTCAGAATATGTCTGTTAACTTCTAATGAGCTCTAATTTTTGTAATAAACTATATCATGACATTGTTATCATATAACAATGTTATGAGAATCTCAACATTTTCAATCACCCTAAGCTTATTTATAAAATTTACGTGTTTATTGCATATACATTGCTTTTATCATAGTGCTATTCAAGGAGACATCTAAGCCTTTTTATTGAATCTGTCAAATTCTTTCGTTTGGAACATTTCCAACTTAAAGATTCTTAATTTGAATTTATTATTGACATATTATACTCAATATCAATTATGAAGTTTGAGTTCAAACACTCCTTCATAAGGAGTTCGTTGTTTCTGCAAACAATTCTATAGAATTTATCAAATACATAAACATATCACGATATCCTAGAAAACATTAAATGCATGCTATTTCCTATTGCCAAAGCATAAGAAATCATCTTACATGGTCTATATAAACATTTCAATAAGGTGTCCTTGCATATCGTTTGTGACATTCCCAATATCTTTTATACTTGTTATATAAAGGCCATCGTTTACAAATCCAATGTCGAGTATTAAAATAACTAAAGCTAATTTAACACAAGTACATCGTTAACAATCGATAGCGTGTTTTTTTATTTACGGATTAGAAATATCTATGTACCTTTTAAAAGTTATTTCTTATGAATACAAGTTTTCATTACATTTTGATTGATAATCAAACTATTTGATATTTCTATCAGAACACTTGTTCAATTTTGATGCTTTTCTAAATGATACATTGGTATACGTTCTCGGATCATATCCAAAAGCTCTCAAACTCAGTATTGCTCCCACTAACTTCGAGAAACTTAGGTTATTATGTGTAAGCATTTTGATCTAAATAATTATTTAGAATTTTCTATTTCAATGCATACGTACCAACACACAAAATCATATTAGTCGATAATTTTTTGAGTAAAACCCTAACCAACTCGAGTGCATTAAATGGTGAATCCATTACACTAATTTCAACAATTGAAATTAACGGTATTATTCTTATCAATGTAGCTCACTATATTCCACTGCATTTGTCTTCCTCTTAAAGGCACATCTATAAACAATGGATCACATCCCTTCAAGTACAACTATCAAAATCATATTTTGATAATATATTGGAATCTGTTTTGGATCTCTACATCATACCATATCATAGAGTCAATATTCTTAGTGGTTTAATTAAACAACTGATTATTATTTATTCTTGACATTTATAAGAAACTCAAGGATTCTCTTTAATGTATATGAATACTCATTAGACATTCTAATATGTTGTGTTCATTTTGGTTTTGTTAATTTCATTTCATCCTTTGCAATCGGTTTTATCCCTGGATCATACCTGAATGCATTTCATACCAATAATTTCTTAAAGAAATTCCTTCTCTATGAAATTGGTGTTCCTGAAATAACAGTTGTTTCTCAATGCAATGAAATGAGCATTATAAACATTTTATGAATTGGTTTATATAAGACTAATTTTGCATTAGTTCACAATATACTTATTTCA
Organism: Allium cepa; assembly: GCA_030765085.1. NCBI lineage: Eukaryota > Viridiplantae > Streptophyta > Magnoliopsida > Asparagales > Amaryllidaceae > Allium > Allium cepa. The sequence goes on along the minus strand of CM060935.1, from coordinate 837,622,958 downwards.
CAACATAAACTAGTCATCTAATGATTATCATTCCCAAAGTTCTCTTAGGACGATTGATAGAAGATCTCTTACATATAATTATTACGTGCAATCTTCGACTTGTACAACCTGCTAACTCATTGACCTATGAAATGTAAGGGTTTCTTACAAACCATATCTTGTATGGTTTTGTACACTATCGTTTGGTGGATATTAATTTTAACCTTATGTGCTACAGTTAAGTACACATCTTATAACAAGAATTTAACCTAGCTTCACTCATCATTATTTGTGCTTTATCCAATAAAGCTCGATTACTCCTTATCAGTACAGGATTATGTATTATATGGGGGAGTAAATTTTGAGATTAAATCTTTATTCATATTAGGTACATATGGAATTCTTTCCAATATACTCACCCATTCAAACAAATCAAATCAATTCTTCTACATGTTATATTATTTACTTCCATTTTATATTCTTTGGGCTTATCATAGACTTATACATGCATATAAAATACACATGTCCATGTTTGTGGTAACTCAACGGTGAATATGATGAAGTACATGGAACTGTTTTGGTACAAATAGACTTACGATTGCATACATCAATACGTATCAGTCCAAAGAGTTCATTAACTCTTATGACACTCTCAAAAATGGGTATATAGCCTTTTATTTTTTGAGATATAATTAACCAGTATCATATGGTTTGCAATAATATAACAAAAATTATTTCGCAAAACTACGGTTTAGTCTATAATTCCAAAATAATTGTATAAAATGTTAGATACTTCTGTATTTCCATTGCATCACTTTTGTTATGAAGACAAATACAACATTATCGTTTTATTTCATAATGAATATTCATAATCTTCACATTGAAATACAACTGTCTATTTTTCAATTGATACCAAAAATAGCCATTATTTCATAAATAATGTTCAGTCTGTTTCATAAAAACAATTCTCGTAAGTTGATGCAATCAACAAGTATTATATAGCATGCTCCCACTATTTCCGCCATTACTACAATAGCATACTGAATTCGAAGGTCCATTATTCATTTATTATAGATAATTTATGTCATGCATTACAACTAGTTTACAATGGAGAGTTTTTTGAACAAAATCTTGAACTCAAAGAAAAAAAATTCATAGAATTTTTAGAAATCATATTTCTTATTCCAATATTAAATATCACTCTTTAATATTACAATTCTTGTCTTCGATGTTTCTAGATAAAGCAGAAGTGACCATTCACTCTCTTCATCCCAACTATACATTAAATCACATCTACTCTTGTACATTTGTTTTTCTTTCTAAATGGTCAAACCATTCAAAATAATTCCCTTACTACAACATCATAATGAATTCTATACAAAAGCGCACTCGATTATCCTTATCATTTAGCGACATCATACATGATGCACTGTGCATAAACTAATCAAACTGACATTTCAACGATTGAGTTCTTAGATCTATCTTGTAGTTTTGGTCTAGTGTTACATTTAACACAATGCGAGCTTATTGTAATCAATCAAATTGAATACTCAATCTCATAGTATGGTCTATTTGTTTGCTTCAATTGAACTAATTTCATCTAAGTATCGTACATTGCAAACTGTGACCGTTCATTATATAACACTCATGTATGATAGTATATGGGTCAAACATCAATAATCTTATATTTCTTTTGAGTATGGAACTCATAGAATGCAATACATGGTCTCGACCAAATAAACACTTAAGCAGCTAGATTATGAACGTATTAAGTAGTTAAAATTAGGCATTTGCATGGGTGCAAAAAACGTTAGCATGCAAGAAGTATTTAATAGTAAGTGTGTGTGTATATATATATTATATTTCTATTTTTCGATCTTTACTTCATTTCTATTTTTATGTTTTAATTGAGAAACATTATATCAATCATATTAAATGCACAAATTTGTCAATGTAGTTTATTATAACATTATTTAGCATATGTTCTTACATGCAAGAAAAATTAAATGTTATCATTTTATTTTTCTAATAAGGCTCCTACTAGTCTTTTATGTTTTTCCAAACCCTAAGACGAAACATAGAAGTCTTTCAACTTTACCAGTGGGTGTTAAGACTCGTCTATCTTAGGATCTAAGCTTGAGTTTGCTCAACAAATCATAGTCTCACAAATGATGGATAACTCCTTATTAGTCGTATCACATACAACTCCTAACCTATAATTCATTATCCTGAGTCATTTCGATCTTGAGTTTGCTTAACAAATTGAAAGAGATTATTTACTCGTACCTACCATATTGTAGCAGCCTAAGTATACTATATATACCTTGAGTTTGCTCAACAACTACACATAGTTATCTTACCTCGTCTATTCAATAAATTAATAATATTATACGTAACATCCCTAGCTCGAATTTGCTCAACAACTAAAGAGTATGCAAGTAATATATATGTGTGTGTGTGTGTGTGTGTGTGTGTGTGTGTGTAAGGTAGAGGACAATATTATATTGAAGATTCATAGTCTTCAGTATATTATATTGAGTGATATCGAATTATGGAATAATGTTTTTCTTATGAAATACCCTCACGGTTCAAATGACGAACACTTTAGAAATCATGGTATACGTACATTTACTTATGCATTTATTCCTCAAGTCTGATTGGGTTTCTTTAATATTCCACCTTTAGTTTATATATTCATATTATATAAGTTTTATTATTATATAACTTTTATATTTCATATATACTTATATAATAATCTTTCATATAATATTATATTATATTAATTATATCTTATTTAATTAATTTTAATTTAATTAACTTTACATTAGTATTCAATACAGCTTTCATATTAGACATGCCTAGTATAACCTTTATAGTTTTTTTGTCGGATGGAATAAAATTTAGTTTATATATGCACACTGGTTTTAAAGTGGTACCACTTTACATAATTAAATCCAGGTGTGAGGCAAAGACGCTCCAGTAACTACAAAAGGTTTGAGGCTAAAATCCCCGGAAACCATAACTCACACAATGGAACATACACCCCATACATCAATAGAAGAGCTACAAACCACATCATATGTAGCAACTTGCCTTTTCAAACCTCTAAAGTCGACTGTAATACATCCATAGTATTCACATTAGAGCATCCAAGTGACGGAAAAATAGATTGTTGGGTGAAAGAAAAGGAATGACGGAACCAAATCTCACGTCGTGGTGATTAATATATAATATCCAAATGATTTTTACAAAAAGAAAACTTTATAACAATCAGAGTAAACTAACTTATCATTAGCCTGGACAATTATAACAGTCTTCCCTTACAATTGCTGATAAATACAAAATAAGAAATACAATGGAAAATAAAATACCTCGGGTCTTGGAGGAATCCAACTTATCTCTTGAAGCTTCAAGTGTCCATCGCTAAATCTGGAAAAGTACTCGGGGTTTGACCCGTGTATTATAAGAAAATAACATTCGAATTAGTCTGGTAAACCAATGTAAGAAACTTAACTCATTCGGATATTTACTGTTATAAAATCTTTCAAAAATAAAGGTATCTCGTAAGACCAGGCTGCACATAAACACGGATAGGTTTTTAACTTACAATAGCTGTTTGCGGCAAAAATGGTTACAAACACCCAAGAATAGTTTTTTAGAGAAGTAAATGAAGAAGAGAAAAATTAAACCGATTAAATGAATAAGTAATAAATAGAGATTAAGGAATAATCAAAGACACAAAGGTTTATAATGGCTCGGCGTTGTATGCCTACGTCCACTTTGAAGATTATCCTTTATTACTCTCTTATGAATTTGATTACAACAGTAGAAAAAGCTAGCACTTGATTACAATGGAGTCTAGACTAATTAGCAACGTCAAGATCTTGAAAATGAACCAATAGGTCTATATTTATATGGTGAGAAGATAAGATATTTCGATAAGATTTCAGCAGAAAGTTCTTCAGGTCCATAAGGGCCCAATATAATGATCGGTGAACATAACTTGTTGTTTTGGAACGATCGTTATAAATTATGCCGCTCGTTATTTTCACCTCTGATTGCCATGTGATCGTTTATGGAGGGTCCTACGTGCCTCTATGCCTTTCTTCTAACAATATAAAGTCATTTTGAGTTGTAGATTGCGAGATATTGATCAATCTTTGTTGCATTTGATCATTTGCTGAGTTACACCGATCGTTAGGAAGGATCGGCATTAAACGATCGGCATTTCTTGAACCTTAGAATGACCTACCGATCATTTTTATAGGCGCCACCCTTCAATATATTAATGCCATAAAGTTTCAAGTGAACTGGCTTTGTGGATTTCAGGATATCAATCGATCTTCGCTGATGTGAGCTATTTTATGGATCGTTCCCCATCGATTTGAAATCCGATCAACTTATAATTTGGAATATAGCTTCATAAGGCTATAATTGTCACTCCATACTATTTGCACCACAATTGGGTCCCAATTATGATCTACTGGACCACAATCCATAGCATCGTATACAACTAATTCTCAAGGCTGGTAACCATTCGTTTCTAGCCAAGATGATGATATTAAGACCTTGCGAAAAGGCGGGATAACATTTTCCCCCCCAAAGTACGTCTTGTTCAAACACAATGTGCTTTGAAAAGCCACAAACATCAATCGTCGAAAATGGATTCCATTTAATTCGTTGAATGGTCGTTATCCTTTTGTTAAGTCACTTTCTTATTGAGGGATGTGTCTCCTTTTATTCATTATGACTACTAATCGATTTCAAGTAGTATAAATAATAGATCATGGCTTATCGATGACCATCTTGTTGCTTTTCTAATGATTATTAGGCCACGTTATTTGGTTAATTTCAGGTGCGAAATTAATTTCTGTCGATTTCAAAAAATTGAACTTTGGAACGTATATTGGTTCATATACGTGTCCATACCTGACTCCCGATCATGATTGCACGTCCATGGGTCGTTGTCAAGTTTCAAAATAATTCCTTATCTTGTGTGAACATCCACGGCTGATCATTATTCATTGAATGGAAAGTTGGATTGCCTTCGTATGATCATTTTCTTTAAATAAGGACAAGGCCGATCGTTATCTCTGAATGGTTTTCGTACCCATCTATTTACAATCGTCCTTGTATGATCGTTATCATCTTATAAATATATACATATACATATATATATTAATGATCATTACCGATCGTTAGTTCACACAAAGGAGTTAGATCATTTTTGGTGGTGGAAATATCGGTAGGAATATTAGTTTGAATGATTGGTTTATCTTATGGATTGAATGATCAGCATGTGCTCTTTCTATAAAAGCTTTCATACCTAACCATTTTTTATAATCTTTTCCAATCGTTCCTGGGCTTGTAGAACTTTGGATCGTTTTAGACCTACTTCTTCATATAAAAACATTCCTTCTTGACCACCTCCATCTCCACTCCTTCACTTTCGTATCATTCTAACTTCGAACAGGAAAAGAAAAAACAAGCTGCCCTACCTCCTTCCTCTATTGATCCAAGAATGATACGATTTTTCAAAATCAATCCATCCCTTCTCGATCCATCATTGTTCTAGCTCTCAAGTCTTACCTCGAACCGAATTCGAATCTATCTTCTTTTCCCAGATCTCACACTTTGGTAGGATGACTTGAACTTGCTTTATGATTCAAGGACGAGACTTCAAGTTCCCTAATTCTCATGTTAGTTAATTTAGTTGGTGGAGTCGTTCGACCTAAATCAAATTAGAAAAGGGAAGATGGAGTTGCTGAGTGTGGGAAATGATGCAGATCGACGCACGACAATCGTCCTTGGACGATCGGTGGAGCTTTGGACTTAGATGACTTTAGAGTCGGTGATGGTGATGTTTTACCAATCATTATGGAGTGATCTTATCATTTAGGTCTTTAACAGTTGTCTTTGAACGATCGGTGGTGCTTTGTAATTAGAGGATTTATAGTAGCAGTTGAGCTTTAGGCTTAGTGAATTTTGAAGCGAAGGGATCAATTGGCATAATGATCGTATGGATGGAGTGGAGACAATGATCAGTTTAGAAGGCTAAGGAGAATTCTCGGTGGGAACGAGTTGACTAGAAATGATCGTTAGGACTAGGCCTAGGAACGATTGATTGGGGTAAAGCTCGAACATTTGGTTTAGGAGAGTTAAGTTGAACGATCGGTAATGAGGCAAAGGGAACGATTAGTGATCTAAAATGAATGATCGATTGTCTGCACATGAACTTTAAAAGCGAGACCTAATTAAATAAACTTGAAACCAATGATGGGCTTTGACCTTGCATATTCAAGTGAACTCATATGATTTGTATAGGACTAGAACTACATATTCGGCATTCTATGACATTTGAACTTTGTCATGAACCCATGCCTTTGACTGTTCTCTTAGAGCTCATCAGTGAATTAACTATAAAAATTGTACTTTCACTTATTGACAATCGATCGTGAAACTCAAACTGGACCACAATCCATAGCATCGTATACAGCTAATTCTCAAGGCTGGTAACCATTCGTTTCTAGCCAAGATGATGATATTAAGACCTTGCGGAAAGGCGGGATAACATTTGCCCCCAAAGTACGTCTTGTTCAAACACGATGTGCTTTGAAAAGCCACAAACATCAATCGTCGAAAATGGATTCCATTTAATTCGTTGAATGGTCGTTATCCTTTTGTTAAGTCACTTTCTTATTGAGGGACGTGTCTCCTTTTATTCATTATGACTACTAATCGATTTCAAGTAGTATAAATAATAGATCATGGTTTATCGATGATCATCTTGTTTCTTTTCTAATGATTATTAGGCCACGGTATTTGGTTTTGATCTTCATTTGGTTAATTTCAGGTGCGAATTTAATTTCTGTCGATTTCAAAAAATTGAACTTTGGAACGTATATTGGTTCATATACGTGTCCATACCTGACTCCCGATCATGATTGCACGTCCATGGGTCGTTGTCAAGTTTCAAAATAATTCCTTATCTTGTGTGAACATCCACGGCTGATCATTATTCATTGAATGGAAAGTTGGATTGCCTTCGTATGATCATTTTCTTTAAATAAGGACAAGGCCGATCGTTATCTCTGAATGGTTTTCGTACCCATCTATTTACAATCGTCCTTGTATGATCGTTATCATCTTATAAATATATACATATACATATATATATTAATGATCATTACCGATCGTTAGTTCACACAAAGGAGTTAGATCATTTTTGGTGGTGGAAATATCGGTAGGAATATTAGTTTGAATGATTGGTTTATCTTATGGATTGAATGATCAGCATGTGCTCTTTCTATAAAAGCTTTCATACCTAACCATTTTTTATAATCTTTTCCAATCGTTCCTGGGCTTGTAGAACTTTGGATCGTTTTAGACCTACTTCTTCATATAAAAACATTCCTTCTTGACCACCTCCATCTCCACTCCTTCACTTTCGTATCATTCTAACTTCGAACAGGAAAAGAAAAAACAAGCTGCCCTACCTCCTTCCTCTATTGATCCAAGAATGATATGATTTTTCAAAATCAATCCATCCCTTCTCGATCCATCATTGTTCTAGCTCTCAAGTCTTACCTCGAACCGAATTCGAATCTATCTTCTTTTCCCAGATCTCACACTTTGGTAGGATGACTTGAACTTGCTTTATGATTCAAGGACGAGACTTCAAGTTCCCTAATTCTCATGTTAGTTAATTTAGTTGGTGGAGTCGTTCGACCTAAATCAAATTAGAAAAGGGAAGATGGAGTTGCTGAGTGTGGGAAATGATGCAGATCGACGCACGACAATCGTCCTTGGACGATCGGTGGAGCTTTGGACTTAGATGACTTTAGAGTCGGTGATGGTGATGTTTTACCAATCATTATGGAGTGATCTTATCATTTAGGTCTTTAACAGTTGTCTTTGAACGATCGGTGGTGCTTTGTAATTAGAGGATTTATAGTAGCAGTTGAGCTTTAGGCTTAGTGAATTTTGAAGCGAAGGGATCAATTGGCATAATGATCGTATGGATGGAGTGGAGACAATGATCAGTTTAGAAGGCTAAGGAGAATTCTCGGTGGGAACGAGTTGACTAGAAATGATCGTTAGGACTAGGCCTAGGAACGATTGATTGGGGTAAAGCTCGAACATTTGGTTTAGGAGAGTTAAGTTGAACGATCGGTAATGAGGCAAAGGGAACGATTAGTGATCTAAAATGAATGATCGATTTTCTGCACATGAACTTTAAAAGCGAGACCTAATTAAATAAACTTGAAACCAATGATGGGCTTTGACCTTGCATATTCAAGTGAACTCATATGATTTGTATAGGACTAGAACTACATATTCGGCATTCTATGACATTTGAACTTTGTCATGAACCCATGCCTTTGACTGTTCTCTTAGAGCTCATCAGTGAATTAACTATAAAAATTGTACTTTCACTTATTGACAATCGATCGTGAAACTCAAACTGGACCACAATCCATAGCATCGTATACAGCTAATTCTCAAGGCTGGTAACCATTCGTTTCTAACCAAGATGATGATATTAAGACCTTGCGGAAAGGCGGGATAACATTTGCCCCCAAAGTACGTCTTGTTCAAACACGATGTGCTTTGAAAAGCCACAAACATCAATCGTCGAAAATGGATTCCATTTAATTCGTTGAATGGTCGTTATCCTTTTGTTAAGTCACTTTCTTATTGAGGGACGTGTCTCCTTTTATTCATTATGACTACTAATCGATTTCAAGTAGTATAAATAATAGATCATGGTTTATCGATGATCATCTTGTTTCTTTTCTAATGATTATTAGGCCACGGTATTTGGTTTTGATCTTCATTTGGTTAATTTCAGGTGCGAATTTAATTTCTGTTGATTTCAAAAAATTGTACTTTGGAACGTATATTGGTTCATATACGTGTCCATACCTGACTCCCGATCATGATTGCACGTCCACAGGTCGTTGTCAAGTTTCAAAATAATTCCTTATCTTGTGTGAACATCCACGGCTGATCATTATTCATTGAATGGAAAATTGGATTGCCTTCGTATGATCTTTTTTTTAATAAGGACAAGGCCGTTCGTTATCTCTGAATGGATTTTCGTACCCATCTATTTACAATCGTCCTTGTACGATCGTTATCATCTTATACATATATACATATACATATATATATTAATGATCATTACCGATCGTTAGTTCACACAAAGGAGTTTTCAGATCATTTTTGGTGGTGGAAATATCGGTAGGAATATTAGTTTGAATGATTGGTTTATCTTATGGATTGAATGATCGACATGTGCTCTTTCTATAAAAGCTTTCATACCTAACCAATTTTTATAATCTTTTCCAATCGTTCCTGGGCTTGTAGAACTTTGGATCATTTTAGACCTACTTCTTCATATAAAAACATTCCTTCTTGATCACCTCCATCTCCACTCCTTCACTTTCGTATCATTCTAACTTCAAACAGGAAAAGAAAAAACAAGCTGCCCTACCTCCTTCCTCTATTGATCCAAGAATGATATGATTTTTCAAAATCAATCCCATCCCTTCTCGATCCATCATTGCTCTATCTCTCAAGTCTTACCTCGAACCGAATTCGAATCTATCTTCTTTTCCCAGATCTCACACTTTGGTAGGATGACTTGAACTTGCTTTATGATTCAAGGACGAGACTTCAAGTTCCCTAATTCTCATGTTAGTTAATTTAGTTGGTGGAGTCGTTCGACCTAAATCAAATTAGAAAAGGGAAGATGGAGTTGCTGAGTGTGGGAAATGATGCAGATCGACGCACGACAATCGTCCTTGGACGATCGGTGGAGCTTTGGACTTAGATGACTTTAGAGTCGGTGATGGTGATGTTTTACCAATTATTATGGAGTGATCTTATCATTTGGGTCTTTAACAATTGTCTTTGAACGATCGGTGGTGCTTTGTAATTAGAGGATTTATAGTAGCAGTTGAGCTTTAGGCTTAGTGAATTTTGAAGCCAAGGGATCAATTGGCATAATGATCGTATGGATGGAGTGGAGACAACGATTAGTTTAGAAGGCTAAGGAGAATTCTCGGTGGGAACGAGTTGACTAGAAATGATCGATAGGACTAGGCCTAGGAACGATTGATTGGGGTGAAGCTCGAACATTTGGTTTAGAAGTGTTAAGTTGAGCGATCGGTAATGAGGCAAAGGGAACGATTAGTGATCTAAAATGAATGATCGATTGTCTGCACATGAACTTTAAAAGTGAGACCTAATTAAATAAACTTGAAACCAATGATGGGCTTTGACCTTGCATATTCAAGTGAACTCATATGATTTGTATAGGACTAGAACTACATATTCGGCATTCTATGGCATTTGAACTTTGTCATGAACCCATGCCTTTGACTGTTCTCTTAGAGCTCATCAGTGAATCAACTATAAAAATTGTACTTTCACTTGTTGACAATCGATCGTGAAACTCAACTGCAGTGTTCCCTAATGACACAGAGAAATGGTTGAGACGGTCAGGAATGACGGTTTCTCCCGTCAAACTTCAAAGTCTTGTCGTCTTATTTGTTTTTAATTATGTACAACTTAATATTGTATTGTATAGCACTTCACCGCACCACACTAACACTTGAATTCCCATAGACACTTCAGTTATATTACATTCTATCTACTGCCTTCTTGGGTATGCCTTCAAAACCAAATTTTTCTCACTTTAAAATTCAAGCATAAATTACATATATTAGAATAAAAATATAAAATTTTAGTATTGGTATCTTCAAACATGTATACACATACATCTTGTATGAGGTTTGTGCGTCTTTGCCTTGGTAAGTCGAGTCGCATACGTTCGAATATGAGAGAGAAGAGGAAGTTGAGAACAATATAGCACATATGTCAAGTGAGTAAAATCCTACTCACACATCTATGTCTTACCTCTTAAGTCAATATATATAGTAATTAGGATGTTTTAGTGGGATTCTTTGTTCACATCAAGCTTTAAAAGGAATAATTGCTATAAGGGGAAGCATCACCTTAACAGGAAATTAATTTTAAAAGATGGTCAGTGGTTGATCTTTGATAATCTTAGGCATGCATGTGCATCTTTGTACATTTATATGTGTGTGTAGATATAATTTTTTAGTGGTATGTAAGTATGAGCAAAAATATATCATTATATATTGCACTGTGTGTTTTGTTTGTGCAATACAGCATGCTATTCCTCTTTCAATTTGTAATACATTCCCGACCTTACATTATTTTCGCATGTTGGCATTATGTATACATTTTATCAACAACCACCTAAAAAAGAATTATCAATTCATATTTGGACAAAACATTTCTACTTATATCTTGAAAAATATGGACATTAGTTGCTTAAGTGTATGAATATTTAAGTATATTTCTATATGGGCTCTGTTGGGTCATTTGCATTATTGCGTGTGTTAAATTTACTTTTGCTATTATCACATAGTAAGAAGTAAGAACAATATGATGTAAGTAACTATGTAAATAGGGAGTTTATCACCCACAAATACTAGGTTCAATCTCATCTCTAGCATATGCAAATAAGTAATATAATAGCGTATGGATGGGTGATATATTATGCTCTGTAAATCATCACTAAACCACCTCAACACTAAAGTAGTTTTTTAGTATGAGTATGTCTGAAAATTATCATGTTTTCCAATTTTTTTTATGTATTTACTTAAATATTAGCTTTGTTTGCTCACCTTTGTTTTTGCATGTTCCTGAGTGCGTGTTGGCATATGTATTGATAACGAAGCATTTAAAAAAAATGAATGTATACTTTTGGGTTTCGCACACTTTTGATTTCATTTGCATGCCATATGTGTGAGTTATATTTTATATGGCTGATGTGTTCATTTTGTTTAAGTGTATGATGTAGGGTGTGTCGGTTCTAGCATGCGTATAAAGGAAAGACATATGTGTACATAAATATATATACATATACATGAGTGTATTTTGTAATTTATGCTTGTATGCATTTCTATCATATATTATATGCATGAGTTTATAAATCAATATATGTAATGACCCTAATATTGATTTACATTATTTAAGACATTTAATTAGTTAAATTAAATGAAATAATGTAAATGGTTAAGGGATTGAGATTTATGTAATAAGAAGATAGTCGTGCCTAATAACAAATGAACATAAAGGAAACTAAAACGAAGTAGATGAGGATAATAGGATAAGGGAAAAATAGGAATAAGTTATATTCTTATACCCTAAACCCTCATGGATTTCATTTTACACATTCATAAAAAAAATCAAAAAATAAGAGAGACCGGCCACCATTAGAGGGAATCCAAAAGAATATAAGCAAGGATCTAAAGAAGGAAGCTTAATCAAAATTCATTCAAGAAGCAAATCACAAACTCCTTAATCATAAACTAAAGGTGAATAATAGGTTACACCTCATAATTTATTACTTTCCGTTTTAGTAGAGATCCGATGTAACAAACTCGGATTTTCGTTGCCGAAAAACCGAATAGTTATAGGTTTTAAAAAGAAAAGAAAAGGAAGAAGAGAGAAAAGAACATAGAACAACAACAGAATCTCACAATTCGCAGCGGAACAACATATAATAATAAATGAATAATCTTTAAACAAAGAACTATATCAGTTATTACATTACATCACATTTCATTACATCATATCATCAGAGTGTACAACTACATACAACAACATAACAGTGCAGCGGAAAAAGAAATACTATATAAGTAATATGCCATGCCATCCATCTTGCCTCCAGCAACTCCAGAATATCCTGATAAACCTTAACTCTTAACTGCCCGTGTGGAAATTGGTGGGCACCCAGAGTTTAGGAAGAAAAACAATAAACTCCAAGTCAGTCATGTGACTGGTGTGAGAACTCAAAACAGTTTATTTATCTTTAAATTCAAAATAGAGGAATATTTTTAATTCAATTCGCAATGCTTTTAAAAATGAGACTACCATAAGGCCTCCCGCACACACACACAATGCAAACGCAGAATCGGAGGAGATTTCTCCTTATGATAGTCAAAGATGCTTGATACGCATTTAAAATAATATTTGATATTATTACTAGTGCATAGTATAGAAAAAATTTCATTTCAAAAGTAGAATATAAATCTTAGCCAACATACGACCATTATCGTATGCCTACTATAGCTAACTATGTTCAATAGCAGGTTACCGCCACATTCCATAGCAGGTTATACAACTAAAACCGTACAAGTTTCGTATTGTTTCTTTGGATTTCCAACAATGGTCAGGCCAAGGAACTTCCTATTGCCACATGAGAATGCCTCTGGAAAGACATCCCCGAGAACCAAACCGGAACTCTGCCAACACAAGGCCGGGTTACCCCTAACTGGGTAACTACTGACACGAGTACGCCATTCCCCGGTCCTTTAGGACCTTTTCAACCGAGCGCTCGATATCCAACATCACACCATAATAAATAGAGTGTTTTCAACATGAGTAAGTATCTGGGCTCCATACCATGATACCACCCCTTTCCAGAAGGAAATGCACATACCCTAAGGGGAGCTACAGCAACCCCTAATAACCTTGCCGCATCTTTCCTGTTTTGACCATTTCCGGGATGTGAGGCTCGACGAAGTCACGTCCACAAAAACACACTTTGTACAAAAAGCCGTGCTTTGGGTCAACAAATGATCAACACAATGATCACTAAGATAGACGATCAAATAAATGATCCTATCACAAATAATCAACACAATGATCATTTCAGCATCACTCAGCATGTCACATTACCAAAATGGGATATATCGCTGATAACTTCAACTATATAACCTTTGAGCTCGTACGTCTCAAAGAAGGGTGTTAAGCAAAGAATAAATTCTCCGCCACCAACAGAAATATATTTGAAAGAAATCGGCTTTATATCTCAAATTGTAATGTCAGGCATACAATCCATACAAGTCTGTTCCGGGATCGAACAGAACCGAAGGCACTTACAAAGAAGTCCTTGCAATCCGGATATTCACAATCCTGATCGGATTTCCCATCACTTATGGAATCTCTATACCAGGTGCGACCCAGTGCAGAGACAATCGATAGGTCATCCTATCGCTCTCGCAAATACCGGTCTTCAACACCGATCTTCAAATGCAATTCACAACGACGTATCACATATTCGGAATGGGTTATACGACCCCATGGTCCTTTCCCGGTTAACCCGAATAGTGAGCGCTTATTCAAAATAAGTGTGCATTCAATTTCAAACAATTCACATCAAATACCCATTCAAAGGGAAATATTGATAGTCGGTTATTGAACTATCAATTGATATGCATACATCACCAGATTCCAAATAATTTTCCAAATTATTTATTTTCCAAAATATCTTTACTAGATATATATTTTCAACACCTCAAAAATAAATCAATATTTATTTTCATACAAATTCCACTTTTCATTCATAAATTCCATAATGAATTTATATTTCAAAATATCCATGCATATATGATTTCAATCATTCATTTCAATTTATCTTCAAAAAGATAAATTCTAAATATTCACTTTATACTGGAAAACAATTCCATACTTACTAAATAAGTAATTCACAATCTTTTATTTTCAACACTTAGAAAATATTCAATATACTTAAACCGAATTAAGTATATATTTTATTCTTTAAGGAAATCATTCACTTAACATATTTATTTGGGCCAAAACGAATGTTACGTAAAACATCGTTACGACAACCCAAAATCACTAGTATAGGGATTCGAAATTAAAATAGATATATAAATCCCAATACTAAACCAAAACTTTTCCATTCGGAAATCATTTACTATAACAACAGTGTTATAGTCTACCATTTCCTTTTATTTCCCGAAATATCTATTTCAACAATGAATGTTGAAATCTATGGTTTCGAATCTCAATACCTTTTAAAACATCGTTGAATCGTTTTAATTCTATTTAAAACATTCACATTCTAAACAATTTCTTTAACGTGTTATTCACTGTTCAAGAACGTGAATAAACTACGTTAACAAACTTCATTATTTCTATTCACTTTAACTTAAAGGATTATTCACTGTCTAAAACGTGAATATAACTCCATTTCTAAGTTATAACAATTAACTTGTCAAAATAAGTCCTTTGCGAATTTATAAAAACAACGTTTATAAATTCCTTTTCTATTTATTTATAAAAACTTCTTTTTTTATAAATTCCTTTATTAACCTATTCCCGTTTATAACTAAATTATAAACTAAACGTTCACATTATAAGTTAATTACTTATAAAACGATTATTTTACAAAATCGTTCTTTTTAAAGACTTTTCAATTTATAAACCTTATAACTTATAAGATTTATTTATTTAATAAATCTATTCTTCAAATAATTTCACCAAATTTATAAATCTTACTATTTATAAATTTCATTTATAACTTCACAGTTTATAATTCTATAAATTTCATTCATTTATGAAATTCATTTTCACTACATTCAAACACTTATAAAAACTCGTTTTATAATGTCTATATTTCAATTTATAAATATCCATTTATAAATCTCTTAATATAAATCAGTTTATATTATTATTCTAAAACGTCTTTAATTTCCTTTATAATTTCATCATTTCGATTTATAAAATAATCAAATTTTATAAATCCTATATTTAAACTTTTATCATATATTCAAAAATCCAATCTAAATTATTTTATAAAATCATTAGTTCATATTTCTCAAAAATCGACTTTTAATCGTATTTCTAAAAATCAGCTTTTTAACTATATTTCACAAAAACCATAATTTTTATAACTTTAAAAATTATAACGTTTATTTATTTATAATGGATCAATTCCAAAAATAAAGTATATTTTCAAAAATCACTTTAAAAATCATTTTAAAATCCCAAAATCTGGGTCCAATGATGCTACACACCAAATAGTCAATCACGACTAACAACGATATCATATATCGATATGATAATCCATCAAATATCAAAATATCTGAAATAAAATAAATACTGTTGAGGAATCCAGTTGGATCCCTCCAACCTGTTTTCCTGCATCCAAAAACATTAGCACAATACCAATTTCGCTCCAGTACGAAATTATCGCGGTACATGTTCTTAATAAATATTATCCGCTTAATAACGGCGTAATAGGGTCTCATCCGCTAAACAAAAAATGCGGGAAATCAACAACTGCAATATATACATATGCCAATATATATATATTGATATTATATATATAATACCAATTTCACTGTTTATGAAATATTCGCGGTATATGTTTTTATTAAATAACATCCGCTTACTAACGGCGCATAATGTCTATTTTTAACAATCAATAATTTACAGTCATCATTCAAACATGCATTCAAATATTTTAAATCTAACTATTTAAAATAAAATCGAAATCTATTCGATTGAGTGAGAAGTTCTCACCTTGGTTTTAAATTTCCGTTTAAGCTTTAATTTCGAATAAAATTAAACGCGCGTTTAATTTTACCCGAAATTCTCACTAACTCCAAACGACTCCAAACCAACTCCATCGCGTAGTGCTCGTCCATACGATTCCAACGCAACTGAGGTTGCATTTTTTCGACCTCGTATGAAAAAGATATGAATATTTGAAGTTTGTACCAATTTATATATATATAATTTACAACTAAATTAACTTTAAAACCCTACACGCAAATCAGAGCCACACGATCCCCCAAGCTCCAGATCTCAGCCGTTGCTTCCTTTTCTTCCTTCTCCCTTCGTATCATCTCCAGGCTTACGTATAATAGCCGAACCCAACAAATGCAACTTAGGGTTAAAAATCGCCTCCAACACGCTCGCCTATTTGTCGATCAGGAGGTGCCATTCTGAAGCCCTCGACAAGTGCAATGCTCGGCCACCACCCCTTAGAGCTCGGCTACCTCCACTGCTTTGGAATGCGTGCGCAAGTTCCGTGCTTCCAGCTCGATTTGCCGCCAATCCGCTTCGAGTTAAACGATCATAACCGTTGGATTTAAAGATCTCCTCATGCTCTACAAGTTTGCTTTAGAAAGTTTTTCGAATTGAATGACGGATTGAAAGATAATGAGGGGAGAAGATCGATGTTTTCTGGCCATTAAAGGCAATAGTGGCGGCTGCAAGAACAGAATTAGGGTTTTGCTCTTTTTATTTATTTATTTGTGAATGGTGCTATTTATAGAAAACCAAGCGTAAACACTATTCATCCCGGGAATTCCGAACTCCGATTTAGACGCCGTAACCAGCGTACCTAGGGTTTATCCCGCGTTCCGGACACAATGGAACAGGTTTCGGAAGCTAATTCGGAAGTATGTGTGAGTTATGGCTGTAAACGCTCAATTTGAATTAAACCGATTTAAATCGATTTCTAGGCGTTTTAATTTGTACCGGACAAACGGTAAATCCAATTGACTTGAAATTTGAAACCTTACAATAATATCACATTACGGATCCGATGAAACTGGTTTCGTCGAAATCCGAGACTTTTTGAAAAATGGCTATTTTGACTCGCCAAATTTAAATTAAAAACGATTCGATGCGTTTCGAGCTGCCACGATCAAACGATAACTCCGATTGACACGAAAATTGAAATCCGGTAATAACTAACTATTACGGATCCAATGAAACTGGTTTCGTTCAATTCTGAGACTGTCCAAAAATTGGCTATTTTACAGTCGATTATTAAATATTAAAATATTCAATTTTCACAAATTAACTTTTAATTCGATTTTAAAAGTTCTAAAATATCGTTCTAACTTCAATATGATAAAATAAATTTTTACAAATTATTTACAATCATTTTTAACTCAATTTTTAATTATTTCCATAATTTAACGTATTAAATTATCGATTTAATTATCCAAACAAATCCAATAAATCAAAATAAAATTTATTTGACTTATAAATTCACTTATTAATATTTAAAATTAATTAAATATTCAAATTTTAATTTATAAAAATTCTGGGTCGTTACATCCGAATTTATTTTGCAAATGATTTTCCTTGTTTTGATTGTTTAAATAGAGATGTATGCTATTGATCATTTATGCTATTTCATATAGATTTTATGCTAAGGTTTAACTGGAGAATCCTACTAAATGACATCCTACTGTCTTGTTATTTTGATATAAGGTCAGAAATATTATTTTAGAGATCGGTTTCAAGTTTCATAATTTGCTGAATTAATGTGGATTCATTATGAACTTTCTACGGAGGAAAATGGTTAATTAGGTTCAAAATTAATTACGGCCATAATATGTCAGCTTTGGATTAAAAATTTAAATATATTAGAAAACATGTTCAAAGTGATTTATGAGAATTTTTATAGAATTTTCCTATGTATTTTAGTAAGGATATAAAATTATATGAGATATGGGACAAAATCTTTATAAAAGAAGATGGGACAATTTGTAAATGTTTTAAAATGTTAATCTCTGAAATTGGACAGTATTTTTAGAAAAGATTTTGGAGAAGTGTTGGCAACTAATCATATGTTGACAAATAAAGCAAGTTAGTTAGAAAGAAATTACTTTATAAAGTTAAAAATCAGTTTTATTAGGCTTTAGATGTTTCACCACTCTTGAAAGCTACCATTCGACTACATACTTCTACCTCCAACTAGTTCGAAACCAATACACATGGTATCAAAGACTTAGTACGTTGTGGATTGGACATATGCGAAAGGTATAGACTCAAAACAGGACATTTGAAGGGGTCAAGACCTAGTTTTGCTTTCAAAATGAAATGCCACTTAGTTTGCTTTCGATAATGCTTTCGAATGAAATAACTTTCGACTCAGTCGATTGTTTTAAAGAAAAGAGAAATGAGGTTGCCACCTTTGTTTTATAAATGATCTTTCGGAGGGGTGAACACCCCTGCTACTACTTTCTACCTTTCGAAGCAATGTCTTTGAAAGGGTCCTTTCATCTTAAACCTTGAAGCCACTTCTCCAATGCTCTTAAAGGGATTGGTTTCGACACCGTCCATTTCTTTTACTTTGAAAATTGCATTCGAAAGAGCTGCTTTTGATTTAGTTCTTTTAAGACACTTTTTATATTTCGAAAGTTAAACCCAAAGGTTACGAAAAGAATGGTTTTAAATGGTTTCGGAACTATGTTCCACAAGTTTTTATTTGAGCCTAATGCTTTTGAAAGGTTTGTTTATTGTAAAGAACTTTAATGCTTTCGAATGGATACACTAAAGGTTTCGAAAGGGAGGTTCCCCAATGGTTTTGAAAGATACTTAAAGTATTTTAAATGGAAGGTTTCCTAATGCTTTTGAAAAGCAAGTTTGAGGTGTTTTAAAAGAAGATGTCTAAGGTTTATAAAGCTTTCGAAAGGAACTCTTTAAATGTTTTCGAAAGTTTGTTTGTAAATGGTTTTGAAAGATATGTTTTGGTCTTTCGACCTAATGTTATAAAGTGATGTAGTTAATTTGTTTCGAAAGGGGTACTTTCAAAGGTTTCAAAAGAGATTGTTTAAAGGATTTAAACAAAGGTTTCGAATATTTTCATCAACAATATTTTGAGTGAAGCATATATCATGGCAAAGAGATTTTAGTAAGGCAAATAATATGTTTTCCTTGTCTAAGTATGATTTAAAGGGTTAAATCAATTTGTATAGGTTTTCAAGGAAAATTTGTTGGGTAGTTAACCCTAAGTAAATGACTCGGATATTTGAATACCAAATGGGACTGGTGTTGGTTCATGCCCTATAAATTTGTTGTAGCCCCTAGCTAATTTAGTCTAAAACTCCACTGTGTAGTGCTTAGTCACAAGTAAGACTTAAATGATGGTTACACATAGAAAGGAACATATACAAAGAAGGAGAATAGTTTATTGGTGAGCCCACAAAATTATTAGGATCAGATGAACCTAGGAGAAGTATGTTAAGGACATACCATCCAGAAGTGTGTCTAACAGGTGTTAGGTAATTTATTTATTTTGTCTGTTAGGCCCGGGTTAGCAAATGGTTAGTAGTTAGTCAAACAAAACTATATTGTTCGGACAAATGGTCCATTTATTACCTAATTTATGAGCAGATATAACATTGTTATTATTGTTCTAATCAGTTTGAATGCATGGTTCTGATTTGCAGAAGATATGTTTTAAAGGGATATTGGTGAGGTGAAACCCGTTCCACTAAATGGTGTGGTCTCACTTAATATCAGTAAACCAAGATGTAATAGTATTATTCACACCTGGCTTTATGTCTGACTCGACTTTATGTTTTCCCCTTAAACTCTTGGGTGCTCAAAATTAATTTGTGTAGATTGAGAATTAAGGTTTTTTTCTGGTTTAGTAGGTGGACGAATAAAGCTTCCGAAGACATGCAGGAGGCAAAGTGAGCTATTTAGGAGTTACTATTTAGTTTTATTTCCATTATGATGTATTAAGACTTATGTGTATTTAATATTCTGATCACCCAAGGGGCATCTTTCTATGTCGCTCTTGGCGTAATTTGTAATAATTATATTTGATCAAAACCCAAGAATCGTTTGGGATTGTGTAATGGAATATGAAATATGGTTTTGCAATGTAATCAGTAAAGTTGTTTTTGAATCTGTGATTTTGTTTCACATTCATGTGCTTCTGATATTATGGACACCATTAACATTATCATATTTTGTTATCGGAAGTTAATACTATAGATGACTGCAACATCTGTAGCACTTAGCTTCGGGCCTCGAGATATGGGATGTTATAACCTGACATCAGGGCATAGGTTTATGGAAATTTTTAAATGTAAAATGATTTAGAAAACATAATCCTAAGGAATTTGAGAAAAGATTGGGGTATGCGACAACGCTACAATAACATATTGTATTTTTTACACATAAGTATACACTTTATCTCTATTCTTCCATCTCTCTTAGGCTATTCTTTTTATCTTACGAAGACTCAAATGCAGATATAGATGCTAGAAGTGGAAGAGTTAACCTTGCTAGGGGAAGCACTATAACCAATGGGAATGCCAAACCAAATACTAGGAGGAACCCAGGTGAGGCACAAATTGCAAATGTGGGTGCTAGAGTCTCGCAAGTCGACATAGAAGCAATGTACCAGTTCTTCATAAACATGATGCAAATAGAAGTTGCTATGGGATCTGCTTGAGGAAGTGTTGAAGGAGGAAATCAAGAAGCTTCAATGGTTAATAACTATACTGTGCTAAGTAGGGATTATGCCAGGCTGGGAGGAAAGCCATTCATTGGAACTGAAGATGCAATTGAAGTGGAAAATTGGTTACTTCATTGCGAGAGAATATTTGCTAATTTGGGGCTCAATGATAAGAAGAAGAGGAGACTCGCTTCTAGACAGCTACAAGGAGTAGCACTTTATTAGTGGAATAGTGTTACTATTGGACTCAATGAGGAGACTATGACCTGGGATGAGTTCGGGAGGAGATTCGAAGAAAGGTTTATGTCGGAGATTGCTAAGTCTACTGCACTTAGGAAGTTTGCTGAGTTGGAGCAGGGAGATATGATAGTGCTTGAGTACGCAACAAGGTTTGAGGAGTTAGCGAGATATGGCTATGCTACGGTTGATAATGTGATTAAGAGGAATTGGAAGTCCATTCATGGTTTGAAGCCTAAGCTTGCTAAGGCCACATTACCACACATTAGGGATCCATGTGATGTTGTCGTGGAGATGGCCTTGAGGCATGAAGAGATGCTTGCTTTTTTAGAAGGAAATAAAGCGAAGGAAGCTCAAGGAGGACTGAATCAGAAGAGAAAGTTTTTCCACAAGAAAGGAGCCCAGAATGGTGTAGCTGCTAAGAAAGGGAAGGCAGAAGTTGTCTGTTATAAGTGTGATAAGAAAGGACACTATGCTCATGAATGCCGGACATGTAGAAAAGAAAGGGGTGCGGTGTTTCAACTACGATCATATTGGACACTATAAAAACCAGTACAAGGAGCCGGCCAAGGATGGGAAAGACAAGGTGTTTGCATTGGAACCAACTACTTCGAGACCAACATCAGAGAAGGGAAAAACTATGTTGGGAGGTACGCTTTTGATTCATGATGTATCAGTTAGAGTTCTATTTGATACCGGTGCATCTCATTGTAACACTCCTAATTTTTGATAATATTATTCAGGAGTTTTAATTAGATAAATTAAATAGAAAATGTAAATAATTAGAGTGATAAGGTTATTGAGAATTGAAAATAAAATTAAGGATCAGGCTTAATTGTTTAAATGGGCTTAAGAGTGGTTTATAAGAAAATTAATTTATACAAGGACATATTAGGAAATAGCCACACCTCATTGCCATAACCATTATATATCCATGGCTTTACCATCCATTCATGTTCATTTTCAAATTTCAAAAAAACATAAATAGAAGAATAGCCGGCCATTACTAGGAGAAAAGAAGAAGAAGAAAATTCAAGAAAAGCTTAGAATTCAAGCTAGGGGAAATTAATCTCAATCCAATCTCCTTATCCTAATCAAGATGAATAATAATCTATATCATCTCTATTTTGTGTTTATGATCATTTGTTTTCGAATTTAAGATTAAATCCATTTTAATGATGATTTGGATGATGGTATGCTTGGATTATAACATGTTTGATTTAAACAAAAAAAATTAAATATGATACTATATATTTTAAGGGTAAAACTGATTATAATGATTTTCTTATGCCATGAGGAATTTATATATTTTGTAAAACGTGATTTTGGAGTTGGTTTTTGTTAACAAGAAAACTTGTCAGCATCCCCAAAGCTATGGTGTTAACCTGCCTTTTATCAAGGCCATAAACAGGCGGATTCAACTTAACCAACTTCATGATTATCGAAGCTGGAATATGATGGATTCGATTTAAATGGATGAAGTTCACTTGGATAGGTCGGTCGGCATGCATTTGAGGGATCAGTCTCTAGTGGACCGGTAGGATGGTGTGATTCGGTCTGAATATGTCGTTTGGCCAGAAAGGTATGGCTCGGCCTTAATGGTTGCTCGACATTGTAGTGAGGTCAGGGTCGCTCGGCAATGTGATTCAGTCAGGGTTGCCTGGCATTGTGGTTCGTTGAGGGTGGCTCGATAAAGTGTTGAGGCCAGGGTCGCTCGGCATTGTGGTTTGGTTAGGGTGGCTTGGCAAAGTGTCTTGGCGTTGGCTACGTGATGATATGGGTTGGCATCAATGCATGGTTTGCCCGCATCAAGTCTTTGGGTTACTTCGAGTCCAAAGGGGATTTACTCCGAGTTGCCTTTGGTGGGTTTCCTAGGTCGGTGTATATGGATCGATATAGGCAAGAGGATAAGCTACTTCGAGTTTTGGACTGGTTTGCTTCGAGTTTGGCATAGGATTGCTTCGAGACAGTTCCCTGGCTACTTTGGTTCGGCTTGTTAAGGAATGGGGATTGGTGAATGCGGCTCGGCCTACCTGGTTTGGTCGTAGTGTAGGGCCTGGATCGATAGTGGCCTTGATAGGCCCGGATTACTCAAAAGGCCCAACTACCTGGATTTGCCTATAAATACAGCATGTGGGGTTCCAGTAAAAGGATCTTCTTTCTGCTCTCGGACTTTCTCTTCTCTAAAGCTAAGGCATTCGACCATTATTAAACTTTGGGTTGTAATTATAAATCGATTATTACAGCAATAAAAAGGAAATTATTGTAGTGGACGTAGGGCGGAGTTAGCCGAGCCACTATAAAACCTGTTAGTTTTTACCTCTTTCATTTAATTTTTGTTGTTCTTCATTTTAGTATCCTCCACGTATATTCTATCTGTGAGCTGTGATTGTATTTGGTGCTTTCGCTTGGATTTGTGTGTTAGTGACCAATTTTTGCACTAACATTTTGGTGCTTTCACTTAGAGTTAACTCTAGGATTTTGGATCTAGGAACTTGGATTCTAGGTAGCAATAGCTAGGCCATCAGCAAGGAAGCAAGTGATAGAAAGGAGCAATCAAGAGGGAAGTCAAGAGGCTTCCTTTGGAGCCGGAGCAGGTCAAGCATCCATCTACATCACCAGAGATGAGATAGAAGCAATGCTGAAAAGGAAAGAGGAGATGATGCAGGCTCTTCTCATACAATTTGGACAAGCAGGTTCTACAGGAGCTCAGATCCGTGGAGCTGGATCAGAAGCACTCAACCAGCAGGAAGATGGAGTGGTTCAGCAGGCCCTAATCAACAAACGGCTATCAATCTGGATGGACCTAGACTTAAGGGCACACCACCAAGAAATGTTGGACCAATCCATGGAGGGATACCAGATGACGCTGCATAACCCGACATCAATGGGAGTACGGGAGTATGTGATGAGGAGTATGTGCCAGGATTCCCTCATGAACTCGAGGGACAAATCGGAGGCAACAGACCAGGATTACGGTTTGGTGACAACGACAGATTAGCAGAGATGGTTAGATGAGCTGTGAGAGGTGGATTAGTAAATAAAGACTTGGAGGATGTAGATAGGAGTCCCTTTACTCCTAATATCAGGCAAGTTAGGAATCCACCGGACTTTAAGCTACCAACAACGGTTTGATGGGAGAACATATCCACTTGTTCACCCGACGAGGTACATGAGGCATATAGAGGCACTGGGGGGCATCGGATGAGGTCATGGCTCGATGCTTCCCTTTGTATTCGATGGATATCGCAGCTATGTGGTTCAGAGTGTTGGAGAGTGGTTCTATTTACACTTGGACGGAGCTGATCGAAAGGTTTATGAGGCAGTTGCAGGTCCATATAGTCAAACCTAAGAACATGATGACTTTTACATCGATGAAACAATGGAAAGGAGAGTCGCTCAGGGATTTCTTAATCAGATTCAATGCGGCGGTAGCTTCGGTGGATTGGCCCAATCCATCGATGGGTTTGATGGCGACAGTTTCAGGAATTGCGGATAATTCAGATTTCAAGATATCGTTGGAACGGGACCCATCGAGGGATCTCGGGAATTTCTGCTATGAGGCGGAAAGGTTCCTAAGGCAGGAAGACGCGCAGGCTAAGAGAGTAGGGAGAAAGGCTGAAGCTTATGTAGTGAGGGGTGGAGGTCCACCCAAAGAGGAACCAAGCATTGACGATAAGGGCAAAAGGAAAATGAATTGCAACGTTAGCACTTCTAAGAGGCCTCGGAGGGAGTCGAAGTTTTCTTCTTACACAGATTTAACTGAGACTCTAGAAAGGATTTACTTGGATACTCGAGGATGCCTCCAGTATTGAAGGCCGGCAAGAAGGGAACCTTCTAAATATGAGCGGGCATCGGGAAAGCGTTTCCTATTCCATGAGATAGATGGGAACAACACAAACGACTATAGGCATTTGAAATATATCATTGAGGAGCATGTAAGGAATGGTCATCTACGGCAGTATGTGAGGAATCGAGCTATGGCAGTGGGATAGGAGCGTCCACCACCCACCTCGAGCGAAGATGGCGCTGAACCTAGGCAGCGTCAGCTTATTATCAAACAAACAGATTTATGGCTTTGAATAAGTAATAGAACTCGAAATGATACGGCTAAGTCACTTACACATGTATGGGATCGAGGACGGTCCCTAGGCATGCTTTGAGAAGATGATAAAATGTGTCGCTCAAGATTATGAAATCTTGCCTTGTCTTTTCGTTTCCTTGAAAACTTTGATGTATCCCTTGGAGATACAAACATTTATTTGGTTTTCCATGGATGTAAAAAGCTCTTATTTTGAACGATTGGACTTGGATCAATGTAATAAATGATGCAGGTCTCGCGATCACAGTCCCGACTAGTGAGACGGGGCAGTAATCGCAAGTTACAAGTCCCTTCGTCAGAGAGCAATGGAATGGACTCAAACACAGTATAAAAGTCTTTGGTCGAAAAGCCAAAGTCGGAGAATATAAAAAGTCCTTGGCCGAAGAGCCGAGGCCGGAGAATATAAAAAGTCCTTGGTCGGAGAGCCGAGGCCAGAGAATATAAAAATACTTGTCCAAAGGGCCGAGGCTGGAGAATATAAAAGTCCTTGGTTGGAGAGCCGAGGCCGAAGAATGTAAGAAATCCTTGACCGAAGAGTCGAGGCCGGATAATAGAAAAAGTCCTTGACTAGAGAGTCGAGGTTGAAGAATACAAGAAGTCCTTGACTGGAGAGTCGAGGTCGAAGAATATAAGAAGTGCTAGATCGGAGAGTCGAGGTCAGAGAATACAAGAAGTTCTTGACCGAAGAGTCGAAATTGGAGAATATAAGAAGTCCTTGACCGGAGGGTCGAGGTCGGAGAATTTGAGAAGTCCTTGGCCGGAGAACCGAGGCCGAGAAACATACAAGCCCTTGACCGAAGAGTCGAGACTGGAACAGGATACCACGACCTGACGCTGTGGATTCAAACACTAAACCCGAAGAGGTGAGGGATTCGAATTTCAACTTAGGATAGATGGACCTGGTGATGTCTTGGATTTGGCAAAGGACCCGGAGTGGTCTCAAATTTGGATATCGACCTAGAAAAGTCATAGATTTAGCCGTTGGTTATTGATGGATTAAAACTTGGTTGACGGGTTCGGATGGCTATGGAATTGGCTCAAGGTTTGATCATCGGATTCAGAATTGGATATCGACTCAGGGCAGTCGTAGGTTTGGATAAGAATACGGCGATGGCACTTGGATAGGATGGCTTGAATCATGGATATAATAATCTGGTTATGAACGGAACATAGACTTCGGATATCAGATTAAGGCTATTCAAAACACCCCTTCCAATAGCAAGGCATGTTTTGGAGGGCGAATGTTAACCCTCCTTTTGTCAAGGCCATAAACAGACGGATTCATCTTAACCAACTTCACGGTTAACGAAGCTGAAATATGATGGGTTCGGTTTAAATGGATGAAGTTCACTTGGATAGGTCGGTCGACATTCATTTGAGGGATCGGTCTCTAGTGGATCGGCAGGTAGGTATGTTTTGGTTTGGATATGTCGTTCGGCCAGAAAGGTATGGCTCGACCTTAACGGTTGCTTGGCATTATGGTGAGGTTAGGGTCGCTCGGCATTGTGATTTGGCCAGGGTCGCTCGGCATTGTGGTTCGGTGAGGGTGGCTCGACAAAGTGGTGAGGTCAGGGTCGCTCGGCATTGTGGTTCGCTGAGGGTGGCTTGGCAAAGTGGCTTGGTGTTGGCTACGTGATGACATGGGTCGGCATGAATGCATGGTTTGGTCGCATCAAGTCTTCGGGTTACTTTGAGTCCAAAAGGGATTTACTCCGAGTTGCCTTGGTGGGTTTCCTAGGTCGGTGCATATGGATCGGTATAGGCAAGAGGATTAGCTGCTCCGAGCTCTGGACTAGTTTGCTTCGAGTTTTGAACAGGCTTTCTTCGTGACAGTGCCTTGGCTACTTTGGTTCGGCTTATTAAGGAATGAGGATTGGTGAATGCGACTCTGCCTTCCTGGTTCGGTCGTATTGCAGACCCTGGATCAACAGTGTCCTTGATGGGCCCGAATTACTCAGGAGGACCAACTATCTGGATTTGCCTATAACTACAGCATGTAGGGTTCCGGAAAAAGGATCTTCTTTCGGCTCTCGGACTTTCTCTTCTCTAAGGCTAAGGCACTTAGCCATTATTAAACTTTGGCTTGTAACTGTAATCGATTATTACAGCAATAAAAAGGAAATTCTTGGAGTGGACATAGGCCGGAGTTAGCCGAACCACTATAGAACTTGTTGTTTTTTTACTACTTTCATTTTAGTTTTTTTTGTTCTTCGTATTAATATCCTCCACGTATATTCAATTTGTGAGCTGTGACCGGTATTTGGTGCCTTCGCTTGGATTTGGGTGTTAGTAACCAATTTTGGCGTTAACATATGGCGAATAAGACTATTTGTATAATGAAATAAAACTACTAAAAGAAGATTGAAAGAGTTTACTTCCTTCAAAACCTCTCTTTCGATCAAGTTGTCTTGGTTGAATCACTTTTGGAGGACAAATGATATATTGCTGGTGAATCATTGATCAAATTGAACTCGTCAAGATGAAGGTAAAAGAGGAAGCATCCTATTCATAATCCACTTTCGTATGAGTTAAAAACAACTGTTCATTCTGAATTCCCATCCCATTCGACCATGTCGAAAGGTCCATTTTATTCCTTTCGACCATGTCGAATGGTCCACTTTACTCCTTTCGACCATGTCAGAATGTATGTTCGGCCTTTCAAAAAGAAACAACTACTTTCGACTTCATTGGTCTCGTTTCTTTTGTGGAGGAGCCACTTTGTAAGGGTTGCTGACGTAATTGGGTGTAGGTTCCTTTCGAAATGAACTCCTCCATTCACATTTGCTTGCCGATTACAAACCAGATTCTCCATGACATCCCTTTCGACCGGGTCAACAGGGATTTTGTCCTTTCGAAATAGGTCTAATTTGTAATTGCTTAAGCTTCATTCAGTATACTCGATATAAGACCGTCTTGGATATTTGTGAGTTCTATGAACATATCAGTGTCGAAACATCATCATAATCCTTATTTGTCAATATACGGTGTTTGTCACGATGATGATGCGTTTCGCCCGAATGTCATCCAAGTCGATCCTATTAAGTTGCATAGACAAAAAGAAGTTAAAAGAATAAGATAACATCATGTGCAATTGATCGGTAGCCTATCAAATGATCGTATTGATCTTCCTCGTAATCAAAATCCTTAATGAATCTACGCATTTCTCCCTTATTATTAATCCAAAATAAGTTAAAATTTGGGAGTTTTTTTCCCAAATTGATTTAGGATTACAAGATTTTGTTGTTGGAAAGAAGTAGAAGTAATAAAAATGAGCTTTGGATTCCAAAATCCGGTCCCCAAAATCGGACTGCTTGGGTCTTATTTATAGATGAAGATCGGCCCGCCTTCGCACCAATACTTTCAACCCGTCAAAATGTCCCTTTATTTTCCGCATCATTCCTTTTGACATGGTCGAATGGCCTTGCTTGCCTTCGATTCTTTGAAACAGTTTCCCTTTCGAGTTATCTTACTAATCCTTGCGCTTTTCATCTTCTTATTCTAGACCTCTCGACCTTGTCGAAAGGGTCCTTTGCCCACCTTTCACTAATGTTAAGTTTTATGTGTTCTTTCTCTATACTTTTCCCTAAACTACTATTGACGTGGTCGAAAGGGCCACGGATGCACTTTTCTCTTTGTGTTGCTTTTTTGCTATAAGATGTACAGATAAGAGCATCTGACGTTGTCGATAGGTTGTTTACTTAGGTTTCGAGAGTGTTGAAATATCAGTGGTTTCGATGCGGTAGGTAGCTTCTAAATGCATGCTTATGGATTGATGCAGAACCTTTCCCTGTTGTTATTGGCTTTGACCAGTTTGAAAGGCTCGACTATGCTTTCAAAAGGGTTGTCTTGAGTAATTTGAATGAAGGAAAAACCCTTTGTTTCGAGAGGTTTGGGGTGCATATGAAAGGTTATTTTTCATTGCCTTCAAAAGGGGTTTCGAGCTCGTCTTTGCTTTTTCTATATACACAAACCCGTCTACATCGAAAGGCTTGAATGAGGTGGAAAGGTAGCCCCACTTTCTTTTTCATCCTTTTCAAAAGCTTTTGGACTCTTTATCTCTTGTGAGGGCGCCTGGTGCTTGAGACTCCTTCGTTCGAAAGCCTTCTCAATGCCTTCGAAACGTTCTTTCGTGATCCTTTTCGAAACTCGTACCTGTTTTTTCAATAGAACCTGACATTTTCATTAACCTTATTTCATACATTTGTTCTTAAGTGGATTTTATGGTTAACATTTTGCCCTTCCTCCCCCGTATGAAAGAAGCTTTTGTTCTTTAGGATAAAAATTTCAGTTCTTCTTTGCTCCTAATAACTTTGTTTTCCTGCAAAACTCAAAGCAAGCGACATTTTATTGCTAACTCATTATATGCTTCATGATAAACCAGCATAGGAGGGCTTCTAAATTTAAATGATTATTTTATGACAATCATATTTTAATAAAGGATACGAGGTCTGTAATTAATAGTTATCCATGCATATAATAATTGTAGTCTACGAACTTCCTGTGGGAACAGGCAATGTCTGGAAATAGGTGGTCATAAGCTATTATTTGGAAATAAGTCTTTGTAATTCATAAATTTAATATGTATTTTGAAACTCTTCTTGGAGATAATAATGACCCCGGAGCCTAAATTCAGATGTCGATGAACATCGTTTAGAGTTGCAATCTAATAACCCTAATTTTGGGTATTATGAAGACCAGCTCGAAGTTTTTGATTGATGACTTAGATGTCTATAGTAGTTTCAATACTACTGCTTTAAAACCAAGATTCGGGAATCGATAGACAAAATCCGAAACTGAAGATAAAAGACCTGAAATTCAAATTTAGACTTGGAAAATTATATAGTCTAAACCCAGATTAGGGTATCATCAAGTGAAGTTTAGAAGTCAATAGTAAGATGTCCAGAACCCAGATTCGGGTTTTAATAAGCGAGATTCAGAAATAGTCTTCATGATAGAACTTTTAGACGTAGATTTCGGTATTTGTGATGGATAATCAGAAATCCGTAATAATTATGTTCATGACAAAAATCTCGAGCCCAGATTAGAGCATATGTGCACAATAATTTTCTTCATAATAGAAATCTCCAGCCTAGATTAAGGTGTATGTTGGATAATCAGAAATCCATAATAATTATCTTTATAATAGTAATCTCAAGCCCAGATTCGGGCATTAATAAGTGACGTCAAATAATAGTCTCGAAACCTAGATTTGGGTATGAGGAAGACCATAAGTGATTAGTGAAGACCCGAAACCCATATTTGGGTATTGAAATATAAAGTCCAGAAGTGAGAGACTCGAAACCTACATTCGGGTATTAATAAGTGGAGTTCTACTCTGCTCCTTGAAATTTGTCTTCTTCGACATGTGTAAACCCTTTTAGGCCTCATATGTTTCATATGTTGTTGTAGTTTGATTGACTGCTTCTCAAGCTTGGACGTCTTAGTCCATCATTTGACATGCCACTTCTTGGGCTTGGACATCCACTACTACAAAACAAGCCATTTGCATCGGTTGTTTACCCCTCTTTTGCATCATTTCAACAACCGATGCATATGCAACCGATGTAACAGGGTTAACACTTTTGCATCAGTTCAACAACCGATGCAAAAAGGCACTTTTTGCATCGGTTGTTACTAACAACTGATGCAAAATATCATGGTTGGTTGCTTGAACACAGCCCCATTTTGCATCGGCTGTAATGAAAACCGATGCAACAAAGAATCTTGTTGCATCGGTTTTTTATAACAACCGATGCAAACTAATCCCTCATGTTGCATCGGTTGTAATGAAAACCGATGCAACAAAGTATCTTGTTGCATCTATTTTTTATAACAACCGATGCATACTAATCCCTCTATTGCATCAGCTATTTATACCTGATGCAAAAAAGCCATTCTCAGAAACCATTATTACGGCACTCTAGTTGACTGTATATATATTATTGATTATAACAAACAATTATTGCGTGCAATATACAATCATTCAAAATAAAATTTGATGGCAAATACATAATCAGATTTAATAATTCGACAAAAAATGAAAAACATAAATAAATTCCACAGTACATAATCAGACAGTCAGTAGTAAAAAATAAATGCAGCGTGTTATATGTAGACACACAAAAGTACATATATACAGAGAAGAGAATGTATCGTTGACAGCGGATAAATTAAGAAAAAGTTGAGCTGTGCAATCTGCATATGCATATGATCCTGCAGAATACAAACATTCAATGCAGCAAACTGTTTAATTGGTTCAGCGTTCAATGCAAAAATGTAGTCTTTTGGAAATCAGATTAGATAACAGAAGAAAATAATTTGAACTTACATCATCCAGCAGCAAACTGTTGCGGTAATCAGCAGAGTCAGATGAAATCTGTAATAATGATATGATCAAACATGTTTCCAACATTAAAAGGAATTTCTTTTCATAATTTAAACTAGGAATATCATAATTCAGAAGAGCAACATGTAGATGACTAGCAAGTCAAAGATTACTTGGTGCAACTGGTGTATAATTTTCAGCAAATAGAAATCTAGTTAATGTTAGTTTATTGAAGTGTCAACCATTTTAATGTTTTGGGTTTGCTACCTGGATGGGAAGATAGTTTAAAACTTTAAACTTGGTGAAAATCAAACTAATATAATCATGCTTCATGTTACAGCATATGCAAGGAAACCCTCTCTTAAAACAAACAAACAAACTTCATGTTACAATGTATGCAAGGAAACCCTCACTGTACCTTTAACTAATATGCAAGGAAACCCTCACTGTACAACGTATGCAAGGAAACCCTCACTGTACAACGTATGCAAGGAAACCCTCTCTCAAAACAAACAAACAAACTTCATGTTACAGCGTATGCAGAGCATAAACCTTCACTGTACAGTTAACTAATATAATCATGCTTCATGTTACAACGTATGCAAGGAAACCATCTCTCAAAACAAACAAACTAACCAAGCATACCTACATTAAACCAAACAGTCTCCTTAAACTTTATCACATTATTAATATATTGCGTGTTCTTTGAATCGTGTGAGGTTGATGAAACCCATTTAATCTAAACTATGAATCTAACTCAGACCAAGTTCTCACGATCTACGAAGAAAACCATGAGGTGAATCTTATATACACATGCAAAACACAAAATCAATCATAAATAAATCACCTGCATCATTCCTAATTCAACAAAAAAAAGCACTCTCAACCTATAAGCAAAAACCATGATTGTGACCAAAGTACTCAACTCTTTGGCAAATACCAAATACAGCACACGTTTAATTGACTTATGCAGGTCAAGCTTCATGAATTCCCTTATTAATTGGATCATTAACGCCACCCTATGAATGATGACGTTAGCAGACACATCTTGGCAAACCTGGGCATAAACCATGTGCATTTGAATTTTTTTTCTTTAAACAAATAGCCAAAATATTAATTTTGAGCAATGGATATGTACGTTTAGCTTTTAACTAAAATTTTTAAACAACATTGTGTCATCAAAATATTTCAGAAACGGCAACATGCAGAGCAGTATTTATTTTTACACTCACCCATAATCTTTTGAAGCTTAAATTTGCACTTCCTTGCTCAAAAAAGACTCAAACTTTATCTTAATCAGCACAAACAAAAAAGTGTCAGCACTAATCTCGAATTCTAGATGGTGCCCCAACACCCCTTTCCTATCACTGACCATCTGCAACCAAATTAATCAGACATACATATGCAGTAATGAACAAACAGATTTCTGGTGGTGGACCTCAACTAACAATAAAGAAATCAGATTAAAATTTTACTGGAATTGCATAAGAACTAGCGATTCTGTCAAAAACTAGTGTCATCACATATGTAATATGATTCTACCCCCAAATATTAAATGTGTTTATACCTTGAACTAAATAACCAGCATAAAACCTTAGACATAATCTGCAAATGGTTGAATATCAACTCAACCATCTACAAATTATGCCTCAAAGATGATAAGACAAGCGAGCACATGTTTTTCAAGTGTGAATACAGCAAAAACTTATGGTCCTCAATCAGTAATATGCTAGAATTTCAAAATAACTACAACAACAAACTTTGTGACATTCTAGAAATGATTGTGTCAAGATACAATACTACAGGTCTACACTTAATTTTAGTGGACGTGGTAGTGTATAGTGTGGTATGGCATGTCTGGCTTGAACGCGATCAACGACAATTTCGAAATAATAACTAGCCGCAAACAGCAGACTTCGGCTCATCATTCAAAATTTCTCAAACATCATTCGAATTAGTTGAATTTAATATGAATCAAAGGATATTAGGGTGTTAGAATTAGTTGGAACCACAAATCTTATCATTTTCTACTCAAATATGCTTGGGAAACTTGAATTTGCTTAATATTTGATGGAGGTTGCCATTATCAATTATTTTGAGCTTTGGGATAGATTTTTTTAGAAATGAAATGAGATGGATAATTTTCTCCTTTGGTTGGTTAGCATATGGAAACGTGTTTTGGGCTTATAAACCCAAAAAGCCCATTTTATTAATGAAAAATGCATTTCCATCTTTATTTAAATGTTACCAACAATTTTATTATTTTTTACTATCGTATTGGCATATAAAAATTTTGCAATCCATAAAAATTATTTTCTGATATTATATATTGTTTAAAACAATTTTACAAAACTCATTAACCAAATTTTAAACCTTAAAATTTGAATCATAATTTATTTCTTCTAAAAATAATTTAGTATAACTCCTAATTAATTTTTCCATGAAACTTTTTCACATTTGTATTTAAGAAAAAATTATTTCAAATAAGTTCTAAAATAATATTTTTAACATTATTTTACAAATATTTCTCCTTTTAATGCTGTTTAAAACATTTTTTCGAATTGATATAATTATTATTCTTAGTAACTCATTTTATTTTTGAAAAGCAATGTCTTTACTTCAAAATTCCCAATTTAAATATAAAAAATGTATTCAATTATAATTATTTTATTTTTAGCTCCTAATCATGTAATGATGAAAGTATGAAAGAGACAAGAATAAACTCACCATATAGTAGCATATAAGAAGACTACATCCAGTTATGCATGATATAACTAGCTAATTATCACGAACCTCATCTATCTCTTGCTGGCTATAAGAACTATCTTGTACAAAGTACTACAATTACAAGATTTTTTCGAAACATTAATCGAATAAGTACTTAACAAAAATTATGAAGGAAAAAAATTAAAGTGGTTTATCAAGTATATCGGTGCTTTGATCGTGGTGTTTTACTATATCATACATATACCTCATCACATAATATACACAACCCGTCGTTCTAGATTGTTGAGGACACTACAACAATATTACACAATAAGTTAATAGATAGGTTAATTTGAATTTATATCTAATATAGAATTTTATTTTTATTTTATACAAAATAAATCACCTTAATAGTCTTCCATTTCAAGTAAATTCCTCGAGATTTTCCACCATACGCCTTATAAGTTTTAAACGCCCTACACATAAAATAAAAATTTAAATACAATGTACATATTCATTTGCATCAAGCAAAAAAGATATCAGAAGGCAAATAAATAAAAACGTACATATTCACTTGTGGTCTTATTCCAGTTTAGATTTGCGTTCGACTCGGGGATCCAAAACATAAACCTCATTCTTTTCTATACGAAAAACAAGCAGTAGACAATGTTTCCTACATTATAAGATTTATATGAAGTAAATATCAACATTAGAAACTAGTTTCTAAAAGTTTATTACTCATACCTTTCGTAGTGTGGGGCTAAGAGTAAGCTCTTCGATTGTGACGCACGCCATGTGTTCGAAATATATATATTTGTCGCGTCTGGATATTTCTGCACTTGAGAAAACTTATATGGACACATAAACCCGATGGTCTCCACTCCGAGGTCATTGCACATATGATTTAACCACCTAAAAATAAGTACAACATACAAATATTTTTATTCTACCATTTCATGTATAATACATAATATAAAATAGAACATATACAATGAATTTATAAGCTATTTATTGTAAATGTAACATAAGTATTTCACATAGTAGCTATATTGGTACACAGATAGAAATATTCGTCATATTTATATATATATATATATATATATATAATACTCACATGATGCAAATTTGCAACCATTCTCCATTCAACCATCCCATACTAAGGAATTGGATAATGTCATCCATAGTGACATGGATTTCAAAGTCCTCATCGTATGTAAATAAATCCTTGTTCACATGAATTGCATTGATGAAATTATTATCATGGGATTGCACTTGAACTATCAGGTAATGGAAATATTTGCACTCATCCGTTAAAGTATTGATGATGTCTTCACCCACGATCGTCCTACGCTTTGCAGGCTCATTTTTCATCTTTTGGTTATTATTCATGTCCGTAGCAACACACTCTTCCACTTTGTCTTTGCTCCTAATATGTGTAGCCTGCACAAAAAGTGTTTTCTTTACCTTATCATCATCGCCTAAAAGCACGAGATTTTTAGGCCATTGTACAAAACTACCAAGTGCTTCTCCTATCGTGATGTGATATTTACTTGGAACCGGAAGAGGGGTTCCTATATGAATAGGCTCTACTGCGTCAATTCCAACCTTTACATGATTGGTCAAGCTTTGTTGATTACGACATTGATCTCCAGGCCGAGAAGCAGGATGCACCATGCCGTGACCCACTACGACAATTTCGGAGTCC
The DNA here is from genome assembly GCA_030765085.1 of Allium cepa. Lineage (NCBI taxonomy): Eukaryota > Viridiplantae > Streptophyta > Magnoliopsida > Asparagales > Amaryllidaceae > Allium > Allium cepa. The sequence continues at coordinate 837,586,783 of CM060935.1, read as the reverse complement.
AAATTAACAGCTAAACGACATTTTGTTGGCCTCTAGAATGACAAGTACAACATTAAAATTATTGACTTACACGTTTTAGAATCGTATAATTTTACAAAAATAGACTTTTGAATTAGTTACCTGCAAGTTTTCATAAGGATCCATCTCTTGATTTGTGCTGGTATTTTGTAATTTTTCCAATTGTACCGATTGACAACTGCTACGATGACCAAATGATGGTACATTTTCGACCACAATATCATTGGGCATTTGCATACCCATCCTATTGAAAAAGTTTGCAGTCTTTTGCTCAACCACCGCATCTACCATAGACTCGAATCTTTGGCTCACTTTAGTTTCTATTTCCTGAGTGATATGATGTAGTTCATCTGCTGAAATTACACCACTTGGACCTTTATATTTCACTACCTTTCCAAATACATCTTTGGTACCGACCGTCCCACCAATTCCTCTAACTCGACCTGGATGTTCTTTTTTTCAAGAGCACGATTTAAGACATCATCGTGTCTATTTGGAACCCATGTTCCTTCGATGGCTTTTTCTCTCCAAGCATTCTGTCAACAACAAAAAAATTAGTTTTCTCAATAATTTATTGCTTTTTTTTGTAAGAGATTAACCAAATGGGATAAAATGCATCGAAATTAGTCATACCGCTTTATCTGCAACTATCCTAATTTTCTCATTAGGGATTACATAACTTCCATTAGCTTCTTTTTTTGATCTTGCCAAAACCCAGTCAATACTTCGATCCAAAAAAGAACCACTTGGTAATGTAGTCGATGAACTATGACCTTCGGTTATCCATTTAGCTTTCTTCCCTGCATATCCAGCTTGCCCCCAAATAGTGAGGATGCTCATTGTATGCTTGACTCTTCCTACCCTTCTCGCTTAATCGCTGTCAAAAATAATGAATATTAATGTATACCCAAAGTTCTTGCATAAAATTCTTACTACTCTACTGCTAACATATACTCCACTGCACAAAATTCTTGCATTATCACATGTCTGCAACCACTAACAGAAAAGAAATCAAGTAATTACTCTGAATATGCTAGACAAAATCTGGACATGGAAATCTAAGTTGAAGAAATCGAACAAAATTTGAACATTTACAGAAAAAACGTCAAATATAACAGGTTAAACGGTAAACTGGTGCAACTGCAAGCAACAACGCAGTTATCTTTCAGACTTTCTGCCTGTATTAGTTTTCCCACTTAAAATCAGTAAACTTAATACTGATTATAATTCCGACAGCGTCAATTAATCGTGATCTACAACATCAACAGGCAGTACATGCACTTGAGTTTGAATTTTCAAATAGGAAATAATAAAACAACCATAGTGACTTTTATATCACCTAATTCCATCCATAAAAGCAATAAAAATACGAAAAAGAACTGCGACTCAGGAATTGACAAAAAATGCATAAAAGAAAAATTAGTCAAACATATACAAAAGGTAATAGCACTTTCAAAACTAAAAAAATAAATACTCATGCATCTTGTCTGAAAGCCAAGAGAGTCCAAGCTCTCTCTGTGGCCGTCAGCATAAAATCGTAGGATTTTATCTCTGGAAAAGCATTACAACCATATGAAAAGTCTAAAATGAATGTGTATGTGCTAACTATGCACCGGTTCACTGAGGCAATCGACGGTAACCCGATCAACTGGTAAATAAGATTCAGTCGACTGAAAGCATTTAGAGCTTCAGCAGCAAAAACACGTTATTATTTTTGCTTAGCAGCATGGTGCTACTGCAGTGCAGCAACCTATCATGTAAAAATAAACTGCATTTTTTTGAATTGTTAAGACTCAAATTAGGTGTTAAAAAAACAACAGATGCATTATTTTATGGTTTAGTCTAGAATAAAGAAACAATAAAAATTGGGACAATAATTTGAAAGTGACCCTGAGCTAGAATGCAATTGATGTTGCTTACTAGACCCATTGTGTAATGGCCTGTATAACAATTTATTTGGCACTAAAGATGGTTTCTCAGCTGCTCATGTATTTCAAACTTGTTTTCAGGCCAACTAAATTTTAAAGGTACACTAATGTGCTCAAATTTAGTCAGTTTAGGCAACTGCCTTCAAGCCTAGAAGAGAGAATTAATAAAAATCAGTTTCTCGTGTATAATTCAAATATGCAAATAAAGTACATGCTCACAACTTTTATTTGCTACATTATACTAATTAAGTTTACAACCAAATCATGCTCATCAACAACCAGCTAGTTTCTTCAAAGTATATTCTGATTATCAGGAAAACAGCCATAGCACCTATTAGAATTCAAAACGCATTAATGTTCTTAACTACGAAACTTCATTTTCTTCGATCAAAAGCCAAAGACTTTACCCAATACTTGTATACTCCAATCTCGTGTTAAATCAAGACAGTCAATAATGTACGCAAGAAGTAATTACAATTATTACTTTCTTCGACATCATCAAGGAAACAAAAATACGTTTTAAAAGGATAAAGTGTGAAATGAACAAAAAAATACCTTAAATTCCTCAGTTTCACAATTCTTCTTGAACGTTTCCCACTGTGCTTGTGTAATGCCATCATAAAGCTCGTACGGCTCTTTATGGTCCACTGGAACTTTTCTTGTCTTCGTAAACCAACCACCAACCAATTTTTTTTTGAAATCTTTCCATCGTCCACAGACATATTTTAACACGTTATCTTTCATGTTGTCGTCAATGTGGTACTCGATCTGAGATTAAAAAAAAAATCATAGTTACATACGCCTTATAAGACTTCAAATGTCCAATTGGTCTCAAAGCCGAATAAGTAATAAGTGAATAAATGAATTTATAATACCTTAACATCTTCCCATATAGTATCTTTAAGCCCTTTAAAAACGTCATCCCAATTTTTAATATTGATATCAATTTTAGATCTTGCAGTATCGCCCACATACGCCTTATAAGACTTCGCCCACTTTCTAATGGGGTTGCCGTTATCACTCCACTCAATGAATTTTGGTTCTTGTGTTTTATATTTCTTCCCGGTTGTTGGGACTCTTCGCCTCTTCTTAGACAACGACTGTGAAGTAGAAGGATCATGTTCTTCATTTTGTCCAAATTGTTCTATCTCCATTATTCCTGTAGTTGACTGTTTAGTGACCATTTAATTATGGATGTCAAAGTCAATAGTAGTTAGTTTAATGTTAATAGATAGCTAAAAGTTATACTTCAAAATGCATGTGTCGATCTTATATAACGAGTTGATCATATTCAACTGCAACACAAAATGAACATATTCAAATCTAGAGAAGCAAGAGCAATAAATTTTATATGATACTCAGATATAATATTCTCTTTAAGTTGCATGAATTTTAAAGACCATAATACAAAGATTATAATACATCTAAGTATGTAACTGTATCCATATTCTTTGCAGATACTATAAATGCATGTGTTACCCGAGGTTGCCGCATAAAGGTTGATGTCTGAGAAAAAAACCTGCCTAATCAACGGAAGTCTACCAGAAGAGAATACAACATCCTCCAAAACAAGTAAATTATGTTAAGCTTATTGATGCGTTCAAACAATGGAATACCCACTTTAAAACAAGGCTTTTAAATTTCAAGTGTTTGACACTTCAACTAAATATATTCAGTCTCTTCTCACTTGCCAGAACTATGAATTATCAACTTTCATTTCAGAACCAATATTGCAACATTTCAACAATCTCCAAGCACATACAAAAGAACTAATTTGATGAGAACAATTCAGCGGTAAAACAATGATAATAAGAATTATAACAGAAAATTGACAACGAACAAAACAAGTAGAGCCAAAGAGAAAAAAATAATCAAACTCCACAGCCGACACTAGTAGCAAACAGATGCAAACAATTTGCTAAATATTTTAGTATCTTAATAGTCAAATAAAGTGGTATATCTAGATTATATCACTATATCCTAAAGCTAGGAGGAAATCCAAATTTATGGTTTGAGTACTATCATCAAATAAAAAGAATATTTATAATCACTTGAAATCTTCAGACATAACATAAGTGGTAAAACATTTTAACTTCAATTTACTGGTCAGCTAAAACTGGTAACAATGAAATATTGAGCTGCAATAATGAAAATTTGAGATGATGTTGACTTGGGGATTTCTAACTAATCATCATGTTACTCTGAACGATTTTAAAGACACTCCTACATGTAACGAAATATCAAATGACAAGAAAATATTTCAAAATTTCTATTATTATATGTCCAAATCTTGGCGTACATGTTATTTTTTTACAGAACATAAAAAAATTAATGACTCTAAAATTCTCCAGTAACACTTCTGAACAAAGATTTTTATACCTCAAGCTATTGAAATTAACAATATTAGTTAGTTGTTAGATAGTGTAGAATATTAACAGGATTATGAAGTTTTTATCTAATTTAAAAAAGAGAAGCTTCAAAGAAGTGCAAGTAAAAATCAGCAATAACAATTCTGTTATATTCAATCATCCAAATAACATCAAATACAATATAAGACGTTTCCTGCTATAGACTCGAGCACAACTGATCATTTATGCTTGTATTATCCAAAAGATACCACACAGAGGTTACACGAATCCTATCACAAGTAAACGAACCTTTCATGTGTGAAATATATATATATATATAATAACTGGTGAGTTGTGCCACAAAATTCAAGAGCCAGAAACTCCTTGGCCGAATACATATATCACAAATTAAAGAGCAGATAATGCACTGAAATATTGGGTATATGTGTTGATTGTTTTTGCTGAGAATGGCATTCTTAGCCCGAGTCTACAAAAATCTACGAGGTAACTAAATGAGTAGCATATGGAAAATGAAAATGGTGTAACTGTACTTATTTTAAAAATGGGCTGAACTTACTGGTGCTTGTGTCCATTATTCATATCATAATTTGCATTTGTTGCCAACTTATGAAATTGCCATTCAGCCTACACAAAAAATGTTTAGTTTAAGTTAGGCATTAAAAAGTACATGTACTTGTATGCATTCAACAACAAAATTTCACTTAGTTTTATTTTATCAAGTCTCTGCCTGATTTCGAAAACCGACGAAAGAAAAATTAAATTATTATAATATAGTAAGTAGATTTAATTTATTTGAAGGAACAATTCAAGAAGCAATTGTGATAAATCATATTTATTTTTCAGAAAAACATATTTTGTAAAAGTTGCCGTTTAAATTTCATATATTGGTTGTTACTGCCATTTCATGACATGCACTAAATTCAATAATATATACTCAACTTAGCCTGCATATGGATTTCCATATTTGTAGAATCTTACTTTCAAGATGAGGAATCTTCTATTTTACACAAGCAACGTATCTTGATAATTCATAACTCATGCGTCAACAGATATCTCAAGTCGGATTTCTTATTGACTTGTAATTTTATGAAGTAGACAATTTATCTCATATTAAACGAACAAATTGAATATGATGTTGAATATATATATGGAGTACAAATGAAAATGAAAATGGTGTAACTGTACTTATTTTCAAAATGGGCTGAACTTACCAGTGCTTGTGTCCATTATTCATATCCGAAGTCTGCAACAAAAACAGCGATCAAGTATCCCTGTAAAATATCTTATTAGTAATTATTCTCAAAAAAACTAAAGAATTACAGAAAATGAAAGATTTCAATTGGCAACTAAAGCATGATGAGCACAAAAAAATTTACCCAACTATTCAAACCCCCTCATCGTGATCAGAACGTGCATAAATTGCATTTAAATAAACTTCTTCTGGTAGACTTAAGCCGATGGAGAAAGGTGGATTCTCATCAAATTGATTATACTCTTCTTCATCCACCACATCACCAAACCCAACAATGCGCCTTTTGCCGGGAAGAACAATAGACCACTTATTATCGGCAGGATCAGTCATGTGAAAAACTTATTTTGCTTGAGATGCCAAGATGAGTGGATCATTATCATGACTCACTTGACCAAAGTCAACCAATGTGAATCCATGTTCATCCACTCGTACAGCAGGACGATTGTCAGCCCATCTACATCGAAATAGCGGGATTGTGAAGTCTTTATACTCAAGTTCCCAAATATCCTCGATTATCCCATAATATTGCATTGTCGCATTTATTGGTCTGTTATCTTTAGCACTAGCAAATTCTCTTGAAGATGCAATGATACTAACTCCACTATTTTGCATTTTGCTCTTCTCATCCTGACGCTTCGTATAAAAGACATAACTGCTCATATCATATCCTTCCCATGAATTGACATGCAATCAAGGCCTATATGCTAACCATTTTATTGTATCTGAAATACCATGATTTGTTTGAGACAATTGAGACATTACCGTATGTTTAAACCATATGACAAAAGAGCGGTTATGTTCATTCGTCAACCACCTTTCGTTCTTTGAAGGATTCTGAGACTTTAGAATAGCCATGTGCTCCTCCGAGTAAGGATGTACCTCACTAAGGTGCTGCAAAACAAGTAGCTGAGCTTTGTGAAATATCTCATCACCAATTGAAATCAATTTTGATCCAATTATGCACTGGCCGTCAAGTCGTCCTTCATGTCGAGACTTACGAAGTCCAATAGGTTCAACACCAGTTAAGTATGGAGTGACAAATTCAATAACCTCCTCAGCTACAGTAGCTTCTACGATACTGGCTTCAGGTCTATATCTGTTTTTTGTTTTTCTTTTTAAAGTTCCCATATGCATTTCAAACGGATACATATATCTCATAAATACAGGACCATAAATTTTGATTTCTCTTACAAGATGAACAACCAAATGCAACATAACATCGAAAAATGAAGGTGGAAAATACATCTCAAATTGGTATAAGGTAACAATAGCATCAGCTTGTTGAGCATCCAACGTATCAGGATCAATTACCTTGCTACAAATTATATTAAAAAAGAGACAAAGCTTTGTAATAACATGCCTAACATGTTTAGGCAATATACCTCTAATTGCAACAGGTAATAAATGTTGCATTAACACATGGCAATCATGAGACTTCATACTGGTCAATTTCAAATCCTTCACAGATACACGACTGCTAATGTTTGAAGAATAACCTGTTGAAACCTTCACACCATGAAGACAGTCACATAAACTACTTTTCTCTTTTTTGGACAATATATAACATGCGGGGGGCAAATAGGTACGTTTACCTTTCTACACCGGTGCTAACTCCTTCCGGATATCCATTTTCAACATATCTTGCCTAGCTTTCTCACCATCTTTTGTCTTGCCAGGTATATTCAAGAGTGTCCCAACGATACTGTCGCAAACATTTTTTTCTGTATGCATTACATCTAGACAATGTCTAACCTGTAAATGTCTCCAATACGGAAGTTCCCAAAATATAGATTTCTTCTTCCACGAGCCTTCTAAAAGAGGAAATACTTTGCCAAATGCATTTTCAATATCCTTGACCCGTTCGCAAACATCATTTCCTGTTAATGGAAAACGAGCAACTCCATTCTCTATCTCCCCATTAAAAGGCTTCTTCTTTTACGATAAGGATGATTAGGAGGGAGAAATCTACGATGATGCATGTACACATTTTTTTGCAATAATGTAAACGCTCAACAACCATATCATCTTCACAAATTGGGCATGCTTTGGCACCTTTTGTATTATAGCCAGACAAGTTACCATACGCAGGAAAATCATTTATGGTACAAAAAATCATGACGCGCAATGTAAAATTACTTTGACTATATGCGTCAAACACACACACACACATTTATCCCATAGAAGTTTTAGATCATCAATAAGAGGAGTTAGGTAAACATCGATGTCATTTCCTGGTTTTCGTGGTGCAGAGATTAAAAGAGACAACATGATATACTTGTGCTTCATACTCAAATGAGGTGGAAGATTGTAAATCACCGAAAGAACAGGCCAAGTACTATGTTGACTACTAAAGTTGCCAAAGGGGTTTATGCCATCTGTACAAAGACCAAGTCTGAGATTTCTAATTTCGTCACCAAAATCAGGATACATTGTATCAATGTTTCTCCACTATGGAGAATCAGCTAGATGCCTCAATAATCTATCATTTTTCCTCACATCTGCATGCCACCTTAAGTTTTTTGCATTTTCTTTATTTGCAAATAAACGTTTAAACCTTGGTATAGTTGGCAAATACCACAAGACTTTTGCTGGAGGCCATTTCTTATCTGGGTCATTGTGAACGTTCCCTCGCGACTTGGAACTGGATAATCCACACTGGGACACTCGTGCAAGTTCTCATATTCATTTCGATACAATATACAATCATTTGGACATGCATGTATCTTTTTATATCCTATACCAATTGGGCACATAATTTTCTTTGCCTCATAGTTAGAAGTTGGAAGCTCATTACCTTCCGGAAGCATGTCATTCAAAAGTTCCAACACAAATGTAAAACTTTTATCACTCCACCTATGCTTTGCTTTTAAATTAAAAAGCTTGAGCACAGCAGACAATGTTGTGAACTTAGCACAATTAGGAAACAAAGGCTTCTCGGCATCAATTAATATTCTTTCATACAACTTTGGCTCTTCCATCAAATGTTCTTCAGCATCACGAAACATCTCATGAACACAATCATTCTCATCATTCGCGTCATTATTCATGTTATCTTCTCGGTCATTCTCATGATTATTAGAACTAGCTCTACTAAGTATACTTTCACCATGCCATATCCACCGTGTATAATTTTGCTTAAACCCATAACGGATTATGTGATCTCTAATCTGATCTATGTTACGAAGTCTTCTCTTATTTTTGCAGTGTCTACAAGGACAAAAAATAGTTTCTTCCCCTCTTCTTAATTGATCATTCAGTGCACAATTGATGAACTCTTCAATTTTGTTTAGGAACTCGTCATCGTTACGTTTTACGTTGTACATCCAACTACGATCCATATGCAAATGCTAGAGACACACTACACAAGCAAAAAAACATTGGATTACGAAGAGCATTCATTATTAAATCAATATTTTTAGCTAATTCAAGTGGAGTGGATAATCAGTTCAACATCACTCCATAAACACAAGCACACTAAACTACATAACAAACAAAAAATTCTCATTGTCCAAATAAAAATACAAGGAAATTCTAGTTCTGAATCATCATCATAGATAAAACACCAAACCAACATACGATGCAAACTTAACTACACAATCAGCAGAAAAGACAAAATAACCAAACGAAAAAAAAAAGTCCTAATCAAACCTTGAATATGAATCCATATGATACATATCATTTGATGCTAAATTGTATTAAGGTCCTTTGCTCAATTATTAATAATTGATAATCACTAAATTTTAAAATAAAAATTAACATAAAATTTCATTTTAACTATACAGTAATAATAGAAATTACATAAAATTCAATGGTTCATCTGATGAAATATTTTATTGCAATGTTCTTTTATTTTGATTCAACATATGTAGAAATATATGCACCTTTTTTATTCGAACTCAACCTTATTATTGGACTGTTTGCATTTCAATTTATTGAGCAACTAACACTGGTTTTGAAATTAATGGACTTTGATATTGAACTAGATTCTATTTATGAATTTGCATGTCCTGTTACTACTTGCATTAAACTTAAACGTATAAGGATGCGGGGGTGGTTAAGCTGAAGAAGGTTGAGAATATGAACAACTGAGGCAGAAGAAACTTCCATTTTGGATAGGGAAGAGGACGACCTAACTTGTAAAGTGTCTGGAAGCAGCCTAATCATTTTGTTAGGACTATCATACCCAAAATAGGAGCTGCAGCCCCATAAGGAGAGGTCAGGAACAAACCCCAACATGCACCATAATAAAAGTATCAAGAAAGCAGCATGAACATGCAATAACATTCTATAGTATCGGCATCAGATTAACAAAGTCTTAGAAAAAATGGTAACGAATTTAAGAAGATGAAACACCACGTTGTTTGAAGAAGAATACAGTGAATGAAAATGATGAGCTTTTTAAAAGAAAGGGAGAAATATATTAGTTAATCCGAGGATTAACTCACAAAGTACTCAGCGAATAAACTTATCAAAATCCGATTGTGGATTAAGCGATCAACCAACAGAAGTTTTCTTTATATATAAGGAAAACGAAAGATAATGATTTTATCTTTTCTCTGCAACTATAACATATTATAGCACTCAAACTCTCAGAACATTGCTTACGAAAACAGAAGTATAAAACTGAAATACAAGAAATATTAAAACGCAGTAAATCAAAATTTAAAACCAAAAAAAAAAGAATTACATTTTAAGCAATAGTTCCTGCAACAGATGCCACTTCTGCCTTTAAAACATTTAGCAGAAGATTATCATTAGTACATTAGCGGTCACCCATAATCAGTTATATCCACTTTCACAATTATGGATCTTTGTTGTTTCTTGTTACATTTATATCTGATATTCTTTCACTTTTGAGGTGTTCACTCAATCAAATCCACATTTTTAAAACAGATACGCAATAAGTCGCTGAAAAGGGCCTTCAATGAAGAGCAAAACTCATTATATAGAATTTTCTTTATTTTTATTCGTTACTAACACCACATTAAAAAAACAAATTTGAATTGCAATAATTGAAAGCAATTGGATATTATTAACTACAGTGTTGGAAATAATAGTTAAGAACAATAGGTCAACTTACAAGAGTACCTCGGTTTATTTTCAGACCAAATCAGCAACGCGTATAACTGCTGGCAAGTAGATTCAGGCAGGCAGGATGCGGACACCGATAAATATCTAAGAATTGACCGGATCTACTACCGAAGACAAGAAGAATATTTGCCTGCAATATAACAAAAGGAACAATGAGTTTCAGTGGATTATCATGAACATACCACCCGACAGTATCACTGGTTAACCTTCAAACTCAAAATTGGTCGCTTAATGGTGAAATCAATCCAGCAAATTCGCCGAGCAAACTCGAAACATGAAATCAATCGGCAAACTCGAAACTCGACACTCGAAATCAATCGATCGCTTAACTATGATTTTAGGGTTTTTTTTTCTTTGAAGCACGCGAATTATTTAGGGAAAAGAATGGGACGGCGGAAAAAGAATTGGAAACACGAGATGTAAACGAATAACCTAAGTTTGAAATTGCATCGCGTACGTAAGGGAACCGATGCGAAAAGTATTATGTTGGACGTAGTTGCATCGGTTGACTTTAAAACCGATGTGACTAAAACTATTTGCGTCGACGTATTTGCATCAGTTGTTGGTGACAACTGATGCAAATTTGACTTTTTTATTACCTACTGCTTTCCACGTACCAGTTGCATCGGTTATTAAGACAGAACTGATGCAAATAGTTCTATTTGCATCAGTTTTTACTTAAACCGATTCAAATGAGGCGATTCAAATGGCCTGTTTTGTAGTAGTGATCTTAGTCCTTTGTTGATATATCGCCTCTTAGGCTTGGATATCTCAGTCCATTATTTGATGAGCTGCTTCTTGGGGCTTGGACGTCTTAGTCCATTATTTGATGAGCCGCTTCTTGAGCTTGGATGTTTTAGTCCAACGTTTTTGATGAGCCACTTCTTGGGATTGGACATCTTAGTCCGTTGTTGTCTTATGCTCTTGGTTAGCTCATTCTTAGAGGCTGGAACCAAGGACTTACCCAACCTCCCTCTAGGAGGTGCCTTGACCTGACCAGAGGTGCCTCCAAGGGTTTGTCGATGCCTTAACTTGGTCATAGTGTGGCGTGGATAAAGACTTTTACCCCTTCCTCCAGGAGGTGCCCTGCCCAGGCCATAACATGGCACGGACGAGGGTTTGTCAATGCTTTAACATAGCCAAGCATGGCATTGATAAAGGCTTACACTCCTCCCACCAGGAGGCTCTTTTATCTGACCAAAGGAGCAGCCAAGGTCTTGTCGATGCTTTAACCTGACCATAGCGTAGTGCAGTTAAAGGCTTACACTCCTCCCTCTAGGAGGTGCTCTGCCTGGCTATCTCGGCGTGGATAGAGGCTTTGGTCGTTAAAGGTAGTGTCCAAATGCATGGAGAATTCTACTCCCAATGACATAGATTTTTCTTTTTGAAGAAAGAGATGCTCTATTCATTCATCGTAGGAAAATATGGTTCCAAATGTTTCGCATTCCATGTCTGAGGAACCATATTGCCATCTAATCAGCACAACTTGTAAGCTCCTGGGGGGATTACTTTGCAAATGATTAAAGGTCCTTCCCAATTTGGTCCCAATGATCCATCCATGGGATTTCTTGTGTTTGCTATTACTCTTTGGAGTACCAGATCTCCTTCTTAAAATAATCACATTCTTATTTTTGAGTTGAAATACTTTGAAATCCTTCTTTGATATTCTACTTTTTTGATTGTTGCTTCGTCTCTCAACTCATGTATCAAATCCAATGACTCTCTTTTTAGTTCTTGGCTTTAATCGAATGCATATGCGATTCTTCGATGTGAGGGTATTTCAATATCAATTGTTAACATCGCCCCACACCCATATGTCAATGAATAAGGAGTATGACCCATTGCCGTCTTAGTAGATGTTCGATGTTTGCGCCAAAAATGGTCACAAACACCCAATCCCAGATGAAAGCACCAATTCATAGCCACAGATCATAGATGGTGTATATAAGAAGGATATAAATATGAAGAACAACAAAAATTTCAAAAAAAGCAGTGAAAAGACAAGATTTATAGTGGTTCGGTTGACTCTAGCCTATGTCTACTCCAGAAATTTACTTTTTATTGATACTGAATTCAATTACAGTAACAATCCGGAGTTTTCAAAACAAAAATAGCAGAGTGGCCTTTATGTAGAAGATGAAGGGAAATAGAGTGAGAATCCCTTTTCCTGAAGCCCCGCTTGCTATATTTATAGGCAAAACCCTAGTTGCTATGCTTCCTCACCGATCTGGGCCCACCAGAACCATAGTTGAGCACATCTTGTTCATCACAGCCGGTCTCGAGTTCTTAATATACCGACCCCAAGTGATGAATGTTGACACGAAGCACCCATTTCTCTGACTCGAAGCAACCCTTCTGAAAACCCAAAGTAAACCCAAGTGTGACTCGAAGCAAACTCCAAGCAAACTGAAGAAACTTGACTTTTGTCGAAACCCATATTTCAAGTATCCTACGCTTTTTGCCCATCAACTACGCCGAATCCCAGGCACATATTCGTGTTTATCATCCGTGATTGATCGTCTATCCATTATCTGAACCAATTCCATCATATTTCAGCCTCGATAACCAAGCAGCCATTTGAGTTAAATCCGCCTATCTTTGCTCTTGTGAAAAGGCGGGTTAACATTTGCCCCCCAAAACATGCTTTGCTATCGGAAGGCATGCTTTGAATAGCTTCAAATCCAATATCCAAAGTCTATATTCCATCCATATTCGTATCTTCCAATCCATAATCCAATCCATTATCAAGCAATTTCATCCAAGAAAATATCCAAATCTACGAATGTTCCAAGCTGTTATCCAATTCTGAATCCATTCCAAATCCATTAACCGAATCCACAATCTCTCCAGATTGTTTTATTCAAATCCGGTACAACTTCGGGTCCTATCCAAATTCGGGGACCTCTCCAGGTCCAAATCCAAATTTGGGACCACTCCGAATCCTAAGCCAAATCCTCAGCTGTTCAAAGCCAAATCAATATCCATTTCATACCTTGGAAACCAGTAACCAAATCTTATGATCTCTCTGGACCGTTGACGGCCTCTATGGACCCTTGTTAAGCTCAATCCAAACTTAATAGTTGAATAGGCAGATCCTGTCATGCTCCGACGAAGCTACCTAGCCTTTGCACTCCGGTTTAGTATCCCTGAACATTAAGCGATGCCATGATCATCCTAGAACGATACAGCCTCTCCAGGCTCTTGCTGAATCCCATCCTGTCACACTCCGATGAAGGAGAAACAACGTCGAGTGAGCCTATCCTGTCGCTCTTCGGCGAAGCGGCTTCATTCCCTGCACTCTGTTTCAGTATCCCTGAACACAAAGCGATCAATTTGCAACTGACTTCCAATATCCATCCCGTAACTCTCTGGTTAGGAATTTGTTTCATAAAATCCAAATTTCACTTGTTAAATCCAAGTTCCAAATGTCCAATAAGAAAAAAAAAACTAAGTGCCAGCTCTCTGGGTAGGGCAGTCTATCACCATTTCAGAGCAAACCTTGGTTATTGGGCTTCCTCACTGATCTGGGCCCACCAAAACCATAGTCGAGCCCATCACGTTCATCATTGTTGGTCTCGAGTTCTTAATATGCCGACCCAATTGATGAATGCTGACTCGAAGCACCCATCGATAACTGAGTAGTCGTTTGAGTTAAATCTGCCTGTCTACGGCCTTATCAAAAGGCGAGTTATCATTCGATAAGCCAATAATACAAGTGGCATCTTTTCTACCCAGTTTCCTTTGGCTTTGTTCAGTCGCTTTTCAAAATTGTCTTTATGGTTTTATTTGCAACCTCAACTACCCCATTTGCCTTGCGATGTGTAACTGAGCAAAAGCTCTTAATAATTACATTATAACGGCAAAACCGAGAGAATTCTTCACTCTCAAATTGCGTTGCGTTATCGGCGATAATGTTATAGGGGATTCCAAATCTGGTTAAATATTTTTGATGACAAATCTAAGTACTTTTTTGAAAGTGATCATAGAGAGTGGTTCTGCTTCAACCCATTTAATGAAATAGTCTATGGCGATTATTGCATAATTTTCTCTCCCTTTAGAAATGGGCAACGGGACGATTAAATCTACTCCCCATACGTCAAAGGGACATGGACTTGAAATTGGGGTTAACTGGCTTGGTGGTAATCGAGTGATACTTCAAGTACATTTAGCATTTCTCGCATCTCCTTGCATATTCTTTGGCTTGACTCACCATATGAATCCAATAAAAACCTTTTCTTGTTATCTTCTTTGCTAGTTTTGCTCCATTAGAGTGGTCTCCACAGAATCCTTCATGTGCTTCTACTAGCAATTTCAACCCATCCTCCAGGCTTAAACATCTTAAATAAGGCAACGCATATCCTTTCTTGTAGGATTCCATCTACTATCATGAAAGTTGGGGCTTGTCGCTTGATTTTCCTAGCTTCCCCCTTGTTTAGCGAAATTTTTTCCATTGAAAGACAATTGACAATAGGCGCCATCCAAGTGTTATCATAATAGTAATCTACCCTTGGCTGATTAACCCTCTCCTTCGGGGTATCTCCATTGACTTCCTTTTCTTTTATTTCTCATGACATAGTTTGGGATCTTGTTAGGACTAGCAATTCCTTCCTTGTTTGAATGTCTCCTCTTCTATACTCGAACTTGCTTAATATACCACTGGCACGATCTGATTTTTGGGGCTCCTCTTGAACTAGCCAATTTTGCTAAAGAATCCTCTTATGAGTTTTTTCCTCTCGACACTTGATGTATGGAAAAGTATTCAAACAAAGAAAGCATTTTCATTATCTTCTTTACATATAAAAATAGCTTGTAGCCTTTTGTCTGATATACCGTTTCACTTGATTTACCATTAGTTGGGAATCACTGCAGATCCAAATCCGTGGGATTTTGGGCTCTAATGCCAAAGTTAACCCTGCTACATCGATTCATATTCAGGCACATTGTTTGTTGCGGGAAACCCTAACTTCGTGGCATAATGTAAGAGGTATCCGTATGTTGTTATTACCACATATCTTGCACCGGCTCCTTATTCATTTGATGCACTATCGACGAATAACTTCCACATAGGTTTCTGATCCCTTTCTTTTTCTGATTGCTCTTTAATGAAATTAGTGCATTTTTAATGAAATCTACTAATGCTTGCCTTTTGAGTGCGGATCACGGCTGAAACTATATATCATATTGGTTAAGCTCAATTCCCCATTTTACCAACCTTTCGATGTTTCCAGTTAACTGAAAACTTGTTTATAGGGGAAATTGGTCAATACCCTGATCGGATGTGGTTGAAAGTATGCTCTAAGTTTTTGTGCTATGAGGATCAAGCAATAAGCTATCTTTTCTATCACTAGGTATCGAACTTCCGTATCCTTCAATCGTCTGCTTACATAATACATAGGAATTTGAGCTCCACTTCCTTCTCTAACCAATACTGAACTGACTGCATACTATGAAACTGCCATGTACAAGTATAATATTTCTCCATTCTCGGGACTGGAAACTATCAATGGCTTTTCCAAATGGCTTTGTAACTCCTGAAAAGCTTTTCTACAATCTTTCCCCATTCAAAGTTTTTCTTTTTCTTGATTACATTAAAGAAGGGGATACATTATTAGTAACTTTGGAAATGAATTTGCTTAGAGCGGCTATCCTCCTATACAAACTCATTATCTCTTTACTAGTTTTAGGTTCGGCTATGTCCTTAATGGCTTGAATTTGATCAGAACTAGCTTCTATCCCTTGGGCACTCACGAGGTAGCCTAAAAACTTCCCTGATGGACTCCGAAGGAGCATTTCTATGGGTTCAATTTCATTTGATATTTTTGTAGTATTTTGAACATCTCTTCTAGATCCTCAAGATGATTCTTAGCCTCACCAAACTTCACTAGCATGTCATCCAGGTAAACCTTCATATTTCGGCCAATTTGTTCTTTAAACATTCTGTTGACTAGCCTTTGATAAGCAACCCCTGCATTCTTCATCCCGAAAGCATTGCTTTGTAATAGAGAATTCCCCATTCGGTAATGAAGCTAGTGTGTTCCTCATCCGACTTGAACATGGGTATTTGATTAAATCCTGAATATGCGTCCATGGGGTATAATAATTTGTGCCCACTAGTTGCATCAAATAACTGATCAATTCGCAGTAGTGGGAAACAGTCTTTTGGAAAGCCTTGTTTAAATCGGTATAATCAATGCAAGTTCTCCATTTCCCAGTCGATTTTGTTCACCAAAACTAAGTTTGCTAGCAATTTGGGATATAATATTTCCCAAATAAACCCATTTTCGAGGAGTCTCTTAACTTCTTCTTTCAATGCATCAGACCATACTCTATCCAATTGTCTCTTTTTCTGTCTTATAGGGGTCGCTTCTGGATTGAAGTTAAGCACATGATACATGACCATCGGATCGATTCCCACCATATCTGAATGAGACCAGGCAAACACGTCCTTATAGATCTTAATAAATTATATTAAATCTTTCAAGTTACTTTCCAATTCCTTTCCTACTTTGACTACCTTTGTAGTATCATCTGAATCTATGCATGCCTCCTAAAGGTCTTCTATTGGTTTTATTCTTTCTATTTTACTTCGGCAATCAAATTCAGTAACAATTGGGCTTTCTATTATTTAAATCATGTAAATATCACCTGGTTTGTAGTCCTTTATTATAATGTTGTTTCTGAATCTGCTTTCTGAAAATCTAGACTATGATTATTTGCTGGCCCATTAAGTCCTCCTTACTGATCTCCTTTTCCTGCAAAGTACGACATAAACAATATCCTTTATCGGTAACTTGAAATCTATATAGAAGTTTATCCATGTTATTAGCAGGGGTTAACAGATCATTATGTAAGAATATGATAATAAGTGGGAAGTAATTCTATAATTGAATACGACTAAATGTCTCAAAATCCATCTTTGATAATGATGAGAGAGAGATAGGAATTCAACTTCAACCATATTGATAGAACAATGAAGATGTAATCATAGAAGTTTAGAAATTCATCTTCTAGAGGTAGCTAATAGAAAGCTAGTAATAATCGTGTAATAGAAGTACACATATCGTTGTTTGAAAATTTGTAATGGAAGTCTAGTGACCTTAATCAGGGCATTAGTAAAATAGATCTCGACTATCAATTGCTCTGGAAACCAGATTCGGGCATTAACGAGTGAAATTTAAAAGTTAAAAGATCTGAAACCTAGATTAGAGTATTAGTGGATGATAACCAGAAATCCATAATAATAATTTCAAAAGCAGAAATCTAAAGCCCAAATTCGGGCATTAATGAGTGAAGTCCAGAAATCAATTGTAATAGTCTTGAAACCCAGATTCAGGTATGGTGAAGTCCATAAATTAATAGTAAAGACCCAAACCCCTGATTTGGATATTAATAAGCGAAGTCCTGAATAATGTAAGACTCCAAACCTAAATTCGAAAATTTTCTTCTTAGGAATAAATCGAAGGCTGTAGATTCTTACTTAAGCTTTCAGTTCTGTACCGCTTCCTTGGATTTTGGCTCTCTTGACATGTATCACCCTTTAGGCCCTGTATATTGTTGTCATTTGATTTTCCTATTCCCAGGCTCGAATGTCTTAGTCCACTGTTTGGTATACCGCTTCTCAGGCTTGGATGTCTTTGTTCATTGTTTGATATGCTGTTTCTCGAGCTTGGACATCTTAGTCTGTTGTTGTCTAGTGCGCTTGGTTAGCTTATCCACAAGCATGACTCAAGGACTTATCCAACCTCCCTCTAGGAGGCGCCTTGACCTGGTCATAGCATGGCGCGACTAAGGACTTGTTCGGTGCCTTGGCCAGGCCATAGCATGGCAGGACCAAGGGATTACTCCATCCCCCCTCTAGGAGGTGCCTTGACCTGGCCATAGCGTGGCGTAATCAGGGGATTGTTTGGTGCCTTTACTAGGCCATAGCATGGTGGGATCAAGGGCTTGTTCTAACCTCCCTCCAGGAGGCGCTTTGACCTGGCCAACTCAGCATGAGCAAATGCTTTGACTTTTAAGATAATGTCCAAGTGCAAGGAGAATTTCACTCCCAACAGTGTAGATTTTTCTTAGTAAAGTAGTTCTTTATTGAATCCAATTAGGAACTCTTTACAAATTCATTGATTTTCCCTTGTTTGAAGAAACTGATCACCATTCCTTCCAATGCTCTACATTGATTTGTCTTATGTCCATTCATCATATGGCAATGACAATAGCATCCTCCCTAATTCTTTTCATATTTAGTTTTTTTTCTTCTGTGATGGCCAATAGTTGAGCTCTTCCTTGGTTAGCAAGTAAACATTCTCGATTGATGTTGTCAAATTGCATTCCTTAGGGAGTCTTAGCTTGAAGTTTGCCTTTTGATTATTGTTTCTAAATCTTTTATTACTTGGTGCTAAAGCTTCACCCACAACGACCAATTTTCTTTGCAAAATCCTTTGAAGTTCATATATAGGCAATGCCCTTCTTATTGCTTGATGCCATTTATGTGCAAAGGAGTTGTAATCAGCCATCATTCCTTCTTCAAAGATTGTGCCTTTGGTGTAGAGTTGAATTGTTTTCCTCATTTGGTTGAATAAATTATCACATTTATCCTTTGTTTTCCCTACGGCAAAGATACGTGTGGGCCCAACGTGGAAAGGGTTTAAATTCCATTTTTTTGGGTCATATGATTCTGCTCTTTTCTTCTTCATGATCCTTAGAGCTTCCAATCTTAACATTTGCTCTTCATGTAGTTTGGAATCATTAGTTGTTCTAGGGGAGAATCTAATTAAATGTGGCTCCGAGGACCCTTTTTCAGATCTTTTGATTTTGTTAAACATGATGATGCAAAGTCTAAAATAGTTAGGCTCGAGGCTTGGAATAGAATTGGATTAGAGGAAAGTAAGATTGGAAGTTCAACAAGGTCGGAGGTTCAGGCCTTCCTTCTAGTGCCAAATGTTAACAGTAAAACTTATTAACAACCCGATGTATGGTTTAAAGCATCGATGTCTCCTTTGAAACCTCTTTTTGATAAAATTGGGATAGTTAGAAATTTATTACTCCTTAAATCCACCTTTCGAATAAGTCATTGTAATTAAAAATTCTCCTTGTACAACCTTTTGACATGGTCGAAACATCAAATTCTGTTTTTTTTATACCTTTTCAGCTGGCTAAGTCAAAACTCCTTATAAGATCTTCCGACTCAGTCGAAACACCTATATTCTTTTTATTATGCCTTTTGAACTAGCTAAGCGAGTATAGTATCCTTTCAAGATCTCACTCCCCCCTTCGAAACATTTAAGGTAACCTGGAGGTTGGTCCTATGATCTAAGGATGTAAATTAAATGGAAAGGTTCTGACCTCTTTGAAAGTTGAACTTTCAACAACTTGAGGTTATGAGCTGAGACTTTGAGGATAATGGCTGAGCTAAGGGTTTCGACTCACTCTAATGGTGACCTTTAGATCAAGTCGACGTAAGAAAATCACAATATAAATCCAATAGTAATGTTAAACTAGCTTCATATCCAAAAATTCCATAATCTTGCTTTTATTAAGCTAAAGTAATACAAATCGATCAAATCCCCAATCTAATTTGAGAATTAGGGTTTACAAATTTAAGGAAGTACAAAGACAAAGTGAATGAATTAGGATTCCCTAAACCATACCTCAAGGGTCTTATTTATAGGTGCAGGTTGGGACCTTTCAATTTAGTCCTTTCAACTTGGTCGAAAGGTAGCGTTGGAGATCTTTCGTTATCGTTCATTTAGGTACCCTTATGCATTGCATTTGAATGGACTAGAGCGCTTTTGACTCCATCAAAAGGGGTATGAGCTTCTCTACTTTGTGCTATTGTTTTTGTTACAAGTAAGAAAACCATATGAGCCTTCGACTTTGTCGATAGGTGGATTTTTGGAGCTTCGATGAAGTTGAGATGTTGAAGGTTTTGAAGCGGAAGGTTGCTTTCGACGACATGCTTGCCGATTGATGCGGAACCCCACCATCTAGTGTTGGAGAATGCAAACTTGAACCTTAACAAGCTATTCTTTCTTAATTGTGAATGGTCTCGACCGGTTCGAAAGGTTTATTTAATCTTTCGAAAGGGTTGCTCTAGCAAAACGTCCTTCTTTGGAATGTGAATGAAGGCGAAACCTTTAGTTTAGAGAGGTTTAGCACGCATGTGAGTGGTTGTAGTTTGTTGCCTTTGAAAGGTGTTCCTCAACTTATTCGAAGTATCTTCATGCGTGCAGATGCATCTGTTTAGAAAGGAAGCAATTGAAGCGAAATAGTGCTTTTGACCCTTCCAATCCCTTCGAAAGCCAGTAGCACATCTAACTTTGGTTGTAGCATCCCTTCGACTCCTTTGATAGGCTTTGTTGATGCTATCATCTCTTGTAAATCCTTTATTCTATTCATCTAGGTTTCAACATGGTTGAAATGAGCATTAGTGGTAACGGCCAATTCGAGTTATTCTCTGTCACATCTATGGTGCACTATAGATCAATGTGTGCGATGAATGAATTTGCATGACTGAAACCATTAGGATGATTTATAATGAAATCAAACTTATATTCCAAGTCGGACCCTACAAAGGCCCTATAAATAGATTTTTGGATTCTCTCATCATTGATTTTAGTATTAAACATAAACAATGATGAGTTTATTTGCTAATTTTATGTTTACCTTTCATGCACTCATTATTTTATCTCACACTCATAGGCACTGACCTATTAGTTTTTCCAGTTACTACCATGATTTTTATTTTCTCCCAGGTTCATTGATTAGCATTGCCTTTTTTTCCCACGTACTCTTTTATGCTTCAGAACTTGAGCAACAATAAACTAGTAGACCATATTTTGATGCATATATGCTATTAGTTTACATTTTTCTCTTTACTTGTATGCTCGTGTTTGAGAGATTTTGCTCTAAGATTCTTGTACCATCTATTTTGTAAGCCACCTAGGAAAGCATTTATCCTCCCTATCATTTTATTTATATGGCGACCACTGCCTAGGGGTTTCTATGCATTACATCGATTTACAAGCATCTAACGCATCGTTGAAGTTGTGCTTTTCCCTTAGGTAGTTCTTGACTAATAAAAAAATAAAAATGTAACGTCGTTTATCTATCATAATACACTAAACAAAGTGAGCTATAGATTGATAAAGAAATATAAAATTTAATTACAAAAAAATTATTCTTTTGGTATGTTGTTACTTCAATACTCATGCAAGAGACAAATAAACAACCATTAAAATTTTCGAGTCTAGTTAATTAAGTGTGAATTTATCCTATGTTGTTTATTTTATTCTATGAGTTTTGAACACTAAACAGTACAAGAGTAGGGATATTTGGTCCATACATGATCACGTACAAGAGTTATATGGTAAATAGTCACAATCGTCATATATAGAGTTTCAATGAAATTGTTTTATTCAAAATGTGCAAGTGTATATACATATATAGCATAATGCGAGATCTCGTTTTCAATACGATTGGATACAAAGAGGACCTTGTTTTTCTGGGAAAACACTAGACCAAGGTTTTAAATATCGGATTTCGGTCACGTTTCGTCTCGGGATTTTTACACAAGTTATCTCGTATCGGTGGAGATCTCGAATGAGATGAGTACATATCAGGTGTACAACTCGGATTGACATCTCGAGTCTTATATTTCATCTCGGGAATATCTCGGATGTACTTATGTGTCTAAATTGATGTGTCAAAAATTTATTTAATGGTTATAGCTTTCTTAATGAAAATAAAAAAAATAACATACTTGATTTACATGGAAAAATGAATATTCTTAGAAGAGTAGTAGCTTGATTAGCTTAATTGATTTGGTAATGATTGAATAATATCATTTTATTTGAACATAATAAAGAAGTGAAACCTTTCGCTATGACTTATTCAGATAAAAAGTAAAGAATATGTTCAAGAAGTTGGTAAATTATAATTGGATTGTGTAGTTTCTTTAGAATCAATATGAAAATAAAAAATATTATGCAAAATAAGAAAAATGTATAATTTCGGGTGAGATCTCGGATTGAGATTTGGATCCATATTTTGGGTGAGATTTGAATATCTCGGACGAGATGAGTGTCGAGGGAGATATGAAGGAGATTTGATGTCTCATCTCGTTTAAGTGCGAAAAAGAGATTTCGGAGGAGATCTCGGGCGATATATAGGAGATTTAAAACCATGCACTAGACTAAGTACTGCTAGTAGACCTAGGATTCGATCATTAAAATAGTTTTGATTGTTTATTTAAGTGCAATCGATCTCTTGAACATGTTAAGGATGACTAAATGCATTTTTTTATTACAATTTGCTATAGTCTTATAGCAAAGGGTTTTCTCTTATGAATGGTTCTACCATTTAAAAGAGAAAGCGAAAGTCTAAGAATAGGCGTAACATAAGCATGGTTGAGATGAAGAGAGGGTGAATGGTCTCCTCTACTTCATGCAGAGATAATAAAAATAGAATTATGTAAAATATTTGTATAAGCTTAACAAGGAATAAGAAGTATGATTTCTATTTCAAATTTATTTTTCATATAAAAATTATTCCCTGTAATATTTATTTATTTGAGTTCGAGATACTTGATATGAAACATTCGACTATAAATTGATTTGTAGAAGAAATAAATAGCCCAAGGTAAGTGAGTGAATGGAGTTTCATATTTCAAATTTTGTTATTATAATAATTGATATAGTAGAAGCATGTAATATAAGAATGCTAGTGGATACATTGAGGTTTGAAAAATTACTTTCGTATGCCGAATATTAATGAAATGATAACCGTTTTCGATTTTAACCAAAAATAGATGCAATTTTGTTTAATATGATCATTATGAATATCATTGTAAAATAAATCCTTTTTGGTATTTTAATGATGGTATTTTTTTTCATAACAATAGTGATGTGTTAGCTATACAGAAAATACAGAAGCATCTAGAATATTTAAAAACTATTTTTGGAGTCGTGTACTAAGCCGTATCTTTGAGAAATTTTTCTTTAATCATATGATTGTGAATCATACGGTATTTGTGAATTATACTTAAAAAATTAATGGCAAAGGATCCATTTAGTGGGAGCAGCAATAGAGTCAATGAACTCTTCAGATTGATACATATAGCATTCCAATGTTTATTGATACTGAAAGTGGATCTATTTAGTTCGTTAAAGTCACTAATGAATTTTCTCATATACGAACATATATATTTGATACATAAGTTAGGTATTTATGATTAGTTCATAGAATATAAAAAAGGAGAAAAATATGCAATGCAAAAGAATCAGAGCAATTCAATTTGATTAAATAAGTGAGTATCTTGGATAAGATTTCCATGAGTAACCAAAAGAGAATACGGTTAACACTCAAAGTCACTCCTCCTTATGCTACATAATGATGTATCAGCAAGGAGTAATTGGACTCTGTTTGACCAAGTAGATTTGATAATGGGTGAATTGACTACTTCTTTCTATAAGGGTGCATACTTAAGAATAAACACGTGTTGATTTTGGTTTCTCCTAAAGCTAAGATTATGGTTCCAAATAAGATGTGGATTGGGAAAAAATCCATCTTAATTAGTTTAAAAAATATGGTTGTCTGGTCTATGTTATTGTTTGGACCAAAAATGGCACAAACACCCAATAATTTAGTAGAGAATAAAAATAAAGAAAAGTAAATGAAAACGAGTGAAAACAATACATACAAGGTTTATATTGGTTTCGCCGATTTATGCTTATGTCTACTTAGAGTTTTCAATGATTTTATTAATGATATAGTTGTTTTACAAGTGTCGTTCTTATGGTTTGGTACCACTCGATAGCCGATTACAAGAAATGTGAAAAAGTATGCAAGGAAGCGAAAAGTCTCTCTAAAATGAGCCCCCACCCCTCTATTTATAGCTGCAGACCACCAGAATACGCTCTCCCACGTCCCCATCACTTCTCTCACATTCTAACATCAACTCCCCACTAACAAGCATAGCCACATCATCGGCTGCTATGGATCGGTACCAATCTATAAGCATTGATCGATACCGATCCATAAGACTTGATTATGGAATTGTTTGAATTCTTTGTGATGGAGTGCCTTGTTGTTTGTTTCGTGTTTCTTATCTTGTTTGTAGTGCTTGAAGCTTGTTTCTTAGTCAATGTAATGGATCGATGGTGGAATGAAGTTTCCAGTTTTATGTATTGAGGAGATCGATAATAATTGCATGAGATCGATGGTCTAAAGCTTGAATAGGATTATTGGCACCAAGGTTGATAAGCATGGAAATTTTGAGGCGAATTGGGCATAAGTTTACCAATCGATACCGATCAATCACTTGATGATTTTTGACTTTTGTATTTTGTGGTAGATTTCTCTTTTCCTTTTATTCTAGTTGTGCTTGGTATTTAGGCTTTGTAGTTATCTCTTCAGCTTCTAGCCTTGATAACTTTTGAGTTTGACTTGTCTAGTCCATCTAAATACTGCCTAGTAAAAAGGCTGGATAACAGCTATGAACGTAAGTTTAGTGAACTCGAGGCTAAATTAGTTTTATGTAAGTCTATAGGTAGTTCACAAAAGGTTTTGAATGCATATTTCATCGCACTGAGAAACAAATTGTTGCTTCAGGACACGCCACCTTCGTATCGTAGGAATTCTTTCTAAACAAATTAGTGGCAGTGTAACAGACTTGGGTATGACTCAAGATTCTAACATAGAAATTGACTATTTATTTGATACAAATTTAACCAAGCCCAAAGTGACACAAGTCATTAAGTGTCTAATAAAAAATCTTGCACATTGAAGAGAAAGCTACATGTTTTTTTTACTGATATCAAGACAATGGATTGTTCATAATTACAATATACTCAACTGTTGACAAGCCATGGAGAATATAGACCTTGCCACATTGCATGATGCTTTAATTCCACAATGGATTCCAAGTACATTTATAAAATTTGATTTTGGATACTATAACTGAAAGTGTATGATCCACCGGTTGCAAGTGTGTCTTTGAGAAGATGATCAACGCAGTTGGATATGTATAAAGCAAGATTGACAAATAATGAACTAATTATGCCAGTCAACATGCTGAAGTCCATTTGAATTGTACTCGCATATTATCACATAATTCGAATACGAGTTTTGGCATAATAATATTGAAATAGAATGTCTAAATAATACTTAGAGGAGAATGTTTGCATATCATAGCCAAAGTGTCTCCAAGTCAATGGGAGCGGTAACTAAGCTTGTGGATTCTTTATGATATGGTCTTTAATAAGCATCTAGAGGTTGAGAAAGTATTTTAAAAGAGAAATAGTTTGGTTTTGGTCAAATTGTAAAGGAAGTATGTATGCATAAGAAAGAAAATCAAAGGTATTAAAACATTTCTTCTTATATAAGTAAACAACATATTATTGATTGGTTGATGTATTTGTATTAAAATTAGTTAAAGTTTGCTTTATTTATTCTTGATGAAGGATTTGAAAGATGCATCCTTTATACTTCATATAAGAGGATGTTGGAATTGCCTTAATAGATATACACATACATCGTATTGAGTTTTTGGTATAGAGCATATAAGATAAATTCCTTATGCATCGATGATAGAAACCATTATATATGATCATATATGTTATCTTAACAAGTATTAAAACAAAATTCAACTATGCACTTAGTTACTGAAATCCAAGTTAAAATTACTGAATGGTTGTCAGATGTATTCTAAAATATTTACGAAATACTATAGAATTGTTTATGGAAACAATGAACTCCTTATAAAGAAGAGTTTGAACTCGAACTTCATATGTGACATCAAAAATAGTAAGTTAATCTCAATTTCATGTTTACCCTTTATAATTAGGCTTGAAGTTAGAAATGCTCCAAACAAGCGATTGTGGTGGATTCAACTATAACAGCTTAGTATGCCGCCTTAAATAATGCCTCAATAAAAGCAGTATATGTGCAAATTTAGAAGAACTCCGAGGATAGTTCCTACCATTGAGAACTAAATAACATGTTGGGATAGCACTAATTTAGTATAGATTGCAATAGGAACGACAACTTAATGAGAGGTTAAGATATGCTCTCTGTAATTAACACATGATTAAATTATTTATTGGCAATGGAGAAGTATAATTGAAAAGTAGATACGAAATCATAATATAACAGATTCACTCACTAAGACCCTTTTTCGGTTTTGTCTCAGAAAACGGGTCAAAAATATGGTTAAAGCCTCCATAATTGGCCCCAAGTGCAAGTAGGAGATTGATAGAATTAAGGATATACCATAGGGCAATTATATAATTTGATTATATAACTTAATCCTTAGAGTGAACTTTTACCAAAATAAAGTATGCTTTTGGTTTTACTTTACACTGTATATGTTGTTACATTATGATATAATTCATGTTTTAAATACAGTAAATATATACAAGCAGAAAATTTTGGAGGAAACCATGTAGTCAGTTGTAGTTACCATCATGATATAACCATGGGTATTGAATTGTATAAATAAACATTTGTCCTTAAATGTTCCCAATCAAGATGTATCAAGAATAGGATATCAATATGTCCATTATGTCCATTGAGATTAGCATATGTAACACTCTCCATATGATGGACGATGAAGTACTCATGTCCTTTGGGAGGAACCAAGAGGTTACTTACATGTAGTTGTCCGGATCAATTATTCAACGACTCACCAGGAGTCTTCAATAGATTTAAAGTCAAATAGAATATCTCACATGATGAAGTGTAGCAGTCTTTTGACTTGATAATAGTATGAATCTTAATTTTTAGACTATACTTGGATTATGGTCAATCACATGACTACATCGATCGTATTAAGGCCATAGTTAGATATAATTTGAACCACCTGAAGTGAAACAGTATTCTATAGTGGATATTCTCCTTTGAACAGAAGGTCGGTATCACTGCAATTAGCAATGTAAAGTCAAAGTCTTCAGCCAAAAAGAAAATTGATTAATCGATGACTTCTATTTGATTGAACCAATGGACTTTAATGTTGGGATTCACAATTAAATATATGTGTCATTTGAGTTTTAACCATTGTCCAAGCTCAAGATATATGATTAATACACCGATGATGAAGAGTAAACATGCATAATACATTATTTCTTAAGGGTGTCACAATAAAAGATAAGGAATTGGATTTCACCTAGATAATCTATACACAACTAACCTCATGTCCACTATCGTGCTTTGGCAAAGTTCGTACATATTTGATATTATTTTTTTAAATATCGCCAAGACACTAACACAAAAAAAGTCATAATAGCGGTAGAAAACCACTATAAATGATAACTATAGTGGTTCAGTAAATGTTGTATATCGACATGTTATAAAAAATGGCATATTTATAGAAAAGCCGCTATAAAAAATCATCTTTTATAGCGCAATATTTCCGCTATTAAAGGTATTTTATAGCCGTTTAATATTGCATATCGACATATTATTAAAAACAATGGCTTATTAGCACAAATATACCGTTATAAAAAATTATCTTTTATAAAGCTTTTTTCGCTATTTTAAATATCTGTAGTGGTAAATGTTGTATATGGACATGTTATAATAGATACTAAACTATTCATAACACCAAAAAGTGCTATAAATTTTTTAACTTTAACGCTATGGTTTAATTTTTGCATTTTTAAAATTTGCTACATCCCTATAAATTATGATAGTCAATACGTATCAAAACACCGCATTAAGAATGTTTCTAAAACATAAATCCATTTGTTGTTATTATTATTAGTAGTAGTATATTATTATTATAAACTCCGTTAATTTTCATAAACATTAGTTGAATTTTATTATTATTGTAAACGTAGTTAATTCCATAAACAGTAGTTAAATTAGTATTATAAACTTAGTTAATTTCTATAAAATTATTTAATTTCTATAAACTTAATTAACGATGTTAATTTTTATAATCGTAGTTAATTTATTATTATTATTATTATATATAAATTTGGTTAATTTTTAAAAAACTTGGTTAACTTTGTTAATATTTTGTACAACTTAGTTAATTATTTATTATGAATGAACTTGGTTAATTTTTATAAAACTTAGTTAACTTGGTTATGACAAATAATTCAGTCTGAAACATGTTTAGGGTGCAATGCTAACCAACTTATAATTTTTATTTAAACAAAATATGCTAAACTGATCTGTGGTTGTCTAGACCTGTTGGAATCAATGTTTGTATGATGTACTTATCATTAACTCACACGATACCTGTAAAGACCCGCAAATTTATCAATTTGATAAATTACATTTATTTTTAAATATTCAAATGTAAGCTTTTTTTTAAAACACAAATTATGATGTTTTGAACAAGAATGATGGTAATCTAATTTTGAATAAGTTACGAAAATATAAACTTTGAAGGAATATTAATAAAATGGTCAAAAATCATTTTACCAATAAATAACTCTATAATTATCAAAAGTCACATATGGAGTTGGATGCACACACTTATTTATCCATTTAAACATGAATATGGAATAAAATTATTTATTTATTTTTGGGAAATAAAACGTGTTTATGACATCATCGGTAATGGGATCATATTTAATAATTGGTTTATGAATTTAAATTGAGATTTAATGATTTAATAATCATTATAATTATGCAAATAATTGTTTTTAAATGATAATGATTCATTTCAATTAATTATGAAGTGACAATAAATCATTTAAAATAGTTTTATACAGATATATATATATATATATATACACATATTTGACTTGAAATTATAAGGAAAATTGATATCGCATTATAGATAAAATTGCAGCTTTTATAAACAATTATTTCATATTAATTTATACGGTTTTATAATTCAAATAAGATCATTTTAATTAATAATAATGATGGAAAATTAGATTTCAAATTTTATTTACAAATATATGTATGTTAATTAAGAAGTAAAAATATGACCGGAGATCGGAATCGGAATTGGTAACGATCTAACGAATAGAGGCTGTTTTAATTCGTTGCAACCTTATAAGATAAATAAGGACACATATATACATGCATATGCATGTCATACATGTACATACAAACATGTATACGAATGAAACGAATATCATGATATTTCTTTTATAATTCACCTTTATGCATACAAAAGTCAAAATAAAAAAGCAAACTTCGCTTCGCTCTTACACACATTAACTCACACACATTGAGGCATAAGGGGGAGGCTTAGCCATGCGCCTTGAGGTGATGGGGAGGGCGTGAGCAAGGGCTTTTTGGTCCATGCACATTTGGATATTTATTTCCAAAATTTTCCTATAAATACCCATCCATTATTTCATGATTTTAACACAATTCTTCACCTTCTGCTGCCTCTTTCTCAAGCTATTTTAATGGTTTCTCTATTTAGGAAATTTATGAAGAAAAATAGCGGAAAAAGAAATTAAATTAAAATAGTGTGTGTGTGTGGTGTGTGTGTTGTGTGTATGTGTCTGTGTACTGCCAAATCCACTTCAAAACATACTCAAACCACTCCTCTCCTCTTCCCAAACTCACGGCCACCACCTCCATCATCCTTGACCTAGCCAACCTCCACTTGCAAGGTTAGGCCATGGCTATCCAAAGGACTCGAGCTCGATTCCATAGGCTTTTATTGGATCATAGCGAAGCAATAGCGAATTTTCCTAAAGTTCAAAACAAATGAAGGTGCGAAACTCTATTTATATTATGATATTTCGGATGATATATATGTTTGGCTATGTTTGATTTTGATGATTGTAAACCATGTTTGGATATGAAAATATATTTGTATGGATGTGTAAACAATTAACGTTTAATACATGTCGAATATCACAAAGGAAATCACTTTTGTTTAACAAATGAAATGGTGTATATGAGCTTGTTAAACCTCTTTAAAATGGTTTTAAATGATTTAGCATTTTATAAACATTTAAAAAAAATTCGACAAAGTTTGGAAAGGATATTAAAATTGAGTTAAAATAGGCACGTCGTGTAATGGTAGTTCGCGGTTTCGTACCGTAATAGATTAAATCCATTTATACGATGAAATTGGAGTCGGAATTCTTTGGAATAAGAATTTTCCTAACTCTTATAATCATAGTTTTCAAACAAAAGAAAATGAACGAGATTTCGTTTAGTAGATTTTGAAAGATGAGCAAATCAAGTTTTCAAAATAATCGCGCTTTGATAGTTCGAAAACCAAAGCGATAAATTCTTTAGAATGGATACTTTTATTTTTTTAAAGAATATGGAATAAATATTATAAATTTATTAAAATATTTTAAAAGATATTTGCGTTATAAAAATGAATTTCTAAATGATCGAAAAGTCATTTTGACAAAACAAGCTTTTACAGCACTATTCGCAATACTTTTTGTGGTAGTTTTTA
The DNA here is from genome assembly GCA_030765085.1 of Allium cepa. Lineage (NCBI taxonomy): Eukaryota > Viridiplantae > Streptophyta > Magnoliopsida > Asparagales > Amaryllidaceae > Allium > Allium cepa. Next base: position 837,555,745 of record CM060935.1, on the reverse strand, counting down.
ATAACTTTTGAAATATGGCTTTAAACTTAAGTATTCTCTCCCGATCTTTTATAAATGTTTTCAAATAAATAGTTAGGTATTTTAAAGATGATTTGGAAGTTTTAAAATTACTTTTAAAGGTTTTTAAATAAATGGTTAAAGGAAAAGCTATTATAATTAAATGATTCAATCTTGGCTCCAAAAGCCGATGAGTAGACTGGACTTTTCTATTCGTGAGATCCGGATTTGGGGTGCCTAACCTAGGGATACGTTTAGGAGCAACCAATGCCCTACCTCACCTGGCCTCTTTCCTGGGTGTGGAATAGATAAAATCGAAATGTTGAAAAGGAGGCAAGTATAAAAAATTTATTTTTTACAAATTTAATACAACTTGGATTGTGTAGAAATAATCTACTTATACTTGGTATTAAATACCGAAGAGGGAATCCTTACTATCCATATGAATTTAAAAGTTGGTTTCACCGTTAATCGATGGATAGTAAAGGTTGAATATGAAAATTGAAATTGAGTAAAATTAGTATAATTTCTATCGATCTTTTTTACTTAATAATGTTTTGCAATGTAATTTATGAAAGATGGTTTTGATTTGGTATTTCCAAAGTTAAATAGAGGTTTAATGCTTCTATGTATATTGCAAAAGAATATGATTTAAAGATTTATATCTCTAAAAGAGATATTTTATTTGATAAAAGATATTGATAAATGAATGATAATCACCCTTAAACTTAACATCTTTTATCGATTATTGGTTCGAAGGAATTAGGTTTGGATTTGGATGATTCCTATCCGAAAATCATTTTGAACCAATTTACATGTTCGACGTGGAATGATATAGAAGATGGAATGCAGGGCTGCTTGTCACTGACCCTCGAGGGAAATTTTCCATACCATATATATGTGGCAGTAGTATCTCCATTTGATCTTCGATGCAAGGGTTGCTCGCTACTAATCCTAGGGGTGATTTCCGATAGGATATGGTAGGAAAGTTCCTTTGGTTTGTCATGTCCTTGGACGAATGTTTGACATTACGTTCCTAAAATGCAGGTACAATGATTTTTACAAACATGCATCTGTTTGGTTGCGCAGGAGGTAACTCTCCTATACTTACACCCTTCTCTAAGATGTACAAGCTCAGAGGTTGTACATTTATTGAAATCAATAGTGTGTGATGGAATTGGCAATGTGACATTCAAGTGAAATGTGTTGTAAAGGCCCAAAAATCTGCACAGTTCCAGCTCACATTAAACCACACATGTCCAGCCCAAACCGAATTCTAAACCGGATCTTTATGGGGAAGAAAGAAGAGAGAAGAAGATAAGAGTAGAAGAAGAGAAAGAGAAACAAAAACAACATAGATTCTCACAATCACAGTGAAATAACATATAATATAGACCAATAGTCTTTACAAAGAGAAACTGTAATATACATAAATCAGATCAGAGCGCACAAACAAATAATCATCAGTCTAGAAAGTTATAACAACTCGTCCTTACAAATACTGATAATTTCAACTGCAATGCATCGAAAAGTAAACATGTACATTAATATGACCACCTCCAGCTCATCCGCTGAAGCTCCAAAGCATTAAATCTGAACCTATAAATATAATCGGTCTGATCCGAGCATTGAAAGGGAAGAACGTCCAGATCACTCTGGTAAACCAGTATGAAAAAACACATCTCAATTGAATTTTGAAGTTATCAAAACTTTCCTTTATCAAAACAAAGGTATCTCGTAAGACCACACCACACATAAACACGGATGAGTTTTTAACTTACGATAACCAAAACATTTCATATCAAATTCTTTTATATTATACTAATGTCAAGTATAAAAATAATATTATTCATAGCTGAAATTGTTTCATTGATTAAATTCCAGCATACTAGCCACAAAGTAGATTCTACAAACAAAATGGTAGGCACGTAGTGGAGAATGGATTTCCATACAAATGAACAGGTGAAGGGACTACCTTCATGTAGTACATTCTAGAGGAATATGCCGAGGCCTAACTGATGGTCCTCTACCGACACAAGACCAGCCTACCTCTTCCTAGGTAGTACCGAATATGTCATCACCCCGATCCTTACCGAGCTATCTGAGGGAACCCTCTTCACATACATCCACAATAATTTTAACACGAGCTTCATAGCGGGAAAAAATATATCTAGAAGGGGAAGATCATACCCTAATGGTTGCGAACCACATAGCCTTGTCGCTTCTACTCCGTTTTGGTCATTTCTGGGTCTGAGGCCCGAGAACACGATTACCTTTCACATGGCACATCATTTTTCCTCTCTGAATGCCACATTGCCATTTCATAATCACACAACTAATTTCAAAAAACATATAACTCCTATGCTCGTACATCTCAGAAAAGGATGTTAAGCTAAGAGAAGTTGTCTTCTCTGCCACTAAGCAGATAATATGTTTATAGAGATCAATTAGTGTAATTTTAAAATGCAACATCGATCATTCATCAATACAAGTTATCTAGGAATATGACAAACTGGAGACACTTCTCTTACCACATCCTGTCGGGAGTCACCCCTGGAATTAGTAGTGATTAGTTCTTGCATTGGATATTTCATAACAAAGAGACTACTTATACTATATGTATATTGAGAGTTTATCCCCAAATTATCAACAAGCAGTCCTTCGTTATGAAAAATCCCAAATATCACTGTCTTCCAACACTTGTACATTCAAACACATATAGTTGGTCCCAATTTCCAATAAATTCGATCCCGGTCTCTCCGGATCAACAACGATAAAGAGGAAAAATTTGATTGTCGGTTATTTAACTATTAAAGCAACCAATAAAATCTAGCACATAAGCAGTCACTAGGCCCATATAATTAATATTTTATTAATCACATAAATTTTCAAATATTTACTTCAAATTATCTTTTAAATAGATATATTCACAAAACCATTTTAAATTTTCGATAATGGAAAACATTTCCATATAAATATATTAAAGATATAAGCATATTCAAAAATCATTTCATTTTAACACTTAGAATATATATATATATATATATATATATATATATATATGCTTATAATGGAAATAAGTACATATACAAATCTTAAGGAAAGTATTCTTCAAAACGCACTTTATTTGGGTTAAAACAAATGTTGCATAAAACATTATTATGATAACCCAAAACATTAGTATAAGGATTCGATTAATTATATATATAAACACATAAATCTTATATATTATATAAAACAATTCCTTTCGAAAATCATTGACCATAACAACGGTGTTATAGTCCATGCCTTCCTTACTTCTCCAAAAACATCTATTACAATAAACGTTGAAATCTATGATTCTGTTACTTATCGCATTTTAATTCATTTTCAAATTATTAAATTCCATTTGGAATTATTATTTTCCAAAACATTACTTCCAAAAGATAAATTACTTTTAAAACCCTTAACTCCATCAAAATATAACTTTCAAACATTCCTTTAAATAAAAATCCATATTTAATCTCAACATAAGTCATTTCCACATTTATAAAATTATTTTTATAAATCTCCTTTAGGTTTTATAAAATTTCTGTTTAAAAAATTCCTTTATTTACAAAATTCTATTTATAAATCCATTCTTTTATAAAACATAATTTTGCTACCGAAATCCATTTATAAATCCATTTCTTTATAAATCAAATTTATTTATAAAATCAATTTATAAATCCATTTACCAATAAACTTCAAATCCATTTATAAAACATTCACAAATTTCGACTATAAATCTATTTCTTTATTTATAAAATAACACATCTATAAATCTTTTTTATAATCTTATTCAAAATCTCTATTTAAAAAACACTTTATAAAATAGTAAATCAAAAATAACAAAGATCATACTTTTTTATTTGTTTAAAAATAAATTCATTTCCTTATAATAATTTTAAAATCAATGAAACGTGTGTGTGTCTATATATATATATATATATATATATATATATATATATATATATATATATATATATCCAAAATTTCTTTGTAATCCTTCTTAAATTAAAACCATCATTTTTTAGTATTTCAAAATACCAAAAACAAGGCCCAGTGCTACTAAAGCACTTAATAAGTAAAATCATATCACAATCTATAATAGTACATCCAACACATCATATATCATCATATATATGAAAAGTAAAATCAACAGTGGTGAAGAATCATGTTGGATCCCTCCAACCTATCGCCCTACATCATATACAACATATAATTATAAGAATATAAATCAACCGTTTTGAGGCGGGAATCGTATACAAAGGGTCATCTGCTCTTACACAAGAACCTAAAAGGGTCTCATTCGCTCCTATGGGTGAAAATATATCCAAACCAACTAATATATATAGTATATCATCCAAACAAGCAACAACAACATAACTAAAATTATTCCTACTTATGTAAAAATATAAACAAGCCAGAGTGGTGAATTTACTCACAAAAATTTCAGAATTTGCCAAAACGCTCTGGTTTGAATTAAAACTGAACGATCATTTAATTAAACCCAAAATTCCTACTGGCACCAAATCCATCAACCTCCTGTAACGACCCGAAAATTTTAAACGATTTAAATAACGCAATTAACTAAATTTTTTTTGAAATTAAATAATAAAATTTAGCAATGAAATTTTGATATTTGGAATGCGTCTGTTTAAACATGGCAAATGACATATTTTCATTGGTAAATATGAAAGTTAATTCTGTTGTGTTATTTTTGATTTTAATTAAAATCAGTTAAAAATTTGAATGAAATCAATGTTTTCGAAATCCAAATATTATATAATAAAAATGTAAAGTCATTTTCTGAGAGAGACACCATGTTTTGTCTCGCCAAATTTGGACTGCTCTAGCCCCGGTTATCTTATTTTTGGCATTCTAGCAACATTTTCGGCAACGGAAATCGAGTTTTAAAAACTTGGTTGTATCGCTAATATTTGTGTACCATTATGTTCGTCTCGTCATGACGATCTCCTTAGTACATTCATTTGTGCATTTCGGTGTCTGATACGCGGCGAAATCTGTAAAATGATCGCCGTAATGGTTCTGTATTTATGTCTTGTCTCCTTTGTATTTTCAATTTCCACCAAAGGATTCCAAAGGCCATTTTCAATTATAATTTGGATTTCAACAGGTGGCTTTTCCTTTTCCTACCTTTTCAAATTTATATATGTGAATTCTTCCTCTTCTATTTCATTTTCTGGTTGTTCTCTTTCCTTTTTTATCTACTAACTTTCTAAAAAAAGGTGAAATTTACGTTCCTCTTCTTCTTCCTTACTTCTGCCTTTAATTTTTACGCACTTGCCTCCTGACTCAATGTGGTCCCCAAGTAAAACCTCCTTTGACTCAAAGCAAACCGAAATCGCCATCCCCGTTTTGCCTCTCCTTTGACCCGAAGCCCAACCCAAAGCACCTGCCTCCAAAACCCGAAGCGTGACCCGAAGCAGTTCTCACTCTGCAAGTTCCCTATTTTAGGAATCCCTATGGGTGGAAATGATACATACCCGAACGATCTTTTAGGTTATGGAAAATCGTTATGGGTTGAAATGATAAACCCAAGCGATTTTATTAATTTTGAATTTTGGGATTACGGGTTGAAATAATATATAACCTAAAAATTTAAATTACGGATTGAAATGATAAATATCCGTATCACTAGACCATTGGATAGAAAATTATATACGGACACCGTTTTTCTATTTAAAAAATGATTTCCAAGGTTTAAAAGAAAATATACGGGTTTTAATAAATATTGATTTTAAAGTATAAAATAAAGATTTTTTATTTATATATATGAGAAAAAATTTAGATTTTTAAAATTATATTTCTAGAAATTTTAAATTTATAAGTTAGTTTAGAAAATATAAATTTTAAGATTTTACTTATAATTTTATTATTTTTAAATATATAAAATAAGATTTAACAAAATATAAATTTAGTAATAAGATTTAATGTAATAAAATTTAATTTAATTAATATATATATATATATATTATTTACGTATTTATTTAAAATTATATTTTAAAAATAGATTTTGTAATAACCTTAATAAATTAATGTTGGGAAGATAAATTGAAATTGATTTGAAATTTTATTTGTCTAAGAATTAAATTTAAATAAAATAGATTTGAAACTTATTGAATTTGAGATTTTAAAGATATGATTTTATAATATGATTTGGACTAAAAGTGATTAAATGAATACTTTTAAATTTAAATTGAATATTTAGTTTTGATTTAAATGTGTAGTTGGATATTTTATTTAATTCTTATAAAAAGTGATTAGGTGAATATCTTAAATTAAATATAATTAAAGTTAGATATTTAATTTTGATTTTATTTAAATTTGTAATTTGATATTTTATTTAAATGTTATTAGAATGATTAAGTGAATATTTTCCACATTGAATAAAAATTAAGAGTTGAGTTTTGAAATATAAATGAAATTTATCAAATTGAGTTATTGTAAATTGTTTGAATATTTAACTTTGAAACCTATTGAATTGAAAGTGGTTTAAATTTGTAGTTCAAACCTGGATTTGGAATCAATATAAATTAAAGATGATTTTAATGAGATTTTGAATGAAATCTTTTTAATTGGAATTGTTGAACTGAGATTGATTTGAATTTGATTTGTGAAATTGGAAGAAACAATGCTAATTTGAAACTATTTTTGATATAAACTATTTTAATATATAAACAGTTTTTAATATATAAACACTTTTTAATATAAAAACTATTTTAATTTCTAACCTATTTTTAAATATATAAACTATTTTTAGTTTATAACTATTTCAATATATACATATATTATTTTCAATATTTAAACTGTTTAAGTTAGAAATGTTATGATTTAGATTTAAAGGATTTAGAATACTAATACTTTGACACGATGGTTTAAACTATTTTTGTGAATACGATTTCGAAAATGATGTGATTTCGGAAGTGAATATGGTTTCCAAAGTGATATGATTTGAAAAGAATATGATATTTTGATATGAAGTATGAATTATTTGAAATGATTATAAAAGTGATTTTATAAAATGACAACAGTGTGAAATAAGCGTTCGTTGTTAAAGAGGCCGAAATCGGATATTGTCATACTCTCTGACAATAACGAAAACTACTTTAACAACTATTTATGTAGTGGAGATTCCAGAACGAAGTAGGATGGTTTGGTGTACGATTCTGTAAGAGGTATTTACGTAACCCTGACTCCCATGAGTCAGCTTAGATGTGACTAAAACAAGAGCCACGCTGGGCCAAGTGAGGTCATTCCTCCTATCGGACATGCTTCTTCGATACCATATTATGACTTTGCGATGTTTTGGTGGCCACCCCTTTAGTTTGATTATGAGAGTGTGTTCCGAGGTGGATGGTAGTAGCTGCTATGTATTACCACCATTCCAGATTCGCAATTGGTAGAATCCTACCCTAGCATACCTCGAGTGTCGTGTTCACATGCCCTATTGCGCCTTCTACGACTTTTTTTTGTACCATACCTATGGAGTGCCCTCTAAGTAAACCTCACGTGGGAGCTTATGGTACTATATAGACTATGGGAATTTATAAAATGTGTTAAGGGGGATATGGGTAACGCCTTAACGCTATTTTAATAATTTATTTTACTATAGACATTATCTATGTAGCATATTGTACTATGTATGTAGATATTTTAACAGATCCTTAAAGGATGGAAATCCCAAAATCCTTTAAGTTATATTGTATTTTAGTTGACATTTCACTTGAATTGAATTTACTGGTATAAGAATGTTAATCCTGACTCGAGTGTTTTGTGTTTTGCTTTATGCTTGGGTCAGATTGAGTGTCACAACATTTAAGACTCACCTTTGGACATTGGATCTTCACTTGTAAATCCATCTATATCTATCCAGCTTTCAGTTATTTCAGTTTATTCCAGTCATTTATGTTCAGACTTGTCGGTTGCTTATGTATTAGAGATTCATTTGTATTTGTGATTTTATTATATTTTGTTTCAGACTCTGATGTTTTATAGTAGCTTCATGAACTACTATTTATCTACTCCGCTGCTTATTGTTGTAATACTCCGTGTCTGTGATTCTGTGATTAATTTATTTACCATACATGCTAAGTTTTGTCAAAATATAAATTAACAATCTGTTGTTTTGAGCAATGCAAGTCTGGATGATTATCAATTTGAATGGTTCGAAATATCATGTCGTTACACCTCTATAGCGTAGTATTCGTTGATAGAATGCAACACAACTAGTCGTGCTCAAAACTGACCTCGTACAAACAAGTTATGAATTAGTTAACGTTTGAAAATCAAATTTACAATTAACCTAAATTAAATTAAGTTTAAACTTTAAACCTTCTTCCCCTCTTTTCTCTCGTTCACACTACCAGTCATGTGCACGTTCTTTTTTTTCGATCGACGTTTGAACATCACCTAAGGTCCGTCGCCGACCACCATCATTGCACCATCTGCCGCTTCTCCCTATGCCACCCCACTACCATAAGCGCGCTATGTTGCCTCGTGATCACTTACCGAACCCAAATGCTGCTCACGAATGCGAGCCCATAGCCACAACCTCGTTGCCAATTAACTTAATTCAACTGTTAGATAGCTTCGTATCGTCATGCTATACATTTTGTTAGTTGAAGTCGTTGGCAATTTCGGCCCCTAGAGGCTCCGTTGATAATCGATCATTGGATGGAGCTCTTTTTAACGGCGGTTGAAAATAGTTTCAAAGGGTTTTCAAATGAAGATAGTTGATGGCTTTATATGGAAAAATTTCATGGCACTATTCATCCGTAAAAATTTCAAACTCCAAACGAAGCGTGTCACCTGGCGTTTTGTATGTTATACCCATATTCCAAGCACAATGGAATATATATCGAAGGCCAATTCCATCATATGCAGAAGTTAACTTTTCAAATCAAGTTATATTAATTTACATTCCTTTAAATCAATTCTACGCGTTTCGAACCCGCACGACCAAACGATATGTCTAATCGCCACGAAATTCGACGGCATATAATAATTCACCACTATGGATCTAATGAAACTAGTTTCGTTGAAATCCGATATAGTGCCCCAGAATGCTATTTTTACACATTAATTAAAATGAGTAATTCCCAAAAATCAGTTTAATCACTTTTAAATATAATATAAATGTTTATTATCTCCTTCTTATTCAAATAGAATTTAAATCAACTTTTGAAATCATTTTCAATCACACTAAATTCAAGATTCAAAAATTTAAACATTCCAATTATTCAATTTAACAATTTAATCATCAAATAAATCGCTATATTTGAAATATAAGTTATTTAACTTATAAAATTAACTTTTCAATATTTAAAATCAATTAAGATTTCCAAATTCAAATGATTGAAATTCTAGGTAGTTACAAACTCCCTTCCTTAAAGAATTTCGTCCCTGAAATTATCAAGTAAGAAAAAGCCCAAAACCCATTAATTTTCCAAAAACAATTAGTAGATTATAAAATTCAAAGTCTTTAAAATCAACTCATTGTTACTAACTAATACCATTCCAAGTTATGAAACCAAAATCCAAATTTAAGTTATTAAAATATTTTTTCAAAATTCTTCAAAAAGTTTCTAACGCCTTAAATTTACGAAAAATTTCGCCAGCGTCTCCTTTGCGCGGTTCAATCAAAAAAATCACAATATATACATATATATGTTGTAAAGGCCCGTAAGTCCGTACTCCTTGAATAGACACTAATCTCCTTTGTTTAATTCAAGATGAACGAAAATACGAACCCTTAGGGGTTTTAAAAAGATTTTAAGAACAGAAAAAAAGAGAAAAGATAAAAAATAGAGAGGAAAGAAGATAGAGGGAGAAAAGAAATTTGAAAAATAGAAAAAGGAGAATTAGAAAAATAGAAGATAGAAGAATTTTAAAAATAGAACGGACAGAAAGGAAACAAAAAGAACAACATCAGAATCTCACAATTCGCAGCGGAACAACATATAATAATAAATGAATAATCTTTAAACAAAGAACTATATCAGTTATTACATTACATACATTTCATTACATCATATCATCAGAGTGTACAACAACATACAACATCAAACAGTGCAGCGGAAAAAGAAATACTATATACTAGTAATACGCCATGCCATCCAGCTTGCCTCCAGCAACTCCAGAATATCCAGAATATCCTGATAAACCTAACTCTTAACTGCCCGTGTGGAAATTGGTGGGCACCCAGAGTTTAGGAAGGAAAACAATAAACTCCGAGTCAGTCATGTGACTGGTGTGAGAACTCAAAACAGTTTATTTACTTTAAAAATCAAAATCGAAGAATATTTTTAGATCAATTCGCAATGCTTTTAAAAAATGAGACTACCATAAGGCCTCCCGCACACACACACATGCAAACGCAGAATCGGAGGAGATTTCTCCTTATGATAGTCAAAGATGCTTGATACGCATTTAAAATAACATTTGATATTATTACTAGTGCATAATGTATGACAAATCATTTCGAAAATAAAGATATAAATCTTAGCCAACATACGACCATTATCGTATGCCTACTATAGCTAACTATGTTCAATAGCAGGTTACCGCCACATTCCATAGCAGGTTATACAACTAAAACCGTACAAGTTTCGTATTGTTTCTTTGGATTTCCAACAAATGGTCAGGCCAAGGAACTTCCTATTGCCACATGAGAATGCCTCTGGAAAGACACCCCCGAGAACCAAACCGGATCTCTGCCAACACAAGGCCGGGTTACCCCTAACTGGGTAACTACTGACACGAGCACGCCATTCCCCGGTCCTTTAGGACCTTTTCAACCGAGCGCTCGATATCCAACATCACACCATAATAAATAGAGTGTTTTCAACATGAGTAAGTATCTGGGCTCCATACCATGATACCACCCCTTTCCAGAAGGAAATGCACATACCCTAAGGGGAGCTACAGCAACCCCTAATAACCTTGCCGCATCTTTCCTGTTTTGACCATTTCCGGGATGTGAGGCTCGACGAAGTCACGTCCACAAAAACACACTTTGTACAAAAAGCCGTGCTTTGGGTCAACAAATGATCAACACAATGATCACTAAGATAGACGATCAAATAAATGATCCTATCACAATAATCAACACAATGATCATTTCAGCATCACTCAGCATGTCACATTACCAAAATGGGATATATCGCTGATAACTTCAACTATATAACCTTTGAGCTCGTACGTCTCAAAGAAGGGTGTTAAGCAAAGAATAAATTCTTCGCCACCAACAGAAATATATTTGAAAGAAATCGGCTTTATATCTCAACTTGTAATGTCAGACATACAATCCATACAAGTCTGTTCCGGGATCGAACAGAACCGAAGGCACTTACAAAGAAGTCCTTGCAATCCGGATATTCACAATCCTGATCGAATTTCCCATCACTTATGGAATCTCTATACCAGGTGCGACCCAGTGCAGAGACAATCGATAGGTCATCCTATCGCTCTCGCAAATACCGGTCTTCAACACCGATCTTCAAATGCAATTCACAACGACGTATCACATATTCGGAATGGGTTATACGACCCCATGGTCCTTTCCCGGTTAACCCGAATAGTGAGCGCTTATTCAAAATAAGTGTGCATTCAATTTCAAACAATTCACATCAAATACCCATTCAAAGGGAAATATTGATAGTCGGTTATTGAACTATCAATTGATATGCATACATCACCAGATTCCAAATAATTTTCCAAATTATTTATTTTCCAAAATATCTTTACAAGATATATATATAATTTCAACACTTCAAAAATAAATCAATATTTATTTTTAACAAGTTCCACTTTCACATATAAATTCCATAATGAATTTATATTTTCAAGATATCCATGCATATGCGATTTCAATAATTCATTTCAATTTATCTTCAGAAAAAGATAAATTCTAATTATTCACTTCATATTGGAAAACATTTCCATACTTATTTATTCATAAGTAATTCACAAATCTTTTATTTTCAACCTTGGAAAATATTCAATATACTTAAATCGAATTAAGTAAAAAATTCATTCTTTAAGAAAATCATTCTCTTAAACATATTTATTTGGGCCAAAACGAATGTTACGTAAAACATCGTTACAACGTCCCAAAATCACTAGTATAGGGATTTGAAATTAAATAGATATATATATCCCAATACTATACAACCCATTTTCTTTCGGAAATCATTTACTATAACAACGGTGTTATAGTCCACTATTTCCTTTTATTTCTCGAAAACGTCTATTTCAACAATAAATGTTGAAATCTATGATTTCGAATCTCAACACAATTAAAACATCGTTAAATCGTTTTAATTCTATTTAAAACATTCACATTCAAAACAATTTCTTTAACATATCATTCACTATTCAAAAACGTGAATATACTTCTTTAACAAATTCCATCCTTTTATTCATTTTAATTCAAAGAATTATTCACTGTCTAAAAACGTGAATATAACTCTATTTCTAAGTTATAACAATTAACTTATCAAAATAAGTCGTTTGTGAATTTATAAAACAACGTTTATAAATTCCATTTCGATTTATTTATAAAAACTTCCTTTTTATAAATTCCTTTATTAACATATTCCAGTTTATAACTAAATTATAAACTAAACGTTCATATTATAAGTTAACTACTTATAAACGATTATTTCACAAAATCGTTCCTTAGAATTTCATAATTATAAATCTTATAACTTATAAGATTCATTTATTTATCCAAAACTATTATTTTAACAACATAATAAATTTTATAAACCTACTGCTTATAAAATTCCATTTATGACTTCACCGTATAAAATTCTATAAATTTCATTCTATTTATGAAATTCATTCACAATTTATTCTTACACTTATAAAAGCTCGTTTTATAATTCCTACGTTCTAATTTATAAATTATCAATTTATAAATCTTTAATATAAATCAATTTATATTTTTCTTTTAAAACGTCTTTAAATTCCTTTATAATTTCATCATTTCGATTTATAAAATAATCAAATTTTATAAATCCTATATTTAAACTTTTATCATATATTCAAAAATCCAATCTAAATTATTTTATAAAATCATTAGTTCATATTTCTCAAAAATCGACTTTTAATCGTATTTCTAAAAATCAGCTTTTTAACTATATTTCACAAAAACCATAATTTTTTATAACTTTAAAAATTATAACGTTTATTTATTTATAATGGATCAATTCCAAAAATATAGTATATTTTCAAAATCACTTTTAAAATCATTTTAAAATCCCAAAATTTGGGTCCAATGATGCTACACACCAAATAGTCAATCACGACTAACAACGATATCATATATCGATATGATAATCCATCAAATATCAAAATATCTGAAATAAAATAAATACTGTTGAGGAATCCAGTTGGATCCCTCCAACCTGTTTTTCCTGCATCCAAAAACATTAGCACAATACCAATTTCGCTCCAGTACGAAATTATCGCGGTACATGTTTTTAATAAATATTATCCGCTTACTAACGGCGTAATAGGGTCTCATCCGCTAAAAGAAAATGCGGGAAATCAATCAACTGCAATATATACATATGCCAATATATATATATTGCTATATATATAATATAATACCAATTCCACTTCGAGGTGGAATATCGCGGTATATGTGTGTAATAAATAACCTCCGCTTACTAACGGCGTATAGGGTCTATTCACATCCAATATATATATATAACAATCATCATTCAATCAATCAATCAACACAGTCAATCAATTTTAAATTTAACTATTTAAAATTCAAATAAACAATAAAAATTCCTTTTGAGTGAGAAGTTCTCACCTTGGTTTTATTTCCGATTTCAGCGATTATTTCGAATATAATTAAACACGCGTTTAATTATACCCGAAATTTTCATTGATTCCAATCGCCTCCAAATTAATTGCATCGCGTAGTATTCGCGAATACGATTCCAACACCGCTGGTTTTGTAATTTTTCGACCTCGTACGAAAAAGTTATCGCGATTTAAAGATTGAACAATTTATAATATCATATAATTTACAATTTCTATTCAACTTCAAACCCACTTTAAATCACAGCCGTTAGAATTTTGTCTCCCCAGATCGTAACCGTTGCGTGCCTTCTCCCCTAACTTTCACGTTCCAGGAAACCAACCGAACCCAACTCTTTCCGTTCGAATTCATCAAAGTCGCGCCTACCATCAATCGCCTGAAGATGATCAGACGATGCCAAAGGACGCGCCCACCCGAGCTTCACCACCGCCCCTGACGCCGTTAAGCTCGGTCATGCCATGATCGCGAGATTCGAGCACAAACGTCGGCCACTTGAACAAGGATTCCCACTGATCTGTTGCGCTATATACGATCATAGCCGTTCATATCGGGGATCTCGATACGCTCTTCCACTTTGTAGTTAAGAGATTTAGCTAACAGTTGATGGATTGAGAGATCGGAGGGGAAGAAATTGGGAAGAGTTCGGCCATTAAAATTTGAGGGAGGCGGCTGAAGCTTGTTGGCTAGGGTTTTGCAAGTAGAAGATAGTGAAGGGTTCTTTTATAAAAGATTATCGAAAAACACTATTCATCCGGGTTTTTAAAACTCCGATTTACGCGCCGTAACCAGCGTACCTAGGGTTTATCCCGCGTTCCGGACACAATGGAACAGGTTTCGGAAGCTAATTCGGAAGTATGTGCGAGTTATGGCTATAAACGCTCAATTTAAATTAAACCGATTTAAATCGATTTCTAGGCGTTTTAATTTGTACCGGACAAACGGTAAATCCAATTGACTTGAAATTTGAAATCTTACAATAATATCACATTACGGATCCGATGAAACTGGTTTCGTCGAAATCCGAGACTTTTTGAAAAATGGCTATTTTGACTCGCCAAATTTAAATTAAAAATAATTCGATGCGTTTCGAGCTGCCACGATCAAACGATAGCTCCGATTGACACGAAATTTGAAATCCGGTAATAACTAACTATTACGGATCCAATGAAACTGGTCTCGTTCAATTCTGAGACTGTCCAAAAATTGGCTATTTTACAGTCGATTATTAAATATTAAAATATTCAATTTTCACAAATTTACTTTTAATTCGATTTTAAAAGTTCTAAAATATTTTTCTAACTTCAACATGATAAAATAAAATTTTACAAATCATTTACTATCATATTTAACTCAATTTTCAATTATTTCCAAAATTTCACATATTAAATTATCGATTAAATTATCCAATTAAATCCAATAATTCAAATAAAAATTTTATTTGACTTATAAATTCATTTATAAATATTTAAAATTAATTAAATATTCAAATTTAAATTAATAAAAATTCTGGGTCGTTACATATGTAATCACAAATATACATCCCATCTTCAAGGATGTGGCATCCCATCGGGTAAAAATACGATATGTAATCCGAGTGTGTACCTTTTATTATATTAGCAAGCATATACAACCAATATAATGCGGAAGCGAGCTCCAAATGCGAAGCATATGCAATCTACACCTACTAATCACTCAACAACCAATGAAAACATGTGTTGGAAAAGTAATATCAATATATAACACATGCTAATACAATATCTATATGCAAATGTAGCAAATGTAATAAGTGAAACTATAAAACAATTAGTATTCATCCAATTAATTCATAATCCTATAAAATTGCATTTTCCAATGTCAACATTCAATTTATTAAACCCCTTACGATGTACATATATCATCCATGCATAAAACCATACCCGATCGCTTGTTTGATCACATAATTCCGCTTCCAGACTAGTATCGTTCACACGGCCACTCTAGTGCGGACTCGGATCCATTTCCTTGATTCGAAACCACCGTTCTCCTTGCATAGCAATATACTATGATAGTGAATATCAAAATCAATCAAAAATCCATATCCAAGGTCGTTGTCATGAAATCGAGTGAAAAATCCTAACTCAAATCGGTGTTAATCACCTCGAAATTGTATATTCGAATCTGGATTAACATATATGCAAATAAAATAATACACGTACAACTTAGGTATTTATTTCAATTGATTTCTAATTATATCCCATTCTTTTTCCCAATTCTTTTATTCACATTCAATTCCTTTTACATTCGTTTGATCTGCCTCAATTTAGATCAAATTCAACTTTTCATATTAATTCACTTACATTCAATTCATTAATATTTACTTATTACTATTCACTTTAAATTCAATTTATGTTTAACAACATTTCATTCCGTACTCAATTCATTTATGAATCAGTTTCATAAAATCATTACTTAAGTTTGTTATAAACTTTAAATACAACACTTATATTTATTTTCAATTTACAACTTATGTTAAATTTCATTTTATAACTCAAGTTCATGTCCATTTAACTAAATTATTTCCTTAGTTTATTCCATCAATTCATTAAAAATAAAATTCAATTTCACTTGACTATGCTTAAGTCAAATTTTCATTTCAAAATTCATTTTATATAACTTAACTTAAGTTAAATTTTATTTCATAATTCAATTTTCAAATTTACTTTTCTTAACGTTCATATTCAACAAATTTAAATTTTTTGTTTTAACTTACTAATTCTCAGAATTTATAAGTTATAAAACTTATTTTCTTATGTTTTTAGCAAAATATTTTGATAACAACTTCCAGAATTTAAACATTGGGTTTTTATTATTTTTCAAATCATTTTGAAATGATATATATAAATAATTTCTTTTGTATACCAAATCATACTTTTGAATTTTAATATCAGAAATGGTTTTACCAAACAAAATTCCAATGTTAGAAATCCATCACTTAAAAACCCAAAAATGAAAGCCGATGATGCTTCAGTCATCACCAGAATTATTTTCCAGTGACTAAAGTGAGTTTAGTGCGTTTTATCTCGTTTTAAACATCTTTTTTATTTATAAATCAAATTTATAAATTTATATTTATATAATTTCACTTATTTCACCTTGGTTATATAAAACCATTTCTTATTTGTTTATCTTTGTTTCATCATACTAACAGCAACTTTATTAGAACATAAACATCAAACAATAAATGATAACAATCAAATATTACCATTCACTAACAACCAACAAAACATATATAACTATAATAATTTTTGAAAAATTATTCCTTCGTATATATAAAAAATTATTTATGTAAAATTATTTCTTTTACCTACTTTAAAACAATATTGTGTCGGTTTGCCTTGTTTAAGCATTTAGAAACCCCTATCGATAACATGGCATCCTACATATCAACTAGAATTCATAAGCCACTTAATAGATAAATTAATACAAATATAAAACAATTTTATAATCACTATCAAATACACACTCATATCTATAATACGCTCAAACTCAATCTAGGGTATTACTAACCCTATCTATAATAAATATCCAACCAAAGCCTAGGTGTTTGCACAGTCCTAAGCTCTAATACAAATGTGACAACCCACAAATCCCGCTCAATTCGAACTGACGATAAACCGCACATGTCCATCCCAAACTGAATTCTAAACCAGATCTTTATGGTAAGAAAGAAGAGAGAAGAAGAGAAGAGAAGAAGAGAAGAGAAGAAGAAGAGAAAGAGAAACTAAAACGACACAGAATCTCGCAATTGCAGCGGAATAACATAAAATATAGATCAATTGTCTTTACAAAGAGAAACTGTAAATATACATAAATCATATCAGAGTATACAAACAAATAATAATCAGCCTAGACAGTTGTAACAACCTGTCCTCACAAATGTTGATAATTTCAACAATAATGCAGCAGAAAATAAATGTATACGTGAATGTGAATAGAAGACCTTCAGATCCTCTGTTAAAGCTCCAAAGCATCAAATCTGAACCTGTAAATATGCTCGGTATGACCTGAGCATTGAGAGGGATCGTAGAACGCTTGGATCAGTCTTGTAAACCAACTTGAGAAAAAAATATCTCAGCTGAATTTTAAAATTATCAAAACTTTCCTTTATCAGAACAAAGGTATCTCGTAAGACTACACCATACATAAACACAGAAGGATTTTTACCTTACGATAACCAAAACTTTTCGTATCAAATTCTATTATATTATACTAGTATCTAGTATACAAATAATATTAATCATAGCTGAAATTGTTGCATTGAGTAATTCCAGCATACTAGCCACAAAGTGGGCTTTACAAACAGAATGGTAGGAACATAGTCGAGACTGAATTTCCATACAAATGACCAAGTGAAGGGACTACCTTCCAACAGTACTTCTATAGAGGAATGTATCGAGGCCAAATTGATGGTCCTCTACCAACACAAGACCAGCCTATCTCTTCCTAGCTAGCACCGGATATGTCATCACCTCGGTTGTCATCGACCTATCTGAGGACCCTCTTCGCATACATCCATAGTATTTTAAAACCAGAACATCATAGTGGGAATAAATATATCTGGAAAGGGAAGATCATACCCTAATGGTTGCGAACCACATAGCCTTGCCGCATCTACCCTGTTTTGGTCATTTTCGAGTGTGAGACCTGAGGTCACTATTACCTTTCATATAGCACATCATCTTTCCTCTCAGAATACCACATTGTCATTCCATAATCACATAATTAATTTCTATAAACGTATAACTCCTGAGCTCGTACGTCTCAGGAAAGCGTATTAAGCTAAGAGAAATTGCCTTCTCCACCACCAAGCAGATAATACGTTTACAAAGATCAATCGATGTAATTTTAAAATTCAACGTCAGACATTCGTCCATACAAGTTTTCCAAGGACATGTCAAACCAATGGCCTTTCTCCTACCACATCCTGTCGAGAGTCACCCCTAGGATTTGTAGCGATTAGTCCTTGCATTTGATATTTCTAACAAAGAGACCACTGCTACTATATGTATATTGGGAGTTTATCCCCAAATGATCAACAAGCAGTCCTTTATTACAAAAAATTCCAAATATCAATGTCTTCCAACATTTGTACATTCAAATGCATAAGTTGGTCCGAAGTGGTTTTCGGATAAATCGGATCTCGGTCTCTCCGGATCAACAACGATAAAGAAATCAAATTTGTTAGTTGGTTATTTAATTATCAAAGCAACCAATTAAATCTAGCATATAAGCATTCACTAGGCCCATTTTGTTAATCTTTTATTAATTAAATCAATTTTCAAAAATTTAATTCAAATTATCTTTTAAAAAGATATATTCACGGAACCACTTTAAATTTTTGATAATGAAAAATATTTCCATGTACTTATATTAAAGATATAAGCATTTTCATAAATCATTTCATTTTCAACACTTAGAAAATATCTATATATACTTATAACTGAAATAAGTACATATACAAATCTTAAGGAAAGTATTCTTCAAAACGCACCGTATTTGGGTCAAAACGAATGTTGCGTAAAAAATTGTTACGATAACCCAAAACACCAGTATAAGGACACGATTAATTTTATATATATCTATATACATAAATCTCATATACTATATAAAACATTTCCTTTCGGAAATCATGTACTATAACAACAGTGTTATAGTCCATGCCTTCCTTACTTCTTCGAAAACGTCTATTACAACAATAAATGTTGAAATCTATGTTTCTGTTACTTTTCACATTTTAATTTATTTTCAAACTATTAAAATTCCATTTCGAATTATTATTTTCCGAAACATTAGTTCCAAAAGATAAATTAGTTTTAAAACCCTTAACTCCATTAGAATATCACTTTCAAACATTCCTTTAAATAAAAATCCATATTTAAATTTCAACACAAATCATTTTCGAATTATAAAACTATTTTTATAAATCACCTTTCGATTTTATAAAATTTATATTTTATAAAATTCTTTTATTTACAAAATTCTATTTATAGAAACTTATTTTACTATCAAAATCCGTTTATAAATCCATTTCTGTATAAATCAAATTTATTTATAACATCCCTTTATAAATCCATTTACCCAACAAACTTCAAATCCATTTAAAACATTCACAAATTATGATTATAAATGTATTTCTTTATTTATAAAATATCACATCTATAAATCTTTTTTATAAACTTATTCAAAATCTCTATTTAAATCACTTTACAAAATAGTAAATCGAAAATACCAAAGATCATACTTTTTTATTTGTTTCAAAATAAATTCATTTCCTTATAATAATTTAAAAATTACTGAAACATATATGTACTTCCAAAATTTCTTCGAAATCCTTTTTAAATCAAAACTATCATTTTTGTAGTATTTAAAAATACCAAAAATAAGGCTTAGTGCTACTGAATCACTAAATAAGTCAAATTATATCACAATCAATAATATGAGATCCAACACATCATATATCAGCATATACATATATATGAAAAGTAAAATCAATAGTGGTGAGGAATCATGTTGTATCCCTCCAACCTGTCCCCTTGCATCACATACAACATATAATCATAAAAATATAAATCAACCGCTTCGAGGGGGATTCATATACAAAGGGTCGTCTGCTCTTACATGGGAACCTAATAAGGTCTCATCCGCTCCAATAGGCGAGAATATATACAAACCAACTAATATATATATATATAGTATATCATCTAAACAAGCAACAACAACATAATTAAAATTATTCCTACTTATATAAAAATTTAAGCAGGCCAGAGAGGTGAGTTTACTCACAAAAATTTCAGAAATCGCCAAAACACTCAGGTTCGAATTAAAATTAAATGATCGTTCAATTTAACCCAAAATTCCTACTGGCTTTGAATCCATCCAATAGAACTCCATAGCATAGTATTCGCTGATACAAACACAACACAACGCAACTTGTCGCGCTCAAAACCAACCTCGTGCGAACAAGTTATGAATTAATTAATGTTTGAAAATTAAATTTATAATTAACTTAAATTAAATAAAGTTTAAAATAAACCTTCTTCCCCTCCTTTCTCTCATTCACGCTACCAGGCATGTGCACGTTCTATTTTTTTTCGATCAACGTTTGATAACGACCCAAGGTCCGCCATCGACCAACATCGCCATGATGCAATAGCCGCCTGCCGCTCCTCTTTATGCCACTTCACTGCCACGTGCGCTGCGCTGCTGTGCGATCGCCTGTCGAACCCAAACGCTTCTCACGAACATGTGCCCATAGCCGCCACCTAGTTTCCACTTAACTCGATCCAACCATTGGATAGCTTTGTGTCGTCATGCTCTACATTTTATTTGTCGAAATCATTGGATAATTCGGCCTCCAAAGGCTCCGTTGATTATTGATTGTTGGATGGAGCTCTTTTTAATGGCGGCTGAAAATAGTTTTAGGGCTAGGGTTTCCAAATGAAGATAGTTGATGGCTTTATATAGAAAATTTTCACGGCACTATTCATCCATGAAAATTTCTAAAAATTGACGAAGCATGCCGCTTGGCGTTCCATGTGTTATATCTTATTCCAAGCACAATGGAATGAATATTGAAAGCCAATTCCATCATATACAGAAGTTAACTTTTCAAATCAAGTTATATTAATTTTAGTTCCTTTAAATAATTTCTAAGCGTTTCGAACTCAGACGACCAAACGATATGCCCAATCGCCTCGAAATTCGACAACATATAATAATTCACTACTATGGATCTAATAAAAATAGTTTTGTCGAAATCCGAGATAGTGCCCCCAGAAGGCTACTTTACATGTTAATTAAAACGAATAATTCCCAGAATCAGTTTAATCACTTTCAAATCCTATTTAAAAGTTTACCATCCTCCTTCTAATGCAAATAGAATTTAAATCAACTTTTGAAATCGTTTTCATTCACGTTAAATTAAAGATTCAAAATTTTAAACAATTCTAATTATTTAATTTAACAATTTAATTATCGAATAAATCAACATATTTGAAATATAAGTTAGTTAACTTATAAAATCAAATTTTCAATATTTAAAATCGATGAAACATTCCAAATTCAAATAATCGAAATTCTGGGTTGTTACATGTATGCTATGAGAAAGGAAATCATTACCTCGAGTCTCATCACCCAGAAATAGTTTAAACAGGGCATGTCGTAAGGCTATGTGGTTCGCAACCATTAGGGTATGGTCATCACCTTTCTAAATTATCTTCTATATATCTGGTATGTTGTGTATGTTATGAGAGCTCTCAAATAGGTTGGAAACGATCGGGGTGACGTCATGTTCGATTCTATCCGCACAAGATCGGTCTACAAGTGGGCCAGTCTTGCTAGGTGCAGCGGTTTCAAAGGTGTTGATCCTCGGTACATTCCTCTAGAGATATACTACACGAGAGGTTGCCTCTTACCTTGTCATTATATGGTCCATTTTCCAATAAGTGCCTTTGGACTTGATTGTAGATTCTAATATGCTAGAATTTAATAATGTAACAATTTCGTCTAAGATTATGTATATATAACTGAAAGTTGTTTTCAAAAGAATGTCATTAAAAATAATATTACTAGATTTTGCATAGTAAAGATTTTAGTTAACATAATTTAAAAACTCGTCCGTATTTATGTGAGGCGTGGACTTATGAGATACCTTTTGTTTTCATTCATCCGTATTTTGAGTTTTTCACACTAGTTCCATGACTGACCGAAGTTTATTTTCCTTTTCCCTTAAACTCTAGGTGCCCTAGTTTTTCGGGCAGCCGAGTAGTCTAGTTTAAATTGGAGCATTGTGATGGGGCTTGAAGTCTGGAGCTGAAGATGTTCGTGTAGATTGTTCTCCATTTCCATTCCCACTACATTAGTTTAATGATTGTATTCAGCATTTACAAGGATAGAGATTTATAACTGTCTAGGCCAATTTATAAGACAAACTCTTATAAATATATTTAAAATTTCCACTGTAAAGATGATATATATTGAAATAATATATGTTATTCCATTCGTGTAAGATTATATTCTGTCTTTATTTTCTTTTTTTACCCTTTACCATCCATCCTTCCGGCACTTGTTTTTGCAGCATGTGAATACCGAGGATGTATTAGTATTGATTTCTTAAGGGTCGAAAGGTCAGGTCGTCACATTTGGTATTAGAGCTTATGGTTGAGCGAACACCTGAGCTTGAAGGGGAAAGTCGTATTAGAGATAGGGTTAGTAATATCCTAGGATGAGTTACTCATTAGAGATAGGGTTAGTAATACCTTAGAATGAGTTGAGAGTATTATATAAGAGTGCATATTTGTTAATGATATATAAAAAATGATTTATTTTGAAAAAATGGTAAATGAAATAATTTTAATTAAGGTCATATCTTAAATATAAATAATATATTTTGAAAAATATAATTAGTTGTGATATTAAAGTCACAAATTGGATAATTTTTTTATAAACAAGTTAGTTAAGTCAAGAATAAACATCTTGCTATTAAAATTTCATAGTTTGACTATAAGATGTTTAATGATGGTATTAAGAGGATTAAGAATAGAGGAAAAACCAAAGATTTAGATAATGAGAACTTTTATCTAAAAGGTTTAAGGATTTTGAAAGTTGATGATGATAATGTTTGAAAATCCTATAATTAGATCAGCCTGCTACTCCACAGACCTTACTGCAGACTAGACGCTATATAACTCCCTACACAGAAATGGTGTCTACGAATGACATGTAAAGTATCTATTATGGACTAGACGTTATATCGCTCCCTACACAGAAGGTAAGGATGCCTATGAAAGGCACACATACTAAGCGATCGAAACTCATAACGATTACTGAGCACCCGAATGGAAGTCGCACGCGTAACTGCCACAATGCTCATGTTACATGTTGTTCCACCTATTGGGTCTTCTTATTACCTAAGCTCCAGCATAAGCGTTCCCATCATCCCACTTCAGGCTAATGTGACACCACCGTGTCCATAGAAAATAAGGGAGATGTTGTTGCTACTTGTCCGATATCCAAACAATATCTAGTTGTGCCCCTTGCCCAAATCCCCATGATTTGGACTTCTACTTATTGACCAATTACTACCATTATCAGCATAAGCGTGCCCCTCGTCTCACTTCAGGTTTATGTGAAACACCGTATCCATAGAAATAATAGGGGAATGCTATTTGGTATAGGACCTACTTTCATCTTTGCTTATTAACTTAGATAATTATTTAAATAAGCCTTTACAATTTATCTCTACTAGCTTTGCTTATTAATTTATTCTACGTCTTAAAATAAGCCTCATTCTGCTTTATTTCTTATTATAACCTATGTTATAATCGTGCTTATTACTTAACAAAAAGGTTTAAGTGTCAAAATAAGCTTCTTTCATCTTATACACTTTTTAGTTATAATTCTAGGTTATTACTGGCCAATTATCTTTAATTAGTCAAATTCTAACATTAATATCATAATTAGGCTCAATTTCAGTCTTAATTCCATTTTTATTACAGTCTTTACAATTTACACCTCATCTTCCGTTATTTCAGTATTCTTATAATTTTAATCCATATTCGTGGTTAATATATTCTAATCCATAAGCGAAGAAGGAGAAATAGAAGAAAACTGAAAATAGAAGAAAATCCAAAGCATAGAAAAAGGATGTAAGTAATACATAAATAACAGTAAATAAATTAAAATACTATAAATAAAATGTAATTAAATGGAAAAGCTATAATTAACGGAATAAAATAAAATCAATGAAAAGAATAGCTAAAAGAAATAGACATAAAATATCTTAAAAACTGTAAATAAACTACTAAAAAGGTTATTCCAAAAATCATAGTAAAACTACAACTATTGAAAACCTTACTATTTTAAATTACTTAAAAAAATCTAAATAATTACAATCACTGACCTATGGTCCTAAGCTCTTCCCTTTCGGTCTTCCTGGATCCACTTGAGGGTATTAAAATATTTTTATTAAAATGATTCTCTCCTCGAAAAATTATTCCTTTTAGGGTCCTTCCTGAAAAGGTGAACCCAAGGGGAGAAAATCTAGAATAAGAAAAAGTATTGGGCCTAGGGTTCTATTTATAGGTGTAGAAGTGGATCTCGGACCATTGGATTTGTAGATTGAATAGATGCAATCACATCATAGGCTGAATAAAAGCCGTCGGATGGAACACGAAGGGACCAGATAGGACTAAATATTGAAAAATACGTGTTCAAAAACCTCTGGAATGAAAAAAATTCTTCGTTCCATACCCATAGGCGGGTTAACCGGGCGGTCGACCGCCCCTCCTCCTAGGTCGACCGACCAGTTGACCCAGGGAATGGTTAGGTCGACCTTTTGGTCGACCAAGCCCAATATATATATATTCTCTTTCTTTTCTTATTCATTTTGTTTCTAGCTCATATTAGCTCGAATTCTAACATTCTATATATGAAAATTGACCAGAAAATTACCATGGACACAACGGTGCAACTTTCGTGGCTAGATTATAATAATTTCACAAAGTTATTTTATTATTTTATTAATTAAAGAATTAATTGTTATAGGTTAAATTTCAGGTTTTTACATTCTCCACTCCTTATGGGATTTCATCTCCGAAATCTCTAAGGATAAAAGAATGAACCATATATTTTCATCAAATATCTACACCCAACTACTCAATCATCAAATATTCATCCATTATCCTTAAGTATTCTAATGCGATTTATGTTACTTATACAATTAGTATAGTGTCAATGTCCCTAACTAATGCAAAAGATTAGGTGGTCCACTGATTCAGTTGACCTTCTTTGTTGCAATCATACCGGTGCTATGTATCCAAATGAATGAAAAAAATTCATAATGATAACTGATAGTTCTATATTCGTGCTTCAAACAACATCCAAACGCAACAATTATGTGATATCATCCATTTATAGCAATCATGGAAAATAGAATGCGCACACAACCATATGCATATGCTCAAGTGCAGTTAATGCCCCGCTATTACAATGCTATAAGCATGCTACATCTCACAGTGCATTTCTACCACCATGATTTTTTCACATAGCCCCAAATATAGTCTTTTCACTTTAAGCTTCGCTATTTCCGCTATTTCCCATTATTTCCGCTATATTCCACCATTTCCGCTATATCTTCTTTAAAAGAAATGAATTGAAAAATGACATTTATACATTATAAAAATTATGAAATTAATTTATTTAATTAAAATTTTAACATATTTTCATAAATGAAAATACTCTAATATTCTACTAAATTTAATTACGTTATATAATAGTTTTATGTTTATTTACGGTATATTCGCGCATATTTTATTTAAAATTATTTATGTATTAATTATAATCTGAATGAATGTTAATTTTCATTTTATTACCATTTATATATTTGTAAAAACAACAAGTATGAGATTTATATGCTATTTTAGAGTCATCCGCTATATCACGTTATATCCTCGCTCTTCCCCCACTATGACTTTTGGACCTTCGCCGAATTGAATCTGCCTGAGACGACCCAACTTTTTCACCACAAAAAGTCGTATCATCCTCAAGAAAGAAAGGGATAGAAAAGAGAAAAGAAAGAAGAGAAAGAAGAAACAACACAAGAATCTCAATAGCGGAACGAATAAATTATATTAGTAACATAAGTATTACATAGTATACATCAAATATCAGAGTTACACAGACAATACAACACCTACTAGACAGTTATAAACACCTGTCTAGTTATTACAACTCAAACACAATACAGAAGACATTCAGAGATACCAACACAGCGGAAAACTATATAACTATACGCAGAAGCCTCCTGCTCCATTTGCTCCTTCACAATTCGTCAAGCTAACCTGAATCCTAACGTGAATTCCCTTGGCTACTCATAAAAATTTGAGTACCCAAGAGTTAAAGAAAAACAGAAATAACTCCGGGTCAGACATGGGTCAGGTGTGAGTAACAGGTTAAAGTTGCTTAACTTTGAAAAACCTTTGAAAAGAAAAGGTATCATGTAAGACTTCCCACACATAAACATGGAAAAGTTTTTACCTTACGCTAACCAAAATATTTGATAGGAAATCCGATGATATTATAATAGTGTCTAGGGTTTTCAAGTAAATAAGAAATAGCCGAATTTGTTACATGATTAAATTCCAGCTACTAGCCACAAAAGTGGGTAATACAATCAAAACCGTTGGCACTTATTGGATTTTGGATTCCATACAATGGCTGGGCTACTGGGGTACCGCCCGTCATAGTACATGGCCTAGATCACCGTACTGAGGAGTACGCCCGCTCCCCTGCAACAAAAAGCCAGACCCGTTCCTTACTGAACAGTTCCAAACAAGACCACCCCGCAGTTGTGATTAGCAACCGCACCACTAAGCCGAAAATAAAGGGACCTCTAGACAGGGATAAATCTTGCTCTCAAGTGGGGGCTACCCACGAAGCTTTGCTGCACCTCCCCTGTTTTAGCCATTCCCGGTTGATGAGGCTTGAGGCTACGATTACCTTAATAGGACATATCACTTAGAATGCTCATCGTCCACCTGATGATGTTCTGAAAGCATTCAATCCATACAAGTTCATTCCGGGTTCGAACGAAACCGAAGGCATTATCTCGTTACACTCATTTTGGAATCACCCTCAAGGTTAACGACGGTAACCCTTGCACTCTAAATCACCATCTCGAATCTATAAGTACTATTCCGTCAAACTCATTACGGAATCACCCATAGAGTTATACTGACGTATAGCCCTTACACCTCGAGTCTTCACTCGCTCCACTTGGATTCACGGCCTAACGTTAAATTGGAAACGATGTGGTTTTCGGATCCCAAATATGGAAATCCGATCCCGGTCTCATCGAAATCCAAAGCGTGTCTTTTAAGGTCCAAGTTGTTTTAAGTTTAAAACAATTTAATTCATTATCTAAATATACACAGATAGATAATTCTCAACACAATAGATAATTAACCTTATCATTACCAACAGATAATTCATATCATAATCAGATAATCCATATTATCATCCAAAAACAACCAATGCATCCATATCACATACACTACTCATCTCATAACTGAGATTACAAACCATACATGGCACCCAATACCAATTATCAAACATAAGCAATGATCTAATGATCACACCAATTATAATTAATTTAAAATGAATTAAATTAATTACTTAATTACTAATTAATTTAAAATAAATTAAATTAATTACTTCATCATTAAAAATCCTACTTAACTTATCCATCAATTGATTACAAATCAATTAAGTAATCACTATCTCAATATTCATTCCAATTTAACCATTACTGATTAATAATTTCCTAATTACAATAAGTAATTAGCCTTTAATATTACTTACACAAGTTAATTATATTAAATCCTTTGCAAATAATTAACTTTTAATTGCTTAATTAATTAATTAGCTAAAATTAAATACATTAATCATTTATTCATTATTATTTATACCTTAATTAATAGTTCCAAATTACATCATTAATTAATTAATTAATGATTTCTGATTACATTTAATCAATCCCTATATATGAATTAATTACATAAGTAATTAATCTTCAATTTAAACCATATATATATTAATCACCCATGATTAATAACCATTCAGTAATTAACTACTTTAATTACTCATTCCATAAATTAATTATTCTTAATTAATTATCTAAATTAATCCTTTGATTAATTTCAAAGTAATTTAAATCTAAATTACTTCTTTAATAAATATCCTTAATTACATTTAGTAATTATTAATTAATTACTTCCTTAAGTAATTACAAATCCATAAAGTAACTATCATCAATCCACAAATATTTAAATTAATTTAACTTAATTAATCTAAACTAATCACATTAATCAAATTAATTACACCAAGTAATTAATTCATTAATTACTTTCATTAAGTAATTAAACATAAACAATTGATTATTACTAATTAATTAATCCAATTAATTATCAAAAATTAATCACATCAATTAACTGTTAAATAATCTTAAGTTAATGACCTTCATTAACATTTCTTAATTACTTAATTAAGAAATTAACTTATATAAATCATTATTAATAATCAATTAATTAATATTTAATTACAATTTAATTAATCTCTAATTATTAATTAATTAAGTATTAATTATAATTTAAATTATCTTTAATTACTTGATTAAATAAATCTTAATTATCAATTAAAATTTAATTAACCATCCTTAATCATAGTTAACCTTAATTAATTAATCTCAAATCTAATTAATTAACTTAAAAATTATTAATTACTTAATTAATCATCCACATTATTAATTAATTAAATAATTAATATTCCATTTAAATTAATTTAATAATTTAAATGAAACCAATTTCTTAAGTTCTAAATTAAGAAACATTCTTCTTATTTTAAGTATTTTAAACAAATTTGTTTCAAACAAAAATTCAAATTTAAAAATTTCTTTTTAAATTTTAAACTGAAACACAATTTAAATTTTTATTTTAGATTAAATCTTAAAAATTTAAAACATTACTTACTTTTTCATCTTCATTTTTAAATTCAAGTTATTTAACTTTTTCTAAAAATGGTTAAAACAAATTTAAATTTAAAAACTTATTAAATTTTAAAAACTGTCATAAAAATCAAATTCCAGGTTTAAAACTGAATTTAACCTTATTTTAAACCTTATTTCATAAATTTAAAACTTATAGTTTTAAATTCAAATCAATGTTCTTTTATACTTTAAAAAGTTTAAAACTAAATTTAAATTCCCAGATTTAAATCAATTCAAATTCAGATTCATTTGCTAAGTTTCAGTTTCCAGATTTAAACTTTATTTTAAATTTTTAGTTACATTTTAAAATTTACTTTAAAAATTAAACAGAAAACAGATTCCTATTTTGGGTTAACATCTTAAAATTTGAATTCAAAAATGTTTCAAAATCCCAAAATTAAATTATTGAATTCAGATTTAAATTACAGGTTTAAGAATTCCAGTTGAACTTCATCTTACAATTTTAAACTTTACTTTTTAAAATTTAAAACAGAAAAACAGAACACAGTTTCCAAAACTTAAATTTTCCTGAATTTAAATTATTTCTAAAAACCAAAATCCAAACTTATTTGAATTCATATTATAGATTCAGGTTTTAAAACCCAAGTTCAAATTAAGTTTACATTTAAATTTTAACTTTTAAAATTTAAAAACTGCAAACAGTTTTCCAGATTATGCTAAGACCAAACTAGAGTTTCAAAATTTAAATTATTTTAAAACCTAGGATTTAACTAATTGAATTTATATTTAAATTTAGTTTAAATTTTACACTTAGTTCAGGTTTTAAGTTTACATTTTTAAAACTTACTTTTAAAATTTTAAAACCTAGAATTATGACTCTGCAAAATCCTAAAATCTGAAGCACTTATACAAACCCGAGCTACCACATACTTTACTTCGAGTCATATGATCCTCTACTTCAAGTCACCACTCTCTTTTACCCGAGACCATCCCGAGGCATAAATCCCTACATCCCAAAAATCAACACAACCTGCACACACCTTTCTGTGCACCCATATTCCAACTCCGGCCACCTCTGACTATCGTCAATGGCCATCCTCCATCGACCAGTGACCCCACTTCAACTTTAAACCCTCAGATTCTCCTAATTCAACTTGAATTTGAATTCAAGTTTTAAAACAAAAACCTGGAACAGCATTTCCTTTTCCAAGCTCGACCTGTCAACGGCGAGATCACCCATCTCCGGTCGCCATCTCCTTCCATACTCCGGCGAAGCCTTCGACTACCCACCATCTTCTAATGTCCAAAGCACAGTTGAACTCGATCAACTGAAATGGCCGAAAAGTTTGACCTTACCCAACCCAGTAAAACTAGGGTTCCTAACTAAAAATCCCAAATTCAACATCATAATTGAATTTCAAATCAAACTAAAATTTTTCCTAATATCGCTGATTATTACACTATCACTAAAAGAAATCTCAATCCAAACAATCATCAAAATCCATAGAGTTCACTCAAATTATAAAACACAGAAAGGTTTAAACTGCTCCCAGTATAAGGTATTAAAAATTTAAAATTTTCTTTTAAAAATAAGAATGTTGGAAGTAGTTTTGATTTCTAATCCTTAACCATTGATTTATGATACTTAAATTTTTTCCAATTTTACAGAATCTAGCTGTATTGTTATGTTCCAGACAACACAGAACTATAC
Source organism: Allium cepa (assembly GCA_030765085.1). Taxonomy (NCBI): domain Eukaryota; kingdom Viridiplantae; phylum Streptophyta; class Magnoliopsida; order Asparagales; family Amaryllidaceae; genus Allium; species Allium cepa. The sequence goes on along the minus strand of CM060935.1, from coordinate 837,524,617 downwards.
AACGTATAAAAACTTTTAAATTTTATTTTATCATGTAATAAACAAATTCCATTCAAATGCTAAACCATAATAGCAACCAGATCAAGAAAAAAAACTATTTATCAATATTGAACTTAAACTGTAACAATCAGAACCTTGGAAATCAGACATGCATTACATTTCATATATACACAGGCGGTTTAAAAAAAAGCATATACAAAAATTAAACTCATCAGATAAACAAGCATGCAATCCTACTTAATTTATTTTAAATTAAGTGTTACTCACCTGAATTTGAAAAATGCAGAGCACTGTCCAGAATTTGAAAAACTCTTTTGAATCTTTAAGACAGAATTGCCCAAGCTTTTAAAAACTTGAATGTTGCTTTAAAAATGCTATTGCTCTTTGAAACTTGCTTTCAGATCTTACATGCAGGTTGTTTGAATGCAGATGCAAACTTGAAATTGCAGTGACAAATTTCCAGCTTTTTGAAAAATGAATTGAATGCAGGCCTCATACTTGATTTAGAAATGCAGAATCTTGCATTTTTAGATTTTTGAAAAAATGAATGCATGCTTTAGTTTATAAGCACATGCAGGTTTTCTTGATTAAAATTGAGATGCAGATTTGTATTTTGAGGAGTTGAATGCAAGTTGGTTTACAGGTTTGAGATATGCAGTTTGCTAGGCATTTGATTTTGCATTTGGTTACAGGAGTTTGAATTATGAAGAGGGGTTTCAGATTTGTCTAGAAATGAAAATGAGGAAAGGAAAAAAGAATGGGAAGATGAAACTTTTAAATAACCATGTTTATGATAATTTAAAACTAAATGAAAATTTAAAAATGACACATGGCTTAAACTATCAACACATGTAAATTCTCTTGCTTAAATACATAACACATGTTAACTTAGGTTTTTAAGATGCTTACACATGTATCTCTTAAGTAATTAGTATTTTGATTAAGTGTTAATGAAAGTTAACTTAATTAATTAGTTTTTAATACTTAGGTATGTATATAATTAATTTTTAAAGAATAAAGGAAAGTGTTCTTATAAATAAAATAATATACAAATAAATTTATCAAAGATACCTTTAAATAATTAAAATAAATTTATAAAAGAGTTTGTAACTTAATGAATACATGTTTCATATTTTAAATTGTATTTTAATCTTCATATTAAACTAACAAATCACATTTTATAAATCAATATTTTAAAAAGAATAACTCAAACATATGTGTAACTTATTTTAATATACAAACTTAAGTTAAAAATGAATTTTAAACCAATAAAACATTTATCTTACATATTTAAAATCATATAGTATTTTATTAAATATTTTTGGAAAGCTTAAATTAAAAATAAATCACAATTCCTATTTTCAAAATATTAAAATTATGCTATACTAATTTAATTAAAAACAACTTATCTATATAAAATATATATAAATGCATATACATTTTATAAATAGGAAAACAATTTATTAACTCATTAAAAATAATTTCACAAATTAAATATTTTAAATAAAGAAGATTATTAAATCAAATCAAATTTATTAACAAAAATTATCAATTCAATATAAATTTAAACACGGATTATTAAATTTATATTGTCCAAAATTCCGGGATATTACAATCCTTCCCCCTTAAAAGAATTTCGCCCCTGAAATTTAAAACAAAGGTAATTTAATAATCTATTTATAGATTTTATTTTAAAATACAGCATATGTTAATCATATGCCAACAACCAAAGCAACCAATTCACACAGTCAGAACAAATCTAATTACCCAAAAGAATTTTGGATAAAACTTCCACGAGTTTCCTTGGTGTATATATATATATATCGGGGTACTCGCTCTATAGAATACAAACAATCAAAACTACAAAGCTATAGAGCTCCTAACAACAATTCTATACAGAATATCAGACTACAAATGAGTCTGACTCAACAACCAAACCATCCTCAACTGCTTGTTCTACAACCAAAAATATCAAACACGTACTCCCTCAGAGATACGTAAAACATACTAAATCCCAGTTATCCAAACTGGCAATTCAACTCTAGAAAACCAAGCACTGATCTTACCAATCATAGAAGAAACCAAAACACTTCGGAGCTAGCTTCCCAAACTTATAGCTCCTTGGATCAGAGAAAAAGTTATCCCAAATCAAATCTCCGATTCCATAATCCAAATTCTCCGTCTCTTATCCATAAAAACTCTTCGGACGATCCTGGGCTACCAACATCCATCCTGATCAGCTTAACTCTTGTTGATTCCCTTAAAAACAGACTGGATCAAAACAATCCAATGATCTCCTCAAGATCACACAAAAACCAAGAACACAAACCATGCTTCTCAACAACAGAAGACAGAACAAATTTCTTCTTATCCGGAAAAGCCAAAACAGAAACACCTCCAAACTGCTTCCGCTGCTCAACTCTGATCCGAAGCAGAAGAAAATGCTGATGAACAGCACAAGCACAGGCTAGACAACCCAGCACAGAAATATGGTTCCACATATCCATAAAGAAAACTCAGATGTTTCTCCGAAACCTGAGTTGCTTCACCAACTTCTATCTCATGAAACCATCCATCTACTAACTGAACCACATGTTCCATTCCTGGAAAGAAAACTCGATCTCCAGATGCAGACAAACTCTGACTTCCTGGAAGAAATCCGGACAATCTCCAACAGTCTAAAAGAACATACTATCGCAAGTAACTTTTGCGATAAACTCAGCCTAAATCCAAAGAAAACTGCCCTCTCTCAACCAAACAGAATAGCTTATGCTGGCCTAGCCAACTCCCCATAGAAATGACTCACTCTGCTGCTTCTGAACTCCACTTCAGAGAAACTACTTAGCCGGAAGACTCCTTACCAACTCAGAACACTCTGCTAAACTTAGCCACATCACCGAGCAAACTCACTTCTTACTATTGTTCCATAGAAACATCTTCGGAAATATCCATAGTCACTGCATCTCATCACGCAGCTACTATTTCCTGAGATATCAAAATATCATCACTTGCTTGCTTCTGCCCAAACGACTGATCCAAAACTCAACTCTGCGCTTCAAAGACGAACTCCGAACCTTTACAGGTTACCTTCAGAGATCAATGAAGTCTTAAACCAAGAAAAATTTACTCGAGACGGTATTAGGTCTACAGTATCGACAAAAACACTTCCAACCTCATCCATTCAAACTCCAACCAATGGTAGTCGTGTTACACACACTTCTACCTCATCAACCTTTATAACTTATATTGGAAAAACCTGAACAGGTAACCCAACAAATAGGTAGAAACAATTATATATATATATATATATAATAAAAATACAAATACGCTCTCTCAAGATAGACACCACAACAAAGCCTAGGTATTCTCCCAATCTAATGCTCTGATACCAGCTGAGACGACCTGACTTTTTCACCACAAAAAGTCGTATCATCCTTAAGAAAGAAAGGGATAGAAAAGAAAGAAGAGAAAGAAGAAACAACACAAGAATCTCAACAGCGGAATGAATAAATTATATTAGTAACATAAGTATTACATAGTATACATCAAATATCAGAGTTACACAGGAAATACAACACCTACTAGACAGTTATAAACACATGTCTAGTTATTACAACTCAAACACAATACAGAAGACATTCAGAGATACCAACACAGCGGAAAACTATATAACTATACGCAGAAGCCTCCTGCTCCATTTGCTCCTTCACAATTCGTCAAGCTAACCTGAATCCTAACCTGAATTCCCTTGGCTACTCGTAAAAATTTGAGTACCCAAGAGTTAAAAAAAACAGAAATAACTCCGGGTCAGACATGGGTCTGGTGTGAGTAACAGGTTAAAGTTGCTTAACTTTGAAAAACCTTTGAAAAGAAAAGGTATCACGTAAGACTTCCCACACATAAACATGGAAAAGTTTTTACCTTACGCTAACCAAAACATTTGATAGGAAATTCGATGATATTATAATAGTGTCTACGGTTTTCAAGTAAATAAGAAATAGCCGAAATTGTTACATGATTAAATTCCGCAGCTACTAGCCACAAAAGTGGGTAATACAATCAAAACCGTTGGCACTTATTGGATTTTGGATTCCATACAAAGGCTGGGCTACTGGGGTACCGCCCGTCACAGTATGTGGCCTAGATCACCGTACCAAGGAGTATGCCCGCTCCCCTGCAACACAAAGCCGGACCCATTCCTTACTGAACAGTTCCAAACAAGACCACCCTGCAGTTGTGATCAGCAACCGCACCACTAAGCCGAAAATAAAGGGACCTCTAGACAGGGATACATCTTGCTCTCAAGTGGGGGCTACCCACGAAGCTTTGCTGCACCTCCCCTGTTTTAGCCATTTCCGGTTGATAAGGCTTGAGGCTACGATTACCTTAATAGGACATATCACTTAGAATGCTCATCGTCCACCTGACGATGTTCTAAAAGCATTCAATCCATACAAGTTCGTTCCAGGTTCGAACGAAACCGAATGCATTATCTCGTTACACTCATTTTGGAATCACCCTCAGAGTTAACGACGGTAATCCTTGCACTCTAAATCACCATCTCGAATCTATAAGTACTATTCCGTCAAACTCATTACGGAATCACCCATAGAGTTATACTGACGTATAGCCCTTACACCTCGAGTCTTCACTCGCTCCACTTGGTTAAATTGGAAACGATGTGGTTTTCGGATCCCAAATATGGAAATCCAATCCCGGTCTCATCGAAATCCAAAGCGTGTCTTTTAAGGTCCAAGTTGTTTTAAGTTTAAAACAATTCAATTCATTATCTAAATATACACAAATAGATAATTCCCAACACAATAGATAATTAACCTTATCATTACCAACAGATAATTCATATCATAATCAGATAATCCATATTATCATCCAAAAACAACCAATGCATCCATATCACATACACTACTCATTTCATAACTGAGATTACAAACCATACATGGCACCCAATACCAATCATCAAACATAAGCAATGATCTAATGATCACACCAATTATAATTAATTTAAAATGAATTAAATTAATTACTTAATTTCTAATTAATTTAAAATAAATTAAATTAATTACTTCATCATTAAAAATCCTACTTAACTTATCCATCAATTGATTACAAATCAATTAAGTAATCACTATCTCAATATTCATTCCAATTTAACCATTACTGATTAATAATTTCCTAATTACAATAAGTAATTAGCCTTTAATATTACTTACACAAGTTAATTATATTAAATCCTTTGCAAATAATTAACTTGTAATTGCTTAATTAATTATTTAGCTAAAATTAAATACATTAATCATTTATTCATTATTATTTATACCTTAATTAATCAATTCCAAATCACATCATTAATTAATTAATTAATGATTTCTGATTACATTTAATCAATCCCTATATATGAATTAATTACATAAGTAATTAATCTTCAATTTAAACCATATATATATTAATCACCCATGATTAATAACCATTCAGTAATTAACTACTTTAATTACTCCTTCCAGAAATTAATTATTCTTAATTAATTATCTAAATTAATCCTTTGATTAATTTCAAAGTAATTTAAATCTAAATTACTTCTTTAATAAATATCCTTAATTACATTTAGTAATTATTAATTAATTACTTCCTTAAGTAATTACAAATCCATAAAGTAACTATCATCAATCCACAAATGTTTAAATTAATTTAACTTAATTAATCTAAACTAATCACATTAATCAAATTAATTACACCAAGTAATTAATTCATTAATTACTTTCATTAAGTAATTAAACATAAACAATTGATTATTATTAATTAATTAATCCAATTAATTATCAAAAATTAATCACATCAATTAATTGTTAAATAATCTTAAGTTAATGACCTTCATTAACATTTCTTAATTACTTATTAAGAAATTAACTTATATAAATCATTATTAATAATCAATTAATTAATATTTAATTACAATTCAATTAATCTCTAATTATTAATTAATTAAGTGTTAATTATAATCTAAATTATCTTTAATTACTTGATTAAATAAATCTTAATTATCAATTAAAATTTAATTAACCATCTTTAATCATAGATTAATTAACCTTAATTAATTAATCTCAAATCTAATTAATTAACTTAAAAATTATTAATTACTTAATTAATCATCCACATTATTAATTAATTAAATAATTAATATTCCATTTAAATTAATTTAATAATTTCAGTGAAAATAATTTCTTAAGTTCTAAATTAAGAAACATTCTTCTTATTTTAAGTATTTTAAACAAATTTATTTCAAACAAAAATTCAAATTTAAAAATTTCTTTTTAAATTTTAAACTGAAACACAATTTAAATTTTCATTTCAGATTAAATCTTAAAAATTTAAAACATTACTTACTTTTTCATCTTCATTTTTAAATTTAAGTTATTTAACTTTTTCTAAAAATGGTTAAAACAAATTTAAATTTAAAAACTTATTAAATTTTAAAAACTGTCATAAAAATCAAATTCTGGGTTTAAAACTGATTTTAACCTTATTTTAAACCTTATTTCATAAATTTAAAACTTATAGTTTTAAATTCAAATCAATGTTCTTTTATACTTTAAAAAGTTTAAAACTAAATTTAAATTCCCAGATTTAAATCAATTCAAATTCAGATTCATTTGCTAAGTTTCAGTTCCCAGATTTAAACTTTATTTTAAATTTTCAGTTACATTTTAAAATTTACTTTAAAAATTAAACAGAAAACAGTTTCCTATTTTGGGTTAACATCTTAAAATTTGAATTCAAAAATGTTTCAAAATCCCAAAATTAAATTATTGAATTCAGATTTAAATTACAGGTTTAAGAATTCCAGTTTAACTTCATCTTACAATTTTAAACTTTACTTTTTAAAATTTAAAACAGAAAAACAGAACACAGTTTCCAAAACTTAAACTTTCCTGAATTTAAATTATTTCTAAAAACCAAAATCCAAACTTATTTGAATTCATATTTTAGATTCAGGTTTTAAAACCCAAGTTTAAATTAAGTTTACATTTAAATTTTAACTTTTAAAATTTAAAAACTGCAAACAGTTTTCCAGATTATGCTAAGACCAAACTAGAGTTTCAAAATTTAAATTATTTTAAAACCTAAGATTTAACAAATTGAATTTATATTTAAATTTAGTTTAAATTTTACATTTAGTTCAGGTTTTAGGTTTACATTTTTAAAACTTACTTTTAAAATTTTAAAACCTGGAAATATGGCTCTGCAAAATCCTAAAATCTGAAGCACTTATACAAACTCGAGCTACCACATACTTTACTTCGAGTCATATGATCCTCTGCTTCGAGTCACCACTCCCTTTTACCCGAGACCATCCCGAGGCATAAATCCTTGCAACCCAAAAATCAACACAACCTGCACACACCTCCCTGTGCACCCATAATCCAACTCCGGCCACCTCTGACCATCGTCAATGGCCATCCCCCATCGACCAGTGACCCCACTTTAACTTTAAACCCTCAGATTCTCCTAATTCAACTTGAATTTGAATTCAAGTTTTAAAATAAAAACCTTGAACAGCATTTCCTTTTCCAAGCTCGACCTGTCAACGGCGAGATCACCCATCTCCGGTCACCATCTCCTTCCATACTCCGGCGAAGCCTTCGACTACCCACCGTCTTCCAATGTCCAAAGCACAGTTGAACTCGATCAACTGAAATGGCCGAAAAGTTCGATCTTACCCAACCCAGTAAAACTAGGGTTCTTAACTAAAAATCCCAAATTCAACATCATAATTGAATTTAAAATCAAACTAAAAATTTTCCTAATATCACTGATTATTACACTATCACTAAAAGAAATCTCAATCCAAACAATCATCAAAATCCACAGAGTTCACTCAAATTATAAAACACAGAAAGGTTTAACTGCTCCCAGTATAAGGTATTAAAATTTAAAATTTTCTTTTAAAAATAAGAATGTTGGAAGTAGTTTTGATTTCTAATCCTTAACCATTGATTTATGATACTTAAATTTTTTCCAATTTTACAGAATCTAGCTGTATTGTTATGTTCCAGACAACACAGAACTATACAACTTATAAAAACTTTTAAATTTTATTTTATCATGTAATAAACAAATTCCATTCAAATGCTAAACCATAATAGCAACCAGATCAAGAAAAAAAAACTATTTATCAATATTGAACTTAAACTGTAACAATCAGAACCTTGGAAATCAGACATGCATTACATTTCATATATACACAGGCGGTTTAAAAAAAAGCATATACAAAAATTAAACTCATCAGATAAACAAGCATGCAATCCTACTTAATTTATTTTAAATTAAGTGTTACTCACTTGAATTTGAAAAATGCAGAGCACTGTCCAGAATTTGAAAAACTCTTTTGAATCTTTAAGACAGAATTGCCCAAGCTTTTAAAAACTTGAATGTTGCTTTAAAAATGCTATTGCTCTTTGAAACTTGCTTTCAGATCTTACATGCAGGTTGTTTGAATGCAGATGCAAACTTGAAATTGCAGTGACAAATTTCCAGCTTTTTGAAAAATGAATTGAATGCAGGCCTCATACTTGATTTAGAAATGCAGAATCTTGCATTTTTAGATTTTTGAAAAAATGAATGCATGCTTTAGTTTATAAGAACATGCAGGTTTTCTTGATTAAAATTGAGATGCAGATTTGTATTTTGAGGAGTTGAATGCAAGTTGGTTTACAGGTTTGAGATATGCAGTTTGCTAGGCATTTGATTTTGCATTTGGTTACAGGAGCTTGAATTATGAAGAGGGGTTTCAGATTTGTCTAGAAATGAAAATGAGAAAAGGAAAAAAGAATGGGAAGATGCAACTTTTAAATAACCGTGTTTATGATAATTTAAAATTAAATGAAAATTTAAAAATGACACATGGCTTAAACTATCAACACATGTAAATTCTCTTGCTTAAATACATAACACATGTTAACTTAGGTTTTTAAGATGCTTACACATGTATCTCTTAAGTAATTCGTATTTTGATTAAGTATTAATGAAAGTTAACTTAATTAATTAGTTTTTAATACTTAGTTATGTATATAATTAATTTTTAAAGAATAAAGCAAAGTGTTCTTATAAATAAAATAATATACAAATAAATCATTTATCAAAGATACCTTTAAATAATTAAAATAAATTTATAAAAGAGTTTGTAACTTAATGAATACATGTTTCATATTTTAAATTGTATTTTAAACTTCATATTAAACTAACAAATCACATTTTATAAATCAATATTTTAAAAAGAATAACTCAAACATATTTGTAACTTATTTTAATATACAAACTTAAGTTAAAAATGAATTTTAAACCAATAAAACATTTATCTTACATATTTAAAATCATATAGTATTTTATTAAATATTTTTGGAAAGCTTAAATTAAAAATAAATCATAATTCCTATTTTCAAAATATTAAAATTATGCTATACTAATTTAATTAAAAACAACTTATCTATATAAAATATATATAAATACATATACATTTTATAAATAGGAAAACAATTTATTAAATCATTAAAAATAATTTCACAAATTAAATATTTTAAATAAAGAAGATTATTAAATCAAATCAAATTTATTAACAAAAATTATCAATTCAATATAAATTTAAACACAGATTATTAAATTTATATTGTCCAAAATTCCGGGATATTACACTGCCGAGCACTTTAACTGCATAGATATGCTCTAGTGTCATATTTAAGCCAATCCCTAAGAGATAGTAGTGCCTAGTGTAAGTATATGAGTCCATTAGCATCCACTAGCAAACACTTGCAACCACTGGCATACATCATTCATAACATGTTTTATTAACATGTTTACTCAAAGCCTATCATCCATAGGTTAAATCCTAAGTTCTACCCTCACAAAGGATAATGAAGGAAAAAAACATATTTTGAACTAAAGATGGAAAATAGGAAATTCGAAAACTTACCATCGAAGAGATGAGGATAAGAAGCACGAATCTTCTCTTCAATCTCCCACGAAGCGTCTGCAACATCGCCTCCATAGCACCTTTACTAATGGAACTTCTTTATTCCTAAGTCGCTTGGTGTCTCGTCCAATGATCTTCATAGGAATACGCTGAACCGATGCTTCCCTTTCTACTTCCACCTTCTCTAGCTAACTAGGCCCTAAAACCTCCACTGAGTCATGTAAGCACTTTCGCAAGTGCGAAACATGGAAAACGTTTTGCACTCCTACGAACCTCTCCAGTAGCATCACTCGGTATGCCATCTTCCCAATTCTCTCTAAGATAGGAAATGGTTCTACAAATCTGGGGCCTAACTTTCCATTCGACCCAAACCTTACACCTTCCTAAGCGGGGATACTTTAATAAAAACTAAGTCTCCAACCTCAATGTCGATGTCTCTCCTCCGCTTGTCCGCATAAGATTTCTGCCTGTCTTGAGCTGTCTTCGTCCTCCATCGAATCAAATCCACCTTCTCTGATGTCTCACTAACCATATCAGACCCAAGTGGCAATTTCTCCTAGACTCCACCAAACATGAAGGTGACTTACAAGGTCTTCCATATAAAGCCTCAAATTGTGTTATTTCTATGCTTGTTTGGTAATTGTTATTATATAAAAACTCCACCAACGGAAGATGATCCTCCCAAGCTCCCCTAAAATCCAAAATGCACATCCGCAACAAGTCCTCAGCACTCTATTAAAACTCTCCTTTGGCCATCAATCTGAGGGTGATAGGCCGTACTCAATCTAAGTTGCGTCCCTAAATCATCTTGCAAGCTTCTCCAAAACTCGTTAGTAAAAATAGGGTCTCTATCGCTCACTATGCTAGAGGGAATTCCATGAAGTCAGACTATCTCACGAACATATAGGGATGCCAAATTAGACGCCATCCTCTTGCTCTTAACAGGAATAAAGTGGGCACTTTTGGTCAAACGGTCTATGATTACCCAAATGCAAGTATTCCCTTTTCTAGAATGGGGTAAACCATCTATGAAAGCCATCGAAATATTCTCCCACTTCCACTCTGGCGCATTTAAGGGCTGAAGTAATTCACTGGGTTTCTGCTGCTCTGCCTTAACCCTTTGGCAAATATGACACTTAGCTATAAATTCTGCCACATCCTTCTTCATGCCATTCTAATAAAGCATCCTCCTAATGTCCCTATACTTCTTCTCACCGCCCGGGTGAATAGTCATATGGGAATGGTGTTCTTCCTCTAAAACCGCTTTTAACAAATCGCTAGTGCGGGGAACACAAAGTCTCCCATCTCTCCTAAGCCATCCTTTGCCATCCATGAAATAACGTTGGAGATGTATAGAGAGCTCTCCTTGGCTAATCCTATCCATAATGTCCACGAGCTCTGATCCTCTCGCTGCCTCGAGCCAATATGATCCATAAGGGTAGGCCTCACTTCAAGCATAACTAACAATCCAGGGGTAATATCCATAGAGGGCTTAAAATCAAAAGTAGAAATAAATTCCAAGCTCTTACACTCTACGAACAAAGGACTAAGGGTTGCTTTCTACCTACTCAATGCATCTGCAACCACATTACCCTTGCCAGGGGTATAAGCTATCTCAAAATTGTACGATGCCAAAAACTTCATCCATCGCTGCTACATCAAGTTCAAATCCTTCTACGAGAATAGGTACTTCAATGACTTGTGGTCAGTAAAAAGCTCAAACCTCTTTCCAAGAAAATAGTGCCTCCATGACTTGAGTGCAAAAACTATGACAGCTAACTCCAAATCGTGGGTAAGATAGTTCTTCTCATGCATCCTCAACTGCCTACTACCGGAACATACCACCCTTCCTTCTTGCATCAACACCGCTCCTAGACCCATCCCACATGTATCGGTGTATATAGTAAAAGGCTTAGCTCCATTGGGTAGAACTAACACTAGTGCACTAGTAAGGGCTCTCTTAAGTTTCGTGAAGGTATCCTCACAATCCACGTCCCACACGAAAGTTTTATTCTTCTTAGTAAGTCGCGTGAGTGGTGCCAAAATCTTGGCAAGTCTCTAATGAACATCATATAGTAGCCCGCCAATCGTAGAAAGCTCCTAACTTCGGTTATGTTCTTGTGGGCCTTCCAATCTTGCACTACAATCACCTTAGCGGGGTCAACAGCCAAACCTTCCTTCAAGACCACATGCCCTAAGAAACGTACCTCCGCTCTCCAGAAGTGACACTCTGAAAACTTAGCTCTCAAATGATGACTACGAAGTGTGCGAAGAACCACCTCTAAATGAAAAGCATGCTCCTCCATATTCTTGGAAAATACCAAGATGTCATCCACGAATACCACCACAAAATTATTTAGGACCTCTCTAAAGATGCGGCTCATCAAGTCCACAAAGCTGGCTGGGGCATTAGTTAGCCCAAATGGAATAACCAACCATTCCTAAAATCCATCTGCAGTCCTAAACGCAGTCTTATTTATGTTGTCATCGGCGATCCTAAGCTGATGGAATCTTTTGGCTAAATCAAGCTGGGAGAATACAGAAGAGTCAACTAACTAGTAAAAAAGATCATTAATCCAAGGGAGTGGACATCTGTTCTTCTTTGCGAGCTTATTTAAATTTCTATAATTAATGCAAAGTCGAAGAGAGCCATCTGCCTTAGTACCAAAGACGACTGGTGCTCCCCACTCTGATATGCTCCTCCTTATGAAACCGTTCTCCAAAAGCTCAAGGATATGCTTGCTTAATTCCTTCCTCTACCTAGGTGCCATGTGCCTCATAGGCAATGCTACTGGCTTAGCATTCTCAGATAAATAAATCCTAAAGTCAATCTCTCTTTTAGAGGGTAGTGCCCTAACCTTCTCAAAGACCTTTGGAAAATCTCCAACGACAGGATTGAATCTAACTCTGATGATGAAGAATCGAGGGAATAAAGGAAACTTAACATGACTGACCCTTGCGGGTTGCAAAAACCTCGAGAGTCCTACCGCTGCATGTCTCTAGTCTAACAATTCTCCTCTCGCGGTTTAATATAGCTCCATATATGGATAGCTAATCCATCACCAAGATCATCTCATACCTTGAAAATCCCAATACATAGGCATCGCAATCAAATTTTACGCCTAGGATATAAATTTTCAAACCCCTACAAACAATTGACTAGTTTGTCGATCCTCCCTATGGGGTTTGAAACAATGATGGGGTCCACTACTAAAGAAATGTCTAAGTGCAAACATTCCACAAGACAACTAGAGATAAAAGAGTGTGATTCTCCAGAATCGAATAAATTTCAAATGGGAAAATCAAAAATGAAAATCAAACCTTCAACAATGACTTCTCTACCTCTATCCGGAATGTTGCTTGAAGGTGATGCGTCTAACGCCTGAATCTGCACAACCGGTGTACTTTCTCACTGTCCCGACCTCTGGGGACAACTCCTACTCAAGTGACTGAGCTGCCTGCAATTAAAGCACTTTCCCTTCATCTTCTTCCTTTTGCAATCCTTGGCGATATGTCCCATAATTCCACAGCTATTGCACCTTAATCCTTTCTCAATCTGCTTCTGAGGGCCATCATCTTTTTTCTTCTCTTTGTTGTTCCTCCACCATTTCTTCTTTAGACCTTCCGACTTAATAACTTCCTTAGACTCTCTTTCCTTGATTGCATCAAACATAGGTGCCATCTACCAAAGACTCATAAGTAGCTCCCATTGGTAAGTGAGTCAACAAAAATCCTTGAAGCGACTAATTCAATCCCTTGGCAAACTTCATAGCTTTCATGTGCGGCGTATTCACAAACTCCATTCCGAACCGAGACAATTCATTAAATTATTTGATGTACTCCTTCACCGAGAGACTTTGTTGCTTCAAATTAATGAATCGCTCCAGCTAAACACTCTCCTCTGCTTGAGACAAAAACTTCCTATCAAATTGCATCGAAAACCCATTCCACGTCACCTCTCTTCCTTCTAACTCAATGACTCCCAAAAATACAAAGCCTCCTCTTTTAGCCGCCAAGATGCTAGCTGAACGCGCTGCTGATCATCCAATCCCAATAGTCCAAACATCCTCTCTGTGTCTCTAAGCTAAGCTCTCGCCTCCACAAAAGTCTCCTTTCCATAAAAAGTCTTCCCATCCAAACTCGCAAAATCCTTACAAAGCTTAGAGAAATTGACGACGGCAGGTGGGTTGATGGGATTCCCACCCGCTGGTGCTGGGTTGGGCGCTTGTCCATGCCTCACAGGAGTTGCGACCTATAGATACCTACAAAACAATGTTGGGACTGGAATGCCCTCGGTAAGGTTTGGGGCATCCACCATTCTACGAAAAGAAAAAGATAGTTTAAGAAAGAGTCGAAGGGAGATTGAACTGGACTTTTGAGGGGATTTTTATAAAAACTCTTTTATACTTAAAAACTACTTTTAAGAGTTCTTTTCTGAAAAATTCTTTAAAACAAATTATTTTGAAAAATACTTTATTTTAAAATAAATTTTTAGGAATCTTGTAACCTTAGGCTCTAATACCAAGTGAAACATCCCACACCCCTTGGCATAGCCAAAAGGACACGCTAAAAGATGTGGTGCGTTGTAGGTACAACTAAAGCTAGCAGAGATTAAGATTCATAAGACAAAATAGATAGATAATAACAGAGCGGAAGTAATTAAAAACAAATAGTGATTTTAAAAATTAATACTTCATAAATACTTCAAACAAACCACATATGTTCCAAATACCAATTATAATTGTCTTATGAAAACAAATCTCAGTCTCATCAGAAAAACCAGAGTACAAACACAAACTTTCCCTCAATACGGTGCCAGTACAAAAAAGCTGGAAATAAAAATGAGGAATGCATGATAGGGTCTCCAAGTCTTCAAGAAGCAACAATCTATCTTCTTTGCCCCTGATTGCCTACGGAGGGGGAATAGGAGAAAATAGAAGGATGGGTTAGACTAAAAGTCTGGTGGATGATAGTAATTACTAGAATCTTTAAGCAAAGTAAAAGTAATAGACCTTACAACATTTCTAGTACATAAAAAGAAACAAAGGAAATAGAGAGAAGGAATACAGATTAACTTAATAAATATATTTGATTTACTTTGATTGTTTGCACTTGTCTTTGCTAGCTGCTTTGATTAGGCTGAATTCCTAATCCTATAATTAGGCTGAAATCCTAATTCTACCTTTTTGATTGGTCTGCTACTCCATAGACCTTAATGCGGACTAGATGCTATATAACTCCCTACATAGAAATGATGTCTACGAATGACACAAAGAATCTACTATGGACTAGACGTTATATAGCTCCCTACATAGAACGTAATGGTGCCTACGAAAGGCACATATACTAAGTGCTTGGAACTCATAAAGATTACTGAGCGCCGGAATAGAAGTCGCATGTGTAACCGTCACCATGCTCATGTTACCTATTGTTCCACCTATTGAGTCTTCTTCTTACGTCAAGCTCCAGCATAAGCATGCCCCTCGTCCTACTTCAGGCTAATGTGAGATCAGCGTATCCGTAGAAAATAGAAGAAATGCTGTTGGTACTGGCTCGTCATCCAAACAATATCTAGTTGCGCACCTTTCCCAAATCCCCATGATTTGGACTTCTACTTATTGACCAATTACTACCATTATTAGCATAAACGTGTCCCTCGTCTCACTTCAGGTATATGTGAAACACCGTGTCCAAAGAAATAATAAGGGAATGCTATTTGGTACCGGTCCTACTTTCATCTTTGCTTATTAACATAGATAAATTATTTAAATAAGCCATTACAATTTATCTCTACTATCTTTACTTATTAATTTATTCTATTTCTTAAAATAAGCCTCATTCAGTTCTAATTCTTATTATAACCTATGTTATAATCATATTTATTACTTAACCCAAGGTCTAAGTGTAAATGTAAGCTTCTTTCATCTTATCCTCTTTTTAGTTATAATTCTAAGTTATAACTAGGCTAATTATCTTTAATTAGTCAAATTCTAACATTAATATCATAATTAGGCTCAATTTTAGTCTTAATTCCATTTTTATTACAGTCTTTACAATTTACACCTTATCTTCCGTTATTTCAGTATCCTTATAATTTTAATCCATATTCGCATTTAATCTATTCTTATCCATACGCGAAGAAGAAGGAGAAATAAAAGAAAACCGAAAATAAAAGAAAATCCAAAGCGTAAGAAAAGGATGTAAATAACGCATAAATAATAATAACAAATTAAAATACTGTAAATAAACTGTAATTAAAGGCAAAAGCTATAATTAACAGAAATAAACTAAAATCAACTGAAAAGAATAGCTAAAGAAATAGACTGAAAATAATTCTAAAAACTATAAATAAACTACTAAAAAGGTTATTCCAAAAATCGTAGTAAAACTACAACTATTGCAAAACCCTATTATTCTAATTTACTTAAAAAAAATCTAAATAATTACAATCACTCACCTATGGTCCTAAGTTCTTCCCTTTTGGTCTTCTCGGATCCACTTGAGGGTATTAAAATATTTTTATTAAAATGATTCTCTCTTCGAAAAAAAATTCCTTTTAGGGTCCTTTCTGAAAAGGTGAACCCGGTGAACCCAAGAGGAGAAAACGTAGAATGAGAAAAAGTGTTAGGCCTAAGGTTCTATTTATAGGTGTAGAAGTGGATCTCGGACCATTGGATTTGGAGATTGAATAGGATGCAACCACATCATAGGCTACATAGGAGCCGTCGGATGGAAGCACGAAGGGACCAGAATGGGCTAAAGAATGAAAAATATGTGTTCGAAAACCTTTGGAATGAAGAAAATTTTCTTCATTCCATACCCGTAGGCAGGTCGACCGGGCGATCAACCATCCCTCCTCCTCGGTCGATGGGCCGGTCGACCCAGGGCATGGTTAGGTCGACCTCTTGGTCGACCTAGCCCAATATTTTTTTTATTTTCTTGTTTACTTTGTTTCTAGCTCATATTAGCTTGGATTTTGACATTCTATATATGGAAATTGACTAAAAATTGCCATAGACACAATGGTGCAACTCTCGTGGCTCGATTGTGATAATTTCACAAAGTTATTTTATTATTTCATTAATTAACGAATTAATTATTATGGGTTAAATTTCGGTTTGTTACAAGTATGGCTTGTGATAAGGTGATGTTGTGGTTAGCCATGTATTTCTATTTGTATTATGAACTTCTGTTATATACCCAAGTAGGATTGAGATGACTTAAGGATGATCCAAGTGTGGTAAAAATGATGGATGTAACATATAAAGATGTTTAATATAACTATGATCATTCATTTTGCCTTCATTCATTTTCAATTATACAAGCCACTTAGGAAAATTTATAAGAATTCTTGGCAAAGGAAACAAAGCTTAAAAGGAGATTTTTCTTTGAAAGGTAAAAGGTTATGAAATTAAACCAGAATTTTTCTAGAGATTTTGGAAAAGACAAAATGTAAGTGGATTATACAAAGACTATATAAAGATATAAATATATTGGAAAAGATATAAAGGTTTGGCCTAAGAGTTGGATAGAAGATTTTGATATCAGAAAAGAATTTATCACTCGATGCTCTTTGGCAAACATTAATAAGGGTTTGTAATTAGATAATTACATTTTCTATCATAGTTGAAAGCTATTCAAGGAAAATAAAAGCTTCTAAGCATGATCAATGTTCCTCACTAGAGAATCGAAGGATCAATAGTAGTCCGGACGGAAAATTGTATATTCAAGAAAGAAATCAAAATACCTATCGTGTGCGTATATATTATATACATTATACAAGTGTAAATTTAAAAAAAAAATTGGGAAAACACCTTTAGGTTTTGCGTTGTAATTTCGAGAATGAAATTATTTTAAGGGGAGAAGTCTGTAACAACCTACAAATTTATCGATTTGATAAATTATAATTTTTTAAATATTCAAATATAAGCTTTTGTTTAAACATAGATTATGTTGTTTTGAACAAGAATAGGGGTAATCTTATTTTAAATAAGTATTTACGAAAATATATACTTTGAAGGAATATCATGATACAAATAAATATATATACATATATGTATACAAATGAAACAAATATCATGATATTTCTCTTATACTTCACCGTTAAACAAAGTCCAAATAAAAAAGCAAACTTCACTTTGCTTTTACAACATCAACTCACACAAATGGAGGCACAAGGGAGGAGGCTTAGCCATGCACCTTGAGCTGATGAGGAGGGTGTGGGCAAGGGCATTTTGGTCCATGCACATTAGGATATTTGTTTCCAATATTTTCCTATGAATACTCATCCATTCTTTCATAATTTTAACACAATTATTTATCTTCTTCTTCCACTTTCTCAAGCTATTTTAATGGCTTCTCTACTTAGGTAGTTTATGAAAATAAATAGTGGAAAAGGAAATTAAATTAAAATAGTGTGTATATATTGTCAAATCAACTTCAAAACAAGCTCAAACCACACGTCTCCTCCTTCCAAACTCACATCCACCGCCTCCATCATCATTGACCGAGCCAACCTCCACTTGCAAGCTTAGGTTGTGGCTATCCAACGGTCTCGGGCTTGATCCCATAGGCTTTGGTTCGATCGTAGCAAAGCTATAGCGAACTTTCGTAAAGTTAGAAACCAATGAAGGTGAGAAACAATATTTATATTATAATATTATGGATGATATATATGTGTGTGTGTGTATTTGGATATGTTTTGCTCTGATGATCGTGAACCAAGTTTGGATATGATAATATGTTAGTTTCTATGTGTAAACAATTAACGTTTAATACACGTCAAATATCACAAAGGAACTCACTTTCGTTTAACAAATGAAATGGTGTATATGAGATTGTTAAACCTCTTTAAAATGGTTTTAAATGATTTAGAAATATTTTATAAACATTTAAAAGTGTTTCGACAAAGTTTGGAAAGGCTATAAAAATTGAGTTAAAAAAGGCGCATCACATAACGGCGGTTCACGATATCGCACCGTAATAGTTTAAATCATTTATGCGATGAAATTAGAGTCGAAATTATTTAAAATAAGAATTTTATAACCTCTTATAATCATAATTTCAAACAAAAGAAAAGGATCGAAATTTTGTTTAGTAGATTTTAAAATATGAGCAAATCAAGTTTTCAAAAAAATCGCACTTTGGCAGTTTGGAAACAAAAGCGATTAATTCTTTAAATTGGATATTTTTAATTATTTAAAAAATATGGAATAAATCTATAAATATATTAAAAAAAATTAAAGGAGATTTGGGTTATAAATTGAATTTCTAAATGATCAAAAGTAGTTTTGCACTATTCGCAGCACTTTTTACAGTAGTTTCTAATAACTTTTGAAATATGACTTTAAACTTAGGTGTTCTTTCCCAAATATTTTATAAATGTTTTCAAATAAATAATTAAGTATTTTAAAGATGATTTGGAAGTTTTAAACTTGCTTTTAAAGGAGTTTAAATAAATGGTTAAACGAAAAGCTGTTATAATTAAGCGATTTAATCTTGGCTCTAAAAGCCGATGTGTAGATTGGATTTTTCTATTCATGAGATCGAGATGTGGGGTGCTTAAACTAAAGAAATTTTCAGAAGTAACTAGCATCCTAGCTCACTTGGCTTCTTTCTTGGGCGAGGAATAGATAAAGTCGAAATATTGAAACGTGGCAAGTATAAAAAATTTATTTTTTATAAATTTAATACAACTTGGATTGTAAAGAAATAATCTTCATATACTTGGTACGAGGAGGGAATCTGTACTATCCATGTGAATTTAAAAGGTAGTTTCACCGTTATTCGACAGATAGTACAGGTTGAATATGGAAATTGATATCTGGTAGAATTAATATAATTTCTATCGACCCTTTTTACTCAATAAGGTTTTGCTATGTGATTTATAAGAGATGATTTTGATTTTGTAACGATCCACTTTAACGTACAGTTTAAGCTGACAATAAACCATACATGTCCAATTCAAATTGCACAAAAAGGTGGATTGTTGTAGGAAAGAAAGAAGATGGAAGAAGACAAGAAGAACTAAACAACACAGAATCTCATAGCGGAATGAATAATATATAATATAAACAGATCTTTACACAAAGAAAAACTGTAATATACATACCTCCAATCAGGGTACACAAATCACTAATTATAAGCCTGGATAGTTATAACAAATTGTCCTCATAAATGCTGAAAAGTTTACACAAACAAAAAGCAGTGGAATAAGCAAGTATGGGAATACGTTTCGGCTCCAGCTCATCTCCTAAGCTCCAAAGCTTTCAAATCTAAATCTGTAAATATGCTCGATCTGACCCGAGCATTATTATAAAATAATAACACATGGATCATTCTAGTAAACCAACATGAGAAAACACACCCAAGTGGATTTTTAAAGCTACCAAAACCTTTTCAAAATAAGGGTAATCGTAAGACCATGCCACACATAAACACAAACGGGTTTTTACCTTATGATAATCAGACCATTTATATATAAAATCCAATGATATTATAATAATGTCTAATGGTGAAAATAATAATAATCAAACAGTTGTGATGATCTTGAGTGTACATCACAACAATACTAGGTATAAAATCAAAACTCAATAAGGCTCGCTCGCTAATTATGTAGAATTCCTCGGAGGTTCCCTTAGTACTTCGAGAACGGTCCTCATGCACAAGGATCAGAGATATCCTTCTGAAGCATCGTACCCGTCTAGCCAGGGTATTATAGGAAAAATATAACTAGTCTTTCTAAGACCGAATGCATCGCTCTCGACATGCCAAAACAAATGAAAGTATTGTAAAAAAAAGGGAACCGACTATATCCTATGGGTTTGCCAACCCTACTGGCCATGTTTCATATCTCTGGTTTTTGTCATTTCCGCTAATGAGGCTACGTTCGACTTCCAGCTTACGCACCGCACCAAAATAGATCGCGGAATCTCACATGGATTGCCACACCACAGCAAGTCGTGGAATCACACATGTATTCCCAAATCTCAATTAGATCTTGGAATCACACATTAATTTCCATACCCCAACGGGTCACGGAACCACATATAGATTCCAACATCTCAGTATAACACGCAAGTTCCTCCATAGAACCTTATATGGTTTCAGAGTGGTTACGGATTCGAGTCATCTCTTACAAGTACACTCTTTCGCTTCATGGGTGCTCCATAAACCAATCATCGATTTTCTGAAATGCTTAATAATGGTTCTTTAGGAAATAATCAGACAATCCATAAGAGCGGGGATAACCCCTAACCGTTTAACTGGATGGATATCCTTATCATTTATCCTAGAAGAACAAATGAGTTTATACGCACAGTATAGCACCACCGATAACAACTGTAACATATAATTCCCATGTTTCTCCTAGATATTTCCGGAGTTCAAATCCTTCAGTGCTAAGTAGGGAATCGTTTCCCTACCACCAAAATTAAGACGAATTAGATATTTGGGCCAAGATTTGATAGTCGGTTATTTAACTATCAAATAAACAAACATTCAACCAAGATTACATTTCCCACTGAAATCATAAGCCTCATTTAATTCAATTTTGATAAATTGAATATCTTTATAAAAAACAGTCATATACTTATATCACCGGAATAAGTATATTCACAAACCATTCTTTTCAAAATTACTTGAAATTTTTTAGAAAAGATATGGAAAGTACCATTCGGTATAAACCATGGATCGCGGCTCAATGGTTACATCTCTATCTCGGAGAAATCAAAACTTAAGTGCAGGCAATCTCTGCCTCTTGAATTACACCATGAAATCAATCATAGATCGCAATTTGCACAATGGTTACGTCATTATTCCAATGAAAACATAACAAACTATAGGAAATCTCCACCCCTCGAATTATGTTATGAAAATAAACCATTTCTTTTCAAAACCTATTTATTTTACAAATATCTCGTAATATATTTATGAAGCTTCTTTATAAATTTAAAAGTTTAGTTTAGAGAAATATTCTTTTCTAAATCTCAACTATTTATAAAACTTCCTTTTTTCAGACTTCAAACCTCTTTCAAATTTATAAACTCCTTTAACACATTCCTTGTACAAAAAGGATTCCTTTTATAAAAAATTTAGTATATAATTATGATAAATAGATTTTAAACACCACTAAAAGATCTTAACCATTTTTAATAATATAAAAATAAACTTTTAAAACATTATTTATAATATAATAATTTAATCTTTATCATTTGAATCTAATATAATAAATTAAATTAAATAAACTTTTAAATAAAATTAATTAACCTTTAAATAATATTATTAATGAATTGTTTGCCTAGTTTTAAATAACTACTAATAAAATAATTTATTATCTTTTAATAAATTTAAATAATAATTAATTTTAAAACACAATTAACTTAGTAAAGAAATGATGTTACAAAACATTTGTAAAATAATAATTTAACAAAATAATTTGTATAGATAATAATTAAATAAAACCTTTTACTTCAAATTATAAAATTAGAAGTTAAAAAACATTCGCAGCTTTTCAAATTATGGAAAAGGCTTAATGATCACAATAGTACTTAATAAGCTAACATTAAATTTCAATTTTAACTTTCCAAGTTAAATTACATGCATTTTCATAATCACAAGCATATATGTAAGTCAATCCATGATTGATAATCAATTGTTAACACATCAATTATCCAGTATAAATCAACTGGCACACAAATAAATGTCCAAATTAATCTAATAACAAAATGAGGATTTATTCTAACCGAATGTCATTCATAATAAAAATCTTTCATTTATTATTCTGTGATGTCTATTTGGCCAAACAGTTAACACGAAGCAGTACACTCAAAGTTAAATACATAATTATTTACAACAATGTAACTGAAATAAATCAGTATTATTAATCACTTCATATATTATCCATTAGTTAAATAAGTTTAAAAAACTCAAACAACATTTAATGGCATTTCAAGATGCTATATCGTCATCCTAGATGATTTTCAATCAACCGGCCAATTCATTCAATTCAAGCAGATATAAATAATTTTAATCTACATAAAAATAAATTGGTAAATCAGAAAGGTGAGTTTAACTCACCAGAGTTTCAGTTGTCGCCGAAGCATTTTGGTTCGGTTTATAGTCGAAAGGTGTTCGACTATAGCTCAAAATTCAACCGGCTCGAAATGCATCTAATCCAATTCCATTGCAAAGCCTTCATCATTATGAGCGCAACGTAAAAATATATGCCTTAGTTGAACCTCATTTGAGAGATTTATTCGAATTTTAGCTAACAAATTTTAAAATTATAATTAATTGCATTAATTACATTATTAACCATAATTTCCATACTTAGTATATTAATCCTTCTTCTCCTCTAAATTTTCTCCTGCTTCCAGTACCTCTCTTCCCCCATTCGCCATGACTTCCCCTCCTTTACTCTCCCTCTTCTCTCAATTGTTTGCCAAACCGACGACTCAACCGAACACCACATCCCCATCTCATCATCTCAACGTAATTTTCTCATCACGACATGCCTCTATGATACCGTGACTTCTCTACTACTTCACCATCGACGTGCCTAAAATACGATGCCCCCTCTACAAGCGCAACCCACCAAAAATGATAAAGAAGTGTTAAACTCCTTATAAACTCTAAACAGACCTCTACCTCGCCGATCTCCACTCCAAAATAAAGAATTTCCAAAGCCCTAACTACAACTGCTCTTGACAAAACTATTGCTGACTATAAAATGCTGCCGCACTCTTCAAAACAGATTTCGAGATGAAGATCTCACCTCCAGGATCCTAAAGCTAATTGTTTTGCAAATTATTGTTAAGTGAATTGTGAACTATGAATTTTTGAACGTGGATTTTCTTTTCCGTTGATTGGAAAAATGGAAAAGAAAAGGGAAGAAAATGAGCAGGGAAGGTTTGATGATATGGTATGCTAAGGATACAAATTATTTTATTTAAAGAAGGTTTATGGTTTTCTTTCTTTTGAAAAGGAGAAACATAAGGGCGTATGAGTAGACAAGAAAAAAGGAAGAGGGAACACAATGGTGTGCAGCAGCATATGAAATGATGGAGTTGAATTTAATTATATTTGTCCATTTTCGACATATTGTTGCACCGCTTTACATTTGCATACAAACTCTGAATCCGCAAAACAAAAATATTTTCGCACTCAGAATGACGAATCAACTCCAAAACAATAATAATATACATCGGTTATTGAGTTTTGTAAAATCACAAATGTGTTGCTATTTACCGATAAAACATCAAACAGAAATTTAATTATTTCCTAAACTAAAAATTATGGGAAAATTAGATATATTAAATTAAAAATACGTCAACAGAAATCGATTCGTTATATAAAAAATAAATTTTTTGATTATTTATTCAAACTGTTAATTTTCGCAATTGGATTCCAATATGAATTCACGGTTATTAACTTCAATTTTAAACATTATCTTTGAATTTTGAGTTGTTTGACCTTTTAATCCAATATTATAATATTTGAATCCATTAAATATTTCAGTAAAATTTCCAAAATTTCGGGTCGTTACACATTTGGTATTTTCAAAGTTAAAGAGAGGTTTAATGATTCCGTATATACTAGAAAAGAATATGGTTTAAAGATTTATATCTCTAAAAGAGATATTTTATTTGATAAAAGATATTGATAAAGGAATGATAATCACCCTCAACCTTAACATCTTTTATCGATAATTGGTTCCAAGTAACCAGGATCGGATTTGTGTGATTCTTATTCGAAAACCACTTTGAACCAATTTACACATTTGGGATGGAAGATAATAAATTAGAAGATGGAATGTAGGGCTGCTTGTCACTGACGCTTGGGGAAAATTTCTCATATATATATATACACACACACACATACATACATACACATATATATATATATGGCAGTAGTAACTTCATTTGATCTTCGGTGCATTTGCTACTCGCTACTAATCCTAGGGGTGATTACTGACAGGATGTAGTAGGAGAGTTCCTTTGATTTGTTTTATCCCTGGACAAACTGTAAGGACAAATGTCTAACATTGCATTTCCAAAATGCACGTACATTGATTTTTACGAACGTACATCTATTTGGTGGTGTAGGAGGTAACTCTCCTATACTTAACACCCTTCTTTGAGACGTATGAGCTCAAAGGTTGTACATTTGTAGAAAAAATAACGTATGATGGAATTGGATATGTGACATTCAAGTGAAATTTGTGTTATGAGAAAGGTAATCGTTACCTCGAGCCTCATCACCCAAAAATGGGTTGAACAAGGCATGGCGTAAGGCTACGTGGTTCACAACCATTAGGGTATGGTCATCACCTTTCTAGATTACCTCTATATATTGGGTATGTTGTGTATGTTATGAGAGCTCTCAGATAGCTAGGGAACGACCGGGGTGACGTCATATTCGGTTCTATTTGCCACCAGATGGTTTGCGGGTAGGCCGTCTTGCTTGGTGCAAAGGTTTTTAATGTGTTGATCCTCAACACATTCCTCTAGAGATGTACTATACGGAAGATAGTCTCTTACCTTGTCATTGTATGAAATCCATTCTCCAATAAGTGCATTTGGACTTGATTGTAGAGCTTAGTATGTTGGAATTTAACAAAGTAACAATTTCGGCTAAGATATGTATATTTACCTGAAAGTTGTTTTCAAAAGAATGTCATTAAAAATAATATTGCTAGATTTTTCATAGTAAAGATTTTGGTTATCATAAGGTAAAACCTGTCTGTGTTTATGTGCGGCGTGGTCTTATTAAATTCTCTTTCAAATATCTATATTTTTAGTTTCTCAAACTAGTCCCATGATTGACCCAGATTTTATTTTCCTTTTCCCTTAAATTTTGTATGCCCTATTTTTCAAGGCAGCCAAGTAGTCAGGTTTAACTTTGGAGCATTGTGATGGAGCTTGAAGTCTGGAGCTGAAGATGTTCCTATAAGGTTCTCCATTTCCATTCCTATGCATTAGTTTATTGATTATATTCAGCATTTATAAGGATGGAGATTTATAACTGTCCAGGCCAATTTATAAGATGGACTCTTATAAATGTATTTAAAATTTCCGTTGTAAAGATCATATATATTGAAATAATATATGTTATTCCATTTATGTAAGATTATGTTCTATCTTTATTTTCTTTTTTACCCTTTATCATCCATCCTTCCGGCACTTGGTTTTACGACACGTAAATACCGAGGATTTATTAATGTCAATTTCTAAGAGTCGAAAGGGCGGGTCATCACAATACCTCCTAATTGGAAAATGGGACATGAATACCATAATGATCAACTTCTCTTCTAATAGGGTAGCTCAAAAATCAATGTCATGGAGTATGCTTTACTACAAGATACCATCTCAGTTTTAGTATTAAGCGGTTTAAGATGGATCCAAAGATTGTTTCACTTGAACTTGGTTATATTTGTGTAGGAATAGGGTAAGAAGATTATAATCATCAATGTATTCATATAATTACATATTAGGCATGAACTAAAGGCCAATCTGCAACAAAAATGGATCAAGAAAACAAGTTCGCGCTTCAGGTAGAAACTTTTTACATAATTTATCATTAAAAATGTTCTGTGTCCTTGTACATTCAACTTTCTCGGTGACTTGCATCACGATACATTAATTTCTATTTCGTAGTATGAACTCATGCTACACATATGGATTACAACTATATTTTTTGCAAATCTAGTTGAGTATATTTTTAAGATTAGTGCAAATAAAAGTAATATTTCCAAGATATATTTTATATTTATATTTTTTTTTCTATTTTGAATATTCAAAATTAATTACCTTGAAAACACATTTATATGTCATTATGTACGTAGGTACAACTATATTTATGCACCATATAAAGAAGGCTAAAATAATTACGTAATACACCTATAAATAATTATGTAGATGCGCACATCAAATTTCAAGCTATAAGGCTAAAACATTAATTTAAGAGATCATTATTAATAAAAATAACTCATACGTAATGGATCAGTTCAAATAACTATATGTACGTATAAGATATAAAAAAGAATTGCATCGTGCATATGCTACGATTGTACAGTAATGGGTAAAATTATAAATTAGTCTACATGTGATTAGTAGACGTAAAAAGAATAATGTTAGGCACTCAAAAAGTTTAAGCTATATAAAATATTACAACAAAATTAAATATCTTAGGATTATCCAATGATAATAGATAATTATCTGGTTTACTCTTCCAAACATTGTTTATATCCCACGATTTTGGTTACTAAGGAAACTAATATTGCTAGCCACTGGGATAAAACAACTGTACAAACATTGATATTACAATATAAAGAGATAGAAGCATTAAGATATAAAAGAATGAATTAAATGGGAAATAACGACATCAGAACTTCCCAAATCCTTAAATTGGATCCTTCTCTGATTTAACCATTACTACTTTCTTATATATATTAATATCAAGTAAACAAAAAAAGAATTAGAGAAAACAATACTGGATCAAATGAAACTGGTAGAAAATTATTCGATATTTAAAATTTATATAATTTATCACAATCTTATAGGAAAGTATAAAACAAAATGAATGTACGTAATAGACTTGGTGTATATGGATTTTTGATGAATGTCCACGTTTAGCTAAGGTTTAACATGGATAGAATATAGAATATAATCTGAAATTTATGTATCCATTTAAGGTTTAATTTTTGTTAAGATTGTATAAGTGAAATAAATTCCATTTGATAAGTAAGGTATTATTTGAATCTGTTATTATTTTTATAAAGCTTTTATTCATTACATAAATATTATCATATTATTGTTCAATTTAAATCTAAAAGTTGTTAATTTTTATCGAAGTAAATAATTCTTTCGATATTTCAGATTTCTTAGTTACTCATAAAAAAATTGTTTGGATAAATAAATGCATTTGTAGTTGAAATCATAACATTATTCAAGTTTCTAAAGTTTTAGATTTCAAAAATGCTTAAGTGAAAATATATAATGATTGATAAGAATTTAGAATATGAATAATTTGGTTTAAAAAAATTATGAGTGGACCAAGAATACATGCAATTTTTTTGGAAATATGGATGACGTAAATGAAAATATTATAAGATAAGTAGAAGAAGAGCAAGTTATTTTATACAATTATAAAATATGATTTTAGTCTAAAAGTGACTTTAAACACGTGTAGGTCCCAAATCATAAAAAAAATCAAGTGATATTTTGATTATACACACACGCACATACATACCCCATGTAAAAAGTAATTTAAGAAGAATAAATTAGTTTTTTATAGCATTATGGAAACCATGGTCATTAAACCAACTTGAATATATATATATTTGCCCAAGCATTATTCATTTTCCACATATCAAGTTTATGTCTTTTACTTCTTTTAGTTTGTTTATTCAAACTACTTTGTAAAAGATCAAGTCAAATCAAAATAAATGGAGAAGTAACTCATTTTGACATTAATTGCCTCATTAGATACCATATTAATTGCATTTGTCAATGAATCTATTTATTGCATTTATGCCCAAAATTTAGTTCGATTGAACTTAAATTAGTGACAAACACTAAATCAATTTTAGCTCAAATATTAAAGATTATACTTAATTTCTCAAATAATAATCCTATTTTGATTAGATGGTTATTAAATAATCATTTGCTAAAAAACTAATATTATCAAAAAAAGAATAAGAAAAAAGACAAATCCATTTCTTTTCTTCTTAAAAAAAATAGGTACCTATCATTTTGATTCATCTACTTATTTTAGCTACTTCACCAAATCAATTTCATTTGACATATTATCCTATAAAAAAATATCATAAAAAAGGAATTATCAAATGATGAATCTCCAAATCTATATTCATATTTAGAATAAAGTTGTAACTCTTTATACCAATATACACCTCTACCATTTCAAAATCTCATATCTTAATTTAATATAAAATCACACGCCATAATTTGATATTCAATCGCAAAAATTCTAAAAACATAATTAGAATCTTGAATGGAGGGAAAAAATAATAATATACATTTGTTTTGTCTATTTAATATTTTGATGAAGATTAAGAAAATTAAGATTAAGATTGAATAAGTTTTCCTCCATGGTCATAAAATTAATTATTTAGGGTTTAGGTTGGGAGATGTAAAGACAAATTTTATGGTGCAACATTGTACATGAAATGGAAACTAAGAAGAAAGTAAAAATTTGATTAAATTTAGTAATTTTAGTGAGATTTTATAAGAGGTGAATGTTTTGTTTGATTCTTTCCACAACAAAGCATTTTTAATTTAAAAACTGACTCTTTCGATTCCCCTAAGTCAAAATGATTACCATTTTACAGTTCACTGTAAATAATTGTTGCTATTTCTATCAACATAAAGAATTATTGCTTTTATTAATCCTATATAGTAAAATGACAGTTCACTCAACTCATAAATAAATAAAAAGTGGGATATGAATCCATATCTACTACTAACAATGCATGAAAATTTCTACCTCTAACACAACATTCAACCACCGTGGATGATTTTGAAATCTAATGTCATAAAGATAGAGAGAGAAAGAAAAAAGGTTTCTAAACAACAATTAAAATGCTTTAGCATAATTATAATAAGTTATATCGGCCACTAAACCATTCTCATAAGCTTTGTACCTTTTGCGGAATATTAAACCACCATGGATAATCTTGAAACTAAATACCTTTAAAGAAAGAGAAAGAACAGTGAACCGCCATGAACAATTAATGTATAGCCGTGATAAAAAGTTTAGAAGCAAATAATATAAGATTCAAACCTATAAAACATAAAAGTAAATTTTTATCATAATGTAGAAACATACTTATAAGTAATAATTTTGCAATATTGGTAGGATCAATAAAGAAATTATTAGGGTGTCTAAATAGATGTTAAGAAATCAATAGTATTAGTAGAATGAATTCTTTCATCCTGCTTATATATTGGATAAATATATTAGGAGATAGTAAAATTAGTTAAGGTATGATTGAGGGTAAAGAAGGATATTACAATAATGGAGAATGAAGATGAATGGGAAAGATATAAAATTAAAATAATGGAGAAATGGATTTGAAAAAGAGTAAAAGGAACACTTAGAGTAAAAATATAGACATTAATTCAAACAGTTTTGTAAAATAAAACAAAGGATGAATATGAAAATGTAAAATGTACTTTTGGTATTATGTAATAAAAACAAACTAGGAAAGAGACAAAAAGATAGAATGAAGTCGGTAGTTGGCAAGTAATTGTAAATTTGGTAATTAATGGAAGGATGGAAAATATGCAAAATGAAGGGTTTAATTGCCAGAAAGAAGGATTTAACTCTCTAACATACAAGAAAAAAGAAGAAGAATGATTGAACATTAAAGTAATTATATTATAGAATGAATGGTTAGTATCATAACAAAAAAATATATCTGATGGATACATATATAATATGTCGCATATTATATTTAACCGATACAAATAATTATAACATCCAAAACTTTCATGATTTCTTTCAAAGCAGATAGTATTCAAATGTATTGTTCCAATAATGTGGATGTTCTTATTACCAACTACAATGAATTTTTTAATAAAATAAGGTACAATGGTTACAAATGAAAGGAATAATATATTCAAATAACAAATCAATGACAAGTACCATTGTTGAAGTGGTTAATTGATGCGGCTTTGGTGAAAGAGGTCATAAGTTTGAAACTTGCTTTCGAACGTTTATTGACATGGGATATGTTGTCCCAATGATTTGTTGTATATAAAGTACCATTTCAAAAAAAATAACAAATCAATAAAATAACTTTTGTTTACAAACGAAAGGAATAATATCATCAAAAAAAACCAATAAAGTCAACATTTTAATCGATCTCGTTGGAATCAAACAAAACAATGAATTTAACATTAAATTGAATGAAAAGACGAATAAAAAATTAAACTTATTAATCGATTGAAAACTTTAGCTTAAATAAAGAAGGATATTACAGTAATGGAGAATGAAGATGAACAGGGAAAAAATGAAATTAAAATAATGGAGAAATGGATTCCAAAGAGAGTAAATGTAACGCTTAGAGTAACAATATATACATTAATTCATACAGTTTCCAAAAATAAGAAGGATGAACATGAAAAGGTTAAATATACCTTTGATATTATGTAATAATAACATATTAGGAAAGAGACAGGAAGATAAAATGAAGCGAGTAGGTTGCAAAGTAATTATAAATATGGTAATTAATGTAAGAATGGGAAATATGTGAAACAAAGAGTTTAATTGCCAAAAAAAAAATTAACACTCTAACCTATGAGAAAAAAGAAGAATGGTTAAACATTAAAGTAATTATATTATAGAATGAATTGTTAGTATTATAACAAAAAAAATCGTATATTTGATGGGTACATACATAGTATGCCGCATATTATATTTAATTGATACAAACAATTATAACATACAAAACTTTTATAATTTCTTTCAAAACAGATAGTGTTCTAATATACTATTGCGTTGAACGTAAATATTCTTATTAGAAATTGCAGTGAATTTTCCGAGAAAGTAAGATATAATGGTCGCAGATGAAAGGAATAATATCACCAAACAAAAGACCAATAAAATCACTTTTTTACAAATGAAAGGAATAATATCATCAAACAACAAACCAATAGAATTGCTTTTGTTTACAAATGAAAGGAATAATATCATTAAAAAACAAACTAATAAAGTCAACATTTTAAATTAATCTCAATGGAATCAAACAAAACAAATTTGACACTAAATTAAATGAAAAGGCAAATAAAAAATTAAACTTATTAATCGATCTCAATCAAATTAGATGTTTTTTTGGAGGTCTTTAAATAATGTGTTCATAAAAACTGTCACACTGAAAGTAAGGTCGAAACATAACCACTATAAAACATGTATATGTTCACAAATAATTTAAGATAAAGGCAAATTGAAGAACTATTGGTGAAGTAAATTGAATTTCAATCAAAATAAAAGAAAAAAAAGTCGATCAAAGTTTTTTGCAAAAAATTCTTAATTTGGTTTAGATAGATAATATTGAACATGGATCGGAACTATTGAATAGGAGAAATAACATGAGGAAATACAAAAATTCTTGTATTGGAAATGAAGAAAAGAGGAAACTAAACCTTGTTAGAATCTAAAGGAAAAATAAATTCAAGATTATTGTACGACGAAATAGGAATGCTGTGGAGGGAAACATGTAAAATAAATAGCAATAAGTTATAAAAAAAAGATTTTATTCTCAAAATAGTAATTATAAATCCATTAGCCTACTATAAATAAATAACCAAACTCATAATCCTACAAATCGGAATAAATATCATAACAAGATATAATTTAGGCATAAAACTCAAACAAAATATCATCAATTTTGAAAAAAAAATAAACTCGATATCGAATTAAATAAATAGACACATAACATAATACAATTCAAACCTTTAAATCGAGTTTGATTAGTCCTGTCAGCCAAGATTTTTTGGGGACTTTTAAGAAAGAAAGGTTGAAATACAATGTAATACGTCAATAAAATCATAAATAATTTAAGATGAATGCAAAGATACCATGGAAATAAAATTAAAATCTCTTACTTGCAAACAAAGAAAGATGATCGGAGTAACTTTTTGGAAGAATGATATCCCTTAACTTAATTTTTCCAACCATGATCTATAAAAAATAACTTTTTCTTGAAGATTAAGCAATATTTTATTTAACATATTAATTTCTTTTAATGCCAACAACAAGCCAGTAACCAACATAAAATCAAACAAGAAAAAAATTGTAACGACCCAGAATTTTTAGTAATTAAAATTTTAATATTTAATTAATTTTAAATATTAAGAAGTGAATTTATAAGTCAAATAAATTTTATTTTGAATTATTGGATTTAATTGGATAATTAAATCAATAATTTAATATGTTAAATTATGGAAATAATTGAAAATTGGGTTAAATATGATTTAAAATGATTTGTAAAATTTTATTTTATCATATGGGAGTTAGAACAATATTTTAGAACTTTTAAAATCGAATTAGAAGTTAATTTGTGAAAATTGAATATTTTAATATTTAAATCGACTAGTGAAAATAGTCAATTTTTGAACAGTCTCAGAATTGAACGAAACCAGTTCCATTGGATCCGTAATAGTTAGTTATTACTGGATTTCAAATTTCATGTCAATCGGAGCTATCGTTTGAGCGTGGCAGCTCGAAACGCATCGATTTATTTTTAATATTAATTTGGCGAGTTAAAATAGCCATTTTTCAAAAAGTCTCGGATATCGACGAAACCAGTTTCATCGGATCCGTATTGTGATATTATTGTATGGTTTCAAATTTCAAGTCAATTGGATTTACCGTTTGTCCGATACAAATTAAAACGCCTAGAAAATCGCTTAAATCAGTTTAATTCAAATTGAGCGTTTACAGCCATAACTCGCACATACTTCCGAATTAGCTTCCGAAACCTGTTCCATTGTGTCCGGAACGCGGGATAAATCCTAGAAATGCTGGTTACGGCGCGTAAATCGGAGTTCGGAATTTACGGATGAATAGTGTTCGATTTTTCTTTATAAATAGCACCCCTCTCTTCATAAATTAGAAAAAAATTACAAAACCCTAATTTCATAACCCTAGCCGCCACTACCCTATTCAATGGCCAGAATTTAATCTCACTTCTCCCTCAATCTCTCTCAATCCAGCAAGAATTAGCCAAAGTTGTTAACTACAACATTGAAGAGCATGAAGAGAGCTTTCAATCCATACGGAAATGGAGCATCGTAGGAGGAGAAAAAGGGGGCCGACCGTGCTTACTTGCGTGCGCGTTTCCCAAGGAGGGAGGAGGCCGAGTGTGCCGAGCTTCAGGCCGAGCATAGCTTGAGTTGAGGGCTTCGCGATGGTGGTAGTTTGATCGAGTATCGTTGAGAGATGGAGTTGTAATATTTAACCCTAGTTCTAAGGGGATGGGTTTGGTGTGCGTTCATGTTACTGGAGTTGTGCGCGTGAAGAAGAAGGAAGAAGGGGATGGTGGAGATGAGGGGAAGCAAAATCCTACGGCCCAGAAGCAAGTGTGGGTTTTAATTATAAGTTTATGTTGTAATTAAGTTATAAAATCGTGTACAATCTTTAAAAATTCATAACTTTTTCATACGAGGTCGAAAACGCGCGAAACCAGTTGCGTTGGAATCGTATAGACGAGCACTACGCGATGAAATTGGATTGGAGTCGTTTGGAGTTAGTGAGAATTTTGGGTAAAATTAAACGTACGTTTAATTTTATTCGAAATAAATTGCTAAAACGGAATTTAAAATCAAGGTGAGAATTTCTCACTCAATCGAATCAGTTTCGATTTTATTTTAAATAGTTAGATTTAAAATATTTGAATGCATGTTTGAATGTTGATTAATATCTATTGATTGTTAAAATAGACATTATACGCCGTTAGTAAGCGGATGTTATTTATTAAAAACATATACCGCGAATATTTCATAAACAGTGAAATTGGTATTATATATAATATCAATATATATATTGGCATATGTATATATTGCAGTTGTTGATTCCCCGCATTTTTTTTAGCGGATGAGACCCTATTACGCCGTTATTAAGCAGATAATATTTAATAAGAACATATACCGCGATAATTTCGTACTGGAGCGAAATTGGTATTGTGCTAATGTTTGTGGATGCAGGAAAACAGGTTGGAGGGATCCAACTGGATTCCTCAACAGTTTTTATTTGATTTCAGATATTTTGATATTTGATGGATTTTCATATTGATATATGATATCGTTGTTGTCGTGATTGACTATTTGGTGTGTAGCATCATTGGACCAAATTTGGAATTTTAAAATGATTTCAAAGTGATTTTTGAAAGTATACATTTATAAAATATTTTTGGAATTGATCCATTATAAATAAATAAACGTTATAATTTTTAAAGTTATAAAAATTATGATTTTTAAGAAATATAGTTAAAAACTGATTTTTGAGAATATGATGCTATTGAGTTTATAAAATAGTTTAATCGAGATATTTTAGAATTTATTGTGAAAAGTTTAAATATAGAATTTATGAAATTTAATTATTTTATGAATCAAAATGGTGAAATAATAAAGGAGATTAAAGACGTTTTAAAAGGATAATATAAATTGATTTATATTAAGAGATTTATAAATGGATATTTATAAATTGAAATATGACATTATAAAACGAGTTTTTATAAGTGTTTGAATGAAGTGAAAATGAATTTCATTAAAGAATGAAATTTATAAAATTATAACCTGTGAAGTTATAAATAAAATTTATAAATAGTAAGATTTATAAATTTGTGAAGTTATTGAAAGAATAGATTTGGTTAAATAAATGAATCTTATAAGTTATAAGATTTATGGTTTGGAAAGTCTTTAGAGGAACGATTTTGTAAAATAATCGTTTTGTAAGTATTTAACTTATAATATGAACCTTTAGTTTATAATTGAAATATAAATCGAATAGGTTAATAAAGGAGATTTATAAAGGAAGTTGTTATAAAATAAATAGAAATGGAATTTATAAACGTTGTTTTATAAATTCGCAAACGACTTATTTTGATAAGAAAATTGTTGAAACCTATTAATGGAGTTATATTCACATTTTTGAATAGTGAATAATCCTTTGAATTAAAATGTATAAAAGAATGAAAATTTGTTAACATAGTATATTCACGTTTTTGAATAGTGAGTATTATGTTAAAGAAAATTGTTTTGAATGAGATGTTTAAATTGAATTAAAACGATCTAACGATGTTTTAAATGTGTTAAGATTCGAAACCCTAGATTTCAACATTCATTGTTGAAATAGACGTTTTCAAGAAATAAAAGGAAATAGTGGACTATAACACTGTTGTTATAGTAAATGATTTCCGAAAGGAAATGTTTTGTATAGTATTGGGATTTATATATCTATTTTAATTTCGAATCCCTATACTAGTGATTTTGGGTTGTCGTAACAATGTTTTACGCAACATTCGTTTTAGCCCAAATAAATATGTTTAAGAGAATGATTTCCTTAAAGAATGAAATATATACTTAATTTCGATTTAAGTATATTGAATATTTTCCAAGTGTTGAAAATAAATAAAATTTGTGAATTACTTATTAAATAAGTATGGAATTGTTTTCCAATATGAAGTGATATTTAGAATTCATCTTTTTGAAGATAAATTGAAAATGGATAATTGAAAACGTATATCAATAGATATTGTGAAATGTAAATTCACTAAGGAATTTATAAAAGAAAGTGAAATTGGTTTAAAAATAAATATTGATTTATTTTTGAAGTGTTGAAAATTATATATCTAGTGAAGATATTTTGGAAAAAAAAAATTTGGAAAATTATTTGGAAACTGGTGATGTGTGCATATCCATTGATAGTTCAATAACCGACTATCAATATTTCCCTTTGAATGGGTAATTGATGTGATTTGTTTGAATGTGAATGCCACACTTATTTTTGAATAAGAGCTCACTATTCGGGTTAACCGGGAAAGGACCATGGGGTCGTATAACCCATTCCGAATATGTGATACGTCGTTGTGAATTGCATTTGAAGACCGGTGTTGAAGACCGAGTATTTGCAAAAGCGATAGGATGACCTATCGATTGTCTCTGCACTGGGTAGCTCCTGGTATAGAGATTCCTTAAGTGATGGGAAATTCGATCGGGATTGTGAATACCCGGATTGCAAGGGCTTCGTAAGAAGTGCCTTCGGTTTTGTTCGAGCCCGGAACAGACTTGTATGGATTGTGTGTCTGACGTTACAAATTGAGATATAAAGCAGATTTCTTTCAAATATATTTCTGTTGGTGGCGGAGAGTTTATTCTTTTAGCTTAACACCCTTCTCTGAGACGTACGAGCTCAGAGGTTATATAGTTGAAGTTATCAGCGATATATTCCCAAATTGGTAATGTGACATGCTGAGTGATGCTGAAATGATCATTGTGTTGATTATTTGTGATAGGATCGTTTATTTGATCGTCTATCCTTGTGATCATTGTGTTGATCATTTGTTGACCCAAAGCATGGCTTTTGTATAAAGTATGTTTTTGTGGACGTGAATTCGTCGAGCCTCACACCCCGTGAATGGTCAAAACAGAAAAGAAGCAGCAAGGTTATGAGGGGTAGCACCCTTTAGGATGTGTCCATTTCCTTCTGGAAAAGGGTGGTATCATGGTATGGAGCCCAGATGTTTACTCATGTTGAAAACACTTTGTTATGATTGTGTGAATTGATTACGAGCGCTCGGTGAAAAGGTCCCAAAGGACCGGGGGATGGCATATTCGGTCAGTTGTTACTCAGTTAGGGGTAACCCGGCCTTGTGTTGGTAGAGATCCGGTTTGGTTCTCGGGGATGTCCATCCAGAGGCATTCTCATGTGGCAATGGGAAGTTCCTTGGCCTGATCATTCGTTGGAAATCCAAAGAAACAATACGTGACTTGTACGGTTTTAGTTGTATAACCTGCTATGGAATGTAACGGTAACCTGCTATTGAACATAGTTAGCTATAGTAGGCATACGATAATGATCGTATGTTGGCTAAGATTTATATTCTACTTTCGAAATGAATTTTTTTTCCTACTCTATGCACTAATAATATCAAATGTTATTTTAAATGCGTATCAAGCATCTTTGACTATCATAAGGAGAAATCTCCTCCGATTCTGCGTTTGCATGTGTGTGTGTGCGGGAGGCCTTATGGTAGTCTCATTTTTAAAAGCATTGCGAATTGAATTTAAAAATATTCCTCTATTTTGTTTTCAAAGATAAATAAACTGTTTTGAGTTCTCACACCAGTCACATGACTAACTTGGAGTTTATTGTTTTCCTTCCTAAACTCTGGGTGCCCACCAATTTCCACACGGGCAGTCAAGAGTAAGGTTTATCAGGATATTCTGGATATTCAGGAGTTGCTGGAGGCAAGCTGGATGGCATGGCGTATACTAGTATATAGTATTTCTTTTTCCGCTGCACTATTTGTTGTATGTTGTTGTACACTCTGATGATATGATGTAATGTAATGTGATAAGATGTAATAACTGATATAGTTCTTGGTTTAAAGATTATTCATTTATTATTATATGTTGTTCCGCTGCGAATTGTGAGATTCTGATGTTGTTCAGTTGTTGTTCTGTTGTTTCCTGTTCCGTTTCCTTTCTCTTCTCTTTTCTTTCTATTTTAAAATTTTCTACCTTCTTTTCCCTATCTAAATTTTCTCTCTTTTTCTTTTTCTTTTCTTAAATATTTCTAAAACCCATAACTATTCGGTTTTTCGGCAACGAAAAATCGAAAACGTTACAAAAATATTAAACACCCAAAAGCATGAAGCATACCATAAAAGATGGAAGAGGAAATTCTACGATTACAGCCAAATGTGCAAATTTTCCATTTGGATTCAAAGGGAAAAACAAAAGATATGGTAGTATTTATGGATTTAAAGACTTATTTTAGATAAGAAGTTGAGAAAATGATAGTAAGAAAAAAAATGAGCATGAAACATATTTGAATAGCTAAAATAGAAAATGTTTTATTTTAGATAAGAAATTTAGAAAATTAAAGTAAGAAGAGAAAATGAACGTGAAAATTTTCTGAATAGCTGAAATAGAAAATGAAAAGGCATATTGTTATTAATACATAATGAAATTTTAATTTGGAGCTTCAAATGATAAATAATTATTAGAGAGGTAAATGAAACTTTTTCTTTCAAATCAACCGGAGAAGAGGATTGAGAGTAAGAACAAATGGGAAGTAAGAATATACTAGTGTGTAGCACGTGCTTTGCACATGGTAATGTTGTTAAAAAATATTTTTTCTATTTTATTTATTTCTATAATATATTTTTATTATGCAATACATGATAAATTAATTGTGTTAATGTAACAACCCTAGATTTTGCTTATATTTTTAAATTGACTTTATTTTTTTTATGTTATTTTTTTTTCAAACATCTCATTTTTTTATATAAATGATGATTATTAAGTGATTTATAGTTCAAACTAGTATAATTTGAATATTTTACTGTAAAGTGAATTTTTGGTCAAAATAGTCAAACTTTGACTTTTAATTTAAAATTTTAAAAGTTTGAAAATTTAAATTTTATCTTTTATTATGAAAGTACATAAAATTTTAAGAACACCACTTTTCATTTCGTTGAAATCGGATGTAAATTGTGAAAGTTATACCCTTTACAATATTGTGCGTATATAGGGTTATTTAACAATGACTATTTTAAATTGTATAAATTACTTCTTCTTTGTTATATTTTATTTTAATATGCGGTAATATGTTATATTATGTATATTTTGACTTTTAAGTATTTTTGAAATGATAATATAATTTTTCTAAAGTTTATTTGAATTTATTTCAATTTATAAAGCCTAGTTTGGTATTTACTGCATTTTTCTTTATTTAAAATTCTATTTAATTAAAATTTAATTATTTATTTCACCTTGAAAATGCTTTAAATAAATTAATTTAATTCAACTTTCCACTTCATAATAATTTTATAATGAAATGTATAATTTTCCAAGACTAACAGTGATTTATGCACAATTTTAGAACACTGTTTGGTATTTTTAAGGCATTTTCTTCATTATTTTATATTTTTTTCAAATTATACTATTTGTTACCTCATATTTCTAATTGATTTCGGTTTGTAAAGTATTTTCTCCTGAAATTTTGTTTATGTAAAGTTTTAAAAGAAAAAGAATATGGAAGATTGTAAATCACTTTGAAACGTAAGCCCTTTTATTTGCCCAAACCCTTCATTTCCTTAAACTCCTCAATTAATTGCCTTAGCCGTGTAAAACCCTAATGTAGCCATCATCTCATTAGGTTTTCACGTGAAAAAAAAAGATCATTTTCATTTGTTTCTCATGGCTTCAAAGATCTGGTAATGGCTTCCCTTTCTTTTTCTTACTTTTCTACTTGTTTTCCCTAAATTTTAATTTTTTTTCATTTATTTAAAGACTTTGGCTTTTGTTTTCTTAAAAATCTAATTTTGGAAATTTTCTTGAAATGATTTCTGATCATTTGTCCAAATAAAAATAAAAAATGTCTGAAAATTGGATTTGGATAAAAAGTGTAACTTTAATAGAAATTCTAAATTTTATAATTCTAAAGGCAAAATTTTCATCTTGAACTGTATACAATTGTGTAACATTTATTTCACTTTTGTTTTGGTCAGATTTGTTGTATACTTTTTTAAAAAAAAAAAGGTTAGTAATAATTAGTGTGAAACGGGAAATAAACTTTACATTTCTTTTACATATGTTTACATCTGTTTCTTAACTTTATATTTAACAATCAATTGGATGAAGCTAAATCAAATGTTATTAATTATGGTATAGTAGCTATTAAATTTTGGTTTAAAGTGATGGTTTATTTTCCTAATAGAAACAAAATAATTTGTACGTTATTTAATAAGAGAAACAAAATGATTTGTACGTTATTTAATAAGAGAAATAAAATAATTTGTACGTTATTTAATAAGAGAAACAAAATAATTTGTACGTTATTTAATAAGAGAAACAAAATGATTTGTACGTTATTTAATAAGAGAAACAAAATAATTTGTACGTTACTTTGGGCATATATTTAATTGTTGCTCTTGCCTTTTCGTTATCTATTTGATTTTTTCTTGCGTTAACAATGCAAAGTTTTCAGCCGTATATTCTCTTTTGAGAATCCAAAATCTTGCTCAAATCTTGCCTTAAATCATTTCCGTGTGTGAATTATTTCTTTCCCTCTTGCCTCCCATACGTTTCCACCTATTGGATAGAATTAAATTGCCTCTACCGTTCAAACATTTTTCTCTTACCTGCCCTCTACATAAATTAGTGAGCAAATGTTAATATATATTTCACGTTCAAAAGTTCCATACCATAAATTATTCATTTTGCTTCCATCAAAATTTGCGTAAGCATCTCCTGAAGGTATGAACCGGCGCATGCTTTTCCTTTCATTTTTTTTTTCTCTTTTTTTCTTTCTTTCTTCTTTTCACTCTTGTTTTATTTCATTTGTTCTCCTTTCATTGTTTTGCTTTGGGTTGGTGATACAAAATCATATCTTGGCTATCTTTCAACTCAAATCAAAAGTCGTGAAATTGTGCTTGTCGTGCTTTTGGAATCGCTCTTGTGTTTGTTGTTTTGGTCTCTAGCTTTGAAAAAGGTGAGTCTTTCTCACTCTGACATATATACTTATGAAAAGTGGATTGATGACAAATGTTTAGTAATGTAAAATGTTTATGCAAGTTAATGATGATCATATGATATGCTATGCCATGTTATTACCATGTTATTACCATGTTAAAACTGTTAATTTTCACCTGACATCTGATACATGACTGTATATTATGATATTGACATTGTTGATATTATTTCTGTATATGATCACACTGCAAGTTCCCTGTTAGGATAAAAATCATTATGGGCTAAAATGATAAGCCTGAGTTATTTTATTTATTTATCTATACTTGGGATTGCGGGTTTGAAATGATAGAACCCGGATTTTTACCTTTTAAAACTGCGGATTGAAATGATAGAACCCGGATTTTTACCTTTTAAAACTGCGGATTGAAATGATACATATCCGTATCACTTGACCTAGGTTAGAAAACTATATACAGACCCGTGGTTATTCTATAAAGTGCTATGAATATTTTAAGTATTTTAAAATATAAAATTATGAAATTTGATTTAAATAGATTTTGAAAGGTTTTAAAATAAATAAATTATGATTTTTCTATGTGTTAAAAATGTAATTTATGAATGGATTAACTGGATTTTTGAAATATAACTTATGTTTGAAATTTCGAATTTTGACTAAAAATGATATTTAAGTTACATGAATAAAATGGACTTTAATTTTATTTGGAAAATGGTAAATATGATGAATTGATTTATATTTGAATTTAAGTGATTTATTAAAGAATTATTGATTTTCTATAAATTTAAGTGGTTGAATAAATGACTGTTGAAAATGAAATTTTAAAATATAACTTGACTTGAAAATGTGAAATTTGAATTTTAACTAAAGATGTTAAATTAATTAAATAAACTGGAAGTTTAGTTAAATTTGTGAAATGGTAATATAAATCTGAAACGTATAGGTTTTAATTTATGAAAGAAACGTATAGGTTTAATTTATGAAAGAAACGTATAGGTTTAATTTATGAAAGAAACGTATAGGTTTTAATTTATGAAAGAAACGTATAGGTTTTAATTTATGAAAGAAACGTATATGTTTTAATTTATGAAAGAAACGTATAGGTTTTAATTAATGAAAGAAACATATGGTGTTCTAATTAATGATAGGAACATGTAAATTCCTAATTAATGAAAGAAAGGTATAAGTTTTAATTAATGAAAGAAACGTATAAGTTTTTAATTAATGAAAGAAACGTGTAAAGTCCTAATTAATGAGAGAACATGAAAGTTTTAATTAATGCAAGAACATGTAAAGTTTTAATTAAGAAAGAAACATGTAAAGTTTTAAGTAGTGTGGTATTGATTTAATTAATAAATGTTCATTATTGTAATAGGAATAAAAAATTTAAAACGTACATTTGACACGTAGATTTTAATCAATGTAATGGTGTATTTTAAATTGATTAAAATGATAAATGTTACTTACTGTAATAATAAAATGTAAGTTGATAACGTAAATTTGATAAGCAAGTTTTAATTTATGTGAATGGCATACTTTAAATGATTAAAATAATAAAGTTTCATTATTGTAATAATAATGTAAGTTAATAAGGTGCTTTTAACTTAACATAAGAATTTCGGTTTAAATTGTATATTACAATAAGAAAGTTTATCTAACTATAAAGCTATGATAAATTGACATGTTAAAATTTTAAGCTTATCAATACTTTGATTATATACAATGTAAAGTGGAAAGTAGTACATTCCAAAAATGCTATGATTCCTTAAGGTAACATTTCCAAAATGCTATGATAATTTAAAGGAATATTTCAAGTTTAATAAATTTAAAGAAATATTCAATGATTTGAAAATTTGGATTTTGTTTGAATGATATAATATTGAATTATTTTTGAAATGGAAATGATACAATTATGATATTGTTTTGAAATGAGTATGATATTTTGGTCTTGAAAGTATAAATTATTTGAAATAAATATCCATGGGTTATAATAACGATTGGTTGTTAAAGAGACCGGGATCGAATATTGTCTTATAGCCGGACAATACCGAAAACCACTTTAACAACTGTGTATGCGGTGGAGATTCCAGAATGAAGTAGGATGGTGGCGACGTTCTCGAGGTATGTTACGTGGACCCAACTCCCGTGAGTTGGCATATATGACTAAAACAGGAGCTATACCGGGCTACACAAAGGGTCGCACCCTTTCATCGAGCATGCTCCATCGGAAACTATTCTATTACTGTTGTGATTCGATTCGGTGGCGCCACTTTGATTTGGGAGTATTGTTCGAGGTGGGCGGAAGCTGCTGGCTTGCCGTCACCACCGGTCCGGGAGTGCAAACGGTGTATCCACTCTGGCATTGCCTCGCGTGCCGTGTCATATCCTTATATCGAGCCCACTACGATTTTGGTTTTAAAGATCCGACCGCGTTAAGGTTCACCATCCCCTTAACGCTATTTTCTATATGATTATACTTTACTGATTAGACACTACCGTATATAGCGTATATTACTACATAGTAAATAGTTTAACGGATCCTTAGAGGATGGGCGGTCCCAAGCATCCTTTAAGTTACTGATGCATTTTGTTACTGTTCACTTGAGTTGATTTACAGTTTATAAGTATTTATGTCCTGACTCGAGGGTTTTGTGTTTTGCTTTACGCTCGGGTCAGATTGATTGAGTTAGCATTCAAGATTCACCTTCGGAGTTGGAGCTTTCCTTGAAGATCCAGCCTTCTATTTTGTTTCAGTATCCAGTGTTTCAGTGATGTATCTTGTTACTCTTCTGTTGTATCTCATTTAACTCTGATGTATCTTATATATTTTTTTTAGTAGCTTCATGAACTACTATCTCTTTTACTTCCGCTGCATTATTATTACTCTGTGTCTGTGATCTGTGATTTTTATTTACTGTATATCCTGAGACTTGCCAAATTTTTAATTACAACGCGGTATTTTGAGCAATTAAATTCCGGCATGAGTGTCTACCTATACACTTACAATGGATGCGAATGGTTGAAAATACTGGGTCGTTACAGTTGGTATCAGAGCTTTGGTAGCTCTAGGCAAAACTCAGCATATAGAGTGAATGTATTTACAGAATCACTTTCATTCGAGTTTGAATCTCTTCCCTTTTGACTCGATTCCTTTGAATTTTGGAACGTTCCCTGCGGTTCCAAAGTCCATTCTTATTCCTCGCTATTCATCTTCATTTGATTCTGGAGTATCCCACAACTCCACTTCGAATGATCTTTATAGTGAATTGGCGGTCCCGCCAATCTCAAAAATTTTCTTGTAAGAGGGGTGAAACTCCATTACAACAGCATCGATTCACCAAAGATTTTATATCCTCGGTTTAGATGCTAGTATCTCCTATTATCCCAAACTCTAACTCTTGAGATCAAACGTCGATTTACCCCAGAAAATCCACTTCGATCTTATACTTTAAGTCACGGTTGACCCGATTAAGGTTGCCCGTGATTTATTTTAGCTTATTCACCTCCCTATTCTGTATTTAATCATCTTGTCTTTTGTTTCCAACCTATTTTCAAACTTTTTGAATTGT
Source organism: Allium cepa (assembly GCA_030765085.1). Lineage (NCBI taxonomy): Eukaryota > Viridiplantae > Streptophyta > Magnoliopsida > Asparagales > Amaryllidaceae > Allium > Allium cepa. Next base: position 837,479,827 of record CM060935.1, on the reverse strand, counting down.
ACTTGTAAATATATGTTTTGTTTACATATTGTGTTGTTTGAGTTGTTGATGTTGATTTGGGTTTTCGATCGATTCGCCTGATCAACACTATCGATAGGATTTCTAAAACACTTTGACAGAACAAACTGACACGATATTATTTTAAATTTTGTTTTGGTTAATGAAATAAAATTTTGATATATATATTTATGGAACTTAATAAAATGATTCAAATTGATAATTTGAAATGATAATACTTGATTTATCATTTATTGTTCTATAAATGAGTTTATAAATAATTGTTTGTAAATTTATATGGGAACTTAAATGAATTTAGAAAAAGAAATTTGAGAATTTAATTTCCGATGGTTCCAAACCTTTTGTTTAAAAGTTTAAAGGGATATAATATTTAAAATATTTTCAAATAGAAATTTGTTTCCAAAGAATTTTAAGTTTAAAATTAGTGCTCTTCTCTTTGTCGCTGGAAAATAACTTCGGTGATGACTGCAGCATCGTCGACGTTCATTTTCGAGTTTTGAAGTGAAGAGACTGTTCTGTAGTCTTGCAACAGCTTTGTTTTGGGAATTAAATTGATTTGAAATTCTAAATTATGACTCGATTTATAATAAATATAGACATATGACTTAAATTTTATTTGATAAACTATGTACATACATTTATTTATCTCTAAATGGTTTGAATGGAATCGGAAATTTAATTCTTAAACTCTATCTTAAAGAATAATTTCAATTATAAAAAGAAAATCAAAATTTTGGATAAATGATTAAAATTTGAGATAATTGAATTGGAAAGTTTTATTTGTATAACACAATTGCATTCAAATATAACTTACCTTAATTTCAGAAGTTAACAATGTAATTGGGTAATATACAATATAAAAAGATTTCATAAATGAAATTTGAGCGGTTATAATAAATGTTATACACTTAAATTTTAATTATAAAATGATTAACAGAGGTAAATATAATAAAGGGTAATTGAATAACTTATAACAAAATAATATTAAAAGAACTTAGAATAAAAGAAAGCAGTTATGATAAGTGTAAGTATGTTTAACATAAGTGATAAATATAGTGAGAGGATTAAATTTAGTTTTATTTAGGAATAAAGAAGAATTAAATTTATTAAGTACATTGTGAGTGTAATAAATGATTATTTTTCAAACCCATGGTTTTGAAATTTGTTAATTTAAGATGATTGGATAATAAGATAATGAAATTTGAGATAGTTAAGATTTATTTAACTTGTGTAAAGATTTATTCTCTATTTAAGTTGAAAATTTCCATGCTTTCAAATTTATTTCCTTATTTTGTTTTTCAAATTATCGTTTTGTTGTCCTTATTATTCTTATCTTACTACAGACTGGTATGGGCATCTTTCTATAATCTTTCTGTTTAGAAATCTTTGTATAATCTTTGATAAATCTGCACCTTGTTAAACTTACCTATAACAATAGTTATCAGGTATAATTTCAATCTCCTTGTTATCTTGTCTCAATTTTATTTCACTTTATCTTTTTCTGTGCTTTCCCGTACCTCATTCCTTTTCGGGGACGAAAAGTTTTTGAGTGGGGGAGAGTGTAACAACCCTAGATTTTGCTTATATTTTTAAATTGACTTTATTTTTTTTATGTTATTTTTTTTTCAAACATCTCATTTTTTATATAAATGATGATTATTAAGTGATTTATAGTTCAAACTAGTATAATTTGAATATTTTACTGTAAAGTGAATTTTTGGTCAAAATAGTCAAACTTTGACTTTTAATTTAAATTTTTAAAAGTTTGAAAATTTAAATTTTATCTTTTATTATGAAAGTACATAAAATTTTAAGAACACCACTTTTCGTTTCGTTGAAATCGGACGTAAATTGTGAAAGTTATACCCTTTACAATATTGTGCGTATATAGGGTTATTTAACAATGACTATTTTAAATTGTATAAATTACTTCTTCTTTGTTATATTTTATTTTAATATGTGATAATATGTTATATTATGTATATTTTGACTTTTAAGTATTTTTGAAATGATAATATAATTTTTCTAAAGTTTATTTGAATTTATTTCAATTTATAAAGCCTAGTTTGGTATTTACTGCATTTTTCTTTATTTAAAATTCTATTTAATTAAAATTTAATTATTTATTTCACCTTGAAAATGCTTTAAATAAATTAATTTAATTCAACTTTCCACTTCATAATAATTTTATAATGAAATGTATAATTTTCCAAGACTAACAGTGATTTATGCACAATTTTAGAACACTGTTTGGTATTTTTAAGGCATTTTCTTCATTATTTTATATTTTTTTCAAATTATACTATTTGTTACCTCATATTTCTAATTGATTTCGATTTGTAAAGTATTTTCTCCTGAAATTTTGTTTATGTAAAGTTTTAAAAGCAAAAGAATATGGAAGATTGTAAATCACTTTGAAACGTAAGCCCTTTTATTTGCCCAAACCCTTCATTTCCTTAAACTCCTCAATTAATTGCCTTAGCCGTGTAAAACCCTAATGTAGCCATCATCTCATTAGGTTTTCACGTGAAAAAAAAAGATCATTTTCATTTGTTTCTCATGGTTTCAAAGATCTGGTAATGGCTTCCCTTTCTTTTTCTTACTTTTCTACTTGTTTTCCCTAAATTTTAATTTTTTTCATTTATTTAAAGACTTTGGCTTTTGTTTTCTTAAAAATCTAATTTTGGAAATTTTCTTGAAATGATTTCTGATCATTTGTCCAAATAAAAATAAAAAATGTCTGAAAATTGGATTTGGATAAAAAGTGTAACTTTAATAGAAATTCTAAATTTTATAATTCTAAAGGCAAAATTTTCATCTTGAACTGTATACAATTGTGTAACATTTATTTCACTTTTGTTTTGGTCAGATTTGTTGTATACTTTTTAAAAAAAAAAAGGTTAGTAATAATTAGTGTGAAACGGGAAATAAACTTTACATTTCTTTTACATATATGTACATCTGTTTCTTAACTTTATATTTAACAATCAATTGGATGAAGCTAAATCAAATGTTATTAATTATGGTATAGTAGCTATTAAATTTTGGTTTAAAGTGATGGTTTATTTTCCTAATAGAAACAAAATAATTTGCACGTTATTTAATAAGAGAAACAAAATGATTTGTACGTTATTTAATAAGAGAAACAAAATAATTTGTACGTTATTTAATAAGAGAAACAAAATAATTTGTACGTTATTTAATAAGAGAAACAAAATGATTTGTACGTTATTTAATAAGAGAAACAAAATAATTTGTACGTTACTTTGGGCATATATTTAATTGTTGCTCTTGCCTTTTTGTTATCTATTTGATTTTTTCTTGCGTTAACAATGCAAAGTTTTCAGCCGTATATTCTCTTTTGAGAATCCAAAATCTTGCTCAAATCTTGCCTTAAATCATTTCCGTGTGTGAATTATTTCTTTCCCTCTTGCCTCCCATACGTTTCCACCTATTGGATAGAATTAAATTGCCTCTACCGTTCAAGCATTTTTCTCTTACCTGCCCTCTACATAAATTAGTGAGCAAATGTTAATATATATTTCACGTTCAAAAGTTCCATACCATAAATTATTCATTTTGCTTCCATCAAAATTTGCGTAAGCATCTCCTGAAGGTATGAACCGGCGCATGCTTTTCCTTTCATTTTTTTTTTCTCTTTTTTTCTTTCTTTCTTCTTTTCACTCTTGTTTTATTTCATTTGTTCTCCTTTCATTGTTTTGCTTTGGGTTGGTGATACAAATCATATCTTGGCTATCTTTCAACTCAAATCAAAAGTCGTGAAATTGTGCTTGTCGTGCTTTTGGAATCGCTCTTGTGTTTGTTGTTTTGGTCTCTAGCTTTGAAAAAGGTGAGTCTTTCTCACTCTGACATATGTACTTATGAAAAGTGGATTGATGACAAGTGTTTAGTAATGTAAAATGTTTATGCAAGTTAATGATGATCATATGATATGCTATGCCATGTTATTACCATGTTATTACCATGTTAAAACTGTTAATTTTCACCTGACATCTGATACATGACTGTATATTATGATATTGACATTGTTTATATTATTTCTGTATATGATCACACTGCAAGTTCCCTGTTAGGATAAAAATCATTATGGGCTGAAATGATAAGCCTGAGTTATTTTATTTATTTATCTATACTTGGGATTGCGGGTTTGAAATGATAGAACCCGGATTTTTACCTTTTAAAACTGCGGATTGAAATGATACGTATCCGTATCACTTGACCTAGGTTAGAAAACTATATACAGACCCGTGGTTATTCTATAAAGTGCTATGAATATTTTAAGTATTTTAAAATATAAAATTATGAAATTTGATTTAAATAGATTTTGAAAGGTTTTAAAATAAATAAATTATGATCTATGTGTTAAAAATGTAATTTATGAATGGATTAACTGGATTTTTGAAATATAACTTATGTTTGAAATTTCGAATTTTGACTAAAAATGATATTTAAGTTACATGAATAAAATGGACTTTAATTTTATTTGGAAAATGGTAAATATGATGAATTGATTTATATTTGAATTTAAGTGATTTATTAAAGACTTATTGATTTTCTATAAATTTAAGTGGTTGAATAAATGACTGTTGAAAATGAAATTTTAAAATATAACTTGACTTGAAAATGTGAAATTTGAGTTTTAACTAAAGATGTTAAATTAATTAAATAAACTGGAAGTTTAGTTAAATTTGTGAAATGGTAATATAAATCTGAAACGTATAGGTTTTAATTTATGAAAGAAACGTATAGGTTTAATTTATGAAAGAAACGTATAGGTTTAATTTATGAAAGAAACGTATAGGTTTTAATTTATGAAAGAAACGTATAGGTTTTAATTTATGAAAGAAACGTATATGTTTTAATTTATGAAAGAAACGTATAGGTTTTAATTAATGAAAGAAACATATGGTGTTCTAATTAATGATAGGAACATGTAAATTCCTAATTAATGAAAGAAAGGTATAAGTTTTAATTAATGAAAGAAACGTATAAGTTTTTAATTAATGAAAGAAACGTGTAAAGTCCTAATTAATGAGAGAACATGAAAGTTTTAATTAATGCAAGAACATGTAAAGTTTTAAGTAGTGTGGTATTGATTTAATTAATAAATGTTCATTATTGTAATAGGAATAAAAAATTTAAAACGTACATTTGACACGTAGATTTTAATCAATGTAATGGTGTATTTTAAATTGATTAAAATGATAAATGTTACTTACTGTAATAATAAAATGTAAGTTGATAACGTAAATTTGATAAGCAAGTTTTAATTTATGTGAATGGCATACTTTAAATGATTAAAATAATAAAGTTTCATTATTGTAATAATAATGTAAGTTAATAAGGTGCTTTTAACTTAACATAAGAATTTCGGTTTAAATTGTATATTACAGTAAGAAAGTTTATCTAACTATAAGGCTATGATAAATTGACATGTTAAAATTTTAAGCTTATCAATACTTTGATTATATACAATGTAAAGTGGAAAGTAGTACATTCCAAAAATGCTACGATTCCTTAAGGTAACATTTCCAAAATGCTATGATAATTTAAAGGAATATTTCAAGTTTAATAAATTTAAAGAAATATTCAATGATTTGAAAATTTGGATTTTGTTTGAATGATATAATATTGAATTATTTTTGAAATGGAAATGATACAATTGTGATATTGTTTTGAAATGAGTATGACATTTTGGTCTTGAAAGTATAAATTATTTGAAATAAATATCCATGGGTTATAATAACGATTGGTTGTTAAAGAGACCGGGATCGAATATTGTCTTATAGCCGGACAATACCGAAAACCACTTTAACAACTGTGTATGCGGTGGAGATTCCAGAATGAAGTAGGATGGTGGCGACGTTCTCGAGGTATGTTACGTGGACCCAACTCCCGTGAGTTGGCATATATGACTAAAACAGGAGCTATACCGGGCTACACAAAGGGTCGCACCCTTTCATCGAGCATGCTCCATCGGAAACTATTCTATTACTGTTGTGATTCGATTCGGTGGCGCCACTTTGATTTGGGAGTATTGTTCGAGGTGGGCGGAAGCTGCTGGCTTGCCGTCACCACCGGTCCGGGAGTGCAAACAGTGTATCCACTCTGGCATTGCCTCGCGTGCCATGTCATATCCTTATATCGAGCCCACTACGATTTTGGTTTTAAAGATCCGACCGCGTTAAGGTTCACCATCCCCTTAACGCTATTTTCTATATGATTATACTTTACTGATTAGACACTACCGTATATAGCGTATATTACTACATAGTAAATAGTTTAACGGATCCTTAGAGGATGGGCGGTCCCAAGCATCCTTTAAGTTACTGATGCATTTTGTTACTGTTCACTTGAGTTGATTTACAGTTTATAAGTATTTATGTCCTGACTCGAGGGTTTTGTGTTTTGCTTTACGCTCGGGTCAGATTGATTGAGTTAGCATTCAAGATTCACCTTCGGAGTTGGAGCTTTCCTTGAAGATCCAGCCTTCTATTTTGTTTCAGTATCCAGTGTTTCAGTGATGTATCTTGTTACTCTTCTGTTGTATCTCATTTAACTCTGATGTATCTTATATTTTTTTTTAGTAGCTTCATGAACTACTATCTCTTTTACTTCCGCTGCATTATTATTACTCTGTGTCTGTGATCTGTGATTTTTATTTACTGTATATCATGAGACTTGCCAAATTTTTAATTACAACGCGGTATTTTGAGCAATTCAATTCCGGCATGAGTGTCTACCTATACACTTACAATGGATGCGAATGGTTGAAAATACTGGGTCGTTACAGTTAATCATAAACTAAAATGACTTGCGACGCTCAGATATAATGTTGAGGATTCAATACGTTCTAACTACATATCTCTGTAAAAATTAATGTCCTAATTCAAAAAAATTATAAATTATTTTTTTTTAATACTGTATTGTTAATACTGTATATTTAAATAATTTGTTTTATGTAATATTATATATATATATATATGTGTATATATGAGTAAATACGTAACTTCACCATTTTGTTAATATGATTATGTTACACACACACACACTTCTCTCTCTGTGTGTGTGTGCTGAATTATCATCTTTGTTGAAGGATTTTTAAATGGATTAATGAATGTTAAATAATTGAATTCATTTGAATCAATGATCGACGTAACTAATTAAATATAAAGAGTTAAATGTAAAAAAAAAGTTAAAATTGAGAAGAGCATAGATTTTTTGGTTATCTTATCTGCATGTGAATTTTTTTTGAATCAGACGTGTTCATTTTTAAACACTTTTATGCTTGTAGTTAATCATAAATTTCATGTTCTTGTAGAAGAGTCGTGCTTACAACTTTGATATTTGCAAAATAACATTATGTAGTATTTAGTTGAGTTATGAGTTCGGTACGGTTTGATAACATGTTGAAAGTGAGAATGTTTATATAATCTTATTTTTATCGGTTTAATTTGTGCGTTCACATCATAATGTAGTAAAATATAAATTTATCTTTTAAAGATTAAGAATAAAATTATATTATGTAATGTACGATATGTTTTTTCAGATAAATGAATTAGAAATTAAAAAATTTATTGTTATTTATGTATACATTTTATGTTATGTAATTTAAGTATCTTCATTCATCAGAATAAAGAAAAAATAATTTTATTATTTTTCTCATATACACGAATATTGTATATATGAAATCCTCTTATTTTTAAGGTTTATTGGATGGATTAACAAATATTAGTTAATATTATTTATTTCAATGCTTTAAATTTTAGATTACACAATTAGTTAAATATATAGAATTGAATTTACAATATTAAAAGATGATTGAGAAGGGTTTCGAAGTAATTGTAAAAAAATTAAATTTTTTGAAGTATTTGAAGTTAATAGAATTTTATACTGCAATGTATGATAAATTTATTTAGTAAATAAATTTGTTATTGTCATTAATATATATAATTTATGTTATGTGATTTATATACATTTGTATTTAAATGAATTTTTTTTACCAATTTGTTGATGCACCTATAATATTCATATTGAAATTTTAATCTTTTAGAATTTATCAATAAATATTAGTTGATTAAGTTTATCGATTAACTTAAATTTTGAATTAATTTAAATGTGTGGACTATAATGTAAAATTATAGAAGAGAACCATGAAATAATTATGAATAATTGTAGATTCTTTTAGTATTACGTATTCGAATGTAAAATAGTATGAAAAGTTTAGTAGAATAATTATAAAGTGGTAAATCATAAGATTTTGAAAATAAATTATCCACTTGGAGAGAATTAAGGAGAATATAGGTAACTCCTAAAATTAATGAGAGAACTTCAAATTCTTCTGTTTTACTATTATTTAATAGATATGGTCTCATATTCTTTTTTATATATAATAGAATAGATTTGATGATAAAAAGGCTCTCTAAACCATTCATGAATAAAGGCTTCTTCCATATTGCAGGCAACAACTACTATGTATGAAGGAGCGTATCTTCTAAAGTAAGGATGGTTGAGGGAAGTCCTAATTTGTTCATTAAGACTATCAAAATGTAAGTTTGTCCGAACTTTTGGTTGCTCAGATTATTGTTGTTGTAAGGTCTGTTAAGATTTTATTGGTACAAACACATGGTGTCTATACTGCTAGAACTATTGTTTGACAGTTCTAATATATATACTAGTGTATGACACATGATGTACATATTCATGCACATGATGTGATAATTATTTGTAGTCATTCCCATTATATTCCATATTAATTGTTTATTATAATTCTTGGCTGATTTTACATTTGTTTCTTAATATTGTAGGCTTCGGTTAAGATTTTGTCCTAACTAATATTTTTATTGTTGTTTTTGCATATAAAGGGGAAAATTTAGTTCTCTACAACTTTCTTTTATTTTTTACATTTACTTATATAATTTATAATGTTTTGAAATAATAAAATAATTCATCTTTTATGTTTTTGTTTCTATATTTATGTTTAAGCTTTTATCACTTTGAATATAAAAATATAGATATATAATTGTAACATTGCAAAAGTATTTTATATTTTACCTTTTGGTTTCTTAATTTATGCCTTGTCATTTTTAATAAATAAAGTTCATGTTTATACTTGTAACATTACAAAGTTTCTTTTCTTTTTTATTTTATTTTTATGTTACCTGTCACCTTTTACTGTTATAAGTAAAAAAATAATACATATAAGATTAACATTGTTGATCTTAATATCTAAACAATAATAAAAAAAATTACTGTTACAAAAGGGAATATAAAAAATTATTTCTCTTTTTACATTTACTTTTTATAACTTTTATCATTTTCTTAATATAGTAATTTAACATCTAAATTGTAAAGTAGTAACTAGAAAGATATTTCTTTTAGCGCTTTTAAAAGTGAAAAATTATTTATCTTTAATCCTTAAATTTCACCTTTTACCTTTTGTCTTTTTTTTTTAAATATAAACATCTCACATATATAAATATAACCTTGCAATAGAATTAACAATTTCTTTTAGTTTATCTTCCATCTTTCGATTAATCTTTTAATCTTTTATCATTCATCATATCATTTTGTCTTATCTTTTACTCTTTTATTCTTTTATCTTTTTTAAATCGTCATTTAGTTTAAACATAAAAATAAAAACATTATCAAAGTAGTTTATCTTTAATCTTTGTAATTCAATATTTTATGCTTTAATGCAAGTTATGATATAATTACTTACATTTATCTAAACTGAATTAATTGAATTATAAGTTCATTATTTATAAATATAGCTAGTAATAGAACAAATCTAAACCATTGATGACACAGACCCCAATTATACTTTTAGTAGGCAGTTCATACCGGAAAGGAATTCTTCTTTGCTTATTCAAACCAAGTAGCACCGAAACTAGAAACAAACATAGGGTAGTCTAGTCAATGCTGAAACGATGAAACTCATTGTGGTGTTATAAAAGTTTCAAATGAAATCCTGCAACGATCTATGTTGTAAATAAACTGGAGTGGAAAATGTGAACTGAAGGAAGCTATGTTGCATGCTGAAGCATAAAACGTGGACCGAGGATGAAAAATGTGTTTGTAACGTAAAATGGTCAACAACTATGATGCATTCTAAAGCCAGACATTGCTAAGTCAAACTAAGTAACAGTGAACCATGAAACGGGAAATATGCATTGGAGTAAATGCTAAAACTCGCTGTAATATTTAAGAGGGTAGATGATAAAGGGCACTAGAATTTGTTCCGTCAATGCTAAAGCAATGAAACTCGTTTTAGTGTTAAAGTTGTTCTAAAAGGACTGAAAAACTACAACCAGATATGTAGTAAATAAACTGCAGTGGGATCATCTTCCAAGGCTCTATACTGAACTTACTAGATCCGGCTCATTTGAGTTGAACCAGCAAGTTCTTTATAATAAGAAAACACTCAACATGGTGGTTGCATCGGATGGAACAATCGATTAGAAAGAATAACAGACGGGGTAGAGCGGACAAGATACTATCATTACCGCATGGACAATTATACATCCAACCCGTAATCGCAACCACCCAATTGCAAGAGCGAAGTCCTACCAAGTGAGCTATATCCCCCCGAGGCAAGTGGAGTATGCATGAAAGAGTCAGATGCTTCTTTTATTCTTTTCCCTAGCGCAGCTGGGCCATCATGGACTTGAACCAGAGACCTTGCCCATGAAGTAAATCATCGCACCTATGATCCAACCAATTGGGAGAGAATCAATAGATTATTTTTCGGGAGAGATACATCCTTTTCGAATGCATCATACAACTCTCTATTGAACTGCGCTCTTCAAGTGTGCTTGTTCCCCCTTCTCCCTTACCATGGATAGACTCTGTATGATCGAAGCTTGAAATGCTATAAGCTGATCTGTCTAACCTGCTAGGAGTGTCCAATCAACAAAAAAAAAGTAAGTAGCCATGAGTCAGAGAACTTAGAAATGGTATAGGACACCTATACATAGATAGGCAACTCTCAAAGGTAACTCTGGCTCTAGAAGCCAACCCATTTGAATACTTGACTTTGACTCTGTTACTCTTTTACTTTTTTAGGATCACTGTTTAGCTTAGTTTGCTTTGATCCTCTCCCTACTCTAACTGGGCACTTCGTTAGGTGAGTCCAGCCGGTATGTTATTTAAGGAATTCTTCCCTACGAGCTGAGATATCAAATGAAATAGAGAATCGGAAGGAAGCCCTGGGGGGACCAAAATATTTCTAAGATATTAGGTTAAGTAGCTTGAGAATTCCATCTTGAGCGAGAAAGCATGGCTCATCAAGATATAGGATTGACTTCTTTCGGTTTGTTCCTTCTCAATGCCCGGGCATACATCCATACCAGATGAACCTCAACTCTATCCTTGATGAATCGTCCATCGGTCAAATCGGATATGTAATTATTGGAATAATTGTTGGAGACTCAGTTGATGGATATGCAAGCATGATAACTTATATGTTGTTCTATATCTCCATGAATCTAGGAACTTGAAGATCGTGATTTGATCCGCATATGTTTAGTAAAAAGAATAATCTTCTTCTTTGGTCCTAAATGGAAAGTGTTCGATTGGAACATGAAAACGTGAATTTACTAAAGAAAATTGAAAAATACCCAACATCGATCATCAGAGGGATAGTAGTGGACGAGACAAGCTCCTGCGTCTACAACAGATCCTGCGGTTTCAGCTTCAACACCAGCGACTATTTATGTGGAAGCTCCTGTCCAAGGGAAGGACTCTACTGCTGCGGACCGGCTAGTCTTTGCCTTGCATAACCGTTTTGAAATATTAGCCCGGATTACGATTTCAAATCAATAGTTCATTGACCCTAGTACTGGAATTATTGTATTTCTTTGAACAAGCCTTCTTACTAAAGAAGGAATGTGACATACTATCGAACTATAGGCGAGATGAAGTGAAGCAAGCAAGGGAAGCTAAATACTCCTGGGTGACCGATAGTGAAGTAGTACCGTGAGGGAAAGGTGAAAAGAACCCCTGTCGGGGAGTGAAATTGAACATGAAACAAAAATTACAGGGGCCAAGGTCGACCAGTGAGACGATGGGGGATAAGCTTCATCGTCGAGAGGGAAACAGCCTGGATACCAGTTAAGACCCCTAAATTACTGCTCACCCAGTGTTGACCACAATGAGAGAGACGAAAGTGTGGGTAATGCCAGTTGGTGAAATGACATTAAGCATCCCTAGTGGTACGCAAAGAGAGGTCGTGATGACGCCTTTTATTCTTCTGTGCGTGGGCATGAGCCGCCTCCCCTTTTCCCATGCGGAGTCGCAGGCAGCGCCTCATAAAAAAGAAAAGCACGGACGAGCCACATGTAGGGAAACTTGCAAATGTGATTCTGGCCGGGGACAACCCAAACTACGTCTTCCTCTCTAGGACTCCAAAAGGTACTTTTGGAACATCAATGGGCATTAAATTAAAGAAAAAAAATCTTGAATGGAACTTTAGCTTTAGCAGGCCGTGACCAAGAAACCACCGGTTTCACTTGATGTGCCGGGAATGCTGGACTTATCAATTGAAATTAGTCGGATATTTTATTTCTGTTACATTATTAAATCTGTTACATTATTAGAATAGAATTTTGTTTAGTCGTATTATTCTATTTATTTATTATGGAAAGAAATAAAATGTAATTATAATGAATATTAAAACTGTTTTATTATATATCTATCTCAAGATCAAATGAAATTTGTTTAGTTTACTAATTATTATTATATATTTAAATTATGTACATAACAAACAACAAATATTAATACACTAAATACATTAAAAATAGACTAAAACAAGATTTCTAGAAAGCGAGTCTTTTAATTTCTAATTTCGTTTAGTAAATTTAGTAATTATATCTTGATGATCATACATTTTGGGTAAATATTCTTGTTCATGCTCATCATCACATAATCTGGTTATTTTTTCTAGTATATTTAAAGCAAAGGATCCTTACTCTTTTTCTAAATTTCGTATTCTACTTACAAAATCCTTTCCTTAAGTTGTATTTTTTTTCATTATTATAAATCCAATAATTATATAGGTCTTCATGGTATAGTTTTTCTGTCGTGTAGAAAGAAATTTTTCGCTCTATCATTTCTGGGGGATTATCCATTCCAATGCCAAAAATATTTACCATGTTTAGTAGTTTCTCGATGGCTTCTCATCCATTGTCGGCAATGAGTGGATTTCTGCCGCTTCCGTTATTGTTGCTGGATTGGCCATAGGGCTTGCTTCTATTGGACCTGGAGTTGGTCAAGGTACTGCTGCAGGCCAAGCCGTAGAAGGTATTGTGAGACAACTAGAAGCAGCTCTCTAGGCTCCAAAGTTTGCTTTTCATTCATTTAACGGATAACATTCCATTGTTGTTACCATTCCACTCCTGTTTAGGTTTAATACCGCCATTCAGGTGACAAAGCTTTCTATATATTTGACCAAATCTATTGAGAATATCAGAATCTGATAAATCATCTCAGATTGGCTTACTAATAGGATGGCCCGATACGGTACAAATTTTAGCTTTAGATAAGGATCCAATATATTCGCTAGATCCGAGAATCTTTAGTTCACTAGGAAAGGTTTGGAAAGCAGGGGCGGCTTCCTGTGCTCTTTCTTCCACCCAAGAGTAGGCAGCATACATAACCACGCACCACCAGGAGCTTCTATAACCCACTGATATTCCAACAATAGCTTCCCAATGTTCATACCGAGCAAGCCCTTCTGATTCACTTGTTCGAGGAGGAGGCCCAAAGCAGCTCCTTTAAAGACATCTATGCCACCGGCTTCAAGTAAAGTAAGAAGTCCCTAGGTAATCCAGTCCCCTAAGCCCTTATTCCGCGAGTCTGTCCCTTAGTGAAACCAGAACAGGAACTTCATTCATATTATTTTACCGAAGTCTCCATCCGAGGCGCCAAGTTTTTTATACAACTTATTTTTTTTATTACCCCAAGAGTACTCATCCATAAACTAGTTACTGGCACAAATAACATAAAGAAATGTAACCAACGTTTATTTGAAAAAGCAACCCCAAAGATTTGGGACCAAAAGCGATTAATAACTATAACTCGAGCGCATCCGACTGCTATCAACCTACTCTGATTGCTTACTCTAGAAGTCTTGCAGGCCCTGAATGGGTCTAAAATAGAAGGCCCCTTATGATGATGCTATTCCATCTAGCTGGGGTTGGCTTTCTCTCACCAAAAAAGGGGGAGACTTAATAAAGCAGATGAATGGAGGAGCAGTATTAATACCTTGCACGGATACCATTCCGAAGCAATGGAAAGAAGGCACCACAACATAGTCAACTAGAAGAACATGCAAGGAAGCGGCACTCTAGAGGGGAAGGAACTGTCTAAAAATGAGCTCATTCAAGAATCTCCTATTAGAGACAATGAATTTGAGGAAGGAATAGTAAGATATGACTCAGTAGTCAGTTCCCCTATGCAGGCTTATAGCTAAGAAACTGGTCTTTCGCTTCGATACCAGCATATCTAAGAAAAGGAAGTCCTTAGTTTTTTAGTAATAAATCTATATTCAAAATTATTCCATTCGGAATTTTTTACTTTATCAAAACGTTGGATTTCTAAATTCTCATAAGGTCCTCTAGGAATTCGTTCTAGAGCCTGTTGAATATTAGATCTCATCTCCCCAGTGAGAAGATCTTTCTTTGATGTTTCCTTGAGAGAGTAAGTTATTCTGGGGTCTCGAGCATTGAAACCGCCATGAACTAAAACTCGCTTAATCCTGGCTAGAGAGCCATGCCTTCTCAATCTCACTACTGATTCAAAAAAGCAATTCTGAGTCAAGCGCCTTTCCTGTGACTCCCGTAGCTAGCTTTGCTACTACTCTCGGGTTTTGATCAGGGCTGCTCCTGTCTTTGCCCTCCCTCCTCCAAAATGTTTAGCTAATTCCATGCTTCTAACCAAAAATCCTTTCTTCTTCTAATTTTTCTATCTTCCCATTCATTTCCAGCGGATTCCTCGTCTTCTAATTCCTTCCATTCTGCCAATGAATTTTCTATAATAATTCGCAAATCTAAATTGGCTAATTTTTCTCTAATAGCACCCGCTCCTGTAGAGATTTCTCTATTTCAAAATGTCTCAAAGCCAAGGGCCTTATTTATTTTCATTCCCCCATAAAAATCTAACTTCTAGCTTAGTTGACATGAAAGAAAGGGCCTACAAGCCCGTGGGCGAAGGAGATGCATTGTTAGTACTGGTGGTACTGAAAAAGCTCTAGGATAATAATCTCTTTCTTATTTTGCAAGCACCTTCCCATGACGACTAGGAATGGGAAAATCAAGAATTTCACTTTGAATTCCGGACCTCAACATCCTGCTGCTCATGTTGTTTCACGATCAGTATTGGAAATGAACAGAGAAGTGGTGGAACGCGCGAAACCACATATTCGATCACTCCAGTGTGGCACGAAGCCGCTGATGCTGAGTAGGCGCCTATGCCGCTAGCTATGCCCTACCGATAGGGTTTTCTAATCAATCATAATGAGGTAGACAACAAGCAAAAGGTAATGCCTTTGCACGTCATGGATGCTTAACAGGGATCATTGTACATCGTGAATAACCAAATTCCAATTGAAATGAAATCTTTAGGAGGAATCATTGAAACAATATCAATTCAAATCCTAGATATTCGGATAGTTGCTCTAGTGATATATTATATTATGGTTGGTTACATCAGTTGATTCACTCCTTCCTCATCATTCGTCGATTAGTGGCATGGGAAATGGGCATTCGATCACAGGAAAATCGGTGATATGGACTCTACGCGGGCTACCTCTCGTTGAATCCAACTAGCTCCAATCTTCCTCAAATGAAAAGAAAATAATGAACTGGAAACCATAATAGTAAATAAGATGGCTGATGAAATCAATGAATGATCTTAGGCAAAAATATTATAGATGCAAGATACGCGAGGGAAGCTAATGCTTTCTTTTTTTCTTTTTTTCTGTGAATTGTCAATGAACTGCTTCATTTGTCAACTTTATCTGATCTTATATTTCTCTAAAGCACGAGTTATATAACAGGTATCGAACTTGTGGAGATTTATATAAAAAAGAAAACGACCAATCAATTCATTACATGAAAGAAATTACTATGTATTAAATTCATTGATGAGTCAAAAAGACAACTAGTCTTTGCGTGAATGACGTTTAGGGCGCAGTGTATATTAATTGGCCAACCGGCCTCAAAGGTTCCAAAGCCTTGCATCAATGGCTTAGCCCAGCGTCCTATATTTGTAGGACTCTCACTCACAGGAATCTAAGCAGCCAACTACCGGCCATGAGATGTCCGTGCAAGGTATTAATATGCTCCCCCATTCATCTACAAATTTCTCTCTCAAGGTGCGTAGCCTTGCTAAAGGAATCCTTACCGAGGGACATAGCAAAAAAGGTAGGACTGGTTCTAATTCAGTTGCGAAAACTGTTGATTCAAGAACAAGAACAACTTCTTCCTTGGCACAGCTACCGGCCAAAGCAAATCGATTGAATGTCATGGTCTCAACGAGCCTTTTCGTTAATTCAATATCTGTCAATATCTGTCTGGGCCCTCATGTAACAACCCGCATATTTATCGATTTTATATTTAAATATTCTTATTTAAATATTTTATCGTTAATCGGATTATAGTCCAAAAAGCTACTTTTTGCATACGATCAAATTAGGACTCGAGACCACCCCTATTGAGTTCAAAATGATGTTTGCAATCTTTTTAAGTATAAGCTTCGATATGTAGTTAGCGAAATTTTGCCACTTTTACACTTTGAGTCTTTGGGTTGGTTTAGCCATTATAACTCAAGCTCAACCCCCTTCTCTTCATAACTTCATTTCATTTCCTAACACTCAAGCTTCATCAAAAATGGAGGAGGGAATGGGAAATTAAAATTCCAAAACTAAAATTCTCTTGCAAATCCATCATTCAACTCCAAATTCAAAGAGAAGACATTGGATTCAAGTTTCTTGTGTTGAGATTGTAGAGGGATTGATTCTTGCTTGCTTTAGTCTTCATTTTCATTGATTTTTGGTGCAAAGGTGAGATTTTTATCTCACATTCTTGTCTATAACTATCTTGGATTGTTGGGAATGAATTCCCATCACTTTAGCATGTACATTTGGATTTGGTTTGGATTGGATTGGCGAAAAACTCCAATTTTTAGTGTTTTTGGTGAAAAACTGCACTTAGGTCGCACTGCCTCAAACCCTCGGCCTGCATATTTTCGTTCGCTTTTAGGTCGTTCGCTTTTAGGTCGTAGGTCTCCTATTTATGCCATTCGGCCTACAACCCCATGGACTTCGGCCTTCTTCGCATAGGTCGTTTCGCCTTTAGGTCGCACCCCTTTAGGCCGTAACCACTAGGTCGTTCGATCTTGTTAAGCTCTTAGGTCGCGTGGCCTTGATACCATTATGTCGCGAGTCGTTAGGTCGTTAGGCTTGGTTTAAGACCTTAGGTCGCGCGCCTCTACTAACTCGCGAAGCCACTTAGGTCGCTAGGTCACGACACTTTAGATCGCTTGACCCGATGCAACGATAGGTCGCTTGACCTGATTTTCTTTAGGTCGTTTGACCTTATTCTCTTTAGGTCGTTGGACCTTATTTCCTTTAGGTCGCATGACCCTTCACTCGGTCGCACGGCTTTGTTAAGACGATAGGTTGCTCAGCCTTGTTAAACCCTTAGGTCGCTTGGCCTTTATACCGTTAAGTCATTTCTGACCATAGGTCGCTCGACTATTTATACTTAGGTCGTTAGACCTGTAATTTGTTAGGTCGCTCGGCATACTAGGCCGCACCACCTATTTCCACTTTGATGCATTTTGAGCTGACTTCTTTGGATTTAATTCACGTCTTCGAATGTGAGTTTTCGTGATTGATTGTTTCTACAATACTTTTTATGGTTTGTCACTTTAAAAATATAAAGGTTTCAATATTAGTAGTAAATATCAAAACTCTTTCATCAAAGCTATTTCAACTCTGTTTCATTTACAAACCTCTTTTCTAAAAACTGTTTTCTAATCTATTAGTATATACAAACCTTTACTTCACTCGTACGAGAAATTGAATTAAACGACTTAGTAAAACAAGTGGTATGAAACGCTTGCGTTTGCTTCGTTGGTTAACTCTTGGACTTGTTCGATTGAACCCCTTGTGACAATTTTCTAGTGAAGATCTACAATTTGTTCGTAAATATCTGAGTTAAGCAAGTGGTTACTAAACTTTTATATTCACTAGCTCATTGTAAATGACACTTCTTGATGATCGATGATGATCATTTTTGTGATTTAGACTAGCAATTGTGCGATGTCTTTTTGTCTACGAGGGAGACTAAACCCCGTTTCTGTGGAGCTTCGGCTCAATTTGGTGGGGTCGCAACCCATGGTCTTTGGACCGTTTGTGGAGCTTCGGCTCAAAATTTATGGTTAGCTACCATGAGATAGCGTCTCATTTTGTGATACATGTGTTGGTGAGTTTTCATACTCCCGTTTGTGATGGACCTCCCTCTTTTTGTGATTTTTGGATTTCTTGCACAGACTTCTAGAATTTTATGT
The DNA here is from genome assembly GCA_030765085.1 of Allium cepa. Classification (NCBI taxonomy): domain Eukaryota; kingdom Viridiplantae; phylum Streptophyta; class Magnoliopsida; order Asparagales; family Amaryllidaceae; genus Allium; species Allium cepa. The sequence goes on along the minus strand of CM060935.1, from coordinate 837,461,218 downwards.
TTCACCAATTTTAGTGATTTTCATTGATAAGCTTTATCAATATTTGTGCATTGGTGAATTTGTGTGTCATTGACTCTTTTGTGCATGCAACTTTATGGAGTTTGACATTTCTTTGAATCTTTGAGAAGATTCTTGTGGTATTGATTAATCACGTTTTGATGTTCATTTACATGCGTTTCATAGTATGTTATTATGGTTATGATATGCTTATACCATTTCTCTTATTCTATGTCATCTCATCTGATATTTATAGCTAGACTGATCCGTTTATTATTTTCTTATTAAATAATACTCGGGTCAGACCGAGATGTTACAGGTGCTTCTGCTTGACTTCTCATCCAGGATCATTACCTTGACTTTTGGCTAACTACTTAAATTTGTAGTTTTTTTTGTATACACTTGAGATATAGATTCATGGTTGTATTCGTATTCTTTTGTATAGCACTTGTAGCTATTCTTTTGGGATAGTGTGGATCTTATTAGACCACAACTCTGATGTACACTTTCATGTGTTATATTCATATATTTTTCCGCCTTGTGATATGGATATCTGTGACTGATTTATGTTATGTATATTTCTATGTTCGTTTCCGATGAATATTATAGCCACTGTGTAGTAGCTTTGGGTTTACAAAGCAATTACATGGATGGTCGCTCCTCAACAGCCTTATTCTCCGTGTTAGTTGATAACACTACACCGTAGTGTTCTTGGCTAGCGTGGGTATAGAGGTGGGGAGTCACAGCTTGGTATCAGAGCCAAACTTTGGAACAATGTAGAATACTTTAACAAGGATTATCGTCCTAAGTCCATCTTAGGAGTCGTGCTTTAGGATTTTTATTCGGGTCTTCGTACCGTTCTATCCTATTTTCCTTTATGATTCCTTGCTTCGCATATCAAGAATGTTTGAAATTCATTTGGTGAATAATATTTTTCTTCTTTCTTTCAAAGGAAGAGAAATGGCTAGACCAGGCCGTCCCAACGCCGGTCAATCTAGTGTTACTCCCCAAGATGGAGTTTTTATGACTGCTCAACAGCTTCTTGATCTGGTAAAGAATGCTCAAGCATCCAGTTCTAATTCGGAACCATCTCATCCTAAATCTGGATTTGCACGTTTGTGCAATGATTATACCAACTTGGATGGGAAAACATTTAAGGGTTCTGAACCTATCATTGAAGTACAGGCTTGGCTGAGATCATGCGATCGAATCTTTTCTCGCATGAATCTTATTGATCTTCACCGTGTTCAGGTGGCTTCTAGTATGCTCCAAGAAAGAGCATTAGACTGGTACGAACTTCTTATTTCTGAAATTATTGAAGCGGATCTTACTTGGGAGAAATTCCGAGAACGCTTCGAATTAAAATTTGTACCTGAAGCAGAGAAGGTGACATTGGCTCGTTGTTTTATTGACCTTGTTCAAGGTGAATCTTCTGTGGCAGACTATGTCGCATCTTTCAAATCTCTTTCCAAGTATGGGTTTGAATACATTAACACTCCATTGAAGAAGAACCAAAGATTCGTTTATGGTTTGAACAAGAGTCTCAAGAAGCAATTACTTCTAAAATTAGAAGTTTCTTTTGATCAACTGATTGATATCGCTCTTCGTCTTGAAGAGGCGGATAGGGAAAGCGATGTTGAAGTTTTGGGTGCCAAACCAAACTTCAACAACAACAAGAAAGGCCTAACAAAATTCAAAGGTCCTTATCCCAATAAGAAAGGGAAGCAAGCAACTCTTGTGGAAAAGACTTCTTCCTTTGGTCGTGGGGAATGCTATAATTGTGGTTCGAAGGACCATTACGCGAACAAGTGTCCAAAGTCCCTCTCTTGTCGCTACTGTAAAAGTCCCAGCCATGCTATATCTTCATGCCCCAAGCTTCAGGGCAAGAAGGAGGGAAAGTTGAATGTGGTTCAAGCCCCTGGCAACACATCTCGTAATCAAGGTATGTCTCATTCTATCCTTGATGGCATTATTATATTTCATGATCAACCTATTCGAGTTCTTTTTGATACGGGTGCATCCCATTCTTTTATTTCAAAAGAACTTGTTGATACTTTTTCTTTAAGTGTTGTTGCTTTGATGACTTCTTTGAGAATAACGAATCCAGTTGGTGGATCCGCAACTCTTAGTTTGCTTTGTAAAGATGTCGAGATTATTTTGGGTGATTTTCCTTTCCTAGCCGATTTGCATGTTATGCGTTACTTAGGCTTTGGAATGATTTTGGGAATGGATTGGCTTAACCATTATGAAGCTCATATCCTATGTCCTGAGCGGACTATTCATCTTCGACAGCCTCAATCTGTTAAGCAGATTTCTATTATTCTCAAAGATTCGAATTCCACTTTATCTGCATCTTTATATTCTCTAAATCCTCGTGATGATGATAATGATGATGAGGATGATGTCATTTCTCTTATTCACGTTGTTCGTGAATTTTCCGACATATTTGAGCCCGTTTTAGGTCTACCACCTAAGCGAGCAATTGAGTTCAAAATAAATCTTACCCCTGGATCTCAACCTATTAGTCGTCCTCCTTATTGTTTGTCCAATAAGGAAAATGAGGAGATGCGCAAACAATTATCCGATTTGGAAACGAAGCAGTTTATTCGCTCTAGTTCCTCATCTTGGGGAGCTTCGGCTATTTTTGTGAAGAAATCCGATGGTACACTTAGGCTTTGGGTTGACTACCACAAGCTTAATGATCTCACTATTAAAAATAAATATCCTTTACCTCGGATTGATGATCTTTTCGATCAACTTAGTGATGATAAAGTCTTTTCACAATTGGACTTGGCTACCGGTTTTCATCAGCTTCGTATTACAGAGGATAGCATTCCTTTGACATCGTTCCGTACGCGGTATGGATCTTATGAATGGCTTGTTATGCCATTTGGTTTAACGAATGCCTCGGCTTATTTCGTTGACCTTATGAATCGAGTTTTCAAAGATTTCCTCGATCGATTTGTTCTCATCTTCATCGATGATATTCTTGTGTATTCTAAGACCGAGGAGGAACATGAAATGCATCTTCGGATTGTGTTGGAAACTCTTAGGAGTAATCAATTAAAAGAAAAAAATTCTCAATGCCACTTTTAGCAATCTCGTGTAAAGTTTCTCGGTCATATTATTTCCGAATCTGTAATATCTGTGGATCCTTCAAAGATTGAAGCGATTCAAAATTGGAAGAGGCCGAAGAATGTGACTGAAATCCATAGTTTCCTTGGATTGGCGGGTTATTACCGTCGTTTGATCATAGACGTTTCTAAAATTGTTGTACCTCTTACTGGCTTAACTAAGAAAGGTGTCAAATACATTCGGTCGGAAAAATGTGAAACTTCTTTTCAGAAATTAAAAGAACACCTTTTTGATGCTCTTATTCTTGTTATTCCCGAAGGGAATCAAGATTTTATTGTTTATACCGACGCAAGTCGTGTTGGGTTGGGTGTTGTTCTTATGCAAAAAGAACGTGTTATTGCTTATGCTTCTAGGCAATTGAAGCCAGCAGAGACTAGATATGCCGCTCATGACTTAGAGCTCGCGACTATTGTTTTCGCCCTTCGTATTTGGCGTCACTATCTTTTGGGAGAGAAATTTATTCTCTATACCGATCATAAGTCTTTGAAATATTTATTCTCTCAAAATGAACTTAATTTGCGTCAACAGCGTTGGCTCGAATTTCTTGCATCTTATGATCTTGATATTCTTTATACTCCCGGAAAGGGAAATCGAGTTGTCGATGCACTTAGTCGCAGGCAACAAGCAGTTGTTTCCATGATGATATCTGAATGGAATGATCTCGGGATTTTATCCACTTGTGAAATTCGAGATCGAGTTTCCGATTTATGTTCATCCCTTGTTTTATGTAGTCTTGAGGCTCGTCCTTCTCTTTTAGACCGCATTCTTGAAGCTCAAGAACTAGATCCTGTATTGACTATTCTTAGCCAAAGATTTAAGTATAAAATTGATATTGAAGATTTGAAAGACTTTGATATCGATTCTCGTGGCGGCATTCGAAAATTTGGTAGACTTATCGTGCCAAATATTAGTGATCTTCGTAAAGATATTTTAGAAGATTCTCATCATTCTAAATTTACCATTCATCCCGGTAGTAGTAAAATGTACGCGGATATGAAGCGACTTTATTATTGGGAGGGAATGAAATCTGATATTGCTAACTTTGTTAAGTGTTGCATGACTTGCCAACTAGTCAAGGCAGAACATCAAAGGCCTGGTGGGTTATTGCAACCATTAGAAATTCCAGTTTGGAAGTGGGATCAAATTTCTATGGATTTTATTGATGGCCTTCCCCGTTCTCGTTCGGGTCACGATAGCTTATGGGTTATAGTTGATAGACTTACTAAATTCGTCCATTTTATTCCCGTTCGGTCTAATCGAACCGTTCCTCTCTTGGCCAAACTATTTATTAAATAAATTGTTAAATTGCATGGAGTTCCTACTTCTATTGTTAGCGAACGTGATCCATTGTTTACTAGTGGATTTTGGAAGAGTCTTCAAAAAGCTTTGGGAACGAAGCTTAATTTTAGCACCGCTTATCATCCCCAGTCCGATGGACAAACTGAGCGTGTAAATCAAACCCTTGAAGATCTTCTTCGTGCTTGTATTCTTGATTTTGGTGGATGTTGGGAAGATCATATTTCTCTTGTTGAGTTTTCCTATAATAATAGCTTCCAATCTAGTATTAGTATGGCACCATTTGAGGCACTCTATGGAAGGCCATGCCGATCTCCTTCTTGTTGGCTTGAGGCCGGTGAGTAGCTGGTTTTAGGTCCAGACTTTATTCTAGATTCCACAGAAATGATTGAACTTATTCGTCATAGGATGAAAGAAGCCCAAAGTAGACAGAAATCCTATGCCGATAATCGGAGAAGGAAGTTAGAATTTTCTGTGGGAGATTCTGTTTTTATTCGTGTTTCGCCTATGAAAGGTGTTGTGCGTTTCAGTCGATCGGGAAAGTTAGCACCTAGATGCATTGGTCCATTTCCTATCACCGAACGCATTGGTTCTATGGCTTATCGCCTTGTATTACCCGCTCAATTTTCTGCTATGCATAACGTGTTTCACGTTTCTCAATTAAGGAAATGCCTTTGGGATTCCGATTCTACTCTCGAGCCCGGTGTTGTGGAAGGAATTGAAGTTTCGCCAAACTTAACTTATGAGCAGCATCTTATTCGTATTATAGCTTCGGAGGTCAAACGGCTTCGAAATAAATATGTCCCGCTCGTGAAAGTTCAATGGTCCTCAAATCCTAAGGATTGCTCTTGGGAATCTAGAGAATTCATCGAGCAAACACATCCAGACTTACTTTCTCATGCTCTTTGAGGTGAACTTCTTATTTCATATTTCTTTTGTGTTAATATGCTTTTATGGTTGTTACTTTTTATTTCCATCTTATATAATGCGAGGACACAATTTCTTTAAGGAGGGGAGTCTGTAACAACCTGCATATTTATCGATTTTATATTTAAATATTCTTATTTAAATATTTTATCGTTAATCGGATTATAGTCCAAAAAGCTACTTTTTGCATACGATCAAATTAGGACTCGAGACCACCCCTATTGAGTTCAAAATGATGTTTGCAATCTTTTTGAGTATAAGCTTCGATATGTTTGGAGTTAGTGAAATTTTGCCACTTTTACACTTTGAGTCTTTGGGTTGGTTTAGCCATTATAACTCAACCTCAACCCCCTTCTCTTCATAACTTCATTTCATTTCCTAACACTCAAGCTTCATCAAAAATGGAAGAGGGAATGGGAAATTAAAATCCAAAACTAAAATTTCTCTTGCAAATCCATCATTCAACTCCAAATTCAAAGAGAAGACATTGGATTCAAGCTTCTTGTGTTGAGATTGTAGAGGAATTGATTCTTGCTTGCTTTGGTCTTCATTTTCATTGATTTTTGATGCAAAGGTGAGATTTTATCTCACATTCTTGTCTATAACTATCTTGGATTGTTGGGAATGAATTCCCATCACTTTAGCATGTACATTTGCATTTGGTTTGGATTGGATTGGCCAAAAACTCCATTTTTTAGTGTTTTTGGTGAAAAACTGCACTTAGATCGCACTGCCTCAAACCCTCGGCCTGCATATTTTCGTTCGCTTTTAGGTCGTTCGGAATTAGGTCGTAGGTCGTAGGTCGTAGGTCGTAGGTCTCCTCTTTATGCCATTCGGCCTGCAACCCCATGGACTTCGGCCTTCTTCGCATAGGTCGTTTCGCCTTTAGGTCGCACCCCTTTAGGCCGTCACCACTAGGTCGTTCGGTCTTGTTAAGCTCATAGGTCGCGTGGCCTTGATACCATTATGTTGCGAGTCGTTAGGTCGTTAGACCTGGTTTAAGACCTTAGGTCGCGCGCCTCTACTAACTCGCGAACCCACTTAGGTCGCTAGGTCGTGACACTTTAGATCGCTTGACCCGATGCAACGATAGGTCGCTTGACCTTATTTTCTTTAGGTCATTTGACCTTATTCTCTTTAGGTCGTTGGACCTTATTCTCTTTAGGTCGTGGGACCTTATTTCCTTTAGGTCGCATGACCCCTCACTCGGTCGCACGGCTTTGTTAAGACGATAGGTCGCTCGGCCTTGTTAAACCCTTAGTCGCTTGGCCTTTATACCGTTAGGTCGTTTCTGACCATAGGTCGCTCGACTATTTATACTTAGGTCGTTAGACCTGTAATTTGTTAGGTCGCTCGGCATGCTAGGCTGCACCACCTATTTCCACTTTGATGCATTTTGAGCTGACTTCTTTGGATTTAGTTCACGTCTTCGAATGTGAGTTTTTGTGATTGATTGTTTCTACAATCATTTTTGTGGTTTGTCACTTTAAAAATATAAAGGTTTCAATACTAGTAGTAAATATCAAAACTCTTTCATCAAAGCTATTTCAACTCTATTTCATTTACAAAGCTCTTTTCTAAAAACTGTTTTCTAATCTATTAGTATATACAAACCTTTCCTTCACTCGTACGAGAAATTGAATTAAACGACTTAGTAAAACAAGTGGTATGAAACGCTTGCGTTTGCTTCGTTGGTTAACTCTTGGACTTGTTCGATTGAACCCCTTGTGACAATTTTCTAGTGAAGATCTACAATTTGTTCGTAAATATCTGAGTTAAGCAAGTGGTTATGGGACATGAAGCTAAACTTTTATATTCACTAGCTCATTGTAATTGACACTTCTTGATGATCGATGATGATCATTTTTGTGATTTAGACTAGCAATTGTGCGATGTCTCTTTGTCTACGAGGGAGACTAAACCCCGTTTCTATGGAGTTTAGGCTCAATTTGGTGGGGTCGCAACCCATGGTCTTCGGACCGTTTGTGGAGCTTCGGCTCAAAATTTATGGTTACCTACCATGAGAAAGTGTCCCATTTTGTGATACACGTGTTGGTGAGTTTTCATACTCCCGTTTATGATAGGCCTCCCCCTTTTTGTGATTTCTGGATTTCTTGCACAGACTTCTAGAATTTTGTGTTTCACCAATTTTAGTGATTTTCATTGATAAGCTTTATCAATATTTGTGCATTGGTGAATTTGTGTGTCATTGACTCTTTTGTGCATGCAACTTTATGGAGTTTGACATTTCTTTGAATCTTTGAGAAGATTCTTGTGGTATTGATTAATCACGTTTTGATGTTCATTTACATGCGTTTCATAGTATGTTATTATGGTTATGATATGCTTATACCATTTCTCTTATTCTATGTCTTCTCATCTGATATTTATAGCTAGACTGATCCGTTTATTATTTTCTTATTAAATAATACTCGGGTCAGACCGAGATGTTACAGGTGCTTCTGCTTGACTTCTCATCCAGGATCATTACCTTGACTTTTGGCTAACTACTTAGATTTGTAGTTTTTGTTGTATACACTTGAGATATAGACTCATGGTTGTATTCGTATTCTTTTGTATAATACTTGTAGTTATTCTTTTGTGATAGTGTGGATCTTATTAGACCACAACTCTGATGTACACTTTCATGTGTTATATTCATATCTTTTTCCGCCTTGTGATATGGATATCTGTGACTGATTTATGTTATGTATATTTCTATGTTCGTTTCTGATGAATATTATAGCCACTGTGTAGTAGCTTTGGGTTTACAAAGCAATTACATGGATGGTTGCTCCTCTACAGCCTTATTCTCCATGTTAGTTGACAACACTACACCGTAGTGTTTTTGGCTAGCGTGGGTATAAAGGTGGGGAGTCACACCTCATGTGTTAAGTAAACTACGCTCTTACGCCTAATCGCTCTTGCGTTACTTCATAACTCTATAGTATTCTCATAAAAAAGCTAAGATAGATCTAATATTTCGCGGAGAGACCAGGAGATAGAATAAAAATGAATTTAAGAAATTAAAAAGAAATTAAGATATGTAGTGGGAATGAACGAACATCTTTCAAAAAAAAAAGATTTCTTCTTTCCATGTTTGTTGTTTAACGATCTACTCTACACAAGTGTAGGCTTACAAGGCTAGCGATGGAATCCCTTCATTCATCAAGAGGGCTCTGGCACTCTATGAATGAAAGAACATTCTATTATAAAGGGTCAAAAAAGGTGCCAGTATATTAACTGCCGCTCCTGGAGTAGCCAAATACGGCTTAGCTGATCTTATAACTAAGCAATCAACATGAACAATTAAATTTGACCAGATTTTTTTATATGTGTCCCATATTTAACTAGACATAGATTTTCACAAATAAATTGTCCAATGCTAATTATTGTGGATGTTTCTATGGGAGAGCAATACAAGCGTCGTGCTACTAGGTGAAGCAGTGGAGTGCTGCACCCTAGATGGCGAGCCTCCAGTAGCCGAAAGCATCACTAGCTTACACTCTGACCTTAGTAGCATGGGTCACGTGGAATCTCGTGTGAATCAGCAAGGACCACCTTGCAGGGCTAAATACTACATTTCTTCATTATTGCAATACAAATAACACCTCCACTATACTAATGATGGAGGGGATTCACGCAGGATGGAACAAGGCATTTTAAACCATATATTACTGTTGCTGGAATGAAACGCAGCCTCGGAACAGAATTATGCTGCTTGCTAGGCCCTTATGTTGGAACTGGCATTTTTGGGGGGCTTTCGCGGCAGAGTGGGAAACATCGCTTTCCCTCGTGTAGCTATCATGCCATTCAAAAACAAGACATAAGCAGGTAAAGAGTACATGTGTTAAGCTACTAAAGTAATAACCCCTAAAGTGGCTAGAGTAAGGCCTAATTGAAAATGAATCGAATTGTTGGACGAGGAAGATCTAAATATGGTGCAGAAAACCCAAAATCCAAATGAGCAGAAGATGCATCTGGAACATCGCTCGGCCCTCATTTTTCATAGCAAAGTGCGTAGTCCACAACATTACGCCCTAATAACTCCCAGTATATTAATTGGCCCTTCCGAATGACTAGCTACGCTACCTCGCACTTGAAGACCAGGTAAAGGCTACTTGCCGCAATCAGAAAGAAAAAACAGACAGTCTACTGGCTGAATCTATACTTGTTGATGGAGGGAACAATCAATACACTTCTAATGTCGAATCAGGATCAACTAGGAAAGAAATAAAGCATTGGGTCAAACTCTTCTTTGGTGTCAAGGGAAGGAACAATAGTATTTCATTGCTACAAATATGTATTATTGAAAAAATAAGACATGTTTTTGATACTTTTCTTCAACTCTGAAGTAGTTTAGTTCTTATTTGATAAGAATAGTTGAAGTGGATTCTCCGAAGAGAGGACGGATGGATTATGGGAGTGTTGACTTGAACTATTGATTGGGCCATGCCGATATATTATTTTATCCTCCACGTTGAAATTCACAACCAAAAGTGTCTTCGCATCCAACCACACTTGAAGGCATATGTAAACTTGTCGTCTAGTAAATCAACTGGACAATCGTCCTAACCAGTAAGTGTATAGCCATGAAATGCTAAGATATAAGCTGAAGTGGATACTTGAAGGCATGCGCAAGCTGTTGAGCATAATGTAGTAGCAGCAACATTTGAAATTGTGTTTGTAGTTGTATTAAGTAGAATTTTATAATCACAAAATAATATCAAATTGTGTTTGTAGTTGTATTTTTTATAAAATGAGCATAGTGCTCGCAGAATTGTTACCTGCTTACACTTTCCACTCACAATCCGTATAGCCGTAGAAATTTCAATAGTGCTACACTTGCTAAATAGTACTCCTATTTATAAATAGTACTATGAAATGCTCATCTATAAACAAAAAAGAAACAAGTAAAGCAAATGTTTCAAGGTCTAATAAGAAATGCAATCTAGTAGGGTTTCCACAACGTAATCTACGGTCCTTGATATGCTCTACGACGAGTCCAATGAACCAAGATCCTAAAGGGACATCCTCGTTCGCTTACTTTTTGTAAAACATGCCTAAAAATCTAATAACATTTGTTCAAACTTATATTAGCTCATAAATTATATATGTATAATATTTGTAAAACTGTAAAATGATCTAACGACCAGTTGTGTCTTTAGCAAATCGAAGGGACGTAAATTATATATACCAGAAGGGATTTCTTCAACTACCATGGTTCTATGTGCGAGCGTGGGAGGTGAGCTCTTTGGTGGTGTCGAAAGGGCATCATTGAGCGAGCGCTTTAATTACCTGGTCATAGAGATGGATCTCCACCTTTGTCATCATCGTTTCCCCCTCCCTTATTTTATGGTCATGAAAATTAGGCTTAGGTTTAGATGCGTTCCATAATAGCGGCGGTAAAATTTGGAAAACTTTGAACTGAGTAAGTTTTGGAGGAGGGAAATAATTTTAGCAACAGGTGGCCGACAAAAATAATTGAGGGAGTCAATGCGTTATTAACTAATCATATTGCAAATTGACACAAATATTTACGCTATAAAATAAAGCGTTATCTATTACCATTATAAAAAACAACTTTTCTTCTAGTGAAGGGATGAGTTCGCATTTGGGAGTCACATAATCGCAATTTTCAATTTTGAACCGAAGATAATCTATTGAAATAATTTATGCAAGCTATAAATTGTTATTAGTATGGAGTAATTATTGTAATGGTTACATTAGTTAATTTATTTTTATTTGTAATATCGTTAGAGGGATGAAAAATTAATTAATGAAATATATGATTATTATAAATATAGGCCAAAATTATATTTATTAAATAATGAATATTTTATGGTAGTTGAACTACTAATATTAATTAAAGGGCTAACTGTAATGATATGAGCTAAAAGTTTGATTATTTAATTGAGTTATTGAACCTAAGTAACATTCAAAGTTTAGCCCACTGGAAATATTTAAGGAGAAATTTTAGTATCTGATGCAACAAATAGATCCACGGAACCACAATTTAAAAATATAGAATTTTATTCTCTCTCTCAAAATAATTATATCTTAATGGTGGACTTTGCAATTCCACCATTGAGTTAAACAATTGTTCGCGTACAAATGAAGCTGATAGTTCAAGGGGTATTCATCCTGTCTATTATAAAAGAATTTTTTTTTAATTATTTCCTATCAAAATCGAATTTCATATTTTTTTGAAAAAAATTGTTTTGAAATTTGTTTAAAGAAAGAATTTCTAAATTTTCCTATATGCATGTTGTGCACATGTCAGTGCAATTCACTATCCTTCATGCTTGGTTGACGTCGCCTAAGGCTAGCCAAATCAAGTCACTGCTAAAGGAGATGGTGAGTGTCGATCTCGGTAGCAACTTGAAGGAAGATGACGATTACTAGCAACTGAAGTACAATGATGGATATCAATTAGGGTTTTGAAAAGGTGACGTCGATAGGTGGATTCAACTCAACTTAATGGGTCCAGCGGTAGGCTTGGCGCTTGGTTCGATGATTTATAACAATGCCAAAAATTGATCAACTGATTATCTGTAGCAAGAGAAAAATTATTTTTAAACCCTCAAAGGTTATAAATTATGAATTGAACCATGTAAATTCAAACTAGTAGCACTTTCACATATGAAATTCTTTTTACACAACTTGCATTTTTGAGTTCGTACTTAAATTTTGAATGCATTGACAATATCTAATAGTAAATTATAAATTATATTTGATTTTGTAAATAAAAAATTATCAGACTAAAATTATCATTAAATATATCAATATAATCAATAATAATTAAAATATCAAGACATAAGTCATTTGATTTGAAAATATGATATTTGAATTAAGACGAATTATAATCATTTAAATTTGTAACATTAATTTATAATAATTTTTTTAATAGGTACTAAAGTTATTTTATTAGTTATTACATTTAAGTATTACTCGGTTAAAACTAAAAGTTATATATGTGTGTAGTGTGACTTATATGAAAACATTATATTATTAAATTTATTATTGATTAAATATTACTATATTTGATAATAAATTACCTTATTAAATATATTTCGAATAAATAAAAACACTGTTAATCATCATATTAATAGAGATAATATAATATAACTCAAAATTCAAATAAAGTTCATCCAATATTAGAAACATTAAATATGATTTAACATTAATAACATTCTCCATGATAACATTATAAAGAAACTAGTGCATAATGAAGTAAAAATAATTTTTTTAAGTTCATCCTATTTACCGCATTGTCAATGCACTTAATCTGACAACAAAATGAGAGTTAAAGCATTGAACAATTAAAGATGATAATAGTCAAATTTAAGAGGTTGTGCCTTGCTTAAAGTTAAATCCGAAGTCAACTTTGGGTCGAGCACATAAAAACTTCAGGTCATGCTTCTGAACGAGCTTTGAACCATGCGGTGGATTGATTTTGTAGGATGCGTGAGTCGAGTTCAAGCGCTCCAAAATTCACTCAAACTTTGTACATATGGACATGAAGCAATCAAAGGAGGCCCTAGGTGGAACATGGTAGTTGGAGAAGGAAGTGAAGGGTTTTGAGTGCTTTTTGGCTTTGAGGGTCGAAGTTGTCTTGAACACACATGCTTTGGAGCGTACACTGAGTGTTACCTTGAACAACACTTTAAATGCAATATCATTGATTATTATATAAGTTTTCAAAACTATTTATGGTGTATATTTTTTTCACTTTATCATCCTCGTTATAAAAATATGGTATAATATGGACTAAACTTGCGGATGTGAATGCACATTTTAAATTGTAGTGTTGAGAATGAGGATTCAAGAGTCATTTCTTTCTCTCTTTTTTGTTCAAAGTATCCTAGACAAAAAGAATATATATGTATTGTTGGAACTTGACTAGCCCGCAGCGGAAGTTATGCGTAAATTTCAAATTTTTTATCCTATTGGATCTTTTATTGGGCCTACGAAGTCTAACTTAATCATTTCTAAATTTTAAATAAAAGCATTTATTTTATTTAAATTCAAATATATTAAGATATGAAATTAATTTCATTTGATTTAGTTTGTACATAAATTTATCATATACATATATGTGTGAGTGCATGTGCAACATAATAATCTCTGAAAGGTATAATATGCCCATATGTAGATATTGGGATTTACATCACAATAGACATATTAGCTCATTTTGTATGTCATGTATGTTGTCCAAATATGTGCATGTATATGTGTTACAACACATACACAAATGTATGCATAAATATATTATATATAATATATGAACATAAAACATTTATATATAGATAAATATATATATATATATAGAAAGAGAGAGAGAGAGAGAGAGAGCAGCTATTAAAAATTATTTATAGTTCAATATTAACTTAGTTTTGCAAACATAATAATTTTAATATTTTAATTTGTATATATTATGAACAAAATAATGTTTGCATCCATAAATAATTAACATAAAATAATTTATTAATGAAAATTCAAATTTTACAATTTTCAAAAATCTAAGATCATAAAATAGAGCTTAGGAAAAATCTATAGATTTTTCGAAGTTGAATTATTATTTTTAAAAACAAACACGTTGATTTTGGAAATAATTATTTAATATAAAATAATTATTATTAAAATTAAAATTATAAAATATCATAAATTCTAGGATCGTGAATGAAAGGGTACGAAAAAATTTGAAGAATTTTTCAATTAAATTATTATTTTTAATAAATCAACAGTTTTTTTGAAGTAATATTAATTATTAAAAATAATAAACTTTATTGAAAAATTCCTAAGTTTTTTATACATGTTTCTAAAAAGATATAATAATTTATTTAAATATAAAATTGAATTTTAATATAATAGTTATTTAATATATAATAAACAATTCAAAAATCAATAAACATTAATTTAAAAATATGAATATATGTATGATAATTAATTTTCGTACTTTAAATGCATGTTATATATAAATAAGTGCGATAAATTTTTTAAATCATATATATATATATATATATCTTATATATGCATATATGCTATTATGAAAGAGAAATATACACTAATATATATATATATATATATATATATGAATTTATTAATAAATATACATAAAATAATTATTAATGACAAAAATTGATTTTGTATAGTAAATAACATTTGTCTATACATAATCAAATAGTATAATAAATAAATTATGCATATAACCAAACTGATTTGTGACAACCACATTTACTTAAAAAATCTCACCTAACTAAACATATAGTAGCAATATATTTATGAAATTTCTCATTATAGAATCATAAAATATAATTTAATTACTGTAATATAAATTAAAACTACCAATTTAATGATGCCTTTGAATCCACGTTGAAGCAATGACTTCCCTTCCTTTTACTGTTCTTGATTCGTCAGATTGCAAGTCTGGAATCATCGACCTCTAACTATCGAATGGTATTATTTTAATTTGAAATATATTTAAGAATTTTGGAGTGGATTGAGTGCTATGTTTTAACAGTAATGCAGAAGGTAATGGCATCCAAAGAGGTTAGTAATTGTATGTGTGTGTGTAGGGTTGTATTAAAGAGAAACAAGGAAAACCTTTATACCCGTTCTCACTTTATCTCAACCCATTATCTCCAAGCCAATTTCCTATGTTTTAGTCACCCCTAGACCTTATCAAAACTAAAATTTTGCAACCCTAATGATGGGACTTAAACCCATCTAAGCCCAAGCTAAAATACTATGCAATTAAATCTAATTTAATCGTTTGTCGGTATTGTATATCGATCGGTATATTTATAATTGTTATAAATATATATAACATTATTTATTTCTCAAATCATATTCAAATTTTATAATTAATATTTCATAAATATTAATTAATTTAATTAATTTATATTAATTATAAACTAATTAATCGTTCGGTCTTAAGGGAATTCATCATTTCGGTTGTGTAACTCTTGGGTGAAAATTTGGTCAGCGATTAACATCGAACCATTCTAATGTTAACGTTCACATGTCACTTAGAAGGTGGTGTTACATTATGGCCAAATTTATCGCTTACTCATTTTCATTAAAAACAAATTTTAATTTAATAAGCGTTACCCGATTATGACATTTATTTACACCAATTCTCTTCGTTTAAAACTATATCACTTTGGACTTATGGAATTTGGTAATAATCAAAATTCCAACCTCATCCACATTCAAATTTATCGCCTAAATACAAAGTCCTTGGTTGAATAATAACAATTATTATTAACCGAAATGCTTTGGCCAAAGACTTTGAATTTGAGTTGATTTGAGTTGACTGTGATACTAACCGCATATAACTGAGGAGATGAATCCTCTTTTGAACAATGCTTCACTTCCAATACTTCCACTCGACCTAACTATAGTTACTCGATAGACGTCATGCCATGATTTGACTATAATCAAAGCGGAGCTTACATATTGAAGATTTATGGTATTCTCAAGTTGAAAGAACCATGTAAATCAGTCACATCGATATTTTCTGTTTGACCTTAGTTATATTAACCAATAGAAACTATCGAGTGGGTTGTTCCATAGTTTTCCAATAATTATTAGTACGTAATCCCTAGGTGCCCCCAGTGGTCATGAGTAATACACTACCCAACATTTGGAGAGCGTTACGTACTCCAGTCTCAATGGATACACCGATATCCAGTCTCGATGCATCTTGACTGGAAACATTTAAAATGGTATATTTGTTTCGTTGTGATAAATTACTTACGGTTACAACACTTTTTAACTACTATCACAAAATATACCATTTATGGATTTTTCTATTAAATATACTTTTAATTAAGTTAATTAATAAATATGATCACATTATATCAAGTATATAATAGGAAGAAAACACCTTTTATTTCAAACAAGATTGGTCAACGAGTTAGATATATGTAACAAATTACATAATTACCCCTAGGGCATACCCCTAACTCTATCAATCTCCCACTTGCACTTGGGGTCAATTATGGAATCTAATTCCAACTTCTCCAAACAGTTTTCTCAAAACAATTAGATCAGTCCCCTAGTGATGGGTATGTTATTATGTTTTAATTGTCTACTTTGTCGATTAACTCTCACTAACACTGATAAACTGCCTTTATCATCTGGAATGATTCAAAGTATGTAATTCGACTTCTAGTGAGCTTTAAGTTCTATCATGACCAATTTCATGACATTGTTATCTTATAACAATCTCAACATTTGGAATCATCTTTGGCTCAATTATAAATTTGTGCATTTATATCTGTATACATTGGTTTGTTGTAGCGCTATTTAAGTTAATGTTCTAAATATTTCGTTGAATCGACCACAATCACTTTTATTTTGAAACATTTTCAAGTTAAAGATTTTAACTTGAATTTCTTCATTGACATGTTATACTCAATATCACTTATAAAAGTTTTTGTCCAAACGTTCCATCATAACGAGTTCGTTTTTTCTATAAAAAATTCTCTAGTATTTCATAAATACGCGAGAACACCTCAAACAACCATTTAGTGATATCAATTTGGATTTTATATTTTCTCCATGTATCAAATACATAAATAAAACACACTATCATACACAACATAACCTGTATGATAATTCCTATTGCTAATGCATAATGAATCCAACTTACATGTTCTCCTTTTAATAGGGTGCTTGTATTACTTATCATAAAAGACATCATTTGCAATCCAAAATTGAGTATTAAAACAACTAAAATTGATTTTAATACAAGCATATTTTAAAGTCAACAACGTGTCGTTTACTTATTGTTTAGATATATTAATGTACCTTTTAACATTCTTTCTTATGAATACACTCTTCCTCTGCACTTTGATTGAAAATCAAACTATTTGATATTTCTATCAAAATACTTATTCAATCTTGATGCTTATAAAATGATACATCCGTATCATTTCTTGGATCGTATCCAAAGACTCACAAACCCAGTATCGCTTCCACTTACTTCGAGGCATTTTTGGTTAATATGTGTAAACGGCTTACTCTAAATCATTATTTAGAATTTTATGTTTCAATACATAAGTACCAAACACTAAGTCTTATCGAGCGATAATTTTGTGAGTAAATCTGAATTAACTTGAGCACGTTGAATACCGAATTTGTTGTGCTAATTTCAACAAGTGAAATTTACGATATTATTCTTATCGACATTGCTTATTTAATTCTAACCACGTTAGTCTTTCCAATAAAGACACAATCTCGGCCGATGGATCACATCCTTTTGATTACGATCACCAAAATCATATTTTGATAGCATGTTTGGAATTATTTCATATCTGCGCATCATACCATATAGAGTTAATAATCTTAATGGTTTAATTGAACAACCGAGGGTAATGTATATTTTGGGCATTAATAAGAAACTCGTAGTTTCTCTTCAATGTATGAGAATACTTTTTAAGCATCTAATGCTATATGTTCATTTAGGTTAGTTAATTTCACTTCATCTCATATAATCAGTTCTATCTATGGATCAGATCCAATTCCATTTAACAACCAAAAATTTCTTAAAGAAATTTCTCCACAATGAAGTTGATATATCGTGAAACAATAATTGTTTCTTAGTGCAAATAGAATAGGGATTCATATACGCTTTATGAAGCTTTTCATTTATAAAACTAATTTTAGTTTACAAAAATTACGTTCAAAACATAAATATGTCATTTAATGATATACCTTTCCAAAAAACCTTTTGGAGATTCATACGAGATCCCACGTGAATAATTATTACGTGCAACTTTCGACTTGCACAACCTGCCAACTCCTTGGCCAAGGATATGCTGGGATTTCATACAAACCCTTATCTTGTATGATTTTCTAAACTGTTTTTTAGATGAAGTAATATTAACCTTGTGTACTAATCTTAAGTGCATGACGTTATAGAAAGAAACTAACTCAACTTCACTCATAATTAATCGTAAATTGTCTAATAATGTCTGATACTTCTTATTGATGCATCATTATGTATCACATGGAGGAGTGATTTTGAGAATGAATCTATATTCATTTTTAGGTACATTTGAAACTCTTTTCAATATACTTACTTATTCGACCAAATCAAATCATTTTATTCTATTGCATGTTATTTTATTTACTTTTCTTTTATATTCTATGATTTTATCATAAACTTACTTACATGTTCATGTTGGTGAAAAAATCATCGATGAATATAATAAAGTATGTGGAACCCTTTTGGTATTAATAGACTTGTGATTGCATACATCAATATGTATTAATTCAAAGAGTTCATCAACTCTCATGATGCTCCCATTGAATGGTTGCATAGCCATTAATTATTTGAGATATAATTAACATGTATCATATGATTCATAATCATATAGTAAAGTTATTTCTCAAAACTACGGCTTAGTCTATAATTCCAAAACAACTATAAATAATATTAGATACATATGTATTTTTTTTACATCACTTTTACTATGAAATTTTTTCCATAATATAGTTCTATTTCATAGTGAATACTCATAATACTCGTACTAAAATATAGTTATATCTATTTTTCAGTCAATACCAAAATAAACATTATTTCACAAATAATGTTTGATACATTTTACAAAAACAATTTTCATAATTTGATGCAATCATTAGGTGTTATATGGCATGCTCCTACTATTTCCGCCATTATTATAATAGCGTACTAAATTTAGAGGCCCACCATTCACTTTAATATTGTTAATATTGTTCAGTTATTTCGTATGTTGCAGCTAGTTTACAGAGGAGAGCTCTTTGTTCAAATATCTTGAACTCAAAGAAATAAATGTTATAGAAAACAATTTTCTATATGAATATATTTTGGAATAAAAATCAAATTTCATATTCCAATATTATGTATCAGTTGTAATTGCCAATTGTTGTTTCCAATGTTTCTCTATGAAGCAGAAGTGACTATTCATTCTCTTCATTCCAACTTTACCCTAATTATATACATTTAGTTTTCTTTTAAATGGTCAAACTATTCAAAAAAACCTTACTACAATATCATAACAAACCTTTTACAAAAGCGCATTCGATTATCCATAACATTTAAGACATCAAATATGTTGCACTTTATGTAAACCGATCAAGATGACATTTCAATGATCGAGTTTTTAAATGTATCTCGTAGTTTATGGTCTTGTGTTACATTAACACAATATGATCCTTTTGAAATCATTCAAGTCGAATACATGATCTTAAAATATTATTTATTGGCTAACTTTGAATGAACTAACTTCATTGAAATATTATACCCCACAAACTATGATTGTTCACCATATAACATTTATATGTAAAAGTACATGGATTTAATATCCATAGCCTTGAATTGCATTTAGAGTTCAAAAACTCATAAAATGTAATACACGGTCTAAACCGAATAAACATATGAGTGGCCAACTTACAAATGTATTAAGTAGTTGAAATTGGACACTTGCATGGGTATATAAACATTATATAACATGCAATTAGAATTATTAGTAAGTATATATTATATCTCTATTTATCAACTTTCAATTCAGTTTGTTAATTTACGTTAATTGACAAACGTTTTATCAATCATATTAAATGCATAAATTTA
The DNA here is from genome assembly GCA_030765085.1 of Allium cepa. NCBI lineage: Eukaryota > Viridiplantae > Streptophyta > Magnoliopsida > Asparagales > Amaryllidaceae > Allium > Allium cepa. The sequence goes on along the minus strand of CM060935.1, from coordinate 837,441,243 downwards.
TCATTATAGATAATTATAACATTATATAGCATTTGTTCTTGCAATGTTAGAAATGTTAAATGTTACAATTTCATTTTTGTAATAAGGCTCCCACTAATCTTTAATATTTTTCCAAACCCTAAGATGAAACATAGAAGTCTTACAACTTCACTAGTTAGTGTTAGGACTCGTTTATTTTGGTATTCTGACCATAAGTTTGCTCAACAAATCATAGCCCCACAAACGATGGATAACTCCTTATCGGTTGTATCATATACAACTCCTGACCCATTTTTTCTTGTTCTAATCTCATTTTGACCTTGAGTTTTCTCAACAAATCAAAAGAGATTATTCACTCATACCTACCATACCATGATGGCCTAAGTATAGTATACGTACCTTGAGTTTGTTCAACATATACATATAGTTATCTGACCTCATCTGTTCAATATATTAATAATACTATGCATAACATCCCTAGCTTAAGTTTTCTCAACAACTAAGGAGTATGTAAGTAATTTATTAATATATATGGTAGAGGACAACATTATATTGAAGATTTATAATCTTCAATATATATATTGAGTGATATCGACTTATAGAATAATATATTTCTTATGAAATACCCTAGTGATTCAAGTGTCAGTCATATCAGAAATCACGGTATATGTACATACATATGTATTTATTTCTCAAGTCTATTTAGGTTTCTTTAATGTTCCACATTTAGTTTATACACATATCATATAAGTTTTATTGTTATATAACTTTTATATTTCATATTACTTATATGATAGTCTTACTATAATATATCATTAATTAAATCTTATCTAATTAATATTAATCAATTAACTCTTTAATTAATTTTAAATTTGTATTCCAATATAACTTTATATTGGACATGTCTACTATAACATTTATAGTGTATACTATAGCCTTTATAGTGTAAAACACATATATATGTGTGTATTTTATTTAATTAATTAACCTTTAATTAATTTATTCAATTAAATATTTTTTATTAAAAATTATTAATTTCAAATTTTATCTTGTATATATACACTTATATTTATATTATATCAAACATTTTAAAATAACATAACATGTATCAACATATGTGATGCATGCATATATGCATTAATTAATTAACATATTTAATTAATTTATATTATTAATCTTATTAATAAATTTGAAATTATTATATAAATATTTTCAAACATTTTTGAAAATTTCATTATCCTTTCAAACATTTTGAAAACTTATGCGTTATTATAATTTTTATAACAAACATGTTTTATTTTAAATCTAACTATTAAATTTAAAAATTTTGACATTGATTTTCAAAATGATTTTGAAAATTAGCCCAAGGCCCGAATTAAGTTAGCCATTTCTACTAGAAGCAACCTTTGGGCTCACTTCACCTTTCGGGCCAGGCCGGTAACCAAGTAGGACATGGTACTTGATTATCCAATTTCAATCCTAGACATTACCTTTCTAGACACCGTATTAAATAGGCAAGCTTAATTAATTAGCCCTAATACGACTAATTTAGACCGCATAGGCTATTGGGCTCTGATACTATTGTAGCAACTGGACTAGCCCGCAATGGAAGTTAAATGTGAATTTCAAAAAATTTGCCCTATTGGATCTTTTATTGGGCCTATGAAGTCTAACTGAATTAGAACATTTATAAACTTCATTTAAATAAAATCATTTATTTTATTTATATTCAAATATATTAAGATATGAAATTAATTTTATTTATATTCAAATATATTAAGATATGAAATTAATTTTATTTGATTTAGTTTATGCACAAATGTATCATATACATATATGTGTGAGTGCATGTGTAACATAATAATCTGTGAAAGGTATAATATGCCCATATGTAGATGTTGATATTTACATCGCAACAGACATATTAGCTCATTTTGTATGTCATGTATGTTGTCCAAATATGTGCATGTATTGTGTTACAATACACACACATGTATAAATATATTATGTTACTCGACTAAAAAGCGATAGTTGCAGGGGATATGGTTGAGCCTAGGCTGGATTCGAACCAAAAGAGATATGGAAGTATAAGGGTTTAGTGTAACTCGATTAGTTTGGTATGTGAGTGGTTCGGCCTACATGTATGGTTCTGCCTACATGTATGATTCGGCATGTTTGAGTGGCTTGGTATATTTAAGTGGATTGGCCTTCAAACGTGGTTTGGCACCTATGGATCGGCCTCAAAAGGATTGACATATGTAGTTCGGCACGTATGGGTCGGCATGGGTGGCTTGGTCAAGGAAGGAAGATCATGCGTAGGTCGGTCTAGATGGATTAGCAGGTATCGTTCGGTCAGGGAAGATAAGTCAAAGTAGGTCAGCAAGTTTCGTTCGGTCATGGTAGGGAAGCTAAGGTGGGTCGGTCAAATGTGGTTCGGCACCTATGGGTGGCCTTAATGGTTTGGCATGTGTGGATCAGCATACCTAGGTTGGTGCACCTTAAGGAGGTTGATAAGTTATTTGGTCTACAACAGAGCGATTTGACCAGCATTTCTTTGCTTCGAGTCACATCACCACTTGCTTCGAGTTCCTTAAGGGCCTGCTTCGAGTCAACGATGAGACAACCATTGGATCCGCATAAATGGTTCGGTGGTAGTGGATTGACATGACTGGTTCAGTCTACCAAAACCTACAACTATGGGCCAAGCTACCTTGGTCATGGGCCTACATAAGGGGTCCAGCATATCTTCGTCTATAAATAGAGGGGTAAGTGTACAGTTGAAGGGACCTTTTTTAAAAGAGAACTCCTAGGAAACTCTGTCATTTTTTATACTCTTCTCTTTTTTATTCAGACTTGTATTCAAGTGCTTTTTTTATGGATTGTATATGTATTCAAGTGATTGGGAAAGTAATAAAGAGTCTATTCGAAGTTGACGTAGACAATTACGTTGAACCACTCTAAGTCTGGTATTCTCATTTCTGTTGTTCGATTTTTCACTTAATTGCATTATTTCTCTGTTTTAATTTACTTTCTTCATTAATCTCTCTGCATAACTCTATTCAAGGGTACCAGTGACCAATTTTGGTGCTAACATTTTTGTGCTTTCACTGAGAAAGGTGCATTCTCAGGTTATTAAGATCTACTTTTTTGCTATTGGATTGAGGAAATTCTTCGAAGGAGATCCAAGTTCATTCTCAAGAGTCTGTAGATCCTACTCAGAGTTCCTACGGATAACTCTGAGATCGCAATACCACGTACCAGATACGCCTCCCATAATGCGGATGCCAATGAGACCATCAGCGTCCAGCAAGTGGGACACAACAATCAGTAAGCTAATGCAGGTGCAGAACCCGCTACCATCCCAAACCAACCAGAAGTTGTCACCAGGGTAGAGTTCAATGTGCTAATGAGGGAGCTCATGGATAGTAGGAGACAGCTTAGCGAGCAGATTCAAACGAACGCCAACCTGATGACCAAGATCGCTCAGCAGCAGCATCAGAACGTTGGAGGAAGCCCAGCTTCCTACTCATCGTTCGATAGCTCTGTTTCATCATATGGACACCCCATGCATAGATACCGTAGGGTTGAGATGGCACAAACTGGTGCAACAGAGCAATTGGTGACGACTCGCCAAGAGCAAACTAATAGAAATGGTCCAGATTCCCTACCTAGAATCGTGACCTCTCATCTGCACCTGGGGAGTCACTGCCAACCTGGTGTGGGAAACGTGGGATCTGAAGCATGTTTGTGTGAGAAATGCGGATTATGGATCTTAAGGCTAAGATTAACACTAGAGGTGACTGAATAGTGTTAATAAAGAATTACTAAATCTTTTTAAATTTATGTTAATTTAGACACAAAAGTATGCAATATACAGAAACAGGAATGATCACAGAAACAAACACAGATGCAGAAATAAAATAAAAGTAGTAAAGGAAAGAACACACCGGATTTTATACTGGTTCGGAGTTACCCTACATCCAGTCCCGCAACACAAGTACGGATTTCCTTTCAAAAGCAATTATACAATTACACCCTCGGTTTCAAGGCTACGAGGTACACCCTCCAGAATTTCGATCCTTTGGGTAGAGATACTTGATTTCCGGGCCACAAGTTTACCCAATTGATTTACCAAGGCTACAATCACACATTTTCCCTTTTGATTGATTTCCAAGACTACAATCACACCTTTTCTCGCTAATAGATTACAAAGAAGTCTATAACTCTGAATAGCACTGAGAATCTTGTAGAGATAGTGATGGAGAATCCAACTAGAAGTAATCGAGTATGATTCGATGTTGATTTCGGCAGAGTAAGGGTATGAATTTGTATTAAGAAAGGAGGAAGAAGACGAGGAGTAAAAACCAGAAAAATATGAATAAAAATGCGTTGAAACTGACCCCTATTTATAGAAGAACAACAGCCATGACCATTCATGAAGAGTTATGGCGAATAGACACTTTTTTTGAAATTTGAATTTTGAATTCAAACTGCCACCATGTCGACATGGTACCCCTAGGCATGTCGACATCTCAAAGAAAATTTTGGTGTTTTGTTTTTCTTTGAAAATAACCTTTATATTATATTAAAACTATTTTAAACTTTACAAAATTACTTGAATATAGTTGAAATTCATAAGTAAATATATAGAACAATATATACATGATTTAATTATAATTTATGTTTAAATCAAAGTATAAATATTTAAAAGTTAAATATATTATTTGAAAAGATAGTTTAAAATCAGGAGTCGTTTGACTTTGAAAATAAAGATGTTCTTTTGAAGCTAAAATTATTTAAAATCAGGATCGAGGGTTTTGAATCTTTTAAAAGGAAAGTTTTGAAATCATTTTGAAAACAAGATAATTTTGTAAAATCATTTTGAATTAAAATTAGTGGATACAAAACAATATCCCACTAGATTTTCGTAGGTTCCATCCTACTTAGGGTTCCATCCCTTTAACGGGCTCGAAGTGGATTCTATTCCACGAATAAATTGGATTTTAAGATGCCAGTGCTTTTCTACGAGTTTTAACAAAAATTCCTAATAATAAAAAATACTTATCCTTGAAATCTTGAACTCTTGATAATCTTGATTCTTATGAGTCTTCTATCTTGATATCTTGAATCTCTATACTGTACAGTCTTCACTCTTGGTACCTGCATGGTTAGATCCTGCATACACATATATATCTATACTTATAATGTTAGTATTTATATTTTATAATCTATTCTAAGGTTGTTGTCATCAAAACCATCATCTCACGGACTAACAATCTCCCCCTTTTTGATGATGACAACCTTTGTTTATAAAATATTACTTCTATTCTAATAACTCCCCCTAAAACTAACAACTCCCCCTTAATCTATGCCTAACTACCATATTTTATATTTCTCCCCCTTTGTCATCAACAAAAAACTTACTCCAAACTATATAACTCCCCCTAAAACTTATCACTCTATGTGATTATAATGATAGTGTTATCATAAATAATCAACACTTAAATCTAATACTAAATCATAGTCTTAAACTATTATTTATCCTAACTAAGAATTCGCAAGAATACTAATAATTAAAACATACATAAGAACACGAGTTTATTTATTATGAATATGGTTGTATTTACATTTGTGTTTGGAAAACATTAAAGCACAAACAACAACAGAAAGAAAGAGAAGAAACTAATGTGTGTTTATGAACATAGGAGATCTATGAATCGAACAGTTTGGATAGTGGAAACAGAAATATCCACGTTGTTCGACAAGATTCCCATTTTTGTCGAAACACACTTCTCCAACGCACACTACTTGGTCAACATCCCTCTCGTGTGCTTCTTCCATAGGTTCCTCTTCTTCGTCGCTGGCCTCATGTTCTTGATTGAGAAAGGAGTCTTCATCGATCAAGATAGGATTGGCCTGGTTGTCCATTAGGAATTTTTGCAAATTCCTAAGAATTTTGCCTTACCTTTCCTGTTCTTTTGCCATACGAAGTTGAGTAACTTGAACTTCAGTTAACATCTGAAGAGTATCCTTCATAGACTCCTCCAATTTTGTTATACGTGCGAGAGTAGTGCATTGGAGTGGACCAGAAGTAGAAGAGGGGAATGAGAAAGTTGATTTTATGTTAGATTTTGAAGATGAAGCCATGATTTCGTATATTTCAGAAGAGAGAATGAAGAGAAAACAGAGAGAATGAATAAAAATTCGAATTAGAGAAGAATATATAACTAAATTTTTGAATTTTGGTGGGAATTTTTTTTAAAAATAAAAACGTGACATGTCCACATGTCTACCTTGGGGATGTCGACATGGTCCTTATATTTTAACTCTTTGATTTATTTTAATATTAATTATTAATTATACTTGTTATTTATATTTTATATTTCAGTTATAGTACAAACACCTAATTCTCTTCTTAATTTGGTAAATATTGATTCATTTAAGGGTTTTGTTAAGATATCAGCGATTTTATTTTCAGAATTGATAAAATCGAGAGTAACTATTTCTTTACTTATATTATCTCTGAGAAAATGATGTATGATATTAATATGTTTAGTTCAAACATGTTGAGAAGTATTTTTGGATAAATTTATTGCACTGGTATTATCACAATAAGTTGGTGATTTCGAGATATTCAAACCATAATCTTTTAAAGTTTGTTGCATATATATATTACTTGAGAACAAGCCAAAGCAGCAGAAATATACTCTGCTTCAGTTGTTGATAAAGAAACTGTGTTTTGCTTTTTACTAAACCAGGAAACCAAAGAATGTCCTAAAAAGTGACAAGTTCCACTTGTACTTTTTCGGTCTGATTTACAACCAGCGTAATCAGCATCACAGTAAGATATTAAATCAAAAGAATCATTTTTAGGGTAAAATAACCCATAATCAGATGTATGTTTAACATATCTTATAATACGTTTTACGGCTTTTAAGTGGGTCTCTTTAGGTTTTGATTGATATCTGGCACAGGGATAGACACTATGCATGATATCAGGTCTATTAGCAGTAATATAGAGTAATGAGCCAATCATTCCTCTATATAATTTTTGATCTACATCTTTCGAGAGATCTTCTTTACTAAGGTACTCATTGGTTGCCATGGGAGTAGGTTTTCCACTTGTAGTAGACAAACCAAACTTATTAATTAGGTCTTTAGCATATTTTTCTTGACTAATAAAGATACCATTATCTAATTGTTTTACTTGTAATCCTAAAAAGAAATTTAATTCACCCATATGACTCATCTCAAACTCTTTTGTCATTATTTCAGAAAATTCTTTATTCATTTCAAAATTAGTTGAACCAAAAATAATATCATCTACGTAAACTTGTACTAGTTGAATATCATTTTTATTTCATTTAATAAAAAGAGTATTATCTACTTTACCAATTTCAAAATTAGATTGCAATAAATAAGATCTTAGTCTATCATACCAGGCTCTTGGAGCTTGTTTTAGACCATATAATGCTTTCTTAAGTTTGTAAACATGATTTGGTAATTTAATGTTTTCAAAAAGTGGTGGTTGTTCAACATATACTTCTTCTTTTACAAATCCATTTAAAAATGCACTTTTAACATCCATTTGAAATAATTTGAAATTATTATGATTTGCGAAAGCAAGTAGAATCCTAATGGCATCTAATCTTGCTACGGGAGCAAAGGTTTCATCAAAATCTATTCCTTCTTCTTGACAATAACCTTGAGCGACTAATCGAGCTTTATTTCTAATTACCTCTCCTTGTTCATTCATTTTATTTTTACAAACCCATTTAGTTCCAATTATAGTTTTATTTTCTGGTCTAGGAACAAGTTCCCAAACATCATTTCTAGTAAATTGGTTTAATTCTTCTTGCATAGCCAAAATCCATGAATCATCAGTTGATGCTTCTTTTGGATTTTTGGGTTCAATAGTTGATATAAAAGCTACATTACTCATTTGACTTAGTTGATTTCTAGTTTTAACAACAGATTGCATATCACCTTATATATTTTCTACAGGATGATCTTTTAAAAGTTTAGTTCTCTTATTAGGATGACTAATTTCATTATTAGTTTCAATTGATTCTTGAGTTTGATTAATTAAATCCTCTTCATCATTTGTATCTTCAAAAATTTTGAAATTTTCATCGAATGAAACATGCATTGTTTCTTCAATGGTATTAGTTTTTAAATTAAACACTCTGTATGCTTTACTTCTATTAGAATATCCAATAAAGATACCTTTGTCGGATTTAAGATCAAATTTATCTAAATTATCTTTTGTGTTTAAAATAAAGCATTTACTTCCAAAAATTCTGAAATAAGATACGTTAGGTTTCTTTGAATAAAGAAGTTCATAAGATGTCTTATCAGTTAAAAGTCTGATTAAAATTCTATTCAAAATATAGCAGGCGGTAGCAACAGCTTCTGCCCAAAAATTCTTTGGTAAATTACTATCTGTAAGCATAGTTCTCGCACACTCTTGAATCGTCCTATTTTTACGTTCTACTACTCCGTTTTGTGGTGGAGTTCTCGAAAATGAAAAATTGGGAGTTATTCCCTTTTTATTGCGGAATTCCTCAAACTTTTCATTTTCAAATTCACCACCGTGATCACTTCGAGTAGTTATAATTTTTAAAGAAAATTGATTTTGAATTCTTTTTGAAAAGGTCTTAAAATATTCAAAAGTATCACTCGTATGTTTCAAAAATATTGTCTATGTAAATCTAGAATAATCATCTACAATTACAAAAACATATTTATTATGATTTATTGACAGAATTTGAGATGGATCAAATAAATCAAGATGAAGTAATTCAAGAGGTTTTGAGGCTGAAATCATATCTTTTAATTTAAAAGAACTTTTTCTAAGTTTTCCTAATTGACAAGCATCACATAAAGGCCTCTTACTAGATCATGTTTTGACAGTCTAGATAAGAGTTTGAAATTCAAATGTCCAAATCTCTTATGCCAAATCCAAGGGTCACTTGTATTTGCCAACAGACACAGGTTATCATTTGAAACTTTCATACTAAGAACATAAATATTCGTTCCCTCAAATATAATGGTTGAATTATTAACTTCAATATGACACTTATCTTTTTCAAATTTAATGTTATATCCTTTATCACATTGTTGACTTATACTTAGCAGATTATGTTTTAGATTCTTAACTAGCATAACATTAGAAATAGTAGGAGTTTCATAATTACCGACTTTGCCAATGCCGATCACATAGCCTTTTGAATTGTCTCCAAAGTTAACCATTCCTCCGTCTTTGTATATTATATCATTCAGTATATCCGGATTGTCAGTCATGTGTCTAGAGCATCCACTATCAAGTATCCATTTGTTCTTTCTGATCTGCATAATTTGTCCGTTGTGGATTGATTCCTCAACACCCATAAAGCATGATTCCTGCCAATCACATAATCTTGGTAGACAACTTGTATTTGAATATTGATTATATGCAGACTCAAGAGACAATGATGATTTGATTAATTTTAAACTACTATTAACAAAAATAGCCATTTTGAAAACTTTTCAAAAATCAGATTATGAAACTTTGAAAACCTTGATATGATACCAATTGTGAGAAATGCAGATTATGGATCTTAAGGCTAAGATTAACACTGGAAGGGGGTGAATAGTGTTAATAAAGAATTACTAAATCTTTTTAAATTTATGTTAATTTAGACACAAAAGTATGCAATATACAGAAACAGGAATGATCACAGAAACAAACACAGATGTAGAAATAAAATAAAAGCAGTAAAGGAAAGAACACACCGGATTTTATACTGGTTTGGAGTTATCCTACATCCAGTCCCGCAACACAAGTACGGATTTCCTTTCAAAAGCAATTGTACAATTACACCCTAAGTTTCAAGGCTACGAGGTACGCCCTCCAGAATTTCGATCCTCTGGGTAGAGATGCTTGATTTCTGGGCCACAAGTTTACCCAATTGATTTACCAAGGCTACAATCACATCTTTTCCCTTTTGATTGATTTCCAAGGCTACAATCACACCTTTTCTCACTAATAGATTACAAAGAAGTCTATAACTATGAATAGCACTGAGAATCTTGTAGAGATAGTGATGGAGAATCAAACTAGAAGTAACCGAGTATGATTCGATGTTGATTTTGGCAGAGTAAGGGTATGAATTTGTATTAAGAAAGGAGGAAGAAGAGGAGGAGTAAAAACCAGAAAAATGTGAATAAAAATTCATTGAAACTGACCCCTATTTATAGAAGAACAACAGCCATGACCATTCATGAAGAGTTATGCGAATAGACACTTCTTTTGAAATTTGAATTTTGAATTTCAAACTGCCACCATGTCAACATGGTACCCCTAGGCATGTCGACATCCCAAAGCAAATTTTGATGTTTTGTTTTTCTTTGAAAATAACCTTTATATTATATTAAAACTATTTTAAACTTTGCAAAATTACCTGAATATAGTTGAAATTCATAAGTAAATATAAAGAACAATATATACATGATTTAACTATAATTTATATTTAAATCAAAGTATAAATAATTAAAAGTTATTGAAAAGATAGTTTAGAATCAGGAGTAATTTGACTTTGAAAATAAAGATGTTTTTTTGAAGCTAAAATTATTTAAAATCAGGATCGAGGGTTTTGAATCTTTTAAAAGGAAAGTTTTGAAATCATTTTGAAAACAAGATAATTTTGTAAAATCATTTTGAATTAAAATCAGTGGATACAAAACAATCTCCCACTAGATTTTCGTAGGTTCCATCCTACTTAGGGTTCCATCCCTTTAACGGGCTCGAAGTGGATTCCATTCCATGAATAAATTGGATTTTAAGATGCTAGTGATTTTCTACGAGTTTTAACAAAAATTCATAATAATAAAAAATACTTATCCTTGAAATCTTGAACTCTTGATAATCTTGATTCTCATGAGTCTTCTATCTTGATATCTTGAATCTCTATATTGTACAGTCTTCACTCTTGGTACCCGCATGGTTAGATCCTGCATACACATATATTTATATATATATATATATATACACACACACACTTATAATGTTAGTATTAATATTTTATAATCTATTCTAATGTTGTTGTCATCAAAACCATCATCTCACGGACTAACTGTTTGGGAGTTGATCCACCACCTTGCCAGGGTTGTGGTGAAGTGGGTCCTCGAGATGCGCAATTAGATGACCGCCTACCGAGGAGGCACCAGCCGGAACAATCATGCAGGATGGATACCGACTTGCCACCTTCCATCCACACTCCAGATTTATCGACTATGGTCTGGCAACTGATGAAGGAGAATTAGGGCTTAACCAACGATGACTGGGGCATATCTAGGAGTCATACTCCATTTACAAATACCATCCTACAAGCTGAGTGCCCCTGTAAATTCAGCATACCTACTATTCTAGCTTAGGAAAGGAAAATCGATCCTCGAAAGCACATCATGAGATACGAGTCGATGATGGACACGGCTAGGGCAAATGATGCGAATAAATGCAGATGCTTCCCAATAACTCTATCTGGAATCACTACCATGTGGTTCACCAGACTTCCTCTACGATTGATCTTCGGGTTTGATGAGTTAGCAGTGAAATTTATGGAGCAGTTTAGGATCCATGCCACTCGTCCAAAGGATGTGATGTCTTTATCCAGTGTGATCCAGGATCCGGGGGAGTCGTTAAAGGATTATTTGCAAAGAATTCACGTTGCTGCTACCGAAGTTTGCAATCCGAATGACCATACTATCCTTATAGCCGTGATGCGAGGAGTAGATTCGGACTCAGAGTTTGGTGATTGGCTGGCAGGCAAACCACCAACTACCTTAGAATGTTTTTATTCAAAGGTGAACCAATTCATGAGAAGAGAAGAGGCCAGGTGGCCAAGACGGAGCAGTACGCCATGCCCCAGCAAGGAAGCGGTGCAAAGCAACATTGTGGTAAAGAAATCTGGCGAAAACTCTGGCAAGGTTCAATTCAATGTTTAAAATAAGCCAAAGCAGTCTAAAGGATCTGGAGGAGGAAATTTCGGATGAAAGAGGGAAGCAGAAAAGTGGAAACCAAGAATTCCAACCTACAGCGAATATACGCCTCTGAATATGTCTTTAGAGAATATTTGTCTACCAACTTGTAATACATTCCAATACCAAAAGCCACACCCAAAGGAATCAACTGAGGAACAAAAGCGGACTGGAAAGTATTGTTGGTTTCACGTGACCTATAGGCACAATACTGAAGAGTGTAGACACCTCTATGATTCTATAGAAAAGCTGATTCGCCAAAAGAAGCTACAACAATTTGCTAAGAATCCACAGGAAGGCGAATAGGGGACATTCGACCCCAATCACAAGCAAGCTTCACATTGACCTGAGGAGCCCGCTCGGACTGGGAAAGTATGGTTATAAACACAATAATCGATGGACCTCATCCGACGGACAAGAGTTGGCAAGAAATGGAACGCTATGCTAGTTCCTTGAAGCATGCAGGTTTCGAATGCTGCTCGAACACAGAAGACGGGACTCCGGCAATGCAGCAGCGAATGATGATGAATGATATCGTATTCAGGAGCAGGGATGTCGATCAGGTGGGGGCACCAACCATTGACCCGATATTCATCTCAGCTACGATTGGACCGGTGCTTGTGAGAAGGATATTAAATGATTGTGGGAGTTCTGTTAATATTATCTTCAAAATGGCGTATGACCAAATGAAGATGGAGGCGAAGGATCTAAAACAATCTAAAGCCTGCATTCTGGCTTTAGTGGTGCGGCTACTGATGCAATAGGATTTGTTGAATTGCCAGTTGAACTAAGAGAATGTGAACGTAGGAGGGTACGGATCCTACCATTCATTTTTTTGGATGTTGATTCCCCATATAATGTTTTCTAGGCAGACCGACCCTGGCGGAGTTTAGGACAACTTTGGCCCCACGGTGTTTGACCTTGAAATTTCCAACGGATAGAGGGGTTGGTGTAGTGCATGGTGATCAAGCGATTGGCCATGCTTGTTATGTGGCTGAGCTGAGAGAAGCCCAGCGAAGAGAGAAAGGAAAAGGTGTGGACAATTCTGTCCACATCCATATTGCGAAAATTTGACAAGTAGCGTCTAAGCCTTGGCTCGGGCAATACAGTCGGATCTATAGAGACATAGATCCAAGAGATGACAATGAAGAACCTAAAGAGACCAAGGTAGCACCGGCTGAACTGACGATTGGCATTCCAGCTGGCCATGATGACCCATCACAGGTGCTTAAGATTGGATCATAGCTCAACCCCTCGATGATTGAGGATCTTACTAATTTCTTTCGTGCGAATCTAGATGTTCCCACTTGTACCCACTTTGATATGTATGGGATTTCTCCCGCCATCGCAAGTCTTATGTTGAACGTTGACCTGAAGTATGTGCCAGTGAAACAAAAGAGGAGAGGTATGGACCCAGAGAGGTCTAATGCTCTTAGAGAGGAGGTGGATAAACTCAAAGCCAATGGGTTCATCCGCGATGCCCTTTATCCTGAATGGGTATCTAATCCCGTACTGATGAGGAAGGCAAACGAGAAGTGGAAGACCTGTGTTAATAACTCAGATCTGAATAAGGCATGCCCTAAGGATAGTTTTCCTTTGCCCAAAATTGATTAGTTGGTCGACTCGACAGCAGGACACGAATTATTGTCATTTATGAATGCGTATTTGGGGTATAATCAGATCCCGATGCACATTCCGGATCAGGAGTATACCGATTTTATCATGAACGTTGGACTGTATTGTTATGTAGTGATGCATTTCGGGTTGAAGAACGTAGGGGTAATTTATCAGCGTTTGGTGAATCAGATGTTTAAAGACCAGATTGGTAGAACGATGTAAGTCTATGTGGATGATATGCTTGTGAAGTCACGACTGTCAAACGACCATATTCGAGACTTAGCGAAGATGTTTGATATACTCGGATTTTACGGAATGAAAATCAATTCACTTAAATGTTCCCTTGGTGTTGCGTCGGGAAAATTTTGGGTTTCATTGTCAATGCACGGGGAATCGAAGCCAACCCAAAAAGATTCAAGCTATTCGAGACATTCAAGCTCCCAGAACTAAAAAAAAAGGTACAAAGCCTTAATGAAATAGTCACCGCATTGAGTCGATTTATGTCCAGAGCAACCGACAAGTGTATTCCTTTCTTTGATGTGATAAGGAAAGGGAAAAGAAATTTTGAATGGACGCCGAACTGTGAGGATGCATTTCGAGCTCTAGTGAGACACTTGGAGAGGCCCCCAATTCTATCAAAGCCCATAGACTATGTGGGGTTGTATGTTTACTTGGCATTATCTCAGCATGCCATCAATGCAGCTTTGGTTCGTGAGGAGGACCGAATCCAAAAGCCGGTGTACTATGTTAGTAAGCGTTTAATGGGGGCGGAGAGAAATTATCCTAAGATTAAAAACCTGGCCTACTGATTGGTGATCGCATCACGCAAGCACCGTTCATATTTTCCAAGCACATCCGGTCAGTATTTATACCGATCAACCTTTGTAGTAGGTGCTCCAACGACCGTGGACGTTTGGAATGCTACTCAAATGGAACATTGAGCTGAGTTAGTTCGATATCACTTACCTTCCGCGAAGAGCTATCCAAGGGCAAGTGCTAGAAGATTTCATTGTAAAGTTCACCATATCAGACGAGCCAAATGGAAGTCATGTGGTTCCCGTTGTTCGATGGAAGCTATATACCGATGGGGCATCCAATGACCATTATTCTGAGGCTGGTTTTATTCTAGTAACTCCTAAGGATCGATCGATTTGTTATGCTTTGAAACTTGATTTCCCCGCTACAAACAACGAAGCGAATATGAAGCATTAATCACTAGATTGAAGCTTACCAAAGAACTTGGAGTGAAATCGATTGAAATATTTTGTGACTCACAATTTGTAGTGCACCAAGTACAGGGAGACTATGAGGCAAACGGGCAAAGGCTTGCCCCATATCTTGCTCGGGTTCAAGAATTATTAGCGGACTTCGAATACTATGACATTTTTCACATTCCGCGTAAAAAAAATGTGGAAGCCGACTCCTTGGCAAAATTTGCAAGTACTGATGATGCACAACAGATGGGCTTGGTTCCCTTTGAAACTTTACACACCCTAAGTATAAATGAGATGGACGAAGATCTTGTGTCAGGGATGGAAACTGAAAGGGAGTCGTGGATGACCCTATTCCAAGAATACTTGCTACATGGAACCTTGCCCGAGAGAAAGAGCGAGAGATGACAAGTCGTTCGCAAGGCCTTATGGTATATAATGCAGGATGAACTAATGTATCGGAAAGGATTATCTGTTCCTTTGCTTAGGTGCATCGCCCACGATGAGGTAAATAAGGTCTTAAGAGAAGTCCATGAAGAAGAATGTAGCCGCCATACTGGGGGGCAGACATTAGCTGAAAAGATCCACCGATATGGATACTATTGGCCGACCGTGAATCGGGATGACACGGGCTATGTAAGGCAATGCGACAAATGTCAGAATATGCAAAGATCCCGAGAGCACCGCCGACGGAACTCACGTAAATAGTTAGTCCATGGCCATTTGCAATATTGGGGATCGACATAATTGGCTCCTTGCCAACTCCAAAGGTGGTGCGAAATACGCAATCGTCGCGGTCGATTACTTCACCAAGTGGGCAGAAGCGGAGCCATCATCTATGATCACCACCAAAAAGGTCGTTAATTTTGTTGTGCGAAACATTATATGCCTCTTTGGCCTCCCACGGACTATCATTATTGACAACATAACTCAATTTGAGAGTAAAGAATTCAAAGAGTTCTACCAAAAATATTGCATTGAGAAAAGGTTTGTAGCAGTCGCTCACCCTAAAGCGAATGAGAAAGTTGAAGCCGTAAATAAGATAATCAAGTCCATATTGAAAAAACGTTTGGAGAAGGCTAGATGCAAGTGGGTAGATGAGCTTCCAACAGCACTCTAGGCCTACAAAACCACCCACAAGTCCGCGACTAGCCACACTCCATTTGCCTTGGCATATGGCATTGAAGCTGTTATACCCAGGGAACTTGAAATTCCCTCTCACCGGGTGACTCATTATGATCTTAGGACGAATTGAGATCTTTTACTGGAATCGTTGACTTTATCAACGAGAAATTTAAAGAAGCTGATTTAAGGGCGGCTGCATATCGGCACCAAGTCGTCCGATCTTATAATGAAAAAGTTCGACCAAGAACTTTCGATGTGGGCGACCTTGTTTTAAAGCGAGTTTTTCCGGTCCCGTCACATATGAATCCCACTTGGGAAGGTCCCTATGTCATTGAGCGGAAGTTTGGAGAAGGGACCTTCAAGCTAGCGATTGTTGATGGCATGACACTCCCCAGAGCATGGAATAGCGAGCATTTGCATTGTTATTATACTTAGTTTTTTTTATTTTGCATTTTAGTAGAAATTATTTCCAGAATATGTCTCTTTCCTTGTTCTCTGTTTTTGACATGTAATAAGACAATTCAGTTTGTCTTTATTTTCGACAATCAATAAAGGCTTGAAGCTGTTTTTCTATGAACTATTGGTGTTCTGTATTTTATAATTTCATGGAAAAATAAAATTGCATTAATATATTTTGCGTATGAACGCACACACAAAACTAAAAGTCGATCAGCTAACGATTTAAAAATCTCTAAGTCCTTAGAGTGCGGACTTGAGTACTCTGAGTCCCCAGAGTGTAGACTAGAGTATAAACGATTCGAAAATCTCGAAGTCCCCAGAGTGAAGACTTGAGTACTCTGAGTCCCCAAAGTGCAGACTAGAGTATAAACGATTCAAAAAATCTCTAAATCCCGAGAGTGCGGACTTGGGTACTCTAAGTCCTAAAGTGCGGACTGGAGTATAGACAAATCGAAAATCTCTAAGTCCCTAGAGTGCGGACTAGAGTATAAATGATTCAAAAAATCTCTAAGTACCCAAAGTGCGGACTTGAGTACTCTGAGTCCCCAGAATGCGGACTAGAGCATAAACGGTTAAAAAAAATATCTAAGTCCCTAGAGTGTGGACTTGAGTACTCTGAGTCCCTAGAGTGTGGACTAGAGTATAGACGATTCGAAAATCTCTAGGTCCCTAGAGTGCAGACTTGAGTACTCTAAGTTCCCAGAGTACGGACTAGAGTATAAACGATTCAAAAAATCTCTACGTACCTAGAGTGCGGACTTAAGTACTTTGAGTCCCCAAAGTGCGGATTAGAGTATAAACGATTCAAAAATTTCCAAGTCTTGTTAAAGCAAACTAGAGTTCACATGATCCACAAGACTTTGAATATCAATTAAAGATTAAATTATAAGCTAAGCGATGAGAGTCTGGTAATACAAAGAAGAAAAATTTTATTTACTAATCAAAAAAGAAGTTTCATTACAACATCTCCAAAGTTTTGAGCCAAAATCTATATACGATGACTAAAAAAAGGGAGGAAAATAACCGCATGGTACTACATTACTTAAGTTGAGGAAAATGTGGCGAGGCAGCAGCTACACCTTCGGTCTTCTTTCCTTTTTGGCTTCTCCGAAGTTTTCTCATCCGAGTGCCTCTTTTTAGACCCTTTTCTTCCCAACGACAGAGTACTCGAGAGAGAAGGAGGAACTTCCAAAGATGTGGTCCCACCGAGGAGAATGACCTTCAAGGACCTATTTAGGGGATCGTCGAGTTCCACCATCTGAAATTCTATCTTAACTTTGGTTTTCTTTTTCTCTTCCTCCTCGAATTGCTCTTTCATGCTAAGCTTGGAAGTATGTTCGGAAGCGCCTGTGATTTCGACCTCATTGTGTTCATCTATAGGTGAGGAATCTTCATGTTTATCCTTGAAAGTCTATATGAGTGGATCGTGTAGTGTATGAATATGCAAGTATAAATGACTAATTATATAATTTATCTAATATAAACTTGAAAGATGATAATAGCAAAGTAAACGGAAATAATCACACCAGAATTTTATACTGGTTTGGACCTCCCGTCCTGCGTCCAGTCCCGAAGCTTCTCTTCGGAATTCAACTATCAAACACCCTCACTTCATCAGGAGGAATAGGCTTGGTTACAAAAGCTTGTTTTTGTCAAGTGTGTGTTCTATAACATGAATATTGACTATTGAGTACAAATGCTTCCAATCTATATATATAGATATTATTGATTGTAGAGTTTTGAGTATATGGAAGACTAATATACAGGTATTAGAATGCTAGAGATCAAGAATTAATCAGTGTACAAGAGTAAAGAGTATAAGTGAGTAAAGTTAGATCATCTCTTGAATTCCCGATTCTATTTATAGTGGTAGGATGATCCTTTGTGTAGTTGCATCTGTTAGTAAGTGCTCTAAGGTCGCTTCCCATGGTGACGAAGAGTTGTAGCGAAGAGGAGCGAACGTGTCTTTTCAAATGTGACAGTTGTTCTTTGAATTTACACAGCTGAGTTCAAAATCAGACGTCTGAAAAATATTTCAGACGTCTGGTCTTGATATATTTTTTGTATCTGGTTACATTTCAGACGTCTGAGTTCATTAACCAAACGTCTGATTATTATGAGTTTCGAACCAGAGGAATCAATCAGACGTCTGGCTAGTGCACCCTGACTAGCCAGACGTCTGGATTTGTGCATGTTTCTTTTTCTATGCCTGTGTCATCCGTTTTCCAATTCTATCGACTTGTAGTCTCTTGATACTTCTTCTTGAGTCTTGCTCTTGTCTCTTTGGTGATGTTACTTTATAAACTACCTGTAAATATAGATATATATGCATATTCGATTTCCATTATATAGTTGTTTTCATCGAAACCATAGAATTGATTTCCTAACAATCTCTCCCTTTTTGATGATGACAAATATTCAATGTACTTATACATATATATCATAAATCTCCCCCTGAATATGTGCTTATTTTTAATGTTTTATAATTCTACCTATATTTCTCCCCCCTTGGCATTATCAAAAAGTATTATAACATTGAAACCAATCGTCCAACAAAAAGAAAGTTTCATTAATAACTTGAAGTGGTTACAAACATAGATTTGTACAAACTTTATATTCAAAAATCTAAAAACTACGATTCCCAAAATCTATATTTCCTTTAGAGAAGCTTTATTTTGATCATCTTCCTTTGGTTCTTCCTTTTCAGAAGTGCTAGCCTTTGAAGGAGATGTCAAAGCTTCCTTTGGAGGTTCATCCTCAGATAGTTTGGAATGTTTTGCGGTAGGAGAATGTACTGGGGTTGCCCAATCTTCGGAAGGTGGTGTTGGACCGCGAACCCGTTGTAGTACCTCTTTAAGAACCGACAAGACAGTGGAAAGAGATTCTTTAATAATGGCTAGGCGTGTAGCAAATGATGTTTCGAAGTTGTCAATTTGCTTTGCCAAAGTTTTCTGATTTTGAGATAGAATTTGTTGGTCTTGAAGAGTGATATCTCGAACACTTTCGTTTGGATTTGTATCCGTTCGAGGCTCCATAATTTCATCATGTCTCGGATAATCAAATGGTGCGGGAGAAGGAGGAGTGACTTCTCGATGTTGTTCCTCTTCTTGGGATGGATCAATGTGTGGTTGAGGAGGTGGCTCAACTCTTCTAGATTGACGTTTGTGCATCCAATCTTCGAAGGACATGAATTCTGGAGGTATTTCAGGTAGGTGCATCAGAGAGAAAAATTTGGTGGAAGCATATTTAAGCGAGATTTCTTCGAATGTCGATAGGTATGATGGAATGTTATGTGCACGAAGAAGTCTCATAATATAAGTTGGGTAAATAATTGACGGCCTTCATCGAGTCCAAAAATGCTTTAGCTCGTCGAAGATGAATTTGGCGCAATTTATTCTTGTTCCACTAAATAGAGCATAAAGGGCTTTATGCTCTAATTCGGTGATTTGCTCGTAACTTCCCATTCGTGGGATGATTGTGTTAATTATCATTCGAGTTAGAAGTCGAGCTTTTGGACGGAGAAATATGGAAGCAAATTTCGGCATTTCGTCTTCCCAGATTTGAAGAGTTATATTATTCTGTGGCTTGAAGCGCATATCCGGAATGTTGTATAAATCTTCCCCTGTGTCAGCGCAGCCAAGGGTTCGACGTATTATGCCTGGAGTTAATCTAATCGTGTTTCCATACACACTAGACCAGAGCCAGTTATCCTCATTTTATGTGTTCCACACTGAAGTACTGTCTAGATTCGCGTACAATAAAAATATGGCTAATTGGTCTATTAGAACATCATTAGGAGTAAAAGAAATTAGGGTTTCTAATCCAGCATTTTCATAAAGTTTATCCAGATCATACATAGGAAATTTAAGAAAATTTTAGAATGGACCTATGTGGAGTTTTTTCTTTTGGATGTCTTCATATCTTTTGATGGAATATGTCACTTTATTCATCCACCTTTCGATCTGTTCGTCGGAGCATACCTGTGGATTTGAAGAGGAGGCCGGTTGGTCCTGTTTTCATTTCGACACCTTAGGATTCTTAGTATGCGGTGGCATTATGATTAAATTTTCTTAAAGATGTTGATTTAGAAAGAAAATCGTTTTTGAAAAAATCGTAGGTGATAATAATTTTATAGATGAATGAAAAAATGATGTTATCTGCGATAATTTAAATGATCGATAGGAAATAAGACGTCTAGATTAGAAAACAGACGTCTGGTTTGACCTAAATTTTGTACAGAAGATAAAATTAGACATCTGGTTTTTGATTTAGACGTCTGGTTTGATTGAATTTGTTAATGAGAAGTAGAGAGTTTTATCAGACGTCTGGGTATAAAAATCATACGTTTGGTTTGGTTTAATGTTGAAAAATTTTGAGGCAGAGAAATAGGGCAGACGTATGGATCTAATTTCAGACGTCTGAAATGCTCTGATTTTTATTTGGAGAAGACAGAGCTAAATTTCAAACGTCTAGGGGGCATATCAGACGTCTGACATGTGCACAGTGCTTAATTTTTAGACGTATATCATCGTGTCAGACGTCTGAAGGCTATAGTCAGACGTCTGAAATAAGCAGTGCGGCTAAAAATAGTATAAAATAGATGGTTCGTGCTTATTTATTGAATTTTTTATAACAAGTGATTTTATAATTGTGAAAGAAAAATATGCATAGATACATATAATAACAGATATAAATTATTTAGAAGGTGATGGAGTTTTGTTATCTCCTGACTTGTTATCCGTCCATGGTTTAAGTGGAGACCATATATTTCCACATTCATGGGTTCTCGGAGAGCTAGAATATCGTCGTGGTGAAGGGTCCGAAGGAGTACGATATGACGAGGAGGGATCCAAAGAACTACATGGTTTTGGCAGTGGTTCATGGATATCTTTCTCCGGGATGAACAAAACTTCAATGCTACTTGTTCCAAAAAGCTTAGGCGACGTGCCGTAACTTTTTGTTCGAAATATAGTTCTCGTTGAAGATCTATCTGTTGTTTCTGATAATGATGAATTTCATCAATTTTCTCCTTTGTGTTAGGAGAGGCAAACAGAGATCTTTTGGATTTCTTGTTGTCGGGAGTAAAACCCGTATGATACGAGGACCACTTGTTCGTTGGCTCCTGCTTTGGTGTAGGCGTAGGAAGCCGTTGTGGCGTGTCAACCGAGCTGTCCATCGATGGTGTTGAGATGGAGATGGATATATAAGAGTTTCCATAAGACATTGTTATATTTTGTTATTTAAGAAATATAAATTGTTTGTATATAGTTTTTATATAACTATGTATATATATAAGCTGAAAACGTTATTTATAGAAAAACAAACTATCTAGAAATTTAAAGGTTCAGAAATAAGTATAATTTGTGGTAATAAAGTAGATAACTAAACTTAGCCTTAAATGAAATATTAATTTTTAAGGAAGAAGGTCATGTAGTGAACAAATACCTAGACTTCGTCGGAGTTTAATGAAAGTTTGTTCATTTAATGGTTTTGTAAAAATGTCGGCTACTTGATTTTTGGTATTTACGTATTCTAATGAAATAGTTCCTTTTTCAACATTGTCTCGTAGAAAATGATGTCGTATATCTATATGCTTGGTTCGTGAGTGATTAACAGGGTTTTTTGATAAATTTATAGCACTTGTGTTATCACAATATATTGGAGATTTATTGATAATTTTACCGAAATCCGTTAGTGTTTGTTGCATGTATATCACTTGTGCACATGCTAGAGCTGCTGAGATGTATTCGGCTTCGCAAGTAGATAAAGAAACACAATTTTGCTTTTTGCTAAACCATGAAACTAAAGATTGTCCGATAAAGTGACAAGTTCCACTAGTACTCTTACGATCTGTTCTACATCCACCGAAATCCGCATCGCTATATGAAACAAGTTCAAACGATGATCCTTTAGGGTAAAACAAACCATGATCCTTAATACTAGATAGATAACGTAAAGTACGCTTAACAGCTCTTGGATGAGATTCTTTTGGTTTTGCTTGAAATTGAGCACATAGACATACACTCATCGTAACATCGGGTCGACTAGTCGTTAAATAAAGTAAAGAACCAATCATGCTTTGATATAATTTTTCATTAAAATCTTTTCCGTTATCGTCTTTTTCTAAGTGAACAGTGGTACTCATTGGTGTTGGTTTGCTTGAAGTTTTATCTATTTCAAAACGTTGTAATAGATCGTTATTTTTCTTGATGAATAAAAATTCCATTTTGAAGTTGTTTTATTTGTAAACCTAAAAAGAAATTTAATTCTCCCATGTATGACATTTCAAATTCATTTTTCATAATATGTGAAAATTGATTACATAGATTTTCGTTGGTTGAACCAAAAATGATATCATCAACATAAATTTGTACAACTAAAATATCGTTATTTTCTCTTTTATTAAATAAAGTTGTATCTATTTTTCCTATATGAAAACCAAATGTTATTAAGTGATTTTTAAGACGTTCATACTATGCACGAGGGGCTTGTTTTAATCCATATAGTGCTTTATGTAATTTAAAAACATGATCGGGATATTTTTCATAAACAAATAATGGTGGTTGTTCGACGTATACATTTTCCTTAATAAAACCATTTAAAAAATGACTTTTGACATCCATTTGAAATAGTTTAAAATTATGATGAGTTGCAAAAGCAAGTAATGTACGAATGGCCTCTAATCTTGCTACTGGAGAAAAGGTTTCATCGTAATCGATACCTTCTTCTTGATTATAGCCTTGTGCAACTAAACGAGCTTTATTTCTAACAATATTTCCATTCTCGTCTGCTTTGTTTTTAAATACCCATTTTGTTCCTATAACTGATTGGTCTTCAGGTCTTGGTACTAATTCCCAAACATTATTACGTTCAAATTGATTTAATTCTTCTTACATAGCTATTATCCAAAAATTATCATTTGAAGCTTCTTTATAATTTTTTGGTTCAAAATTTGACACAAATGCTATATGGCTTATTTGATTGAGTTGATTTCTAGTTACTCTAGAATTAAGATCTCCAATAATATTATCTTTTGGATGATTCTTAAGTATTCTAGGAGATGGTGTCAATGTGTTATTTTGCATATTTGTTTCATTACTAATGGAATTTGTTGAATTTGTTAGTGGGATAATTTCTTCTTCATCATTAGTATTACGGTTAAAAAGATTTTCATCGAAAGAAACATGTATACTTTCTTCAATAGTGTTATTTCGTTTATTAAAGATTCTATAAGCTTTGTTACGATCCGAATATTCAAAAAAGACACCTTCATTGGCCTTTGGGTCAAATTTTCCTAAGTTATCTTTTGTATTTAGTATAAAACATTTTGAATCGAAAGTTTTAAAGTATGATACTTTAGGTTTTTTACCAAAAAATATTTCAAAACAAGTTTGTTTTGTCATAGGACGTATGGTTACTCAATTTAATACATAACAAGATGTGGCATAGCTTCGGCCCAAAAGTGTTTTGGTAGACCACTACTATTTAGTAATGTTCGTGCACATTCTTGTAATTTATGATTTTTCCTTCCACAACACAATTCTGTTGAGGTGTGCGAGGAAAAGAAAAATTATGAGTTCTTCCTTTCTTATTACAAAAATTAGTAAAAAGATCGTTTTCGAATTCCCTTCCGTGATCACTTCGAATATTTTTAATTTTTAAGTTCATTTGTGTTTTAATCCTTTTAGAAAATATTTTAAACATACCAAAAATGTCACTTTTATTTAAAAACAAAGTCCATGTATATCTTGAAAAATCATCAACTATGACAAAAACATATTTGTTGTGATTTATAGATTGTATTTATGTTGGTCCAAATAAATCTAAATGTAATAATTCTAATGGTTGTTTTGTAGGAATATTATTTTTAGATTTAAAAGAGCTTTTCTTTAATTTTCCAATTTGACTATCGTCACATAAATTTTCTACTCTGTAATTTATTTTAGGTAAACCTCTAACTAGTTCATATTTAGCCAATTTATTAATATTCTTAAAATTGATATGACAAAATCATTTACGCCATAACCATGGATCATCATGTTTGGCGGTTAAACATAAATTTGAGTTTTTATTTATATTCATGCTTAATACATAAATATTTTTGTTTCTAAAACCTTCAAAAATAAGTTGTTTGTTATTATCTAAAATATTACATCATTTTTTTCAAAATTTATTTGAAAGCCTTTATCACATAATTGACTAATACTTAGTAAGTTGTGTTTTAGATTTTCTACTAATAAAACATTTGTAATAATAGGAGAGTTAGATATACCAGAATTGATGACTTCACCAATGCCTATGGCATATCCTTTTGAATTATCTCCAAAGGTTACCGTTCCACCATCGATGTATGTTATATTTGATAACATTTTTGAATTTCCGGTTATATGCTTGGAGCAACCGCTATCTAGTATTCTACTTATTTTTTATTTTGGCTACCTGCAAAATAAAAGATGTTTTAATTGGTACCCATATATTTTGTTAGGATCCTAATTGTTAGGGGAAGGTAGCCATACCCAAGATGGTTTGGTACCTTTATAAACATAATTTTTATTATAGACTACATTCTCTAAGTAATTATTAATATGTCTTTGTCTATCAAATTATTATTTGTTTTAGGAATCCAAATTTTCATATTTTTGGTATTCAATTTGGACTTGGGTAAACTTCTAGTTTTTATGTAACTAATATTTTTAGCATTATTTCCTTTTTGTTTAGTAAATTTTTTAAATCCTATTCCATTTCTATTGCCTGATGGTTTTGAAGTTTTGATAAGATTTTCCAAATCTTGTTTTCCTTTATTAAATTTCGACACATTGTTGGTAATTTTATCTAATTTTTCTTTTAATTCTATATTTTCAATTTTCAATAATTCAATTCTATTTTTAAAATCAACATTTTCTTTTAACATATTGTCCTTAACTATAGTAATATCCTTATTTTCTATCAAATTATTTTTGATTTTTCCTTGAGATATTTCAAGTTCTTCTTCTAACATAATTTTTTCATCTTTCAACATTCCTACCTCAATTTCTAATCTATTTATTTTGAAAATATATCTTTGTTCAATTTTTTAATTTGTCTAAAATTATCATCTATTCCCATGCTAAGTTCTAATAGTTCGTCATAGCTAAGTTTAGGACATACCTCTTCAGTTTGTGCCATAAAACACGCATTAGCCCGTTCTCCGTCACTATCGCTATCACTTTCAGAAGATGAAGAGTCCGAGTCATCCCAAGTTACTTTGAAAGCCTTCTTCTTTTTGAATTTTTCAATTTTATCCTTCTTTTTGTCATTATTGAGTTTAGGGCAATCCTTCTTCATATGTCCGTATTGATTACATTCATGGCACTTGATTTGAGATAGGTTTGTTGTGTCGGATTTCCTTTCTTTTTGTAATTTGGTCATCTTTCTTCATCTAAATCAGAGTCATCACTTTTTGTTGCTGGGAATGCTATGTTCTTTTTCTCCGAATTTAGTTCTTTTCGTGCCTGCAAGTTAGCTTCATAGGACATTAAATTTCCTATCAACTCTTCAACTTTGAGAATAGAGAGATCATTAGCTTCTTCAATAGCTAATACCTTCCTTTCCCAATCTGATGTTAAAGAGTTCAGTATTCAAGAAACTAAATCAAAATCAGTAAATTTAACTCCTAATGCCATAAGATCATGTGGGATAGTTTGAAATCTTGAATACATGACATCATTTTAAATGAAGAAAATTGGTTTTGCAAAATTGAAATCTTAATTTGTTTGACTTTTATTGTACCTTCGTGTGTAATTTGTAAGGTACGCCAAATATCAAATGCAGTAGTGCATTTCATGACATGTGAAAATTCATTTTTGTCTAGAGAGAAAAATAAAACATTCATAGCTTTAGCATTGTTTGATGCTAAGATTTTATGTGCATCGGTCCATGTGTTCATAGCAGTAGTAGGTGCTTCATATTTATCTAGTATGGCTGACCAAATTTCTAGACCATTAGCCTCCATAAAAATTCTCATACATGTTGACCAATATGCATAGTTAGATCCATTGAAAGTGCGGGTCATGCTGTGGATTGTCCTTCTTGAAAAATACTTGCCATATTAAAGTGATTCAAAAACGTGTTACTATTCTTTGATCAAAACCTTGCTCTGATACCAATTGAAAGTCTATATGAGTGGATCGTGTAGTGTATGAATATGCAAGTATAATTGACTAATTATATAATTAATCTAATATAAACTTGATAGATGATAATAGCAAAGTAAATGGAAATCATCACACCAGGATTTTATACTGGTTTGGACCTCCCATCCTACGTGCAGTCCCGAAGCTCCTCTTCAGAATTCAACTATCAAACACCCTCACTTCGCCCGAAGGAATAGGCTTGGTTACAAAAGCTTGTTTTTGTCAAGTGTGTGTTCTATAACACGAATATTGACTGTTGATTACAAATGCTTCCAATCTATATATAGATATTATTGATTGTAGAGTTTTGAGTATATGGAAGACTAATATACAGGTATTAGAATGCTGGAGATCAAGTATTAATCAGTGTACAAGAGTAAAGAGTATAAGTGAGTAAAGTTAGATCATCTCTTGAATTCCCGATTCTATTTATAGTGGTAGAGAGATCCTTTGTGTAGTTGCATCTGCTAGTAAGTGCTCTAAGGTCGCTTCCCATGGTGATGAAGAGTTGTAGCGAAGAGGAGGGAACGTGTCTTTTCAAATGTGACAGTTGTTCTTTGAATTTACACAGCCGAGTTTAAAATCAGACGTCTGGAAAATATTTTAGACGTCCGGTCTTCATATTTTTTTGTATCTGGTTACATTTCAGACGTCTGAGTTCATTAACCAGACGTCTGATTCTTTATGAGTTTCGAACCAGAGGAATCAATCAGACGTCTGGCTAGTGCACCCAGACATCTGGATTTGTGCATGTTGCTTTTTCTACGCCTGTGTCATCCCTCTTCCAATTCTATCGACTTGTAGTCTCTTGATACTTCTTTTTGAGTCTTGTTCTTGTCTCTTTGGTGATGTTACTTTATCAACTACCTGTAAATATATATATATATATATATATATATATATATATACATGCATATATATGCATATTCGATTTCCATTGTATAGTTGTTATCATCGAAACCATAGAATTGATTTCCTAACAATCCTCGTATAGCGCCCCGATCACTTGAGCATTGGGGCCAGGGGTATCTTTGGTGAGAGATGCCTCAACTTCTTTCTCTTCCCACTCCGTGGCGACATCTTTCCTTGGAATTGGTTCGGGACCGAGGTGACCTATATGAATTCATGAAAAACAAATGTTAGAACACATTCATCACTCGCTAAAAGCAATGATTTCCTGAACCCTAGAAGATGAAGCTACGTACCAACTTCCAACTGACTTTCAGTGGTCCTTGGAGTACCACCTTTAGGGATTGGAGATAAAATATGAACGCCAAGTCCGGGCTTCTTCGGGTCATAGCCGACGTGTTGTTCAGAAGCCCCAAGTGACGAACTATCGACTGATTGAACGGGAGGAGGAACTGGAGACTCGGTGCCGAACGGGTCAGTGATATCATCTTTACCCTTCGATGACGGGGAATCTCTTCCAAAGAGGGCTTTTGCCGTGGATAAGCCTATAGGCTCATTTCCTCGAAGTACTTCCCTCACGAGAGCCTCTTCATCGACCTCTTCGACGCCTAGCTCCACTCTTAATTTTTATCAAAGTATCCTATGCTTCGGCCAGTGATTCGAGATAACCATCGCCTAAGAAAGATAGGCCACGATGAATGAGGACTTGTGCATTGTATTCGGCGATGGGCAGGTCGAATAAACACTTGATTTCTTCTCTACTGGCTTCAGTAGTTGCCTCGAGTTGAGAGTTGGCCTCTGTAAGCGCTATCTTCATGCCCTCCTCACGAGCAGCTTCTTTTAGTGCTTCAACCTTGGATAACTCTTCGTCGAGTTTTATCTTTAGAAGTCGTGTTTCAACGATTTCGTCATAGTATCTTTATGACCCTTCCTTATCTTTATGACCCTTCCTTGGCTATAATTTTCTCTTCTCTCTCCTTAAAGAGCATCTCTTCTAGTTCTCTCACCCATCAAGGGAGAATATCTTTCTCATTTTGGATAGAGTCTTCCTCCAAAGCTAGAGCACCACTGCATTGGATTGCCTCATTGAGTTCTTTCTTGTGAGTGGCCTCCAAGCGACTAACTGCCTCGGTTGTCTCCTTAGCATTTTTTTTGGGCAGCCTCGAGCTGAGATTTGTATGAGGATAGCTCTTCATCTGGCCCTTAATGATGTCTTTGTCATGAATAGCTTCGAGTTTGAGGCGATCAGTCTCGTGTTGGCATTCAATAGAGACCTCTGAAACCTTCTCCGCTAAGTGTACGAATGCATCATTCTGAAAATAGACATCGTTGTTCCAAGCAATGGCGCTCTGTTTAACATGTCCGGGGATATGATGAATCGCAGGGAGAAATTTCAATCCATCAAAACATATATTCAGGAATGAAGCCTTATGCTCAGCTAATTTTTCCGCTGTCGACGGATCATGTGCGGAGACTGGAGGGATCTGCCTAAACGGAGTCACATATTTCTTATAATGCTCACGGGATTGCTTAGTACTCGAAGAGCCAGAATGTTGGTTGCGGGGAGCTTCGAACTGGGATCCCTTCAGAGTAGACTTCTCCCTACTATGCTTCGAGTGAGGGGGAGGATCGTTTGGATATGAAGAATGGCTGTAAGTTCTCCTTTTGGAAGACGATGACTCTCTGGGATGATAATCTCTATCACCGCTATCGTCCTTGTCTTGCTGTTTACCAAATCTTGAATCTCGACTAGAATTGTAGAAGATGGAGGATCCACGAAGGTGGTCAATGCCATGTGTATGCCCCATATCACCTGCACATAAAGCCAAATGAGGACAAGTTAGCAGGAATAACACGATGAGTGGAATTCAAGTGCATGGTGGAGTGTAAGTGTTTGTGTGTGTCCTAGTGCTTCCCCCCGACAGATCAGTGTTTTTCTCTTTACTTATTGGAGTTTTCTCTCCTTGATGATGAGCCTGAATGCCTTCATCATTTCTTACGGGCGAATTAAATCCCATAGCCTCGGGGTTATTGAAGCCATAATTCTGTATATCGTCATGGATGGTTAGGTCGGATAAGCCCTTTAATGAGCCCTCTAAGTTTTGGGAAGACAATTCTTCTCAGTTGGAGTTATTGTAACCTTTGAAGTTTCGCCAACTATCTTCTTTTCCAGCTGGTAAGCTAGACTCTTTTTCTTCTTCGAGGGAGGCGTTGGTTCATTGGTGCCGGGTGGATTAGCTACTGGCGCTTGGCTAGAACTTACATTCTCATCAGTCACCTCTAGCATTTCGTTTTCTTTAATTTCGCCTTCATCGGTTGTATTGGGGGCCCTTCAGCAAGGGGCATCGAAGGTCCAGCTTGTTCTTTGCATGTTCCCGCAACCATTCTATTTATAGTGGCACCAATTGGAAGGCTAGTTCGGCGGCTCTCTTCCAGTAATCTGAACTTCGAGAGCGGTTCATTGGTGATTATAAATTTAATGTCCCGATTTCCCACGCGGATAGCTTGGATGGCCTTGACGGTCTTAGAATATCCATCGCCTTTAGATCATGGGCAGATACCTATAAGAGTTGAAAGAAGTTCAGTAAAGATGCACTTCGAACCTTAAGACAAAGATCGGGATAAAAATGATACTTACTCCCTTCTAGCCATCTTCTCTCGAAACCGGGAGGACAGCGTATGTAGAACCACTCTTATTTATACTGAGAAAATTTACTCCATGCACCCATCAGGACTTGACATTTGGGGTGTGACTCGAGGAATATGTAAGATGGACTATCGGTACGCCTCTTGAAGTGGTAAATATAACGGATATCCTCGGGATTTAGAGGTTTGAGTAAGACTCTCATGAAAAGAATGTATGTACCGTGAATGAATGCATGGCTATTAGGGTGTAGTTGTGCTGGAGCAATCCCTATATACTGCAGCACTTCACAGATGAATGAATTGAAAGTTAGCACACTTCCAGCCCAGCATACAAATTTGTTGCATGCAGTATATCCGGCTGGGGGCAAGTGAGGCCGATCTTGTGTCGAAGGAACCAGAACGTCTTTGAAGGGGATTCCGTGGATAGAACATAATCGATAGGCAGAAGTTTCACTGATTTTCAAGGCTTGAGGGTCGATGGGGTCATCCAGAGCAACAATCCCGTCTACATTAGTGGGAGCTGGGCCTATGATCACGACAGGTGGATCCGAGATGCTAGTCATGGAGGTTAACGATGGGTTTAGAGTCCCCACTACCTCCTGCCGAGAACTTGGCTTAGGGTTGTCAGAAACAGTAGCGGAGCTTGATTTTCTAGACATCTCCAAAGAGCGATTGGTGTGAATAGATGCCTTTTTAAGCTATACTTGAAAGATAATATATATCTGATATAACAACAAAGTATGCCCCCATGTTGTATGTGAACTAGTGCAACAATTCAAGCAAAGAGTACGGATAAATTAAAGTTCTAAAGAATAAAATATAGCGTGATGGAGCTTTGAGTTGTCATCTCTAGAGACCATCATACTAACCATCACTAAATTTTGTCCTACGATCGATAGCGTAAGTCTTGGGATCAGACATTGGTATCATATGTTGTGGAGGCTATTGCTCGCTTTTGATAAGTTAAATTCGTGTTATAATTGTTAAAACTATGGAGTTATTAGTTTGAATTAGTTCCATATGCTCATGTGCTTAGGTTCTAGTCATTGTTCGTTGTTCTATGATTGGTTTGGGAATGTATGGCCTTGATATACGCTATGTTCAAGTTGAGGTGATTCTAATTGTCAATGCCGATCCCAGGCCCGATGTTAATCGTCTCTCTAAACTTTCATACCGACCCACTCACTCTCCTACTGATAACTGACCGCCTCTCTAGACCGGAACAATTTATCCACTCACTATCTATCCCTCTCACTCTAAAGACCGTACAAGCCTCACTAAGCTTATATCAATCCACTATTCTGGATTCCCATCGATCCACTCCTTTTTTAACCTCCTACCAACCCGCATCACTTTCCTAACCAACCTGCTCCACTACGAAAGACCTACCGATCCACGCTCTTTCTCTCAGCACTGACCTAGTTCCTCTCAGCAATACCGACCCTTACTCCCGCTGAAAGCTTACCAACTCCACTTCCTTACTCCCCACATCACCGACCTCGAAGTTAAGGCTATACTACTTCCTCTAATAATCCCAAAACGAGCTCCAATCCAAAAACACACTCCTATATCGACTTCAACTCACTCCTCTCCACCATCACCTACCAAACCCATGCACTCAGACTTCGAACAAGACTCTGAACTAAGGGGAAATGGTTGAATGAGAAATTCATACCTACAAAAGAAGCTAGAAGCTTGTGAAAATTATGGGATTTCAAGCCGAGGATTGTTCAGATTCGATGGCATTTGGAGTTGCAAGGTAGGAGGTCTAGGTTTAAAAGAAGGAAGGACGAGTATGATGGTAAACAAGGATTGAAGGGAAATAAGTTAGCGGGCTTGTGAGAGTGGAGTTAAAGTTAGAAGAATAAAAAGAAATGAAGGCCAAGGTTTATATGGTGAAGGGGGATACGAGCAGGCGTTCTCCTATGGACCTGGTCACCCTGCATTGTTGGATCGGCAAGTAGGCATGTCGACCGTTGCCAAGATAAACTGACTTTGTAGATCGGTCTTTGTACGCCGATCCATCGTTTTTTTTAAAAAAAGATATAAATAAATGCATGTTTATGTAATAATAATAGATAGAAAGTAAAACGATAATAATGAAGTAAAATGCGTATACATGAATGTGTATATATATGAGAGTAATGGGGGAGATGATGTGATAAAGAGATGGATATTATCAGATGAATGCAAAAGCCTGAGTTTAAGAAACCCACTATAGTTCAGCCTTCGAGAAATTGAATACATTTAGCTTTTGAAAAGCTAAGACATGAATTCGAGAGCCTCTTCGAGACTAAGCTAGTACGTTCAGACAACACGAAGCTTTGTCAAAGACTAATGAAAAGCGATAGTCAGTTACCATTCGAGATGGCTTAGCCTTTGAAAGCAAGAATTAGTCGTTGAATCAAAGCGCGTCATGTTGATTCACACAACGCACTTTGGGAGGCAAATATTACCCAGCTACTTGGACTGGCTACAAAGCGATAAGTGCAGGGGCTATGGTTGAGCCTAGACGGGATTCTAACCAAAAGAGATATGGAAGTACAAGGGTTCGGTGTAACTCGATTAGTTTGGTATGTGAGTGGTTCGGCATACATGTATGGTTCGGCATGTTTGAGTGGCTCGGTATATTAAAGTGGATCGGCCTTTAAACATGGTTCGACACCTGTGGATCGGCCTTAGGAGGATTGACATATATAGTTTGACACATATGGGTGGCTCAGTCAAGGAAGGAAGATCATGCGTAGGTCGGTCTTGATGGGTCAGCAGGTATCGTTCGGTCAGGGAAGATAAGTCAAAGTAGATCAGCAAGTTTCGTTCGGTCATGGTAGGAAAGCTAAGGTGGGTCGGTCGGATGTGGTTCGGCACCTATGGGTCAGCCTTAATGGTTTGGCACGTGTGGATCGGCATATCTGGGTTGGTACACCTTAAGGAAGTTGACAAGTTATTTGGTCTACAACAGAGTGATGCGACCAGCATTTCTGTGCTTCGAGTCACACCACCGCTTGCTCCGAGTTCCTTGAGGGCCTGCTTCGAGTCAGCGATGAGACAACCCCTGGATTTACATAGGTGGTTCGGTGGTAGTGGGTCGGCATGACTGGTTCGGTCTACCTAACCTACAACTATAGGCCGAGCTACCTTGGTCATGGGCTTGCACAGAGGGTCCAGTGTATCTTCATCTATAAATAGAGGGGTAGGGGTACAGTTCAAGGGACCTTTTTTAGAAGAGAACTCTAGGGAAAATCTACCTTTTTTATACTCTCCTCTTTTTGATTCAAACTTGTATTTAAGTGGTTTGTTTACGGATTGTATCTTTATTCAAGTGATTGGGAAAGTAATAAAGATTCTATTCAAAGTGGACGTAGGCAATTACATCGAACAACTATAAATCTGGTGTTCTCGTTTCTATTGTTCTTTTAGCACTCGATTGCGTTATTTATCTATTTTAATTTACTTTCTTCATTATTCTCTCTACATAACTCTATTCAAGGGTGTTAGTAACCAATTTTGGTGCTAATGTATTATATATAATATATGAACATGAAATATTTATATATAGATAAATATATAGATAGAAAGAGAGAGAACAATTATTAAAAATTGTTTATAATTCAAAATTAACTTAGTTTTGCAGACATAATAATTTTAATATTTTAATTTTTATATATTATGAGTAAAATAATGTTTTCATCCATGAATAATTAACATTAAATAATCTATAGAAGAAAATTAAAATTCTACAATTTTTAAAAATTTAGGATCATAAAATAGAGCTTAGGAAAAATCTAGAGATTTTTCAAAGTTCAATTATTATTTTTAAAAATAAATACATTGATTTCGATAATAATTATTTAATATAAAATAATACATTATTAAAATTTCAAAATTAAATTTTCTTAAATTCTAGGATCATAAATGAAAGTTTACGAAAAAATTTGAAGAATTTTTCAATGAAATTATTATTTTTAATAGATCATAAATAGTTATTCCAAAATAATATTAATTAAATAATAAAATTTATTAAAAATTCCTACATTTTTTCTATATATTTCTGAAATGATATAATAATTTTTAAAATATAAAATTGAATTTTTAGTGTAATAATTATTTTATTATAATATTCAATTCAAAAAGTCAATAAATGTTAATTTAAAAATATGAATATATGTATGATAATTAATTTTCGAATTTGTAAATTAATTTTATATATAAATAAGTGTCTAAATTTTTTGAATCGTATATATATATATATATATCTTATATATCCATATATGTTATTATAAGAGAAACATACACTAATATATATATATATATATATGAATTTATTAATAAATATATATAAAACAATTATTAATGACAAAAATTGATTTTGTACGGTAAAAAACATCTGTTTATACATAAATCAAATTGTATAATAAACAGATTATGCACATAACGAAACTGATTTGTGACAACAACATCTACTTACAAAATCTCACCTAATTAAACATATAGTAGCAATATGTTTAAATAGATATGAAATTGCTCATTGTAGGATCCTGGAATATAAGTTAATTACTGTAATATGAATTAAAATTACCAATTTAATGATGTCGTTGAATCCATGTTGAAGCAATGACTTCCCTTCCTTTTACTATTTTTGATTCATCGGATTGCAAGTCCGGAATCACCGACCTCTAACTTCAAACAGTATTATTTTAATTTGAACTGTATTTGATAATTTTGGAATGGATTGAAAGCTATGTTTTAACCAGCAATGTAGAAGGTAATGGCGGCCAAAAAGGTTAGTAATTGTGAAACCTTTTTACCCATTCTCACTTTATCTCAATCCATTATCTCCAAGCTAATTTCCTATGTTTCAGTCACACCTAGATCTTTCCAAAATTAAAATTTTACAGCCCTAATGATGGGCCTTAAATCCATCTAAGCCCAACCTAAAATACTATGCAATTGATTCTAATTTAATCGCTTGTCGATATTGTATATTGATCGATGTATTTATAACTGTTATAAATAAATATAAATATAACATTATTTATTTCTCAAATCATATTCAAATATTATAATTAATATTTTATAAATATTAATTAATTTATAATAATTATAAACTAATTAAATTGTTCGGTTTTAAGAGAATTCATCATTTCGGCTGTATAACTCTCGGGTGTAAATTTGCTCGATGATTAACATCGAATTATTCTAGTGTTAACGTTCACACGTCATTTAACAGATGATGTGACATTATGGCCAAATTTATCGCTTACTCATTTTCGATAAAATCCAATTTTAGTTTAATAAGAATTACCCATTTGTGAAATTTTTTTACACCAATTCTCTTCGTCAAAAGTACATAACTTTGGACTTATGGAGTTTGGTAATGGTCAAAATTCCAACCTCATCCACATTCAACTTTATAGTTTAAATACAAAGTCCTTGGTTCAATAACAACAATTATTGTTAACCGAAATACTTTGGCCAGAGACTTTGACTTTGAGTTGACTTGAGTTGACTGTGATACTAATCGTATATAACTGAGGAGACGAATCCTCTCTTGAATAGTGCTTCACTTCCAATACTTCCACTCGACCCAACTATAGTCACTCGGTGGACGCCATGCCATGATTTGGCTATAATCATAGCAGAGCTTTCATATTGAAAATCCATGGTATTCTCAAGTCAAGAGAACTGTGTAAATCAGTCATATCGATATTTTTCGTTTGACCTTAGTTATATTAACCAACAAAAAACTATCGAATGTGTCGTTTTATAGTTATCTAATAACTATTAGTATGTAACCCCTAGGTGCCTCCAGCAGTCGTGAGTAATACACTGCCCAACATTTAGAGAGCGTTACGTACTCCAGCCTCAATGGATACATCGATATCCAATCTCGATGCGTCTTGACTAGGAACATTTAAAATGGTATATTTCTTTCATTGCGATAAATTACTCATGGTTACAACACTTTTTAATACTATCACAAACTATATCATTTATGGATTTTCTATTAAATATACTTTCAATTAAGTTAATTAATTAATATAATCACATTATATCAAGTATATAATAGGAAGAAAATACATTTTATTTTGAACAAGATTGGTCAACGAGTTAGATATATGTAACAAATTACATAATTGCCTCTAGCGCATACCCCTAACTCTATCATGCATCACATATTTACTTATCATATTCATAAGTTTTACGAAGTTTGAGTAGTTGCGAAATGTTTAGAGGAGAGAAACCACATAGAGTCTGTGAGAAATGCGCATAACAGATCTTAAGGCTAGGATTAACACTAGAGGGGGGGGTGAATAGTGTTTATAAAGAATTACTAAATCTTTTTGAGTTTATGTTAATTTAGACACAGATGTATGCAATCTACAGATACAGGGATAATCACAGAAACAAACACAGTTGCAGAAATAAAATAAAAGCAGTAAAGGAAAGAACACAGCGGATTTTATTCTGGTTCGGAGTTACCCTACATCCAGTCCCGCAACACAAGTACGGATTTCCTTTCAAAAGCAATTGTACAATTACACCCTCGATTTCAAGGCTACGAGGTACACCCTTCAGAATTTCAATCCTCTGGGTAGAGATACTTGATTTCCGGACCACAAGTTTACCCAATTGATTTACCAAGGCTACAATGACACCTTTTCTCGCTTGATTGATTTTCAAGGCCACAATCACACCTTTTCTCGCTTAATAGATTACAAAGAAGTCTATAACTCTGAATAGCACTGAGAATCTTATTGAGATAGTGATAGAGAATCAAACTAGAAGTAATCGAGTATGATTCAATATTGATTTCGGCAGAGTAATGATAAGAATATGTATTAAGAAATGTGGAAGAAGAAGAGGAGTGAAAAACCAGAAAATCTGATATAAAATTCGTTGAAACTGACCCCTATTTATAGAAGAACTACAGCCATGTCCATTCGTGAAGAGTTATGGCGAATAGACACTTCTTTTGAAATTTAAATTTTGAACTCAACTGACACCATGTCAACATGGTCACCATCGG
The DNA here is from genome assembly GCA_030765085.1 of Allium cepa. Classification (NCBI taxonomy): domain Eukaryota; kingdom Viridiplantae; phylum Streptophyta; class Magnoliopsida; order Asparagales; family Amaryllidaceae; genus Allium; species Allium cepa. The sequence continues at coordinate 837,404,077 of CM060935.1, read as the reverse complement.
CATGTCGACATCCCAAAGCAATTTTGATGATTTGATTTTCTTTGAAAATAACCTTTATCTTATATTAAAACTATTTTAAACTTTTCTAGTATACTTGACTATAGTTAAAATATATAAGTAAATATAGAGAATAATATATATAGAATTTAACTATAATTTTATATTTAAATTTTAAGTATAAATATTCAAAAGTTAAATATATTATTTTAAAAGATAGTTTAAAATCAGGAGTAATTTGACTTTGAAATTAAAGATAATTTTGAGGCTAAAATTATTTAAAATCAGGATAGAGGTTTTTGATGCTTTTAAAAGGTAGGTTTTGAAATCATTTTGAAAACAAGATATAATTTTGAAAAACCATTTTGAATAAAAAGTTAGCGGATACAAAACAATGTTCCACTAGATTTTTCGTAGGTTCCATCCTACTTAGGGTTCCATCCCTTTAACAGGCTCGAAGTGGATTCCATTCCATGAATAAATTGGATTTTAAGATGCCAGTGCTTTTCTATGAGTTTTAACAAAATTTCAAATTAAAGAATAAATTACTTGAATTCTTGAACTCTTGATAATCTTGATACTCATGAGTCTTCAATCTTGATATCTTGAAACGCTATGCTGTACAGTCTTCATTCTTGGTACCTACATGGTTAAATCCTGCCTATACATATATATCTAAACTTATAATGTTAGTATTTATATTTTATAATCTATTCTAAGGTTGTTATCATCAAAACCATCATCTCACGGACTAACAACCTCCCCCTTTTAATGATGACAACCTTTGTTTATAAAATATTACTTCTATCCTAATAACTCTCCCTAAAACTAATAACTCCCCCTTAATCTATGCCTAACTACCCTATTTTATATTTCTCCCCCTTTGTCATCAATAAAAACTAACTCCAAACTATATAACTCCCCTTTAATCTAAGACTATATGACACGTGATTATAATGATAGTGTTATCATAAATAATCAACACTTAACTCTAAAAACTAAAACTTAATCCTAAATTACTAACTATCCTAACTAAGAATCTATTATAATACTTATAATAGTTAGAAAAATATAAGAACATAAACTATTTATTAAGTATATTTCAACACACTCATCAAAACCAATCATGTCAACTATGTCAAACAAATCAATCAAGTCAAACAAGTCAAACAAGTCAATCAAGTCAAACAAGTCAATCGAAACATACCAAACAAATCAAAAACTCGTAATCCTATATTATAAAACAATACTACAAACTCCTCCTAAATAAAATACACTCATTATGTATACATGTATGCAATATGTAGTTTGTAATGCAGTATGAAATGTATGACATATGCAATGTAGCATGGGATAATATGCAGAATGAAGTGCAACTTGTGATGCAAATAATTATGATATGCATTTTAACTTATGATGTAATATGCAATAAAATGAGATATGAAATAGGATGCATAATGATATGTAATATGAAACAAAATGATAATGAAGTAAAAATAATAATATGACGATATATATACTACGGTAAGTGACATCCAGATTATTAGATAAACATGAGTAATAAATAATATCTAATTGGCAAGCATATATATATATATATCAAATTATTTATTATAAATTACTTCAACCAAACAAAGGTAATACACACCAATTACTACACTTACGTTAAGGAAACTAATGAATGAGACTGAAAGAGTAGTAAAGAAAAGAGTTTAAAGGTAATAAATGATATTAAAATTATAACATATTTATGAAAGGTAGTAATCAAACTCAATATCAAAATTAAATTGCTAAGAAATATGGACCTAAACTATATATATATATATATGATTAAATATATTTTTATAAAAATTAATAGCCTACTTATTTACTTTAAAATAATTATTTTAACTTGGTTGTTTTTTATTTTTTTTATTTTTAATAATCCAAACTTCCATGTTTATAAAATACTCAACTTACTAATTAAAACCTTTACATTAAATTTTTATTGATTAAAATGTTTAGAAACATGTTTAAACATCTTTTAAATTTAAAAAATATCATAATGAAATATTAAATAAAATGATAAAGATTTAAAAACTGAAATAAACATGTGTTATATTAAGGCCTCTTTTTTAAAAAAAAGTTAATTAATTATAAAGAATATATTTAAATATGAAATTTATTTTAAAATATTCCAATATAAGTTAAAAAATAACTTCTAAAAATAATAGAGAAAAATTCTTAATTTAAATATTATTTTTACATAGTTTAAAGTTTCATAGAAAATAGTATTTAAAGAATGCTATAAAAAAAATTGTAGCAAAAAATATTCAAAACTTTATAAAACTAAAACTGTAGCTTTTACTAAATGTTGTGTAAAGTTTCTGAAACTCTACAGTGTTTCAAAGCACAGAAATGCTATAAAAACGAATTTGCAGTACTTACAAAATATTACAGAAGAAAATAAGCATTTTAGAAATGCTATCTAAAATTCTGGTCATGTGATGTGGTGCAATCTTATTAATTGAAGACATATGTAAATAGAACCTTATTCTAACATTCTAAATTCACTCTATTAATTTCTTAAAGATATAAAATTAGTATCTTAAAAGAAATAGAGTATGAGAAGTAAAAATAACATTAGAAAAGTTGAAATCATGAATGAAGGTATGTTTTTCTACTTAGTATAGTTGTAATAAATTAGTTGTAGATTTTATTTGAAAGAAAACACATTTTAAAAGACTTTTAAAAAAAATAGAATTATATATCGATATTCATACTATAATGTGTCGATATATGGACCAAAATGTCAAAACTTATAAAAGAGATAAATTTCTATACCTAACTAAATGCATAGATATACATATTCCTAAATGCAACAATAAAGATGAAATAATTGTAAAGCGTACCAATTTTTGCACTCCATTGTTCTTCCATTGTCGTGAGTCACACATTTATATCTTTCAGAATTAGATGACGAGATCTGCTATATTGTGACGGGCTTGTTTATCTGATCCTCGTAGTATATTCATTTGCCGAATTTGGAGACCGTATGAGAAAGATATAGATGATTTAGTAGATCGACCAACTTGGCGCCAAAACTTTGAATTTGAATTTTGAATGAATGGACACTTCAACCACTATAAATATGTCCAACGGTCACGACTTCTCATTTTAATTGCTCTTCTTCTTCTTCTTCTTCTTCCCGTTTTTCTATATACTATCAAACTTCTAGCGGGCATATTTCCTTCGTTTCTTAACAGAATTGGATGAAACTAGCGGCAAATCGAAGAGGAAGGCAAGGGATACGATTTAGTAATAGTTTGGTGTCAAATTTGAATGGTATTGTAATGCAACAGGCCGAACAGTAGAAGAAATGTAGAAGATCCCGTACACAGCTTTTCAGTTTTGGATAGCCAACTTCAAACTGTCATATTTCACTCAATTTTGATCGGAATTTGATGATCCACCCATCAAGACGACCGCGAGAACAAGAACTACAATCTAAGAAGGAGTGAGAACAAAATACTCAAATCTCTGGATGCAATTTGAAGAATACCTTTGACAGTTTTGCCTTCCTTTTCTCTTTGTTCACCAAAACTTCATTTGATCACAACTTGGTCATTTCTTGACAGATTCGCACGAAACCAGTGGCATTGCGAAGCAGATGGAGAGAATTTCCGTATCAAATCAAGTTGTAGATGAGAACCAAAATTTTTGAATTAATCTGGTACCCATTTCTTTGTCGATTTCCATTATATATCCATTTGTTCTTCTTGATCAATGAATGATTATCTGTTATCTTTTAACCAACAGTCATTAGACATAATTCTTCTCCTGCAAAACCATATAACCTTTTAAAGAATCAAGTGGCTTTTCAAAATAATTAAATATAGTTTTAAACAAAAATATTATGATGATTCTGTGACATATTCATATGAAAATAGTGTTAATAAAATCTTGAAAAATAGCCATTTTGAAAACTTTTTCAAAATTCAGATTATGAAAACTTTGAAAACCTTGCTCTGATACCAATTGTGAGAAATGCGGATTACGGATCTTAAGGCTAGGATTAACACTGGAGGGGGGGTGAATAGTGTTTATAAAGAATTACTTAATCTTTTTGAGTTTATGTTAATTTAGACACAGATGTATGCAATCTACAGATACAGGGATAATCACAAAAATAAACACAGATGCAGAAATAAAATAAAAGCGGTAAAGGAAAGAACATACCGGATTTTATACTGGTTCGGAGTTACCCTACATCCAATCCCACAACACAAGTACTGATTTCCTTTCAAAATCAATTGTACAACTACACCCTCGATTTCAAGGCTACGAGGTACACCCTCCAGAATTTCAATCCTCTGGGTAGAGATACTTGATTTCCAGGCCATAAGTTTACCCAGTTGATTTACCAAGGCTACGATCACACCTTTTCTCGCTTGATTGATTTTCAAGGCCACAATCATACCTTTTCTCGCTTAATAGATTACAAAGAAGTCTATAAATCTGAATAGCACTGAGAATCTTGTTGAGATAGTGATAGAGAATCAAACTAGAAGTAATCGAGTATGATTCAATATTGATTTCGACAGAGTAATGATAAGAATATGCTTAAGAAATGTGGAAGAAGAAGAGGAGTGAAAAACCAGAAAATCTGATATAAAATTCGTTGAAACTGACCCATATTTATAGAAGAACAACAACCATGTCCATTCGTGAAGAGTTATGGCGAATAGACACTTCTTTTAAAATTTAAATTTTGAAATCAACTGACACCATATCGACATGGTCACCATAGGCATGTCGACATTCCAAAGCAATTTTTGATGATTTGATTTTCTTTGAATGTAACCTTTATCTTATATTAAAACTATTTTAAACTTTTCTAATATACTTGACTATAGTTAAAATACATAAGTAAATATAGAGAATAATATATATAGAATTTAACTATAATTTTACGTTTAAATTTTAAGTATAAATATTTAAAAGTTAAATATATTATTTTAAAAGATAGTTTAAAATCAGGAGTAATTTGACTTTGAAATTAAAGATAATTTTGAGGCTAAACTTATTTAAAATCAGGATAGAGGTTTTTGATGCTTTTAAAAGGAAGGTTTTGATATCATTTTGAAAACAATATATAATTTTGAAAAATCATTTTGAATAAAAAGTTAGCGGATACAAAACAATGTTCCACTAGATTTTTGGTAGGTTCCATCCTACTTAGGGTTCCATCCCTTTAACAGGCTCGAAGTGGATTCCATTCCACGAATAAATTGGATTTTAAGATGCCAATGCTTTTTTATGAGTTTTAACAAAATTTCTAATTAAATAATAAATTACTTGAATTCTTGAACTCTTGATAATCTTGATACTCATGAGTCTTCAATCTTGATATCTTGAATCGCTATACTGTACAGTCTTCATTCTTGGCATCTGCATGGTTAAATCTTGCATATACATATATCTAAACTTATAATGTTAGTATTTATATTTTATAATCTATTCTAAGGTTGTTGTCATCAAAACCATCATCTCAGACTAACAGAGTCTAGTATTCAGTAGTCATTTGAGTTGTATGTTACAACTGTAACTCTGCAAGGGTCTATTCTTTGTTAAGTGAACAAGGCACCTGAATGATCTATTTTAACTGGGGCATGAATGGAGGAAGTTCAACGAAAGGGAATGCATTCCCGTATTGCGACTATGGTAGTGAAAGCAGAATAATTATTTATTGTATTGCATTTTTGGTTATTTTATTTTTTTTAACTATTTTCAAGCAAATATTATTAACTTACATTAAGTAATAATTAATGAAATAATTATGAAATTAGAAATATATGCATTTAAAAATAAATCGGTATACCAGAATCAAAAAATTACAACATGCACAATAAGAATACGTGAAAAAAATACAAAATCTACGAATTAACAGCAAACCTGTTAGTAAAACGTTGCCGATACTGAAGGTTGTGCCTAATCTTTTCAATTTCAACCTTCAACCAGCTTCGTGCAATTTCATTGTCTAAAACATTAAATGGTTATCTTTTCTCCTTTTCCATTAGAACTGCTAATGTTTCGTCAGTGTCAACTTATCCAATCATCTTCACATGATTAAAGGAGTGATATATATGAAAACAATTTGATAGAATCCACACTGTTTGTACTAATCGTTGGATTTGGACTTGCAGAATTGTTTGGGATTTTCGTTTTCAATTGCGACTTCTTCATTTGAAGTTCATATATCACATCAATAAGGCTATTTACATTTTCTTGGGTATCATATTGATGTCTTCTACCGTCTCCAGTATGGTTTTTGGTACCAGAAGATGATTAAAGATCCACCCCAGGTGTAGAAGATATAGTAGGAATAAATTGGGTAGCTCGTATATGAACATCTTCTTATTGTACATTTTATTAAATATCCAGGTTTGATCGGTAAATGGTTGGAACATGGAAATGTGGGAAAGATTGATGTGCTTCTTCGTTTGGCGTAGCGATGGGCAAACAGTTTGGTAGAATCTACACTGTTTGTACTGATCATTGAATTTGGACTTGTAGTATTGTTAGTACTTTTCGTTTTCAATTGAGATTTCTTCATTTGGAGTTCTTGTATCACGTCAATAATACTATTCACATTTCTTTGGGTATCATATTGGCATCTTCTACCTTCTCTAGTATGGTTTTTGGTAGCAGAAGATGATTAAAGATCCACCGCAGGCGTAGGAGACACGATAGGAATAAATTGGGTAGGTTGTACATGAACATCTTCTTGTTTTATACTGCATCAAATATCTAGGTTGGGTCGATAATATGGAAATGTGGGCTAGATTGATGTGCTTCTTCGTTTGGCGTAGTGGTGGGCAAATGCAGAGAAACCTGTACTATTTGAACCTTGAAATGTTATTTGTAAAATTGTACATTCTTTATTGGCCTTGTTCTATACTTCAAATAGAAGTGGCAAACTTTTTGACACGATCTGCCTACTATTCCCTGTAATTAAATACGGTTTCTTTTACGAAATCCCATTCCAACACGGTTTTATTGCACAAATTCTGTAAAGACCCTTTTAGAGCTTCATATTCGTGTTGAACATACTCGTCGATCACCTTTGGCTCCTCAGGCCATTCCTGCAAGCTTTATTGAGTGCTATTGCAATTTTTTTAAGCACTCATTTTTCATTGCTTCAGATAGCATATGCATCTGTAGTGCATCGTAGAAAGCATGAAGCAGTAGTAACGTATCGATTTTTGGACTTCTACGTTGTTACAGGGCTAGCCCTAGGTCTGGGCTCATCGGGCGACGACGTGGCTCCCATTTTGAAGATGGGACCCAAAAATTTTAAATTATGTTTCAAAAATAGTACGTAGGTTATTTACTTTAATGGATAAATGGAATATATGGTGTAGGTCAACGGTACAGCTTAGATTTCAAAATTTTAATGGTGCCGGTTCAAGTCCTATCAACTATTATTTTATGAAATTGTGTTATAATTGAGTTGCAGCCATTTTTTTCCCTAAAGCCAAGTCAAATACCATATTTATAATTCAAAATTATGTTCAAATTCTCAGGACCCGAATTTACCTTGGACCGATTGTTTTGTGATATTTTTAAAGAGATGAAAATTTGAGATTGATGTGGAAGAAGTTTAAAAGGGTTGTGATATAGATTGAAAACATAGCTGTTGAGATCGGCGACAAAAGGTCTAATTTTCTTGTGACCTAATGGGAATTAGCCCCTCTCGGTATTTTCTCGGGCACCTTTCGCAGTATTTCTTTGCCACGCTTTTATTCTCCATTTGTCGGATACGTCCGACGTGCCAACGATCCATTTCCTCCAAATGGCCCATTGAGTAGAGGGAAATGATGTTGCTTGTGGCACCGGTCCATTTCTCCGACGCATTGGATGCGTATTGTCATTTTCTCCCTAATGGCTAGTCCTTGTTCTTCCTCCCTTCTCCTATATATTTCCCCATCATCACCTCCAAATCGAGATATCAATAATTTTTGGCCATCAATCTGATTATCTTTTCTTGTATGTTTTTACATTTCTATGTATTTTTTTTAAATACAACATATAATTTTTTTGGGAATCTTTTGCTTACTTTTGTATTTATCAATTTTCGAAATGTCGCATAACGCTCGAACATAATTGGCCGTCTGAAGCTACTAAAATTCTACCGAACTATGCTATAGAAGTGTATTTTGCTTGTGGTAGTAATAAAAAAGGAGTGCACAAAACTATAACGGAAAAGTCCAACCGAAATGTTAAAAAAATACCGTACGTTAGACCGATAAACGAAAGCAAAGTCCGACATTAATACAATAATCCTTAAAGTTAACAAGTTCAATGGAAAAGTTTGTGCAATACAACTGGTTTTAGAATCATTATGCAACCCGATATTAGAGAGGTATTCAATGTTCTTAATGACCGGTTAGCAAGTTGTTATCGACGGTTGCGGATAAATGACATGTGAAAGAGGACCAACATATCTGATAAACTAGGGTTATACAAACAAATATAATTTTAATTATTTTAAATATTTTTGTTGTATTTTCTATGCATTGCTTATCTTCTAAGATATTTTAATGTATTTCGATATTTTTGACTTTTATTTCATTTTAATTGCAATTTTTTAATGTTGTTACACAATAAAAAACAAATAATTAAATAAATAAAAATTAATTAAATTAAAAAATCATATTTCAAATAATCTGTCAAATACCTCTTTCACATCGTCAAATACATTTCACTTTCAACCAATTTCCCTATTCGAATACCTCACTCGCTTCATAAAGAACTCAATATACCCTACATAGATAGGACGCATAAATTTTTGCCACTGCTACAAAAGCACCTTTAGTAAATACCGACTAATGTGTAACCTGTGCATTGCACACAGTAATGCTGTTAGAAAAATGTATTCATATCTTAATCATGGTAAATATATCGTAATATATTAATCATAAATTAAAATGACATGTGATGTTCGGACGTAAGATTGATGGTTCAATTCTCGCTTTTACATATCTTTGTAAAAGTTAACGTCCTAGCTAAAAATTTATAAACTAAAATTGTCAATATTATATACATAAATAATTTATGTTTCTTTCTTGATGACATAAATAATTTATGTTAATATATATTTTTAGGAAATTCAATTTAGACACAAAATATAGATGCAAAAATGGGATACGGGAGATATTGACCATTAGGTCTCCCCCTGAATTCCATCTCTCATGTAAAGACAAAAGGATCAAATAGTCAATACTTATTGTATCGAATTTTACGTTTTATTTTGTGTCCCAATTCCTATATTTTTATATATATGAGTGAATAAGCGACTTTAATATTTTGTTAATATGATTGTTGTATATGTAATGGATTATCATTTTTGAAGAATTTATAAATGGATTAATAAACATTAAATAGTTGGATTTATTTAAATAATTTTAATTAATGATTAACATAACTAATTAAATATAAGGAGTCGAATATAAAAAAGTTGGTAAAATTTGAGAAGAGCTTTGTACATATTTGTAAGTGAGAAGAGCATTGGTTTTATGATTAGCTTATCTGCATGTGAACTTTTATTCATTATTTAGTTCTAATTTTAAAATAATATTAATAATTAACCATATATTTCATATGGATATAGGGAAGTTGTGTTACAACTTTGATAATTGAAAAATAATGTTATGTATCATTTAGTCGAATTATGAGTTGGGTATCGTTTGATAACATGTTAAAAGGGGGAATGTTTATATAATTTAATATATGTGTAATTTGCACATTCACATTGTATGTTGTAAAATATAAATTTATCTTTTAACGATTGTTTAAAATGAAATTATGTTATGCAGCGCATGATAATTTTTTGAGATAAATGAATTAAAAATTAAAAGAAATTATTATTCTTATATATTTTATGTTATGTGATTTAAATATCTTTATATATTTATATATAGAAGAAATAATTTTATCATTTTTCCCATATATATGAATATCTATACTATTATATTATTGATGAGTTCAATTTCACACTCACAGAAGCCTCCACCAATTTTTTGAAATGAACAGTCGCATTTTTCTCCCTTTCTAACTCTATCTGCGCTTGCTCCGTCCAATTTAAAAACGACAGGTCGCCACATGTACTTACTCCTTTCTCTCTCCCATGTTCAGTATTATCCTGTCTCCCCATTTCGCATGTGATTCTAGCACCGCCCCCTTTTTTTCCATGCCTTCTTCCATACATAATTAAATCCCTTTCGATTTTCACTTCTTCGCTCTGTACTCTATTCTCATCCATCTTTCCACCATTATATCGCCCCAGATTTACGCCCTTTCTTCCCCAACATCATTTAATCGCATCAATATGAAGTGCCATGTCATTGTTACTAGGCTGGCTCAAAATTGCTAGCCCTCTTCTGATCGTCATCTACAGGTATTGTAAATTGGGGGTTTTCTTTTGCATCTTTGTATCCGTAACCTAGAGTATGTTAAGTTAATGAGTAGTGGTAATTTTATTTTTTACAACTTGACTCATTACAGAGGCTTTGATATGTCATGGTAATTAACTTTATTTTTGAAAATATAATTTAATTCGGTTAATGGTTTTCACCTTCCTATGATATTTTACTCAATTACTTAGTCTCTAACAGAAGTAATTTGTTAATTTACTGTCTATGATTTCAGATAAACATATCAGTTGTTAAGTTAGAACTGACTTTTGTATGTGTCACTTTATACCAAATTATTTTCTTTTCAATCTTTGTTTTATAGGAGCATAATTTTATATTATTTTTAATACTAGACTATACAAAGTGGTGACCATGGAGCTTTTAAGAATAAGAAGGAAAATGGACCCAAGTTGGGCATGCATACTTTTAAATAATTCACAAGAGTTCATGTAACTCTGGTCCCAAACTTTATCACGTGAGTATGATACATTTTGTGTAGGTTTGTGATTATTGTCTCCAATGTATTTATTTATGTCAAAAGGGTTGCTTGATCCTTGTGATTAAATTACATTGCTTGTGATTGTAATTAGTCAAGACAATGTCAATCTCATAGTTAATAGCCACAGGTTTACCCATTAGGTTATTCCATAAGTTTTTGGTAGTAGTTATGCCGGTATGTGGAAGTACAGTACATATTGCCAAAATGAAAGTAGCTACTAGCTCCATCGTTTTTTGGTATCCCACCTTTCCTCTGCAGGTTCTCCTATTATTACTGAAGCTTTAGTTTAACTGACAAAGAACATAGGTTCCAAAACAAGAGATGTTACGGTTTTCTAACAAACTATCGCAACATAAGCAGTAAGTAATTGATCCTCAATCACTATAACCATTTTGATTTATTGGACATGAAACATTATTGTCAGATTTATTCAACATGAAATATTATTACGATCAATTCTTAATTTATGCTCCCGTATACTAAACTAGATGGCATCCTTTTGTTAATCAAGAGGTCATCGAAGATTCACTGACAAAGTTTTATGTCCAATTTGTATGCACAGTCTTGATACACCAATCAAAGGACTATGCTTTGAGTCATGGTTCTCTTCCTTTCTAATGAAAAAAATTATGTTACATGTCATGCTTTTTATTATATAAATCACCTGATTTTGTAATATTGCTCAATAAATGTTGAAACTGTTGGTGAAATCATTTATATATCTATGACAATCATCAGGCCTTTGAAATTTGATGACAAATTCTACGAGTGATTCAAGGTATTTTATAAATAATATTAAATTACTTGCTCTTATCTTTTTGTATTTTCCCAAATTTGCAATGAAATTTTAGTAGTTGCATTCTCAAATTCATATAATTGATCAAAATTCTTTAGTATAATGAATTTCCAGTATTTGCATTCTCAAATTAAAATAATTAAACAGATCACTTTAGATCTTCTCTAACAAATGCACTTTAAAACAATTGGTCTGATCTATGTAGTGTTTTTTTAATCTTATTTCAGCCTTCTTAATTTATATTTGTATACCATTTAGGTTTCTCTAACAATTCACTCTATCTTTTAAATTTGATTTCACATCCCATAATCGGTTCAATAGCATTTGCTTCACATTATACAACACAATGAATTTTGAACTGAAGTCATAATTTATGCTATGAAAGTAATTTTTGCCGAGGACTCATGAAGTTGAACTTTATATTCCTCTAAAAGGCTATTCATTGTTTGATTTCTTCACATCTTCTCATTAGTAATCAAAGATGTAGAAACTAGTTTTTTATACAGATACTTCTAAATATGAGTATGATCTAAGGCTGAATCTGAATTTTCTTTTGAAGCGCATCTAAGAAAGTGATTCTTGAAGAATGCACTTAAGGTTGATGCATTTGTGGGGATATCAAGGATGGCTAACTCTTGGTTTTGATGTTGCTGATATAAACTTCTTACTGAAGAGCAAGAATTTTCAACTTTTTTAACTGGATGGAATGTTCTTAGATGTTGGTAATTATTTAATATACATGATTTTATTCTTTTGAACCTTTTTCTAAATATTTGGTAATACAATTATACCTAAATATGCTTTTGGCAGTCTGGTTATATACATGTACTGATTAATGCTATTTTTGCTTTGGACAACTTTGCAATAATATATAATCAACTGTAATGTTTAGAAAGAAACAACAAGATTAGATTCTGAAAATATTCTTCCTATAATTCTAACTTTATGATTTAATATCACCGCATTTTTTTTGGCGAAACATTATGCAACTTAGTCAACATGATAGCCATGTTGATTTTAGAAGCAAAGTATGGAAATTTAGCAACATTGATACTAGGTGAATTTACGACTATAAATGTGCAGAAATGAACTAGGTCCCACTGCACTGTAACGTGTGGAATTGTTCTTACATTTTTAGTAAAATTGTCAAACTAAATGTACTAATAAAATGTTATTTGCTATTCACATGATAAATTCAGACTTAAAGTCATAATCAAATGTGGTTTTTTGGTCTACGATAATGGTATTGATTATAGACTTGAAAATGACTAGCTCGCTCAATATATTTGTACACAAAATATGAATACCCTAAGTTTATGGATATCATTGGATAAATGCTCATTGTTATAGGGAATGGCGAATTGCGATAAATAATGGTAAATTTTTAAATTGGACAAAGGCGTTAAGAGTGTATTCTTTAGGTTTTTTGATGATGGTAAAACACTCTTCATAGAAAATTTATATAACGTTTCCTTTATTTTTATTGACCTTGAATGATATTTGGAGTAATATCGGATCCATTTATCCAAAAAGTAATGTGGACGGACTTAAAATTAACGTATATCAACAATTCTAACGTGTCCACTTGGACCATAAATATTGTTTTGCATTCTTTTATGTTAACGTAATAACAAAAAATGAACATATATAACACAGTGTTATTCAACGTGAGCATTCTTTAATTGGTAATGTGTCGAGAGTTGTATAACAAAGAAAAATAAGCAAAGTATTTATATCAATGGTGCTTTAATGATCAAATTCGGGTTGTGTAACAAAGCAAATAAGCAATGTGCTTATATCAGAGTTGTCAAGATTTTGATATGCGTGTTATCATCTTTATACATGTAACAATATTAAAAATTTTATATCAAAATTATATAGTTTATGTTATATTTTTTCTTATTACATGGAACATCTTAATGTTTTTTGAAAGGGTGTTAGTTACTTTTAATAACTGATTGGCCAATTTATAAACTAGCATATAACGTCTAAAATTAATTTATCATACAAACAATGCACCGCTAACATATTCACTATAGTTAATTCAGTGAGTTTTAGTTATGATTATCACAATCAAAATATATCTATGCATTCGTTATCCTTGCACATTGTTGTTACTGATGCAACACTATCGTTCAACAATGTTTTTTCATCGCCAATATATTAAAATTCTTATACATTTAGATATGGCTTATGCAACTATAATATTTTTGCTATGCATGTGTGTGAAGCACAGGTTCACAAGTTAGAAGTTTGATCCTCGGTTCATATTCGTTAGATCCTTGCTGATTCATGCCATCCCCTTTCGTTTACCGCCACTGTTCGTAACCCTAGGTTGACGGTTCTGCAAATCGTAACCCTGTCGCCCTGCCCTTTCACCCACACATTCCCTCTTCCTTTCCAAGTTTTCAACCAATGGCCAAGATTGTTTTTACTCTAACCTAAATCACTATTGTTTTCCACTTTCCAAACCATACCCCAATCTGAATGAAAAAAAATTCTTCCCTTCGTTCTTCTACCAACAAGAGGTAGATTGGCTATCAACATCGGTGCAACGTTTGTTTTGCCTTCAATTTCCCTTAATTATGTTTAATCGGTATGGGTAATTATTATGAAATTATGTAAATTTTTACTTTTAAATTATTTTATAGAGTCATCATGTCAACTGAACCTTATGTAAGTTCTAAATCATGTCAGCTCGGGTCATCTGTTTTGGGTTTTAATCTATAATTTAGCAACTCTTCCTAATAGGGAATGTAACAACGATTGTTATGCTTCATGATTCAACTACATGAAGAGTGCTAATATTAATGTTTATGATGACATTGAATATTTTGTTTGCTATTTAGTTTAGTATTCAATTTAACTTTACTTGAAAATACTGTGTTACTTCGACCCTTTTAGTTTCGCAGTTAACGCTATGTAACTGCTATCACTAATTTCTTTTATGATATCTCATAAATAATTTTATTTGCTATAAAAGTTTTGAATAAGGCAATGATGAGGTTCATACAAATCATTTCAGACTTTAAATGGTAAGGCAAGGATTTCATAGTTTAATTTCCCTAAGTGATTATTTTTAGATATGATATTTCACACTTTTATGAATGGTGACCATTTAAGACATGGATATTGATTTTTATTTATCCATTTATGGGTGACATGTAATAGTTCGACATCTTCACTACATATTTTAATCAGTTAAGAGTTCATGAGTTAGCAAGTTGAAAATAGCTTTCTAGATTATTTTTTCCCGTTCATGTATATTAAATATTCTATAACCATTGCATTGCGTTGTATAATAAATAGATGCCCATTGAAATAAAAATATGTGGATACCACTGTTAATCAACAGTGGTTAAAATATCTATGTTTTGTTAAGAAATGACAATTTAGTGCTTCTAAGGCTCAATGTTATACATGTGAATGTTAACCTATTTTTCCTTTTCTTTCTATGCTTACTTATTCCTCATGGACAACCCTAAATGCAAAATATACTTTGAGAACTCAATTTAGTTTTAAGAACTATGTTTTTCATGTATATATTTATATTTTACAATTGGATGGGATAAATTCGCACTTCTTTTCATTAATACATATCCTGCTATTTTATACCAAACTGTAAATTATATGTGAATGATGTCTCATAGTGTTGTCGCCTTCTATATTTATTTTTTGTAAGAGGGCTATCCTTTAATGCATATGCAAAGATAGAGTGTTAATGATTCTATGCTAATCTGGTATGTTTCGAATTTTGTTCATATAACACATAAATGATCGACCTCTATTTTAGGCATTATAATGTCGTTACCACTTTTTTCATAATCGTTATTAGACCAACATTTTTTTCATACTGTATCCAGTTTATTTTGCTTTTTTTGAATTACAGTTTGTCATGGTTTTTATATAATTATGGATTATTTTATGAATGTTTGTGAAATTTCCAAATGGTTAATGAACTTTTGAAGGACAAATAGCTATAATTTTCTTTATCCAATTTTAGAAAAGATAATAGATTATTTTGCACAAAATTGACGTCATCATGTTATTGGATATAAATTGATTACTAAATAATATAGTTGAATCTTAAATATTATATTCTATCCAAATTTTCAGTTTTGAGGTGCCTAAAATCTAGTGCGATTTAATTATATTTTAATAAGTTTATAGTTTTTTTGGGTTGTACTCATTGAAGGCTCATGTGGAATTAGTAATAAAGCTGGTCCTATTTCATTTTCATTACCTAATTTGAGTTCTCAAACTTTGATATCCGATTTCATTTTTGTGGCCCAATTTCAAGTTTATTGGTTATTTCTCTTCACTTTCTTATAACATCTTTAATAGTTTATTTATTGATTGTTGGGTTTTCATGTATAGTCCATTTTTTGATTGATTTAGTTTTTTGACTGTGAATTTCTCCAGCTACCAAAAATGGGAATGAAAAGTTGTATATCCTTCAATAGGTACTTGAGATCATAATTTAAGATTTTTATTAGTTGCTACAACTAATTTTTTTAAGCAATAGTTGCATTCTATTTCATTTTCTAAATGGTTCATTTTTCTTATTTCGATATGAAATCTGTCCACAACTTTACCATCACTATTCTAGAATAAACCTTTGATGGAGATTTTCTTATTTCAATATTACATTTTTTTCCTTATATGCAACTCATGACAACTGCAAAAAAGTTTCAATATTAAGAGGTTTAATCAGTGTCTTATACATCGTTATTAGTTATGCATCTGTCACCATTTTTATTTGAAAATATAAACATTAAAATTATATATGCATTTGATTAAAAAATAAAGGAAAGGATATGAATGTTATGTGGACAACCAAACAAATAACAATTCATGGTCTCCAATCCTTAGGGACTACTATTAATTCGCAGACAAGAACAACTATATAGAATTGTTTATGGTTGCTTAGCAAGCTAAGATGAGAGATGAAACATTTTAAAATTAAAGAACAACTATATAGAATTGTTTATGGCTGTTTTTTCTCTTCATGATTTGATGGTTAACAATTCTAGCAGTGTAATAATAGACTAGGAAGATTCATTTTTCTTGCTTAATACTGTTATTATCGTAAGCAGTAAGATATAAATTGATTGTTTATATGTACATGATCATCAAATTGAGTAATTATATTACATGAGTCTTTCTTACTTTGGAAAGTTTGTCTCTTTTTATTTGGATATCACATGGATATGAATTTGAGTTGTTTTCTAATTGAATTGTTTAGTAAGACATTAGAGCTGTGTTCATACCCTTACTATAATTTCTATACATAGTTTCATTCGACTAATACTTTCATTTCATGTTTCAAGTTAATACTGTTCTAGAATCTTTTTTTACTCATATAGATAGAAGAAAATAGTCAAGCGCAAACACATATTAAAGAAGACAGTATTATACAAAGTTCCCCCAGCCTGCCTACTATGAGTGTTTAACTTATCTTGTGGAAGCATCTGTAGAATTGGCTAGAATCAATGGGGATTACGTACACAACCAACTAAATTTGGTAAATTGTCATATGGATGAAGAATCATAAGGCACAATCCTCCTTGGGTATGTTTTTTCCTACTATTTTCTACCGTAGTTATTTTGAACTTCGGATTTTGTTTTCTAATATTAATAAGCATTTCTCCAAAGTTGATTCAACACTTCATAGACTATAAATATAAGGACGACATTATTGAAGCAAAAAGAACCCATTTTGAACAGGATTATAGATGTTTATTTTTACAAATGATCAAGATAAAAGAACAATGCAATGCTTCGACTGATGCTCTAAACAGTTGTCAGATAAGTATCTTAGGTCAGTTGTCTTAGCTGCACTAATTTATAACCCAAATCTTCATGCTTATATTCCTTGCGAATGTATCAGTGCAATTATATTTGAATTTTTAATTATTTTCTTACCTGATTCAAGAATGCGCTAGCGGTGTTTAAGATAGATTCATTTGTCTATATGAAAGGATGGTTATAAATACATATACCTGATTGTAGTAGTAATTTTGATTATTTCTTCCTTCACTATTGTGTTCTAGATTAGACTAGCATAAACATTAAACTTCATAACCACTCATCAATTATTTAGGGTGGGCCATTTCTTTCTTTTATAACTATGGTTTTCAGTGTTGGAAGATATTGGTGTTCAACTTCAGTTTCAATTTTCCATAAAGATGTGATATTTAGTTAAAGTTATTGATCTTGAGCATGATAATTTTGAAAAGCTCTGATCATAGCAGAATATATAAATGGATGATTCCAAAATTCTAAGTTATTATCTTCTCTACGGTTTCTTGGAAACTGAATTAGATGTCTCTTTATCATTGTACACACACACATATATATGGTGGTGCTTTTGTAGTATTCTTCCATAGTCATCTGACTACTTCCAACAAATTTGCATACCATATGACTACTATAGTATTTGTAGATACATGAACGAGAAACAATGTAAGTTAACTTGGATTATACTATAAAAAACTAGGATTTACTCTGTTGAATTATAAAGACCGATGACGTTAAAAGAGATACTTAACTGTTTCAATTTTCATTTTCTGCATGGAAAATTATCGAAGTAACTGACAAAGTTTTCCAATACAAATATACTGAAATATCGGCCTCTGTGAAAACTACAATTAGTAGTGTCATGTGTGTACTCACTCTCCACAATTGAAGCGGTTCCTTATAATTATTTTTTCCTCACATTTTTTCTAATAGAGTATTTATCCCTGTTTGAAAATCATCTAATATCACCCTCTTTCTCAATATTTATCGTTGCTAGTCAACATTTGATCTTTCACTAGTTGATAGTGATTATTTTACCCTCTTTCTCAATAATTATCGTTGCCAGTCAACATTTGATCTTTCACGAGTTGATAATGATTATTTTACCCACGTTATAATTATTACTTTTATGAGTTTTTATATTCAGCTTCCTGATAATTTGGTTTCACTGTCTTAGATGTATTAGCTATATTTGCATAAACCTTTGATTTTGTAAATTTTTGGAATAATCCTTAATTTCACCTTCTGTTGATACAAGTTAAATTTTATTCGGTTATATTGTGTGTAGTTAATCTTCTAGAAAACTATTTACTTTTTATAAATATATATGTTTCTACGACCGCATGCTTTACTCTTTTCTACTTTTGACTATTAATATACTTTTTGATCTACTTCAATGATCACTTCATGGTCATTTTGTAGATGGTTTTCAAAGATGTTAATGTGATAACTTGGATTTTGGAATATTTGTTAATTGATAATTAACTGGATTAATTAATAGAAATATTGATTTATAGATTGAACAAATAGATCTGAAAATATATATTTATATCTATATTTATTTATGTTGATTTTAAACTGGATTTTAAATTGAATTTAAATTTAAATTTGGATTTAAATTTGAAATCTAAAAGATAATTATCTTAATATATTATGGTTTTAAAAATATATGTATAAGATTTTTATTAATATATGATTTGTTTTATTTTATTTTCTTTAAAGAATTTTATTTATATAAATTTAGAAAAGTATTTATTAATAAAAAAATTAATTATAAAAGCTTATAAACCATTTTAAAAATAAATAAAAAACCTGCATAATTACACATGTAAGTTTAATAAATAAAATTTAACAAGTGTAATGTGATTAAAACAGGAAAATGACAAATGTTAAGTAATTTAACAAGTGTCACTTTTTATTTTATTTTCTTTTATATTTTTATAAATCGCAATTTAGTCTACATATACAACTATCTTTGCTCTTCCCTTTCTTTTCCTATCTTCATTCAAAAACATAAGCCTGTTAACATTTCAAAACAAAGAAAATTCAAAGCCTGTAACATAAATATACCAACCAAAAACCACAAGAAAATCAAAATTCAGAAACCTGTAAATAAATTCTCTAACCAGAAAATTATCAAGCAAGCTTCAACCTGTAATCAAAAGCCTCGATCTTCTCAGTTTTCAAAGCTAAATCTTCTCAACAACTAGCTTCAGATTTTCAAGATTTCCAATTCAAATAACAAAGCATTTCAGTTTCTAAAAGATCAAATTTTCCAGTTTCAAATCCAAGTATTTCAAGTTTTCAAAATCTCAAAAATGCTTCAAACTCTCTATTCAACATCTATACAGGTGAGTAAACAACTTTAAAAATTTATCTTAAACTTGATGCATGTGATAATTTTTGAGTGTTATGATATGCGTATGCAGTTGTATGATTGTATAAGTTGAATGTATATACTTTATATACAGGTGTGCATATCTGTGTTCTTCCATATTTCTTGTTACAGGATTTTAAAATTTAGATCAAAATTCATTATCTCTTCTTTTGATCTTTGTTAGGATTTAGTTTTCAAACAAGAAATGTTTTTTAGTCATAGATTAAGTCTTAAAAATTAATTTAAGTAAATTAATTGGAAGTTTATTTGGAAAATGGAAAGACGGTAAAAATTCTTTTAAAACATGTTAAAATCAAATGTTATAAATTGTCGATTCAAGTATATAATTTGAATCGATTTTGAAAAATATGATTTTTAAAAAGAAAATCATGATTTTTAGTATTGTACCAAATGCATATTTCGGTGATGACCAGAAAATGGTCATTGAGCAAAATCTGGCGGCCGGAGGTGTCGGGGTGGTCGAGATTTCGTCTGAAGGTTGCTGGGGAGTTGTCGAGGCCGGGAATCGATCAGAGAAGGGTTTAAGCCCTAAAATAGGTCGAGGTCGGGAATCTTGTTGCCTCGATGTCTCTGGATGATCGGAGTTCACCGGACTTGGGGAAAGGCAGCATGGAAGGCTAGAGAAGGTGTGGTTGGAGTTTCGGGTGTTCCGGTGGTTGGCGTCGGCGGTTTGAGGGAGTTTTCAGGCATTGGTTAGTTCCAGGCCTATTCATTTTTGCTTGATCCTGATTTCGGGTTTTGTGGTGATGATTGGGCAGTCGGGATCAGATGTAGGGGTGATCAACTATAGGTTAGAGGTGTCGTGGGTGGTCAGAGACATCTGGGTCGTTGGTGCATGTGCACGGCGTGTTTATGTGTCTGTAGTTTGGGATGGATGTTGGTTCGAAGGGAAGCTCGGGTATTTGGGTAAGGGACTCGAGTATGGACTCGAGTAGATCATGATGAAAATCATGTTTCCGGTTTTAACTTAAAACTAAAATCTAAGTTTTTTAAAAAAAAGGTGGTTTTACTCGGAGCAGGACTCGGGTAGAAGTTGGTTTGAACCCGAAGCATGTTTAAGCAGTTTTAAAAATTTTTAAGGCAAAGTTTTGAAATTTAAATAAATTTAGTTTAAAACTTTCTTATATAAATTTCTTTTATAAATGTTTTCTTTAACGCTGGATTTAAGAAGTTATATAATTGGTAAACTTAAATTTGTTAAGTTAAAATTATTTTTATGTTATTTTAAAACTTAATTTAGTAACATAATTTAGTGTTAATCAGGATAATATGTTTTTAAATCTATATGATAATGATAATTAAGGAATTAATGAGATAAATGATTTATCCTAAAGTTAATTAAGTCTTAATGATTTAAGATTGATTTAATTAATAAGATAATTAAGAGTAATTAATTAAGAGTGATTAATTAATTTTAATTAACTAATGATTAAGGATTAATCAATTTATATTTGAGGATTATAAGTTAATTAATTATAGATTAATTAATTAGTAATTAGAGAATAATTAATGTAGGTAATTAGAGACTAATTACTTAATATAAGTAATTAAAGGATAAATTTGTCAAGGGTTAATTAATTTAATTAGTAATTAAAGGATAAATTTATTAAGGGTTAATTAATTTAGTTAGTAATTAAAGGTTAAATTAATTAATCATTAAAGGTTAATTAATTGAGGATAATTAACCAATTGGATATTTACTTAATGGAAGTAATTATGGATAATTAATGGGTAAAATAAAGGATGATTAATTAATTGGGTTGTAATTAATTAATGTTAATTAAGCAGAATTTTAAAGGTGATTAAGTAATTAATTTAATTTATTTAAAATTAATTAGAAATGGTGAGACTAATCAATCTCGCTTATGAATGATTGAATGATATTGTATGCCTTAGATTAGTTGATATCTCTGATATGTGATTTGTTATGTTGTGTGATATAATATGTTTGGGTTGAACAGTGATAATGTGGTTATCTATCGATGATGAATTGTTGTGTAAAAGTGACATCTTGTATTTAAAACTTAATTGTATTCACTTAAACAACCTGGATTAAAGACGACATTAGATTCGAAGAGACCGGGGTCGGGTATCAGTAAATACCCGAAACCACTTCAATTTGGAATCCACAGTAATTCTTTATAGATTGAAATGTGCAATCAATATGCTAGAATGGAATAATTTAAGTAAACTAGACCATTGAAACTAAGTAAGGGTACTTAGTGTTTGTTTATGAAATAAGTGTTTGGCATTAACAGGATTCGTAGTAAGGTACGAGTTACCCCAGGTTTTAAATAAATTATATGCATTAGTATTTCATGTTAGATGGGTTTACTCACGCTGGTTTCCAGCCTGACCCGGTGTTACTTTGATGTAATGCTCGGGTCAGACCGAGTATGTAACAACCCAGAATTTGACCACTTTAAAATATAATATTTAAATTGATTTTAAATGTAAAATAAGTAAGGTTATATGATTCAAACAAAATTAGATAGGATTTGGGAAGAGAAGTATACACAAAAATAGTAACATTTGCCTGTATTACAAAAGTGACAAAATGCTGATTTTAGAAAAGTAAGTTTCAATGATTAAATAAATTATTTTAATTAATTTATGAGTATTAATATTTTTAAATAGAATTATACAAATTTATTTTTAAATTTTGTTTACATAAATAAATAGTTTAACTAAAACGTCAAAATGTGACCGTAAAACATTTTGTCGAAAAACGACGTTTTGTCGATTTAAAAGTCGTCGCAACGTCGTCGCATCTTTATTTTCTTATATAGGAACATATATTAAAATAGTGTAAGTACTAATTAATTCACTAAATACGTTTACTTTTACTAAATAAGATTAGAAAACTTCTAGAAGTCATTAAGAAAAGTAAGTAAGAATTAACAAAAGTAAGAAAAGTCAAAAGTAAACATCAAATCAATATCAAATCAAAGCCAACATAATTATGGTATTCTTTACTTAATCTTTAAGTGACTAAGACATAAAGTAAGGATGTGAAAGATGATGTTAAGTATTGAAAAAGTGGAGATTACTTTATGTTGAAGTAAGGTTATTTTGGTAATTTGGTAAGAGGTTATTTTGGTAAATTTACCACTTCTTTCTTTTTCTATAAATATCCACCTCCTTCTCTCATTTCATTCACATTTCTTCTTCTTCTTTTCTCAAACTTCTTCATCTTCTTCCTCTTCTCTTTAATGGCTTCCATGCCATATAAAAAATTAAAAAGAAATAATATCAAAATTTTTATAAAATATTCAAAAGAATTCAATGTTTATTCTCTTCAAATCAAACTTATATTTTCTCCACGTTTTACCTCTTCTTCTCTCGACCATAAATTCTTCAAAACTGTATCAAATTGTAATTTATTTTTTCAAATCATGTATTTTTCCAGTGGCCACAACTTTTGTGTTGACCACTTTGTCCACTTGTTAGCCAAAAAAGGTCAAAATTCTACTTCTTTCCGGTGCATTTTCTGGCCCAGTTTTTAAGCCAGAAAATAGGCCATTTTGTTTAGATCATAACTTAATCATAACTGATCCAAATTTTGAAACACTTTTTTTAAACCTTATGAAATTTCAGTGGCTACAACTTCTATGTTGATCATTTTTTCCAATTTTAAGGTTTGCTATACCTGAAATTCAATTCTTTGAAGTGCATTTTCGGGCTTTATTTTTTATGAATCCGAGAATAACACTTTTATTTTGAACATATCTCCCTCAAAACAACTTGGATTCAAATGATTCTTTATTCAAATTCAATAGAAAAGAATTTTCAACAACTTTTCAGTTAATAAGTTTTTCAAATTTTGTGAGTAAGAGAGTCAAAAATAAGAGAGAAGATGACCTATTTTTCGGATCTAAATTTTGAGAATTCAAGTTCAAAGCTCTGCCCCTTCTTCTCTATATTTTCGACCAACCTCCATCTCAAGCCTCGGCCAAGCTATTGGATGGGAGAGGGTGTTGTTTTCTAGTGTTTAATGGAGTATGAATTAATTAGTGAAGTGTTGGTTGATTAGAATGTTGGTAGGAAGTTAATCGCTTTGGTTTATGGTGAGAAATTCTCATTGCTTTTGAATTTATATTTTGATTATGTTATAAATCATATTTACACCCTTATGACATATGAATGTTTATACCAAATTGATTGTTAATATGGATGATTTGATAGTTAGTAAATTGAGTGAATTGTGATAATATATCTCGTTATGATATTAATAGTGAATGTTAGATTTGAAATCATATGCATGTGATTGGTTGAATGGATGTTATGTTAGTGATAAATATGAATATTGGATATGTTCATTTGATTAAGTAACACCATTATCTAAAAAGATCATATTTTATTAATATGAGATATTGTGGAAAAATAAGTCTCTTTTCATTTAAAAGTGAAATTAAAGTTAAAATGAAAGAGAATTTGAAATTTAAAGTGAAACGGATTTAAAAAGGATAGTTAATTAGAAATTGAAACTGAGATGAATAGTAAAATTGAAATTGAAATCGATTTTGAAAAAGTGAAGTTAGTTTGCGATTGAATGGAAGTTTCAATTGAAATTAGATTTTAAATCTAAGTTTTAAATGTGTTTAATTTGAGATTAAAATTGAAATTGAATTATAATTGGAATTTAAAATTTAATATTAAAATAATGGGAATATAATAATATTACAATATGGTAATAGTGAAAATATATTTTAAATACTTTAAAAAGGGAAACTATTGATTTAAATGATTTGTAATGATTTTATAAGTGTTGAAATCCAATTTGAATAGATTATTTCAAGTATTGAAAAATAAGTTACAACTAGACGCGTCGCGCAACGGTAGTTCGCGATTTCGTGCCGAAAAGTTCAAATGAATGTGTAGAGTGGAATATAGCTCGGAATCCTTCGAGATAAGAAAATTCTGGACTTTTATATCCATATCTTCTAAACGAAGAAAGAAAAATAAAGTTTTGATAAGTAGATTTTGAATTAAGTCCAAATCAATTTTCCAGAAAAATCGCGCTAGTGCAGTTTAGTGACCATAATAGGAAATCTGTTTAGATGAATGTTTTAATTATGGAAAAATATGGAATAAATTTAATAAATCTCCAATGAATGATTTCTATGATCCTGTTTACTCAAAAATATTTGCTAAGATTGATTTAGGGTTTATCGTAAACGATATCTTAAATAACATTGTTTTTGACCCGCCTAAAAGTTAAGAAGTTTGGATCAAGAATTAAGTAAGGAAATTTGAGATATTTACCAAAGCAAAAGAATGAATTTCTTAGAAATTACTCTAAGTCAAAAGAAAGAAAATTCGAAATCGTCCGAAAAGAGTTAAAGCGAAAAGAGACTTAATAAATCCTATATACTCATATTCACTTTTATTGATGATTGGAATTCGAAGGAATTGGAGTCGGATTTGGTTAATTCCTATCCGAAAACCACTTCGAACCAATGTATACGTTCAAACATGAAGACATGTTGAAGATGATGATTGAAGACCGTGGATCTTCATAGCGTGAGGACTGCTTGTTGATTTTCTCGGGGTCACACCCATTATAGAGTTATATATAGTAGTGGTCTCCTCGTGATGGAGATTTTACAGATTGCAAGGGCTTCTTGCCTAATAATGGCCGAGGAAAGTGCCTTCGGTTTGTCCTGTTCCTGGACAACTTGTATGGACGTTTGTCAGACATTGCATTTCTAACGATTACGTACATTGGTTTTTACAAACGTACATCAGTGGTGGCAGAGAAGGCAACTTCTCTTAGCTTAATACCTTCCTTGAGGCGTACGAGCTCAAGGGTTGTATTTTTTTTGTAAGGCAATTAGTAGTTAAACGAAAATGGCAATGTGGCATTCAAAGATGTGATATGTGCTTTGTGAAAAGGTAATCGTGACCTCAAACCTCATCAAACCGGAAATGACCGAAACAAGAATAGAGGAAGCAAGGCTAAGTGGGTCATTCCCAAGTAGGGTATGATCATCCCCTTCAAGATATATTTCTTCCCGCTATGACGTTCGGGATGTATATTAATGTGGTGTATGGAAAACAGTGCTCGGTTAAAGATCGGTAACGACCAGGGGATGACATATTCGGTACCATCTAGTTAAGAGGTGGGCCGGTCTTGTGTTGGTAGAGGAGCTTTGTGATGGTTTCTCGGGACATCCATCTAGAGGTGTACCCATTCGGAAGGTAGATCCTGCGCCTGGTCATTTGTATGGAAATACATTCTCCAATAAGAACCTATGGACTTGATTGTAAACCTATTATGCTAGAATTTAATCAATGTAACAATTTCGGCTAAGATTAATAAGTTTATTTGCGAATGTTTTCAAAGAAATGTCATTAGAAATAATATCAAAGGTTTTGATATAAAAGTGTTTTAGTTATCATAAGGTAAAAACCCGTCTGTGTTTATGTGTGGGCGTGGTCTTATGAGATACTCTTTGTTTTCAATGGATTTTATAAAAAAAGGCTGATATATGACACTGTCATTTATTATTGAGTTTTTCTCACGCTGGTTTACCAAGCCTGATCCGGGTATTTTCAATACTCGGATCAGATCCGAGTAGTTTCAGGATAGTCGAAGACGGTTGGAGTTTCCAGAGGTGAGCTGGAGATATTCATCAACGTATGGACATATTCTATTGTTCGCTTTGTTTAGTGTATTTTGTTTGATGTTTGTCAGCATTTGTAAGGGCAGGTTTTATAACTGTTCAAGCTGAATTTAGGTTAGACTCTGATATATGTATTTAAAAGTTTTCCGCTGTAAAGATTATTATTGAAATAATATATGGTATTCCATTCGTGTGAGATTATGTTCTGTCTTTATTTTCTGTTTACCCTTAATGATCCGCTTATTCGTACAATTTGAGTTGGACATGTGTGGTTTATTGTCGATTCAAAGGGTACGGAAAAACGGGCAATTACATTTGGTATCAAAGCTTTTGGTTGAGCGAACACCGAAGCCTAATAGGCGTAAGTCTCATCAGAGATAGGATTAGTAATATCCTAGGATGAGTAACTCATTAGAGATAGGGTTAGTAACACCCTAGAATGAGTTATGAGAGTATTATATATATGAGCGTGTATTTGTTAATTTTATAAAAATGATTTTGTTTTAAAGGAATTGGTAAATGAAATAATTTTACTTTGGTTTATAATATAAAAATTAAAGGGGATATTATTATCTTTTGCGTTAGAAATTAAGGATTGATTGTAATTTAGCTTAGTAGAACTAAAATATGAATATCTTGTGATTAGAATTGCACAATTTGACTATAAGATATTCCATATAGAATCAATTAGTTGAAGGCTAGAATTTAGAACTTAATTCATATACCCTTAGATATTTAGTATTAAGAAATAACAATGATTAAGTAATTATCATAATAGATGGATTTAAAAAGCTAAGTGCAAATATCTTGTGAAGTAAAATTCATAATTTGATTATAAGATATTTGATGATAATACTGAAGCTAGAAGTGTAATTGGAGAAAGTAAAGAAAAAATGCATACTTAGAAAAAAAATTCTTATCAATAAGATAGAAAAAGATAAACCTAAATTGAGACTTTTTACTAAATATAATATAAAAAGATAAATTCTATAACTTATAAAGGATTTAAGTTAATTTGAAATTTAGACACTTTGATTAGGTTAAAAGTCAAAGTAAAATTTAGAAATAAGAGGTGTAAGAAATATCCTCCTAATATAAAAATTTGAATTAGTGCTACATTTAGGGTAATATTTGATTTTTTAATTCAAAATGAAGTAAGAATAGAAGTGGATATTTTTGAGTAATATGGTTAGTAGGGTGATTGTTGGATGAAAAAGGTTAATAACAAATACCATGTGAATTAAGTTTCACAAATTTGACTATAAGGTATTTGATGGATTTAAGATTAAGAAATTTTATTTAGAAAATTGATAGGTAAATAAGTTAAGAAGTTAATCATAGAATTAGTGAGGAAAAGATGTACACTTAGAAAAGTAGTCTTATTAATATATGCATAAGATAAACAATGTTAGCTAAATCAAGACCTTAGGTAAATAAAACTAAGGATTAAGTTTTATAACTTATTTATTTAGAATAATAAAATTCCACATTTGTTGAAGACCCTAATTGAAGTAATGACGATTTGAAGTTGGGGATATGTATATATACTCTTTGGAAGGAAAGGTATATTATACAAGTTTAAGTCATATTTGAATGCTTAGGTAATAATGCATTTAAAAGAAAGTAAATGGTTGTGAAATAAACTTGGATTAATAGAAATTTTAAAGAAATGTATTAGGTAAAGATGAATGTGAATAAGTATATAAGTTAAAAGTAGATCATTTGAGCACATAAATTTTGATCTAAGATTTGAGTACAGAACTTTGAGGTGTTTACACCAATCCGAGAAAGGATTTATCACTCGATTCTCGACGGCAAACATTGATGAGAGTTTATGATTATGTACATAAGTTTTCTATCATAGTTGAGAGCTATGCAAGGAAAGCAAGGGTTTGTGATCAAGAAGTCTGATCAAAGTCCACACTAGAAAATCGGGAGATCGATACTAGTTTGAAAGAAAAGTTGTGGATCAAATAATAGATCGAATCAAATATCACATATAGTATGATGTGTTGGGTCTGTCTAGTTCGTAGTTGGATAGTTATCTCAAATAGTAGGCACTAACATATAGTGGTTGGACTGATATTTTGGTATGCATATATATATAGACCACAGATATAGCACATGCTCAGGACAGGGAATGAGCTATGTGGTTGTATTCGTTTATCTTGATATAGTATCCGTGTGGTTGTTTTTTAATATTTTTTGGTTGTTTTATATTCCATCTCAAGTGTGCAGTATGCACTATGATGGAAGTTTGAATTGATGTATGTATATATAATCGTAAGTACGTGATACGTACACAGGTTAGTATGGGGAATCTCTGTATGTATGTTTGGCATCATTTATTTTAGTATTGTTATGATATCGACCTTTTTCTTTTCTATCATTAGTAGAAATAAGTCAAATTATTTGAGGATATGAGTATGAGATGGATTCTTTTATCTAACTTTCATTTCGAGGACGAAATGCTTTTAAGTAGGGGAGAATGTAACGACCCAGAATTTGACCACTTTAAAATATAATATTTAAATTGATTTTAAATGTAAAATAAGTAAGGTTATATGATTCAAACAAAATTAGATAGGATTTGGAAAGAGAAGTATACACAAAAATAGTAACATTTGCCTATATCACATAAGTGACAAAATGCTGATTTTAGAAAAGTAAGTTTCAATGATTAAATAAATTATTTTAATTAATTTATGATTGTTAATATTTTTAAAAAGAATTATACAAATTTATTTATAAATTTGGTTTACATAAATAAATAGTTTAACTAAAACGTCAAAATGTGACCGTAAAACAATTTGTCGAAAAACGACGTTTTGTCGATTTAAAAGTTGTCGCAACGTCGTCGCATCTTTATTTTCTTATAAAGGAACATATATTCAAATAGTGTAAGTATTAATTAATTCACTAAATATGTTTACTTTTACTAAATAAGATTAGAAAACTTCTAGAAGTCATTAAAAAAAGTAAGTAAGAATTAACAAAAGTAAGTAAGAAAAGTCAAAAGTAAACATCAAATCAAAGCCAACATAATTATGATATTCTTTACTTAATCTTTAAGTGACTAAGACATAAAGTAAGGATGTGAAAGATGATGTTAAGTATTGAAAAAGTGGAGATTACTTTAGGTCAAAGTAAGGTTATTTTGGTAATTTGGTAAGAGGTAATTTTGGTAAATTTACCACTTCTTTCTTTTTCTATAAATATCCACCTCCTTCTCTCATTTCATTCTCATTGCTTATTCTTCTTTTCTCAAGCTTCTTCATCTTCTTCCTCTTCTCTTTAATGGCTACCATGTCATATAAAAAATTAAAAAGAAATAATGTCAAAATATTTACAAAATATTCAAAAGAATTCAATGGTTATTCTCTTCAAATCAGACTTATATTTTCTCCGCATTTTACCTCTTCTTCTCTCGGCCATGACTTCTTAAAAACTGTATTAAATTGTAATTTTTTTTCAACTCATGTATTTTTCCAGTGGCTACAACTTTCCTATTGACCACTTTGTCCACTTCTTAGAATAAATAGGTCAACATTCCACTTCTTTCCTGTGCATTTTCTGGCCCAGTTTTTAAGCCAGAAAATAGGTCATTTTGTTTTGATCATAACTTAATCATAATTGATCTGTATTTAGAAATTATTTTTTTAAAACCATATGAAATTTCAGTGGCTACAACTTTTATATTGATCATTTTTTCCCGTTTTGAGGTTTGCTATACTTGAAACTCAATTCTTTAAAGTGCTTCTTCGGGCTTTATTTTTTGTGAATCCGAGAATAGCTCTTTTATTTTGAACATATCTCCGTCAAAACTACTTTGATTCAAATGATTCTTTTTTTCAAATTCAATGGAAAAGAATTTTCAACAACTTTTCAGTTAATATGTTTTTCAAATTTTGTGAGTAATAGAGTCAAAAACAAGAGAGAAAATGACCTATTTTTCGGATTTAAATTTTGGGAATTCAAATTCAAAGCTCTACCGCTTCTTCTTTATATTTTCGGCCAACCTCCATTTCCAGCCTCGGCCAAGCTATTGGATGGGAGAGGGTGTTGTTTGCTAGTGTTTAATGGAGTATGAAGTAATTAGTGAAGTGTTGGTTGATTAGAATGTTGGTAGGAAGTTAATCGCTTTGGTTTATGGTGAGAACTTCTCATTGCTTTTGAATTTATATTTTGATTATGTTATAAATCATATTTACACCCTTATGATATATGAATGTTTATACCAAATTGGTTGTTAATATGGATGATTTGATAGTTAGTAAATTAATTGAATTGTGATAATATATCCCGTTATTATATTAATAGTGAATATTAGATTTGAAATCATATGCATGTGATTGATTGAATGGATGTTATGTTAGTGATAAACATGAATATTGGTTATGTTCATTTTGATTAATTAATCCCTTTATCTAAAAAGGCCATATTTTAGTAATATGAGATATTATGGAAAAATAAGCCTCTTTTCATTTAAAAGTGAAATTAAAGTTAAAATAAAAGAGAAATTGAAATTTAAAGTGAAACGGATTTGAAAATGATAGTCAACTAGAAATTGAAATTGAGATGAACAGTGAAATTGAAATTGAAAACGATTTTGAAAAAGTGAAGTTTAGTTTGCGATTGAATGGAAGTTTAAATTGAAATTAGATTTGAAATCTAAGTTTTAAATGTGTTTAATTTGAGATTAAAATTGAAATTGAATTATAATTGGAATTTAAAATTTAATATTAAAATAATGGAAATATAATAATATTACAATATGGTAATAGTGAAAATATATTTTAAATTCTTTAAAAAGTGAAAATATTGATTTAAATGATTTTTAATGATTTTATAAGTGTTGAAAACCAATTTGAATAGATTATTTCAAGTATTGGAAAATAAGTTAAAACTAGATGCGTCACGCAATGGTAGTTCGCGATTTCGCGCCGAAAAGTTCAAATGAATGTGTAGAGTGGAATATAGCTCGGAATTCTTCGAGATAAGAAAATTATGGACTTTTATATCTGTATCTTCTAAACAAAGAAAGAAAATCAAAGTTTCGATAAGTAGATTTTGAATTAAGTCCAAATTAATTTTTCAGAAAAATCACGCTAGTGCAGTTTAGTGACCATAATAGGAAATCTGTTTAAATGAATGTTTTAATTATGAAAAAATATGGAATAAATTTGATAAATCTATTTAAATGATTTAAAAGAGTTTTGGATTTGATAATATGAGTTTTCAAATATTTAAAAGTGGTTTAATTCAAATAAGCTTATTTAGCACTTTCCGCAGCACTTTTCTACTGCGAATTTGTATAACTTTTGGAATATGAGTTTAAATGCAACGACGTTTTCCAGAATCAATTATGAGTGTTTTAAAAAGGATATTTAAGCATTTTAAAAGATAATTTGGAATATTTATAAGCAATTCCAAAATAAAGTGGAAAAATCTGAGTATGCGGAAACGACTAGTACATTTGTCCCGCCTATGAGATCTGAGAAGATAAAATAAGGTGTTTAACTAAGGTTGGGGATGGAGCAACCAGTGCCTTGAACTTACATGGCCTATGTTTTCTTTTCTTGGGAGAGGGGTGTGATAGATCGAAAAGAAAGCCCAAATGCTCTTAAATAAAAGACTGTATTAAGTTTTTGAAATAAAAGAAGATTGACATTACCCAAGATTTAAGCAATCTCCAAAATGAATGATTTCTATGATCCTGTTTACTCAAAAATATTTGCTAAGATTGATTTAGGGTTTATCGTAAACGATGTCTTAAATAACATTGTTTTTGACCTGCCTAAAAGTTAAGAAGTTTGGATCAAGAATTAAGGAAATTTGAGATATTTTCCAAAGCAAAAGAATGAATTTCTTAGAAATTACTCTAAGTCAAAAGAAAGAAAATTCGAAATCATCCGAAAAGAATTAGAGTGAAAAGAGACTTAATAAATCCTATATACTCATATTCACTTTTACGATGATTGGAATTCGAAGGAACCGGAGTCGGATTTGGTTAATTCCTATCCGAAAACCACTTCGAACCAATGTATACGTTCGAATGTGAAGATATGTTGAAGATGATGATTGAAGACCATGGATCTTCATAGCGTGAGGACTGCTTGTTGATTTGCTTGGGGTCGCACCCATTATAGAGTTATATATAGCGGTGGTCTCCTCGTGATGGAGATTTTGCAGATTGGAAGGGCTTCTCGCCTAATAATGGCCGAGGAAAGTGCCTTCGGTTTGTCCTGTTCCTGGACAACTTGTATGGACGTTTGTCTGACATTGCGTTTCTAACGATTACGTACATTGGTTTTTACAAACGTACATCAGTTGTGGCGGAGAAGGCAACTTCTCTTAGCTTAACACCATCTTTGAGACGTACGAGCTCAAGGGTTATATTTTTGTGGAAGGCAATTAGTAATTAAACGGAAATGGCAATTTGGCATTCAAAGATGTGATATGTGCTTTGTGAAAAGGTAATCGTGACCTCAAGCCTCATCAAACCGGAAATGACCGAAACAGGATTAGATGCAGCAAGGCTAAGTGGGTCATTCCCAAGTAGGGTATGATCATCCCTTTCTAGATATATTTCTTCCCGCTATGACGTTCGGGATGTATATTAATGTGGTGTATGGAAAACGAGCGATCGGTTAAAGGTCGGTAACGACCGGGGGATGACATATTCGGTACCATCTAGTTAAGAGGTGGGCCGGTCTTGTGTTGATAGAGGAGCTTTGTGATGGTTTCTGGGGACATCCATTTAGAGGTGTATCCATTCGAAAGGTAGATCCTGCGCCTGGTCATTTGTATGGAAATCCATTCTCCAATAAGAACCTACAGACTTGATTGTAAACCTATTATGCTGGAATTTAATCAATGTAATAATTTCGGCTAAGATTGATAAGTTTATTTGCAAATGTTTTCAAAGAAATGTCATTAGAAATAATATCAAAGGTTTTGATATAAAAGTGTTTTAGTTATCATAAGGTAAAAACCCGTCCGCGTTTATGTGTGGGCGTGGTCTTATGAAATACTCTTTTTTTTCAAAGGATTTTATAAAAAGGCTGGTATATGACACTGTTATTTATTATTGAGTTTTTCTCACGCTGGTTTATCAAGCCTGATCCGGGTATTTTCAATACTCGGGTCAGATCCGAGTAGTTTCAAGATAGTCGAAGACGGTTGGAGTTTCCAGAGGAGAGCTGGAGATATTCATCGATGTATGGATATATTCTATTGTCCGATTTGTTTAATGTATTTTGTTTGATGTTTGTCAGCATTTGTAAGGGCAGGTTTTATAACTGTCCAAGATGAATTTAGGTTAGACTCTGATATATGTATTTAAAAGTTTTCCGTTGTAAAGATTATTATTGAAATAATATATGTTATTTCATTCGTGTGAGATTCTGTTCTGTCTTTATTTTCTTCTTACCCTTAATGACCGCTAATTCGTACAATTTGAGTTGGACATGTGTGGTTTATTGTCGATTCAAAGGGTTTGGAAAAACGGGCCATTACATTCGAGTATTACAGATTTTTTAGGCGAGGATATTCTGGAGCTCAGGAGGCAAACAGGATGGCTGGAACATATGGAGTTTACCGCCGTGTATTTGAGAGTTGTATTGATTGTAGTCTGGAACAGGTTGATATACTTGTCCAGTTATGTGTATATGGTTATAACTCTGATATATTTAATGTAAAGTAACAATTACAGCTTTTCTTTGTGTAAATGCTATTATTTTGTTATCATATTTTGTTCCGTTGCGAAATGTGAGATTCTGTTCTTCTTCTACCTCTTTTCTTCATTCTTTAATTATCTGAAATTTTCGGCATTCGAATTTTCGAGGTCGAAATTTCAGGTCGTTACATTTTGGCATCAGAGCTGAAGGTTAAGCGAGAACCTTGGCTCTGGTGGGTTTACTCATTAAGGATAAGGTCAATAGTACCCTAGAATGAGTTGAATGTAGTATATATGAGGGCGTATTTGTTATTTTCTTATGAAATGATTTTATGTAAGTTTATATTTTGATATATATATATATATATATATATATATATATAAAGCAATAGTTTTTCTAATATATTAAGATAATTGGTTGTTGTATTATTTGAATTAAAATAATAATAAGAATTAAGTGATAATAGTAATACAACCAAATTGAAATTGAATGAAGATAAGTTTGAAATGGATCCAAACTGAAACTAAAATCCTGAATTTGTAGAAGTTTTTTCAGAATAAGATTATAATGAATTGGTTTCCACATATGATCATCTTGGTTATTATCATAAATGGTTGTTGTGTTTAATAATGAAATGTGTGTTAATAAGTAAGCAAAATGAAATGTTTTAGGGAAGTAAAACATTTAGGTGAGCATGACTAATAAATTGGAATTGAAGATGATCTAAATTGTAAATTTTTAAATCTAGGTCCAGAAATTTGAAATCGTTTCAAAGTGATGAAAGAAACAATAAATAGTATTATTTGAATGAAAGGGTCCTGTTTCAAACAAGAGTTGTTTGAAAATTTAAAAATTTGTTTTGAGTTAAAACCAAAGGTGGTTTAAAATTTAAGGTATAACTTAGTGTGCAAAGGAAATAAATAAGTATATATGAGGGATATACATAATATCAAAGATGGTTTGAAATAAACTATAAGTGTTGAGTTTTAAAATTTTCCTTGGAATGTGATATGAAAACCCAAAGTGATAAGTTTTTAAACTTATAAGTGAGAAGATTATTAATATGAAGTTTAAAATTTGAAATGGAATTCAATTGGGTAATGTTGACTGGATTAAATTGAATTGAATTTAACTTAAGGGAAGTTAAATAAGTTTAGGACGAACAACCTGAATTGGAAATTCCAAGATGAAATTGAAATTTAACTAGGGATGTTAAATGGTTGATTTGAATTGGGAGTATGTCTGATCTCAAAATGGGTTTGACATTTGGAAATTGGAAATGGATGCTATGGATGTATGTTTTAAATAATTAGGATGTTTATTTATTTTGACTTTTTCTGATATCATCCTGTTGTTAGTAATAATCTATAAAACTGAGAATTGGATTATTTTAAATAAATTAAGAAATGAATTGGGGTAATATACATCCATTACTAAAATAAAATAGAAATAAGATTGAATTATGAAAAGGGAAATTGCTTTGAACTTAAAGATTTAAATGTTAGAAATGAGCTTGCTGAAAATTTGTTAAGAATTGGTTTTGAAGTTAAAATCGGGTAATAATTGGATTCTGAAGATTAAATCAATTTAATTAGTTTTGAAGTCTTATTTGAACTTTGAAATAAGTTAAGTAAAGGTAATTTAAAAGGGAATTTTGAAATTTGGATTCAGAATTAAATGGTTTAAAAATTTTGAGTTGTTAATTTAAAAATAAAGGTTGGTTTGATTTAAAGGGTCAAATCAACATTTAAAAAATTTAACTTGAATTTATGAAATTTGAGATGGTTTTAAGTTGAGATTTGAATAGAATTAGTTCAAATTGAATTTGATTTGAATTAATTGGAATTGTGATTGAATATGGATAAGCATAAAATTCAAACGGAAAATTTGAATTGAATTAATTTGAAGTGAAATTGAAATTGAATAAGTTTGAATTTCAAATGGGAATTGATTTGAATTTGGAATAAAAATTAAAGATAATTTAAATTGAGTTGAAATTGAATCAATTTAATGGAAGTGAGAATTGGAAATTGATTGGAAATGGAGATTGGGAATAGAACAGTTTGGCTCTGAACTATAATTTTCAAATAAAATTGTTTTAATATAGCTGTTTTAAATCTATTTTTCCTAGCTATTTACTATACAACTTTTCTTTTTAAAACCCAAAACTACCTTATACTTATTTTACAACTACTTTTGGAACTATTTAACTATTTTACAAAATTTTACAACTATTTTATGACTAATTGCTATTTTACAACTATTTTGCAATTATCTAATTATTCTACAACTATTTGACTATTTTACAACTATTTTAAAATTACTTAACTATTTTACTACTATTTGCAGCTAAAAACTATTTTATAACTACTTATCTATTTCAAAAAATTTCAAGCTATTTTCTTAATACAAGTTAGTCAGAGTGCAAACTGTCTATAATTGAATACCAATTGAGATAAGAATTGAAGTGTTAACCCAAATGGAAATTGGGTGCAATTGTGGATTAGTGAATGGAATCAAAATGAAGGTGAATAGAAAAGAATATTGATTTAATTAATAATCAATAAAGGTAAATACATAGGATGTACGTATATTATTCTATTCGTATAATGATTTGATCCGGATTCGAGCATAGAATTTCAGATAGTATATCGATCTGAGTTAGGATTTTTCACTCGATTTTCGACAGCGAACCCTAGATATGGATTTTTGATTGATTCTGGATATTCTCTGTCATAGTTAGGCTATGCAAGGAGAAAGACGATTTCTGATCAAGAAACCAGATCTGAGACCGTACTAGGAAGTCGGGTGGGCGATACTAGTTCGAAAGTGAAATTGTGTAATCGAGTGAGCGATCAAATTTGATATTGCGTACGAATGGTATATGTACATCGTACGTGCTTGAATGAAATTGATATTGAAATTTTTGAAAGAAATGAAAGATGATTTTTGAAAGAGAAGTATATTTTGAGAATATATATGAATAAATGTGGAAGATTGATATCTTTTGAATTTCACTTTTTGAAAAGTCAGTGATATTGTAGGTAACTTTATAAGAGAAAATCAAATTTGAATATTTGATTTGGTGTCAATAAAGATATATACATATATTTGTTATATATGATAGCTCCCTCCATGATTGAATCTAGAACCAGAAGAAAGGGTTTTGAAATTATTTGAAGAGGAAATCTATATAAGTGACCCAAAGATTATTTTCAAGTTGGAAAGGATAAGTTGTATATATATCTTTAATAATAGTTGTAATAGCTTTGGTTTCACACATTTTTGGTATCAATGTGAACTACCATAAATGCCCTTCTATATATTATCAAATCTTAATTACTTAAAATAGGATATAATATTAAATTTCTTTTACAAATTCAAATGCCCATAAAAGTAGGATCTATTAACTAAACATGCTTTAAAATTCAAAATGCTTTTAAAAATAGGATCTAAAATTAACCTTCTTTACAGATTCAAAATACTTCTTTAAAAATATCACTAGAAAATAAAAAATTATTATTTTGATTGATTTAAACATATACAATTTATAAGAAAAACAATTCACGCGCGAAGCGCGTGTCGTTACACTTAGTTATAATAGCTTTGATGTCACACTTTTTTGGTATCAACTTGAACTACCAAAAACGTCCATCTATATATTATTACATCTTAATCACTTAAAAATAAAATCTTCTTTTACAAATTCAAACGCCCCTAAAAGTAAGATCTAACAATTAAATATGCTTTACAAATTTAAAGCGCTTCTAGAAATAGGATCTAAGATTAAACTTTCTTTAAAAATCCAATATACTTTTTTACAACTATAAAAATCTTAATATCACTTGAAAATAAAAAATCATTTTTTGGAATGGTTTAAACATATGCAATTTATAACGCAAACAATTTACCCGCGAAGCGCGTGCCGTAACACTCGTATCTATATATATAAAGGATTTTATGAAAATGATTTTGGAAAAGGTTTTGGAACCTATGGATTTGGAACCTATGGACTTGGAAAAAGGCTTTTGATTTTTGAGAAAATCAAATTTTAGGAATTTGGAATGCCTAGTTTGAGAATTAACTATTTTGGGAATCGATTTTGTGTAAAAGAGATTTATGTAAATCATAAAGGGTATGATTTGAAAGATACTATAAGTGTATAGTATAAAGTGTTTTGAGATTGGCTTTTGGGGAAAAAGGCACTCCCATTGAAATGAACTTCATTAGGAGATCCACGGGGTGGGTCTACCTTGAGCCCTAAGGGGGACGCTCTAAATTGAATCCTAGGAGGAAGTCCGGACAAACTGAAGTTCCTGAGGATTATGTGTAGTGGGTAGCGAAAGTCGAGGGCGCTAATGCCTACAGAGACATTTGGGTTATGTTGTGACGACAGTGTAACTCGATGTCACTATGATCTACTGTGGACCATAGCGGAAATCGTGTGGGGCATGACAGCCAACAGTCTACGTTTGATTTTACTGCAATGGCAACGTAACATCGGTAGACTGCGACCTATGGTGACATAGCGTAAGTCGAGAGGCCGTGAGAGCCTAAGGCTACGTTGGGACTTGACTGATGTAGTCTGCGACCTATGTGGGAGTGGTGAAGTTTCATTTGGCAGCGAAAATCGAGGGCGCTGATGCATGTAGTTACATGGACTTTTGCCGTGATGACAACGTAACCCAGGATGTAACTGTGATCTGTGAGCATTCTCACCAAAGATGTTTCCTCTATTTCAAAAATGTTTTCTATATTTTCACAAAGTTTTCGAAAATATTTTCCAAGTATTTTCACTGGGTGTTGAAAATGGTTCTGCTAAGTACTTATAGATTTTCAATCCTACGCCTGATCAACGTATGACTGAATTTCCGTGAAAACAAGGATGGACAGGTTGAGACATCGAGTTATAAAAAATATTTTTATAAAAAATATTTTATAATATTATGTAGATTTTAAAAGTGTTTTAAAAATGATCAAGGAATAATTTATCTGGTTTAAGTTATTGAATAAATTCTGGATTCGTTCCTTTTCGAGGACGAAAAGATTCAAGGGGAAGGAATGTAATAACCCGGATTTTGGAATATCTATTAATTGATAATTAACTGGTTTAATTAATAGAACTACTGATTTATAGATTGAACAAGTAGATCTGAAAATATATATATATATATATATATATATATTTCTGTTGGTTTTAAATTGGATTTTAAATTGAATTTGAATTTAAATTTGGATTTAAATTTGAAATCTAAAAGATA
Organism: Allium cepa; assembly: GCA_030765085.1. Taxonomy (NCBI): domain Eukaryota; kingdom Viridiplantae; phylum Streptophyta; class Magnoliopsida; order Asparagales; family Amaryllidaceae; genus Allium; species Allium cepa. The sequence continues at coordinate 837,364,568 of CM060935.1, read as the reverse complement.
ATTATCTTAATATATTATGATTTAAAATACATGTATAAGATTTTTATTAATATATGATTTGTTTTATTTTATTTTCTTTAAAGAATTTTATTTATATAAATTTATAAAAGTTTTATTAATTAAGAAATTTAATTATAAAAGCTTATAAACCATTTTAAAAATAAATAAAACATGCATAATTATACATGTAAGTTTAATAAATAAAATTTAACAATTGTAATGTGATTAAAATAGGTAAATGACAAATGTTAAGTAATTTAAAAAGTGTCACTTTTTATTTTATTTTATTTTATATTTTTATAAATCACAATTTAGTCTATATATACATCTGTCTTTGCTCTTCCCTTTCTTTTCCTATCTTCCTTCAAAAACATAAGCCTATTGACATTTCAAAACAAAGAACAAAGAAAATTCAAAGCCTATAACACAAATATACCAACCAAAAACCACAAGAAAATCAAAATTCAGAAACCTGTAAATGAATTCTCTAACCAGAAAATTATCAAGCAAGCTTCAACCTGTAATCAAAAGCCTCAATCTTCTTAGTTTTCAAAGCTAAATCTTCTCAACAACTAGCTTCATATTTTCAAGGATTTCCAGTTCAAACAACAAAGCATTTTAGTTTTTAATAGATCAAGGCTTTCTAGTTTCAAATCCAAGTAATTCAAGTTTTCAAAATCTCAAAGCTGCTTCAAACTCTCTGTTCAACATCTATACAGGTAAGTAAACAACTTTAAAAATTTATCTTAAACTTGATGCATGTGATAATTTTTGAGTGTTATGGTATGAATATGCAGTTGCGTGATTGTATAAATAAGTTGAATGTATATAGTTTATATACAGGTGTGCATGTCTGTGTTCTTCCCTATTTCTTGTTATAGGATTTTAAAATTTAGATCAAAATTCATTATCTCTTCTTCTGATCTCTGTTAGGATTTAATTTTCAAACAAGAAGTGTTTGTTTAGTCATAGATTAAGTCTTAAAAATGAATGTAAGTAAATTAATTGGAAGTTTATTTGGAAAATGGAAAGACAGTAAAAATTCTTTTAAAACATGTTAAAATCAAATGTTATAAATTGCTGACTCAAGTATATAATTTGAATCGACTTTGAAAAATATGATTTTTAAAAAGAAAATCATGATTTTTAGTATTGCATCGAGTGTATATTTCAATGATGGCCAGAAAATGATCATTGAGCAAAATCTGACAGCCGGAGGTCTCGGGTTGGTCGAGGTTTCATCTGGAGGTTGCTGGGGAGTTGTCGAGGCTAGGAAAAATGGCGGGTGACTTTCTTAGTCACTATGGCGTCGGAAATCGATCGGAGAAGGGTTTAAGCCCTAAAATAGGTCAAGGTCGGGAATTTTGTTACCGCGATGTCTCTGGATGATCGGAGTTCACCGGACTTGGGGAAAGGAAGCGTGGAAGGCTGGCGAAGGTGTGGCCGGAGTTTGGGGTGTTTCGGTGGTCGGCGTTGGTGGTTAGAGGGAGTTTTCAGGCATTGGTTAGTTTCAGGCGTATTCATTTTTGCTCGATCATGATTTTGGGTTTTGTGGTGATGATTGGGTGGTCGGTATCAGATGTAGGGGTGATCGACGATATGTTAGAGGTGTCGTGGGCGGTCGGAGACACTTGGGTCGCTGTTGCATGTGCACGACATGTTTATGTGTCTGTGGTTTGGGATGGATGCTCGCTCGAAGGGAAGCTCGGGTATTTGGGTAAGGGACTCGAGCATGGACTCGAGAAGATCATGAGTGAATATCATGTTTCCAGTTTTAACTTAAAACTAAAATCTAAGTTTAAAAAAAGGCGGTTTTACTCGGAGCAGGACTCGGGTAAAAGTCGGGTTGAACCGAAGCATGTTTAAACAGTTTTAAAAGTTTTTAAAGCAAAGTTTTGAAATTTAAATAAATTTAGTTTAAAACTTTCTTAAATAAATTTCTTTTATAAATGTTTTCTTTAACATTTGATTAAAGAAGTTATGTAATTGTTTAACTTAGATTTGTTAAGTTAAAATTATTTTTATGTCATTTTAAAACTTAATTTAGTAATATAATTTAGTGTTAATCAAGATAAGATGTTTTTAAATCTATATGATAATAATAATTAAGGAATTAATGAGATAAATGATTTATCTTAAAATTAATTAAGTTTTAATTATTTAAGATTAATTTAATTAATAAGATAATTAAGAATAATTAATTAATTTTAATTAACTAATGATTGAGGATTAATGAATTTATAATTAAGGGTTATAAGTTAATTAATTATAGATTAATTAATTACAATTAATGTAAGTAATTAGAGACTAATTACTTAAATGATAATTACTTAATATAAGTAATTAAAGGATAAATTTGTTAAGGATTAATTAATTTAATTGGTAATTAAAGGATAAATTTGTTAAGGATTAATTAATTTAATTAGTAATTAAAGGTTAAATTAATTGATAATTAAAGGTTAATTAATTGAGGATAATTAACCAATGGGATATTTACTTAATGGAAGTAATTATGGATAATCAATGGGTAAATTAAAGGATGATTAATTAACTGGGTTGTAATTAATTAATGTTAAGTAAGCATGATTTTGAAGGTGATTAAGTATTTAATTTAATTTATTTAAAATTAAATAGAATTGGTGTGACTAATCAACCTTGCTTATGAATGATTGAATGATATTGTATGCTTTAGATTAGTTGATATATCTGATATGTGATTTGTGATTTTTTGTGATATAATATGTTTGGGTTGAACAGTGATAATGTGGTTATCTATCGATGATGAATTGCTATGTAAAAGTGACATCTTGTATTTAAAATTTAATTGTATTCACTTAGACAACTTGGATTAAAGACGACATTGGATTCGAAGAGACGGGGGCCGGGTATCAGTAAATACCTGAAATCACTTCGATTTGGAATCTACAATAATTCTTTATAGATTGAAATGTGCAATCAATAGGCTGGAATGGAATAATTTAAGTAAACTGAACCATTGAAACAAAGTAAGGGTACTTAGTGTTTGTTTGTGAAATAAGTGTTTGGCATTAACCGGAAAGAATTCGTAGTAAGGTACGAGTTACCCCGGGTTTTAAATAAATTTTATGCATTAGTATTTCATGTTAGATGGGTTTACTCACGCTGGTTTCCAACCTGACCCGGATGTTACTTTGATGTAATGCTCGGGTCAGACTAAGTATTACAGATTTTTCAGGTTGATATAACTGTCCAGTTATGTGTATATGATTGTAACTCTAATATATTGAATGTAAAGTAACTATTACAGCTTTTCTTTATGTAAATGCTATTATTTTGTCATCATATTTTGTTCCGCTGCGAAATGTGAGATTCTGTTCTTCCTCTACCTCTTTTGTTCATTCTTTAACTATTTGAAATTTTCGACATTCGAATTTTCAAGGTCGAAATTTCGGATCGTTATAGTTAATGGCAATATCCTTAACCTGTATGGTATTTAAACATAGCGATATATAGTGGACTGTTCATTTGTGCCATTCGTTGCTTTAGCCATAAGAGTTTCGACTAAATAGGTTCATTTTATGGGTGGTATTGAAACTGCTACATAGAAAACCTATCACAAATTTGATTGTGTTATATATTATGGACATCAAGATTATGAATTTTGACCAAATATTCAGTAACTACCAAATAATGACACATTGTTATACTATCTGCCAACTTACTTGATGTCGGGTGCATTTTTGATTTATTAAATGCAATTACTCTTTGCAGGTACTTTCGTCCTCAGGGTAATTAATTTCAAAATTATCTATGTATCCATATACGAAATAATTTGGAGTGTTTCGAATTAGCCAGTGTGGTGATTGAGTAGGAGAGATGCACATGGATCAGGTATCCCCTCCTTCGTTTTCTTTTGAGTTTTAATTTTGTTTCAAACATTTAGTCTATGAAGTAGAAGTTTGTTTCCCATCTTAGTATTACATGGTTGAATCATGAAGTAGAAGTTATTTTGAAGTATTGCGTCGTCAATTTATTTCTTAGTAAATATTTCAACTCCTAATTATTGAATTCCTTGCCATAAAATTCTTTGCCATACGATTTCCATTCGCATTTGTAGGCCTTCACATTTGAAAATAACTCCTTTACATATTCCTTGATTACTAAGCTATTCTCAAATTGCAAGTAGAACTTGGAATTCATTAGAATGTATCTTCATACTGCACACAGTATCATCTGTAGCTAAATTTTAGTTTTCCAAGTCTTTTTACCTTTATACTGCACATAAACGACCTGCTCTCTACAACTTTCTGACATGACTTATTTTCTTCCTTTCAGCTGAAGTGGAATGAGACAGTTGCCAAAGAGTTTTGTCTTCTTCTTCTATGACCTGACTTGACATGTCCATGACCTGTATATGTACTTATTTATTATGAATGCTTAGTTGTTGTACTGTAATCTTATAGCACGGTATTTAACTTTTTCATCGTTGTATGCCTATAAACATCATACCGCAAGACTGTTGCGTCAGCTTTAGTCCATCTGATACTGAAATTTGTCCCAGTTTTCTCTAATTTTCTTGCTCTCTTGGTGTACATTCAATTCAAAAGATTATTTTCTATTACTATATTGCTATGGTCCCTTAGATGTACTCTGTTTCATGGCCTTTAAATTTACGTGCATTTATATATTGTTTTATTTCGTAGTTTCATACTGTTATTTTCAATGCAGCCCAAATTTTCTTTTGGACCATTCTTTTATATTTAATCAGCATTATACATATCTGATGGGCAATGCCTAATAATGTCTCTTCTCACAAAATTATGTCTCGCTTCTACATTCTACTCTTTTACTACTGGCAAACAAGTACATTGATAACAAATGGTGATTTCATTTTACTGACTATACGGGCATCCTTTTCTTCCGCAAGTTCAAAACCTGTTTTTGATACTTAAAGTTGTATGCTTTACCTACAGTGCTCCTAGCCAGTCTTAAATCTTTGTTCATAATTTAATAATTGGCTAAATCCAAATTATTTTGTTAATTCACTATTTATAGTTAGAGTTGAAAGTGGTTTACTTTGTGTAACTTTCGTCACTTTTTCCGTGTATATTTCATTGTGCTTTTTTTGTCGTCGTCGAATTAAGGTTCACTGTTGCCTTACTATACCATATGTTGACTTATTTAAATTAATTAATTTTAATTATCTTACCAATTTAACCATCTCTCTATTTACTATATACCCAATATATTTTCACCATCCCGTATGCGAAGCACGGGTTCGCACTAGTTGTATATATTAAGATTCTAGTATTTTTAGGATTTATTAGATAGATCGATGAATATTAGTTAATCATTTTTATTTAAATAGTTTAAATTTAAGATTACACAGTTGGTTAAATACATGAACTTGAATGTAAAATATTAGAAAATAATTAATAAGAGTTTCTACGCAGCTGTAAAAGAATTAAAATTTAGGTATTTGAAGTTGATAGGATTTTAAAATGTAATGTTTGATAAATTCATTTATTAAATAAATTATAAATTATTATCATTAATGTATGAACTTGAATGTAAAATATTAGAAGAAAATTAAAAAGGGTTTCTATATAAATGTTAAAAAAAGATTAAAATTTAGGTATTTAAAGTTAATAGAATTGTACCGTGCAATGTATGATAAATTCATTTATTAGATAAATTATAAATTGAATTCATTATTCTCATTAATGTATATAATTTAAGTTATTCATATATATATATATTTGCGTATAAATGATTTTTTAACTAATTTGTTGATGCGCCCACAGTAAACATATTGAAACATTCATCTTTTACATTTATTAATAAATATTAGTTGACTAAGTTTATCAATTACTTTAAATTTTTTGATTATGTAATTAATTCAAACGTGTAGACTTTAACGTAACTTTTTTTTGAGAGAAATGTGAAATATTTGTAAATAAATTACATAATTTTTTTGAAAAGCATGTATTTAAATGTAAAAAAGTGTGAGAAGTTTAGTAGAATAATTGTAAAATGGTAAATTGTAAGATTTTGAAAATAAAATATCCAGATTTGAAGAGAATTAAGAAGAATAGATATAGTTACTAGAATTAACGAGAAAGCTTCAAATTCTTCTGCTTTACTATTATTTAATTTAATAGATAATTAATAGATTTTCAACATCGCTAATTCAACGTTGCTTAAGATGGTTTGGACATTTTCAACGGAGACTGCCCGAGGCACCTGTGCCAGTTGGAATTATAGGCCGCATCGAATGCTCAAAAAGTGGTAGAGGTCGACCAATGTTGACATGAGAGGAAGTGGTAAAAAGAGATTTGAAAGATTGTAGTATATCCAAGGAGCCAGTGGCAACAGAAGCGCGTGAAAGTTAACAATTCACGTACCAAAACCACGAGCTGTGATTTTTATAAGTTTTAGATAAACAACAGGAGTCTAAGACGTAGGTTTGGTCTTTGACCAATACTACTATTAGTATCATTATCGCTATCATCATCATCATTTCTCTTTTTATATATATATATATATATATACATACATATATATTTTTATTTTTATTTTATTTGACTTAGTTATTATTATTATTAATTTATTTATTTGACTTTATTTTATTATTGTTATTCTTATTCTTATGATTTTTAAATTGACTTTGTCATTTAGTTTTGGGTTTCATCTCTGACCGACTACAATTTGTTTGAAAATAATGGTTGGATACTTCTAGTTGCAATTAATAGATTTTCCTCTAATTAATCATCATGGATTAAACACACTGCCGTCAATTCGGCGGGCCTCAGAAAACTGCAATGCGTCTACAGCTGACCCTAATTTGACTTGCTTATTTGTAAAATTTTCGGGTAGGAAATAAATCCAAACTGAATCCAACTTGCATTCTAAGGTCTCCCCCTTAACTCCGCCCTCTCTCTCTCTCTCTTTCCTTTTCTCTGAACTCAATCAAATTTTCCCTCTACGAAAAAGAGAACAGAAAACAGAAGAAAGAAAATGATAAAGTAACTCCAGAAACATACGAAACACGACAATGGCTCGGTTCCTTCTAAAAAAGAATCAAATATGGCAAAATTTAAATGGTATGTCGCTTTTAATGCCGCAATTCTATGATGTGGTAGTGATTTTCTGAAGCTTTGAGTAATTTTTTAAAGTCGGCATTTAGATTTTGCCTGATGATTTTACGTAAAGCATCAAAGCCCAATCTTCGATCTACGTAATATATGGTAATTATGTGGATATAGGTCTGAGCCACACTTGTTTGCGCAAGCTGTTTGATTTTATCTCCTAGATGTACTTGTGTTAAATTTCAATTCTTTTAGCAATTTTTATGCATGGTTTGGATCGTTTAAATGCGGCTAATGCTTTATTGCTCTTATATATGATAACAAATGTTTAAGAAAGAATAAAGACAATCAAAACCGAAGCAGTATAACTTAACCAATAAAAAAAAAAAAAAAAAAAAGAATATTGTGTCTATTCATTCTTAGGCTTCATATGTTTAAACTGCTAAATTCTGATTTCTGATTGCTGGTCTCGGAATTTTGATTGCTGAATGTTGTTTTCTTAATAATCATTTAGTTTATTTGCATTCAACATTTGGTGCAAAAAACAGTATTCAACGTTCATAACAAAAAATAAGAAGAAAAAATGCTGAATAATTTGTTTGAATAGATGGTTTTATTCGGAACACGGACAAAAAAAACAATATAAAAAGTTTTGAATTATAAATTGGAAGTTGGATTTAGAACTTTTGATTAAAAACAAACACAGCCTTAAACTGAACAGTTGAAATATGATTGAATGTATGTGTAACAGTATATTATATGGCAGATATGAGTAAACCAACCCATTAAAAACAATATAGAACAGCACAATGAACACGTATCTGTTACTTACAAGGAAAATGCTTTACTTCAACGATTGATATTGTCAATCTTTCATCTATGTATGGACTTAGTTATGGTTTGTTGAAAAGCGAACTTGTTTATACTACAATCTTGATTCTTATGCTTGAAAAAACATGTTACCAGAAATGAATTTTAATTTGTAATTTCAAGTTGTCTATATGCAGCCAGATTCTCATTGATTTTTTGTATTAGATATAATTTTTATGAATTCAGTGGAAGAACTGTTGTGTTTAAACATCACTACATGCCATAGTAATTCCTAAGGTTGACAAATGTACAACAATATGATGTTTTGACCAAAACATATTTGTTTGCTTTGAAAAGTATGATCCATATAAGCACAAATCCCAAGTCAGATCAATGTGATTATTCTTTTGCAGATAAAATGCTTCTTTCCAGCTTTTTCGAGGGAAGATATAACTCGTATCTTCAACTCTGCCATGGTTTAAGGTCCATAAGCAGCATTCCCAATGCACAAATGTTTGATTTAACGGACCTCACGTAAGAGGTTTTTTTACCTGTAGTTACATTTTCCCCTCATATGATACCATCATAATTCTGTTTATACCACATTCATGTTTTTAGATTGTTTTTCTTCTTCTGTTATTTACATTTATCTTTTGCGAAAAGAAAAGAGAGTTGAAATAAGCTCGAGGTTCTGTGTAGTATGAATTAGATATGTCTCCAGAGCATCAAGATCCGTTTTCACGTCTTATTATGCAGCTTAAGATTGATGTATGTTGTGACTATTTTTTATATATCCTTTTGTTTTGTTTTGTTTTTTTTGGTATTGTTGGTAAAACTGTATTTCCACTACTTCACAACTTGCCATTGTGCATCTAATACTTAAAAGGCTGCTATAATTCAGCTGTATCCTATTCTAACCCTCTCTTTACTAAAGATGCCCTCATACATGGTACCCAAATGCTCGGAGAAAAAAGAGAAAGGTTTTCTTGCATGTTGGTCCTACAAATAGTGGAAAGACATATAATGCACTGAAGCGATTACAGTCTAGCTCCTCAGGTATGATGTTTAAATATTATTTGAAACAAAGTCTCATGTGTTTTTATTGTCTATAAGATTTTTTTTTTAAAGGAATATATTGTGGACCTTTAAGACTGCTAGCCTGGGAGGTGGCAAAAAGATTGAATAAGGCAAAAGTTCCATGCGATTTGATAACTGGACAAGAAAGGGATGAAATTGATGGTGCAATGCATAGTTCTGTGACTGTTGAAATGGCTGATGTTACTGGAGATTATCAATGTGCTATCATTGATGAAATCCAGGTTATTATGACAATATGAATATTACTGCAATACCCTTCAGAGTTATTTGATGTTTCTCATGGTAGCAATGATGCTCATTTTTATGTAAAAACCCAAGGCATTTTGGGGCTTAAAAGAAAAACAGATATGTTCAATAATGAAGCAATACAAACATTGTAAATATTATGTCAAATCCTTCTGTATGTGTATGCGCACATGCACACATTTAAATTCTTAATATCTAATTTTTTTTCTCTCCCTGTTGTAGATGATAGCTTGTAGAACAAGAGGATACTCATTCACACGTGCATTATTAGGAATTTGTTCAGATGAACTTCATGTTTGTGGCGATCCAGCTGCTGTACCTCTTATTCAGAGAATTCTCGAAGTAACCGATGATATTGTCCAGGTTTTCTTTTAGCTCTTGACAATACTAGCAAATTGCACCATAAACTCTTGACAACATATCAGTTCTATACTGTAATAACTTATGGTTTCTGACCTCAACTTCCCTTATATAAATGACAAACCACGTAAAAGCTACCATTGGTTCTTAATTTTCCATTGTCACAACTTACGGATAACATTAAGCAAGTTAAAAAATACACTGAAGATTTAGTGTACTTGTAAAATCGATTATTTTTCTTAATGGTACCTACCCGTATTATCGAAGTGCAATTAGAAAATAATACGGCGGTCATATGTGTAGGTAAAAGGTAAGATGGTCATATAACAAAAGCCTAGCATCCACTTATGACTTATCTAACTAGATTGCAGATTTGAATGATCAAGTTCAATGATTATGGATTACCCTCAGCTAGCGATAAACGTAAATAATTTGTATACTATTTCTCGTAAACACACTCTTAAATGTAGGATGTCTTCTTCTCTCCTTTTTTCAAGGAAAAAAAAAGTATGTTTGAAATTTTACAAGAAAAAGATAATGGATGCGGTGAAACATTCTTACTCATAGGACAAAAAATACATATTCTATTGCATGGGAAAAAAAAACAAAAAAATCTAAAACGAGGAAACATCAAAGTACAATTTCTTCTATAACTTGTGCTTCATGATTCTCATTTATATTTGATTGTTCAACAATTTTCATCCATTATATTATTGATTTAGGTTCAGTATTATGAGAGATTGTCCCCTTTGGTTCCCTCAAGGAAACCACTTGGATCCTTTTCAAATATCAGAACTGGGGACTGTATTGTTACTTTTTCACGACGTGAGATATATACATTAAAAGTAAGTTTTGTACTTAACATAAAAGTGGTTAAATAAAACTCTTTTTTTCACTCTCTTCTTATTTTGCAACTGTTTGTTTATATCCTTGGACCTTTTTATGCAACCGCCTTTTCGTATTTTAATGATTTTAGATTTTATATATGATACCATCTTATATTAAAACTCAGTTCTCCTTTTTTAATTTTGGTAGAAACAAATTGAACAAGAAGCGAAACATCTATGTTCTGTTGTGTATGGCTCCTTACCACCTGAAACTAGAACGAAACAGGTATATTTAAAACCTATTTTTTTTATAATGCAGTGGATTATCTGGCGCACTGATTATTTATTTATTAGTCATTTTTATAAGCATCCTTATCATATCTTTCCCACATGAAATCATTTTCATCTTAGCATGTAAGCTTTGTCACTCTTCGTATTTAAGCTTGCAGGCTTCGAAGTTCAATGATGAAAGCAGCGAGTTTGATGTTCTTGTAGCAAGTGATGCTATAGGGATGGGTCTCAATTTAAATATTTCTAGAATCATTTTTTCCACTTTGCAGAAGTTTGATGGCATTCAAACTAGAGATCTTACTGTACCTGAAATAAAGCAGATTGCTGGTATGTTATTAGGACATGTAACTTGTTTTTATACATCCAATTGATAGTATACAAAGGTATTGGAAAATTAAAATGTTTTGTTATTTCATAAACACATGATGTGTGCTAATATGTACTTATCATAGTATGTGTAATATCTTGGCTTAATTTCAATATGCCACCTAATTCATTGTTCCATTTCCGCATTTCACGCTATTTTTTTCCAGTTTAGTTGGTACTCAGAAGTTTTAAATTTCATTGTTGTCAGGTCTATCAATGGATACTTTCAGATGCGGATAATGCCATATCCGCATCCATATCTGAAACCATTTTCGGATATCGGATATCTGCATCCGCGGATATGGATGCATATCGGATAATTATCCTATCCGACGATCGATAAATCATGAAACATAAATAGAATATATTTGTTTAACATAATTTTTTCTTCCAATCCCATTGATTATAAAAGTTTGAAAGAAAAAACAATTCTGATAATAACAAATAGTTTTGAGTGGTTAATATGCATTAGATGCATATAATATAAACTACCAACTTAATAAAACAATAAATGTATATCATTCATTGTACTAAAATACACATAATATAAACTATAATTTCTACAAAAACCGAATGGATAATTTTCGGATGTGGATATTTTGTATCCGTATCCTTTTTTTATATCAAATATTTACCTGCTTTTCGGATATGGATGCAGACGGAATTTGGATTTTTGGGTATCCATTGACAGTCTTAATTGTTGCTTATCTTTGTCTACCCAAGCAACTTATATGGTTGTCTAATATGTTACATATTTTATAGTTTCAAGTCTTTAGACTTCCCTAAAATTTACAGCAAAAGCTTATTTGGTGGAACATTGACCAAACGGTCTTAACTTTGGATTGCCTAAGACATCTTTTGGATACAACTATAAAATTCGAAAGAAAAATAATAACCTGAAGGGCCATTTTAGACTTTCATAACTAAGGATGGAAAATGTACTAAAGATGGAACTACATATTATGTACAAATTGGAAATCATATACTACATCTTACATATCTAATTTCTAGTCTCAAGTGGCTATTTTTTTTTCTTCCTTAAACTAAAGGCCGAGCAGGAAGATATGGATCAAAATTTCCAGTTGGAGAAGTAACTTGTTTAGATGGGGGAGATCTACGTTTGCTTCATTCATCTTTGAAATCCCCTTCTCCTGTGTTAGAGGTGATCCTTTATTTGACTGATTTACCTCACCGTAGGAAGGAATCAAAAACCATTAATATAAGCATATTCATTTCTTTATATCTTGCATAATTTGAAATTCGACGGCTTACAATATCAGTAACTTATATTTTATGTTGAAATTTATTTAGCTTAATTGATAATTGTATTTACATGATTTATACTTAGCAGTCATAATCCTAAAATAATATCATTGTTTTTTCCCTTTAACATATCTTAGCTTCATTGCATAATTTCTATACTGGGTGCAGCGTGCTGGACTGTTTCCTACATATGATATTTTGGCACTGTTTTCAAGACTTCAGTCAACTACTAGATTCCATTTCATACTGGTGAGGTTTTTTTTTTCATAAATACTATCATACGCTCTTTCATTTTTTTAACTTATTCTTTTATTTAAGGAATGGGTAATCTGTAATTGTGTATACATGTTTTGTTTAATATCCGAAGGAGCAGTTTCTTCTTTAAGCCCCCTATGTCATATTAAAAATCACATATGCTTTTCTCATGTGTGTTCATCTATTTGTATGTGCTGCAAGTGATACATGGAGGAACCAAAAGATTTGCCAAGTGGTCTAACTTATTGACGCTTGAATCAATCATCTTCTCTTATAAATTAATGCATCCTTTTAAAACTTTAAAATCAACAGATAACCTTCAGTTTCATTATAGTTTTAGTGATCTCATGGGCCAGCTACTTTTTTTCTTCTTCCCTTTTTCAAATCCACGGTCTAAACTTTCTTTGTTGTATTCATTAGTTTGAATACTTCTCTGCAAGTGAAAGCAGTGATGTGTACTAGATGTTTATTGCCATTATTAGACGATACAGAGTGACTTTGAACTTCATTTATTTGTGTTATTTTTTTAAACCTTAATAGCCCTTTTTTATCTTTTACATGATTCGCAACTATCCTTGAATTTCTATGTATGTTCTTTAGGACAATCCATGAGAATGATGCACCAACTTGAACACTTTTCCATTCTACTAACTTCTTTCCCTGACACAGGCAGAGTTCTTGGAGAAAGCCAAACTCTCTTCAGATTACTTCATTGCTGATTGTGAAGAAATTCTGGTATATTACTTTATGACATGATGATGCCATGCATGAGTATAGGACTGATATGATTAATATTTACCAGCAATACACTATATTAATTTGTGAAATTACCTAGGAATATACTACCGATATTAAGCGCTTTGATTTGCTCTTTTTTTCCTCTACCATTCTTAGTAATGTTTAAGGATATCTTGAGTAAACTCCGTTTATTGTTCGTCCTTCCAAACATGTCGGTGTCTTTCTAAACATCATTTATTTCACATTTTTTTTTCCGTGTGGGTCCAACTTTTAGTTGTATCTTCCTGTCATTCCTCCATGCTTAGACTGAGAATGAGTTTTATTCAACTAGCAAAAACAGTAATTACTTGTCTTGTATGTTCTTTTCGAGGAAAAATAAACACAACAAACATAAACAAACCATATAGATTCCAGTAAATAATAAAATTTCCCCTTTTCAACTGCTTAATTTATTAACTATATATTTATTTCCTATTCGATACAGAAAGTTGCAGCTGTAGTTGACGACTTCCCACTTGGATTACATGACAAATACCTATTCTGTATAAGGTGAACAATTAAACCATTTCTCTCATTTAATATAATATGTTGTTAAAGGAAATCAAGACACGATTGGTCATATATCATGAAACCATATTGTCCTTTATGTCAATAGATCTTTGCTCACCTTTCACTGCTTCTTTTCCTCATTTTCCATTTCCTTCTTTACCTCCACATGAATCCTTGTGTGTATCAGTACTACCATCTTCTCCCTTCCTATACTTTTCTTGTTGAAGGTAAAATTGGGAAGTTGGACTGAAGGGTCATAGTGTCACAATTCACCATATAAGGTGGTTTCTTGCAACTTTGTCTAACCAATCCTAAACGTATTCTATGTGTTTGCCGTTGAACAATTGAGGTAATCAAATATCTGGCATGTAATGCTACACTTCCTTTTTTTGACTGTTTGCAGCCCTGTTGACATGAATGATGATATTTCTGCTCAAGCTCTAGTGCAGGTACGTAGCTGATGATAAATTTAAACTAAATCTGCATAGAAAAAACTTATTTCAATAAGAGACTGGTCTCAAAACTTATTTTAAAGGAGTCCACTTTCTATCTGTGGATATTTTTGCTGGCAATGTCATGTACAGAAATCTATGGTCATGGGGGAGGACTATTTTGATGATAATTTCAGAATGAGGTTTAAATTTACATAATGTTTTACAATAATATTTTACGATAATTTTGAAGTATACAAGAAGTTTAAACTTTAAACAACTATCATATTTTAAGGTTATGCTAAAAACCCCGAAATCAATGGGAACATGTTTGTGCAGGATTAAGAGGGGGGTGGGTAGGTGGTGTTGATTTTAAAGTTTCGATTGAGGGACAGCTATTCAATTATTCCCATATAGTATTCCGTATTCAATAAATGGGCCTTCTGGTTTTGTTGGCTTAAAGAAGGGGTGCGATAAAACACCTTTGTCTCCCCTCTCACCACTCAAATTCCTTTTTACATTTTTTGTCACTTTTTTTTAAATAACTTTTTCGAGAAAAATGAAAGTGATGCAACTGATAAATCCCCTATTAAGTAAATTTTGTGTGACATTTTTATGTTGATTAGTTTTTTAACTTGAATGAAAATTTAGTAAGTTCTCGTAATGAAGCAAAAATTATAACTAGTAAAGTTAGAATTTACACTAGAAATGCAACTCAAGGACTCCAAGTGTCTTATAGCCTTCTCCAGTGCTATTTTGTTGTCATTCCAAGATTTTGCTATGTTCCCCTCATCAATGTTCTTAACTTCTAAGTAACTCCATGTGGTTGTTTCCCTTTACATGATATTTATGACATATTGATAGCTTTAAAGGTCTGATTTTATACCTTAAAAATTCTTTCTAATGATGGATTTGTTTTCTTCTACTTAATTTGTATTTTTTTTTTTCTGAAACATTGGGAACATCCTATCACATTCATTATAGTGTGGGCATGTCCCCGCTTACTGGACTTGCTATAGAAGTTTATTTTTGTGTGTGCTTATTTCATGATGTCATTACTTTAGCATGGTTTGTAACAATATAAATATGAAAATGTTCTTCTGTAAGTTTATGTTGTCTGTCATACCAGTATAATAAATGCAGTAAAAATAGCGATGATCATGGACAACGGTCTCTTCATTTCTTGCATCAAACACATTCACACACAAACAATTGTATCACATACTCAACTACGTAATGGTAATGATAACTGGAAAAGCACGCAATTTTACACCCAATCATTCCAAACCAATACGTACAATCACGGTATCATTTACTTTGTTAAAATTATCAATCAATAAACTTACAGTTGTTTACTTCAAAACTATAACCGTGTATCATTACAAGGCTCTAATAAAATTGTTGTAATTTGGATACAACTCAGAATTTTTAAATTCATCTTGGGATCGACTAGTATAAAATATATTTAACTAAAATGTTAATGATCTTTTGTACATGAATTATTTAACATGTGCTATAAACATTATACCTAATTGAATTGACATTGGAAATTTAATATCCAAATTTAACATGTTTTGGCTTAACATAATGATACCAAACTGACTCTAAAAATCTACAAAACACAAACGTCGCCGATAAAAATCTATAATCCAAACATAAACTATATTTATAAGATTATCACGTATACAATAAAAAGAGTTCAAGAGTATCATATAAAATAAATGAAGTATACCATTGATGCGGAGGAACAAATAATTCAATCTATTTGATGCTTTTATTTACCTACAAAATGAACAATGATTGTTCAGATTACAGTGCATCTCAAGACTGTTTGAATCTAATTCACGAGTCTTCATTAAAAAGAGAATTTTATTATCTACTATATTTATTAAAACATTAGTATTTTTGTATAGAATCAATTGCTGATGTTCTATTATTTGCTTGTGTTATAAACTACTACAATCTCACAACGACATGGTTTGAAAAGAAAAGTGGTTCAACTATTTGGAGACTCTAAAGGGTTATTGATTAGTTTTACAGGTGAGTTATCCGTGGTTGAAAATTGTCTTTTAATTTTTCTTGTTATTCCCTATAGTTTTTCTTCCTTAAAAATTAAATAAATTATGTTTTAAGCTTTTTTATTTTTGTAGATTTGAGCTTATAATATATTTTATATTTACAAATTCTATGACATTCTAAAACTTTTACCTCCTTTCAATGCATGAGTAAATGTGAACAATTTAAAAAAAAAAACTTATTTTAAGCGTTGATTTGAAGTGTAAATTTGAAAGGGTTGGAAGTTTGGAAAAATCCAAAATTTGTATTGATAGTTTACATAACAAGAATGCTATGCAAAAAAAAAAAAAAAAAAAAAAAAAAATTATTTCAATCCCATATTATTTTATCAAAGAAAATCGATGGGGGAATTTCAGGAGAATAAAACATGGGGATCTAAAGACTGCCATGTATAATACACAACAGCGATTGTAGATTAAAAAAACAATATCCATTTCAGTCCATGTATAAATATGAACAGTAAATTTGCCAATCAACAACTATGGACATACGGTTATAATTAAGTTAAACATATAATCATGCAAATATCTTAAAATCAAACAAAATAGAACTAGTTCTTCAACAATTTTTTTAAGCCCATGTTCTAACACTACCGTCAAGATCTTGGCTAAAGATAGAAACTTCGAGAAAAATGTCAAACAAAATATAACTCAAACATTTATTTTATATCACAAACTTATTAGACCAAAAATCTCAATCGATATTTTGAAGGTCTAATATTTTATACAATTTGAAAACAAACAAAATTGCTCAGAATGAAATTGTCTAAAGCCAAAGTATTCTATTTGCACTCCACGGCACGCACACTTCCCCAGATGTCTTTTTCTTGTTCTTTAGTGGTTGTTTAGAAAACTCCAAAACCTGTTTTCCTCACCGAACATAGCCAAAATGTGGTGGTTTGTCTTCGTGCACTAATTGTAAAAAACTGACCATGTTAATTGTGTCTAAAAGTCCTGCAATGATAAAATGCTTATGGAGGTGGCATGCATGAGAATTTATTTCTTCAAAATATTTGTACTTAAGATTGTGTTTACATGCACATTTGGCTTTCATGGAATCTTAAGCTTCTTCAAAGATGTCATCTATAAAGAATATGAGCTAATCGTTGGCAGTTTTATGTAGTACTTGTACAATAAAAAGTACATTTCTACAGGTTGGACTTTGTAATCCCATCAGTTCAAATTTGCGACCGAAGACAGTAACAGTAAACACAACATAAATGAATAAACAGTGAGTTAATGAATGAATAAACAGCGAGTTAATGAATACCTAGCACTAACAAGTTTACTTTTTATTTTTTTATTTTTTTTCACAATAAGTTTCAAAACCAGTCTCCTTTAGGGTCAGATCTCTTAGGTTTACTTATTTAAATACTCATCAAATGCAAGTTGCAATTACAATATATTTATAGTAGTGGTATGAAGAATGAAAATTAACATGCTTATCTGTGACTTAATCAGTTTGCAGGAAACTATGCTAAGACAGGCGTTGTTCGCTTGAGGGAAATCTTTACTCCAGGGTCTCTCGTGATTCCTAGAACACAGAACGAGCTTAAAGAGCTTGAGTCCATCCACAAGGTAATTTTATTTTGAGTTTGAATGCCTAAATGTCCTCTGGAAGGGGAAGTCCTCATATTGCTTTTGATGCAGCAATAGACAGGCCATTTTAGTGAGTGCTACATAAAATTTGTATGTATAAATATGTTGATCAGTACAAAATAGATGTTTTATTTTCTTGACCTTTTCTCATTTTAATCTATGTGTAGTTTTATATGAATCGACACTTTTTGTCGCTTAAAAAAAAAGACCTTTTACATGTAAGTGTTGAGGGTTCTGTTGAGTGAAAATTATACAAACTAAAATTTCTAACATCTAAAATTTTGATTTTATTATTATTAACATATATTACATTGGTTACAGTATCTAAGCAGGCTTGTCAACAGATACTTTCGGATGCGAATAGTGCCATATCCGCATCCGCATCCGAAATCATTTTCGGATATTAGATATCCGCATTCGCAGATACGGACGGATATCGGATAATTATCCTATTCGCTATAAATCAAGAATTATAAAAATGAAATTTTAGTTTAATATAAATATTTTTCTGTCCCATTGCTTATAAAAGTGTTAAAAATTAACAAATATGATGATAATAAATAGTTTCGAGCAGTTAATAAGCATTTAGTGCATAAAATATAAACTACTAACTTAATAAAATAATGAACGAATATCTTTCACTGTATTAAAATAAACATAATTTGAACTATAATCTGATAAAAACCGGACGGATAATTTTCAAATGCAGAATGCGGATGTCTTCGCATCCGCATCCGTTTTTTCGAATATCGGATATTTATCCGTTTTTTCGGATGTGGATGCGAACGGATTACGGACTTTTCGGGTATCAATTGACAGCCCTATATCTAAGTTAGGGTTTACTAATATTGTTTTAATTTAGGTCCTTGATCTGTATGTGTGGTTGAGCTTCAGAATGGAAGAATCATTTCCAGACCGCAAGTTAGCTTCATCCCAAAAGGCAGCCTGCAGCTTGTGAGTTTCTTTATATTATCTAATGTTAGCTAGTTCTTTCTGTAGATAATAATGTCGATACCACAAACTGTGCTTCGTTAGATTAATTGAAGAATTTTTGGAAAGATTGGGATCTCAAAGATCAAGTCACAAGATGAACCGAAAGCTGTTAAAGAAGAAGTATCATGATGTCTTGCAGTAAGCATTAAACATAAGCTTCATGTTTCATAATTTTTTATTTTAATTTATTTTATTTCATTGTCTACAAATGACACATTCATTTTTCACTGTAGGGTTACTCAGTCCATGTCCACTATGAGTCATGATAAGTTCCGATAGCTGATCATTACCTCAAAGAACTATTTTATCATAGCTGATCATTTTATACAGTTAACCGTACCATAGTTGCTGAGAGGCAAGCTTGCCACTGTCATAAGATGAAGAAACATGTTCCCAGACCATTGTATAAAGGAAGTTACTAAATGTACAGTGTTTTATCGATTATTTTTGTCAATGATTGCACATTTTTTTGGGCTTTTTTATCAACCGGCAACAGTGTGTTAACGTTGCCATTTGTGTACTAGTTTTTCTGAGAATTACCAATACTTTGACAACAATAGAATTCATAAGTTATAAATGGTAAACTAATTATGTTGTTTTTCTTAGTCATTGTTTCTCGTTTGGATAACTGTATTTTATTTATACTGTTGCGTTCAGCAGTAAATTAAATATATGTTGCATTATATCTTGATGTACATTATAATTGCATACTATCAGTATCTTGACAAACAAAAGTTTTCTACATTAAAGCATGGATACATATGTTTCTCTGCATACAATTTAGAGCTCAACTACTAGTATACAGATCTTTGCATCATGAAAATTAAAAAACACAAGCATAATAAATAACTGTTAATTCCGAGTTTCCATTAAATAACATACGAACACAGCATTCATACCATGCATGAAAGTCGCAAAGAGAAAACCAGGCTTTTTTTTATGCAGAGTTCTGATTAACCTGGAAACCATTTTCAACTAAATGCGTGACCAAAAGCTGCCCATTCTTGGAACATTGTTATTAAAACAATGCCTTGCCACAATAAAATATTTGCAGGCTAAAGAATCATTATATCCCCATTGTGATCCATCAACAGCATTCATGTTCTTGTTATGTGAACAAAATAACTAGTGATCTCACTTTAACAAAAGTTTCCATCCCGATCTATCATATTTTGATTTTGTATACCTAGAATCAATGGTGCAGCAGTTATATTAATAATATTACAATTTACAAAAATTAGAATGTTCAAAAGTTAAAATTCAGATGTATCAACATAATCTTACGCTAGTTGTTCTTGGTTCAGCGCCACTTTAACATCTTCCCGGCTAGTTCAGATTGACTTACAATACGTTTGTATAGACTTAAATAAGCTACTTTTCAACCTTTTGAAAGTCAAAATGAATTAATTTTGACTTTTAAAGAAAATAAAATGTAGCTTATTTGAGTCCATCCAAACGGACGTGGATTATTAATCATCATTTAGTGAAACATTTGTCTATGGAAAATTTCATAATTCTGCAAAGAGAAGCCAAACGTTAACACAGAGGATACGTAGCAAGTAAAATTTTAATGTATTTGTGCTTAAAGCAGTTCTATGCTTTCTTTCCTTGATAAATGGAAACAATATATTGCTTAGACATCAATTGTTTTATAACCATATCATAGCTTGATGTGACTAAAGATTTTACGGATGGTTCACAAAAATATATAATTTGAGGCCAGCAATGCATCACCAAAAATTAAAGGATCCCCAAAAATAATTCATTTGTCTCTGCAATGCCTAGATAACGTGAACGCGCACACAAATTATAACACCATCTTTACTAATATTATATAAGCTCAAAACTTGGTAGTCCTCTGTTGGGTAAAAAAAATATAGGAAGCCAAAACAATTTTGTTAGAGATCCATTTCTTTTTGTACACACTACAGAGTTGGCGATTTGATAAGATCCAGCTTGATATAAACTGTTTAACTATTTACGAATTTTATTCATGTTTTTACAAATAGGAAATCATATCATTCTAATAAACTATACCCTCCTTATGTAAGTGTACACACACTGCATACCAATATTGCTAGTATGATATCAAATATTTTATCATGATCATCCACCATGTCTTCATCCCAAATGATTAGGATTGCTCACATGAATTCTCCTTTTCGCATATTTCAACCTTGAGTCATATCTTTAGTTGAGTTTTTTCGAAAACAATTTGCAATACATTTTTCTCATGTTGATTTAGGTCACATTTTTCATTTTCTTTTCCATCTATGTAGTAGATATTACCTTCTCTTCTCACTGGTATATGAGTGACTTTTTTGAATGTGTCCATGACCTTAGCATACTTTCACCGTGTTTCCCATATTCAAGAAAACTAAAAAACTAAAAATAACGGTTGATAATTTACATTTTTTGGATTTATTTCACATTCGTTGATTATTACAGAATTCTCTATTTAGTATATAAAATGGACGCCAGATTTGCAAAATTAGGGACTACATGGTTTGTTGGTGATGCTTATATGATATGTTTCACTGGCTTGTTTTATTGATAGAGCCGGTCCTTGGGGTAGGCTAACGAAACAATGGAATAGGCCTATTCCCTAGGTCAAGCAAGCTTCACCGCAAAAATATCAAAAATCAACCAACAAAATTTGTAAAATAAAAAGTTGTTACATTGAACATAAATTAAAGGCTCGGTTGGTTACGTGGCAAAAAAGAGATCATTGGTTCAAACTTGGTTAATAGCTAGTGTATAACATGATAATGTTTAAAAAAATAGTACTTATATTTTTAATTATTGTTAAAAACAAAATTTTTGTGTGCGATACACGATAAGTTTAGTACGAAAGATGAATTATAAATTAAAATGACATGCGACATTAGGATGCAATGTCTTAACTCAAAAGAATTATAAATTAAAATTGTTAATATTGTATATGTAATTAATTCATGTTATGTGATATTTATTTTTTAGGGGGAATTAATTTAAATGACAAAAAATTGTATATTTTTAGTCTCAAAGACACGATCTTAATATTTTAACCACACGAACAAACATTCTCCCAACAAGTATTCATAAGGACAAATATTCTTTCAAAATTATTCATAAGGACAAACATTCTTTCAAAACTGCTACCAAACTAAAAACTGATACCTAAAAACTGCTACCGATAACTACAAACTGATACCTAAAACTGCTATCAATAACTAAAAACTGATATCTAAAGAAAGTTGTCATTGGGATAAAATACTGAAGGTCTGTCCTTGAAGCTAAAATGCTGAGAAATTTTGTCCTTAACAATAATTTTCTGTATTTTTTATATGTATGAGTGAATAAATAACTGTCATTTTTATTAATATGAATGTTGTGTGTGTACATCAAATTATCATTTTTTATAAAGAATTTATGAATATTAAATAATTGAATATATTCAAATAATTTAAATTAATAATCAACTTAACTAATCAAATACAAGAAGTTGAATGTAAAAAAAGCAGGGAAAACTGAGATGAGATTTGTGCGTATTAGCAATTGGAAAGAGCACAAGGCTAATTTACATGTGAACATTTATCCATTATTTAGTTTTTATTTTTTAGTTTTAAACAATTTTATCTTTGACGTTAGCCATAGATTTCATGTTGTTGTAAAAGGGTAATGTACAACTTCGATAATTGCAAAATGTTCTTATTGAGCATTAAGTTGAGTTATGAGTTGGGTAAGCTTTAATATCATATTGAAAATGAGAATATTTATGTAAGTTATTTTTTCAATGTAATTTGCAAGTTCACATCATAGTGCTGTAAAATACAAAATTATCCTTCAAAAGTTGTTAAAAATAAAATTATGTTATGGAATGCACAATAATTTCTTTAAGGTAAATGAATTAGAAATTAAAATAATAATAATAATAATAATTTATGTCATTTTATGTTATGTGAACTAAATATCTTCATATTCGAATAACATTTTTAAAACAATAAATTTTTTAAAACATTTTTCCTCATATATGAATATTGCATACATATTGAAATTCTCATATTTGTGGGATTTATAAGATGAATTAATGAATATTAGTCAACTGAATTTATTTAAATAGTTTAGATTTAAAATTATACAATTAGGTAAATATATGGATTTGAATGTAAAATATTATAAGAACCGAGAAGGGTTTGTAAGTAATTGTAGAAAATTTTAAATGCTGGTATGTGAAGTTAATAGAATTTTACAGTCCAATATATGATAAATTCACTCGGACCAATGAATTATAAAATATCTTTGTTATTATCATTAGGGTATATAATTTATTTATGTCATTTATATATATTTGTATGAAAATGAAAAAAATTACCAATTACATATTAAAATCATCGATCTTTTAGGATTTATTGGATGTATCAATAAATATTAGTTGATTGAGTTTATCAATTAGTTTAAAGTTTGAATTATGTAATTAATTTCAATGTATGTGCTTTAATGCAAGATATTGGGAATTGAGAAAAGGTTTGGAAATGACTGGAATTTCTTAAAAAACTAGGTGTTTGAATTTAATTAATGTGAAAAGTTTGATAGAAAATTGTAAAATGATAAATTATAGGATTTTAAAAATAAAATATCTAAACTTGAAGAGAATTAAGCAGAATGGAGGAAATTTCTAGAATTAATAAGAGAAGTTGAAATTCTTCTGCTTTAATATTATTTAATAGATAACAAAAACTGCACTTTCTCTCTTATTTTTCTTGCTTATTTATAGTTTTTTTTAAAATTCATGCTACTTTTACATTATTTTCCATTCCTATTTTGATCTTTTCCAACTAGTTTATCATTATATCATCTTTTATGCTTTTGCATAAATCTTTTTTATCCATTCAATTACCTTAAACAATCTCTAAAATCTCATCATAGTATTTTATCATCATGTTTAAGTAAATTATAATACATACTATTATCATTATCTTTAAATGTTATGTTTATTTTAAATTTATTAGCAATGGTAAAAGTGTCGTTTACTACATTTATAAATTTGCTAACAATTAATATCTTATATAATGAGAAGTTAGGTCTGATGTGAAGAAAGAAACCAAGGGGAAAAGATTAATTATGCTTAAGGCAACCCAAATCTTGGGAACAACACTACTTACTAAGGGAATTCCCAACCATAAGGGTCACCAAACATACGCCCATCAACGAATGCTTTCGAATACAGATAATGTCATATCCGCATCTGCATCCGAAATTATTTTCAAATATAAGATATCTGCATCCACAGATATAAACGAATATTGGATAATTATTCTATCCGCTAATGATCGATAAATCAAGAAAAATAAATTGAAAATTTTAATTTAACATAATTTTTTTCAATCACATTGATTAAAAAAGTATGCATAATTAATAAATATGACGATAATAAATAATTTTGAACGGTTAATATACATTAAATGCATATAATATAAACTATTAACTTAATAAAACAATACATATGTGTGTATATCTTTTATTACAAAAGTACACATAAAATAAGCAATAATCTCGACAAAATCCGAACGGATAATTTTAGGATGCGGATTCCTCTTATCCGCATCCGTATCCGTTTTTTGGAATATCGTATATATATGCGCTTTTCGGATATGGATGCGGATGGATTTCGAAGTTTTAGAGTATCCATTGACAGCCTTACCAACCATCTATTCAACTCATATTACCCATAACCCATTCCTACCCACCCCCAACCTAAACAAACACAACCCCCTAATGCATAAAAAAAGGCGTCTAGGATAATGAAAGTAAACATATAAATAAAGTGGGCTGGCCTTTCTCAATCTCTTAATCAGGTGGCTGAATATGAGCCCTGTCATCAGATGATTGAGCAACCAGGGTAAATTTACTTATAATACTTTGTTGACATTCAGATGCTCTAATGAATTTAGATAACCATTAGTGGTGCATTTGGACGTTTGGGCTTTTTTATTGCAAAGTATGTTATGTATATTTTGTGTTACTTATATTTAGAGCTAGCAGTAGTAATCCAGCGAAGGTATAAAGTATCCCATGTATGCTTTTCGTTACTTGTATTATAGAAGTAATTAACTGAATTTGGTATTTGTTGGAACAAATTTCACCAAGTATTTGCTCCACATAATTTAAATAACTTGTGCAAATATAGATGTTGCATTAATGAAATATTTAACGTTTGAGTTGTATGTAATGTGTGCACATACATATTATTTGGAAAGCAAGTCTTATGAAAAGGTTCATTTTAGCACACGAAAAAGAGAAGTACTTCTACACCAGATATATTGAACTATAATATCATATGAATTGTCACCTATTGGAGAAATTTACAAGAGCTCCATCCGCCTTCAATTTTGAATTTTGCAACTAGCTGAAATTTCCTCTCATTTTGCGAGCATGAGTCATCAACTGTACAACCATTTTCTTTGCGCTGTTCATCTGCTCTCTTTCAAGTGCTTCCAGTAGCATACTGTATGTCAACTCATTAGGAATTGATCCCTTCATCACCACTTCCTTAAACAGTTTGCATGATTGCACCAACATCCCATTCCGACATAGACCATTTATCAAAAGAATATATGTACTATAATCAAGACTAATGTCTTTTTTAAACATATGTCCTATCAAATACAAAATTGTTTTTGTCCACTGTTTCTCGCAACACATTTTTAACAAAGGCGTATATGTCTTGATATCTGGCTTGCATAAATCCTCTTCCATTTCTGAAAGTAGCTTCAAAGCTTCCTTTTCTTGATAACATCGACAATTTGCTGAAATCAGAGTATTGTATGTAGTCACATTTGGAATTACTCCTTTCTTGCACATCTCTTTGTATATGGTATATGCATCTTGAACCCGTTTTGATTTACATAGTATAAATATTAAAGAATTATAAAATGAAGTATCTGGAATACATTTTTCTTTCTTCACTCTATCAAAAATACCCAACGCCTCATCAACTCTATTTGCCTTCCCTAAAGAATGCATTATGATGGTAAATGTCACTATATTGGGAGAACATTCTTGCACTTGCATCTCTTCAAGTATGCCGTAAACCTTTTCGAAATTCTTTTCCAAACAATAGGCTTCAACTAAACTAGTATATGTAATCACACAAGGATTAAAACCATACCTCTTCATTTCACTTACAGTTTCTTGAGCTTCTACTAACCTCCTTGCAAAGCACCATCCATGAACCATTACATTAAAACTAGTAGCATTTGGCATGATTTCTTTTCTCAGATGCAAAAACAATTTGCTGGCATGTGTAACGCTCCTCTCTTTGCACAATGTATCCAAAATAACATTCATAGATTCAACATCTTTTTTAACTCCAAAACGATCCAAATTATGAAATGTTTGTATAGCTTCACACCATCTACATGCCTTGGCAAGTCTTCTCATGACCTTAGTCATAGTAGCAAGTGATACTAATCCACCATCATTCACCATTTCCTTGACTAATCCAAACATTAAATCAAATTGCTTAAACTTTCCTAAAATATCAACCATTGTATCAAAAGATTCAGTAGAGTGCTTATATCCAATTTCACCTTGAGCCCACAAAAAGAAACCAAATGCTGATACCCAATCATTGCTAAACCTCTTCAAAATCTTCTCTACCATATTTACTGATATCTTAACTGCACATCTAGCACTTAAAGTTTTAACAACCAGACCAGGAGAGATGAAATTATCCTTCAATATATTACTTACTACATCGATGCTCGAATCATCTGTTTCATGACTCGAATTCCTATAACAGCTAGATTCCTTGTATCCCGAACTAAAAGTTTTAGTTGGAAGAACAAAATCATCATCAGATTCACCTTTATCTGTAATTTTGAACCAATCTGGTATATCTGGTGACTCGACTTTACTGCAGAACCTATTTGAAAAGTTTTGGTACAAAAAGAATCCTTCTTTCTTGTATTTAACTCCAAACTGCAATAAGCGAGCCATGTATACTCATATCATTTGGATGTTTATCTGAAATGTAGAAAAAACGTTTAGATGGGCATTTCAACAAGCAGGTTTAGTGCAATGTGAAAAATGACGTTCATGTGTAAAGGAGACAAAGAACAGATTGCCTTTTATCTGGGTGGGCAAGTGCTAACCTCGCTACTTTACTACGAAATATTTGATTTTTAGAGCAAAAAGGGGGAAATTTGAAGTTTAGATGATGTTGCCTGATGAAGGTGAGAATGAGCATGTATATACGCAATGCGTCCGGACTAGGGACTTCATAGTATGTTTATCCTCGATCTGTTAATTGTAAACGGTTAAGGTTATAAACAAAATTTAGGGCTCATTTAGGTTATTTTGTACTTTGTGTTTTAAGTTTTCAAGAATAATTACAAAATACGAAAAGAATGATGGATGTGATGGAAGAAAGATGAAGGAGGTGATGAAAGGATTGAAGGGACGACGAAAAAATGAATCGTTTATCGTTCTTTCGTTTTCTAAATGGTCATTTTTTAATTCATGCTTAAGTTTTATGACTAACAAATTAATTATTGATTATTGATCATTAACTATAATCAACAATTATTTAATATATATTCATTATTTTTTTTTCATAATTTATATGATTATTTAAGAAGACCATTGTTTGTTCACAAAATTCAACTGAAAATGAGACATAATGTATGTTGATTACCGGAGCTCGTTATATTTATATACGAGGTTGAAATCAGGAGAAGATTTGATGACGATATATTTTGTGATCTATTTGTCTTCAATCGACGGGTGAAGCCATAAGTAGACTGCATTTTGAGTTAATTTTAGCTCGAGGCGAACTTTATGTTTACAGTCGACTGAAAACCATTTTCACTTAACTAATACCTCAATTGGTGGATTTTTCCAGTTGACTGGATTGGCTTTCTTTTGGGGAGTTTGGGTTCAACTTTTCATGGGCGGTTTCGTCATTTTCAGGGCATTTTGGAGTTTCAACGATAGATTTTTACATACATTTGATCTAATGACCATGATTACATTAGATCACTATAAATAGACTTGAATATGTGTTATTGTAATGTGTGTGGAAAAGGGTTATTATTGTATCAGGGTTTTGGGGATTAAGATTTTTCTTAATTTTAAGCATTTTCCTTTATAATCTTTTGGAGTAATCAATAAAATTTGTTTGAATGAAATTATCCATATTTTTTTTCTTCACTTCTTATCTTTTGTCAAATTTAATTATGTAAGCATCATTGGAATAACTCTAACAGTTGATATCAAAGCCTACCACATAAATTTTTCTAAAGAGAGTTGACTGTAGAGATGATAATTGTTGAAAAACTTAGTGGAAGAAATTGAAGGTTATGGAAGACGAAGATGAAGGATTTGCTATATCTTAATTGTCTTCACCATCCATTGGAGAACAAAGGGGAGAAACTTAGTGGTATAATTGAAGCAAAATGGGTGACTCTAGATAAGAAAACTGCGGCGTCTATTCATTGTTTTTTGGATAATACGGTTCAAAAATAAGAGTATTATTGTTAGTAAAACATGTGCTTATGTAATGTGGTAGAAATTGGAACTCTGCAACAAACAAGCATCTTTTTATGAGAAGATTGGTAAATCGGAAGCTTAAGAAATGTAGGTCAATTGGAGGTCATCTTAATGATTGTCAAGTAATTGTGAATCAATTGGAGGCTGTGAATTATAAGATGGATGATGAGACACAAGCCTTAATGTTGCTGAGTTTATTATTGGGAAGTTGGGAAAGGCTTGTGGTGGCATTATACAACTCAAATTTGAATCGAGTTGTTTCAATGAGTTTGATGGTATTATGCTCAATGACGAGATGCAGAAGACGAACCTAACGGAATGAAAAATAAGAAAGATGTAGAATATAGAAATTTGCTTGAAGATGTGAATCTTGCAAGGAGAGGTAACCGTGCAGATTTGAAAAGTCGATTAAATTGATCAAACATGAAAATGGATTTCATCTGCTGTTACTATGAAAAATTTGATCAGCTGATATTTTGCAATAAGCTTAAAAGAGATAAGGAAAGGATGAATGGATTGGAAGAAAGCTAAAAGGAACAAAAAATAATAGCGATGATGAGGTATATTTGCTGAGGAATAAGATTACAACGTCCTATGTATGGATAAAGTCAAAAGTAAAGATTGAATGTTTGGTTCGGCTGCTTAATTCAGGTGCTTTGTTTCCAAAAATGCAATCAAAAGGAAGCATTTGTTGATTATAAAAAGAAAAATGTTAAGGCAAAATCTACTGATGGTGGAGATTTACACATTAAGGGTATAAGTTCAGTTAAGTTGAATATGTATGATGGAAGGAAGTAAACGTGACAGGATTTGGGTACATTCTAGAAATTAAGAAGAATCCCGTTTCAACAGGATAATTGGAAGGAAAATGCTATAACTTTTCAACTCGAGGTTGAGTTACAAGGGTTTGGAAGGGCAAAGGGAGGTGCTGCATGCAAAGCACAGAAGCAAATAACATACACAAATTACTTGAAAAAACAGTGGAGAATGGAGTTCTCAAAGTGACGTTGGAAAGGCAAACTTATCTAAATCAAGATGGAGCCAATGAAGAAAAGTCGCAAATTCCATACTAAGGTTTTTGTGATATTACAAGCATTTGTAATATATTGCTGATATGCATGTTTAATTGGAGGACATGCATAATTACGTGGGTTTGAAATTGATTAAATTTTCTTTTGTGAATGAAGACACTTTTTTTCATAGTGAAGTTTGATTAGAGCTTGAGGTTGTTGGTAGAATCTGAATAACTTTACGGAAATATAGTATCAAGGTAGAGATTGTTGAGATTTATGATACGACATTTCGAAAACGAAGTGGAAAGGAGTCGCTTGGAGTAGCAGTAGTGAAGCAGAAAAGATGAGACGACGGTAAGAAGAAGCGGAAGAGAGACAAAAGCCTATAGCTTCAGCTATAGGCTTCATGGTCGATTGGTAGAATCCATCAGTCGGTTGGAACTATTTCCAATCGATTGCATTTTGAGCTATTTTTCGCTCAAGGTGAGCTTTGCTTTTCCAATCGACTAGAAACCACTTTCAGTCGACCGAAACCAATTAACTGGTGGGTTTTTCCACACGATTGGTTTAGCATTTTTCTATAGAATTTGGGTTCGAATTTTCAAGGGCAATTTTGTCATTTTTAGGGTGTTTTGGAGTTTCAACCATAGAGATCTCTACATACCTTTAACCCAATAACCGAGATTACATTAGACTACTATAAATATGCTTGTATAGGAGGTTATTGTAATGTGTGTGGAGAAGGGTTACTATATTAGGATTTTAGGGATTGAGATTTCTTTTCAATCTTAAGACTTTTTTCTTTGCAACCTTTTGGAGAAAGTAATAAAGTTTGTTTGGAGGAAATTATCCGTGCATTGTTTTTCTTCATTTTTTATCTCTTCTCAAATTTAGTTGTGTATAATCCTTGGAATAATCCTAATAGTACGCGATAACTCACAATGGAATACACCAAATATGATATAACAGACACATAAATAAATATAAAAACATGGTAGATCATAATAATTACAGAAGAAATAATGTAACTGATAACATCAAATTGGATAATTAAGTTGAGCGCATCAAATATCTCTCATACATAAAGTACTATGAACTGGGTGATAGAGTAGAGTATTATATACATAGATATCAAATATTGGATGAAAATAATAAGCGAAATATTAGAGGAAATAACCAGGTGCTCTTTCAGCTTTAAATGTTAGATCGTCCATCAACTAACTCCTAAGACTCATCACTGACTCATTGCATACTCATAAGAGCACTCGAAAGATGTCACAAAAAATAATGGAAAAAACACGGATCATATAATACTTGGTACGAAGGATATTTCACCAAAATACTATTATATGATATAAAATACAAATAAAAGTTAAGAAGGTATATAGAATGATATCTCAACCCGGTTCTTCTCCTGCTAAGGAAGAGTTTTGCCAAGGCAAGTTGGTTTTATAGTGGTCGTTTACTTCGTATATAAGTATATGAATAGGTGCGAGGCAAAGATGCTACGCAAACTATAAAGCATGGTAAAGAACAAGTGCGAGGCTAAAATGTCACGACAACTATAAATAGAATACAAACTAGTCTTCTTCGGGTGAGGAGGAATCATTACCATAAAAAGTAGAAACATTCCCAATGATATGCAAAAAACTAAAAAAACAAAGACATCAGGCTCGAAATAAACATAGAATCATTGCGGTATAATTATTTCTTATTCCAAGTATCATCAACTAAAACAGACATATTCTTGTCACCAAGATTACAAAAATAAGTATGAGATTGTCCATTCCCTATAATATGGCAGTAGAGATGCATTTCTTCACCATCAATGCCACTTATATACTTATAGAAACTGACATTCTTAGGATCTAATCTCATTTTAGAGTGCTCGTATACCTAAACTTGCTCATAAGGATTCCAAGTTATTACCTTTGAAGGAGGATGAACCATCATTGTTTTGTCCATGGAGCCAACATCAATAGCAAGGAGAATAAAAGGAAGCAGAGTCTTTGAAGGCAAGACCCCATACGAAAGGGCATCAAGAACATCCATAGAGGATGTGAACCATCTTCAATCACTAAGAAAGGAGGGGGGAAGTTTGACTTAGGCTTAGGGACCCACCTTCTACCGGGGGATTAGGCAGTGGGAATTTGATAGGAATACATAGTAGGGCATCAACAACATAAGGATAACTAGGAGCAAATACATACTTGCATGATTTGTTATTGTGTTCAAAGGAATGGCATGACATACAAATATCAGTTGACCGACTTTAGTGGACATCAACAATAGCAACATGTCCCTCTACAGCCTGTACCCTAAGCTTAGTAGGAGAATATTTGTCTGTAATGATTTCAATCAAAACCTTTGCACACACAAGCCTCCTTCCTACCGTAGTTTTGCGTCAAAACACTTAAGATTCCCAACAAGACTAGCTAACAAATTTATACCAATCATGAGTTGCAATACAAAAGAGAAGTGAGAGAAGTGTACCAGAACGAGAATAGATAATACATGCTCTATTGCATTGTCAAAAAGGGCTCCATGTAGTGATAATAAAAGACTCGCCATCAATGAACGAAGGCTCCACTTCTAGAATGCACTATCTATCTTCATTACTAGAGAATTTGAAATAGAACATCAAGTCATCTAAAATCACTTTAGGACCTCCCTTAAGCTTTCAAACACGATGGTTGTAACCACCCACTATCTATGACGTCCCGATTCATGCATGAACTGACGTGGACATCGTAGATCTGATAGACGATGGATCGTTTTGAGGTAAAATATAAAAGATACCACAAAGCTATCTATAATACTCTACACTTTTTGAAACTCACAGTTGAAAGAATAATATAACAACAATCAATAATACAATCCCAGACAAAAATAATAATACGGTATCTACTAAATCCAACTACAACGTTTCTCTATTAGTATCAGTCACATTATAATGTTTAGGAATAAATAAAATACAATAGTAGATAGCTAATAAATGCGCATCTCCACGTACTATCGCCTCCAAGCCACCACCAATCCACTATATCAACCTACTAAAGCATAAGTAAAAAGAAAAACAATGATAGAGGGGGTCAGACAAATGTCTGGTAAGTAAAACACATCATATAAAATAATGCCAATAAGCTAGTAAAATAACACTTGCTTGAAAGTCATACCTTAACCCATGTCATCTGCATCCAACAAGTAAAATAAGCACAATTTAGTAGGGGTGGGCGCGGTCGGTTATTCGACCCGATCGGTTAATATTTTCGGTTAACCATACTTCATGATTGGTTCGGTTAACCGTTTTTCGGTTAACATTAGTCTGCCAATACCGACTGAACCAATAAATATTAACTACGGTTAACCGTTGTATTGAATCGATTAACTGTTGGATTTAAACAGTTAATCGATAAAACGGTTAACCGAACAAATTTTATCGGTTAACTGTTAACATATAAATGGTTAACTGCAACTCAATTTTGAAGCAGTATACATTTATCAGAATGATTAAATATACATAGCTTATTAGACAAAATAGATTCTCATCATCAGATGATAATAGATATACATAACAGTTCATAACATGATACAAAGTCCAAAGTTCATTCTCTCAGTTCAAATACAACATGGATTATCACTTATCAGATACAAATTACAAAGAGCATTGGCCCAGCA
The DNA here is from genome assembly GCA_030765085.1 of Allium cepa. Classification (NCBI taxonomy): domain Eukaryota; kingdom Viridiplantae; phylum Streptophyta; class Magnoliopsida; order Asparagales; family Amaryllidaceae; genus Allium; species Allium cepa. Next base: position 837,331,378 of record CM060935.1, on the reverse strand, counting down.
AATAATAGCAGTCAACAACAAATTACCAGTTCCAAAGATAGTGTTTCAAAGTTCAAAACAAATAACATAAACATACAATATGTGTTAACACAAACATATAACACACATCGTTAGATACATGTACATCTCCAAATCATAACATGATAAACCGATAGTCCAGCAAACCACTACCAGTTCCCAATTCTCCATGGTACTGCAGTGAGAAGTGGATCAATACTTTCAATAAGTTAAATTGTTCAAACACAAAACATGATAAAATGAGGCAATAGATTGTAGCATATACAAATGATCAATACTTTCATGTATGTTCAGACTTCATGTTTCATAATTCATATAATATGTTTCTTATAAACTAAACAGTCTCTTATGCATTCGAACCGTATTTCCATAAACTGACAATATAGAGTTCTTTCCTATGCATATGAACAAGAAGATGTTTAAGGATATGAAATTAAGAGACATCAGCTTAGCTTATATGCAAGCAATTATATACATATCAGTTGTTACTATACATGTATGTGAATTAAAATGATATACATGTATGCAAGCAATTATTTGATATATGTGAATTAAAATGAAACTATAAGACAGTGAGATGTGTGAATCAAAATGAAACTGTTATTTGATATATGTAAGTCTAAATGAAAACATAGTTATACACCTGATACCAACATTGGTAATGTCTCAAACCAATGATGTCTTCTTCGTTAGAGACGATACATATAAACCATATTTAGAATTTATATTAGCAGTTCTTAGTAACTAGCAACTTTGATATCTTATTTATAATTTATATTGGCTGTTTTTTCGGTAATAAGCAGTTTTGATAACTTGCAACTATGAGTACAACATTAATTAAAGATATCATATAAGTTGACTCATATTATAGGGACATGGAAGAAACATAGAGTCAGGCTTAAAATACTTTATTATTTTTTATGAAGCTGTCATATTAAGTTGATCAATAACCTGACATCAACTAGGGACATAGCAATTCAGCTTATATAGCAGGAAATTTTGTAGGTTCACGTTTCATAGCTTCATACATGGACATAAAGCCCCAATATCAGCAAGAAACCGAAAATTAATAGGTTCATATTATTCTTAGTTCAATTCACCATTGCATGTTGATTGTATAATTTGAAGGTGTCACATATGTTTATCATCTTGTGGATACGTCTATCAATGTAACTGTACTCAACTATTAAAGGACTCACATATCTTTATAATTAACTAACTTTCAAAACTATACAATAGTGTTACAAGGTTTAAAAATATACAAACTATTCACACTTCAAATATATATTCACAAACTACTTACTATATAGTTTTTACTATTATTAAGACGGACTACATAGTAATAATTCATAATATCATATTACATTTTTGACTATATCATAATAACGACTTCAGCAATAGCCATTAATGGCCTTTGTCTCCGGGAAAAGGATTACACATCAAAATCATTATCTAAACTAATGTAATATAATATAAGCAGTGATATATATCTAATGTCGAATACCTTGAGCGCCAACTAAAGAACTTTAAGAGAATCAATAGCCATTACTTTTGTTCCATTAGCAGATATTGTGACAACATGAGCAATCTCTTCTGAGGTGCTAATTATCCTAGCATTGCTTTTCAAATTGGTGACAATAGAATCAACAACCATTGTGATTCGTCTCCTTAAATCCATCGCATTCATTCTTGCTGCAACTGACTTGCATTGTTTAGGGAATATTGCTTTTGTAAGAACAGTAGCACAAGTTGTACTTGTGATACATGGATCAAAAGAATTAGTTTGCTTACATAGAAAGAGACTTCATGATGTATTACAGATCAATACCATGTAGTTAACAAATGCAATAATTTTCATGAAACTTTTTCTTATTCTATACTACATTTGAACTGTGGTTTACTGCATTGGATACAAGTGGTTTTCAGTTGCAATAATTATAGCATCTAAAACCACACTTAAAAATAAACATTAAGCGGTAACTGTAACTATGGCTTTATATATATATATATATATATATATATCAACACAATATTCATATAGTTCATAAATTTATGAATCCCTCCAATAATAATTCATAAATTAATACAGTTTGTGTGAATTAGGAATATAAGAATTCACAGAATACCCAAAATTTAAGTTATATTAATTATCAAAACCATTGAACAATCAATCATTTTTGAAATGTAAAACAAAACCGACTGTCCATAGAACAAATAAAGTGTATAAAAATACACTTATTACAACTTAAGAATCGATTAATTAAGAATCCGCTAAGAATTAATTCAAGGTAATTATACTCATAATTTTTCTCTTCACTGATGATGCCATTATTCTCCGCAACAGCTCAGATGAAGTCGACATTACCGTGACGCGTTGCAAAGTTAGCGATTGGAATAGTTGAAGATGTTCAGGGCGTTGGCGACTAACAGATGAAGTTGAGCAGATCTTGGGTTTTCCATATCTTTTTGCTAATTTCTTTCGATTTTATCCGAAACGATGCTTGAAACTCGAGATAAGGTAAATAATTTAGGCATGGGATCGGATTAGGCACGAATGTATATTACAAATGGGCTAATAATTGAGTTGGGCTGTGTTAAAGAAAAATGCTTAATTTTTTGGTCGGTTAACGGTTAACCGATCGTCTAAATTTTGTTAACCGTTAACCGAACCGAAAATAGTTGGTTATGGTCGGTCGGTTAACCAATCATGTCGGTTAACCATGTTTATCCGTTAAGTCGGTTTGGTTGATACCGGTTAAATCGGTTAAATGCCCACCCCTACAATTTAGTACTATAGTATCATCATAAGCTAATATCTCACGATGATCTATCCTAATTCTAGTCATAATCATACCATTGAGGTCAAGGTTTCAACTCATATATCAAAACAATTGCGCTACTATTAGGCTCAAAGTCCCAACTCGCCATCGCCGGAACATATGCACACTATCGAGTTCAAATTTCCAACTCATGTGTCGTTGACTGCGACAATGTTGGGCTCAAAGTCTCAACTAATCATCGCTTAAGACATGTACACTATTGAGTCCAAAGTCCTAACTCATGTACCGCCAACCGTGACACTAATAGGGTCAAAGTCCTGACGTGTCGTCCCTGGCCCCATCGATCTTGCAACCATCATATTTTCCCTATCACTCAATTCTCTTTTGTCATTATCAGCCTCTTTGTTAAATCTCTTTAGATATTCCTTAAATGACTTTCTTATTATTGATTTACATTAGCCAACACACTTGATTTAACTGTAGGATCCTTTAGGGTATAGAACTGACCAAAAATTTTATAATCAAATTGATCCCAAGAATAGATTATCTCCTCTCTATACCTTGCTTATGGCTCCAATGAACATGATTAGAAACAGTTAGCACTTGACACTCCCAATAGCGTCAACGTTATCCATATAGCTCTCGAAAGCAAGAATATGATCATTAGGACCCGTAGACCCATCATATTTAATAGCAGGAACCTTAACATTTGGCCGAAATGGCACTTCCATGGACATTATTGTTAGCTTTCAGATCACTTATTCTTTTGTTTGACATTGATCATGTCCTTAGCCATCATTAATTATAGGTTCCTTAGTAAAACTGTAATGCCCCTAAATTTTAATTAACATTATTCGAGATATCTAATTGGATAAATTAAATAGAATAATGTGAAAAATTAGGGAGATGAGATTAATAAATCCAATGCCGTGTCTTAATGAATGAACTAAAATAAGACTTAACTAAATTTAGAAGGAGGAATTTCCTAGGGGGTAAACTTGGAAATGGGGCTACATTTCTTAGTATAAATCTCTTTCTCTACTTTAATAAATTTTCACTCTTCCATTCATAACTCCCCACTTTACCTTCGGTCGGCCATTAAAAGCTCAAGGAAGAGCAATAAATTGATGAAAAAGCTAAGGAATTAAAGCTAGGAAATTATCTCATTCTCCAATCAAGTAATCAAGGTGACTAATCATGTTTAACTTCTTAATTTTCTTTATTTGGATCGGCTATGGGTAATACCCAATTCATGTTTGTGTTTTGGTTAGGATATAACCATTCAAATCTTTGTTTGGATAAGACATCAGTGTTTTTATACGTTAATGGGCTAATTAACATGTTTTATTCGATTTTGGTTAAATTCCAAGTTTTTTTTATCTTCATATGCTTTGAAATTTTAATATGTTAAAGATAACATATTAATTGATTTTCTGGAATTTTTCCAGATTTTTCTATGGTGTTTTAGTAGTTATATAAAAATATTTAAGGAATGGGACTTAAATATTTTGTACAATTATAAAGGAGAAAGGGGCTTTTTCAATTTTTTTTAAATTTCCAAATAAGGAAAGTCGACAGCAATTTTGAATATAAAATTCTGGCAATCAATAAGATTTAGACAAACAAGGCAGGTGGAGTACAAACGAACTGTTTTAAAGTACAATTTTCACTATTTCAACTCTTTCGGCAAGGGCTTCCGCCTTCATTCCACACCTTCCGACAAGATCGAATGGTAGATTCTTTCGATTAGTCAAAAATCAATGCATGTGGTATTAGGCAACTGGTACGTAGTGAATTGAAAGGGTCGAAAGGTTTAGGGACGAAAGGTTATACCTTTCAAAAGAAATGAAATTTTGTTTTGGTTTTAAGGAAAGTACGCCTGCTGGCTTTCAGCAAAGAGCTTTCGACATTGTCAAATGGTTTAAAAGAAAAAGATTTCAATTGGTTTGCTTTCTTTTTATAAATGATACCTTTCGACAAAGTCGAAAGGTTAGCTTTCGACAGGGTCGGAAGCATAGTTGCCTCTTCCAAACCTTTCGACCCAAATGAAGTCAAAGATTATCTTTTGTTTTCTAAAACTTACTGCCTCTCTCCATTGTTTTCGAAGGGTTTGTTCATACACTAAAACATCATTGTTTTCGAAAGGTTTTAGGTTTTTAAAGGGGTTACCTTTAATGATTTCGAAAGGTTTTCATTTCGAATGGTTTCAGTTTCGAAGGGTTTTGTCTTCAAAAGGTTTGATTTCAAAAGTTTTGTCTTTGAAAGGTTTTGATTTCAAAAGGTTTTGAGTTTCAATGATTTCTGAACGTGGTTAATGGCTGGGATTATGTAATTAAATCTTAAATTATAATTTGCATTAAATGATAAATTCTGTTTATTGGAATTTTAAATTTTTTCATATTCATGTGTTTCTGTGCATCAATATTAACTATGCCACATTCCGTTGCCAAGAAATAACAACTACGGATGACTGCAGCATCTATAGCGATCAGTTTTGGGCCTCAGAAGGCGGGATGTTACAAGTTAGAATCTGAGCATGGTTTATGTATTTAAAGGAATTTAAACCTTAAAAGATTTTTAAAGCATAATCTAATGAATCTAAAATATGGTTGGGCTTGGGTAAGCATTATAGTAACATATATGTAACTTTTATATAAATATCTAAGCATGTATTCCCCACTCTCTTAGACCGTCCTTCTATATCTTACCAGGATTGGATTTCAGGCAGTAGGGAAGTAAGATATGGAGGTAGGAAATAGAAGAGTGAATCAAGGTGGGAGACGCACCGCAACAAGTTCAAATGTTCAATCCATTACTAGGAGCAACCAGGATCGACAGGTAAATGCAAACATAGATGCAAATGCTAATGTTGGTGCTGAGATTCTACCAGTTGATATGGGGATAATGTATCGGTTCTTTGTGAATATGATGCAAGCCGGTGCAGCTGCGGGAGTGGCAGCAGGGAATGCTGGAGGAGCTAATCTGGTGGCCCCAGTTGGCAATAATTATGCCAACTTGAGTAGGGATTACGCTAGTCTTGGAGGGAAGCCCTTTTGGGAACCGAGAATGCAGTAGGAGTGGAGGACTGGCTATTGCATTGTGAAAGGGTATTTGCAGATCTCGGCTTGACGAATATGCAGAAGAGGAGACTTGCTTCAAGGAAATTGTAGGGAGTAGCATTGTTTTGGTGGAACGGAGTTACCGTAGGAGAGCTAGAGGAAGACCTGAGTTGGGATGAATTTCGAAGGAGGTTCGAAGAAAGATTTCTATCAGAGGTTGCCAAGTCAGCATTGCTTAGGAAATTTGCAGATTTAGTCCAGGGGATAAATCAGTGATTGAGTATGCTATGGAGTTTGATGAGCTATCCCATTACAGATATGCTACTGTAGATACCATCACTCGAAGGAACGATAAGTTTATCAAGGGGTTGAATCGTGAGATCGCCAGAGCAACCATGCCAAACCTCCAGGAACCGTGTCATATAGTTGTCGAGATGGCTATTTGGAATGAAGAGATGCTTTCTACTTTTGGAAAAGGGAAATCGGCTGAGGTTAAGAATTTTCAGGGTAAGAAGCAGAAGTTCTTCAAGAAGAAAGGAACCTAGTCGGGGGTAGCAACTAAGAAGAGCAAGGCTGATATTGTTTGTTACAAGTGTGACAAGAAGGGGCAGTATGCTAATGAGTGTCGCTTAGTTGATGGAAGAGTAGTTACAGTGAGGCCGAATGTAAAGTGCTACAACTGTGGCCAGATGGGGAATTATAAGGACAAGTGTCCTGAAGTTGCTAAGGCTGGAAAGGGAAAGGTCTTTGTGTTGGAACCATCATACTCAAAGCCAATGGCTGCTGAGAAAGGAAAAGCTGCGATGAATGGTATGCTTATGATTCATAATACTTCGGTTAGGATACTATTTGATACCGGTGCATCACACTCATTTATATCTCAGCATTTGGTAGATTGCTTATGTCTAGAACCTTATACCTTATTACTCTTTTAAGTGTTGCGAATCCTATAGGAGGGTATGCAACTCTGGGAATGAGATATGACCAGTTAGAACTTGATTTCTTAGGTCATATGTTTGCATGCGGTTTATATGTTTTTGATTTCGTGGGTTTTGAGATCGTATTAGGTATGGATTTGTTAGATAGATATGATGCTAGGATATTTTACCAAGAGGGGGAAATATCATTAAAACACCCTAATAGCCGTAACCAAGTCATTTACTCAGTAAGGAGTTCAGACGGAAATGCTTATGTATTATTAGGTGCCATGGGAACGGAAGCATAGTTGAAGTAGGTTTATGTTGTAAGAGAGTTTACGGATGTGTTTGAACCAGTTTCGAGCTTGCCGTCGAAAGAGCAGTCGATTTTCAAATAGATCTTGTACCGAGAGCTGAACCCGTAAGTAGACCACCTAGCAGGATGTCACCAATCGAGATGAAGGAATTGAAGGTGTAGCTAGTGGAATTGGAAGGAAAGAATTTTATCTGGCCAAACAATTTGCCTTGGGGAATGACCGCGGTATTTGTGAAGAAGCCAGATGGGTCGCTAAAGATGTGTATCGACTATCATATGTTGAACGAGAGGACGATCGAGAATTGGTGTCCTTTGTTGAGAATCGACGATTTATTTGATCAGTTGAGTGGAGCAGAGTGTTTTCCCAACTGGATTTGGTGACAGAATTCCATCAGCTAAGAGTGGAAAATGACAGTATTCCTTTGACGGAGTTTAGGACCAGATATGGTCTTATGAATGGTTGGTTATGCCATTCGGGCTTACTAATGCACCGGCTTTTTTCATATATTTGATGAACCGAGTTTTCGAGAGTACTTGGATAGGTCCGTGTTGGTTTTTATTGATGACATTTTGGTATATTCTAAGAATGAGAAGGATCATGCAGATCATCTTAGAATAGTATTGGAGACACTAAGGCAACATCAACTGAAGGCGAAGTTCTCTAAGTGTTCTTTCTGGAAGAAAGAAGTGAAGTTCTTTAGTCATGTAGTTTTCAAGGAAGGGTTAATAGTTGATCTGGATAAGATCAAAGATGTTAATAATGGGAAGAGACTGGAGATGGTAAGTGAGATTAGAAGTTTTCTTGGTCTTGCAGGATACTACCGAAGGTTCATTAAGGATTTCTCGTGGATTGTGGCATCTTTGACTATGCTAAGCAGGAAGGACTTGAAGTTTGTTTGGTCTGACAAATATGAGGAGGCATTCCTTAAGTTGAAACATTTGTTAACCAATGCGCCCATGTTAGTAGTTCCAGATGGGAATCAGGGGTTGGTAGTTTACACTGATGCATGTGGTATCGGGTTAGGTGCTGTGCTGATGCAGAATAGAAAGGTTATTGCCTATGCTTCTAGACAGCTTAGACCGCATGAAGTGAGATACCCGACTCATGATTTGGAGTTGGCAGCGATAATATTCACATTGAAGATATGGAGACATCATCTTTTTGGGAGAAAGGTTTGAGCTATTTAAGGATCATAAGTCTCTACGGTATCTATTCTCTTAGAAGGAGCTAAACATGAGATAGCAGAGATGGCTGAAGTTTGTTGCAGCTTATGATTTTAGCATTGAGTATACACCTGGAAAAGGAAATAAGGTGGTGGATAAGCTTAGCAGGAAACATCATAGTGTGGTGTTAGCTATGTTGGCGGAATGGAAAGACTTAGAAGCACAGGCTGCTTGTAGTGTATAGCTGAGGTCGACCGCCGGATCTAGTCGGAATATCGCCATGAGGTCTTGTTTGAAATTTCGACCAGTTCTAATCGAATGAATTGTTTTTAGGTAGAAAGAGGATCCAATCTTAGCCGAGAGGATTAGGGAAGGTTAGAAGTTGGAACCAAGATTGATGATTTAAAGGACTTTATTCTTGATTGTATTGGTTGGTTGAGAAAGAAAGAACAGTTATGTGTTTCAGATGTTGGAAACCTTAGGAATGAAGTTCTTAGGGAATGTCATCTATTGAAGTTTACGATTCATCCTAGGGGAACCAAGATGTATCAGGATATGAAGAGCGGTTTCTTCTGGGAAGGAATGAAGAGGGCTGTTGTCTTATTGGTCAAACAGTGCTTGAACTATCAGCAAGTAAAAGCTGAACATTAGAAGCCAAGTGATTTGCTTAGCCTTTGGGTGTTCTAGTTTGGAAGTGGAACTTGGTATCCATGGATTTTATTGACGGGTTGCCAAGGTCAAATCGTGGTAACGAAAGTATATACGACATAGTGGACAAATTGACCGAGACTATCCATTTAATTTCAGTAAGGTCAACTAGGACAGCACCTGTTTTGGTTAAGTTGTTCATGAAGAACATCGTTAGACTGCATGGAATTCTTAGTAGTATCGTTGGTGATAGAGATGCTTCATTTACTAGCGAATTCTAGAAGAGACTGTAGAGTGTGTTAGGAACTAAGCTCAAGATGAGTAATGCATATCATTCTCGGATGGATGAGTAGACAGAGAGAGTCAACAAGGTATTGGCACACCTGTTGAGGGCTTGTGTGCTGGATTTTATTGGTTCTTGGGAAAATCATTTGCACCTAGTGGAGTTTTCCTATTATAACAGTTATCAGACTACTATAGGAACGGTGCATTTTGAAGCTTTGTATAGAAGGCCATGCAAATCACCAGTATGTTGGCTACAGATCGGAGACAGATTGGTCCTTGGTCTAGAATTGGTGAGAGAGGCAACGGAAAAGATCGAGTTAACACGGGAAAGAATGAAAGTAGCTCAGTTTAGACAGATGAGTTACACAGACAAAAGACGTACGGATCTAGAGTTCTCAGTTGGAGATAGAGTTTTCATCAAGGTATCGTCGATGAAAGATGTGGTTCGGTTTAAGAAGTCCGGGAAGCTAGCACCGCGATATGTGGGACCATTTCCTATATCAGAGAGGATTGGGAGACTCGCGTACCGAGTATATTTACCAAGCAGTTTGGCTAGGATCCATAATGTGTTTCATGTTTCTCATCTTAGGAAGTATGCTTATGATCCAGAAACTACTATCGCTCCGACGGCACTAGAGGACTTAGTGATGGAACCGGGTATGACTTTTGTGAGGTAACCAGTTCGTGTTGTGGAAAAATATGAGAAGTGGTTAAGGAATAAGACAGTTAGGTTGGTGAAAGTTCAATAGAGCGACAACATGAAGGACTGTACTTGGAAGATAGAAGACATGATTAGGGCTACTTTTCCTGGGCTGTTTTAGATGGTAAGTTCTATATTGGTTTATATAGAATTTGATTGATAGATTATGCTCGCTTTGCTTGCATAGGCTATATGCCTGTTGGTTTGTCCTTACTGAATTTCGAGGATGAAATTCTTTAATGGGGAGTATGTAATCCCCCTGAATTTTAATTAACATTATTCAGGATATTAAATTGGATAAATTAAACAGAATAATGCGAATAATTAGGGAGATGAGATTAATAAATCCAATGGCCATGTCTTAATGAATGAACTAAAATAAGACTTAACTAAATTTAAAAGGAGGAATTTCATAGGGGGTAAACTTGAAAATGGGGTTACATTTCTTAGTATAAATCTCTTTCTCCACTTTAATAAATTTTCACTCTCCCATTCATAACTCCTCACCTTACTTTCGACCAGCCATTAAAAGCTCAAGGAAGAGCAATAAATTGATGAAAAAGCTAAGGAATTAAAGCTAAGAAATTATCTCATTCTCCAATCAACTAATCTAGGTGACTAATCATGTTTATCATCTTAATTTTCTTTGTTTGGATCGGCTATGGGTAATACCCTATTCATATTTGTGTTTTGGTTAGGATATAACCATTTAAACCTTTATTCGGATAAGACATCAATGTTTTTAAACGTTAATGGGCTAATTAACATGTTTTATTCGATTTTGGTTAAATTCCAAGTTGTTTTTATCCTCATAAGGTTTGAAATTTTAATATGTTAAAGATAACATATTAATTGATTTTTGGAATTTTCCAGATTTTTCTATGGTATTTTAATAGTTATATAAAAATATTTAGGAAATGGGACTTAAATATTTTGTATAATTATAAAGGAGAAAGGAGACTTTTCAAATTTGTTTAAATTTCCAAATAAAAAAAGTCTGTAGCAATTTTGAATATAAAATTCTAGAAACCAATCAGATTTAGGCAAACAAGGCAGGTGGAGTAGAAAAGAACTGTTTCAAAATACAATTTTCACTATTTCAACCCTTTTGGTAAGGGCTTCCACCTTCGTTCCAGACCTTCCAACAAGATTGAAAGGTAGATCCTTTCGACTAAGTCAAAATCAACATGGTATCAGGCAATTGGTACGTAGTGAATTGAAAGGGATCGAAAGGTTTCAGACGAAAGGTTAGAGCTTTCAAAAGAAATGAAATTTTGTTTTGGTTTTAAGGAAAATACGCCTGCTAGCTTTCGACATTTTCAAATGGTTTAAAAGAAAAAGATTTCGATTTCGGTTGCTTTCTTTTTTAAATGAAACCTTTCGATAAAGTCGAAAGGTTTCATTTAACAGGGTCGGATGGAGTCAAAGGTTATCTTTTGTTTCCTAAAACTTGCCGCCTCTTGTTGAATATGCGAGTATATGATTTTTGCTTGATGATAATATATATATATATATTCATTTAAATGTATTTGTTAATGTACTATTTTATTTTCACAGATTAAACAAATATTTGCTGAACAAAATAAATAACACAGAGTTTAAATTCAAATAGATATTTTATTCAAACAAATATTTATTACAATTTTTAATAGTACAAATTCAAGCTCTCGCCATATTTACAAAATTTCAATTACAATACATTTCATTTTGTACAACTCTCCTCACTACATATCGCTCATTCACTCATATTTTATCTTCAACTTTATTCCAGATTGAATCCAGCATCTAAGCAATCTGCAAAAATATACACTGACGCAATAAAATTGAAAAGAAAATATTTTTGCAGTATAAAATAAAATATGATTTTGAAAATTTTATTTGCCTCAGTTATTTGAGTTGTTCGTCGTCATTTGATTTTGAATTCATCACATACGAACAACTTATGACATGCACAGTGTATCACTGTGCATGCCATAAGGCCATGCACACCGATATATACACTTGATAATGTTACAGGGACAGGTGAGAACAAGGTCAAACCCAAATCAAAAGCTGGGTTCAAATCAAGTGAAATAATAATAATGTCATGACACGAGCACAAGGTCAAACCCGAGCTTAAAGCTGGATTCAACACAGGTGCAGTCCAAAAATACAAGTCTCGACAAAAATTCAGTGAGAAAAAATGAACTGGTCAGAACAAAGGCTCACAGACACAAATGACATGCACATGTCAGCAAGTCTAGACCACATACAAGTAGCATAATCAGACTGCAAATATCACAAAGGCACAGACCGTCCAACAATATATGCATACACACATACATATGTATGTATGCACATATATGCAGACTTGAAAATACAGTGAAAAGCAAGAAAGAAGTAAACATGAAGCACAGGGATGCAAGCATCAAATAGCAGCTTTGAACAAGACATAAATGCCGAAGTCATGCAACAGCATGTAGACATCAAGTAGACGAGCAAGGCTGCAAACATACATCATGAAACCAGAGTACACAGTATCCACCAAAGATACAAATGCACATATGTACAACATGAAATAAATAGACCATCGAATAGCATATGCTACGAGATAGAACCAGACTCGAGCTCCAGATGGTACACAAGATAATGGCACAAGGCAGTTCATAAGTCAGACTCAATGAAGACTGAACCAAGACATCACATACATATGTGTACAAATGAATGTACAGAAACAATGGCACAACCTCAACATCAAAGACCAGACCCAAAGCATACATATGGTTGCAGCGGAGATGCACATCAAACTCACCATACAATGCAACCTTCTCAGGTCAAAATCAAATTGTAGAAAACTTAAGTGATAAAACACAGCAGTGGCACCAAAAGTAACATCAATACTGTTCATAAATAAATATAGTGAATGCATCCAGATGACAGTGAATTATAGTGAACCAGACAAGCTGCATTAAGAAGCATCTCAACAAAAACCAAGTCAAAGCAGTAACAAATGCCGAAGTCATTTTTATTACAGTAGATAATATAAGGAACACAATCAATATTAAGTTTGACAGTCAAGGCCGATGTCAACAACGAACCAGACAATATGCAATTAAAGTTTGCAGTTGACAATGCACAAGAACAAAAATGAAACAGAGGTGGCTACAAGGATGAACAGACATAACCGAAGCCTAGTTAAATGTCAATCTCAAAGCCGCAATGAACAAGTCGGAACACAGAACCAAAATCAACATCGTCAAAGAATTCAACACCGTGGTGGCCAAGCAAAGTCAAAATCGAAGCCGTGTTAACCAAGCCAAAAATATACGAATTGAAGAAGTCAAAAATCTTCATAATCATTCAACCAAAATCAAGTGTCCTAGATAAATCAATAGACGAATTCAACTGATTATATACGAACGAAAATACAGGGGTTCGAACCCTATATAAATGAACATCATCAAAAAAATTAAGCATTCGAGTTAAAAGCCAAACAGAGAACAATAAGTCAACAACTCGAATCGAGTTCGAATCAAGGAAAAACAACAGTGCATTTATACGATACAATTCACATACCAGATTCGTTGATTCGAACTCAATACTGGAAGCAGCCGTGAAAAAGCGCTAAAAGAAGAGAGCATCGATCGACAAAGGAAGCACGTCAATCATCATTCGATCGAGCAATTGAAGATGGAAGCTTCAATATTTCTCAAAGCCCTAATTTCGAGTAAAGAGGAACGAGCAAAGGAACAAGGCCAACGTTTTACAGAGCAAAGGAACAAGGCCGAAATAAAAGAAATAAAAGGGCCGGCCTTGTTATTTAATAAAGGCTTAATATAATTGAAAAAGAAAAATAGGGTTTTGATTTTAATTTGTATTCTTCTCTTTTAAACATTGTAATTTCTAGTCGTGTGACTAGGGGACAAACTACGTGGCGTAATTTGAGAATTCGCAACTCAATGGCTAAGTTGTGACAGGGTTTTGAGCCTAGAGTTAAGGCTAGTCGATAGCGGGTGTCATGAGTTTACATGAGTAAGTGTCTGACTGCTTAATTTATAGTAGAAAATTTGAGGGCAGCACGTAGGAAGGGTTTTACCGAATCTGGGTAAATTCTATGTCGCTCTATTTCTGCATTTATTATTCTGCTATTATCTGTGCTGCTATTATTTTGATATATATGTGTTGAAATAATCTTATACAAACTTCCGCGATAATTTTTTATAATTGATAGTATCACCCTATTCACCCCCCTCTAGGGTGAAATCGATCCTACACCTCTGTCCATTATTTTCGAAGGGTTGGTTCAATTACTAACACTCTATTATTTTCGAAAGGTTTTAGGTTTTGAAGGGGGTTACCTTCAATGATTTTGAAAGGTTTCGGTTTCCAAAGGTTTCAGTTTCGAAGGGTTTTGCCTTTGAAAGGTTTGATTTCGAAAGTTTTATCTTCGAAAGGTTTTGATTTCGAAAGGTTTTGAAGGGGTCACTTGTGAAAGGTTTTGAGTTTCAATGATTTCCAAAGGTTTTGAGTTTCGTTGCTTTCGAAAGGTTTATAAATGGTTTTATAAGAGGGGATACCCCAGGCTTTCGACCAAGTCGAATGGTAGATCCTTTCGACTAGGTCGAAAAGAAATCTTCCGACATGGTCGAAAGGTATGGTTTTTTGATGCTTTCAAAAGAAAGGCTTTCGAAGGGGCTAACTTTGGATATTTATTTTCTTTCGAATGGGACTTCATTCGAAGGGGTTTAAAGTGTTGTTTTAAGCCATTTTTCCTTTAGTAAAATTTTGTTAATTTGAAGGGGTTACTTCGAAGGGTTGTAGCATAAAATACTTATTTTGTTTGAATATGTAAGGGGGATCCTTATACAAATTGGATGTTATTAAACCTTGGGAACACCAGGGTGGGTTTAATGTTTTCGATACATAGTTTTGGGTTACAAACAAAAATATGCTCTAGAGAATATACATTGGGGCTATCAATGTGTTTTTATTTAAATTAACCTAATTAGGGCTACCAAGGGAAATGGGTTAAACAGGTGGTATAGCCGGGGTAAATAAGTAATCATGGGGATCATGAATTTTTAATAAATAATCATGGGGATCATGATGTTTTAATTGGCCAAGTGATGGTTTTTTGGTTAACCTAGGAAAACCATGGAATGTGCGGTGGACAGCCCATATCAAATTTCTAAAGTAAAGAATGTTTTGCCAGAGGTGGTTAGCCTCGGAATTTGGCCCCAAGGGTTCATAGTCATCCTAGGAAAACTATGGAGTGTGCGATGGATAGCCTACACCATCTTTTATAAAACAATGTACGATGGATAATCTCCATTTATTTTTAAATTGATTTGGGATGGATAGTCCTATTAGATTATGACGGATAGTCATTTTAAGATTTTAGAGAGGAACACTAATAAATTGATTTTAGATGGGAATCTAATAAATTTCATTTAGATGCGATATCTAATAAATAGGTGGATGCGATATCCAATGTGTATGATTTATGGCTTCATTTCATATTATGTTAAAACTAATCATTTTGGGTGCAAGAGCATAGTAAATGAGTTTCATGTTTTATTTTGGATACTAGCGAGGGGAAAACCAGACTTATCATTTGACTCGAAGTTCGAGTTTCTCCAAAAATCTTGGGTACTCAAAATTAATTTGAGTAGCTTGAGAGTGGAAGACTTTCAGGTTTTTGGGCAAATAAGCTTATGGAGACATACAGGAGGCAGTGTTAGCTATATAGTAGCTATTTTGTGTATTCCGCTGTGATGTACTAAGAACTGTAAAATTCATATTTATTAGTTCTCTGATCATCATAAGGGGACATCTTCATATATCGCTCTTATCATATTTTGTACATGTATATGTGATCTGAACGTGGTTAACGTCTGGGATTATGTAATTAAATCTTAAATTGTAATTTGCATGAAATGAGAAATTCTGTTAATTGGAAGTTTAAATTTTTTCATATTCATGTGTTCCTATGTATCAATATTAACTATGCCGCATTCGGTCGCCAAGAAATAACAACTACGGATGATTGCAGCATCAGTAGCCGTTAATTTTGGGCCTAAGAAGGCGGGATGTTACAAAAACTCATTGGTTTCATCGTTCCTCGTTTCAAATTTGTATTACATCTTCGAAGAAGTTCTCGCTGATTGCTCATTTATGGGTTTATTGAGGACCTACTTTGCCTTTATCATTACTTGGACGAATCGATCGTTTATAACTATACGCTTTCAACGTTAGATGATCACAGTGAGGAGTGGCTCTAATACTCTTTGCCAGCTTCTCAAAGTTTACTATCTTTTTTTTATTTTGATCCCAAGATCCCTTCTCATGCTTGTTTTCGTCTCCCATAATTATGTTACTTTCTTTTAAGAAAGATTATATTTCTTCATGGTTGACCTTGGTTCTTTAAGCCCTTGAAGCGTTCCTTTGAGATACAAGAATCTTAATCATCTCGTGCATAGAATCAAGTTGTGCTTACATCTTCTTTAATGCTTTGCTATCATTTACCACCATTACGGGTAATGAATCTTGTCCACCTCAACATTGTCAATATTGAAAGTGGTAGTTACATTTTCTAAGTCTTCCTTGGTTTTTGCCTTGTTCAAACTAATATTTGTCACCTTGGAGTGAACGTGCTGATTAGCGATTAAGTGGTGAGAAAGTTTGTTGCCTCTCTCTATGAAAGCATAAATGTTAGACCAAGTATTTGGGCTAATTGGAATGGACCTCATGGAGGCTAGGGTACGAAGTGGGGGATTACTTTTAGGAGATGTCATATGAAGGGTCAAATAGTAAACAACTTGTAATGACTCATAATTTCAGTCATATGAATTTGAAATTTGTAATGATTTTTAAATATTTAGAAGTTTATTTTATAAGTGAAATGAATTGAATTTTAAATATAGCGATTTATTTGATAATTAGATTGTTAAATTTAATGTATGGAATTGTTTGAATAATTGAATCATGAATTTAATATGAACAAAAATGATTTTGAAAGTTGATTTAAATTCTATTTGAACAATAAGAAGGAAGATAGTAAACTTTTAAATTGTAATTAAAAGTGATTTAAATCGATTTTAGAAATAAATTATTTTAATTAAAGTGTAAAAATAGCCTTTCGGGGCATTGTCTCGGATTTCAACGAAACCAGTTTTATTGGATCCCTAATAGTGTGTTATTATATGCCTTCGAATTTCATGGTAATCCGACGTATCATATGGTCATGTGAGTTTGAAAAGTGTAGGACTTATTTAAAGGAATTTAAATTAATGTATTTCGATTTGAAAAGTTAACTTCTGTATATGATGGAATTGGCTTTCGATATATATTCCATTATGTTCGGAATAAGGGTATAACATATAGAACGCTAGGCGATACGCTTCGTTTGGAGTATGAAATTTTAAAGTGTGAATAGTGTTTATAATTTCCTATAAAAGAGCATGCTCACCCATTTGTTAGGAAACCCTAACCCTAAATCTCAATCACCATTAAACCAAATCCAACAGCCTACGTTTCTCGAATCAATCGAAGCGAAATTAGTTGAAACGTTCAACATGAAAATTGGATAGCTCGTCTCCATGAGTTCGTCCATACCTTTGGATTGACGATCGACACACCAAAATGGCGGCTTGGGCGCCGTGTTCAGGTGCAATTATGCTCGTATTTTTGGTTTTGCGCACGCGCACGCTTGCGAGGTGGCAGCTGTGATAAGTGGGGCGACGCAGGCGCGTGACGCGAGCATAGGTGGCAGCGACGAGCTTTGGTTCGCAATCGATTGATAAAAATAAAGGAATACGAGGCCTAGTGGAAACGTATGCTAGAGGAAGAGGGAGGGAGAAGGTTTAGTTTGAATTTTATTAATTAAGAAGTTAATGATAATTTAATTTTTTTTCAAATGTTAATTAATTCATAAATTTTACTACGAAGTCTAAATCGTGCACGACAAGTTGCTTTGCGATTGTATCAGTGAGTACTATGCTATAAAGTTCGACTGGATTGATTCAGACCAGCATATATTTTAGGTTAAATTGAATGACCGTTCAATTTTAATCCAAACCGGAGCGATTTGGCGATCTTTGGAGTTTCTGTGAATAAATTCACTTGCCTACCCCACTTATATTTTTATATAAGCGTGGATAATTTTATTTATGCTGTTTGTTGCTTGTTTAAATGAATTAGTATATTTATTAGTTGGTTTGGATATATTCCCGCCTACTGGAGCGGATGAGACCGTATTATGTTTCCGTGTATGAGCAGATGACCCTTTGTACATGATCCCACCTCGAAGCGATTGATTTATATTATTTGCTTATATATTGTATGTGATGCAGGGGAACATGTTGGACGGATCCAACAAGACTCCTCACATTGTTGATTTTACCTTTCATATATTTTGACATATGATATGTTGGATGCCATATTTGATGACATGGATTATTTTTGCTTATTTGGTGCTATAGTAGCACTGGGCTATATTTTAATATTTTGAAATACTATAAAATAGTGATTTTGAATTGAAACGATTTTCAAATTGATTTTGAACGTTTATGTTTTAATAAATTTTAAATTATTAAAAAGAATGAATTTATTGTTAAATAAATAAGAAGTATGATTTTGATGTCATAAATGCATGGTTTTGTGAAATATTTTTAAATACAAATTTTTCAATAAGTTAATATAAAGAATTTGTAAAAGTGATATTTTATAAATAAAGAAATAGATTTATAGTCAGAATTTGTAAATACTTTATGATCTGAAACTTATTTAATAAATGGATTTTATAAATGGATTTAGATTTATAAAATATGGATTTATAAGTGGATTTTGATAGTAAAATGAGTTTTTATGAAAGAATGATTTCTAAATAGAATTTTTTTAAATAAAGAGATTAATAAAATAGAAGTTGTACAAAATAGAAAGGAGATTTATAAACATAATTTTATAAATATGGAAATGCTTTATGTTGAGATTTAAATATGGATTTTACGTAAAAAATACATTCAAGTTTTTAAAAGTTGAATAGCCTTTTAATAGGAATGTTTGAAGGTAATATTTTGATGGGGTTAATGGTTTTAAAAAGTAATTTACTTTTTAAAAGTAATGTTTTGAATGTAATAATCCCAAATGGAATTCAATAGTTAGAAAAATGAAAATGTGATATGAATTGAAAACATAGATTTCAATATTCATTATTGTAATAAATGTATTCGGGGAAGTATGGAAGACATGGACTATAACACTGTTGTTATACTAAATGATGTTCGAAAGGAAATGTTTTATATAGTATATGGAATATATATATATATATATATATATATATATATATATATATAATCAAATCCCTATACTAGTGTTTTGGGTTGTCGTAACGATGTTTTACGCAACATTTGTTTTGACCCAATAAATGTTCTTTTGACTTACATTTTGAAATACACGAATTGGTTCTTATGATCGTACCGAAGGCTTGGTGGTATAAGAGCATTACTTCTTATACTTGTCACCTGTTCTGAGGCGTATGAACTCGAAAGTTGTACAGTTATGGAAATCTATTTGTCGTCTATTGTAACGACCCGTATTTTTCGTATTGATAATTGTAGAATTATTTGGTCGTTAGTGTTGTTCTTGATTGTTCGAAGTTTAGGTCGTATGGGAGTTAGCTTAGGTCGTGAGATAGCTTGGGTCGAAGGGAGCGACCTAAGGAATTGACCGAGTTAAGGTGGAACGAGTTAGTGATATGGAGCGACCTATAGAAGTGAAGCCGTGTGATAGCTTAGGTCGTGTGTTGAGTTAGGTCGTGGAGCGACTTAAAGGGGTTAACGACCTATATGTTTGGACGAGTTAGCGACTTAAGGTTTTAGTACGACCTAAATAGGTAAGCGACCTATAGGTATTGAGCGACCTAAGGGATGGACCAACCTAAGATAGAAGAGCGACTCAACGGGGTTAGCGAGTTAGTGGATTATCGGCTTAGGAGTAAGCTACCTAGTAGGTGTAGCGACCTAATAGTAGGCGACCTAAGGAGATAGAACGTGAGGTATTAGGTCGTGGGTCGTTTGGGACTTAGGTTAGCGTTAGGTCGCATGTGTTTTAGGTCGATTGGATTTGTTAGGTCGTTGAGTCACGATGTTAATAAGTCGCTAGGTCACAGGAGTGTTAGGTCGGCCACGACGTTAGGTCGCGTGAGTATGGTGATATTAGGTCGAGCATTGGTGTAAGACTTAGGTCGTTGGGCAGCTAGGTCGCGCGTATCTGTTAGGTCGCGTGCATGTGTTTTAGGTCGGCAGTGTTTTAGGTCGGAGGTCTTTAGGTCGGCAATAGTTAGGTCGTGGGCGACCTAAGGGGGGGGAACGACCTAAGGTTTCAGCCTATAAATAGAGGCGCCTATCTTCACTTTTTGGCACCGGTTTTTGAACCGACGAAGTGCTGCCATTTTGAGAGCTCGACTACAACATTTCTTTATCTTCTTTTCTCCACTCCAATCTAGTTCTAACATCTATACAAGATCGAAGATCGAGATTGAAGATCCAAGAGCCAAAGTTGAAGATCTTCATCCAACCAAGCTAGATTTCATCATTTCAAGCGAGATTTCGACAAATCAAGCTTGAATCCTTGCTGTCCAGATCTGAAGTGATTTGTTTTTGAAGTGTTTGGGTGATTCGGTGAGTGGTAGTTATCTCTCACATGGACCCAAAGGAGTATATTGGATTGGTGGTTTGTTGGAGTGTTGTAGATAGTGATTTTATGCATTTTTCCTTAGATCCAAGTGTAGATCCATTACTTATGAAGATGTTACTTATGCAAGTTCATTTACCAAGTTGTAGAGATAAAAACCCATGATTTATATTTGTTAGATCTATGCTAAAAACCCACGATTCATGTATGTTAGATCTATGCTCATTTATTTACGAAATTGTCATTGTCATTGTAATTGTTTATTTAGATCTTGTTTGATTGATTGATTGCTTGGATTAATGTTTGATTTGATTGGTTAGTTGATATATAGCTTGATTTGATCGAGTTGGTTGATGATGATTCAAAAGCTAAGTGGAAAGGCTCTTGAATAAGGAAAGCTGCTTGTGGCATATGAAGCGGATGTTGAAGCTCATATGTATGGATTAGATGATGTTGAGATGAGACCTTGCCACGATGCGATGAGGCAAGCCATGATGTTGAGATGAGACTTTGCTATGATGCGATAAAGCGAAGCATGATGTGAGATAGCCTTGGTTTAATCCAGACGGGATCATCCCAAGCATGTTGATAACTCGATGATGCGATGCGAGTTGGTTGATAATGGTTAGCTTGAGAGGCGCTTGAGCTAGTATGGAAATAGTCGTCGAGGAGGATGACTAGGAGGCTGAGATCTCATCGTTGTTGAAGGTTCTAGCATGCTCAAAGCAAGAGTACGTTGGAACGGGCTGCGACGACGTTCCAAGCACGGGCTGCGACGACGTGCTAGTACTCTGGGTAGTTGCGAAAATTCCTAGGCACGGGCTGCGACGACGTGCGGAGTTATGTCTAGAACCGGGGTTACCATTAGCCCTTGACAGATGGATAAAAGAATGAGTTGGTCATTCAATTAACGGTGAAATCAAGGCAATGATAACAGTGATAGCCAGAGTCATGGATGTTTGGCTGTACCATCATTCGGTCTCAAGAGCGGTGTTTTCTGGGTGCTTATCTGATCTTGGTTTAGGCCTTGGGGGTTTGTATTTGGAAAACATCGACCTTGACTCGAATGATTATTGCTTTACTTTACTTGTCTGCCACGTTACGCTTGCTTCTCCTTAGTGTGTGTCTGGGGGCTATCACTGTAGAAAGAGGCGGAGTGGGATGGTTTGGTTCCTATTCCTTTTATCCTTTATGCTCTTTTGGTATGTTTGACAGTTGATTTACTGCTCACTAAGACTTTGTCTGACTCAAGGTTTTATGTCTCCTCTTATTACCTTGGGCTGTTCATCCATGTTGGGATGGGCAGACTAGGTGACAGGTGGCAGGTGCTGATCTTAGTGGCTCACGCTGATGATGACGAAGACGAGCATGAGGCTTTACATATTATTTTCATATTCTATGTACTGGATATTCCGCTGTTTGTTGATTACTCTGAGTGCTATGTAGTGAGGCTTCTTGTATTCATGATTCAGACCATGTATAAAGTTATTATGATTAGATGATGATATTCTGTTCTATGGGAGCTTCACTATATTATATTTCTCTATTGTATTTTATTCATGCGCTGTGAGTTTTACGATAGAGTCTGCGATGTTTATTTTACCCTTGACGGTCACTCATGGCTGCCTGGCACACTTTCAGCGCACTATTTCCGTGTTTCGGTGCAGGAGTCATGGGCGGTCGTCACATTTGGTATCAGAGCTTTGGTTAATCGATTTTAGCCAACGCTCGCTGACGTAACTACGTATGAGAGACGTAATTGTATTTTGATGAATGATTACTATATATAATATAATAGTTTAGAAGGATTTGAACTCCTTATGCAGTTGTTTCTCAAGATGTTCTAAGTCATTCCTTTTTGTAGATATTAAGGATGAGTCGAAGGGGGAGACCAGCTGCTAGGGAGGGCCGTACTGCTAGGGAAGCTATTGATTATACTCCTATGTTTGAGGCCATGATGACTTCGATCATGAGGAGAATACCAGCTTCAGGATCATCAGTGGATGTGGGAGTTCAAGTTCAAGCTCCAAGACCAGTGGATTTTGCTAAGCTTTGCAAAGCTTTGCAAGGACTATACTTCTCTTGGAGGAAAGGTTTTCTTGGGAACGGAATCAACCATTGAAGTGCAAAGATGGATTGATGCTTGTATAAGGATCTTTGGTGACTTGGGAGTTGAGGATGCAACTAAGAGGAAGCTTGCATCAAGGCAACTTCAAGGGAGAGCTTCGGATTGGTGGAATTCTATCACCATTGATACTCCAGAGGAAGAGATTACTTGGGAGCAATTCTAAGCTAGATTTGAAGCTAAGTTCATCTCTACGGCTCAGAAATCTGTCTTGTTTAAAAAGTTTGTGGAGCTCAAGCAAGGTGGAAGACCCGTTCTTGAGTATGTTTCTGAGTTTGAAGCTTTGTCCAAGTATGCCAGATCGTATATTGATTCTCCCTATCAGAAGAATGAGAAGTTTGCGACCGGTTTGGATGCTTATCTTGGAAGACAGTTGGTGGATCATTTGGACGATCCATTTGAGAAGCTTGTGGAGAAAGCTCTCAGGCATGAGAGTTTGTTTCCTAGGGAGAGTTCTGTTGTTGCTGTAACCAAGGAAGGGTTTAAGCCACAGAAGGGTGGAAACAAGAAGAGGAAGCAACAGCAACAGAAGGGTAAGGATGGCCAGAAGAAGCCGAGGGGCGAAATGACTTGCTATAATTGCCAGCAGAAGGGCCATCTCTCCAAGGATTGTAGGAATCCAAAGGCGCCGGCGAAATGCCACAACTGTGATAAGCCAGGGCATTTCAGGAAAGATTGTCCAGAATCGAGGAAGGACAGGCAAATTGTGCAAGCTTATGCTTTGGGAGCTGTGCCGTCGTTTTCAAAAGCTCTTACTGCTGAAGAGAAGGGGAAGAGTGTGGTGGTTCAAGGTACTCTTTCCATTTGTGGTATTCCAGTTAGAGTGTTGTTTGATACTGGAGCGTCGCATTCTTTTGTTTGTGATGATCTTGTAGGCCGGTTAGGTTTGGAACCAGATATTGTTGATAGGCCATTGGTTGTGACTAATCCAGTTGGGGGTTCGTCATGTTTGTGTATGATATGCCGTGGTCTAGTTGTGTCGAGTCATGATTGCTCTTTTGTTTGTGATTGTTTTGTTCTGAACTTTGCGGGGTTCGGAATTATTTTGGGTATGGACTGGCTTAGGAAGTATGTGGCAAGGATTGATTGTGAGAGGCTGGATGTGACAGTCGGGAATGTGGAAGGGCGAAAGGTTGTGATACGATGTAAGCATGAGGAAGGCGTCTTCATGAGCTTCATGTATTCGCTGGTTGTTCCATGGGATGGACTGTCATCGGTGCCTATTGTGAATGGATTTGAGGATGTATTTGACGAAGTCGAAGGATTACCTCCGCATAGGGAGATCGAGTTTCGTATCGATCTAGTTGAGCGAGCCAGACCTGTTGTGATGCCTCTTAGGCGGATGGCGCCTAGGGAGCAGCAAGAGTTGAAGGTGCAAGTTGATGACCTTTTGCAGAAAGGATTAATTCGGCGTAGTGTGTCCGAATGGGGTGCACCAGTTGTGTTCGCAACCAAAGCGGATGGATCATTGAGGTTGTGTGTGGATTATCGTGAGCTGAATAAGGTGACTAAGAAGAACAAGTATCCATTGCCGAGGATAGATGACTTGTTTGATCAGCTTCACAAGGCTAAGGTGTTCTCTCAGATGGATTTGGCAACGGGATTTCACCAGTTTAGAGTGGCTAAGGATAGTGTGCCGAAGACTGCTTTCAGGACACCATCAGGTTTTTATGAGTGGCTGGTAATGCCGTTTGGATTGACTAACGCACCAGCATATTTTGTGGATCTTATGAATAGAGTATTCAGAGATCAGTTGAACAAGTTCGTGCTTGTGTTCGTGGATGATATTCTGATTTATTCCAGAACTGAAGAAGAACACGAGACGCACTTGCGTATTGTTTTGGAAATCTTACGGAAACATCAGCTGAAGGCTAAGTTTTCGAAGTGTCACTTCTGGAAGAGTGAAGTGAGATTCTTAGGCCATGTTATTTCTGGAAATGGAATAGCGGTTGATCCCGCTAAGGTGGCAGCGATCCAGGATTGGGTTAGACCTAAGAATGCATCTGATGTGAGAAGTTTTCTTGGATTAGCAGGATATTATCGTCGGTTTATCAAAGACTTTTCTAAGATAGCTGCACCGTTAACAGGATTGACGAAGAAGAACCAAGTGTTCAGATGGGATGATAAGTGTGAGCAAGCTTTCGTAATCCTAAAAGAGCGACTAACAAGTGCTCCTGTTTTGACTATTCTAAGTGGGAATGATGAGATGGTGGTTTACACCGATGCATGTGGTACTGGACTTGGAGCAGTGCTAATGCAAAAGGATAGAGTTGTTGCGTATGCAAGTCGACAACTAAAGCCGCATGAAAGGAATTACCCGACTCATGATTTGGAATTGGCGGCGATTGTGTACGCTCTGAAGATGTGGAGACATTATCTATTAGGAGTTCGATTCGAGTTGTTTACGGATCATAAGTCGTTGAAGTATCTTTTCTCCCAAAAGGATTTGAATCTTCGGCAGCAACGGTGGCTAGAGTTTTTGGCATCATATGATTTTGGTATAGCTTATACTCCGGGAAAAGGTAACGCAGTAGCTGATGCGTTGAGTCGAAGACATGCCGGATTGGGAGCCATGTTTTCAGAATGGAAGAGTCTCGAGTATTTGGCTGGATTTGATTTCAGGCCCAGATGTGAATTGGAATCTGAGATGTTGGCAAACTTATCGATAAGGCCTACTCTGGTGGAGAGAATTGGCGAGAGCCAAAAGCGAGACGATAAGCTTGTCAAGATTATCCGAGATTTGGAATCTGGATTGGACCCAGAAAAGGATAAAGGATTCGAAGTCGATCGAGAGGGTTGGCTTTGGAAGCAAGGACGACTAGTTGTTCCCGATGTAGATGGATTGAGAGATGAAGTTCTTAGAGAAAGTCATCACTCGAAGTTGACAATTCATCCAGGAGGAAATAAGATGTATCGGGACATGAAGAGAACCTATTACTGGGAAGGTATGAAGAAGGATGTTGGAAATTTTATTTCCAAGTGCATGAATTGCCAGTTGGTTAAAGCAGAGCAGAAGAAGCCCAGTGGATTGCTTCAGCCATTAGAAGTCCCTACATGGAAGTGGGAGTAAATATCGATGGATTTTATCGATGGTTTACCTAGAACCAGAACAGGAAATGAAGGGATTTGGGTCATTGTAGATCGGTTGACTAAGAGTGCAAGATTTATTCCTGTTCGATCAACTAGGACTGCATCGAAGTTGGCTGAATTGTATGTTAAGTGGATAGTTCGATTCCATGGTATTCCGAAGAGTATAGTGAGCGATCGAGATCCATTGTTCACTAGTGGATTTTGGAAGAGCTTTCAGGAAGTTTTGGGAACCGAGTTGTGTTTGAGTACAGCTTATCATCCCCAAACAGATGGTCAGACCGAGAGAGTCAACCGAGTTTTGGAAGATCTTCTCAGAGCTTGTGTTTTGGACTTCGGAGGATCATGGGAAGATCATCTTCATTTGGTGGAATTCGCATACAATAACAGTTATCAGTCGAGTATTGGTATGGCACCATATGAAGCATTGTATGGAAGACCGTGTAACTCTCCGACATGTTGGTTGGAAACTGGAGAAAAACTGATACTTGGGCCAGAGATGATTCGACAGACTTCGGATTGTATAGGGATCGTTCAGCAACGAATGAAGGCAGCCCAAGATCGTCAGAAAAGTTATGCCGATAATCGTCGTAAGGATTTGGAATTCGACGTAGGTGATATGATTTTTGTGAAGATTTCTCCTCTGAAGAATGTTATTCGATTTGGAAAGAAAGGAAAGTTAACTCCAAGATTTGTTGGACCATTCCCGATTATTGAGCGAATTGGAAAGCTCGCTTATAGATTGGAGTTACCGGAAAAGATGGCGGGTGTGCACAATGTTTTTCATGTATCTAATCTACGGAAGTATGTGCATGACTCGAATACGGTGGTTTCTGCTGATAACTGTGAAGATTTAGAAGTTGATCCAGTTGTTTCGAGACCTCGTAAGCCGCTTCGTGTTGTTGAAACCGACACAAAACAGCTTAGGAGGAAGACGATTACGTTGCTCAAGATACAATGGAGTGATGATGTTAACGACTGTACGTGGGAGGAGGAAGAAGAGATGAAGGCAGCTCATCCTGAACTCTTCGAGGTATGGCCCTAAGGTGTCGTGACATCTCATGAATTTGTAGCTTGTTCTAAGTTTTAGAATTCTACATGCTAGGCTAGTAATTGGATGCATGGTTTGTTGATTGCTATGGATGGTAGGCATGCAGAATAGTTTTGGTTGCTCTTGTTTGTTTGGAATTTCGGGGGCGAAATTCCTAAGGGGGAGAGAATGTAACGACCCGTATTTTTCGTATTGATAATCGTAGAATTATTTGGTCGTTGGTGTTGTTCTTGATTGTTCGAAGTTTAGGTCGTATGGGAGTTAGCTTAGGTCGTGAGATAGCTTGGGTCGAAGGGAGCGACCTAATGAATTGACCGAGTTAAGGTGGAACGAGTTAGTGATATGGAGCGACCTATAGAAGTGAAGCCGTGTGATAGCTTAGGTCATGTGTTGAGTTAGGTCGTGGAGCGACTTAAAGGGGTTAACGACCTATATGTTTGGACGAGTTAGCGACTTAAGGTTTTAGTACGACCTAAATAGGTAAGCGACCTATAGGTATTGAGCGACCTAAGGGATGGACCAACCTAAGATAGAAGAGCGACTCAACGGGGTTAGCGAGTTAGTGGATTATCGGCTTAGGAGTAAGCGACCTAGTAGGTGTAGCGACCTAATAGTAGGCGATCTAAGGAGATAGAACGTGAGGTATTAGGTCGTGGGTCGTTTGGGACTTAGGTTAGCGTTAGGTCGCATGTGTTTTAGGTCGATTGGATTTGTTAGGTCGTTGAGTCACGATGTTAATAAGTCGCTAGGTCACAGGAGTGTTAGGTCGGCCACGACGTTAGGTCGCGTGAGTATGGTGATATTAGGTCAAGCATTGGTGTAAGACTTAGGTCGTTGGGCAGCTAGGTCGCGCGTATCTGTTAGGTCGCGTGCATGTGTTTTAGGTCGGCAGTGTTTTAGGTCGGAGGTCTTTAGGTCGGCAATAGTTAGGTCGTGGGCGACCTAAGGGGGGGAACGACCTAAGGTTTCAGCCTATAAATAGAGGCGCCTATCTTCACTTTTTGGCACCGGTTTTTGAAGCGACGAAGTGCTGCCATTTTGAGAGCTCGACTACAACATTTCTTTATCTTCTTTTCTCCACTCCAATCTAGTTCTAACATCTATACAAGATCGAAGATCGAGATTGAAGATCCAAGAGCCAAAGTTGAAGATCTTCATCCAACCAAGCTAGATTTCATCATTTCAAGCGAGATTTCGACAAATCAAGCTTGAATCCTTGCTGTCCAGATCTGAAGTGATTTGTTTTTGAAGTGTTTGGGTGATTCGGTGAGTGGTAGTTATCTCTCACATGGACCCAAAGGAGTATATTGGATTGGTGGTTTGTTGGAGTGTTGTAGATAGTGATTTTATGCATTTTTCCTTAGATCCAAGTGTAGATCCATTACTTATGAAGATGTTACTTATGCAAGTTCATTTACCAAGTTGTAGAGATAAAAACCCATGATTTATATTTGTTAGATCTATGCTAAAAACCCACGATTCATGTATGTTAGATCTATGCTCATTTATTTACGAAATTGTCATTGTCATTGTAATTGTTTATTTAGATCTTGTTTGATTGATTGATTGCTTGGATTAATGTTTGATTTGATTGGTTAGTTGATATATAGCTTGATTTGATCGAGTTGGTTGATGATGATTCAAAAGCTAAGTGGAAAGGCTCTTGAATAAGGAAAGCTGCTTGTGGCATATGAAGCGGATGTTGAAGCTCATATGTATGGATTAGATGATGTTGAGATGGGACCTTGCCACGATGCGATGAGGCAAGCCATGATGTTGAGATGAGACTTTGCTATGATGCGATAAAGCGAAGCATGATGTGAGATAGCCTTGGTTTAATCCAGACGGGATCATCCCAAGCATGTTGATAACTCGATGATGCGATGCGAGTTGGTTGATAATGGTTAGCTTGAGAGCCGCTTGAGCTAGTATGGAAATAGTCGTCGAGGAGGATGACTAGGAGGCTGAGATCTCATCGTTGTTGAAGGTTCTAGCATGCTCAAAGCAAGAGTACGTTGGAACGGGCTGCGACGACGTTCCAAGCACGGGCTGCGACGACGTGCTAGTACTCTGGGTAGTTGCGAAAATTCCTAGGCACGGGCTGCGACGACGTGCGGAGTTATGTCTAGAACCGGGGTTACCATTAGCCCTTGACAGATGGATAAAAGAATGAGTTGGTCATTCAATTAACGGTGAAATCAAGGCAATGATAACAGTGATAGCCAGAGTCATGGATGTTTGGCTATACCATCATTCGGTCTCAAGAGCGGTGTTTTCTGGGTGCTTATCTGATCTTGGTTTAGGCCTTGGGGGTTTGTATTTGGAAAACATCGACCTTGACTCGAATGATTATTGCTTTACTTTAATTGTCTGCCACGTTACGCTTGCTTCTCCTTAGTGTGTGTCTGGGGGCTATCACTGTAGAAAGAGGCGGAGTGGGATGGTTTGGTTCCTATTCCTTTTATCCTTTATGCTCTTTTGGTATGTTTGACAGTTGATTTACTGCTCACTAAGACTTTGTCTGACTCAAGGTTTTATGTCTCCTCTTATTACCTTGGGCTGTTCATCCATGTTGGGATGGGCAGACTAGGTGACAGGTGGCAGGTGCTGATCTTAGTGGCTCACGCTGATGATGACGAAGACGAGCAAGAGGCTTTACATATTATTTTCATATTCTATGTACTGGATATTCCACTGTTTGTTGATTACTCTGAGTGCTATGTAGTGAGGCTTCTTGTATTCATGATTCAGACCATGTATAAAGTTATTATGATTAGATGATGATATTCTGTTCTATGGGAGCTTCACTATATTATATTTCTCTATTGTATTTTATTCATGCGCTGTGAGTTTTACGATAGAGTCTGCGATGTTTATTTTACCCTTGACGGTCACTCATGGCTGCCTGGCACACTTTCAGCGCACTATTTCCTTGTTTCGGTGCAGGAGTCATGGACGGTCGTCACATCTATCCTAAATGGTAGTGTTATTAAATATGTAGGATCGATTTCACCCTAGAGGAGGAGGGGGTGAATAGGGTGATACAAATAATAATAAAAAATTAATGTGGAAATATATAAATTAGTTGCAGCATAGATAATAACAAAATAATAAAAGCAGAAAATAGAACAATACAGATTTACCCAGCTTCGGCAGAACCCTGCATATGTGCTGCCCTCAGGGTTTCTACTAAAAATTAAGTTATCAGACGCTTACACATGTAAACTCACAACATCTGTTATCGACTAATCTAACTCTATGCTCAAAACCCTTCCATAACTCAGTCACTGAGTTGCGAATCTAGTCATATGACTAGAATTTTACAAAAGTTTAATTGAAAAATAAAAACTAAACATAAAATAAAAATCCTAATTTTAAAATTAAAGCCCAATAGAATAAAATCCGACCCAAAAAAAAACACAACGATAAAAACTACGTATATTCCCTTTTTCCTTATTTATGTCTTCAGCCGCTTTCTTGTTCCTCTTCTTTCTGAAAATTAGGGTTCTGGAATTTTAGCCCGTCGATTCAAATTGTTGACCGAATGATGATCTTTCTTCAGTTTGCTTCGTCAATTAACTCATCGCTTCGATTTGCATACGGCTGCTCCAACGCATCGAGCTCGAATGATAAAAGTGGTATGTGATTTTTCTTTATTACTCTCGTTGATATGCATGAACTCGATGCTCTAATTGCCGATGATGTTAATGGTATTTATAGGGAATAAAACCCTATTATCATTCGAATATATTATTTGAATTAGTCTGTTAATTAAGCCCGGCCGTTTGATTTTACTTGAATATATGTGATTTGTTTAGACTAGTTCAATTCAAATATATCTTTGATTGATTATCACGGCTTGTTTGGTTTTCTGATTTTTCGCACTATTATTTGATTTTCTCTGAATTGGTTTCAATTTTTTCTCCTTTGTCTTCGGTCGTTTGAAATTGTTATAATACGGACTTGTTCGATTCTACCTTGGTCACCACGGCTTTGATTCTTTGACATTTTAATTTTTTTTTGGTTGACTGCTGTTACATTTTCTTTCGAACCCTGACTTTGTTACTGCAAAATGTTACACTGAGACTTCATGAGCATTGCATGCTGTACTCTGGTTGCATGAACATATTACAATCTTCATTCATATGCATACATCTCTAGTTTGCTTTGATTTGAATTCTTGGT
This sequence comes from Allium cepa, assembly GCA_030765085.1. Taxonomy (NCBI): domain Eukaryota; kingdom Viridiplantae; phylum Streptophyta; class Magnoliopsida; order Asparagales; family Amaryllidaceae; genus Allium; species Allium cepa. The sequence continues at coordinate 837,300,372 of CM060935.1, read as the reverse complement.
GACATTATATATATATGTGTATGTATATATATATGTATACATGAGTGTAGCTGCTTTGTTTTGTTCATTGTATTGAGGTTTGGTTCATTGATGATGCTTTTCATGTCCATATGCATATGTCATTTTGTTTACTGCTTCACTGCATCCCGTATTGTTATTGCATATATATACATGTATACATGTGTGCTTGCACATGTGTATATATATATATATATATATATATATGCTTGTGATGCCTTGCTTGGCTTGATGATCTGTTGTCACCTCTGTTGCATTTGCATCCTTTCACTATTCATTAGTGTTGGCACCTTTTGTTGTTTGTCGGTCTGTCTATTTTGTTTCACTTGAATTTGCACTTGGTTTTGTTCCACATACTTTAATTGATGTTGTATTTGCTCTTGCATTCATGTTGCGAGGTCTGGTTATGTTCATCTGTGTTCTAGTCTTCATGTACACTAGAAACTGAGCTTGTGAAAACAGTTGCTTTATATTCTTGTTCAATTTTTGGTCGATGCTGTTTTGTTGTTATTTGCATTTTCATTTGGAATATGGTTTTGAACTTGAGCTTGTATATGCCTCTGTACTTGTTTGAGGCGTTTCATGTCTGTGCAGTCAAGTCTACACTGTTTTATGATGAACTGAAATGTTGTGCACTGTATGTGTGTATATATATGTATATATGTGTGTATACATATGTGTGTGTGTGTATTTATGGTGATTTCTTTGTGTAGCCTTCATCTCATGCTTATGCATTGCCATTTACTTGTTGCTCCATTATTTTGCACTTGACCATATGTATCTGGTCTATTTGGTCTGTTTGTATATGTTTGGTTGCTTGAGTTATTGTGAACTTGTTCCAGCTTGATGCCTGGATTGATTTACTCACTGGTCTTCACTATTGAGGCTCCACTTGTGCTATTTGATGTTTTGTTTTGATGACTGACTGCATGTTGTTGTTGTGGACTTGAACTATAGCTGTGGTTGTCTTAATAGTATTTCCATGAGTGTTCATTTGTCCTTGTGCACTTGAGTCTGTCTGGACCTTGTTGCAATCTGGTCTGTGTTCACCTTAGTTTTGTATTGAAGGCTTGTTGAGTGTTGTTGCCTTTGGTCATTGTTTTATTATGTACTACATTTACGGTGTTGTATGTTGTATTGTGTGCACCTGAGTTGAATCCAACCTTGGCTTGGATTTGACCTCGTGCTCACCTGTCCTTGCAATTTTATCAAGTGTATATATGTGTGCATGTCCTTATGACATGTACAGTGATACATTGTGCATGTCACAAGTTATTCGTGTATGATGGATTCAAACGAAAATGACGATGAACAACCCAAATAACCGAGACAAACAATATCTTCAAAAAAACTTTTTTTGTACACTGCAAAATATTTCTTTTTCAATTTTACTGCGTTAGTGTTTATTTTATAGATAATTCAAATGCTAGATACAGATTGAAATATAGTTGAAGAACAAATATGAGTGAACGAGTGACATGTAGTGAGGCGGGAATGTAAGAGACAATTGTAATGTAATCGAAATTGTATTGTAATTGAAATTTTGTATATATAGTGAGAGCTCAAATTTCATACTATTCAAAATCGCAATAAAATATTCATTTGAATAAAATATATGTTTGAATTTAAATTTTGTGTTATTTATTTTATTCAACAAATATTTGTTTAATTATGTGAAAATAAAATAATATATTAACAAATACATTTGAATGAATATTATATATATATATATGTTTATTATCATCAAACAAAAAGCATATACTAGAATATTCAACAATCTCCCCCTTTTGATGATAATAAACATATATTTAATGTTTTGAATTTATTAAATGTATTTGGTAATTGATGAACTCTATTTTCTCCTCCTATTTGAATGTTCCCTCTCTACAACAAGGCTCCCCCTTCATATATGCATGAAAATAAATAAAGATATGCAAATGAACCAAGATGGGAATATGCAATAATAAAAAAATAAAATATTTGACCTTTATTTGTCAAAATCTTAACTTTTATCTCCCCCTTTTGTTATCAGAAAAAGAGTAATAGTGTTAAAAAATAAAGATAAAGTGATAGACATTGATACCCAATCGAGTATAAATATTAAATTTCAATAAAAAAATCAAACAAAAAACATAAATACTCTGTTAGGCACATATTCCACTTTAGAGTAATGATGATGATGTCGACATATAAAAACCATATGGTTGTGTCTATTTATGGTATATTTATATCAGGAATTTGAATATCTAATAACCATACATAACCGTTAGGACTTTTAAATGAGATTAGTAGTATTCCCAATTTTTATAAAAATGAATTTCAAGCATCTTCTAACCATACGTAACCGTTAGGATTTTTAAATGGGATGAGAACCAACTTGTCTATTTAATAATCAATTTTGATATGTGTTCTATACATGCATAACCATGAGGACTTTTAAATAAGCATGAAAGCACATATACAAATATTCCATGTAATTCACCCCTACATAACCATGAGGACTTTTAAATGAGAGTGAGTACTTTGGATGTTTTTTAAAAATAAAATAAAAACAAATAATTTCCTGTTTAAAACACCACATCTTGACATACTATATTGGATTTGATGAGCGATGGTTGTTAGAAATATGATAGAAATAGAGATGGTCATGGAATTTTTACTCATCAAAAGTTATTATAAATTTTGTTTAGACTTTGTAATTTTTTTTACTAAATATACTTCCTCAAGTTATAATATATGATTAATATCGACCCTCATCACTTTTTCAATAACTATTTATCTTTTCGATAATCAGTAGAGAGTCAGATTAATTAATATAAACATTTAAGATCAAACACAAAAATAATTATAAAACCAAAATTTCTAAAATGACTAATCTAAAACAAGGTCAACAAAAATTATTTTCTAGAAGGGGTTATATATGAGAAATGTCTGCTAACTGAAAATTAGTTGAAATGAAAAATATGTAGATATTTTCTTTAAAAATGCGATGCAACTAATGAAAGTCTCTACATAAAACACGTTCCACCGGTAATTTTTCTATCAACTAGATTACTAGTGTAATCTACATCCGAATTTCCCTTTAGCTCAATATTATCATTAGTTGGATGTTATAGACCAGATCGTGGAGTGTGCAACAAATCTCTTAAAATCCTTTTTACAGCTTTTAAATGAAATTCTTTTGGATTTGAGTTGAAACCATGCAAATAAACAAATAGTAAAAAAATGTCGAGTCTAGAATCAGTATAATAAACAAATATATCCACATGTACCTAGAGTAATCATCAACTAACACAAAGCAACATCTCTTTTCACCTAACTTTGCAATATAGTTAATCCAAGCAAATCTATATGAAATAGTTCAAAGACTCTAGAGGTACTCATAGTGTTCTCGGTCATAAAAAGATAATTGGCCAACAATTTTGCATTAATCAGAATCAAAATCAACACTCATTTGTTTATCACATGACTGGCGGCTAAATCAGATTGTGATGTAGATTTTCACATTCAATACATCGTTCAAGATAAATGTACTATTACCTATTTTACCTTTGCCGATAATTTTTGGTTGTTGCCCATTGTGATTCTACCACCTTTATACTAGGCTAAAGAACTTTGATTTATCGCCCATCGCGTGCCTGGAACAGCCAGAATCCAGGTAACACTGTTGTTGTAACTTAACCTACCACCACACCTACACGAGAAAATATTTTTGTGACCTATTTGTTTTTATAGGTCCATGGTTGTTAGTGGCAAAAGATTTTGAAAAGTATGTTTTTGTAGACCTAAGACTATTTATATTTGTCTTTTGGCACCAATATTTGTTTGACCTTAAGGGATTTTATATTCGTGCCTTTTGGAACCCAAATTAGTATGATTTTCACATGTTTGCGTCTATACCAATGATTGTTTTGATTGTGTCCAATTTTTCTACAAATTTTGTACTCGGATTTGACTTGATTAATTTCACTCCTAACAAGTTCAAATTGATTATGTCCAAGTCTTGTCTAATAGTATTAATAGTTTGTTTCACTAATAACATAATTAGCGATCTTTCTCCTTTTGAAAATTTGCCTAAAGTTATAGAAAATTGTTGGACTTGTGTTTTGAGGGATTCATTTTCGTTCAATGACAAAGCACACTTTTTAATAGAATTTTCTCTCATCGCGTGTTCACTTTCTTTCGAAGTTAGAATTTCATTTTCATGTGATTTATTTTTAATTTTTAATTTTTTAATTTCTTCTTCGAATGATGGACACTTGTCACACTTAGGGCTTTTATTTTGATAGTTTTTGACTAATTGATCAAGTTTTTTATTTAGTTCTATCAAACTATCTCTTTGTGATTTAATTTTAGCGTACTTCTTCCTAAGTCTTTCGAAACAACCATTTACTTTGTGAAAATATATAAGTAATTCTGAGTGAGTAATTTTTGATATCTTGCTTGGTTCATCATCATTACTATTAGTTGTTTCTCCTTGAAGACACGGATTTTCTTTTTCACTCTCACTGCCAGTGCTTTTTATCATCTTCATCAGTTTCACCCCAAGTGGCAGCAAAACTTCTCCTTTTCTGTTTCTTTCCTTGGCTGAATCGATTCTAAGGACAATTGGGCTTGATATGACCGGGTTAGTTGCACTTGGGACAAATGATCTTCTGCTCTTCTGGGTTGTCTAGTACTTTGACTATTCTGCTTTTCAGTTGTTGATTTAGAGCTGGATTTCCATATTTGTGGTTCCACTTTTTGAATCTCTTTATTATCAGTGCCAATTCAGCTGCTCCAACACCATCATCATCACTTTCTGTTGTTCCTTTGAGTGCTATTGATTTCTTTCGAGTATCACCTCCTTTACGTTCTTCTTTGAATTTCATTTCTAGCTCATAAGTGGTGGAATTTCTGATGAGTTCTTCGACTTTAACTTGTTTCAAATCTTTTGATTCTTGAATGGTAGTAACTTTTGTTTCAAAATTTCATGGAAAGACTCTGAGGATTTTTCGGATTATTTCCAATTCTGTGTATGGTTTTCCAAGAGCTTTTGATTTGTGTACGAGATTAGAATTTCGTCTGTACATCGCTTTGACATTCTCATCCTTGGCCATTGCGATGTTCACATATTCGCTACTAAGCATGGCAAGATGAGATTGTTTGACCTAAGATGTTCCTTCCTGAGTCACTTCAAGTGTGTGCCAGATTTTCTGTGCAGTTAGACAATGTGAGACACGATTAAATTAAATTTGATCCAATGAACAGATAATAGAATTCATAGCTTTAGCATTAGAATTCTGTAGTTTATTTTCAAAATTTATCCATTGGTCCATCGGTTTTTCAATTTTCTGATTATCTACCACTATAGTTGGTGCCCTATAACCTGTCTCATCAATATTCCAAGTATCAAGGGCTTTCAGAAAAAATTTCATTTTATTTTTCCAGCAAGTATATTCACCATTGAACATAGGTGGTCTAACTATGGACCAACCCTCGGCAAAAGCATTATTAAATGAAGCCATTTAAAAAAATATTTATACAAAGATTGATTTTGAAAAATCAAAATTTTAAAGCAAAAATTGGCTTTTGTTCCTAGCTCTGATACCACTTATAGGATCGATTTCACCATAGGAGGGGTGAATAGGGTGATACAAATAATAATAAAAAATTAATGCGGAAATATATAAAATAATTGCGGCACAGGTAATAAAAGAATAATAGAAGCAGAAAATAGAACAACACGAATTTACCCAGCTTCGGCAAAATCCTACATCCGTGCTGCCCCATGATTTCTACTAGAAATTAAGTAGTCAGACGCTTACACACGTAAATTCAGGACACCCGCTATCGACTAACCTAATTCTATGCTCAAAACCCTACCACAGCTCAGCCATTGAGTTGCGAATTCTCAAATTACACCACCATAGTTCGTCCCTTAGTCACAAGACTAGAATTTTACAAAACTTTAAAAGAAAAATAAAAACTAAACACCTAATTTGAAAATTAAATCCCAATAGAATAAAATCCGGCCCAAATAAAAAACGAAGTATATTCCCTTTTCTCTTGTTTATGTCTTTGGTCGCTTTCTCGTTCCTCTTCGTTCTGAAAATTAGGGTTTTGGAATTTGAGCCCACCGATTTAAATTGTTGATCAAATGATGATCATTCTTTGGTTTGCTTCATCAATCAACTCGTCGCTTTGAGTTTCTCTGAATTGGTTTCGGTCTTTTCTCTTTTGCCTTTGGCCATTTGAAACTGTGATAATCAGGACTTGTTCGATTTACTTTGGTCACTACGACTTTTATTCGTTGACATTTTGAATTTTTTTTGTTGACTGCTATTACGTTTTCTTTCGAACCCTGACTTTGTTACTACATCATGTTATATTGAGACTTCATGAGCCTTGCATCATGTACTCTGGTTGCATGAACATATTGCAGTCTTCATTCATAAGCATACGTCTCTAGTTTGCTTTGAGTTGAATTCTTGGTGACACTGTATATATATATATATATATATATATATATATATGTATACATGAGTGTAGCTGCTTTGTTTTTTCACCGTATTGAGGTTTGATTCATTGATGATGCTTTGAGTACATGTCCATATGCATATGTCATTTTGTTTACTGCTTCACTGCATCCCATATTGTTACGTATATATATACATGTATACATGTGCGTTTGCGCATGTATATATGTATGCTTATGATGCCTTACTCGGCTTGATGCTCTATTGTCACCTCTGTTGCATTTGCATCCTTTCACTATTCACTGGTCCTGGTACCTTTTATTGTTTGCTGGTCTTTCCATTTTGTTTCACTTGAATTTGCACTTGGTTTTGTTCCACATACTTGAATTGATGTTGTGTTTGGTCTTTGCATTCATGTTGCCAGGTCTGGTTATGTTCATTTGTGTTCTGGTCATCACGTGTACTTGAAACCGAGCTTGTGAAAACAGTCGCTTTATATTTTTTCAACTTTTGGTCGAGGCTGTTTTGTTGTTATTTGCATTTGCATTTTGGAATATGGTTTTGGACTTGAGTCTTATATATGCCTCTACACTTGTTTTAGGCATTTCTTGTCTGTGCAGTCAAGTATGCACGGTGACTGAAATGTTGTGCACTGTATACACACACACACACACACACACACATGTGTGTGTGTGTATATATATATTTATAGTGAGTTTTTTGTGTAGCCTTCATCTCATTCTTATGCACTGCCATTTACTTGTTGCTCCATTGTTTTGCACTTGACCATTTGTATCTAGTCTATTTGGTCTGCTTGTATATGTTTGGTTGCTTGAGTTATTGTGAACTTGTTCCATGCTTGATGCCTAGATTGATTTGCTCACTGGTCTTCACTGTTGAGGCTCCACTTGTGCCATTTGATGTTTGGTTTTGATGTCTGACTGCATGTTGTTGTTGTGGACTTGAACTATAGTTGTGGTTGTCTTGATACATATTTTCATGAGTGTTCATTTGTCCTTGTGCACTTGAGTCTGTGTGGAGCTTGTTGCGGTCTGGTCTGTGTTCACCTCAGTTTTGTATTGAAGTCTTGTTGAGTGTTGTTGCCTTTGTTTATTGTTTTCTTATGTACTACATCTACGGTGTTGTATGTTGCATTGCATGCACCTGAGTTGAATCCAGCCTCGGCTTGGGTTTGACCTTGTGCTCACCTGTCCCTACAATTTTATTAAGCGTATATCGATGTGCACGACTTTGTGGCATGTACAGTGATACATTGTGCATGTCACAAGTTGTTCGTGTATGATGGATTCAAACGAAAATGATGACGAACAACCCAAATAACTGAGGCAAATAATATTTTCATAACTTTTTTATTGTACATCGTAGAATATTTCTTTCTCAATTTTACCGCGTCAGTGTTTATTTTGCAGATTGTTCAGATGCTGGATACAGACTGGAACATAGTTGAAGAATAAATATGAGTGAATGAGTGATATGTAGTGAGGTGCAAATGTAAGTGACAATTGTGACGTAATCGAAATTATATTGTAATTGAAATTTTGTACATAAGTGAGAGCTCAAATTTTATACTATTCAAAATCATAATAAAAATTTGTTCGAATAAAAAATATCTATTTGAATTTAAATTCTGTGTTATTTAATTTATTTAGAAGATATTTATTTAATTATGTGAAAATAAAATAGTGCATTAACAAATACATTTAAATGAATATACATATGTTTATTTTCATCAAAAAATCATATACTAGCATATTCAACAAAATATACTTATACCGTTGATAAAAGTATATGGAAATGGTTTCAAATATCGAAGGATTGAACTGGTTTTGAGGATATATCTTTTAAAGATAATTTGAATAAATATTTGGAAATTGATTTAATTAATGAAATATTAGTTAAATGGCCCAGTGACTGCTTATGTGCTAGATATTGTTTTTTTGCTTTGATAGTTAAATAACGGCTATCAAATTTGGCCATTTTTGTTTCCTTAACTTGATGTAGGAACTGTTTAGTTGTGCACTTAGCACGAAGCCAATTGAGTAGGCTTGATTATCATTTGGATTAATAATGTTGATTCCAGTAGTGCGGAGTGCCTATGGTACTCCAACCTAACGAGCTTCCTTCTTGGCCGAACGGTAGCAAGTTGAGAGTTGGAAATGTGATAAGTCTACGAGATTTGGTTTCCATATGAGGTTAATGGCCTCTTTATCGTTGTTGGTCCGGAGAGACTAGGGTTGAATTTATTCGAGAACCACTTCAGACCAATATATAATTTCGAAATTTCAGGTTTTGGATGATGATTTTGAAGACGGAGATATTCATGATGCAAGGCTACTTGTCACTAGGCTCGTGATGCATATTATATATATGGTGCTAGTAGTGCTTCGTTATGAAAATCTACGATATGCAAGGTCTTCTTGCTACTAATCCTAGGGGTAATTTCGAATAGGATGCGGTAGGAGAGTGTCTTTGGTTTGTCCTGTTCCTGGACAACTTGTATAGATGAATGTGTGACGATGCATTCTAATTAGATTAATTGAACTCTATGAACGTATCATCTGATTGGTGGCAGAGAAAACAATTTCTCTTAGCTTAACACCCTTTTCTAAGACGTACGAGCTCGGGAGCTATACGTTTGTAGATATTAGCCTTGTGACCATGGAATGGCGGTGTGGCATTCAAAGTGGAACATGCCATGTGAATGGCAATAGTTACCTCGAGCCTTATCACTTAGAAATCATAGAAACAGGGTAGAAGCGACATGGCTATGTAGATTGCTTCCATGAGGATTTGGTTATCACCTTTCTAGATTACTCTCTATGTGTTGAGTATGTTGTGTATGCTGTGGCCATGGATAGGTCGGGAATGACCAGGGTCATGTCATATTCGGTACTATCCAGCGAAGTGGTAAGTCGGTTCTTTGTCGGTTTAGGCGTTCAGTATCTAGACCTTAGGTACATTTTTCTAGAGGTGTACTGTCGGAAACTAGTCCCTTACCTTGTTATTTGTATGGAATCCATTCTCCAATACGTGTCTGCCATTTTATTTGTATAACCTACTATGTTGCTAGTATAATGGAATTTAATAAAGATAAACAATTAAGAAGTAATTAATAAAATCCATATACTAGTCTTTTGGGTTATCGTGACGATGTTTTACGCAACTTTCGTTTTGACCGAACAAATGTTTTGACCTTCCATTGTGAAATACACGAATTGGTTCTTATGTTCATACTAAAGGCTTGGTGGTATAGAAGCATTGCTTCTTATAATTAACACCCGTTCTGAGGCATATGAACTTGGAAGTTTTACGGTTATAGAAATCAATTTGGCGTGTCTCCAAAATGGTAGTGTTATTAAATATACTTATACTATTGATATAAGTATATGTGAATGTTTTCCAATATCAAAAATGGTTTTGAGGATATATATTTTTAAAGATAATTTGAATAAATATTTAGAAATTGATTTAATTAATAAAATATTAATTAAATGGCCTTGTGACTGCTGTGCTAGATATTGTTTTTTTCTTTGATAGTTAAATAACAGGCTATCAAATTTGGCCATTTTTGGTTTCCTTGACTTGATGTGGGAACTGATTAGTTGTGCACTTAGCACGAAGCCGATTGAGTAGGCTTGATTATCATTTGGATTAATAATGTTGGTTCAAGTAGTGTGGAGTGTCTATGGTACTCCAATTTAACGAGCTTCCTTCTTGGCCGAAGGGTAGCAAGTTGAAAGTTGGAAATGTGATAAGTCTGTGAGATTTGCTTTCCGTATGAGGTTAAGGGCCTCTCTATCGTTGTTGGTCCGGAGAGACTAGGGTCGAATTTATTCGAGAACCACTTCGGACCAATGTATGATTTCGAAAGTTCAGGTTTATAATGATGATTTTGAAGATGGAGATCTTTATGATGTAGGGCTATTTGCCACTAGACTCGTGATGCATATTATATATATGGTGGTGGAAGTGCTTCGTTATGAAAATCTACGATATGCAAGGACTTCTCGCCACTAATTCTAGGGGTAATTGCCGATAGAATGTGGTAGGAGAGTGCCTTCGGTTTGTCCTATTCCTGAAGGACTTGTATGGATGAATGTCCGATGTTGCATTCTAATTACATTAATTGATCTCTATAAACGTATAATCTGTTTGGTGGCGAAGAAGGCAACTACTCTTATCTTAGAACCCTTTACTGAGACGTAAGAGCTTAGGAGTTATACTTTTTTAGAAATCAGTTGTGCAACCATTTAATGGAAGTGTAGCATTCAAAGTGGATTTGCTATGTGAAAGGTAATCTTTGCCTCAAGCCTCATCATCCAGAAATGACAGAAATAGGGTAGAAGCAGCAGGGCTATATGGGTCGCTCCTATGAGGATATGGTCATCACCTTTCTAGATTACTTTCTATATATCGAGTATGCTGTGTATGCTATGGCCACGGATAGGTCGGGAACGACCAGGTTGATGTCATATTCGGTACTATCCGGCGAAGGACTAGGCCGGTTCTGTGTCGATTTAGGCATTTAGTTTTTGGATCCAAGGTACACTTTTCTAGAGGTGTACCGTCGGAAGGTAGTCCCTTACTTTATCATTGTATGAAATCCATTCTCCAATACATGCCTACCAGTTTGTTGGTATAACCTACTTTGTAGCTAGTATGTTGAAATTTAATAAAGCTAAACAATAAAGAATTGGTTTTATATAACCAAAGTAAAATTATATATATGGAAAATTTATAAATATGATTTGAAAAATAAGAAATAAAAACTGGGTGTTTAAATTTTGAAAGTTGCTATTTAAGTGTTTTCTTGAAAGCATAAGAAACTAAGTTTAATATCTTATAAATTGTGAGAATTAGTAAGTTAAAACAAAATTATAAATTTATCGAATATAAGTGTTAAGAAAAGAAAATTTGAAAAATTGAATTATGAAATGAAATTTAACTTAAATAAAATGAATTTTGAAATGGAATTTAATTTTAGCAAAATTAAATGAAATTGAATTTTATTTATAATAGATTAATGAAATGAACTAATGAAATAAATTAGTGAAATGGATATGAACTTGGGTTATAAAATGAAATTCAACTTAATTTGTAAAATGACTTGAATATGTTTTGGAATATTGTTTACTAGAAATATATATAAGCTTGAGTTATGAAATCCGACTTAAGCTGTAAATTGAAATAAACATTATGGTTGTATAAAATATTTATAATAAACCTAAGTAATGGTTTCATGAAATGGTTTATAAATGATATTAGTATTGAAAGAAATATACTAAGTAATAAATGAATGTGAATAAAGCAATGTGAATAATGAAAATGATACGAATGTAAATAAAAAGAATGGGATATAATAAGAAACCAATTGAAATAGATACGTAAGTTGTACGTATATTATATTATTCGCATAATTGTTTAATTCAAATTCGAATATTCAATTTCAAGGTGATTTACATCGATCAAAGTTACGATTTTTCACTCGATCATTGGCGGTGAATACTGGATATGGATTTTTGATTGATTCTGATATTCTTTATCATAGTATATGGCTATGCAAGGGAAATAGCGGTTTCTATTCAAGGAATCAGATCATAGTCTGCACTATAGTGGTAATGTGAACGATACTAGTTCGGAAGTGAAATTGTATGATCGAGCGAGTGATTGGATTTGATTTTGCATACAGATGATATATGTACATCGTATGGGCTTCAATAAATTAAATATTGACATTGGAAAATGTAAATTGATGTGGTTATGAATTAATTGAATAGATATTATTTGTTTATGGTTCCTCTTATTACATTTGCTACATTTGCATGTAGCTATTGTATATTCTATATTCTATATTGATATTACTTTTCCTATACTTATGCTCATTGGTTGTTGAGTGATTAGTAGGTGCAGATGGCGTATGCTTCGCATTTGGAGCTTCCTTTTGCATTTTATTGATTGTGTATGCGTGCTAATATAATAAAAGGTGTTAGGAAATCATATCTATGGTTTCGATGATAACAACTATACAATGGAAATCGAATATGCACACACACACACACACACACATATATTTCTATTCACAGGTAATTGTTAGAATAACATCACCAAAGAGACAAGAACAAGACTCAAAGAAAGTATCAAGAAGCTACAAGTCGATAGAATCAGAAGAGCAATGGCACAGACACAAGAAAAGCAACATGCACAAGTTCAGACGTCTGGGTGCACTAGCCAGACGTTTGATTGATTCCTCTGGTTCGCCAGTCAGAAAGATTCAGACATCTGATTAATATACTCAGACATCTGAAAAGCAACCATAGACAAAAAATATATAAGAGCCAGACATCTGAAACATTTTCCAGACGTCTGATTTTGAACTCGGGTGTTGATATTCAAAGTATAACTGTCACAATCGAAAAGACACGTTCGCTCCTCTTTACTACAACTCTTCATCATCATCAGAAGCGACCTTAGAACACTTGCTAATGGATGAAACTACACAAGGAATCTCTTTACCCCTATAAATAGCATCAAGAATTCAAGAGAAGATCCCACCTTACTTACTTATGCTCTTTACTCTTGTACTCTGATTTATACTTGATCTCTAGCAATCGAATACCTGTATTTCGGTCTTCCATATATTCTGAACTCTTCAATCAATATTCTCTAGATATATAGAATGGAAACATTTGTACTTAATAGTCAATATCCGTGTTATAGAACACACACTTGACAAGAACAAGCTTTTGTAACCAAGCCTATTCCTCCGGGCAAAGTGAGGGTGTTTGATAGTCGAATTCCAAAGAGGAGCTTTGGGACTGAACGTAGGACGAAAGGTCTGAACCAGTATAAGATCCTGGTGCGATTATTTCCATTTACTTTGCTATTATCATCTATTAAGTTTATATTAGATACATCATATAGTTAGTCACTTATACTTGTATATATACAGTACACAATCCATCATATTGACTTTTAATTGGTATCAGAGCAAGGTTTGATCAAAGAACAGTAACACATTTTTGAATCACTTTAATATGGCAAGTATTTTTCAAGAAGGACAATCCACAGCATGACCCCCACTTTTTAATGGTTCTAACTATGCATATTGGTCAACACGTATGAGAATTTTTATGGAATCGTAGAAATTTGATCAGCCACTCAAGATAAATATGAAGCACCTACTACTGCTATGAACACATGGACCGATGCACAAAAGACCTTAGCATCAAACAATGCTAAAACTATGAACGTTTAATTTTTCTCTCTAGATAAAAATGAATTTTCACGTGTCATGTTATGCATAACTGCATTTGACATTTGGCATACCCTACAAATTACACAGAAGGTACAGCAAAGATCAAACAATCTAAGATTTGAATTTTGCAAAACCAATTTTCATCGTTCAAAATGAAGTAAAATGAAAATATTGTTGACATTTATTCTAGATTTCAAACTATCCAACATGATCTTATGGCATTAGGAGTTAAGTTTACTAATTTTGATTTAGTTTCTCGAATACTTAACTTTTTATCATCGAATTGGAAGGCATTAGCTATTGAAGAAGCTAATGATCTCTCTATTCTCAAAGTTGAAGAGTTGATAGTAAATTTAATGTCCTACGAAGCTAATTTGCAGGCACAAAAAGAACTAAATTCGGAGAAGAAGAACATAGCATTCCCAGCAACAAAAAATGATGATTCTGATTTAGATGAAGAAGAGATAGTCTTTGTTGCCAAGGAGAAAGATGACCAAATTCCAAAAAGAAGGGAAATCCAACACAACAAACCTGTCTCAAATCAAGTGCTATGAATGTGATCAATACAGACATATGAAGAAGGATTTCCCTAAATCAATAGCGACAAAAAGAAGAACAAGTTTGAAAAATTCAAAAAGAAGAAGGCTTTCAAAGTAATATGAGATGATTCAGATTCTTCATCATCTGAAAGTGATAGCGATAGTGACGGAGAACAAGCTAGTGTGTGTTTTATGACACAAATTGATAAGGTATGTCCGGAACTTAGCTACGACGAATTATTAGAACTTAGCGTGGAATTAGATGATAAATTTAGACAAGTTAAAAAACTGAACAAAGAATATATAGTCAAAATAAATAGATTAGAACTTGAAGTAGGAATGTTAAAAGATGAAAAAATTATCTTAGAAGAGTAACTAGAATTATCTCAAGAGAAAACTAAAAATAATTTGATTAAAAGTGAGGCTATTGCTATTGATCTTGAAAACACTAAAATAGTGAAGGATAATTTGTTAAAAGAAAACGCTAATTTGAAAAGCAATATTGAATTATTGAAAATTGAAAATTTAGAATTGAAATAAAAAATAGATAAAATTACAAATAATGTGTCAAAATTTAATAAAGGAAAACAAGATTTAGAAAATCTTATCAAAACTTCAAAACCATCAAGCAATAGAAATGGAACAGGATTTAAAAATATTTCTAAACAAAAAGGGAATAATGCTAAAAAAATTAGTTATAAAAAAACTAAAATTTTACCAACGTCTAATATAAATACAAAAAATATGAAAATTTGGATTCCTAAGACAAATAATAACTTGATTAGACAAAAATATATTAATAATTTCTTAGAGAATGTAGTCTATAATAAAAATTATGCTTATAAAGGTAACAAACCATCTTGGGTATGGCTACCTTTGCGTAACAATTAGGACCCTAAAAAAAATATATGGGTACCAATTAAAACATCTTTTATTTTGCAGTTACCCAAAATAAAAAATAAGGAGAAATGGATACTAAACAGCGGATGCTCCAAGCATATGACTGGAAATTCAAAAATGTTATCAAATATAACATACATCGGTGGTGGAACGGTAACCTTTTGAGATAATTCAAAAAGATATATCGTGGGCATTGAAGAAGTCATCAACTCTGGTATATCTAACTCTTCTATTATTACAAATGTTTTAGTAGCAGAAAATATAAAACACAACCTACTAAGTATTAGTCAATTATGCGATAAAGGTTTTCAAATAAATTTTGAAAAAGATAGATGTAATATTTTAGATAATAAAAAACAACTTAATTTTGAAGGTTTTAAAAACAAAAAAATTTATGTATTAAACGTGAATATAAATAAAAATTCAAATTTGTGTTTAACCGCCAAACATGATGAGCCATGGTTATGGCATAAACTATTTTGTCATATCAATTTTAAGAATATTAATAAATTGGGAAAATATGAACTAGTTAGAGGTTTACCTAAAGTAAATTACAAAGTAGAAAATTTATTTGACGATTATCAAATTGGAAAACTAAAGAAAAACTCTTTTAAATCTATATATAATATTTCTATGAAACAACCATTAGAATTATTACATTTAGATTTATTTGGACCAACACAAATACGATCTATAAATCACAACAAATATGTTTTCGTAATAGTTGATGATTTTTCAAGATATACATGGACTTTGTTTTTAAAAAATAAAAGCGATACTTTTGGTATGTTTAAGATATTTGCTAAAAGAATTAAAACGCAAATGGACTTAAAAATTAAAAATATTCGAAGTGATCATGGAGAAGAATTCGAAAATGATCTATTTACTATTTTTTGTAATAAAAAAGGAATAAGTCATAATTTTTCTTTTCCTCGCACACCTCAATAAAATGGTGTCGTAGAAAGAAAAAATCGAGCGTTTCAAGAATGCACACAAATATTATTAAATACTAGTGGTTTACCAAAACTCTTTTGGGCAGAAGCTATTGCTACAGCTTGTTATGTATTGAATCGAGTAACTATACGTCCTATGAAAACAAACTTGTTATGAAATATTTTTTGAAAGAAAACCTAAAGTATCATATTTTAAGACTTTTGGTTCAAAATGTTTTATATTAAATACAAAAGATAACTTAGGAAAACTTGACCCGAAGGCCGAAGAAGGTATCTTTGTTGGATATTCGGATCGTAGCAAAGTATATAGAATTTTTAATAAACGAAATAATACCATTGAAGAAAGTTTACATGTTTCGTTCGACGAGAA
Organism: Allium cepa; assembly: GCA_030765085.1. Taxonomy (NCBI): domain Eukaryota; kingdom Viridiplantae; phylum Streptophyta; class Magnoliopsida; order Asparagales; family Amaryllidaceae; genus Allium; species Allium cepa. The sequence continues at coordinate 837,283,858 of CM060935.1, read as the reverse complement.
TCTTTTTAAGCATCGTACTAATGATGAAAAAGAAATTATTCCATTAACTAATTTTATTAATAATGAAACAAATATGCAAAATAACACTTTGATATCATCCCCTAGAATTCTTAAGAATCATCCAAGAGATAATATCATTGGATATCTCAATACTAAAGGAACTAGAAATCAACTTAATCAAATAAGCCATATGTCATTCATGTCAAATTTTGAGCCAAAAAATTATAAAGAAGCTTCAAATGATAATTTTTGGATAATCGCTATGAACGAAGAATTAAATCAATTTGAACGTAATAATGTTTGGGAATTAGTACCAAGACCTGAAGAAAAATCGGTTATAGGAACAAAATGGGTATTTAAAAACAAAGCAGACGAGAATGGAAATATTGTTAGAAATAAAGCACGTTTAGTTGCTCAAGGCTATAATCAAGAAGAAGGTATCAATTATGATGAAACCTTTGCTCCAGTAGCTTGATTAGAGGCCATTCGTACATTACTCGCCTTTGCAACTCATTACATTTTAAATTTTTTCAAATGGATGTCAAAAGTGCTTTTTAAAAGGTTTTATTAAAGAAAATGTATATGTAGAACAACCACCATTATTTACTCACGAAAAATATCCCGATCATGTTTTTAAATTACACAAAGCATTATATGGATTAAAACAAGCTCCACGAGCATGGTATGAATGACTTAAAAATCATTTAATTACATCTGGTTTTCAAATAAGCAAAATAGATACAACTTTATTTATTAAAAAAGATAATAATGATATTTTAGTTGTACAAATTTATGTTGACGATATCATTTTTGGTTCAACCAATGAAAATCTATGTAATCAATTTTTAAATATTATGAAAAATGAATTCGAGATGTCACATATGGGAGAATTAAATTTCTTCTTAGGTTTACAAATAAAACAACTTGAAATGGAATTTTTTTTTATCAAGAAAAATATTGTAATGATCTATTACGTCGCTTTGAAGTGGAGAAAACTTTGAGCAAACGAACACCAATGAGTACCACTGTTCACTTAGAAAAGGATGATAACGGAAAAGATTTCGATGAAAAATTATATCGTAACATGATTGGTTCTTTACTTTATTTGACGGCTAGTCGACCCGATATTATGATGAGTATATGTCTTTGTGCTCGATTTCAAGCAACACCAAAAGAATCTCATCTAAAAGCTGTAAGCATATTTTACATTATCTATTCGGTACTAGAGATTATGGTTTGTTTTACCCTAAAGGATCATCGTTTGAACTAGTTTCATATAGCGATGCGGATTTTGGTGGATGTAGAGCAGATTGTAAGAGTACTAGTGGAACATGTCACTTCATCGGACAATCATTAGTTTCATGGTTTAGCAAAAAGCAAAATTGTGTTTCTTTATCTATTTGCGAAACCGAATATATCTCCACAGCTCTAGCGTGTGCACAAGTGATATACATGCAACAAACACTTACGAATTTCGGCAAAATTATTAACAAATCTCCAATATATTGTCATAACACAAGTGCTATAAATTTATCAAAAAACCATGTTAATCATCCACGAACTAAGCATATAGATATACGACATCATTTTTTACGAGACAATGTTGAAAAAGAACTATTTCATTAGAATACGTAAATACCGAAAATCAAGTAGCAGACATCTTTACAAAACCACTGAATGAACAAACTTTTATTAAATTTCGACGAAATTTAGGGATTTGCTCACTTTATGATCTTCTTCCTTAAAAATAATCACTGCTTCATTTTAGGCTATGATTAGTCATTTATTTTACTACCACAAATTATACTTAATAATTTCTGAACCTTTAATTTTTTTGGATAGTTAGTTTGTTTATAAATAATTTTTTCAACTTATATATAACCATTTATAAAAAAACTATAAACACACAATTCATATTCTCTTCAAGAAACAAAATATAGTCATATCTTCTGAGAACTCTTAATATCCATCTCGACACCTACGACGGATAGCTCAGCTGATCACCACAACGACTTCCTACATCTACACCAAAGCAGGAACCGACGTATATGTGATCCTCATATCACACGGAATTTACCCCCAATAGTAAGAAGACCAAAAGATCTTTTTTGTTTCTCCTAACACAAAGGAGAAAATTGATGAAATTCATCACTATCAGAAACAACAGATAGATCTACAACGAGAACTATATTTTGAACAAAAAGTTACAGCACGACGACTAAGCTTTTTGGAGCAAGTAGCGATGAAGTTTTGTACGTCAAGGAAGAAAGATGTCCATGAATCACTTCCAAAACATTGCAGCTCTTTGGATCCCTGGTCTTCGTATCGTGCTCCTTCAGACCCTTCACCCAGACGATTTTCTGACTCCCCGAAAACTCACGAACGAGGAAATATACTGTCTCCACTTAAACCATGGAAGGATAACAAGTCCGGAGATCATAAAACTCCATCGCCTTCTAAATAAATTATATTTGTTACTTCTTGTATCTATGTTTATTTGATTTCACATAAAAATATGTTTTATTCACAAATTATACAATCAAAAAATAAGCAAAACCATCAAATTTAAGCTATTTTTAGACAACCTGCCTATTCCAGACGTCTGGTTATGGCATTCAAACGTCTGAACTTTGATATTCGTCTAATTTTTAAGCACTGTGCATATGTCAGACGTCTGAAAATTTGCTTTGTCTCCTCGAAATATAAAACAGACAATTTCAGTCATATGAAACTCGACCCAGACGTCTGAATTAGTTCTCTGCAACAAATTTTTTCAAACTTGACCTTATCCAGACGTCTGATTTTCAAACCCAGACGTCTGATAAAACTCTCTGCCTATCCTATTTTACAAATTCGATCAAACCAGAAGTCTAACCAAAAACACAGATGTCTGAATTTATCTGCTGTACTAAATTGAGGGCAAATCAGATGTCTGATTTATGATCCAGACGTCTGAAATCCAACTGACTCTTTAAATTTACCTAGATAACGTCATTTTTCACTCTCATCTCAAAATTTTAATCTGTGATTTCACCATTGGCGATTTTTCTCTCAAACAATTCTTCTTTTTACGTGAAGATCAAATCACAATGCCTCCTAGAACAAAAAAATCCCAAAATATCAAAACGAAAACAAGACCAACCGACCTCATCTTCAAATCTTCAAGTGTGCTCCGATGATCAGATTGAAAGGTGGATAAATAGAGCACCACATTCCATCAAAAGGTATGAAGATATACAAAAGAAAAAGCTCCACATAGGTACATTCTATAATCTACTTAAGTTTCCAATGTATGACTTGGATGAACTATGTGAGAATTCCGGGTTAGAAACCTTGATTTCATTCACTCGTAATGACATCCAAATCGATCAGTTAGCAATATTTCTATTTTACGCGAATTTGGATAGCACTTCAGTATGGAACACTGAAGATGAAGATAACTGGCTCTAGTCTAGCGTGTATGGCAACACGATTAGATTAACTCCGGGCATAATAGGTAGAATGCTAGGATGCCGTGACACAGGGGAATATTTATACAACATTCTCGATATGCGCTTCAAGCAACTGAACAATATTACTCATCAAATTTGGGAGGACGAAATGCCAAATTTGCCTCCAAATATCTACGTTCAAAAGCTCGACTCCAACTCAAATGATAATCAATAGAATTGTTCCACGTATTGGAAGCCACGAGCAAATAACCGAGTTAGAGCACAAAGCCCTATATGCTCTATTTAGTGGAACAAGGGTAAATTGGGCCAAATTCGTCTTCCACGAGCTCAAGCATTTTCGGACTCAATCACGGCCATCAATTATTTATACAACTAATATTATGAGACTTCTTCGTGCACATAACTTTCCATCCTACCTATCGGCCTTCAAAGAAATTCACCTAAATATGCTTCCTCAAATTCTTCTCCCATATGCACCTACCCAAAATTCCCTCAGAATTCATATCCATTGAAGATTGGATGCACAATCATCAATCTAGATGAGTTGAGCCTCCTCCTAAACCATACATTGAACCATCCCAAGAGGAGGAACAACATCAAGAAGCAACTCCACCTCCTCCTGCACCATTTGATTATCCGGGACAAGATGAGATTATGAAGACTCGAACAGATACAAATCCAAATGAAAGTGTTCGAGATCTCACCCTTTGAAACCAACATATACTATCTCAAAATCAAAAACTTTTGGCTAAGCGAATTGACAATTTCGAAACATCATTTGCTACACGCCTAGTCACAGTTGAAGAATCTCTTTCGATTATTTTATCGGTTCTCAAAGAAGTACTACAACGGGTTTGTGGTCCAACACCACTTTCTGAAGATTGGCCAACCCTAGTGCCTTCTCCTCCCGTAAAACATTCCAAGCTTTCTGAAGACGAACCTCTCAACCAAGCTTTGACATCTCCTATAAAGGCTAACACTTCTGAAAAAGAAGAAACAAAGGAAGATGATCAAGATAAAGCTTCTTCAAAAGAATCATAGATTTTGGGAATCATAGATTTTTGGTTTTTGGGATATCAACTCTTGTAAATTTGACAAAATCTATGTATGCAATCACTTTCGAATTATTAATGAAATTTTATTTTTGTCTGACGATTGGTTATATTATCTTTAATTCTTTTTTGATAGTGCCAAAGGGGGAGAAATATAAGTGTAATTATAAACTATTAAGAATAAGCACACATTCAGGGGGAGATTTATAATTTATATATAAGTACATTGAATAGTTGTCATCATCAAAATGGGGGAGACTGTTAGGAAATCAATTCTATGGTTTTGATGATAACAACTATACAATGGAAATCAAAAATGCATACATATTTCTATTCACAGGTAATTGTTAGAAGAACGTCACCAAAGAGACAAGAACAAGACTGAAAGAAAGTATCAAGAAGCTATAAGTCGATAGAATCAAAAGAGCAATGACACAGACACAAGAAAAGCAACATGCACAAGTTCAGACGTCTGAGTGACTAGTCAAACGTCTGATTGATTCCTCTGATTCGCATATCAGATAGATTCAGACGTCTGGTTAATGTACTCAGACGTCTGAAAAGAAACCATATACAAAAAAAATATAGGAGCCAGATGTATGAAACATTTTCCAGACGTCTGATTTTGAACTCGAGTGTTGATATTCAAAGTACAACTGTTACAATTAAAAAGACACGTTCGCTCCTCTTCACTACAACTCATCATCATCATCAGAAGCGACCTTAGAACACTTTCTAATGGATGCAACTACACAAGGAATCTTTCTACCCCTATAAATAACATCAAGAATCCAAGAGAAGATCCTACCTTACTTACTTATGCTCTTTACTCTTGTAATCTGATTTATACTTGATCTCTAGCAATCGAATACCTGTATTTCAGTCTTCCATGTATTCTAAACTCTTCAATCAATATTCTCTAGATATATAGATTGGAAGCATTCGTACTTAATAGTCAATATTCGTGTTATAGAACACACACTTGACAAGAACAAGCGTTTGTAACCAAGCCTATTCCTCCGAGCAAAGTGAGGGTGTTTGATAGTCGAATTCCAAAGAGGAGCTTCGGGATTGGACGTAGGACGGGAGGTCCGAACCAGTGTAAAATCCTAGTGTGATTATTTCCATTTACTTTGCTATTGTCATCTATTAAGTTTATATTAGATACAACATATAGTTAGTCACTTATACTTCTATATATACAGTACACAATCCATCATATAGACTTTTAAAAGGTACACATCTCAGATTACATATCGTACTTTTATATTTTTTCTCTATTGGATGCCTCATCCTTGAAGATGAGATGTATGTTTGTGATTATATATATAGTGTAATTTTTTTCGATCGAACTACGTAAAGGAGACGCTGGTGAAGTTTTCTGTAAATTTAGGGCATTAGAAAAATTTTGTTAGCTAAAATTTGATTTTTATGTTATAACTTGAAATGGTATTAGTTATCAACTATGAATTGATTTAAAAGACATAGAAATTTTATAATTCATTTTAACTAATTGGTTTGAAAAGTTAATGGGTTTGAGGCATTTTTCTTATTGGTAATTTCGGGAACGAAATTCTTTTAAAGGGGGAATGTACCGATCTAGAATTTCAGTCATATAAATTTGAAATATTGAAATGATTTTTAAATATTAAAAAATTAATTTTATAAGTTAAATGAATTGAATTACAAATATAGATTTATTTGATAATTATATTGTTAAATTTAATATATGAAATTGTTTAAATAAATGTATCTTGAATTTAATATGAACAAAAATGATTTTGAAAAATAATTTAAATTCTATTTGAGCAATCAGAAGGAAGATAGTGAACTTTTAAATTGGAATTAAAAGTGATTTAAACTGATTTTGAAAATAACTTGTTTAATTAACATGTAAAAGTTGCCTTCCGGGGCTCTGCCTCGGATTTCAACGAAACTAGTTTCATTGGATCCGTAATTTTGTATTATTATATACCTTCTAATTTCATGGCAATTAAATGTATCATTTGGTCATGCAAGTTTGAAATGCGTAGGAATTATTTAAAGAAATTTAAATTGATATAATTCGATTTTAAAAGTTAACATCTGTATATAATGGAATTAGCCCTCGATATATTCCATTGTGTTCGGAATAGGGGTACAACATGTAGAACGCCAGGTGGCACGCTTCGTTTTTTGTTTGAAACTTTAAAGTCTGAATGATGTTTTATAATTGCATATAAATAGGAGCAGCGCCCCCATTTGTTGAGAAACCCTATCCCTAAAGCTCAGCCGCCATTAAACCAAATCTGATGGCTCACGTTTCTCGATGCAATCGAAGCAAATAGCTGAAACGTTTAATATGAAAGTTGGAGAGCTCAACTGCATGAGTTCATCCATATCCTTGGATCGACAATCGACATGCCACAGTGGTAGCTAGGGCACTGCGTTCAGGTGCAGCCGCGCTCGTTTTTTTAGTTTTCGTGCATGCGCGCATAGCGAGGTGGAAGCGGTGATAGTGGAGCAGCATAGGCACGTGGTGCGAGTGGCAGCGACGAGCTTTGGTTTGCGATTGATTGATGAAAAAAAAAGGAGGCCTGATTGAAACGTACACAAGAGGAAGAGGGAGGGAGAAGGTTTAGTTTTATTTTTATTAATTAAAAAGTCGATGATAATTTAATTTTTTCAAATGTTAATTAATTCATTACTTTTTTATACGAGGCCCAAATCGAGCGAAATAAGTTGTGTTATGATCATACCGATGAGTACTATGCTATGGAGTTGGATTGGATGGATTCGGTGCTAGTATAAATTTTGGGTTAAATTGAGCAACCATTCAATTTTAATCCAAATTGGAGCGCTTTAGCGATCTTTGGAATTTCTGTGAGTAAACTCAACTCTCTAGCCCACCAATATTTTTATATAAGTGTGCATAATTTTATTTATGTTGTTTGTTGCTTATTTGGATGATTTACTATAATTATTAGTTGGTTTGGGTATATTCCCACCAATTGGAGTAAATGAGACCCAATTACATTCTCATATATGAGCGGATGACCCTTTGTATACGATCCCACCTTGAAGCGGTTGATTTATATTATTTGATTATATACTGTATGTGATGCAGCAGGATGGATTGGAGGGATCCGACAGGATTGCTCATATTGTTGATTTTACCTTCATATATTTTGATATATGATGTGTTGAATGCATATTTGATGACACAGATTGTTTTTTCTTATTTAGTGCTATGGTAGCACTAGGCCACATTTTTAGTATTTTGAAATACTATAAAATAGTGATTTTGAATTGAAACGTTTTTCAAAGTGATTTTGGAAGTATATGTATTAATAATTTTTAAATTATTAAAAAAGGCATTTATTTTTAAATAAATAAAAAGTATGATTTTTGATGTTATAAAAGTATAGTTTTGTGAAATATTTTTAAATAGAAATGTTTGAATAAGTTTACATAAAGGATTATAAAAGTGATATTTTATAAATAAAGAAATAGATTTATAATTGAAATTTGTAAATATTTTGTAAATTGATCTGAAATTTATTTGGTAAATGGATTTTATAAATAAATTAGATTTATAAAAATAAGGATTTATAAGTGGATTTTGATAGTGAAATGGGTTCTTATAAAAGAATGATTTATAAATAAAGAGATTTATAAAAATGGTTTTTATAAATATGGAAATGATTTATGTTGAGATTAAATATGGATTTTATATAAAGGAAATGCATTCAAGTTTTTAAAAGTTAAATAACCTTTTACAAGGAATGTTTAAAGGTAATATTTCGAAGGAGTTAATGGTTTTAAAAAGTAACTTATCTTTTTAAGAGTAATGTTTTGAAAGTAATAATCCCAAATTGAATTTAATAGCTTGAAAAATGATTTAAAATGTGATACGAATCGAAAACATAGATTTTAACATTTATTGTTGTAATAAACATTTTCGGGAAAGTATGGAAGGCATGGACTATAACGCTTGTGATAACCCGGATTATTGGAGGCTGTTAATTTGTAATTAACAGGATTAAATTTATTAAAACACTGATTTATTGGTTGAACAAATTCACCAGATAAATCTGATAATAAATATTTATATCTGGATAAATATTTATTTAATAATCTTCTCATATAATTGACAATATCAGTTTAATGATCTTCTTTTATAATTATTTAATTTGATAAAATTTATATTTTCAAAACAAATGAATAAGTTTTCTATTTTAGTGTCAAATTACAAATTAATATAAATTTAATTTAGCAATAGACCAATGCATGAATATATGTATAAATATTGGAAAGGGTATTGATATAAATATAAAATATAAACATTTATACATATAAAATAACAAAGGTAAGCCATGTATCAAAAAAATAAATAAACATAATACAGGTATAAAATTTTAAAAATACCATTCAACAAATGTAAGTATTCTATGCCATGTATAAAACAAGTGTCACTTGTTTCCTTTATTTTCAAAATTAATAAATGAAAAGAAAATTCTACTATATAAACATATCTACTTCCTTTTATCTTTTTTTTTCCCTTCATTATGTTCAAAATATAGACTTAAAATCAACTCAACAAGAAAAGAAAAAAATCAAATCAGATTCAAGAAAGGGAAAAAAAATCTGAGATCAAGCAATGGACTGAATCAAACTCAAGTTTTGCAATCTAGGAAGATGAACTCAACTCAACATCAACAAACAAATGTAGATCATACCAGAATCAAGATCCAGACCAAACCCAGTTCTTCCATTGGCTCTGCCCTTTTGTTTCAAAATTTTTGTGAGTAAACAATCATCTGTTTCTTAATTTGTGCTTGAGATTTACAATTGAAGTTATGTTTGCATGGGTAAATTAAATGTTTGTGTGTGTATATAGATATGATTTTAATCCATGCATGCCTGTATAAATATGCATAAATGTATACATGTGTCTCTGTTTGAATAACAAACATTACACTTTCAAAACAACTAAATTCCTCTCCATATAATCCATTTTAGGTTATGATCCTCAAAGGTGATTTGTTCGTAACATCAAAATATGATTTTTAGAAAAAATTCTTAAGTTAATTAATGAATAAGTTTACGGGAATCAGTAAAATCACTAAAGAAATCAATTCCAATCAGAAAAACAAGTGTTTAAATTTCAATTTTTGATTGGGTATCTAGATTCGAGCTTCGATGTGGTGAATTTTAGTGATGTTTTCTAAATTTTTAAGTGCGTGTTTGATGAGAATTTTTGAGTTGAACGGATATGGCATTTTAATAAAATTCCGGTGATCGGAAATGAGATGGACGTTGGCCCTGGTACTGGAGGTGGTTGTTAGTCTGATGATCTTTGGAAAAATACTTGATGAAGTTCTCGGTGGCCATAATGACTGAAAGAGGCAAATGCAGGGTTTATGGATTGTTCTGAAGCAAGTTGGGTTTTCGTTCGCTTGTGGCCTCGCGGTAGAGTCTGGAAAGTGCGCGAGGGGGGAAAGGTAGGGAAGTTAGTGGCATAGCTATGGTGATGTTTTGGGGGTAAATCATGATCGATTAGTGGTGGTAGGCGTCGAAGAGGAGATGGGTCCATTTTTATGGAAGTTGGTGTTTTGCTCAATTTTTGATTTGAAGGTTTCGTGAGTTTCAACGAGGCCGTAAGTGTCAAGGGTGGCATGTGAGACTTTGGGAAATTGACGGCATCAGACGATGGGTTTTCGGCACCGTGTACACATGCATGGTGCACCGGTGATAGTGGGTGTATGGATTCGCTTTAGCAAATAGAATGGAGAGGGAGAAGAAGAGTATCGGGATGGGCAGGGGTTTTGGCTCGATACATCCCCGAGTCATTCGCGAGGCTGATTGTATTACGTGAAAAGAGAGTACTCGAGTTTTGTTTGGGGAATACGAGTTCGTGCTCGGGTTTCCTGATGAGAGAATCTGATAACAAGTTTTTTTTATGAGTAAAATGGTAATTATCAAGTTGAAATAAATTTTTAATATACAGAATTACAAAGACAAGTGTGTTCTTGATTTTAAGTTGTTTGAGTTCGAAAATTTTATAAATTCCCATGCGTTTCAAAGAATAAGGGTTGCAATTTAATAAGTAATTTGAGATAAATATATTTAATTTTTAATCGATAAAAGGTCCCATGAGATTTTGTATATGAATTTCAAGAATTTAATTTAATAGAATTTAATGATAAATAAGAAATGGCAAGTAATTGAAGAATAATTACTTAGTGGAAGAGTTAAGGATTAATTACTTTGTGTAACTAATCAAAGAATTAATTTAATTAACCAAGGAGTTAATTAAGTAAGGCAAGTAATTACAGGATGGTTAATTACTGTTTATGATTAATTAAGGTTACTTAATGAATGTGATTAATTAAGGATTAATTAATTAAGGATTGATCAATTAAGGGTAATTATTTAATAAAGTAATTAGTGGGTAGTTAATGAAAGTAATTAAGGGAAGAATCATTAAACTAAGTGAATAAGTGATAATTAATTAATTAATTAATATAATTAATTTGAGTTAATTAGTTAATTAATTAAAGATAGTCACTTAATGTAACTGATTTAGTATAATTACTTAGTGAAGTAATTATAGGATAATTACTGAATGTAATTAAGTAGGGAAATCACTTAATGAAGTAATTGGGAAATAATTACTTAGTGTGATTAATTAAAGGATTAATTAATGTGATTAATTTAAGTATAATTAATTAATGTAAGTAATTAAAGGGTAGTTAATCACTAGATGTGATTTAATTAACTAAGGTTAATGAGATTAACTAAGATTAATTAATCAAGGTAATTAATTTAAGCAATGGTTTATAATTAACCAAAGTTAATTAAGTAGGATTAAAGATAATTAATTTAATTTATAATGGGTGATTAAATTAAATTAATTAAGAATTGTTTGATTTATCTTGCCTATAGATGATAACTTGAATTGATTACCTTAGTTTGTCTGAATATCTCTGATATTGAGATTGTGATGTATTGAAATATGGTATGATGGGTTGGACGATGATACTGTGAGTTATCTATCAATAATTGATTTGTTATGAGAATATGAGAACCTGTATTCAAATTGATTTATATCCACTTTAACACACTTGGGATAATGAATAACTTTGGATTCGAAGAGGCCGGGGTCGGGTATCGACAAAAACCCAAAACCACTTTGATTCTTTATTAATTTGAGTTCAGAAGTAAATAGGCTGGAATGAAATAATATGAACCTTTGGAACTAAGTAAATATTACTTAGGAATTGATTAGTGAATAAAGTGATGACTATAACAGATTAAGAACTTGTAGTAAGGTACGAGTTACCCCGGGTTTTAAATAGTTCTGTGCATTGGAATTTCATATTATATGGGTTTACTCACGTTAGTTTCCAGCCTAACTTGGGTGTTACTTTGATGTAATGCTCGGGTCAGACCGAGTATTATATATTTTCAGGTTAGGACGTTCTGGAGCTCAGGAGGTGAGCTGGATGGCAGAAACGTATGGAGAGTATTTCGCTTTGATATAGTGTAGTTTATCTGGGACATGTTTTGTTTAACTGTCCAGTGATTGTGAAATGTTGTAACTATGATGTATTAAATGTAATTGACTGATACAGCTTTCTTTGTGTAAAAGAATATTATTTGATATTATATTTTATCCGCTGCGAATGTGAGATTCTGAGTTTGGTTTTCTTTTCTTCTTCTTTTATCTCTTTTCTTCTTTTTTCTAACTATCTGGAATTTTCGGGATCAAAATTTTCGGGTCGTTACATTTGGTATCAGAGATGAAGGTTAAGCGAGAACCTTGGCTCTGGTGGGATTACTCATTAAGGATAAGGTCAATGGTATCCTAGAATGAGTTGAGTGTGTGTGTGTATATTTTGATATATATATATATATATATATATATATATATATGAGAGCGTACCTGTTATTTTCTTATATAAAGATTTTAAATGAATTTATATAAGAGTATATTTTGATATATAAAGCAATATTTATTTTTAATAAATATTAAGGTAATTGGTTGTTAAATTATTGGAATTAAATTAAGTGGTAATAGAAATACAACCAAATTGAAATTAAATAAAGATAAGTTTGAATGGATTCAAATTGAAATTAAAATCTTGAATTTGGGGAAGAGTTTCAGAATAAGATAATAGTGAATTGATTTCCAGTTGTAATAACCTTCGTTATTATCCTAAAATGATGAAATGTTTTAGGGAAGAAAAACATTTAGGGAAATATGACTTATAAATTGGAACTGGAGATAATCTAAATTGTGAAGTTTTAAATCTAGGTCCAGAAATTTGAAAATTTGTTTCAATTAGTAAAGAAATAATAAATAATATTATTTAATGTATTTGAATAAAAGGATCATATTTCAAACAAGAGTTGTTTGAAATTTAAAGGAATTTGTTTTGAATTGAAACCAGGGTGGTTTAAAATTTGAAGTATAACTTGGTGTGTAAAGGAATAATATGTATGAGGAATATACATAATACAATGATGGTTTGAAATAAACTCTAAATGTTGAGTTTTAAATTTGGAATAAGATGTGATACCCAAAGTGATAAGTTTTTGAACTTATAAGTGGGAAGATTATTAATGTGAAATTTAGAATTTGAAATGGGAATTCAAATTGGGTAAGGTTGGTTGGATTAAGTAAATTGAATTTAACTTTGGGAAAGTTAAATAATTTAACAAGCAACCTGAATCGGAAGTTTCAAGATGAAATTGGGATTTAACTTGGGAAGTTATATGATTAATTTGAATTGGGAGTTTGTGTGATCTCGAAATAGGTTTGAGATATGGAAATTGGAAATTGATGGATGTTTTAAAATAATTTGGATGATATCATCCTGTTGTTATTAATAATTTTTAAAATTGTGGATCAGATTTGTTTAAATGGATGAGGAAATAGGGTGTGGTAATATATCCATTATTAAGATAAAATGGAATCATTTTGGACCTAAGATTTGAATGTTTAAGATAAAACTCCAAAGGTTTGGTTTCAAAATTGAAATTTGGTGATAAGTTGAATTTAAAAGATTTAGTTGTTTAAAGGGATTTGAATTATTATTTGAACTTTGAAATAGGTTAAAAATGGAATTTGGATTCAGAATTAAATGGTTTAAAGATATAAGTTGATTTGATTTAAAGGACTAAATCAACATTTAAAAAAATTTAACTTGAATTTATATAATTCGGGTTGGTTTAAATTTGAAATGAATTAGTTCAAATTGAATTTGGTTTGAACTAATTGGAATTGTGATTGAAGATGGATAAGTTTAGAAAAATTCAAATGTAAAATTTGAATTGGATTAATTTGAAATGAAATTGAAGTTGAATTAGTTCAAAATTCAAATAGAAAGTTGATTTGAAACTGAGATTAATTCAAATAGAAATTGAACTAATTTGAAATTGAAGATGGTTCAATTTGAAATTAATCCAAATTGATTTGAATAATTTGGAATTGTGATTAAAGTTGAATAGGTTTAAAATTCAAAATGTAATTTAATTTGAATTTGGAAAGAAATTGAGGTTAATTCAACTTGAATTGGGATTAAATCAATTTCACTGGAAATTGAAGTTATTTAAACTGGAATTGAGTCAATTTAAATGAAAGTGAAAATTTAAATTGAATTGATTGGAAATGGAAGTTGGGAATTGAACAGTTTGACTCTGAACTATTTTCAAAATAAATTGTTTTAGTACAAATCTTTTTTTCCAAGCTATTTATTATATATACAACCTTTCTTATTAAACCCAAACTGTCTTATACTTATTTTATAACTACTTTTGGAATTATTTAACTATTTTGCAACTGTTTTATAAACTAATTACTACTTCAAACTATTTTGCAATCTTCTAACTATTTTATAACCATTTGACTATTTTATAACTATTCTACAACAACTTAACTATTTCACAGCTATCTTACAAACTAATAATTATTTTCAACTACTTATCTATTTTAAAATTTTAAGTTATTTCTAAATTTAAGCTAGACATAGTTCAAACTATTTATGATTTGTTACTAACTAAGATAAGAATGGAAGTGATAATCCAAATAAGGATTGAAGCAACTGTGAATAAGTGAATAGAATCATAAATGAATGTGAATAGAAAGGGAATTGATTTGGCTAATAATCAATAGAGATAAATACGTAGGATGCACTTATATTATTCTATCTGCTTAATGATTTGATCTAGATTCGAGCATAGAATTTCGAGATAGTATATCGATCCGAGTTAGGATTTTTCACTCGATTTTTGACGGCGAACGTGGATATGGATTGTTGATTAGCTCTTGATATTCTCTATCATAGTTATGGCTATGTAAGGAGAATGATGGTTTCTGATCAAGAAACCATTCGGAAGTGAAATTGTGTGATCGAGTGAGCGATCAGATTGATATTGCATATGTGTACATCGTACGGGTTTGAATGAAATTGATATTGAAGATATGTGGATAAGAATTGTAAAATGGTTTTGAAATGAAAAGTATATTTTGTGAAATTAAGTGGAAATTGGATATTTCTACGGTAGAAATTTAATTTATAAAAAGTAATGTGGTTAATAACTTTAGAAAAAGTAATCAAATTTGAATATTTGATTTGGAATAAAAAAAGTTATATATCTTTGTTATATATATGATAAAACTCCCCTTGTTGAATCTTTTGCCAGAAGAAAAGGGTTTTGAAAGTTTTTAAAGTATAAAAATGGGATTTATACAAGTTTGTAGTGATCCAAAGATTTTAAAATATATATACATACATACATATATATATATATATAGCGGGAACCCTAATGGCGAAAATTCCAAAACTGAAGATGAAGAGGATACTGGATGGCAAAAGGTTATTAATAAAAACAAAGGCAAGCATCTAATTGGGGAGAATATGTAGAGGAGAGATGTATCCAATCAGCGAACTTTTCCAGTGGGGCCAAGATCCAATAAAGTTGAATTCAAAGAAGGGAAGAGAACCTGGGCGGATGCTATTGCAGGCAACACGTATATAGAAGGCGGGGTCAATAATTATAAACCCCTTGAAGATGCTGAGGGACCCTTTGCAGATCTGGATGAAGATGTTTTTTCCGCAGCTAAAAGTATGCGGGGATCATCTATTTACATATATGTTGCAGGAAAGAGACCTTATTATGTTCATATCAATGCTTACATTAAAAGAGAATGGAAACCAAAAGGTAAATGGGATATTTTCCCCAGGGAAAATGGATTTTATTCAATTAAATTCAGTAATGAATTGGATTGCAAAAAAGTGCTAGAAGGAGGACCATGGTTCATTGATAACAAACTTACTTTCATTAAGAAGTGGGAACCGACTAGAGCAAGATATGCTAGAAACTCACCCTGTTTGGGTCAAACTCATGAATCTCGACTTATGCTTATGGGATGCTCGTGGCATCAGTAAAATTGCAAGCTTAATTGGAACACCTTTGGCCATGGATGAGTATACTAGACACGTTAAAAGACTGAAACATGCTAGAGTGCTAGTAGAAATCAAGGCTAGTGACACAATAAAAAAACAAGTTCGTGCTAAAGACAGAAGTGGAAATATATGCATTCAAGATGTTGAATATGATCACATTCCACCTGTTTGTACTAAATGCAAATGTTTTGGACATTCTACAGAGTAGTGTGAAACTGTCATAAGTCCCATTAAACAGGTATGGAGACAAAATAATACATTAGAGACTACTCAAACTGAACCTACACAAAATTTACAACAAAAAGAGGCACAGAATGAGTCTACTGAAGCAAGTTCTACATATATAGAACAATTAATCAAGGGAGCTAGCTGCCAAACAGTTGAGGAAACACCTGATGTTCTGGAAGAGGAAGTAAAGGAAAATGATTCTCCACTGGATAATACTGCTGAAAACTTAACTGTCCATAAATCAGCTAGGGATTCATTAGAGGAAACGCCTGTCACAACAAATGAAATGAATGAAATATATAAAGTTGTACTGGATAAAAGTGATCCAGACACAGATATAGAGGAAAACAGCCCTAATAAGTATACAAAGAACAACATGGACTACACTAAACAATTTCTAAATCCAGAGGCTAAAAGTAAGACGAAATCAAATCGTGAGGTCTCTCCTATGAAACTGAGGAGTAGAACCTCAAATTCTAAATGTCAATCATAAGCTGGAACATAAAGGGTCTAAATAATGACATAAAGAGTTTAGACCTCTTAAATTTGAGGAGAAACTATTCTCCTTCTATTATAAGTATTCTAGAAAATAAGTTCAATAATGAAAATTTATCTTTTTTTACTGAGTCTTTGGGAGATGATTGGAATTTCATACATAATAATGATGTGGGAGGGAAAGGTCGTATTCTATTATTATGGAATAAGTCAACCTGGAACATCAGCCTTCAGAGGAAAGATGAACAACAAATAACTGTGGAAGCTACAAATACAGGTGGCCTGAAACTGACTCTTACTTGTGTATATGCTAGTAACTTGGCCTCACAAAGATCTCTACTATGGCAAGCTATTAAAGACATAAGCAAAATTACCAATAACCCATGGATTGTGCTAGGAGATTTCAACTTAGTACCCAGAGCGGAGGAGAAAAAAGGTGGACTTACCATGAAAGTTTCCCAACTCACGGAATTCAATAACTGCACATTAGAGGCAGGATTGATAGAGCCTGTCCGCAGTGGCCTGAAATACACATGGAGAAGTGGAGAAAATAAAAGGATATCATGCAGATTAGACAGAGTGCTGATAAATGTGAAATGCATTATTTTGTTTTCAAACATTAAAATTAGCATTCTCTCTCCATCTACTAGTGATCATAGTCCTATAATGGTTGACTTAGTAGACAAAGGAATGGTTGGCAAAGGTAGACCATTCAGTTATAGTAACCACTTGCATAAAATTGAGGGTTACAAAGAAGCTGTTAATTTCAGTAATACACCTAATGTTGAAGGCTCTCAATGCTATAAATTATTACAAATTATCAAAATAAAAATAAAAAAAGACATTAAAAACTGGAATAGATGCAGGCCCAAGGAGTATGATCAAATTGCAATGCTGCAAGGTAAATGTGATGTATTTCTAACTATGATAGACAATGGTGTTGATGATGACAATACATGGAGAAACTACTACCAAAGCCAAAATGAATTAAAAGAATCCCTCAGGTTGAAAGCTATAGAACTCAGACAAAAAGCAAAGGAGAAATGGTTCACTGAAGGAGATGAATGCACTAAATTCTTTTATGCTAAAATGGCAATTCGCAGTAATAAGAATAATATCATTCAAAATATCAACCAGGAAGGGAACTATACTATCAATGCAGTAGAATTTGAGGAGCAAGCAATGAAATACTAAATCTTTAATGGTGAAGTTTGTGATAACTTACTAAGAATTCACTCAGGAGGTTGATAAATACCAGAGGAAAAAGGATGTTGTCCAGACAAATTACAGAAACTGAAATCTTGAATGCCCTGAATGCCATCCATATTGATTCTAGTCCTGGACCCGACGGACTCAGCTCTAAATTCTACACTCTCCACTGGAGTGACCTGAAAAACCACATTATATTAGCAATGTAAGAAATATTTCAAACTGGAAAATTTGTCAAAGAAATCAATCATTCATTTATCTGTCTTATTCCTAAAAAAGATAACCCTTCCAAAATTGAGGACTACCAGCCTATTGCTTGTTGCAATGTGATCTACAAAATTCTAAGCAAGATTCTTTGCAGCAGAATGAAGATGATATTGCCAGATCTCATTTCAGAACGCCAAAGTGCCTTCATAAGGTAGAAGAATTTCCGAAAACTCGCTTATGGCCCACGAGTTGGTTAGGAATTTCAATAAACCAGGATCAGATAAATTTTGTCTAAAGGTTGACTCCATAAAGCATATGATAAAATTAATAGACAATTTATTATTCATATGTTCATAGCTATGGGATTCGCCTTAAAATTTGTAAGACTTATAAATGAATGTATATCTACACCTACCTTCTCTATTCTGATTAATGGTATACCAAAAGGTTTCATAGGGTCCAATAGAGGTATTCGGCAGGGTGAACCTCTATCCCCCTACTTGTTTGCAATCGCCATGGAATACTTTTCGCTACAAATGGAGCTAGATACTCATCACAAGCTTATTCACACTATTTTTAACTTCCAGCCTACTACGAGTCACTTACTCTATGTATATGACTTGCTCATCTGTATAAAATCCAGCAACGAATCAGCATCAGCAATTAAAGACATTTTCATTAACTTAGAAAAATACACTGGGCTAAAACTGAATGAATAGAAAACCAAATGCTACTTTAATAAAACTTGTAATAGGAAAGCAGAGGTGCTTGAAATATTAAATGTCAAAGAGGGCAACCTTCCATTCAAATACTTAGGAGATCCACTATCCTCTAATAAAATAACAGACAGAGAATGTGCAGTCCTCATCTCTTCCATCAGGGATAGACTGCAGGGTTAGAGATCCAATCTGTTGTCCCTTGCAGTTCATATAGAATTAGTGCACACTGTGATTCATTCTAAAGTAAACTTCTGGTTGCAAACATTCCAACTTCCTGATGCTTCTATTCAAAAAATTGAGACTGTCTGTGCGGATTTCATTTGGAAAAGGGAGCTCCACAAAATCAAATATGATAAATTATGTAGGCCAAAAGATAAAGGAGGTGTAGGACTTAGAATGTTAAAAGATATGAGAACAGTGCACACCCTTAAACAAGCTTGGAGAATTATTAATGAAAAAGGTCTTTAGGAAAAATGGATGAACAAAAGATACATCAGGGGAAACTTCTGGAAAATGGCAATTGATAATAATGCTTTAGCAAATTGGAAAGCAATAATGAGAGTCAGACACAGTTTAGCTTCCCTTTGTACACGTGAAATAGCAAATGGAAGAGAGACTGACCTTTGGAGAGATCCACAGATGTAGGGGAAATCATTAATCGACATTTTGGGATTATAGACCTTTTCCGCTTTTGGATGTCCGAACAAAAAAGTTCAAGAAGTGATAAATAATAACAGGTGGAATTGCTCCTCACTGCCAATAACCCAGGACAGATTAGAAGAAATCCAATATATGCCAATCTATCATGGCAGATATAAAGACATTTGGGCTTGGAGGCCTACAGGCAATGAATTCAATTCCAAAGCTACTTGGAATGAAATCAGGGGAAAAAACAATAAAATTACATGGAGTAAAATCATTTGGGATCATGTAAATAATCCAAAAATGGCATTCACTACCAACAAAGAAATAATGAGAAGATTAACAATGAAAGACATATTATCGAAATAGGGCATAGTAAATGATATAGTATGTATTCTTTGTAAGCAAGAGACATAAACACACGAACACCTCTTTTTCGAATGCACTTTCTCTAATTTGTTATGTAATGCGTGCAACAACTTCCTAAATCTAACAGCACACGCAATTGAAGAACAAATTAATTACCCGACGATGCGGTTTAACGACAAAGACATCAAATCCAAAATGCATAAAATTGCCGTCACTGTAATTGTTTGGAACATATGGAAGGAAAGGAATCGAAGAGTGTTCCAACACAAACAAAGAAATCAATCAGAAGTAAGTAAGATAGCTATTGGAGATCTGAGATTAGCGTTGAAAAGAATCAAAACTACCAGCCTACCTCAAGGGAACAAGTCGTAGCTCAAACTGGAGAAGTGGATCGGCCTCCTCCATTGTCAGAAATCCAAGATACGAATTGCCAGTTTCGGCCGCCATGATTTGCGAGCTGAAGGTTGAGATGAAAGTATGCATTGTCTAATTTGGAAAGGTTCCAGTTGTTCTATATTGCATTAACTTAACTATATGTTGTACTGGTTCTTTTGGATTATCATTTTGGGCTGGAAAATGCCTTAATAAAAGCTTACCCATTTTCTATATATATATATATATATATATATATATATATATATAAATGAAGGATCTTATGAGAATGGTTTCGAGAAAAGGTTTTTGGAACCTATGGATTTGGAAAGGCTTTTGATTTTTGGAGAAAAATCAATTTTGAAATTTGGAAAGCCTAGTTTGAGAATTATCGATTTTGAGAAAGGAAATTTATATGAGATTCATACTAGGTGTATGATTTGGAAGATACTATATGTGTATAGTATAAAGTATTTTGAAAATGGCTCAGGAGAAAAAGCGCTCCCTTGAAATGAACTTCTCAGGAGTGCCACAGGGTGGTACTGCCTTGAACCCTAAGGGGGGTTCTAAAGTTGATCCTGTGAGGAGTCCGGACAAAACTAGTTCCTGAGGATTTTGTTTAGTGTGTAGCGAAAATCGAGGGCGCTGATGCCTACAGAGGCATTTGGGTTAAGCTGTGACGAGAGTGTAACCCGATGTCACTGCGATCTACTACAGACCATAGCAAAAGTCGTGTGTGTTGATGAGAGCCAACAGTCTACGTTTGACTTTATATCGGTAGACTGCGACCTATGGTGACATAGCGAAAGTCGTGTGTGCTGCTGAGAGCCAACAGTCTACGTTTGATTTTATATCGGTAGACTGCGACCTATGTGGGAGTGGAAAAGTTTCATTTTTGGCAGCGAAAATCGAGGGCGCTGATGCCTACAGTTACATGGACTTTTGCTGTGATGGCAACATAACCCTGAAATGTAACTGCGATCTTCAGCGGGTTCCATGGCGTAATCGAGGGGCGCGGAGTGCCTACAGTTACATGGACTTTTGCTGTGATGGCAACGTAACCAAGGATGTAACTGCGATCATGGATGGGGGTGATGATTTTCAGAGCATTCTCACTAAAGATATTTCCTCTATTTTCAAAAATGTTTTCTATATTTTCAATAAAACTACTTTCCAAGTATTTTCACTGGGTGTCGAAAACGGTTTTACCAAGTACTTACAGATTTTCAGTCTTACGCCTGATCAAAGTACGACCGAATTTTTGTGAGAACGAGGATGGACTTGTTGAAACATCGAGTTATAAAATGATATTTTATAAAAACTATTTGAGCAATATTATATAGATTTTAAAGTGTTTTAATAAAGATCAAAGATTAATTTTTCTGATAATAAGCATTTTAATAAATTTTGGCTTCGTTCCTTTTCGAGGACGAAAAGATTCAAAGGAGAAGGAATGTGATAACCCGGATTATTGGACAGCTATTAATTTGTAATTAACAAGATTAACTTTATTAAAACACTGATTTATTGGTTGAACAAATTCACTTGATAAATCTGATAATAAATATTTATATCTGGATAAATATTTATTTAATAATCTTCAGATATAATTGACAATATCAGTTTAACGATCTTCTTTTATAATTATTTAATTTGATAAAATTTATATTTTTAAACAAATGAATATGTTTTCTATTTTAATGTCAAATTACAAATTAATATAAATTTAATTTAGCAATAGACCAATGCATGAATATATGTATAAATATTGGAAAGTGTATTGATATAAATATAAAATATAAACATTTATACATATAAAATAACAAAGGTAAGCCATGTATCAAATAAATAAATATATATAATACAAGTATAAAATTTTAAAAATACCATTCAACAAATGTAAGTATTCTATGCCATGTATAAACAAGTTTCACTTGTTTCCTTTGTTTTCAAAATTAATAATTGAAATGAAAATTCTAGTATATAAACATATCTACTTCCTTTTCTCTTCTTTTTTTCCTTCATTATGTTAAAAATATAGACTTGAAGTCAACTCAACAAGAAAAAAATCAAATCAGATTCAAGAAAGGAAAAAAAAATTGAGATCAAGCAATGGACTGAATCAAACTCAAATTTTGCAATCGGGGAAGATGAACTCAACTCAACATCAACAAACGAGTGTAGATCATATCAAAATGAAGATCCAGATCAAACCCAGTTCTTCCATTGGCTCTACCCTATTGTTTCCAAATTTCCGTGAGTAAACAATCATCTTTTTTATAATTTGTGCTGGAGATTTACAATTGAAGTTATATTTGCATGGGTAAATTAAATTTTTGTGTGTATACATATATATGATTTTAATCCATGCATGCCTGTATAAATCTGTATAAATGTATACATTAGTCTCTGTTTGAATAACAGACACTTGCACTTTCAAAACAACTAAATTCCTCTCCATATGAACCATTTTAGGTTATGATCCTCAAAGGTGAATTGTTCGTAACATCAAAATATGATTTAAAAAAATATTCTTAAGTTAATTAATGAATAAGTTTACGGGAATCAGTAAAATCACTGAAGAAATCAATACCAATCAGAAACACAAGTGTTTAAATTTAAATTTTTGAATGGATATCTAGATTCAAGCTTCCATGTGGTGAATTTTAGTGATGTTTTCTAAATTTTTAAGTGCGTGGTGATGAGAATTGTTAAGTCGAACGGATATAGCATTTTGATAAAATTCCGGTGATCGGGAATGAGATGGACGTCGACCCTGGTATTGGAGGTGGTTGTTAGTCTGATGATCTTCGAAACAATACTTAATGAAGTTCTTGGTGGCCATAGCGACTGAAAGAGGCGAATGTAGGGTTTCTAGATTGTTCTGAAGTAAGTTGGGTTTTCGTTCGCTTGTGGCGTCGCGGTGGAGTCTAGGAAATGCGCGAGGAGGGGAAAAGGTAGGGAAGTTAGTGGCATAGCTATGGTGATGTTTTGGGGGTAAATCATGATCGATTGGTGGTGGTAGGCGTCGAAGAGGAGATGGGTTCAGTTCTCTGAAAGTTGGCATTTTTCTCGATTTTTGATTTGAAGGTTTCGTGAGTTTCAACGGGGCCGTAAGTGTCAAGGGTTGCGTGTGAGACTTTGGGAAAGTGACGGCATCAGATGGCGGGTTTCCTGCGCCGTGTACATGTGCACGGTGCACCAATGATAGTGGGTGTATGGGTTCGCTGTAGCAAATAGAATGGAGAGGGAAAAGAAGAGTATCAGGATGGGCAGGGGTTTTGGCTTGATACATCCCCGAGTCATTCCCGAGGCTGATTGTATTAAGTGAAAAGAGAGTACTCGAGTTTTGTCCAGGGAATACGAGTTCGTGCTCGGGTTTCCTGATGAGAGAATCTGATAACAAGATTTTTTATAAGCAAAATGGTAATTATCAAGTTCAAATAAATTTTTAATATATAAATTAAAAAGACAAGTCTGTCTTGATTTTAAGTTGTTTGAGTTCGAAAATTTTATAAATTCCCATGTGTTTCAAAGAATAAGGGTTGCAATTTAATAAGTAATTTGAGATAAATATATTGAATTTTTAATCGATAAAAGGTCTCAGGAGATTTTGTATATGAATTTCAAGAATTTAATTTAATAGAATTTAATGATAAATAAGAAATGGTAAGTAATTGAAGAATAATTACTTAGTGAAAGTAGTTAAGGATTAATTACTTAGTGTAATTAATCAAAGGATTAATTTAATCAACTAAGGAGTTAATTAAGTAAGGTAAGTAATTACAGGATGGTTAATTACTGTTTATGATTAATTAAGGTTACTTAATGAATGTGTTTACTTAAGGATTAATTAATAAAGGATTGATCAATTAAGGGTAATTATTTAATAAAGTAATTAGTGGGTAGTTAATGAAAGTAATTAAGGGAAGAATCATTAAACTAAGTGAATAAGTGATAATTAATTAATTAATTAATTAATACAGCTGATTCAGTATAATTACTTAGTAAAGTATTTATTGGATAATTATTGGATGTAATTGAGTAGGGAAATCACTTAATGAAGAAATTGAGAAATAATTGCTTAGTGTGATTAATTAAAGGATTAATTAATGTGATTAATTTAAGTGTAATTAATTAATGTAAGTAACTAAAGGGTAGTTAATCACTAGATGTGATTTAATTAATTAAGGTTAATGAGATTAACTAATATTAATTAATCAAGGTAATTAATTTAAGTAATGGTTTATAATTAACCAAAGTTAATTAAGCAGGATTAAAGATAATTAATTTAATTTATAATGGGTGATTAAATTAAATTAATTAAGAATTGTCTGATTTATCTTGCCTATAGATGATAACTTGAATTGATTACCTTAGTTTGTCTGAATATCTCTGTTATTGAGATTGTGATGTATTGAAATATGGTATGATGGGTTGGATGGTGATACTGTGAGTTATCTATAAATAATTGATTTATTATGAGAATATGAAAACCTGTATTTAAATTGATTTGTATCCACTTTAACACACTTGGGATAATGAATAACTTTGGATTCGAAGAGGCTGGGGTCGGGTGTCAACAAAACCCGAAACCACTTCGATTCTTTATAAATTTGAGTTTAGAAGTAAATAGGCTGGAATGAAATAATATGAACCTTTGAAACTAAGAAAATATTACTTAGGAATTGATTAGTGAATAAAGTGATGACTATAACAGGTTAAGAACTTGTGATAAGGTACGAGTTACCCCGGGTTTTAAATAGTTCTATGCATTGGAATTTCATGTTATATGGGTTTACTCACGCTGGTTTCCAGCCTGACCCGGGTGTTACTTTGATGTAATGCTCGGGTCAGATCGAATATTACATATTTTTAGGTTAGGACGTTTTGGAGCTCAGAAGGCGAGCTGGATGGTAGAAACATATGGAGAGTATTCCGCTTTGATATAGTGTAGTTTATCTCGGACATGTTGTGTTTAACTGTCTAGTGATTGTGAAATGTTGTACTCCGATGTATTAAATGTAATTGACTGATACAGCTTTCTTTGTGTAAAGAATATTATTTGATATTATATTTTATCCGCTGTGAATGTGAGATTCTGAGTTTGGCTTTCTGTTTTCATCTTCTATCTCTTTTCTTCTTTTTTCTAACTATCTGGAATTTTCGGGATCGAAATTTCCAGATCGTTACACTGTTGTTATAGTAAATGATTTTCGAAAGGAAATGTTTTATACAATATATATATATATATATATATATATATAAAATCAAATCCCTATACTAGCGTTTTGGGTTGTTGTAATGATGTTTTGTGCAACATCCATTTTGACCCAATAAATGTTGTTTTGACCTTTCATTATGAAATACACGAATTGGTTCTTATGATCATACTAAAGGCTTGGTGGTATAGGTGCATTGCTTCTTATACTTAACACTCGTTCCGAGGCGTATGAACTCGGAAGTTGCATGGTTATAGAAATCTATTTGGCGCGTCTCCAAAATAGTAGTGTTATTAAATATACTTATACCGCTGATATAAGTATATGTAGATGTTTTCCAATATCAAAGGATTGAAATGGTTTTGAGGCTATTTCTTTTAAAGATAATTTGAATAAATATTTGAAAATTGATTTAATTAATAAAAGATTAATTAAATGGCCTAGTGACTACTTATGTGCTAGATATTACTTTTTTCTTTGATATTTTAATAACCGGCTATCAAATTTGGCCATTTTGGTTTCCTTGACTTGACGTAGGAACTGATTAGTCATGCACTTAGCTCACTTCGTAGGCTTGATTATCATTTGGATTAAGAATGTTGATTCGAGTAGTGCCAAGTGTCTATGGTACTACAATCTACCGGGCTTCCTTCTTGGCCGAAGAATATCAAGTTGAGAGTTGGAAATGTAATAATCCTGGTTTGGAGTTTATCTGTATATATTAAATTATAACGGAAGTTATAGTTCAATATTGTAAATTAAAATATAATTAGAAGTTTTAGATTATTTATTTTGAATAAACAATGAATTTTGTAAATATAATGAGAAAAATAAAGTTTGGAACTTTATTTTGTTTAATTGGGCATAAATATGGGATTAAATATTGGTTGGATAAGTATTTGGTTTGAATAAATTGAAATATTAGGTATTTATTAATTTGGAGCTAATAAATTAATTAGGTGATACATTTCAAGGTTAAATTGTTGAGATAAATCTAAAGTAATGAAAATAAAGTTTTAAAAACTTTATCTTGAGAATTTGAGTCGGAAATAATCAATTTGTAATTTTCATTTGGGTAAATATAACAATATTGGAAATTGCCAATATTAATCTTTTATTGATTTTAAAAATGAGAAATACAAAGTAATTATGTCTTTATTGTTATAAAGGAGTGAAATGTGGTTTAAAAATAATATTTTGATGATTTAACAGAGTTAAAATGATTTATGGAAATTTATTTGACAAGGAAACAATTTTTGTACAAATTGTTGGATTGAAAATAGTGTTTAGTAATAAAGTAGAGTAAATTGTAAAATATTGTTGAAAATATGGTTTTATTTGTAAAAATAACTTTTTATTGTTGAAATAAATTTTATTTTGTTACAATAACAATTTTATTCCATACAAATAAGATGTATACATTTTGTATGACTTTAAAATGAAGAAATGAGTATATATAGTATTAAATAGGAGAAAATGTGCTAATAGTTTTATATTTTCTTTAGGTATTTTTGGCTTTGGGCTTAATAGGGTTTGGAATGGGATCCAAAGTCCATCCTCTAGAGGCTTGTGGTATGAGAAAAACTAAGATTATATTAGTTCCATCTCCTCCTTCTCAAAATAATTCACAGTAAGTAGAAAAGAAAGAAAATCATGGCTACCTTCAACTAAACAAAAATTTCACCCAATTTGCTACTAATTCAAGAAGAAATCCACTAAAACAAGATAAAAGAGGGTAATCTCCATCCAATACTAGATAGATTTCATCAAAAATCTCGAATTTGGAATCAAGTTGTTTGTTAATTCTTTATTCTCTGTTGCATGTTTTTGTTTCAGCTATTAAAGGTTCTTCCAAGCAATCTCTTCACCAAATGCTTGTATCTTGACTCTGAAATCATCTGAATCTTTGCTAAATCACCGAGGTGAGTAAAATACTTACAAATGCTAACTAAGATCTTGAGCTTCTGTAAGAAATTGCTTTGTAAAAGTTTTTGTTACGTATACTTCTCTGTTTGTTGTTTTATTGAATTTCTCGTTTCTAGTTGCCACTTTGAGTGGCCATGACTTCTTGTTTTTTACTCGAATTGCTGGCGGATCTTTTTCGGAGTGTAATTTAGTTGTTAATCTTATTTCATGTCAAATTTCATCTCAAAATATTGTTGTTTGCTAAGTCATTTTGGTCCTGGAAAATCAGTACGTGGAAGGAAAAGGCACAGAAACAACATCCGTAGCCTGGGTCAACAGGGAGGTCGACCCAGCACCTCCCTGAGTCGACCAAGTCCCCTATAGGGTCGACCTAATGGCGCATGGGGTTGACCCCTTGTCGACCATTTTCGTAGATAGTTTGGCGTTGCTTTTTTAATTATTTGCAACACTTTTCCTCCTTTGCTACGATTTTGTGACCAGTTCTTTTGCAATTTTGAGATGTTTTTGATGATGATTATGGGAAATGATATCCATCAAGGGATTAGCCTCGGTTTTAAGGAATTTGAAATTCAAAAATTTGAATTGAATACGATTTGAATTTGAATATCGACTTAGAGTATTTTCTTCGATTTCAAGCACTATTTCTTCCAAATAAATTGTGAGAAAAGTTCTAAACAAATTGGTTTTTAAAATCATTATTATAAAATATTTTCAAAATATTTTTACTTATTATAATATTTTTTCAAAGTATGTTAAATATATTATTTCCTACGAAAAGGAGAACTTTCAATAAAATACCTTCAAAATGATTTCAGAAAATTATTTTAAAATCCCGTTTTCTCAAGTAAATTATTTTATAAATAATATATGTTATTTTTATACTCTCGGATGTATGAGAAAGAGAACTAAACGATTTAGTAAAACATGTGGTATGGGACACGTGCGTTTACTTTTTCGGTTAATTCCGGACTTGTACGATTGAAATCATTCGTGTATTGATTTGAGATGATTTCTGGGATTTGCCATTTTGTGGCGCATTTTGAGAGTTTTAATTCTTATGTAGGAATTATCTGAGTTAGCCAATATTTGTCTAGTTTTATGGTTCGAGATCTCCTATTTTAGGAGTATGGTCGATGAGAACCATCACAATGTATTCTTATACGTGCCAATGAAATTAGGCAAGTCTTGAGGTTAAGAACCACTTTTTGGGAATTATGTTTTATGAAACCATCAAGATGTTTTACACTTGTCGATGAGATGAGACAAGTATGATGCCTTTTTAATACTCGCCAATGAGATGAGGCAAGATATGATTTTTTGAGAATTATGATTTGATGATATTTTCTAGTGTGGCATCGACTAACAATTAGAAAATCGCCAAGTGCGAACGTGTGATATGTGATATACGTTAAAACTTTTCGAGTTTCTATTTGAGAGGTTGTGACACATTCACAATGTTTACCAGTACTATAGACCTTCGGGTCATCACGATGTTCTACGACTTCGGTCGTCATGATGATTTATGACTTCGGTCGTCATGATGTTCTACGACTTCGGTCGTCATGATGTTCTACGACTTCGGTCGTCACGATATAATACGACTTCGGTCATCTAAGATGGGTACCTAAGTTATATATATAGTACTAGCCTGAGTTTGGCACGTGCAGCATCGCTTTTGCATGCATTTGGGATTTGGCCAATCTGGGGATTTTTATGAGATTTTGATTTTGATTTCACCAATTTGAGATGATGATTTTATTTACAGCCTTGAGTAGAGAAGGGCTTATATATATATGTTTATGGTGACTTCGATGTTGGGATTATGAGCTCTTATTTGAGTTTCATGAGATTTAATTTTGGAGATTTCGATAATTTCACTTATGGCTTGTGTGATTACTTATGTTCACTCATATGTCGAACCCTTGAGTGTGAAACATCTATGCTATATTAAACCCATTCCTAAGTTAATTACGGGCCTTTGAGACACTTCCACCCTTGGAAGTATAAGTTAAACTTTACTCATATTATTCCTTTATATTTGAAGGAATGCTTCACTTATATGCTTATATTTCTTCATCTCTTGCTAATATCAAGTTCTAGTTAGTCTGACCCATGTATTCATTATTCGGGTCAGACCAAGTTGCAGGTTAGCTTTTGGACCTATGCTTGCTTTACCTTTTGGGCTTCTTCATCGACTTTGGATATGGCATAGTTTTTGTGCAGTAGCCTTTTTTCGGGAACCTTGTGACACATATATTATTTTGTTGGGATGTATGTATATTATTGTGGTTGAAAACCACTTGTTACATGTTGTATTAAATTTGGTGTATGTGTATATGTATAGTATCTGTGTTGCTGTTCTATGACTTGAGATTGTTTTATTTATTATATTTTTTTTGAATTGATCTTGTAGCCACCATAGTAGTGCATTAGATATGAATTAAGTATGTCGAATACTTGAGGCGAAATAAAAAAAGAGTACTAAATCGACATATTAGCTCTTATCTAATGCAAGACTATGATGGTCGCGCTTAACCAGCCCTATTCTCTTTATTAGTAGACAGAGTTACTAAGTAATTCTCTTTGTTAATGTGGGTTTCGGAGTGGGGCGTCATAGCTTAGTATCAGAGCTGGATTTAGAACAAAATGTAATAAACACAGAATAGTATACACAATTACCATACATCAAGTATAATACAATTGTAAACATCATCCCCAAATTGTAATCAAACCCAATCTTGTCCTTAACCTTTTGAGTCCCTTGGGGGTAGATAGAAAGGAATATATCTAGGAATGTTAATTTTAGTTCCATAGTATTTCTCATTTATTGAACTTGAATTGCTAATATCTTCCCTTGTGAATAATCCTATCTTATCTTAACTTTCAGCAAATGGCCGAAAGAGGAAGAGGTCGCCCTTCGGAGGCGGGACCGTCTAGTGGTTCTTGTTTCGAAGGATTTAATATGTCGACCGACCAGAATCTTGAGATTTTTTGAACATTTAGCCTCCCACTCCTACCCATACCTCTCCTCCATGCAAATATACATTTGTCGAGTATGCTGCAACTTCACTCATCTTGGAGGCAAGCCGTTCAAAGGCTCCAAATCCTTTTTAGAGATTCGAGCTTGGCTCCGTACATGCGAGCGCATCTTCACTCGAATGGAGATTTCCTATCATCGCCATGTTCTTATGGCATTGAGTATGCTGCAAGAACGAGCATTAGACCGGTACGAGCTCCTTATAGCTAAGATGTAAGAGTCCACCCTCACTTGACAACATTTCAGAGACCGTTTTAAGTTGAAGTTCGTTCCAGAATCCGAGAAGGTTTTCCTTGACCATCGCTTCTAAGAGTTGAAGCAGGGCAAATCCTCGGTATCAGATTATGTATCCTCCTTCGAGTCTCTATCCAAATATAGGCTCAAATTTATTAGCACTCCTTATAAGAAGAATCTTCGGTTTGTCTCTAGGTTGAAGGAATATTTGAAGAAGTCGCTCATGCTTCAGTTTAAGCTCTTGTTTGAGGGGCTTATAGAGGCGCTTTACCTCGAAGCCGTCGAAAAAGAAGGGGATAGTAACGATGAGGACGAGGTTCAAAATAATCCACATGAGAAAAAGTTTCCTTTTAAGAAATCCAAATTCTTTCCTACTAAGAAGAAGAAGCAAGGAAATTCTGGGTTTCATCCTCATGCCACACCTCCTTCAAACACGGTCTTAGCATGCTTCAACTATGACACTCGAAATCATCTAGCTAAAGATTGTCCTCATCCTTGCAAGTGTCTATATTGCAAGCAAGAAGGACATATGATCTCTATATGCCTTAAGAAGAAGAATTCTCATTTCGAAAATCTGAATGTGGCAAAGGCTTCTAGTAGTGCGTCTCACTCTCGAGGTATATCTCCTACCATTTTCGAAGGTTCTATTCTTTTTCATGACTGTTCTATTCGAATCCTCATCGATATGGGTGCTTGGCATTTATCCATACCGGAGAATTTTTTTAATGTTATTAGATGTTATAGTCTTGTTGCTTACTTAAGGATTGCAAATCCTTTTGAGAGGATCCGCAATACTTGACGTGAGAATTTTTTTCTTCCTTATAGCCTATCATTGCATGCATATTATCACGCTATTTTCTATTTTGAGTTTGGAGTAATCTGAGCGGAAGGGGCTTGCATTTTATCAAGCCACATCCTATGATTTGGAGGGTCCTATAGTTAGGTATCATAATTCAGTTGGTTGGTTAATTCTTGTCTTTACAATACTGATTATGATTTCGAAGTCTCTGTTTCATGCTTGAGTATCATGATGGTGATGTTATATCTCGAATTCCTTTCATTGTGACTCTGTTGATTTTCGTAAGTCTGTTCGAGTATGACGCCGAATCGGGCAATCAAATATTGCATTAACCTCATTCCCGGTTCTTAGCTTTTTGGTTATCCTTTCAGGAGGATGCCTACTAAGGAAATGAGGTGATACTTGGAATTTAATTGATATTGCCTTTTTTTTTTACCTCTTTTGAGATATCCTCTTAGGATACTCCTTTGTTGATAGGCTTTATGATACTATTTCACACGGAATAATGATATGTTGTTAAGTGCTCTTCTTCTAATTTGAGAAGATATTTTACCCTTATCCTTATAGCTCGTTTATTTCTTATTTGATCTATTATGTGGTGTTAGGGTCTTTCTTCAGCTTGGCCCACACCGATTCTTATTAGCTACGAGTTGCGGAGGATAGTGTTCTTTTACCACATCCAGCACTCGTTAAGAGTTTCTGAGTAGTTCGTTATACCATTAGGAATAAAGAACACTCCAATCTATTCCCTCAATCTTGTGAATTAAGTATATTCAGGGAACATCTCGATGAGTCTCTTTTTGTATTTTTGAATTTGGGTATATGTAATGAATTATTTTCAAAATTTTCAAAATAATAATAATTAAAGATACATTTCTAATATGAATTGGATTTGGTTTTTGGGATAAATAAAGAACATTTTGAGAACTAAATGTGAGATACTTCTTATAGAAGATGATTTTTGTGTTGGGTTGTCCATCAAGTGCTTTGAGAATTCTGGTCGATACGCCCGATCAATGTTATCAATGGTAATTTCCTAAACGCTGTGATGAGACAATCAGACATGATAAACCGAGTTTTAGTGAGACTAAATTTGGAAATAAATTAAAAAGATTTGAGAATTAAATTTTATTCTGGATGATAATGCAACCATTGAACCATAGTGGGATTGGATGAGTAGCGAGGTGGTTTTGATCTTTTGGTCAAAACTGCAGCCGATCGATAGGGTTGTTTATTATAAACCAATGGCGAGGCAATACCATTATGATAATCGAAATGTATGAGTTTTAATATAGTTATATTTTATTTTTGAAATGATGTGATAATACTTCGTTTAAAGAATAAATGTTTATTGAATATTTTAAAAATAAGTTATACATGTTAAAGATGAAGTTTGTTATGAGAATTTGGGTATTTGAAAATAAAGACTAGTAAATTTTAAAATTTTATCTTAAGAATTGTTGAAATGAAATTATAAAAATTCTTTTGAAAATTTAATTTTGGAATAAAAAGGGGAATATGATTTTGAAATTATTTGTCATTTTATTAGAACTATAAGAAGGAGTTTGGAAAATTTCCAAGTGTTGAAAATTTAGATTTTTAATTTAAAGGCAATGAGTTTAGGAACTTTAAGAAGTTTGGTTGTAAACAAAAATTTAGATTATGATTTTGAAGATAATGAATTTCGAACTCTAATAAATTTGATTGTAAATTAAAAATTTATATCTATTGTTTTTCTCGTGATTGTCTTGCCTTAACGCAATAGTCTAACGACTAGCATTTTACGGCCATTTGAGTAGGGTGATCTTTGAAGTAACCATCTCTCATCGGGTCTTCTTACCTCAATGTTTGTTATCTTAATATCAGTATGGCTCCTTCCGTAGTGATAGACGGAAAGTCATCAGCTTGTTATTAGAGTTTGGACAAAGCGATGCTAAAATCACAACTCTATTTCGAGAAACTTTTGTGAAATCAATCTTCGTCGATAGATTTTTTAATAGCACCCTGTTGTGTTTTTGTTTCAAAAGTGAGATGCCTTAGAAATCATGATGTATTGCTCAAGAATTTTGTAAATAAAGTGAAAAAAATAAAGTTTGGAAGTTTATTTTGTTTAATTGGGTATAAATATGGGATTAAATATTGATTAGATAAGTATTTGGTTTAAATAAATTGAAATATTAGGTATTTATTAGTTTGAAGCTAATAAACTAATTAGATGATGCATTTCAACGTTAAATTGTTGAAAAAAAATCTAAAGTAATGAAAATAAAGTTTTAAAAACTTTATTTTGAGAATTTGAGTAGGAAATAATCAATTTGTAATTTTTATTTGGGTAAATACAACAATATTGAAAAATATTGCCAATATTAATCTTTTATTGATTTAAAAAAGGAGAAATATGAATTAATTATGTATTTATTGATATAAAAGAGTGAAATGTGGTTTAAAAATAATATTTTGATTATTAAAAAGAGTCAAAAATGATTTATGGTAATTTATTTGCCAAGAAAACAATTTTTGTACAAATTGTTGGATTGAGAATAGCGCTTTTGTAATAAAATAGTGTAAATTGTAAAGTATTGTTGAAAATAAGGTTTTATTTGTGAAAATAACTTTTTATTGCGGAAATAAATTTTATTTTGTTGCAATAACTATTTTATTCCATACAAATAAGATGTATGCATTTTGTATGACTTTAAAATGAAGAAATAAGTGTATATAGTACTTAATAGGGGAAAATGTGCTTATAGTTTTATATTTTCTCTAAGTATTTTCGGCTTTGGGCTTAATAGGGTTTGGAATGGGATCCAAAGCCCATCCTTTAGAGGCTTCTGGTATGAGAGAAACTAACAGTACGTTAGTTTCATCTCCTCCTTCTCAAAGTAATTCAAAGTAAATAGAAAAGAAAGAAAATCATGGCTACCTTCCACTAAAACAAAAATTTCACTCAATTTTCTGCTAATTCAAGAAGAAAATCCACTAAAACAAGATAACAGAACGTAATCTCCATCCAATACTAGATAGATTTCATCAAAAATCTTGAATTTGGAATCAAGTTGTTTGTTAATTCATTATTCTCTAGTGCATGTTTTTGTTTCAGCTATTAAAGGTTCTTCCAAGCAATCTCTTCACCAAAAGCTTGTATATTGATTTCAAAATCATTCGAATCTTTGCTAAATTGCTAAGGTGAGTAATACACACACAAATGCTAACTACAATCTTGAGCTGCTGGAAGAAATTGCTCTATAAAAGTTCTTGTTTACGTATACTTCTCTGTTAGTTGTTTTATTGAGTTTCTCATTTCTAGTTGCCACTTTAAGTGGCCTTAACTTCTTGATTTCACCCAAATTGCTGCCGGATCTTTTCGGAAGTGTAGTTTAGGTGTTAGTCTTGTTTTATGTCAAATTACATTTCAAAATATTGTTGTTTGCTAAGTCAATTAGGTCCTGGAAAATTAGTACGTGGAAGGAAAAGGCATAGTAACAACATCCATAGCCTAGGTCGACAGGGAGGTCGACCCAGCACCTCATCGGGTTGACCAGCCTGCTGATCTGGTCCCCTAGGGGGTCGATTTGGTGATAGATCTGATGGGGCATGGGGTCGACCCATTTATGTAGATAGTTTGGCCTTGTTTTTTTATTATTTGCAGCACTTTTCCTCCTTTGCTATGATTTTGTGACCAATTCTTTTGCAATTTTGAGATGTTTTTGATGATAATTATAGGCTATGATATCCATCATTAGAATAACTAAGTTTTTGGGGAATTTGAAATTTGAAATTTGAATTTGAATATCAATTTAGAGTATTTTCTTCGTATTTCTTCGATTTCAAGCACTATTTCTTCCGAATAAATTTTAAGAAAATTTCTAAGTAAATTGGCTTTTTTAAATCATTATCATAAAATATTTTCAAATTATTTTTAATTATTATTATATTATTTCAATGTATTTTAAATACATTTATTTCCTATAAAAAGGAGAATTTTCAATAAAATATCTTCAAAATGATTTCAAAAAATTATTTTAAAATCCCGTTTTCTCAAGGAAATTATTTTATAAAAAGTATATGCTATTTTTTACTCTCTGATGTATGAGAAAGTGAATTAAACGATTTAGTGAAACACGTGGTATGGGACACATATGTTTACTTTTTCGGTTATTTCCGGACTTGTACGGTCGAAATCATTCAAGCGTATTGATTTAAGATGATTTTTGGGATTTGCCATTTTATGGCGCATTTTGAGAGTTTTGATTCCTATTTATAGTATTTATATGAGTTAGCCAATATTTGCGAGTTTTATGGTTCGAGATCTCCTATTTTAGGAGAATGGTCGATGAGAACCATCACGATGTATTCTTGTATGTGCTAATGAAATGAGGCAACTCTTGAGGTTAAGAATCCCTGTTTGGGAATTATGGTTTATGAAAAACCATCACGATGTTTTACACTTGTCGATGTGATGAGACAAGTATGATGCCTTTTTAACACTCGCCAATGAGATGAGGCGAGATATGATTTTCTAAGAATTATGATTTGATGATATTTTCTAGTGTGGTATCGACTAGCAGTTAGTAATCCACTAAGTGCGAACATGTGGTATGGGACGCATGTTAAAACTTTTCAGGTTCCTGTCTGAAAGGTTGTGACACATTCACGATGTTTACCAATACTATAGACCTTCGGGTCATCACGATGTTCTACGACTTCGGTCGTCGTGATGTATTACGACTTTGGTCGTTACAATGTTTTACGATTTCGGTCATCATGATGTATTATGACTTCAGTCATCTAAGACGGGTACCTAAATTACATATATAGTACTGGTCTGAGTTTGGCATGTGTACCATCGCTTCGGTATGCATTTAGGGTTTGGCTAATCTGGGGATTTTTATGAGATTTGATTTTGATTTCTCTAATTTGAGATGATGATTTTATTTTATAGCCTATAGTAGAGAAAGGCTTAGATATATGTTTATGGTGATTTCGATGTTTATGAGCTCTTATTTGAGTTTCATGAGATTTGATTTTGGAGTTTTCGATAATTTCACTTATGGCGTATGTGATTGCTTATGTTCACTCATATTGTCGAACCCTTAAGTGTGAAACATTTTTGCTATGTTAAACCCATTCCTTAGTTATGGCCCTTTGAGAGACTTCCACCTTTGGAAGTATAAGTTAAACTTTACTCATATTATTCCTTTATATTCAAAGGAATGCTTCACTTATATGCTTATATTACTTCATCTCTTTCTAATATCAAGTTCTAGTTAGCCTGACCCGTGTATTCATTACTTGAGTCAGACCGTGTTTCAAGTTAGCTTTTGGACCTATGCTAGCTTTACCTTTTGGGCTTCTTCATCGACTTTGGATATGGCATAATTTTTGTGCAGTAGTCTGTTGTTCGCGAACCTTATGATGTATATATTCTTTTGTTGGGATGTATGTATATATATTATGGTTGAATACCACTTGTTACATGTTGTATTACATGTTACTTGTTACACTCATCACTTTTTCAATCACTGTTTACCTTTTCGATAATTAGTAGGGGGTAAGGTTGTTAATATAGTCATTTAAAATCAAATTCAAAAATAATTGTCAAAATTTTCAAAATGACTAATCCGAAACAAGGTCGAGAAAATGATTTTATAGAAGGGGTTTTCTAAGAAAAATATCTGCTAATTTAAGATTATTTGAAATGAAAATATGAAGATATTTCCTTTGAAAATGATGCAGCTACTGAATGTCTCAACATAAATCACGTTCCACTATTATTTTTTCTATCAACTAGATTACCAGTGAAATCTGCATATGAATTTCTCTTTCACTCAAGATTATTATTAGATTGATGTCATAGACCAAATCATGAAGTCTGCAACAAAATATCTCAAAATCATTTTTAACAGCTTTTGAATGACAATGAATTGAAGCCATGTAAATAATCAAATCAGCGAGTATATCCACGAATATCAAGAGTAATCATCAATCATTAAAACAACATCATTAGTCCAAACAAATTTATATGAACTAGTTCAAAGATGAAAATGATTGGTCAATATTTTTGCACAAATAAAAAATAAGAACAAGTCAAATAAGAATATATCAAATAAGAATAAGTCAGAATCAAAATTAACATTTATTTTATCATCACATAACTGGCCAATCTAATTCAGATTATGGTGCAGATTATCACATTTAATATACCGTTACCTATTTTACCTTGACGATAATTTTTCGTTGTTGCCTATTGTGATTCTGCCACCTTTATACTAGACTAAGGAACTTTTATTAGTCGCCCGTCGTGTGCTTGGAATAGCCAAAATCCAGATAACACTGTTGTTGTTCCTTAGCCTGCCACCAATCCTACACAACAAAAGATTTTTGTGGCCTATTTTTTTTATAGGTCTATGGTTATTAGTGGCAACAATATTTGAAAAATAATTTTATGGAGACCCAAACCTATTTGTATATGTTCCTTTCGGCACCCACATTTGTTTAACTTTAAGGGATTTTATATTTCTGCCATTTGGAACCCAAATTGGAATAGTTTTTACATTTTTGGGTCTATACCAGCATATATTTTGATTGTGTTCAAATTTTGTACAAATTGTGCACATGGAACTAACTTGTTTAATTTCACCTCTAATACGTTCAGTGATTATATCCAAGTCCTTATCTGTCTATATTAACAGTTTGTTTTTCTAATAGCATATTTAACGATCTTTCTCCTTTTGAAAATTTTCCTAAAGTCGTAGACAATTGTTGGACTTGTGTTTTGAGGGATACATTTTCATTCAATAATTGTGTGCACTTTTTAATAGAATTTTCTCTTCGAGTATTTTCACTTTCTTTCAAAATCAAAATTTCATTTTCAAGTGATTTAATTTTAATTTCTGACTTTTTAATTTCTTCTTCAAGTGATGGATACATATCACACTTAGGGCTCCTACTTTGATAGTTTTTTAACTAATTGATCAAGCCGTTTAAATCTATCAAAGTATCTCTTTGTGATTCAATTTTAGTGTACTTCTCCCTAAGTCGTTCAAAACAGCCATTTACTTCGTGGAAATATATAAGAAATCTGAATGTGTAAGTTTTGATACCTCGCTTGGCTCGTCATCATCGCTATCAGTTATATCACCTCGAAGGCATAGATCTGCTTTCTCACTCTCACTGCTAGTGCCTTTATAATCATCATCGCTTTTATTCCACGTGACTGTAAAACGTCTCCTTTTTTATTTCTTTTCTTGGCCAAGTCGATTTTGAGGACAATTGAGCTTGATGTGGCCAGGTATGTTACACTTGTGACAGATGATCTCGTGTTTTTTTGAGTTGTCTAGTGCTTTGATTATTCTGCTTTTCAGTTGTTGATTTGGAGCTGGATTTCCATACTTATGGTTCCACTTTTAGAATCTCTTGATTAGTAAGGCCAGCTCAGCTGCTATATCATCATTATCAGTGAGGACCCAAATTATTGAGATGAAAATGATTTTAAAAATGAAAAAAAAATCAGTTAAAAAATATATTCAAAGGATAAAATAGATTGAAAATAAATATCAAGAATGAGAGGAATAAATAAGGAAGAGGATAATTGTTTTCAATAAATAATAATGAGAAGAAAATAACTAAGTATGAATGAGTTTTATATTCACATATCTCACATATATATATTGTATATAAGTAGCTAGAGGAGTATAGAGTGATAAAATAAACTCTTAATTAAAATATATGAAACCAGTTTGGCATTATATATGTATAAAATACATTTTTTTAAAAACAAGAGAAAACATATGATTTGAAACATTAGCAAGGAATAAAATTGGTTAAAAGATATATAGGTGAATATTTCAGATTTGTCATAAGAAAAATATTCATAATGTAGATAAGTCACATGAAAATAGTGTGTAGGTGAAACATGCAAATGGCATGTACACAGAAAAGAAGAAAAGTAACAGAAATACCCGAAATGGAATCAAAGAGAAAACGACATATTTAGCCATAAACACATATATATAATTCTCTTAGTTGTGTGGGGATAAAAATGGGTTTTCTCTCCACTAAAACCCTAGATAACTATTATAAAAACCAGAGGATAAGCAGTAGTTTATTTTGGAAAGCAGAAAGATATTTTAGAAAAAAGAAGAAGAGAAAACTCACACTGTTTTCAAGATAGAGCATTCTCGGGGAAAAGAAGAAGGAAGGTGAGTGACTAATCATCTTATGAGATTTAAGGCATTAAGTCCCAAGTTAAGAGAAGCCAAATTATTTTTATAAAACCATATCATGCTTTTGTTTAATTTTTATTCTCTAAATAAATGAATGTTGATTATGGTTGGTACTTTGGCTGAGTATTTGGTTGATGTTTTGATTTGTTATGATTGTTTTGATTTTTTTTGTGAAAAAAAATAAAAAAACAAACACCCTGATCTCAGAAATGGATTCTATAATCCAGTTTTTATATGGAGATGAGCTAAATGTTTTTACTGAGAAATACAGTATTAATGAAGAATGAAGTAGGCAGTGTGAACAAGGAGATTCATGCTTATGTCTAGCTCATTTTACAAATGATATGAACAATGCAATATATTATATATGTGCTTATTTGTTCAAATCACCAGTCATAATGTTTTTAAGGGGTTTTCTCAAAAACCATACCCTATGTTCACAGTAAAATCGGTAAATATTTTATATGACTTCACCAGATTTATATAAGAAATGGGAACATTTTTGGAAATAAATATATATGCAAATTTTAGAAAATATGATTAAATAAAAATGACCTTAAAATGGGATGTGGTATCTTGTATGAATGCTCTGTATGTCTGGCTGAAATCCCTGATTGATTTTAATATTCTTTGATTTATGAAAGGAAGAAAAGAACATAACATTTCCAGAATTAATAAAATTCTCCTGAAAGAAAAATGAAAATGGTCTCTAGACTACAAAGCTAATTTAGGAGTAGTGCCATGATCTATTCATCATCAGGTGGATGATGAGTATGTGCATAACTTGTTTAAGTCCTGTAGGCCTCTGTGTAAAGGGTTAACAGAATTGAGTCCCTTTGCAATGCACACTTGGTGTTCAATGGCAAGAGTTAAGACCAATTAAAAGATAAATGGGATTGAGATATTAAACTATGGAATTTAGGGAGTTAATCCATAGGAGTATATGTATGTATAGCTGAATGGTGTGGATGGATGAATGCTTGTGTGCATGTATGTTAGAAAGAGCTTACATATATACATATACTCAGATTTTAGTATGAACTTGAATAAGAATCAAACATATAAATTCTCTGCATAGTCTTGGGTATTTATAAGTTATTTTAATCTACGATTTTGTGATATTCTGGAAATTCAAACCAAATTTAATATGACAATCTTCATTTTTTAAATTATTTTAAATTGATAAAAAAATTGTTATTTTCAAAAAAATAATGACAATGGGTTGTTTTTTTATATAGATGAATAAATTTTTAAATAGAATTATTAATTACAAATATGATATTTAGATTTAAATTTTATGAATAAGCTTTTAATTTTATATAACTGATTTTATAACATTTTCTTTAAGTAATTCATGTATAAACATAGGTAAGCATTTATGGAATAATTAAGTGAGTATAAAAGCCTTTAATAATATCTAATAAAAATATAATAATAAATACTTGTAGGACAAGTGTAAAACTTTGGAAGTTTGTTTAAACATGTGTTAATTAATTAACAAAGGTATATGACAAGTGTGGAATTTTATAAGCAAGTGTCATATTATTTTTATTTATTTTTTAATAAACTTTCTAAATTACAAATTCACCTATATAACCATTGTTTCTTCCTTCCAATTTCTTTTTCTATCCTTTTCTTTTCAAAAGCTAAGAGAAAATAAAATTTCAGCCTGTAAATTTCTCAAACAAAACTCAAACCCTTTTTACAAAATCTATAATTCACTCCTCAAAACCAAAAATTAAAATTCAACACCCTAAATTCATTTTTCAGATCCAAAATCTGTAATCAAAACCTGAGATAAATGAGCAACTTTAATTCTGTTTTGGGAGAACAAGCATTTCAGTTTGATAAGCAAACTACAACCACTTAGTTTTCAAATTTCAGAAGCAAGCATGCAAGATTTAAATTCAAAGAAAACATTTTCTCTAGCAACTCAATTTCTAAGGTCCAAATGCTGTTATCAAAATCAGAGGTTCTCTGTTCTAGGAATATGCAGGTGAGTAACTACTCTTTAACATCTCCAATCTTCCAGCATCTTGATCTATATGTAGTGATTAGTGAAGTTTGGATGTAAGAATTTGCTTGCATGCACTTGTATATCTGAAATGATGTATGCATGTTTAAGGAACAGGGACATTCTCTCTGTTTAAAAATAAAAATAAATTTTTTTATAGTAAAACTTTAATTTATATCTGTTAAAGCATCTGTATAGTGAACAGGCAACAACTGATGTTAATATTAACTTAAAATATGATTTCATGGATGAAATAAAGGTTGTTTGGGTATATGAATTAGTTTACAGTTTGCATGTCAGTGTTTATAAACACTTAGAGTTTTGTTCCAGGTTTTACAGGTTTGAGAGTTGATAAAAAAATCATTTCCCAATTCCCTGATTGATATTAGACAAAAATTTCTAGACAAAAGATGTTAGTTTTATCAAGATTCAAACCATAAAATAGTTTTAAAATTTATGATAACAAAATTTCTCTGGAAATTTGGGATTGCAGACAAAGATTTAAAATAAGTTAAGATTCAAACATCGTAATTTGATGTTTCAAGAGTATAACTCGAATAAATTGAGAAAATTATGATTTTTAGAACTAAAATCTAAATTTTTAATATTGCAATTAGTATACAATTTGGACTTGTCTGGAAAATGATGTTGAGGCTCCCTCTGGCAACCAAGAGTGTGAGAGGCCTCGGGGTTTGTACTAGTGACGGAAAAAGTTACAGTGTGTTCGGCAAAAATGGTGGATGGGGTGGTTTTGGACAGTCGCGACGGCGATGCGACATTCTATGTTCTAACTCTAGTCTTGGTCGACTTTAAATATTGGATGCCGTGTTGTTTCTAATGCATCGAGCTACTTGAAATTTAGATGGGAGCTATGTGGATGTTGCATGGAGATGTGGCCAGAGTTTCTGGCGCTCCGGTGATCGTCGTTGATCGTTCGACGTGATTTTGGGTTGGGTGACGAGTTCCAAATTTCAACTGGAATACTTGATTTCATTTTCGAAGTTAATGATCAAATTGGAAGGTTGAGATCGGAGATGGGGTTAGTAAGTGACTTGCTGACAGTAGGGGATGAAGTCAAGTCGTCAGCGGCCACCTGTGTACGTACACGGGTGCACTGCACAGCGTGTCGGGTGAAGTTGGAATTTGGGGAAGAAGGTGTTGCCATGGGTTCGAACTCGATGTAAGTTAACTTTTGACTCAGGTAGGGGTTCGAGAAAGATGGGGTTTTACCCAGGTTATTTTTTTGTTGGTCCGTGAAGTGGGAAGGGAATTATGTTTAGATTAAACATTTGAGATGGTGATCCTCTGCGTCTCGCTGGTTCATTACAAAATAACTAACGGGTTTAAAAGTCAGTCACCATGATTTCAATTTTAAGGAAGATGACTTTGAAAATTAAATTGTCTTTGGTTGGGATAATCATACAAGGAAATTTAACTTAAGGGATTTATTAAATATAATATATGATTTAAATTTATGATTAACCTTGGGTTAATTAATTAAAAACTTAAGGATAATAAATCAAGTGATAGATACTCAATAATTAAATAAGTGTAATTGTTTAGGATTGTCAAAGAAATAATTACTTGAGTAATTAAAAGGGATTATTTACTTAAATAAATTAACTTAATAATTAATTAACTAAAATATGATTTGTTAAGAGTTAGTTAATTTCTGAATATGGTTAGTTGATGAGTAATGAATGATTGAGATTGATGGAAGTATAATTAGGGGATCAATTAAGGATTAATGTAATTGATAGGAGTAATTAAAGGTTAATTACTATATTTGTTTGGGAATAATTAAATTTATATAAGTAATTAAGAAATAACTACTCAATGTAATTCAAGGAGTAAATGTAATTAATCAAGGAGTTGATTTAATGAATATAAGTAATTAAGGGAAGTTAATAACTAATGTGATTATTCAGGATTAATGAATGAAGTTGTTTGGTATAATTAATTAAGATTTAATTACTTAATGTAATTAAAGAATAATAATCAAGGGTGATTAATTAAGATGGGTAATTGATTAATAATTAATTAATTTGCTGTAATTAATTAAGGATTAAACACACAGGATTTATAATAATGGAAGGAATTAATTTAATTTATTTTAAAATTTATTAAAGATAGTGTGATTAAAGTCATTGCTTATGAATGGCTGAATGTTATTGGATGTTTGGATTGTTGTTATACTTGGCTGGTGATTGTGATGTTAGGGTGTTAGATATGGATTATCTATTTGAAATAGAATTGCTATGTGAATCTGTTACTGT
The DNA here is from genome assembly GCA_030765085.1 of Allium cepa. Lineage (NCBI taxonomy): Eukaryota > Viridiplantae > Streptophyta > Magnoliopsida > Asparagales > Amaryllidaceae > Allium > Allium cepa. The sequence goes on along the minus strand of CM060935.1, from coordinate 837,239,927 downwards.
GGACATACATGGAAATGTTTAAAGCTTAAACAGCTTTGTCTTAAGATGGTATTGAATTCGAAGAGTCCAGAGTCGAGTATGGTGAATACCAAAAACCACTTCGATTCTTTATAATTTGATGTGTGGAATTAATGGGCTGAAATGAAATGGAATGTTTTAAGTGGATTGGACCATTTATTCTAAGTTTTGGAGCTTAGAAATTGATATGTGAAATAGGTGATGTCTATAACAAATTGTGGAGTTGTAAATTGATATAAGTTACCCCGGGTTTATATCAATCGTATGCTATTGTATTCCTTGTTAGTTGGGTTTACTCATGCTGGTTTCCAGCCTGACCCGGGTGTTACTTTGATGTAATGCTCGAGTCAGACCGAGTATTATAGATTTTCAGGTAAGGACGTTTTGGAACTCAGGAGGCGAGCCGGATGGCTGGAACGTATAGAGTATTTACCACTGTGATATATTATTGTATAATTAGGACATGTTGTTTAAAAATATTCAGTGAATAGTAATGATTGTAACTCTGATGTATAAATATAAGTGTATTGATACAGTTCTTCTTTTGTAAACTGTTATTATGTGATATTATATTTTGATCCGCTGCGAATGTGAGGTTTCTGTGTTTTGTTCCTGTTTCTTCTTCTTTCTCTTTCTTTTTCTTTCTAACTATCTGGAATTTTCGAGATCGAAATTTTCGGGTTGTTACATTTGGTATCAGAGCAGAAGGTTAAGCGAGAACCTTGGCTCTGGTGGGATTACTCATTAAGGATAGGGTCAATAGTGCCCTAGAATGAGTTAAGCGAATATATATATGAGAGCGTACTTGTTATTTCCTTATATAATGATTTTAAATGATTTTATATAAGAATATATTTTGATATATAAAGCAATATTTCTTTCTAACAAATAGTAAGGGAATTGGTTGTTAAATTATTGAATTAAATTAAGAAGTACAACCAAATTGAAATTAAATAAACATAAGTTTGAAATAAATTCAAACTGAAATTTAAATCGTGAATTTGGGAAAGAATTTCAGAATAAGATAATAATGAATTGGTTTTCAGAAATGGTAATTTTGGTTATTATTATATATGGTTATTATGTGTAATAATGAATTTTTTTAAGGAAGTAAACCATTTAGGTAAGTATAGGTTATAAATAGAAATTTAAGCTGATCTAAATTGTGAAGTTTGAGTCTTAAGTTTTAATACATTTGAAATTTGTTTTCAAATTATTAGAAGGAATAATAAATAATATTATTTGAATGAGAGAGCTTGATGCAAACAAGAGTTTTTTAAAGATTTAAAAGAAAATTTGTTTTGAATTAAAACCAAAGGTGGTTTAAATTTTAAAACTTGGCATGGTGGGCCAAGGAATAAATATGTATATATGAGAGATATACATAATATCAAAGATGGTTTGAGATAAACTCCAAATATTGAGTTTTAAATCTGGAATGAGATATGATACCCAAAGTGATAAGTTTTTGAACTTAATAAGTTGGAAGATTGTTTATGAGAGGTTCAAATTTTGAAATGGAAGTTGAAATTGGGTAAGGTTGACGGGATTAAGTGAATTGAGTTTAACTTAGGAAAAAGTTAAATAAGTTGGAATGATCAACCTGATTTGGAAATTTCAAAATGAAATTGGAATTTAACTTGGGAAGATTAAATGGTTGATTTGAATTAGGAAGTTTGAGTGATCTCAAAATGGGTTTGAGATCCGAAAATTGGAAATGGATGGATGTTTTAAAAATAATTTGAATGATACCATCCCATTGTTATTAATAATCTTTAAGTTGAAATTGGATTTGTTTAAATAAATGAGAAATGAATTGTGGTAATATATCCATTATTGGGATAAAAGGAAAATCACAATTTAATTTGACATTAAGGATAAGAAATTACTTTAAACTGAAAATTTGAATAATTACATTTGTAAAGTAAACTTGTTTAAGAATTGATTTCAAACTAGAAGATAAGAAAATTGTTTTGAACTCTTATGTTAACTTTGAAATAAGTAAGCAAAGATAATTTAAAATGAAAATTCTAGAATTTGAGCTCAGAAATTAAATTGTTTAAAAGCTTTTAATAAAGGTTAACTTGGTTTAAAGGATTATACCAATCTTAATGAATTTAACTCGAATTTATATAATTCGAGATGGTTTAAATTTGGAATTTGAATTGAAATTAGTTCAAATTGAATTTGTTTTGAATTAATTGAAATTGTGATTGAAGATGTATAAGTATAAAATTCAAATGGAAAATTTGAACTGGATTAATTTGAAACGATTTGAAAATTGACGTGGGTTTAATTTGATATTAGTTCGAATTGATTTGAATAATTTGGAATGGTAATTAAAGTTGAATAGTTCTAAATTCAAATGGAATTTGAATTGAATTTGGGAGGAAATCAAGAATAATTCAACTTGATTTGGAATTGGAGTTTGAAATTGGGATTAATTCAAACTGGAGTTGAAATGAATTGAAATTGGAACTAGTTCAATTAAAATTTATTTGAATTAGTAGAATTTGAGATCAAGGTTGAGTAAAGTTAAATTTGGAAAGAAACAGAGGTTAATTCAACTTGAATTGGGGTTGAATCAATTTCAATGGAAATTGAAGTTATTTAAATTGGAATTGGGTCAGTTTAAATGGAAGTGGAAATTTAAATTGAATTGATGAGAATGGAGATTGGGAAGTGAGCAGTTTTGACTCTGGACATTTTTAATATAAATTGTTTTAATATAAACTTATTTTCCAAGCTATTCATTATATATGCAACCTTTATTTTAAAAGCCAAAATATCTTATACACGTTTTACAATTATTTTTGAAACTGTTTAACAATTTTCCAACTGTTTTATAAACTAATTACTACATTTCAACTATTTTACAAAACTAATTATTATCTTACTATTATTTTGCAATTATCTAAAATTTCTATAATTATTCTAACTATCTTCTAACTATTTTACACCTATTTTACAAACTAGCAATTATTTTCCAACTATCTATCTATTTTAAAATTTTCAAGCTATTTTCTAAATTTAAACTGGACAGACTTCAAACTGTTTATGATTGAATACCCAATCGAGATAAGAATAGAGGTGATAATCCAAATGGATTGAAGCAATTGTGAGTAAGTGAATGCGAATAGAAATGGAATTGATTTGGCTAATAACCAATAAAGATAAATACGTAGGGTGTGCGTATGTTATTCCATTCGCATAATGATTTGATCCAGATTCGAGCACAGAATTTCGAGATAATATGTCAATCAGGGTTGGGATTTTTTCACTCGATTTTCAACGGCGAACCTGGATATGGATTGTTGATTGGTTCTGGATATTCTCTATCATAGTTATGACTATGCAAGGAGAATAACGGTTCTGATCAAGAAACCAGATCTGTGTCCGCACCAGGAAGTCGGGTGGACGATACTAGTTCGGAAGTGAAATTGTGTAGTCGAGTGAGCGTTCAGATTGGTATAGCATACGAATGATATGTGTACATCGTACGGATTTGAATGAAAATGATATTGAAAGGAGTAATCAAATTTGAATATTTGATTTTTGAGTAAACAAAGTTAACTATCTTTGTTTTTTAAAATGAAACTCCCCATGTTGAATCTATTGCCAGAAGGAAAGAGTTTTTGAAGGTGTTTTGATGTATAGAAGGAGTTTTACACAAGTTTGAAATGATCCAAAGTTTTAAAAATTATATATATCTGTATATATATAAAGGATCTTATGAGGATTTTGGAAAAAGGTTTTGGGAACCTATGGATTTGGAAAGGCTTTTGATTTTTGGGTAAAATCAATATGAGAATTTGGAAAGCCTAGTTCGAGAATTATCGATTTTGGAATAATCAATTTTGTGTAAAGGAGCTTTGTATGAGATCATACTAGGTGTATGATTTGAAGATACTATATGTGTATAGTATAAATTGTTTTGATGATGGCTCTAGGAAAAAAGGCGCTCCCTTGAAATGAACTTCTCAGGAGTGCCACCGGGTGCTGCCTTGAGCCCCAAAGGGGGGGGGGGGTTCTAAAGTTGATCCTGTGAGGAGTCCGGACAAAACTAGTTCCTGGGGATTATGAGTAGAGTATACCACAGCAAAAGTCATGTGTGCCGCTGAGAGCCAACAGTCTGCGTTTGATTTTATATCGGTAGACTGCGACCTATGGTAACATAGCGAAAGTTGTGTGTGCCGCTGAGAGCCAATAGTCTGCTTTTGATTTTATATTGGTAGACTGCGACCTATGTAGGAGTGGAGAAGTTTCATTTCGACAGTGAAAATCAAAGGCCGCTAAGAGCCTGCAGTTACATGGACTTTTACTGTGATGGCAACGTAACCCTGGAATGCAACTGCGATCTGTAGTGGGATCCATGGCGTAATCGAGAGGCCACGGAGAGCCTGCAGTTACATGAACTTTTGCTGCGATGGCAACGTAACCCTGGAATGTAACTGCGACCATGGATGGGGGTGATGATTTCCAGAGCATTCTCACCAAAGATATATCCTCTATTTTCAAAAACTGTTTTCTATATTTACAATAAAATTATTTTCAAAGTAATTTCACTAGATGTTGAAAAAGGGTCTGCCAAGCACTTGTAGATTTTCAGTCTTACGCCTGATCAACGTATGACTGAATTTCTGCGAGAACAAGGATGGACTTGTTGAAACATCAAGTTATAAAAGTATTTTTATAAAAATTATTTTTGTAATATTAAATAGATTTTAAATTGTTTTAAAAATAATTAAAGAATAACTTTTCTAATAAATAGTATTTCAATAAAAATTTTGGTTTCATTCCTTTTCGAGGACGAAAAGATTCAAAGGGGGGAGGAATGTGATATTCCGGAATTTCAAACCAAATTTAATATGATAATCTTCATTTTTACATTATTTTAAATTGATAAAAAAAATTGTTCTTTTCAAAAAAATAATGATAATGGGTTTTTTTTGTATATAGATGAATAAATTTTTAAATAGAATTATTAATTACAAATATGATATTTAGATTTAAATTTTATGAATAAGCTTTTAATTTTATATAACTGATTTTATAACATTTTCTTTAAGTAATTCATGTATAAACATAGGTAAGCATTTATGGAATAATTAAGTGAGTATAAAAGCCTTTATTAATATCTAATAAAAATATAATAATAAATACTTGTAGGACAAGTGTAAAACTTTGGAAGTTTGTATAAACATGTGTTAATTAATTAACAAAGGTATATGACAAGTGTGGAATTTTATAAGCAAGTGTCATATTTTTTTTTGAAAAACTTTCTAAATTACAAATTCACCTATATAACCATTGTTTCTTCCTTCCAATTTCTTTTTCTATCCTTTCCTTTTCAAAAGCTAAGAGAAAATAAAATTTCAACCTGTAAATTTCTCAAACAAAACTCAAACCCTTTTTACAAAATCTATAATTCACTCCTCAAAACCAAGAATTAAATTTCAACACCCTGAATTCATTTTTCAGATCCAAAATCTGTAATCAAAACCTGAGATAAATGAGCAACTTTAATTCTGTTTTGGGAGAGCAAGCATTTCAGTTTGATAAGTAAACTACAACCACTCAGTTTTCAAATTTCAGAAGCAAGCATGCAAGATTTAAAATCAAAGAAAACATTTTCTCCAGCAACTCAATTTTTAAGGTCCAAATGCTGTTATCAAAATCAGAGGTTCTCTGTTCTAGGCATATGCAGGTGAGTAACTACTCTTTAACATCTCCAATCTTCCAGCATCTTGATCTATTGGATGTAAGAATTTGCTTGCATGCACTTGTATATCTGAAATGATGTATGCATGTTTAAGGAACAGGGACATTCTCTCTGTTTAACAATAAAAATAATTTTTTTTAGTAAAACTTTAATTTATATCTGTTAAAGCATCTGTATAATGAACAAGCAACAACTAATGTTAATATTAACTTAAAATATGATTTCATGGATGAAATAAAGGTTGTTTGGGAATATGAATTAGTTTACAGTTTTCATGTCAGTGTTTATAAACACTTAGAGTTTTGTTCCAGGTTTTACAGGTTTGAGAGTTGATAAAAAAAATCATTTCCCAATTCCCTGATTGATATTAGACAAAAATTTCTAGACAAAAGATGTTAGTTTTATCAAGATTCAAACCATAAAATAGTTTTAAAATTTATGATAACAAAATTTCTTTGGAAATTTGGGATTGCAGACAAAGATTTAAAATAAGTTAAGATCCAAACATCGTAATTTGATGTTTCAAGAGTATAACTCGAATCAATTGAGAAAATTATGATTTTAAGAACTAAAATCTAAAATTTTAATATTGCAATTAGTATACAATTTGGGTTTGTCTGGAAAATGATGTTGAGGCTCCCTCTGGCAACCAAGAGTGTGAGAGGCCTCGGGGTTTCTACTGGTGACGGAAAAAGTTACGGTGTGTTCGGCAAAAATGGTGGATGGGGTGGTTTTGGACAGTCGCGACGGCGATGTGACGTTCTCTGTTCTAACCCTAGTATTGGTCGTCTTTGAAATATTGGATGATGTGTTGTTTCTAATGCATCGAGCTGCTTGAAATTTGGATGGGAGCTGTGTGGATGTTGCGTGGAGATGTGGCCAGAGTTTCTGGCGCTCCGGTGATCGTTGTTGATCGTTCGACATGATTTTAGGTTGGTTGACGAGTTCCAGATTTCAACTGGAATACTTGATTTCAATTTTGAAGTTGATGATCGAATTGGAAGATTGAGATCAGAGATGGGGTTAGTAAGTGACTTGCTGACAGTAGGGGATGAAGTCAAGTCGTCAGCGGCCACCTGTGTACGTACACGGGTGCACATCGTGTCAGGTGAAGTTGGAATTTGGGGAAGAAGGTGTTGCCATGGGTTCGAACTCGATGTAAGTTAGCTTTTGACTCGGGCAGGGGTTCGAGAAAGATGGGGTTTTACCTGGGTTATTTTGTTTGTTGGGCCGTGAAGTGGGAAGGGAATTATGTTTAGATTAAATATTTGAGATGGTGATCCTCTGCGTCTCGCTGGTTCATTACAAAATAACTAACGGGTTTAAAAGTCAGTCACCATGATTTAAATTTTAAAGAAGATGACTTTGAAAATTTAATTGTCTTTGGTTGGGATAATCATACAAGGAAATTTAACTTAAGGGATTTATTAAATATAATATATGATTTAAATTTATGATTAACCTTGGGTTAATTAATTAAAAACTTAAGGATAATAAATCAAGTGATAGATACTCAATAATTAAATAAGTGCAATTGTTTAGGATTGTCAAATAATAATTACTTGAGTAATTAAAAAGGATTATTTACTTAAAGAAATTAACTTAATAATCAATTAACTAAAATATGATTTGTTAAGGGTTAGTTAATTTCTGAATATGGTTAGTTGATGAGTAATGAATGATTGAGATTGATGGAAGTATAATTAAGGGATCAATTAAGGATTAATGTAATTGATAAGAGTAATTAAAGGTTAATTACTATATTTGTTTGGAATAATTAAATTCATATAATAATTAAGAAATAATTACTCAATGTAATTCAAGGAGTAAATGTAATTAATCAAGGAGTTGATTTAATGAATATAAGTAATTAAGGGAAGTTAATTACTAATGTGATTATTCAGGATTAATGAATGAAATTGTTTGAGGATAATTAATTGGTATAATTAATTAAGAGTTAATTACTTAATGTAATTAAAGAAATAATCAAGGGTGATTAATTAAGATGGGTAATTGGTTAATAATTAATTAATTTGCTGTAATTAATTAAGGATTAAACACACAGGATTTATAATAATGGAAGGAATTAATTTAATTTATTTTAAAATTTATTAAAGATAGTGTGATTAAAGTCATTGCTTATGAATGGCTGAATGTTATTGGATGTTTGGATTGTTGTTATACTTGGCTGGTGATTGTGATGTTAGGGTGTTAGATATGGATTATCTATCTGAAATAGAATTGATATGTGAATCTACCACTGTGGGCATACATGGAAATGTTTAAAGCTTAAACAGCTTTGTCTTAAGATGGTATTGAATTCGAAGAGTCCGGAGTCGGGTATGGTGAATAACCGAAACCTCTTCGATTCTTTATAATTTGATGTGTGGAATTAATGGGCTGAAATGAAATGGAATGTTTTAAGTGGATTGGACCATTTATTCTAAGTTTTGGAGCTTAGAAATTGATATGTGAAATAGGTGATGTCTATAACAAATTGTGGAGTTGTAAATTGATATAAGTTACCCCGGGTTTATATCAATCGTATGCTATTGTATTCCTTGTTAGTTGGGTTTACTCATGCTGGTTTCCAGCCTGACCCGGGTGTTACTTTGATGTAATGCTCGAGTCAGACCGAGTATTATAGATTTTCAAGTAAGGACGTTCTGGAACTCAGGAGGCGAGCCGGATGGCTGGAACGTATAGAGTATTTACCACTTTGATATATTATTGTATAATTAGGACATGTTGTTTAAAACTATTCAGTGAATAGTAATGATTGTAACTCTGATGTATAAATATAAGTGTATTGATACAGTTCTTCTTTGTAAACTGTTATTATGTGATATTATATTTTGATCCGTTGCGAATGTGAGGTTTCTGTGTTTTGTTCCTATTTCTTCTTCTTTCTCTTTCTTTTTCTTCCTAACTATCTGGAATTTTCGGGATCGAAATTTCCGCGTCGTTACAGATTTCACTCACACCAGAATATATTTTCCGACCCTATTTGTTGCCTTTGCAATCTTTGGGGTGTCTCATTTTTCATTGAGGCAGTTCAAAGTGTTGCTGTAGGGAAAGATGCATGAGTAGCTTGCTTGAATGGATGTTTGAAGATCTTGTTGGTTTAAAATGCTTTAGAGAAGTAACAGTTTAATTTGTAATAAATAATCTAGGTAAACTTTCTTATGTCTTGTGTATTTCTAGGATTAATACTTGCTTTGTTTTCTTGAAAAGAACATGTAAAAGAAAAAAAACTTAAGTATTATATGTGCTTGTGAGATGTTGATTTAGGCAACAGATTCTGGAGATTTTCAATGGATTATGATGAAGGAGATTATGCCATGTAACTTGATATGTGGACATATTCTCATTGGCATGTCTGTTTAATTTCAGTTATAAAGTTAAAGTTGTTTTTGAATAAATAAGTGCCAAAGTGTTAAGTGGATAGGTTGAACCTGGTCTTGGCTAACCAGTAAGGCTTAAACTTGTCTTATAATTGATATAAGTACATGCAAAAGCTTGAAGTCATAGCCTGCAATCCTATCTGAACATATGATTTACCAACTGAAGCCTAAAATGCATTGTGTAGTGAGTTGATGTGCATGCATTGTACTTGAAGTCTTCACTGTAACCATATTGAACAAAATCCTGATGTCTACATGTTTGATTCAAAGACTGGTTGCATTTGGTTTTAGTAGAGTCTGTTGTAGTTGCAGTACCATGTGGTCTTGATTGTGTATTGAGCATATCCATTACTCCACTGCATATTGATTACTGTCAATTGCTCTTGCTTGAAGTTCAATGGTTTGTCTTCATTATGTGTTCATCTGGAAGTTTTGCATTGTTCTGACTTTTGACATTACCTGATTATATGCATACATTGATGTCACCTCTGGCCTTGGTTCTTGTTCATAGCACATTGAGCCGGTATCCTTATTAACCATTTATGTGTATAGTTGCATATCACTTAAATCAGTGTGATTGCTGCCTTCATATACATGCCCAGTCTTCATTTGGTATGTTGGTCTGGGTTTGCACTTTGTTCATTTGTACTGTTTTCATCTGCATGACCTTTAAAATCAATTTACAACCTTATTACTCACCTGAGCATTACATTCTCTATGAACCAGGATATGTGCATTTTGCTTGACATAAATTGTTTGTACAAGATTATGTATGAATTCTTAAATCCCAAAGATCAAATACATGGGGTATAAATCCATGAATTAAATAATTAATCTGGGGAATAAAACAAGAAAATAATGTAGAAATAGCCATGTGACACAAAACCTTCCAATTATGGAAAATATTGTGTGATAAAAATTTCTTTGCTACACTAACACTCTGATAGGCAAAGAAACATTTATATATCTTCATATATACAAATAATATGACTTGATTTAAATACTGATATTTTTATATTAGTAAATTCTGGATCTTGGGAAATTAATTAAAAGAAGTGAACCCTAAAAAAAAATCAACTGAAAATCATAAAAATATAGGTGAAGGAAAGTGGGTCACTTCAGTTGGTATCAGAGCTATGTTACCAAAAAAAAACGTAGCAAAAAAAAATATTTTCAGTAGGAATAAATTACTGAAACAAATAAATAAAAAACAAGACTAAATAGTTATATAAATTATATAGTGAATCATGGTAGGAAGACCATCAAACCCCAGAGCAGGACCCTTTAATGCAACACCATTGGTCAATTTGCAAGATTTGGTGAGGGCATTTAGGGAAGGAGCAGTGCAGCGGGAAGAAAATCCTCATGAGGAGTTAGCTAAGCTACTGAAAACATTCTTAAATTTAGGAGGCAAGGATTTTGAAGCCCCTGAAGGGGTCATGGGTGTGCAAACATGGCTAAGAACTTTGGAAAGGATATTTGCAGACATGCAAATCAATGACCAAAGGAAGAGGCAAATAGCTTCTAGAAGGCTCAAAGGAGCAGCATTGGATTGGTGGGAGGTAATCATCATAGGAAGACCAGAAAATGAGATAACATAGGATCAGTTCAAGGATATGCTTGAGGCTAGATTTGTCCCAACAACAGCTAAGGCAACATTGCTTGAGGAGTTCATAAGATTGAGGCAAGGATCAGTGAGTGTGACTGAATACACTCAAAAGTTTGAGAGCTTGTCTAAATATGGAACCATGCTCATAGGGAATGAGGAATCAAAAAATTCAAGATTTATTCAAGGACTTAATGCTGGTTTAAGTAGAGCAATGCTACCATACAAAGACAAAACATTTGATCAAGTCATAGATCTCACTCTTTCTTTTGAACAACATGATAATGCAAGGGAGAAATTCAGGAACATGAGAGCTAATAACAACAAGAAAGGAAAAAATAGAGCACATCCTTATGACAAGAAGAATTCAGGCAAGAAAGTTGAAGGAGCAACCAGTGGGGAAATTAAGAAGAAAATTATTTGCTACAACTGTGGCAAGGAAGGACACATGAGTAATAGGTGTCAAGCAGCTAAGAAAACCCCATTCAGTTGTTATAATTGTGGGAAAGAAGGTCACACCAAAAGGAATTGCCCAAAGTTCAAGAAAGGAGCAAAGGTAGGAGCATTGGAAGGCAAAGCAAAAGCAAATGCAGTGGGAAATTCTGGACAATTGGAAGGTATACTCCTAGATTATCCAATCTCAGTTATATATGACACCGGGGCTACACATTCTTTAATATCACAAGACATAGTGAATAAATTGGCTCTCACATGCAATTTAGTTGATAAACCTTTGTTTATTCAGAGTCCCCTAGGTAGTTCTTGCATGCTAGGAATTAGATGTTTGGGAGTAGAATTAAACACAGGTGGAATATGTTTAAATCTGATTTGTTTGTGTTAAAATATCCTGGAATAGGAATTATTCTAGGAGTAGATTGGTTGAGTAAATTCAAAGAAATTTTGAACTTGGAAAATTTTACTATTTCTTTGAAAGCAGAAAATGGTAAAAATATTATAGTCATGAGTGAAATAGGCAAAACAAATTGCCTTAAATAAATGTGGAGCATGACTGAAAAAGAATTAATTTTGGAAGACATAAAAGTAGTGAATGAATACCCAGATGTCTTTGGAGAGGTTATAGGAATTCAATAAAATAGGCAAGTTGAATTTCAGATAAGATTAATCCCAGGGGTAAGCCCTGTCATCAAGAAGCCTACCAGAATGGGTCCTAAAGAATTAATGGAATTAAAACAAAAATTGGAAGAATTAGAGCAGAAAGGCTTCATAAGGCCTAGTAGTTCAAACTGGGGTTCTCTAGTGGTATTTGTAAAGAAACATTATGGTACAATGAGGATGTGTATTGATTACAGGGAATTAAACAAAGTTACCATCAAGAATAAATATCCACTCCCCAGAATTGATGATTTATTTGATCAATTAAATGGAGCAAGAATCTTTTCAAGGCTAAACTTAGCCTTTGGATTCCATTAAATGAAGGTTGAGGAGGAGAGTATTAAATATACTGCATTCAACACAAGGTATGGGCTATATGAATTTTTGGTAATGCCTTTTGGATTGACAAATGCACCATCCATTTTGTAGATTTAATGAATAGGACATTTAGAGATTTTCTAGATAAATTTGTAGTTGTTTTCATTGATGATATATTGGTGTATTCAAAATCAGAAGAGGAGCATGCATAGCACTTGCATCTGGTTTTGTCAAGATTAAGAGTACACAATTTAAAGGCAAAATTTACTAAGTGTACATTTTTGCAGAATGAAGTTAAATTTTTGGGACACATTATATCTCAGCAAGGGATTTGTGTAGACCCAAACAAAGTCATGGCAGTGTGATCATGGAGTAGATCCAAATCAGTGACTGAGGTGAGGTCAATTTTAGGGATGGCAAGCTATTATAGAAGGTTTATAAAATACTTTGCAAGGATAGCCATCCCACTAACCAAGCTAACCAGAAAAGAGCAACCATATGTGTGGACTGAAAAATGTGAACAAGCTTTTGAATCATTGAAGAAGGCATTGGTGGAAGCTCCAGTCTTGCAAGTTCCAGAGGGAAATGAAGGATTAGAGGTTTATACTGATGCTAGTGGGTTTGGGTTAGGGGATGTACTCATGCAACATGGAAGAGTCATAGCATATGCATCAAGGCAACCCAAGCCAAATGAAACCAGTTATGCCACTCATGATTTAGAGCTTGCTGCCATTGTTTATGCAATTAGTCTATGGAGACACTACTTGTTAGGAGCTAAATTTGAATTGTTTACCGACCATAAATCACTTAAGTATTTGTTTTCTCAAAAAGACTTGAATATGAGACAACATAGGTGGGTAGAATTTTTAGCTACCTATGATCTTGATATATTATATACTCCTGGAAAAGCTAACACGGCAGCAGATGCTTTGAGTAGACATCAAGCAAGATTGGAAAGCTTAATGATGACTGAATTCAAGGATTTAACAATCCTTAGTGAAGCAGAAATGAAGGAAGAAATTGGTGCATCAGACAATGTATATAGTGACATGATTGAATATGGAAAATTAAGCCTCATCTCCTAAAGATCAACCCTGGTTGATAAAATAGGAAAGACGCAGAATCAAGACACTAATTTAAAAGAAAAGAAGGACATGATATCACAAGGCATATCAGTGGAAAATTATGAAGTTGATGATAAAGGCTACTTAAGAAAGAAAGGGAAACTTTGCATACCCAATGTAGAAGAACTGAAGAAAGAGGTTATGGATGAGCATCACAAGACAAAGTACACTATATGTCCAGGTGGTACAAAAATGTACCATGATCTTAAAAGAAATTATTGGTGGCCAGGAATGAAAAGGCAGTAGCAAGATATGTGGAAAAGTGTTTAACATGTCAACAAGTTAAGGCAGATTATCAAAGACCTTCAGGCCTACTACAACCTCTCGAAGTGCCCACCTGGAAATGGGAAAGCATTTCAATGGATTTTGTGGATTGTTTGCCAAGAACAAGAAGAGGTAATGATAGTATTAGGGTTGTAGTTGATAGACTCACAAAAACAGCTCACTTTATTCCAGTGAATTCAAATAGAAATGCTCACAAATTAGCTCAATTATTTGTGAAGGAGATAGTGAGATTACATGGAATCCCTAAGACTATCATTAGTGATAGAGATACCTTGTTTACTTCAAGGTTTAGGAGTAGCTTTCAAGAGGCCATAGGGACAGAATTAAGCTTAAGCACAGCCTACCACCCACAAACAGATGGGCAAACTGAGATTGTTAACAAGATTTTGGAGGATTTTCTTAAAGCATGTATACTTGATTTTGGAGGCAACTGGGAAGATCATCTCTATTTAGCTGAATTTGCTTATAACAATAGCTATCAGTCCACTATAGGTATGGCCCTATTTGAGGCTTTGTATGGGAAGCCTTGTCTATCTCCTGCATGCTGGATGGAGGTAGGTGAAAGAGTGTTGCTTGGATCAGAACATGTGAAAGAGACCTTTGCAAGGATTGAACTTGTAAGGCAGAGAATGAGAACAGCACAAGAGAGACAAAAAGCCTATGCAGATAAAGGGAGAAGGTCAGTGGAATTTGAAGTGGGAAATTATGTATTTCTCAAAGTCTCACCAATGAGAAAAATATTGAGGTTTGGCAAGGCAGGAAAATTATCACCAAGATATATAGGGCCATATGAAATTATTCAAAGAGTAGGAACTTTGACTTATAAGTTGAAATTTCCAGAGGAATTGAGTAATATACATGATGTATTTCATGTATCTCAATTAAGAAAATGGGTGCATGATAGAAGACCATTCTGGAATCTCCTACACAAGTTGAAGTTCAAGAAAATCTGGTTTATAAGAAGGAACCAGTGGGTATTGTGGTTAGAGAAGAAAAGAAATTGAGAAATAAAATAATTAAATTGGTTAAAATCCAGTGGAGTTTCGATGAAAATGGTTGAACATGGGAAACTGAAGATAGGATGAAGGATAAATATCCTAATCTATTTTCTGCTTAAAGGTATGCCTAAAATTATGATAAACTTAACATTACTTATGTGTGTTTGATTGGTTTTGAATGCATAAGTTTCTGTAGTTTCTGAAATGAAATTATGCATTGTATATAATTGGATGGAAATGTATGGAAAAAAAAAATACAGAAATAATTGTGGGACACAATTCCTTTTAGGAGGAGAGTATGTGAAGACCCAAATTATTGAGATGAAAATGATTTTAAAAACGAAAAAAAAAATCAGTTAAAGAAAAATATTCAAAGGATAAAATAGATTGAAAATAAATATCAAGAATGAGAGGAATAAATAAGGAAAAGGATAATTGTTTTCAATAAATAATAATGAGAAGAAAATAACTAAGTATGAATGAGTTTTATATTCACATATCTCTCTCACACACACACACACACACACACACACACACACACACACACACACACACACACACATATATATATTGTATATAAGTAGCTAGAGGAGTATAGAGTGATAAAATAAACTCTTAATTAAAATATATGAAACCAGTTTGGCATTATATATGTATAAAATACATTTTTTAAAAAACAAGAGAAAACATATGATTTGAAACATTAGCAAGGAATAAAATTGGTTAAAAGATATATAGGTGAATATTTCAGATTTGTCATAAGAAAAATATTCATAATGTAGATAAGTCACATGAAAATAGTGTGTGGGTGAAACATGCAAATGGCATGTACACAGAAAAGAAGAAAAGTAACAGAAATACCCGAAATGGAATCAAAGAGAAAACGGCATATTTAGCCATAAACACATATATATAATTCTCTTAGTTGTGTGGGGATAAAAATGGGTTTTCTCTCCACTAAAACCCTAGATAACTATTTTAAAAACCAGAGGATAAGCAGCATTTTATTTTGGAAAACAGAAAGATATTTTAGAAAAAAGAAGAAGAGCAAACTCACACTGTTTTCAAGATAGAGCATTCTCGGGGAAAAGAAGAAGGAAGGTGAGTGACTAATCATCTTATGAGATTTAAGGCATTAAGTCCCAAGTTAAGGGCAGCCATATTATTTTTATAAAACCATATCATGCTTTTGTTTAATTTTTATTCTCTAAATAAATGAATGTTGATTATGGTTGGTACTTTGGCTGAGTATTTGGTTGATGTTTTGATTTGTTATGATTGTTTTGATTTTTGCTGTGAAAAAAAATAAACAAACAAACACCCTGATCTTAGAAATGGATTCTATAATCCAGTTTTTATATGGAGATGAGCTAAATGTTTTTACTGAGAAATAGAGTATTAATGAAGAATGAAGTAGGCAGTGTGAATAAAGAGATTCATGCTTATGTCTAG
Source organism: Allium cepa (assembly GCA_030765085.1). Lineage (NCBI taxonomy): Eukaryota > Viridiplantae > Streptophyta > Magnoliopsida > Asparagales > Amaryllidaceae > Allium > Allium cepa. The sequence continues at coordinate 837,223,887 of CM060935.1, read as the reverse complement.
CTCATTTTAAAAATGATATGAACAATGCAATATATTATGTATATGCTGATTTGTTCAAATCACCAGTCAAAATGTCTTTAAGGGTTTTTCTCAAAAAGCATATCCTATGTTCACAGTACAATAGGTAAATATTTTATATGACTTCACCAGATTTATATAAGAAATGGGAACATTTTTGGAAATAAATATATATGCAAATTTTAGAAAATATGATTAAACAAAAATGACCTTAAAATGGGATGTGGTATCTTGTATGAATGCTCTGTATGTCTGGCTGAAATCGCTAAGTAAGTTTAATATTCTTTGATTTATGAAAGGAAGAAAAGAACATAACATTTCCAGAATTAATAAAATTCTCCTGAAAGAAAAATGAAAATGGTCTCTAGACTACAAAGCTAAATTAGGAGTAGTGTCATGATCTATTCATCATCAGGTGGATGATGAATATGTGAATCACTTGTTTAAGTCCTGTAGGCCTCTGTGTAAAGGGTTAACAGAATTGAGTCCCTTTGCAATGCACACTTGGTGTTCAATGGCAAGTGTTAAGACCAATTAAAAGATAAATGGGATTGAGATATTAAACTATGGAATTTAGGGAGTTAATCCATAGGAGTATATGTATGTATAGCTGAATGGTGTGGATGGATGAATGCTTGTGTGCATGTATGTTAGAAAGAGCTTACATATATACATATACTCAGATTTTAGTATGAACTTGAATAAGCATCAAACATATAAATTCTCTGCACAGTCTTAGGTATTTACAAGTTATTTTAATCTATGATTTCACTCACATTAGAATATATTTTCTGACCCTATTTGTTGCCTTTGCAATCTTTGGGGTGTCTCATTTTCATTGAGGCAGTTCAAACTGTTGCTGCAGGGAAAGATGCATGAGTAGCTTGCTTGAATGGATGTTTGAAGATCTTGTTGGTTTAAAATGCTTTAGAGAAGTAACAGTTTAATTTGTAATAAATAATCTAGGCAAACTTTCTTATGTCTTGTGCATTTCCAGGATTAATACTTGCTTTGTTTTCTTGAAAAGAACATGTAAAAGAAAAAAATACTTAAGTATTATGTGTGCTTGTGAGATGTTGATTTAGGAAACATATTCTGGAGTTTTCCGGTGGATTATGATGAAGGAGATTATGCCATGTAATATGATATGTGGACATATTCTCCTTGGCATGTTTGTTTAATTTCAGTTATAAAGTTAAAGTTGTTTTTAAATAAATAAGTGCCAAAGTGTTAAGTGGATGGGTTGAACCTGGTCTTGGCTAACCAGTAAGGCTTAAACTTGTCTTATAATTGATATAAGTACATGCAAAAGCTTGAAGTCATAGCCTCCAATCCTATCTGAACATCTGATTACCAACTGAAGCCTAAAATGCATTGTGTAGTGAGTTGATGTAACGATCCGTAAATTTAACTGGTTTTAATAACGTTATTAATTGAAATTTTGTGGAATTTTAAACGATAAAATTTTAAAATATAAATTTGATATTTGAAATGTGTCTAGTTAAACACAACGACTGGTAAATTTTCGTCCGAAAATATGAAGTTTATTTTCGTGCGTAAATTTATCTCAATTTAATCAGTTAAAATTTGATGAAAATAAAATGTTTTCTAAACCTAAATATTTTTATATAGAAAAATTCTAAATCATCTTTTGAGCGAGGCGTCATTTTTCGTTTTTCGAAATTCGAACTTCTTTAGCTCCGTCGATCTTATTTTTCTATGTTTTTCTTGCATTTTCCATAGTAGAAAAATTAGAATTTTTATAATTCAGTCGTACCACTAATATTTGTATACAGTTTTGATCGTCTCGTCGAGCTGATCTCTACAGTATATTCAATTCTGTGTTTTGACTTCCGATACGTGGCGAAACTGGTAAAAAGGTTAACCATACCGGTACGTCTTTTGCTTTGCAATTACCTTTTACTTTCCTCTGGTTGAATTTAAACGGTTACTAACTTTTTAGCTTTCCAAGTAGCAGCTGCGACTTTTATTATTTCCACTTTTCAATGCAATCTTGGCGTTGTTTGAGGAATAATAATGGAAACCAATTCACATTTCATTTTCAATGCTTCTTCCTCCTTCTCTGATGCCAAAGAACCCAAAATAGTGCCTTCACACTATATGTTTCTTTTAGACTGCTTATTCATTTTTCCCCCATACTTTTGCCTCCTACCTTTGCCTGTTAATTCACCTTGTATCCCCCTCCTTCCAGTAAACATCCTAAAGTCGAGCCCCTCTTCCTTTCGCCTCCTCCACGTCTTCGCCTGCCGACGTGGCCGAGCTCACTACCCCACCACAATCAAATGCAGATCCACTCACCGTCCACACTTTCCTCTGTCCATTTTGAAACTCATGCAACCATCCACCACCCTCGCACCTCCGCCTACGCCACTCCACCATCGCACACCTCCTCCACATCAACTGCCGCCACTTCCAGCACCGACCTCTACCTTAGCCGACCATCCCCTCAAAAGTAGCTAAGGCCGCCACACCAAGCACCTTCGGCCACGCGTCCCTCCAGCACACGTCAAGAAACCCATGCACAACTTTCCTCCCTCTTCCGGCCTAACTCTCCTCTTCCCAGTCGTTGAGCATCTCTACCTTCTCCCTCCGTTCACCGCATCATCAACACAACGGTCATCCCTCCCACTTCTCCACCGTTCACCGAGCCCGACCTCATCAATTTTCCCCAGGCCTGTGCATGGCTCCACCCACCTCCGTCAAAGCACGCAAAGAGAAAAGAGATATAAGATAAAAATAAAAATAAAAAAACTTGGAGCTTCCCACTCTCTTCCATCTTCTACTTGGCTTTTCATTTCTCTACTCCCCTTCCACCTCTTTTGGTAACCTCTCCTTTCTTTGTTAATGTATGAACTTGTATATATATGTATAAGTTATAATATAAGGAGTATTATATGTGCTGTATTTTATATGTAAGTTACATTTTTAAATAAAGTGGGGTATGGTATATATGTTATACTATATAATATGTTGAACAGAGTTTTGAAAAACTTTATATATACTAATATACATGCACTAGTCTGATTTTATATATGTATTAGTTTTCTCTGTCGAATCATGTCCATCCAACGTTGCTTGGAATTCGTAGCTCATTGCTTTGTCAAATTATCACTAGCTTCGAAAGGTGAGCAATCACTCACGATTAATGTTCTTTTGTTTATTAAATTTGATTTCAATTGAAACGACAATTTAAATATGCTGCTGTTAGTTATTTACACTGTTATATATGTTATTACCTGTATCAGTTCACCTGTGACATCTGACACCATTATCTGTTAATTATTTATGCGATGATAATGCAGTTTGGCTGATAATTGATTAATTGTTGATGTTTATATTGGACGTTAAATTGTTTATGTTAACGTGATAAATAGTATGCAATTGAATTTGATAAGATAGTTAACAATTTAAATTGGATTTATATGTTAAATTTGAGTAGTTAAATATGACCCCTTTTAATTGTTAAATTAACTAACACGTAGAATTTAGTTAACTACACCTTGAACCATTGAATGTATGTTGTATAAATTTATGTAGTATAAAATTGAATAATGAATGACAAGAGAAGAACTGTATCAATATAATGAAATAATCCTTAATCTACATGAAATGATAGTGTAGATTATTAATTTGCACAAACAACAATGTAAATTAATATGATTATTTCGGGATTATTTGAATAAATTATTGGATTGTTATTGATGTTTGTTATTGCTTGTTTATTTACTTTGACACCATCCCAGTTATCACACTACAAGTTCCCTTTGCTATGCTTTGATTTTTGAATTGAAATGGAATCGAGTTGAAATTATAAATACCCAAATGAACTTGACTTAGGATAGAGAATTAAATAAACCCGATTGGTCAATAAATTGATTTAAAAATAAAATAAGATTTTATTTGAATAAACGATAAGATTTTGAAATGAAGTTGGAATTTGAATTTTAATGAAAGGAAATGTTAATAGTTAATAATATGAAATTAAATATTAACATAGTAGTTGATGAAAGAACGTCGCTTAAAATTTAATTATTTAATAATTAAGTGTTGGAATTATTTAAAAATTAAGATTGGAATTATTTAATAATCAGGTTTGAGATTATTTAATAATTAAACATTGAAATTATTAATTTAGTTGAAATTATTTAATAATTAAATAAGATGAAATTATTTAATAATTAAATAAAAATTGAATTCTTTGATAAGAGAAATTTAACTTCTGAAATTGAACTTCGTTAATAAGTGAAATTAAGCTTCTTTATAAATTGAGTTTTTGAAAATTATTTAAAGTAAGTAAATAAATAAATGAAATTGAATTTCTTTAACAAGAAATAAAATGCATTTTATTGAAATAAATGTAAGACTTGTAATTTTAAGAATTTGATTTGACGAATCTAATTTAATTAAATTTGTAAGTTTTGTTATAATGGAGTTGAACTTAAGTGATTGATTTAATGAATTGAAAATTAAATAGAAATTGTTTTGAATGATAAATTAACTTAACGAATATTGAATGAAATCGATAAATGAATTTAAATTTATTTGAATGTTAAATTTTAATTAATTTAAAAGATTACGGAATGAAACTTATATACGAATTTAAATGTATATTTGAATTGTTTAAGTCAAACCTTGAAATTGAATTATTGATTTTGAAATGGAAATTTGGAAGTTGTGAAACGTAAATTCCAGAAATTATTTAGAAAGACAAATGAAATAATGATTTACAAATTTTAATTGAAATTGAAATTGATTCGGATTTTGAAATTTATTAATCGATCAATCGGTAAAATAATTACGAAGGTTATTAAAGAGACCGGAATCGGTTAGGGACATACTCACTGTCTAAACCGAAAACCACTTTAATAACTATACGCAGAATGTGATCCAGAATGAAGTGGTTGGAATGTGTACGTGATGATTGAAGAAAGAGATCGATAATGGCAAGCCTTGACACTTGTGTCAAATTGGAAATGACTAAACAGGAGCCGTGCCGGCCCAAATGGGTTTGCCACCTCGAGCGAACACACTTCTTCGTAAACTACTCATTACTTGTTATTAATTGGTGCACCCTCGTACTTTTGGGAGTGTTGTTTCGCGGTGTTGCGATCGTTGCGGCGATGCGTTCTCACTAGTCCGGATCAAGCGAACGGTAGTTTCACTATCTCGGGTATTGCCTCATGTGCCTTGTTATACTTGTATCCCTGTATACGCGACCACTACGAATTTGTTTTGTGTTATACCTATGGAGTACTCCTTGATATCCCACCAGTTTACGGTGGAGTTTATAGTGCTGTATAGTCTATGACATTTATATAAAATATATTAAGGGGGATAATGGTAACGCCTTAACACTATTTTGATACTTTATATTACTGATAGACATTATCTACTTAGCGTACACTACTACATAGTAGATAGTTTAACGGATCCTTAAAGGATGGTTATTCCAAACATCCTTTGAGTTACTTGTATTTCAATTGCTATTTCACTTGAGTTGGATTTATTGATATAAGAATGTTAATCCTTACTCGAGTGTTTTGTATTTTGCTTCACGCTCGGGTCAGACTGAGTGTACCAGTATTCGAGACTCACCTTTGGAGTTGGGGTTTCGCTTGGAGATCCAGCTATCTATCCAGCTTTCAGATATTCAGCTGAAGCTAGTGATGTATTCTGATATTGTATTTGACTATTGTATTCGTGACTTTTGTTGTAACTTATTTAACTCTGTTATATATATAGTAGCTTCATGAACTACTATCTTTTGCTTTTGCTGCATATTATTACTCTGTGCCTGTGATTCTGTGATTATTTATTTATTGTATATGTTCAGTTTTGCCAAATTTAAATTAACAATTCGGTATTTTGAATTATTCAAGTCCGACATGTGCGGATGCGAATAGTCAAAAATATCGGGTCGTTACAGTTGATGTGCATGCATTGTACTTGAAGTCTTCACTGTAACCATATTGAACAAAACCCTGATGTCTACATGTTTGATTCAAAGATTGGTTGCATTTGGTTTTAGTAGAGTCTGTTGTAGTTGCAGTACCATGTGGTCTTGATTGTGTATTGAGCATATCCATTACTCCACTGCATATTGATTACTGTCAATTGCTCTTGCTTGAAGTTCAGTAGTTTGTCTTCATTATGTGTTCATCTGGAAGTTTTGCATTGTTCTGACTTTTGACATTACCTGATTATATGCATACATTGATGTTACCTCTGGCCATGGTTCTTGTTCATAACATATTGAGCTGGTATCCTTATTAACCAATTATGTGTATAGTTGCCTCACACTTAAATCAGTGTGATTGCTGCCTTCATATACATGCCCAGTCTTCATTTGGTATGTTGGTATGGATTTGCACTTTGTTCATTTATATTGTTTTCATCTGCATGACCTTTGAAATCAGTTTACAACCTTATTACTCACCTGAGCATTACATTCTCTATGAACCAGGATATGTGCATTTTGCTTGACATAAATTGTTTGTACAAGATTATGTATGAATTCTTAAATCCCAAAGATCAAATAAATGGGGTGTAAATCCATGAATTAAATAATTAATCTGGGGAATAAAACAAGAAAATAATGTAGAAATAACTATGTGACACAAAACCTTCCAATTATGGAAAATATTGTGTGATAAAAATTTCTTTGCTACACTAATACTCTGATAGGCAAAGAAACATTTATATATCTTCATATATATAAATGATATGACTTGATTTAAATACTGATATTTTTATATTAGTAAATTCTGGATCATGCGAAATTAATTAAAAGAAGCGAATCCTAAAAAAAATCAACTGAAAATCATAAAAATATAGGTGAAGGAAAGTGGGTCACTTCATTATCATTATCACAACTAACTTTTATCAATCCCGTTAAGCATGTTTCTGAGTCGATTATGAGGAATCTCTCAAGGTTGTTGTTTTTGCATCATATATTGCATCAAAAGTATTCTAGATTTCATGTGCATTTTCACAATGAGAGATAAAGTTAAAATTATCTTGATTAATATGAGAATATATTATATGTATAGCAAGAGCATTAATCGAAGTAACTTTTTCGTTTATTATATCACACCCATTTTTAATAATATCCTAACATTTAACACTAACAGATTTTAAATAAAATTCCATTTTTAATTTCTAGTTCAAAAATTTTGTTCCATCAAAAATAGGATGAATAATATTTGTCCGACCCTCAAAAACATTATTAAAAGAAGCCATTTAGAATTTCAAATAAAAATTGGTTTTTGAAAAATCACAATTTTTAAAACAAAAATGGCTTTTGTACCTAACTTTGATCCCACTTATAGGATCGATTTCACCCTGGAGGGGGGGGGGGTGAATAGGGTGATACTATTAATTATAAAAATTTAACGTGGAAGTTTATATAAAATAATTTCAACATAGATTACAGAATAATAGTAGCATACATAACAGCAAAATAAAAACAGAACACATAGGTTTACCCAGCTTCGGCAAAACACTGCCTCGCCCCAAAGGTTTCTACTAGAAATTAAGAAGTCAAACGTCTTCATATGTAAACTCTGACACCCGGTATCGAATAACCTAACTCTACGCTCAAAACTCTGCCACAACTTAGTCATTGAGTTGCAAATTCTCAAACAACACCACTGGAGTTCGTCCACTAGTCACACGGCTAGAAAATACAACTGTTTAAAAGAAAAATACAAATTTAAAAAATAATTATAAAATAAAACCCTAATTTTAAAATCTAAAGCCCAAATTAAAATAAACCAGCCCAAATATTAAAGTGAACAATCTGCCCTTTTCTGTTTTCTCTAAACTACTGTTTCTTTTCCTTGGTGCTCGTTCCTTTTCGTTCGAAATTAGGGTTTTGTATAAATTGAAGATGCCGACTTGCAGCTCGATCGAATGATGATTTATGTTCCTTGCTTTGTCAATCAATGGTCTTTTCTTTTTTCTTTTTGCACACATCTCCTTCAATTTTTATCGAGTTCGACCATGAATTCCGTATGTAATTTATTATTTTTGCTTTACTGTTTTGCTTGCTTGAACTTGATGCTTTTTACGGCCTATGATGATTGGGTTTTACAGGATTCGAGTTCCTATATTTTCGTTCGTATAATCATTCGATAATTTTCGACTTGGCCGTTTGATTTTGTTTGAATGACTGTGATTTTTCTTACTTATTCGTGTTCATATACTTGATTGCTTGCTTGTCACGGCTTTGATTTCTGACTTGGTTGATTTCCTTCGCTATCACGGTTTTGTTTCTGGCATTTTTGGTTCTGTGAATTTTTGATGACTTCGGCCTTGACTTGAACCTTCATTGACCTGTACACTTGTTGTTGCTTGATCTTGTGCTATTGAGCTTTGTTCGAACTTGTACTCTGGTTATTTTGAAATTGCTACCTCGTTTATGTTTTGTTCATTACTGTTGCACTGATATTTCTTTGTATTTTTTTTGAGAATTGACTTCGGCCTGACTTTATTATAACTGTTAAATGCTTTGGGTTTCACTGAGTTTGCTCTGGTCCTCAAGTATGTGATGCATGTAAACAAGTCTTGTTGCATATATGCCGGTTTGATCTTGTATCACTTCACCGTACAATGTATATTCATTTGAGGCTGCTGTTGACTGGTCTTTCATTGTGTACATGTAAATGTATTCGTTGTGTCATGTCAGCTTTGTATATATGTATGGTTGTAGTTGAGCCTGTATTGTCCACTGTTGCATTGACTTTGTACATGTCGTGCTTGTATTTGCAGTGCACCACTTCTTATGTGCATATTGCATATTCACTTGAGTTTGGTTAAGTTTTTGTAGTCGAGTTGCATCACAATACTATTGTGTTTTCATTGGTTGTGTTCATTGCGTAGTCTTGTCGACATGTATATGATGTATGTTGGCTGTGTAGTCTGCAATGCTTAGAGATTCATGTATATAGTATATATGAGGTCTGGCACACTTTGATATGCATATGAGCTTGTGCATGCTCTAGTTCAGGTAAGACTGTGGTTGCCTTCATTTTTCTTGTTTTCATGGTCATGCACTTGGGCTTGTACTTGAATGTGCATTCTGGTTACTTGTGTGGCCTTATTCTGTTGCAAATGTTCACGTACAGTCATTTTGATCATTTTATGCTACTTATATTTTTAGACTGCACCTGTGTTGAATCCAGCTTAAAGCTTGGGTTTGACCTTGTGCTCGTATTGTGATTTCACTTGAGTTGAACCTGGCTTTTAATTGGACCCTGTGCTCACTTGTCCCTGTAACTTTGTCAAGTGTATATCGGTGTGCACGGCCTTGTGGCATGTACAGTGTGTTGAATATGCGAGTATATGATTTTTGTTTGATGATAATAAACATATATATTCGTTTAAATGTATTTGTTAATGTACTATTTTACTTTTCACACAATTAAATAAATATTTGGTGAATAAAATAAATAACACAGAATTTAAATTCAAACAGATATTTTATTCGAACGAATATTTATTACAATTTTGAATAGTACAAATTCAAGCTATCACTATACATATACAACTTTTATTACAATACAAATTCAATTACACCACAATCTATCATTTACAAATACACCTCACTACATATAGCTCATTCACTCATAATTTATTTTCAACTTTATTCCAGATTGAATCCAACATCTGAGCAATCTGCAAAAATAAATACCGATGCTGTAAAATTGAAAAGGAAATATTTTTGCAGCATAAAATAAAATGTGAATTTTGAAAATAATATTTGCCTCAGTTATTTGGGTTGTTCGTCATCTTTTAAATTTGAATTCATCATATACGAACAGCTTGTGACATGCACAGTGTATCACTGTACGTGCCACAAGGCCGTGCACACCGATATATACACTTGACAAAATTACACGGACAGGTGATCACAAGGTCAAACCCAAGTGAAAAGTCGGGTTCAACTCAAGGGCAATACAAATAAAGTCACGACACAAGCACAAGGTCAAACCCGAGCTATAAGCTGAATTCAACACAGGTGTAATTCACTGCCTCAACATCATTACACATGAATATTGAGATCAAAGAATAGAAGGAACATCAAAAGCAATATGTACAATAGTGCACAGGATAAAAGTAAAGTGGTAAAGCGGTAGAAAGGTCATAGGCAACCACAAATCAGCAAAGTCCATGCATACATGCATGTCGACCAGGCAGCGAACAAAGTCAACAAGTACTTCAAGGATGAATGCATAATTGGATGCATGAATAACACACAGACCTGGAGTGACAAATATACGAAGTCAACATGTATGCAACAGTGAAACGAAGTGGACAATGCAACAATACTATAGTGAAGCCACCAATAGAACCAGACGCGAGTCAAGCAGTGCATGGTGAAACGAAGAACAGTCATGGCATTTCACAAATACTATGAGGATTGCTACTAAGCTAATGTACACAACATCATCAAAGACTGGTGCAAGCTCAAATGAATCAATATGTGCAGACATGATAAAGCCAGATACAATGCAACGTGTATAGAGAAGTGATACGAGACCATCTATATGCAGACACTACAGGAACTGTCTCGAAGACCAGTGGAAATAAAACCAGACTACACAAAGGCAGTTCAATAATCAAGTGAATACAACCATACAGTGAAACTCAATACAACAAAGACTCAAGTCAGTACACCAGTGATGTCAACAAGACTCGGCATGTGCATGAAGGCAGCGAAATAGGTACAACATAATGCAACCGTGGACAAAGTCGAGGCTACAACCCAATTCATATGCAAACACACATGTACATTGAAATCAAACAGCAAGTAACTGGTTCAAAACAACACTGCACACATACACAAAGTCAATTAAGATTCAGTCAAGTCAGAAATTCACATAGCAGCATTAAGTGGCCGAAATCAACAAATGACAGATATTCAAATGTAACAGCGGTTTTGAACAAAGCATCAGGTAGCAATTTCAAATAGTGTCAACAGAAGTGTCAAAGCCGATATTGAACAAGTCAGTGCCAAAGTCGAACCAGCAAAATCGAAACCGTGATGAGCAAGGCAATTCAAAGCCGTGAGTATCAAGTAAATCAGAAATATATGATTATGAATAAGTAAGAAAAAATCACCATCAACTATACGAAAATCAATGGCCGAGCAATGTCAATTGATGGACTCAAACAAATGTATACGAACGAAAATATAAGGGTTCGAACCCTATATAAACGATGAATATCATCGGCAAATAATTCATTCGAGTTTAAGCAACAACAGAGCAAACTTTAATCAATAACTTGAATCAAATCGAGTTCAAGCATATAAATGAGAATCAATAAAAAGGAAATCACATACCATATCACTCAACCGAGCTCGATAATTTGAAGTAGCTGTCTGCAATTCAAAGTAACACCTGATCGAAAAAGAAAGCAACGTTAAATCATTTGTTTCGATCGAACAACCTGAAGCGGGCTTCAATTTCATCAATAACCCTAATTTTATTTAAAAAAGGAAACGAACGAGAAGGAGAAGCCATTTTTCAAAGAAGAGTCGGCGAAGAAATAAAAGAAAGGGGAATTCACTCTTATCTCACTTTGGGCCGGCTTGGTTTATTAGTTTGGTTATTAAATATATAAGGCTCTAGTTAAATTAGGGTTTATTTGTTTTTAAATTGTTTTTAAATTTGTAATTTTTTTAAACTCATGTAAATTCTAGTCGTGTGACTAGGGGACAAATTACATCGCATAGTTTGAGAATTCGCAACTCAATGGCTGAGTTGTGGCAAAGTTTTGAGCATAGAGTTAAGGCTAGTCGATAGCGGGTGTCGCGTGTTTACGTGTGTAAGCATCTGCCTGCTTAATTTCTAGTAGAAACTTGAGGGCAGCACGTAGGCAGCGTTTTGCCGAAGCTGGGTAAATTCTGTGTCGTTCTATTTCTGCATTTATTATTCTGCTATTATCTATGCTGCTATTTTGATATGTCTGTGTTGAAAATATTTTATAAACTTCCGCAATAGTTTTTATAATTAATAGTATCACCTTATTCACCCCCCTCTAGGGTGAAATCGATCCTACAAGTGGTATCAAAGCTAGGAACAAAAGCCATTTTTGTTTTAAAAAAAGTTTGATTTTTCAAAAACCAATTTTTTTTTTTAAAAATTTGAATTTTTAAAATGGCTTCTTTTGGTAATGCTTTTGCGGAGGGTCAGTCCATAGTTAGACCACCAATGTTCAATGGTGAATATGCTTACTGGAAAAATAGGATGGAGATTTTTCTGAAAACCATTGACGCTTGGGATATTGTTGAGACAGGGATATAGCACCAACTATAATTGTAAATAATCAGGAAATAAATAAACTAAAGGATCAATGGACAGATCTAGAAAATAAGTTACATAATACTAATGCCAAAGCTATGAATTCGATTATTTGTTCATCAGATCAGTTTGAATTTAATCATGTCTCACATTGTCTAACTGCGTAGGAAATATGGCACACACTAGAAGTGACTCACGAAGGAACATCTCAAGTCAAGGAATCTCGCCTTTCCATGTTGAGTAGCGAATACGAAAATTTTACAATGGCCAAGGAAGAAAATGTTAAAGAGATGTATGGACGGCTTTCCAACATTGTATACAAATCAAAAGCTCTCGGAAAATCATACACGGAATTGGAAATAGTCCGAAAAATCCTTAGAGTCCTTCCAAGAAGTTTTGAAGCAAAAGTGACTGCCATTCAAGAATCGAAAGATTTAAAACAAATCAAAGTTGAAGAACTCATCGGAAATCTCACCACTTATGAGCTAGAAATGAAATTCAAGGAAGAGCGTGAAGGAGGAGATACTCGAAAGAAATCAATAGCTCTCAAAGGAACAACTGAAATTGACGACGACGACGACGACGATGGAGCAGCAGAGTTGGAAATGGTAATAAATAGACTAAAAAGTGGAACCAAAAATACAGAAATCCAGCTCTAAATCAAAAATTAAAAAGCAGAATAATCAAAGTTCTAGGTAACATAGAACAACAAGAAATCATCTGTCATAAGTGCAACCAACCCGGACACATCAAGCCCAATTGTCCTCAAAATCGACACGACTTTGAAAAGAAATTAAAAAGGAGAAATTTTGCAGCTACGTGGAATACATGTGATGAAGATAATAAAAGTACTAGCAGTGAGAGTGAGAAAGCAGATATGTGCCTTCAAGGTAATATAACTGATAGCGACGATGATGAGATAAGCGAGGTATCAAAACTCACTCACTCAGAATTACTTATATATTTCCACGAAGTAAATGGCTGTATTGAACAACTTAGGGAGAAGTATGCCAAACTTGAATCACAAAAAGATACTTTGATAGATTTAAATAAGCAACTTGACCAATTAGTTAAAACCTATCAAAGTAGGATCCCTAAGTGTGATAAGTGTCCAACATTCAAAGAAGAGATTAAAAAATCAGAAACCAAAATTAAATCGCTTAAAAATGAAATTCTGATTTGAAAGAAAATGAAAATACAAGAAGGGAAAATTCTATTAAAAATTGCACACAATTATTAAACGAAAATGAATATCTCAAAACACAAGTCCAACAACCGTCAACGACTTTAGATAAATTTTCCAAAAGTGAAAAATCATTAAATATGCTCTTAGGGAAACAAACTATTAATACAATCAGACTATGACTTGGATATAATCAATCTAAACCTGTTAAAAGAAAAATTAATCAAGTCAATTCAATGTGCAAAATTTGTAGAAGATTTAGACACAATCAAAACAATTGTTGGTATAGACCCAAACACGTGAAAACTATACCAATTTGGGTTTCAAAAGGCACGAATATAAAATCTCTCAAAGTTAAAAAAATCTGGGTGCCCAAAGGAACATATATAAATAGTTTTGGGTCTCCACAACATTATTTTTCAAAATAATCTACCACTAACAATCACGGACCTATAAAAACAAATAGGTCACAAGAATCTTTTATGTGTAGGAGTGGTGGAAGGCTAAGGAACAACAACAGTGTTATCTGGATTCTGGCTGTTCCAGAAACACAACGGGTGACAAAGAAAAGTTCCTTAGCCTAGTAGAAAAGGTGACAGAATCACAATGGGCAAACAACGAAAAATTATTAACGTAAAGCAGGTAAAGATATCTTGAACGATATATGTGAAAATCTACATCTTAATCTTATTTAATTCAGCCAGTTATTGATAAAGAAATTATTGATGATAATGATTCTGATTTTTTCATAGTTGTTGGCCAATTATACTTTTCATACCGAGAACACTACATGCATCTCTAGAGTCTTTAAATTACTTTATATAAATTTTTTTAGACTAATGATGGTATCTTATCAACTGATTATTAATCTCGGTGCACGTAAATATATTTGCTTATCCTACGGCTTCTAAATTTGACACGATATTCACTGATTTGTTTCTTGGAAAGGATTCAATTAAAATTCAAAAGAATATTCATTTAAAAAGTAAAAAAAAGGATTTCAAGATTGAAAATTTCACAGTCTGGTCTATAACATTAACTAAATGATAATTTTGAGTGAAAGAAAATTTAGATGCAGATTACACTGGTAATCTAGTTGATAGAAAATTACTAATGGAACGTGATTTATGTTGAGATATTTAGTAACTGCATCGTTTTTCAAAGAAAATATCTGCATATTTTTCATTTCAAATAATTTTCAAAAAGCAGACATTTTTTATAAAACCCCTTCTAGAAAATCATTTTTGACCCTATTTTAAATTAGTCATTTTGAAAATTTAATTTGATAATTATTTTTGAATTTGAGCTTAAATGACTACATTGACTAATCTGACTCCCTACTAATTATCAAAAAGATAAATAGTTATTGAAAAAGTGATGAGTGTTGATATTTATCATATATTATAACTCGAGACGGTATAACTAGTAAATTTCTTTAGAAATTTAAACAAGAGTTATAAAACTTTTTGTTGGTAAAAATTCCATGACCATTTCTATTTCTATCATATTTCTATCAACCATCACTCATCAAAATCTATTATAGTATGTCAATATGTGGTGATTTAAACAGGAATCGTTCGTTTTTCATTTTATATTTAAAAAAAAATCCAAAGTATTCACTCTCATTGAAAAGTCCTCACGGTTATGCATGGGTGAATTACTTGGAATTTATGAATATGTGCTTCCATGCTCATTTAAAAGTCCTCACGGTTATGCATGTATGGAACGCATCTCAAAATTGATTTGTTAAATAAACAAGTTGATTCTAATCCCATTTAAAAGTCCTCACGGTTATGCGTGGTTAGAAGATATTTGAATTCATTTTTTAAAATAAAATTGAAATACTACTAATCTCATTTAAAAGTCCTGACGGTTATGCATGGTGGTAGATATTCAAATTCTTGATATAAATATACCACAAATAGCACAACTATATGTGTTTTATATGATGACATCATCCCTATCATTATAAAGTGGAATATGCTTCAAATAGAGTATTTATGATTTTTGTTTGATTTTTTATTGAAATTTATTATTTATATTCGATTGAGTTTTAATATTGTATTAATATCAATCACTTTATCTCCATTTTTCTAACACTATTACTCTTTTGCTGGTAACAAAAGGGTGAGAAAAAAGTTAAGATTTTGACAAATAAAGGTCATATATTTTCTATTTGCATCTAGGCTTATTTTCGTATTTTTATTTACATGCATATATGAAGTGGGAGCTTTGTGTAGAGAGGAAGCATTTAAATAAGGGGAGCAAATAGAGTATATCAATGATCAAATACATTTAACATATTCAAAATCTTAAATATATGTTTGTTATTATCAAAAGGGGAGATTGTTGAATATGCGAGTATACGATTTTTGTTTGATGATAATAAACATATATATATATATATTCATTTAAATGTATTTGTTAATGTACTATTTTATTTTTCACATAATAAACACACACACACACACACACACACACACACACACACATATATATATATATATATATTCATTTTAGGCTGCTGTTGATTGGTCTTTCATTGTGTACATGTTAATGTATTCATTGTGTCATGTTAGCTCTGTATATATGTATGGTTGTAGTTGAGCCTGTATTGTCCACTGTTGCATTGACTTTGTACATGTCGTGCTTGTATTTGCAGTGCACCACTTCTTATGTGCATGTTGCACATTCACCTGAGTTTGGTTAAGTTGTTGTAGTCGAGTTGCTTCACAATACTATTGTGTTTTCATTGGTTATGTTCATTGCGTAGTCTTGTCGACATGTATATGATGTATGTTGGCTGTGTAGTCTGCAATGCTTATAGATTGATGTATATAGTATATATGAGGTCTGGCACACTTTGATACGCATATGAGCTTGTGCATGCTCTAGTTCAGGTAAGACTGTAGTTGCCTTCATTTTTCTTGTTTTCATGGTCATGCACTTGGGCTTGTACTTGAATGTGCATTCTGGTTACTTGTGTGGCCTTCTTCTGTTGCAAATGTTCACGTACAGTCATTTTGATAATTTTATGCTACTTATATTTTTAGACTGCGCCTATGTTGAATCTAGCTTAAAGCTTGGGTTTGACCTTGTGCTTGTATTGTGATTTCACTTGAGTTGAACCTGGCTTTTAATTGGACCTTGTGCTCACTTGTCCTTGTAACTTTATCAAGTGTATATCGGTGTGCACGGCCTTGTAGCATGTACAGTGTGTTGAATATGCGAGTATATGATTTTTGTTTGATGATAATAAACATATATATTCATTTAAATGTATTTGTTAATGTACTATTTTACTTTTCACACAATTAAATAAATATTTGGTGAATAAAATAAATAACACGGAATTTAAATTCAAGCAGATATTTTATTCAAACAAATATTTATTACAATTTTGAATAGTACAAATTCAAGCTCTCACTATACATATACAACTTTGATTACAATACAAATTCAATTACATCACAATCTATCATTTACAAATACACCTCACTACATATTGCTCATTCACTTGCAACTTATCTTCAACTTTATTCCAGATTGAATCCAGCATCTGAGCAACCTGCAAAAATAAATACCGGCGTAGTAAAATTGAAAAGGAAATATTTTTGCAGTATAAAATAAAATGTGAATTTTGAAAATAATATTTGCCTCAGTTATTTGGGTTGTTCGTCATCGTTTAAATTTGAATTCATCATACACGAACAGCTTGTGACATGCACAGTGTATCACTGTACATGCCACAAGGCCGTGCACACCGATATATACACTTGATAAAATTACAGGGACAGGTGAGCACAAGGTCAAACCCAAATGAAAAGCCGGGTTCAACTCAAGTGCAATACAAATAAAGTCATGACGTGAGCACAAGGTCAAACCCGAGCTATAAGCTGGATTCAACACAGGTGCAATTCAAAATCAAAAATGTACAAGTACACGTGTGCACTGCCTCAACATCAGTACACATGAATATTGAGATCAAGGGATAGAAGGAATAACAAAAGCAATAGGTACAACAGTGCACATGATAAAAGTAAAGTGGTAAAGCAGTTGAAAGGTCATAGGCAACCTCAAATCAGCAAATTCAATGCATACATACATGTCGACTAGGCAGCGAACAAAGTCGACAAGTACTTCAAGGACGAATGCATAATTGGATGCATGAATAACACTCAGGCCTGGAGTGACACATATACGAAGTCAACATGTATGCAACAGTGAAACGAAGTGGACAATGCAACAATACTAAAGTGAAGCCACCAATAGAACCAGACACGAGTCAAGCAGTGCACAGTGAAACGAAGAACAGTCATGGCATTGCACAAATACTATGAGGATTGCTACCAAGCTAATGAACACAACATCATCAAAGACTGGTGCAAGCTCAACTGAATCAATATGTGCAGACATGATAAAGCCAGATATAATGCAACGTGTACAGAGAAGTGATAGAAGACCATCTATATACAGACACTACAAGAACTACCTCGAAGACCAGTGAATGACTAGTGAAACAAAAATACCAAACTACACAAAGGAAGTTCAATAATCATGTAAACACAACCATACAGTGAAACTCAATACAACAAAGACTCAAGTTAGTGCACCAGTGATGTCAACAATACTCGGCATGTACATGAAGCAAAACAGGTACAACATAATGCAACAGTGGACAGAGTCGAGGCTACAACCCAATTCATATGTAAACACACATGTACATTGAAATAAACAACAAGTAACAGGTTCAAAACAACACTGCATAGATACATAAAGTCAATGAAGATTCAGTCAAGTAAGAAATTCACATAGCAGCATCAAGTGGCCGAAATCAACAAATGACAGAGATTCAAATGTAACAGCGGTCTTGTAAAAAGCATCAGGCAGCAATTTCAAATAATGTCAACAGAAGTGTCAAAGCCAATATTGAACAAGTCAGTGCCAAAGTCGAATGAGCAAAATCAAAACTGTGATGAGCAAGGCAATTCAAAGCCGTGAGTATTAGGTAAATCAGAAATATACGATTATGAACAAGTCATAGAAAATCACCATCATCCATACGAAAATCAATGGCCAAGCTATATCAATTGATGAATTCGAACAAATGTATACGAACGAAAATATAGGGGTTCGAACCCTATATAGACAATGAACATCATCGGCAAATAATTCATTCGAGTTTAAGCAACAACAGAGCAAACTTTAATCAATAACTCGAATCAAATCGAGTTCGAGCATATAAATAAGAATCAATAAAAAGGAAATCACATACTATATCATTCAACCGAACTCGACAATTTGAAGTAGCCGTCCGCAATTCAAAGTAACACCTGATCGAAAAAGCAAGCAACGTTAAATCAACTGTTTCGATTGAACAACCTGAAGCGGCACTTCAATTTCATCAATAACCCTAATTTTATTCAAAAAGGAAATGAACGAGAACAAGCAGCCATTTTTCAAAGAGGAGTCGGCGAAGAAATAAAAGAAAGGAGAATTAACTCTTATCTCACTTTAGGCCGACTTGGTTTATTTAGTTTGGTTATTAATTATTTAAGGTTCTAGTTAAATTACGGTTTATTTGTTTTTAAATTTGTAATTTTTTTTAAACTCATGTAAATTCTAGTCATGTGACTAGGGGACAAACTACGTGGCGTAGTTTGAGAATTCGCAACTCAGTGGCTGAGTTGTGGCAGGGTTTTGAGCATAGAGTTAAGGCTACTCGATAGCGGGTGTCGCGGGTTTACGTGTGTAAGCGTCTGACTGCTTAATTTCTAGTAGAAACCTTGGGGGCAGCACGTAGGCAGGGTTTTGCCGAAGCTGGGTAAATTCTGTGTTGTTCTATTTCTGCATTTATTATTCTACTATTATCTATGCTGCTATTTTGATATATCTGTGTTGAAAATATTTTATAAACTTCTGCAATATTTTTTTTAATTAATATTATCAACTATTCACCCCCCTCTAGGGTGAAATTGATCCTACACAGTGGTACATTGTGCATGCCGCAAGTTGTTCGTGTATGATGAATTCAAAATTAAATGATAAGGAACAATCCTAATAACTGAGGCAAATAAAATTTTCAAAATAAAACTTTATTTTCTGCAAAATATTTTCATTTTCAATTTTACCGCATTAGTGTATATTTTTGCAGATAGCTCAGATGCTGGATTCAATCTGGAATGGAGTTGATGATAAAATACAAGTGAATGAGTGAAATGTAGTAAGGTGCATATGTAAATGATAATTGTAATGTAATTTAAATTGTATTGAAATTGAAATTGTGTATATATATAGTGAGAGATCAAATTTGCACTATTAAAAATTGTAATAAATATTTGTTTGAATGAAATATTCGTTTGAATTTATATTCTATGTAATTTATTTTATTCAGCAAATATTTATTTAATTATGTGAAAAATAAAATAGTACATTATCAAATACATTTAAATGAATATATATATATGTGTGTGTGTTTATTATCATCAAATAAAAATATATGCTCGCATATTAAACAGTAGATCCAGGAAAGGTATAAGCTGTTAAAGATTGAAAGGTACCAAAGAGAACTTTGGAAGTGTATGACTTTTTTAGTTTGGCTGGACTTTATTAGAAGTTCATTATGGTTTACCTGCTCATTTCAAATGAACTAATTTCATCGTGGTTTTATGAATTATGAACTGTAATTGTTCACCATGTAACATTTATGTATAATCGGATATGGATCAAATATTCATATTCTTATATTGCTTTTGGAGTTCAGAACTCGTGGCAAACAATACTTAGTCTTAGGCAAATAAATACCTAAGAAACCAAGGTACGAATGTATTTAGTAGTTGCATAATTTGGCTCTTGCATGGATATTGAATTGATAACATGCCAAAATACTTATTGGTAGGTATATTTTGTATTTTTATGTATCTAAATTCAGCTCATCATGTATTTTAACCGATAAACATTTTATCAATTATATTAGCTTGTAAAAATTTATCAAAATATTTTAATTTTTTTCAAGCATATGTTCTTAAAATATTAGAACGGTTGTGCTAAGCCAAAAAAAGGGATTAACACCCTGATTAGATTTTGTAAGCACAAGCCCTGTTCTGACAGGGCAATATCACATATCACAGATACAGAAAAAGAATAGTAAAAGAAAGAAGACAGAGAATTTTTATAGTGGTTCGGTTGTTAAGGAAGCCTACACCCACTTTATAGTTTTATTATAGACTGATTGTTGTTACAGGAAGTATTTGATTACAAGACCTTAATTATCTTTAAGTAGATTGAATCCCCAGATTTGGAATCTACTGGAGAATCACAGTGAACCCTTTGGAGATTGTTATGAGGGAGATAGAGAGTGAAGAATGATTCCAACAGAGCTTCAGCAACCAGTCTGGAGAAGATCTCGTTTATGTTGCAGGTAAGATGATATTTGTAGAGATCAAATAACTTCTAGACCAGGCCGCTTCATCAACTACTCGTAGATGAATGCATAACGATCTAAGAGGGTTTAGCTTGCGATCTGAGCCAAAACCATGGGTTTTTAGCGACCCATAGAGTTGGCTCGTACACGAGCTAATGTCTTAGCCATTGCATTGCTTAGTTACCTCGCTAATGACATATGGAGAAGCACGGGTCCTTAGAAATCCATGGTGCATGGGTCGCTAGCGACCCATACACTTAGCATATTTTTTGACATACTACTTCATTCCTTCTCTTCTTCCATGCAATAGAGCGATCTCTCACTTTGTATGGATCGCCAGCGATCCATAGGGCATGGGTCGCTGATGATTTAAGCACTAAGTTGTTTTTTGGAGTTTGGAGTTTGAGATGTTTCCATGGTCTTGTGTCGTCGTTGCTTGTGTAGCCTCATTGCATGTTGTTCCGTTCTGATGATGATTTACTAGTTGTTTGCGCTCAGTTACTGATTGGGTTAAAAGGATGCTGATTTCTTAGTTTAGTCGATCTTAGTTGTTGTCTCAGTAACATGGCTTGGTTCTCGTTAATTCCTTTCCTTTGCCTCTCTGGTTAAGGTTAAGTTCTAAACCATCCTGATGTCGCGAGATTATTTTGCTTCCTGCCGGATCCTACTGAGTTAAAAATCTGGATAACATTTGCCCCCTAGAGTACGTCTTCATTGTAAACAAGACATGCTATGGAAGTTATCTCTCTCAATATCCGTCCGTCGATTTCCAAGTGATTGCATTGGAGCTCCATGGATACATGGAAGGTCGTGCTGTTGGTCATCTAGACTTGGTTTTGACTGTTGTTTCTTGCTGAAATAGATCAAATTTCACCACTTAGTTTCTGAGAATTCTTCGAAATGATGGACAAATGTCGGAGGACGAGGCAAAGAAAAAATTTTCTCCCCCATTATGGGTCGTCAGCGATCCATATATGATGGGTTGCTAGCGACATGACCTATTGATAAAGATGGGTCGCTTGCGATCCACGATGGATCGCTGGCGGCCCAATGCCTTAGGAAAAAAATTTCTCTGCTTTTTTATTTGCATATATATATATATACACACACACACACACACACTCTCTCTCTTATGGGCCGACCTTTCCACTCACTTTTACTTGCCTGATTATCTACTCGAGCCGATCTTCTTCACCCTCTTCGCGCGATCCAAATACTTATGCGATTCAATTCTTGTTGCTACCAGTGATTCGATCCTCTTACTCATCAAAATCCCAGCTGATCTATCTCCTGGTTTGAAACCCTAGCTCGCCTTTAAACCATTACTGATTCATCTCCTAGCCCGCCAGCGATCCCTCTTTGTCTTGTTAATTCTACATCTTCGATCACCATTATGTCCTTGAATTTAGTCAGAGGTGGGTTCACTTAATTGGTTTGCTAATTACTGTGTTTGTGTAATGATTTAATGATAAGTTTCCTTTTGCAATGTTAGTCTTGAGAAGTTCGAGTTGATTGTGGTTTAACGGGTTAGATAGCTAATCAAGTCTTGAGTTTTCTCCTAGAATGACGTTCGAGCTTTGGCCCAATGCTTGACATATTTTTCTTTCTTTGCCCGTTAGACTAGAATTGACTTGTTCCTAGTTTCGTAGATGTTACTGCATGACATATCACCAGTCGATCCTGATTCTTCTAGAAGTTTTGGCTTATCTTGTTTGCTTGTTGCACGCCTGACATCCCTGTAGCGAGAAGAGTTTTTCCATGTTGGTTCGAACAACGGATCCGTTATCAATCATTAATCCATAATGAGTAAGTGTACACGAAGTAGAAACAAAAGTAGAAAATGAAGTGATACGGAAAGTTCTTTCCTTCTGCCATTACGAGCGAACTATCTACATAGGATAGGGTGTTTGTAGTTTTAGAGCATCGAGTTTATCCCATATAGATAACACACAGCACTTGTCCTAGTTCACACTTGAAATAAGACGCGTCGATTACAAGTTAAAGTTTCTTTGGAATTCATGTGTAGCAGGGGAAGCTATTAGTTTAGGATAGATTTACCTGAACATTTCGGACGTGAGTTCTGTTATTTAGAATGAAGCAGCTATCCATGCATCATAAGTCAAGCAGGGGAAGCACGGCGCTCTTGGAAGCTGAGTCGTTATCCACTTCGAAAGCTCAGTATGGCCAGTTGGTCCCGGTTGGACCAATCATGGATCGAATGCCTCCCAACTTTAAAGTTCTACTTAATTCGCTCAAAAGAGCTTCAGATGGTTTCCGCCGAGGTTCTTTATACCATTTGTGCGCAACATGGAATTCTTGATGAAGAAGTGCATTTGCTAGAGAAGGACGAATTCGATCATATGCCTCCTCCGGGGTACACCGCTTGCCATCGATACATGTGTTTGAATGGAGTCGTGCCTCCCTTCAATGACTTTCTGCGTGAGACTCTTTGAACTTGGATATTGCCCTATTTTAGCTTCATCCTAATGGCTACGTCATCTTGACTTGCCTACATGTTCTTTTCATGCGGGTGTTCAACTATGCTTCAAGTTTGATGAGTTGCGGTACTTTTTGGCATTCAAGAGGAGAGGTAAGTGCCCCTTCTTGATCATAATCAAAGCCCAAAGAAACTATAAAATCATCCTGCACTTGCAGAGCAATTTATCGCGATTCAAGATGCAATATTTCTTTGTCAGATGCCTTGAGGGGTTTAATCATTGGTGGACAACAAGGGGTAAGTTTTTTTTTATTCATCGAGCTCTGATGCGTTGCATTGGAATTTCTAATCGACTATATGTCTCTCTCAGTTATTCCAAGGCCAAATAGAGACATGTCTCTTGATGAAGTTTGTTAAACTCTAAAGGCTATTGATGCCGATGAGAGATGCGTTGAAGTGTTACTGACTGATGAGAAATTGCATCGGTATAGGTTATTGGCTCTAGATAGATCTGTCGTTCAGGTTTAAACTCCCTCTCCTACCCGATCCAGGGTTCGTACAGTGTCTATTTCTTCCTTCCATGGTTCAGGGAAAGGCACATCTCGGGTGAGAGAGCCTGGCTAGAGGATCAACAGATGAGGCCTGCGAGGGAAGAGATGCCACTGCGATTGTATTGAGCGACCCAGTTAGAATGCCTCCAATTCTGAAGGAAGTAGAAGAAGAGTTCAAGTGTAGAGAAGGCAAGGCCGCATTGGACTTAGAAAAGGAAGAAGGAGAGTTTGAGAGTAGTAGTGATGAGTCTACTACAAGTGATGATCTCTTTGTAGAATCTGGTGATGAGGACTTGGAATCATGTGATGAAACTTCGAGTTTGAGCCCCAGTCTTCAGAGCTTGCCTCTCCCTGACATAAGTAATAAAGACAATGCTCCAGAGTCCAGAAGACATCAAGACTCTCCAAGTAAAGACGCCAGAGTTCGAGAATTTCAGCGATGTTAATGTTAGCAAGAGCCCATAAAAGATGATTTTAAATTTAATAAGGTACCTCCCCGCTCTAGTGATATCGCACCATAATTTAGTCCAGTTCAGCCTACGATAGTCGTTCATTCCGGTTCATGATGATTTTTTAGGCCCACCTTAAAAACACACAGCACGTCTCACTATGATTGCACTCACTTCTTTTTATTCCTATATTTTCATGGTGTTTATTCTATGTTTCTGAAACCTTTTATATATGTTTTACGCCAGATATGATGAGAGGACGAGGGGTAACGACCCTGGATTTTGGCCCTGTTATTTTAATAAATATTTAACCTAATTAAATAAAAAGTAAACTGATCATTTTAAAATGGGTATGATTTTGGAAATAAATTGCCATTTATCTGGATTAATTTATATTCTTAAAAAGGAAATTGATTTGAAAATTTGAAATAAGATATCTAAATAATATTTATAATAAAATTTGCCTTATATAATTGAATTAAATGTTTTATCCTGTTAACATTTGGTATGAAAATGTATATAGATGATAATGTTTGAAATAAAATCAATTTCTATCAACATTAAATATAAGTAAAACTTGAGAATATAATTTAAATATTTATAGTTAAAATATAAAATACAAATAGAAATAAATTTAAATATAAGTAAATAAATCATATTAAACATAATTTAAATATTGATAGTTAAGTATGAAATATAAATATAAATGTAAATAAACCATATGAACCTAATTTAAATATTTATAACTAAAATACAAATACAAACAAATGTATAAAGCTAATATAAACTACCATATTGAATATAACTCAAATATTGTTAGTCATAGTCAAAATACAAATGTAAATACAAACAAGAAATAAAGTAAAATACAAAATACAGAATAAAATTTAAGAACAAAGTATATGGAATAGGATGAAAACAAGGCCAAACCATAAAATAAAATAAGCCAGATAAACATTATTTAAGCTAGGAGTAACAAGTCAAATATATATGTATAGATTTCTCAAGTAAGGAGACAAATATTTATAAACAAATATCTTCATTCAAGACTATTTTTATAAAGTATAAAACTGACAAAAACATATAAATATGAATTGTGGAAGCTAGTAGTTGATAAAACAATATCCTCATTAACAAGCTATGTCTACTTGCAAGAGTACTTTTGCATACAGAATATCTTCAAAATATAAAACAAAATAAAAACCATATGTATATAAACAATTTAAGCTAGAAGATAACAAACATTTTTTTACATGATATCTTCATTCACAAGCCATATGCATACCTGCAAAGTATATACCTTTATATAAATATTTATATATACAGCAAATCTTAATTATGATATGCAAACATATTAGGCAACAAAGCATTAATTACTATCAACTCAGCCTACTATTTGGTCTATGTAAATATTTGCAAATCTTTACTTTTCTGTAATGAAAAATTTGATCAACATAAAACAAAAAGAAGAAAAAAACTGCACTAGTTACTACCTTCCTCTTACACATCTATTATCTTCTATATATATATGTTTACATCTGTTTTTTTTAGTTCGTTCACAAAAAAATAAAGAGAAACTTTGTAAACCTGAGAAAAACAGAAAGAAGAAAAAGGAAAGAAAACTCAATTTTTAATTCAAACAATAACAGTCAAGAACACGAGCCAGTTTCATACTGCAGATTCAAGACAGTTTCAAGCTTCAGATGTTCAACATCAAATTTATTCTTTGTTCTGCAATTATGCAGGGTGAGTAAACTTGATTTTTAAAAAATGCTTTAAGTTTAAATAGTTCAAGATTTATTGAAACTTTGGATTATATGTGCTTCAATTTGAATATATGTTGTGATGCTCTGTACTCCTCTAATAAACTATATAGGTTGTATATTTGCTTCCATTTTCAATTTACTCTCATCCAATCATTATTGTGCTTAAAGTTTGTAACTGAAACAAGATGGTAAACCCAAATAAATATTTTAGAAGATATTTAAACTATCTTTGAAAAAAAATAACAACCGTAATACAGTTCTACAGGAAATCAAACAATAAATTGATAAATTCAATTATTTTAAAAATCTAATTCAAGTTTATAACTTGAATGGTTAGTGAAATTTATGATTTTTAAAATGAATATGAAGATTTTTAGATTTGTATTTAAGGTGAAGTTTGTATATAAACAAAAATTGCATTTTTGCAAATTTCTGGTTATCGGTTCAATTTAAATTCTTGAAATTTGTTTTGGAGATAGTTTGAACATACATGATGTTGGGAAAAATGTTGAATAATTTTTCTAATTCAAGAATTAATCGAACGAATGCAAATTAGGGCTTGTGTTCAGTTTTTTTCATGTCTGTAACATAGTGGGTTCGGCCTCTTCACGTGATTGAGTTGCTCGAGGTTTCGATGGAAGGTGGCTTGTCGAGTTGTTGTCGTATGGGCGAAGTTTCGACGACTCCGGTGGCTTGATTAATGGTCGCGAGACATTTTGCCGATGGTCGTGTTTTGTAGTTTTTCTATGGAACTGCTAAATTTCGATGCGAAATTCTTTGATGCGATTCGAGTTTGTTTTCCGAGTTATCGCGTGATTTGGGACTCGCCGACGTTGTGGATGTTCACCGGAGGCCAGTGGTGCCGCCGTGCACATGTACGGCGGTGGGTTGTAGTGTCTGTGACGATGTGGCTTGTTGTCTCGTGTCGTGCTCGAGTGGATGGGGTGTTCGCTTCGGGTTTGATCGCTTGCATGAGTAATGAACCTGATTCTTTAATTCCTATCTCAATTTAAACTTAAACTACAAGGGAAAAAAAGGAGAGAAGAAGAAGGGTGCGTACAGGGGGAAGACTCGGGGAAAGGGATGATTAACCCGAAGTGCTACTCGGGTTTTTAACAGGGAAGCCTGGGTTTTTGTCAATCTGCAGTATTGTTTTTTTTGTAAAGTAAGAGTTCTCAACCAAGTATTAAGCATTTGTAACAAAATGATGGTTTAACGGTTAAGTCAAAATTTAACACAAATCTTAATTATTCTAGGTAATACATTAACAATGTTTTAACACTTAGTTTATGTTATAATTATGTAATTAATTTAAGTTAAAAAGTTAATTAACAATTGAGCTGTAGTTAGTATTATAATTGATTTTCAAATTTTAAAAGAGAAGACTTTTGAAATGTCAATTAAGTTGAATAATTATTATTTATTAATTATATTAGATAGAAATTAAGAATAACTACTTTATAATTGTAATCGAAGATTGATAAACTAATGATTAAGTGATAAATAAAGGGTAATTAACTATTTAAATTAATTAATGAATGGTAATAGTTAATTAATTAAGCATTTAATTAAGAATTAATAATTGATTAATTAAGTAATTAGCAGATAATAATTGGGTAATTAAGTTTCATTAATTAATAATTAAGATTATTAATTAATGATTAAGAAATGGTTAAATAAAGTTAAATAAATTAATTAAGAAGTAATTAATTAAATAGTGTGAGATAAAAAATTAAATAGTTAAGTAATTAAGAATTAACAATTAATTAAGAAATGATTAATTAAATAATTTGAAATGGAATAAGCAATTAATTGATAATTAATAATTAATCAAATAGGGTTAAGTAATTAATTCTGATGTAATTAATTTAAATTAAATTAGTTACAATAAGAATTAAAGATGACTGCTTATGGATTGTTGTGATATTTATTTGATGATATTCTGTGATATTCAGTGATATGCTGTGATATATCTATGATGATTGTGTATGATTTATCTGTGAAATGCTATGTGAATTAAATCATTGAATTAAACTTTTAAAGTTAATTAGACAACTTGGCCTTTAAAATGGCGTTTGGATTTCGATGAGACCGGGATCGGGTATCATTTATGATTTTCCGAAAACCACATCGATCCAATTTAAACGATAGGTCATGAATTCTTAAGTGGAGACTGAGATGGTGTTTTTTGAATGCAAGGGTTATTGTCGTTGACCTTGAGGGTGATTCCAAAATGAGTGTAACGAGATAATGCCTTCGGTTTTGTTCGAACCTGGAACGAACTTGTATGGATTGAATGCTTTCAGCACATCGTCAGGCGGATGATGAGCATTCTAAGAGATATGTCCTATAAAGGTAATCACAGCCTCAAGCCTCATCAACCGGGAATGGCTAAAACAGTGGAGGTGCAACAAGGTTAGGTGGGTCATGCCCAAACAGGACGAGATATACCCCTGTCTAAATGTCCCTTTTTTATTTCGGCTGTGTGGGCGGTTGCTAGCTACAACCGTGGGGTTATCTTGTTCGGGACTGTTCAGTAAGGAATGGTTCCGGCCTTGTGTTGTAGGGGGTCGGGGGTGATCCTCGGTATGGTGATCTAGGCCACGTACTATGACGGAAGGTACCTCAGTAGCCCTGCCATTGTTGGAAATCCATTTTCCCTACGAGACCATATGGTTTTGATTGTATTACCCACTTTTGTTGCTAGTAGCTGGAATTTAATAATGTAACAATTTCGGCTATTTTCTATTTACTTGAAAACCCTAGACACTATTATAATATCATTGGATTTCCTGTGAAATGTTTTGGTTAGCGTAAGGTAAAAACTTACCCGTATTTATTTGTGTGGAGTCTTATGTGGTACCTTTATTTTCAAATGTTTTTCAAAGTTAAACAATTTTAAACCGTTTACTCATACCAGACCCATCTCTGACCCGGAGTTTATATTTGTTTTTCATAAACTCTTGGGTACTCAAATTTTTATGAGTGGCCAAGTGATAGGTTTTGGAGTATTGATTTTTGGAGAAGCTTGGAGCAGGAGTTCTACACGTATGTAGATATCTATCAAGTTCCGCTGTGTCAGTTAGTGTATGTTGTATCTCTGATGTATATTGTGACAGATGTATGTTGTATAACTCTGATATATGTAAAACTATGTAATAGTTATGTGATATATTATATTTTGTTCTGTTCCGCTGTGAGATTCTGATGTTGTTATTCTTTCTTTCTATTCTTTTCTATTTCTATCCCTTTCTTTCTTAATGATGATACGTCTTTCTGGGAGAAGAAGGGCGGGTCGTCACACGAGGTCTCTACGATGACTTTGAAGAGTTTACTGACTCACAGTAGTATCCAAGGTCCATCTCCAGCCATCATCAATTCCAAGAAATGGAGGAGGAATACAGGAGAAGGAAAGAGCTAAAAGCTGAAACCGCCGCAAAGAAGATAGAGATCAAAGCCGATCGTATAAAGGCAGGTACGAGAAGAGGTTATCTTTCGAAGAAAGGGATGAACCATCGAAAAGGTCAAAGGTTGACCATCGCCCTCATTCTTTAGAGCTTATTCCAACACATTTTTCTATGAGTCAAGAAATTTCTATTACTTCAACCCTCCTACCACCTTCGACTTATATTTCATCATCTTCTATTGTTACTGCTTCCCCCGGTGCTTCTCATCCCAACCAGAGACCTGCCTATGTCCTTTCTTTCGGTCCCCTTAAACTTGAGGTAGCACTTCCTGCTTGGTTTTTAAAGGGGGTTAAGTTTAACCACGATCTGCGCCCAGTTCGTAAAGGTTCATATATGCCGCACCTACAGGCTATTCAGAGTGCCTTAGAACAGGCCGAAGGATGGAAGAAACTCTGTAAACAATTAGCGATATGAATCGTAATAATTATCAGGAGATCCTCTCTTTCGAATCAGAGAAGGATGACTTTGAGATTGCATTGGCCGATCGTGATGCCATGATTAAGCAGTTAGAGGAAGAGAAAGCAACGGTGCTGTAAGAGAGCAAGAGAAATGCCGACTTGCTGAAAGAGGTGAGAGAAGCGCATGCCCGAATTGAGATCGTCGATAGAGATGAGATGAAAAAGGCATATGCAGAGGAGGAGAAGTTAAAACAAGAAGTGACTATTTGCAACGCGGTGATTGAGGCTCAATGGAAAAGTATTGTCGATCTCGACTGTAACATCCCCTATCTAGAAACACAAAAATAAACGCTACAGATGATGTAGTCATTTATAGTATTAGCTTCTGGCGACTAAATACGACTATGTTAATGATATCAATAATATCAGAAGCACTTGAATATGAAACATAACATAATTTTCAAAACAACTTTTACTTTATTACATTTCAAAACTAAATGTTTCACATTCACAACCCATAATCCCAAATCCTTCCTAGGCACAGATAAAATATAACTATTCCAAATTACGCCAAGAGCGGTATATGAAGATACCCCTTTGCATGATGAGTGTCATATGGTCATAATAGACCCACTGCAGTCACAACGGAAATACATCAAAACATAACAAGAACTACAATCCTAAATAGCTATCCATTTGCCTCTTGCGTGCCCCTAGTAGCCTTATTCGTCATCCTACTAAAACCTGAAAAAGGCCTTAATCCTACTCAAATTAATTTTGAACACCCAAGAGTTTAAAGGGAAAACATAAACTTCGAGTCAGACATAAAGCCTTGTATGAATTATACTATACATCTCGGGTAATCATGTTAAGTGAGACTACGCCGCTTAGCGGAGCGAGTGTCCCTTCACCAACATCCTTTTAAAACATAACTTTTACAAAACCTTTCATAAAACCGTATTTTGTGTTCTTGCATCCACAATGGTTAAAACATATTTTTGTAAAACATTATGATGATATACATACTTGAAAATAATTAGGATTTCCACATCCCCAATTAAAGTTTAATTATAGCAAAGTGGGACAACCTATTCCACCTTCATTTTGTTCAATTTGATGTAGACTATCATCTCACATCACATAATTTTCCTAGGATAATTATGAACCATCATTTTGCCACTTAATTCGTGCTAGCCCCATAAATCTATTTATTTCATGTTAGCCCCATGAATTTATCTATATCATGTTAGCCCCATTATTCTATTTGAATTTGCCACTTGATTCATGCTAGCCGCATGAATCTATTTGTATCATGTTAGCCCTATGACTCCATTTGAATTTTCCATTTGATTCATGCTAGCCTCATGAATCTATTTGTACCTCATGAATCTATTTGTATCATGTTAGCCCCATGATTCTCTTTATATCATGTTAAGCCCATGATTAACCTATTTCTATCAGTATCCCTAATTTAGGTCATATTCATTTATTGTTTCCATTGGTATCCTCAAAACCCTTAGAAATCAAAACCTTTCGAAACCATTGAAACTCAACTCTTCGAAACCATTGAACCTTAATCCTTTTGGAACCCACAAAACTTCAAACATTTCAAAGGCAACAAAACCTTAGACATCCTATTTTAAAACACTTGGTACATTGCCTTGGAAAACCTTTGGAAACCCTTCCATTTAAAACCTTCCGAAATCATTCAGAAACAAAAACTTTCGACCCCTTCGAAAGGTTACCTTTTGACTCCATCGAAAGCTTGGCTTTCGACCCCTTCGAAAGCTTTTCCTTCGACCCCTTTTTAAAACATTCAATAAACAAAACCTTTTGAAAGAATTGGCCTTTTAAAACCTTCGAAAACCTTTTGGGTTCAATTTAAAACATGTGGAAAACCTTCTTTTAAAACTTCTCGACTTCATTGGAAACAACCCTTCGGCTACGTCGAAAATTCTGCTTCGAAAGCGTTAAAACATATTTTAAAACAACTCTTTCGAAAGCTTTAGGTTATAGTTCACTTTATAAAACAAGGGTAAATCACCTAAGTCGAAAGCAAGGAGAAGCGACTAGTTTTTAAAATAAGTAAACCTTTCGGAATCAATCATAGTAAAACCTTCGACCTCATCAGATGGTTCAAAACAAAACATTGATACATAAAGCAGCAGTGACCTTTCGTCTATGCCAGATGGTTTCAAAATAGAGCACTTACATAAAGCGATGGTAAACTTTCGAATGTGTCAAAAGGTTTAAAACCTTTCTTTTAAACATTTTGGCCTGATCGAACGCAACCAAGTCGAAAGCTCAATTTCGAAAGCAAAGTAGGCGAAGGCTTTTGGTTTTGTAAAAAAAACATTCCTCAACTCTTTGGCCATCAACTTTTCAACTAATAACCTTTCGTCCTTGTCCAATTCATTACGTACCAAGTTACTTGATACCATATGCATAGGTTTAACCTTGCCGGAAGCTTTGAACCTCTCGACCTGGTCAGAAGGTCTGGGTTGGAAGGTTTACTGCTGTAATAGGCTGAAACATGTTAAAAGTATTTTGTTTGTTTTTGACTTAAAAGGATAACTTTTCGACTAATCTGCCTTTGTTTGTCAAATTCTCATTGGTTAACAAATTCTTTTTAGAAATATGCTGCCACTTTTTTCTCAGAAATATGCTGCCACTATTTTCAAAAATTAATTTTCATTTTATTATACAAAAAGCCCCTTTCCTTAATTAAATATATAAAACATTTAAGTCTCATACCTTAAATAATTTTATATATTCATCAAAATACTTAGGAAAAAACCTAGAAAAATCTATTTTAATATGTTGCCTAGCATATAAAAATTTCCAACCCCAAATAATAATTATTTTAGTCGAAAATAATTCGTAACCCAATAAACAATTTCTTTCACTAGAAAATTAATATTAAGTCCACCATAGTTGAAAAAAAATATGAAAATTGAAAGCCATCTTCGAAATATCATTTTTAACCCATATTTAAATTTTCAACACATTTGGATGTCATCAAATAGGGTTTCATATCAAATATATCATAAAACAAGTATGAATATGCATATTTCACCAACCAATAAATATATGTAACTTTAATCATCAAAACATGGCATATACTTGCAAAAACATTTTGAATTTTAGTCTTAAAACCGAAAACCAAAAGAAAGTGGGATGTAGTAATTATTCACCTTAGCTTTAAGTTTATAGATGTGAGATTTGATGTTGATTTACTAGATTATCCTTCTTCTCTTAAATCTTCTTTTTGAGAGTGAGAATCGTTAGCCAGCCTTAGTTCTTTTAGTTTGAGTAAAATGAAATAAACATGAGTTTCTATCTCCTAAGGGTTTTGGGTATAAGCTCCACCTATTTCCCATACCACCCTTGTCATTTCCTAACACCTTTGTTTTGGTTATTTTAAATTAATTAACACACTATTATGTCATAACTACCCTTAGCTAAAACAATCAACCCATTAGTCTCCACATTATTTTATTTAAGCAATTAAATATCCTAAATAATGTAATGAAAATATGAGGTGTTACAGACTCCCCACTTAATAATTTTATCCTCGAAATTACGATAATGTACACAATAACCAGTCAAAGGTAAAACATACCATCAAACAAGGCAGGATAAGTATACCTAGTATTGCTTTCCGTCTCCCAAGTGCAGTCTCTAGCATCGTCACTCCATTGAACCTTTACTAACTTGAATGTCTTGTTCCTCAACTTCTTCTCACCTCTAGCCACAATCAGAATCGACCTTCTAATTATGATCAAATTCGGTTTTACTACTAAATCTTCTAACACTGTAGGTGCTATAGTAGTCTCCGGTTATCTAACACATTTCCTAAGATGAGAAACATGAAAATTATTATGGACTCCAGCTAAACTACTCAGTAACCCTACTCTATAAGTGAGTTTCCCGATCCTCTCTACAATACAAAAAGGACCAATGAATCAGGTGCTAACTTTCCTGATTTCCCAAATCTTATCACACCCTTCATCGGTGAAACCTTAACAAACACATAGTCTCCAACAGAAAATTTCAAATCTTTTCTTCTTCTATCAGCATAACTTTTCTGCCTAGATTAAGCTTCCTTCATCGTAGCGCAGATTAACTCAATCTTCTCTGCAGCTTCCTTCACCAACTCCGGACAAAGAACCAATCTATCCCCGGTCTCTAACCAACATACGAGAGACTTTCATGGTCTTCCATACAAAGCTTCGAACAGTAACAGTCCAATACTAATCTGATAACTATTTTTATATGAGAACTCGACTAGGTGAAGATGGTCCTCCCATGATCCCTCGAAATCCAATACACAAGCTCTTAACAAATCCTCTAAGATTTTGTTAACCCTTTCTGTTTTCCCATCAGTCTATGGATGGTAAGCGGTACTCATGTTGAGCTTGGTCTCTATTGCTTTCTGGAGACTTTTTCAGAACTCACTAGTAAGCAAAGAATCTCTATCACTGACAATATTACTTGGAATCCTGTGCAGTCTAACTACATTCTTCATAAATAACTTTGCCAAAATGGGTACCGTCCTATTTGACCTTACCGAGATGAAATGGGCACTCTTAGTTAGTCTATCTACTATGACCCATATGCTTCCATTTCCTCTACTAGATCTTGGCTGTTGAATATGCGCTTTGCGCTTATATGATTTTTGTTTGATGATAATAAACATATATACATTCATTCAAATGTATTTGTTAATATACTATTCTATTTTTCACAGTTTAAATAAATATTTGTTGAATAAAATAAATTACACAGAATTTGAATTCAAACAGATATTTTATTCAAATAAATATTTATTACATTTTTGAATAGTACAATTTCAAGCTCTCACTATAACTATACAACTTTGATTACAATTACATCACATCTCATATTTACAATTCACCTCACTACATATCACTCACACTCGTATCTATCTTCAACTTCTTTCCAGTTTGAATCCAGCATCTAAGTAATCTACAAAAATATAAACTAATGCAGTAAAATTGAAAAAGAAATATTTTTGAAATTCAAAAATAAAAGATAATTTTTGAAAATATGATTTGCCTCAGTTATTTGGGTTGTTCGTCATAATTTAAATTTGAATTCATCATACACGAACAACTTGTGACATACACAGTGTATTACTGTATATGCCACAAGGCCGTGCACGCCGATATATACACTTGATTGATTTACAGGGACAGGTGAGCACAGGTCAAAACCAAATGAAAAACCGGGTTCAACTCACGTGCAATAACATTGAAAATCACGACTCTCAGCACAAGGTCAAACCCGATTTAAAACTGGATTCAACTCAGGTGCAAATCAAAAGTACACATGAATGCTATGTTCAAACATGACACAGCCTCAAATCAATGGACATGCAGTCAACTCAAGTACATCAACTACAAAGAGCATCAATAATGCATGAAACAATGAAACAGTTCAAAGCTTCAACAAATCAGAACAACAACAAGTTCAAGTGAGTCAAGTTCAGGCCAGAAGCTCAAGAAACATCAATGATACAAGAGAGGTGAAGAAAAACCAGTGTATACAACATAATGAAGCAATAACACAAAGGGCCAGAGAAATGCCACCAATGTATACAAATGATCAGTCATCAAAGTGCAGTGCAAGTACAAAGAAGACAGTGGCAGCAGTTCAGATGACAATGAACTAAAGTGAAGATCACAAAAACTTCAAGACAGTGATTCAATCAGACTCAACTACAAAGATGCAAAGACCTCAAACCAAAGATATGACATCACAGCAAATATGACAGCAAGTGTCAACTAAATGAAACTGGTAAATGCAAAGACCAGTAATGCACAATTCAAATCAATGACAAAGCAACACTGGGAGAAACAGCTACATGCGGGTGAACATCAAATGATGAAAATGTTATGGTCAACGCAACACAGTGAAGAAACCAAGTGCAGACCACAAAGACTCAATACTCAATGCATGCAACAATGTGCACAGGCTAGAAACAACAACTCAATGCAACAGTGAAGCTACTGAAGGCAACATGACCAAAATATGACAGTGCCAACATGAACAGAGACCAGAAGTGAAGATTGCAGCAACATCCAGTGACATGCTACAAAACATACAGAAGTCAATGCCGAGAAACTGCAGTAAACATGTATGCAACATGGTGAGCAACACAAGTGAAACATTTGTGTCAAAGTAAACAATGTCGAATACATGAACAAGTGTAGCATCTGTATCAAAGCAAATGTTGCAGTGAACGCAAATTATATACCAAAGAGCATATGTTCAAGTGGAGACAAGAGAAGATGGCCAGAGACGAACATTACAGAGATGACTGAAGCCAGCAGTAAATAATTCACAAATCAGAAATCAAGTGTGTGTCAAATTGAAACAGTCAATGCCAAGTCGAACCAGCAAAATCATGACCGTGATGAGCAAGGCAATTTCAAAGCCGTAAGTAGCAAGTAAATCAGAAATATACGATTATGAACAAGTCAGTGAAATCTCAATCATCCACACGAAATTCAAAGGCCAGAGAAATCAGTTGACAAATTCAAATAGAGAATATACGACGCAAATTTAGGGTTACAAAACCCTATATAATCAAATTCACATCATCGGCATCATCATCGAATTCCAGAAAGCACAAAATCAGTAAAGCCAAAGGATATAATTACACACCGGAATTCGATCAACGAAGCAGCCACGGTGAGCAAATTAAAGAGCATCGAAGTCGAACAGTATCAAAGGTCGGCGCTTCAATTTGCAATAAAACCCCCAATTTGGATCAAGGACGCAAGCCCTAATTCAAGCGCAAAAAGGAACGAAAGGGAGGCCATGTTTTTACAGAAGAAAATAAAGGAACGAGTTAAAAAACAAGGGGCCGGCCCTGTTTATTATAAAAGGGGTTTAGTGTTTTATTTAGGGTTATTTATTTTTTGTCTTATAGTTGTTGTTTTTATTTTTCGAATCGAAGAATTTGTAAATCACCACCTAGGGATTAGGTCATGTCAGATTGTCTAGCTAGAATTAGTTCAGTGAGCAGGGTGTGCGAGTTTACAAAGCTCTATAGGCGGGAGCAGTGTTTGCGAGTAATCAAAGCTCTATAGGCGGGTGCAGAGTTTGCGAGTAAACGAAACTCTATAGGCGGGAGCAGGGTGTGCGAGTCTAGTAGAGTGTTTGTGAGCGGGAGCAAATGTTTGCGAGTCTAGTCGAGTGTTTGTGAGCGGGAGCAAAAGGGTCTGCGAGTCTAGTAGAGTGTTTGTAAGCGTGATACTGTTTAATTCTAATAGAAATCTGAGAATGCAGCAGTAGGCAGGGGTTGCCGAAGCTGGGTAAATTTTGTGTGTGATTTACTTTTCAGCATATTTACTTCTGCAGCTTGTTTCTGTGTTTATATCGAGAAAATTTGCTATAACCCTATTCACGCCCCCACTCTAGGGTTAATCTAGATCCTACAAGTGGTATCAGAGCAAGGTATTTTATTTTTTAATTCTAGAGTCATGAATCCACCAAATAATATTTTTGTTGAGGGTCGTTTCAATATTATTCCTTCTATTTTCGATGGAACAGATTTTTTGAATTGGAAATTAAAAATGGAATTATATTTAAAATCTGTTAATATTAAGTGTTGGGATATTATTGAAAATGGGTGTGATTTAACAAATAAGGAAATTATCTCGATTAATGCTCTTGCTATGCATATATTATATTCTCATATTAATCGTGATATTTTTTATTTCGTCTCTCATTGTGAAAATGCACAGAAAATTTGGAAAACTCTCGATGCAATATATGGTGCAAAAGTCAGTAACAATGAGAAGTCCTCCACAACCGACTCAGTTAAAGAAATATGCTTAACAGGATTGGTAAATAGCAGTTGTGATGAGGATGATGATGATGGAGCAGCCGAGCTGGCATTACTAATGAAGAATTCAAAAAGGAATTTTGCAGCCAGTGGAATTAAAGCGATAGCAGTGAAAGTGAGAAAGCAGATATGTGCCTTCATGGGAATATAACCGATAACGACGACGACGAGCCAAGCAAGGTATCAAAACTTACTCACTCTGAATTACTTATTTATTTCCACAAAGTAAATGGCTGTTTTGAACGACTTAGGGAAAAATACGTTAAACTTGAATCACAAAAAGACACTTTGATAGAATTAAATGAACAACTTGACCAACTAGTTAAAACCTATCAAAGTAGGATCCCTAAGTGTGATAAGTGTCCAACATTTGAAGAAGAAATTAAAAAATCAGAATTTAAAATGAAATCACTTGAAAATGAAATTCTGATTTTAAAAGAAAATGAAAATACTAGAAGAGAGAATTCTATTAAAAAGTGCACACAGTTGTTAAATAAAAATGAATCTCTCAAAATACAAGTCCAACAATTGTCAACGACTTTAGATAAATTTTCAAAAAGCGAAAAATCGTTGAATATGCTATTAGGAAAGCAAACTGTTAACACGGTTAGAAAAGGACTTGGATATAATCAATCTAAAATTGTTGAAAACAAGATTAATCAAGAAAATTCAATGTGCACGATTTGTAGAAAATATGGACACAATCACAATAATTGTTGGTATAGACCCAAACATGTGAAAACTATACCGATTTGGGTTCCAAAAGGCACAAATATAAAATCTTTGAAAGTCAAACAAATTTGGGTGCCAAATGGAACATATATAAATAGTTTTGGGTCTCCACAAACATATTTTTCATATTCTGCCACTAACAATCATGGACTTATAAAAACAAATAGGTCACATAAATCTTTCATCGTGTAGGTGTGGTGGCAGGCTAAGGAACAACAACAGTGTTCTCTGGATTTTGGCTGGTCCAGAGATACAACGGGCGACAAAGCAAAGTTCCTTAGCCTAGTACAAAGGTGACAGAATCACAATTGGACAATCACGAAAAATTATCGTAAAGGTAAAACAGGTAAATTTGTTTTGAACAATATATTAAATGTGATAATCTACACCATAATCTGAATTAAATCAGCCAATATTGAGATGAACAAAAGATGATGATTTTGATTCTATGATTTTTCAAAATATTGACAAATCATCTTTAAATAGAATTACTTGGAGTAATTATGATGGTTGACTGATTCGGACTTACTTGATATGATCCTACATGACTTGTTCTTATTTATGACCTTGATTTGTACTTAAATGATGACCAATCAGATGTTCAACTTTGAACTAATCCATATAAATTTGTTCGGTCAAATGATGGTTAATCATGCTACACCTAGATATATTTGATTGTTTTGTCACTGCTTGTAAATTTGCACGATTTCAAATTTCATGTGAAAGCTGTTAAAGAGGTTTTTGAGAAATTGTTGAAACTTCAAGAAATTGTTTTTGAAATAATAATGATGTTGATTGACTGTTGATTACTCATGAATATAACTGTTTACCCTACGGTTTCTGAAACTGACACTATGATATTTGTCTGATTGTTAACACGGTCTCAATTCAAAACCAAGGGAATTTCATTTAAAAAATTGTTGAAAACAATTATGAGATAATTTGTAGAAATTTCACAATCTGGTCTTTGACATTCAACGAGTGAATATTGAGTGAAATTTAAATTCAGATGCAGATTACACTGGTAATATAGTTGATAGAAAAATTACTAGTGGAACGTGATTAATTTTTGAAACATTCATTTGCTGCATCGATTTTTCAAAGAAAATATCTGCATATTTTTCACATGAAATAATTTTTCAAATAGCAGAATTTTTTTAAAACCCCTTCAAGAAAATCATTGTTGACCATATTTTCAGATTAGTCATTCTTATTTGATTTTAAATGACAAATTTTGACTAATCTAACTCCCTTTGATTATCGAAAAGATGAATAGTGATTGAAAAAGTGATGAGTATTGATATTTATCATATATTATAACTCGAGAAAGTATAATTAGAAAATTTCTTTAGAATTTCATAACAAGAGTTATAGAAACTTTTTGTTGGATAAAAGTTCTATGATCATTTCTATTTCTATCATCTTTCTATCGACCATCACTCATCAAAATTACACATAGTATGTAAATTTGTGGTAGTTTACAAAGGAAATCATTCGTTCTTCAATATCTTTAAATTTGTGAAGGAAATTATCTGTGCTTCAATTTATTATATTTAGCAATAAAAATAAATATCCAAAGTATTCACTCTCATTTAAAAGTCCTCACGGTTATGCATGGGTGAATTACTTGGATTTTTGATTATGTGCTTCCATGCTCGTTTAAAAGTCCTCACGGTTATGCATGTATGGAACGCATATCAAAATTAATTGATTTAATAGACAAGTTGATTCTAATCCCATTTAAAAGTCCTCACGGTCATGCGTCGTTAGAAGATACTTGATTTCATTTTTTAAATTAAATTGGAATACTACTAATCTCATTTAAAAGTCGTAATATTATATTACTATTACTAAGAAATTACACTTGGAATGGAGATAAAAATTGTCTTTATTGTTACTTCAATAACTTCAATAACAAGTATCTTTGATTTGATGTAATAAAAACAAAAAATGAAATCATTTGATCTATGAAATGATTGATTCATCAGAAGTAATGTAATAACCCGGCCTGGTTAAGTACTGGCCGGGGGAATGGACTTTTCTTACAAAATGAAAATCAAGGAAGTAAGGTTTTTCAATTTAATTTTTTTTTTACTTCGCCTGTCACACCACATAAAAAATTTGCAATTTGAATTGGGATAGATGGCTGAGTGGACTAAAGCGACAGATTGCTAA
This sequence comes from Allium cepa, assembly GCA_030765085.1. NCBI lineage: Eukaryota > Viridiplantae > Streptophyta > Magnoliopsida > Asparagales > Amaryllidaceae > Allium > Allium cepa. The sequence continues at coordinate 837,183,086 of CM060935.1, read as the reverse complement.
TCCGTTGTACGAGTTATTTGTACCGAGGGTTCGAATCCCTCTCTCTCCGCTTCCCTCGATCGCTTCAGACTTTCAAAATCTTTTTTTTTATTCCTCACGTCCAGGATTACGGACCGGATCATTAGATAAGAATCCAAAGATGAAGAGAGAAACAAAAAATATGACTACTGTGTAAACAAAGAGTTTGAGAGTAAGTATTACACAATCTCCAATATTTTTTTTGAAAAGGGAAATAGATTGCCTATTTTTTATCACATACACCATGTTGATATAGTGCCCCAAAAAGAAACCAAAAAGAAAATGAAGTCTTTTCTTGAAAAAGGTAATTTTTACTAATTTTTTGTTTTTGTAATGTAATAATAATAAGAAAAACAAGATTCTGATTCCTTCATTACCAAAAATTTTTGGTATTTTTGGTCATATCCATTATTTGGTGTAGAACCAGAATGGATGGTTTTATGTCTATTACCAGTCCTTCCTCCTGAGTTGAGACCAATCATTCAGATAGATGGGGGTAAACTAATGAGTTCAGATATTAATGAACTCTATAGAAGAGTTATCTATCGGAACAATACTCTTACTGATCTATTAGCAACAAGTAGGTCTACGCCAGGGGAATTAGTAATGTGTCAGGAAAAATTAGTACAAGAGGCTGTGGATACACTTCTTGATAATGGGATACGCGGACAACCAATGAGGGATGGTCATAATAAAGTTTACAAATCATTTTCAGATGTAATTGAAGGCAAAGAAGGAAGATTTCGTGAGACTCTGCTTGGTAAACGGGTCGATTATTCGGGACGTTCCGTCATTATCGTCGGTCCTTCGCTTTCATTACATCAATGTGGATTACCTCGAGAAATAGCAATAGAGCTTTTCCAAACATTTGTAATTCGTGGTTATGCATGATTAGTAGATATTCAAATTTCCTGAAATAAATATACCACAAATAGACAGAACTGTATGATTTTTTTTGATGATTTTATCCCATCATTTCTGAAAGTGGAATATGCGTCTGACAAGGGTAATTATGATTTTTGTTTGAGTTCTATTGAAATTTGATATTTATATTCAATTGAGTTAAATGTTTAATTCATGTCTGTCACTTCATCCCTATTTTTATAACACTGTTATTCTTTTGCTGATAACAAAAGGGGGAGAGAAAAGTTAAGATTTTGTCAAATAGAATCAAGCAAAGGTCAAATAATTTTCCATTTGCATATAGGCTCATTTACATACTTTTATTTGTATGCATATATGTAGGGGGAGTATCATGTAGAGAGGAAGCATTTAAATAGGGGGAGCAAATTGAACGATCAAATACATTTGACATATTCAAAATCTTAAATATATGTTTGTTATCATCAAAGGGGGAGATTGGTGAATATGCACTTTGTGCTTATATGATTTTTGTTTGATGATAATAAACATATATACATTCATTCAAATGTATTTGTTAATATACTATTCTATTTTTCACAGTTTAAATAAATATTTGTTGAATAAAATAAATTACACAGAATTTGAATTCAAACAGATATTTTATTCAAGTAAATATTTATTACATTTTTGAATAGTACAATTTCAAGTTCTCACTATAACTATACAACTTTGATTACAATTACATCACATCTCATATTTACAATTCACCTCACTACATATCACTCACACTCGTATCTATCTTCAACTTCTTTGCAGTTTGAATCCAGCATCTGAGCAATCTGCAAAAATATAAACTAACGCAGTAAAATTGAAAAAGAAATATTTTTGAAATTCAAAAATAAAAGATAATTTTTGAAAATATGATTTGCCTCAGTTATTTGGGTTGTTCGTCATAATTTAAATTTGAATTCATCATACACGAACAACTTGTGACATACACAGTGTATTACTGTATATGCAACAAGGCCGTGCATGCCGATATATACACTTGATTGATTTACAGGGACAAGTGAGCACAGGTCAAAACCAAATGAAAAATCGGGTTCAACTCACGTGAAATAACATTGAAAATCACGACTCTCAGCACAAGGTCAAACCCGAGTTTTAAAACTAGATTCAACTCAGGTGCAAATCAAAAGTACACACGAATGCTATGTTCAAACATGACACAGCCTCAAATCAATGGACATGCAGTCAACTCAAGTACATCAACTACAAAGAGCATCATTAATGCATGAAACAATGAAACAGTTCAAAGCTTCAACAAATCAGAACAACAACAAGTTCAAGTGAGTCAAGTTCAGGCCAGAAGCTCAAGAAACATCAATGATACAAGAGAGGTGAAGAAAAACCAGTGTATACAACATAATGAAGCAATAACACAAAGGGCCAGAGAAATGCCACCAATGTATACAAATGATCAGTCATCAAAGTGCAGTGCAAGTACAAAGAAGACAGTGGCAGTAGTTCAGATGACAATGAACTAAAGTGAAGATCACAAAAACTTCAAGACAGTGATTCAATCAGACTCAACTACAAAGATGCAAAGACCTCAAACCAAAGATATGACATCACAGCAAATATGACAGCAAGTGTCAACTAAATGAAACTGGTAAATGCAAAGACCAGTAATGCACAATTCAAATCAATGACAAAGCAACACTGGGAGCAATAGCTACATGCAGGTGAACAGCAAATGATGAAAATGTTATGGTCAATGGAACACAGTGAAGAAACCAAGTGCAGACCACAAAGACTCAATACTCAATGCATGCAACAATGTGCACAGGCTAGAAACAACAACTCAATGCAACAGTGAAGCTACTGAAGGCAACATGACCAAAATATGACAGTGCCAACATGAACAGAGACCAGAAGTGAAGATTGCAGCAACATCCAGTGACATGCTACAAAACATACAGAAGTCAATGCCGAGAAACTGCAGTAAACATGTATGCAACATGGTGAGCAACACAAGTGAAACATTTGTGTCAAAGTAAACAATGTCGAATACATGAACAAGTGTAGCATCTGTATCAAAGCAAATGTTGCAGTGAACGCAAATTATATACCAAAGAGCATATGTTCAAGTGGAGACAAGAGAAGATGGCCAGAGACGAACATTACAGAGATGACCGAAGCCAGCAGTAAATAATTCACAAATCAGAAATCAAGTGTGTGTCAAATTGAAACAGTCAATGCCAAGTCGAACCAGCAAAATCATGACCGTGATGAGCAAGGCAATTTCAAAGCCGTAAATAGCAAGTAAATCAGAAATATACGATTATGAACAAGTCAGTGAAATCTCAATCATCCACACGAAATTCAAAGGCCAGAGAAATCAGTTGACAAATTCAAATAGAGAATATACGACGCAAATCTAGGGTTACAAAACCCTATATAATCAAATTCACATCATCGGCATCATCATCGAATTCCAGAAAGCACAAAATCAGTAAAGCCAAAGGATATAATTACATACCGGAATTCGATCAACGAAGCAGCCGCAGTGAGCAAATTAAAGAGCATCGAAGTCGAACAGTATCAAAGGTCGGCGCTTCAATTTGCAAAAAAAAAAACCCAATTTGGATCAAGGACGCAAGCCCTAATTCAAGCGCAAAAAGGAACGAAAGGGAGGCCGCGTTTTTACAGAAGAAAATAAAGGAACGGGTTAAAAAACAAGGGGCCGGCCCTGTTTATTATAAAAGGGGTTTAGTGTTTTATTTAGGGTTATTTATTTTTTGTCTTATAATTGTTGTTTTTATTTTTCGAATCGAAGAATTTGTAAATCACCACCTAGGGATTAGGTCGTGTCAGATTGTCTAGTTAGAATTAGTTCAGTGAGCAGGGTGTGCGAGTTTGCAAAGCTCTATAGGCGGGAGCAGTGTTTGCGAGTAATCAAAGCTCTATAGGCGGGAGCAGAGTTTGCGAGTAAACGAAACTCTATAGGCGGGAGCAGGGTGTGCGAGTCTAGTAGAGTGTTTGTGAGCGGGAGAAAATGTTTGCGAGTCTAGTCGAGTGTTTGTGAGCGGGAGCAAAAGGGTCTGCGAGTCTAGTAGAGTGTTTGTAAGCGTGACACTGTTTAATTCTAATAGAAATCTGGGAATGCAGCAGTAGGCAGGGGTTGCCGAAGCTGGGTAAATTTTGTGTGTGATTTACTTTTCAGCATATTTATTTCTACAGCTTGTTTCTGTGTTTATATCGAGAAAATTTGCTATAACCCTATTCACCCCCCTTTAGGGTTAATCTAGATCCTACATTGGCGTACCTTCCATCGTAGACTTTCCTTTTTCAACAGCAGTTGGTTTAGAAGACGATGACTCTAAAACAAAGACTTTTCCTTTTCCTGCCTTAGCGGCTTCAAGACATTTGTTTTTGTAATGCCCCATCTGGTTGTAATTATAGCATTGCACATTTTGCTTCCCCACAATTGACTTTCCATCTCCCAAACGACACTCATTAGCTGCGACGACCCGACTTCCTATCTCCAGGAAATCGTGTTGCCGAAGAAGAAAGAAAGGGATAGAAGAAGAAAAGAAAGAGAAAGAAGAACACAACAACAACAGATAACTCACAGCGGAACGAATAAATATAATATATCACATAGAATATTACATAGTATCAGAGTACATCAGAGTTACACATCTTATACAACACATATTAGACAGTTATATACATCTGTCTAATTCATACAACTCAAGTATACAAGACACAGATACAACATACACAGCGGAAACATAATATCTACACGTGGAAGCCTCCTGCTCCATATCTCCTCCAGAATTCGTCAAGCTAACCTGAATCACTTGACTACTCATATATAATATGAGTACCCAAGAGTTTAATAAAACAGAAAATAAACACTCGGGTCGGACAGGGGTCTGGTGTGAGTAAACGGTTTAAAATTGCTTAACTTTAGAAAACCTTTGAAAAGAAAAGGTATCACGTAAGACTTCCCACACATAAACATGGAAAAGTTTTTACCTTACGCTAACCAAAACATTTGATAGGAAATCCAGTGATATTATAATAGTGTCTAGGGTTTTCAAAATAAATATGAAATAGCCGAAATTGTTACATGATTAAATTCCAGCTACTAGCCACAAAAGTGGGTAATACAATCAAAACCGTAGGGTCTCGTAGGGAAAATGGGTTTCCATCAATGGCAGGGCTACTGGGGTACCGCCCGTCACAGTACGTGGCCTAGATCAACGTACCGAGGATTACTCCCTTCATCCCCTGCTACACAAGGCCGGACCCATTCCTTACTGAATAGTTCCGAACAAGACCACCCCGTGGTTGGCGCGACCAACCATCCACACAGCCGAATAATAAGGGACTCTAGACAGGGATGAATCTCACTCTCAAAGTGGGGGCTACCCACGAAGCCTTGGCGCACCTCCCCTGTTTTAGCCATTCCCGGTTGATGAGGCTTGAGGCTGCGATTACCTTTATAGAACACATCACTTAGAATGCTCATCGTCCGCCTGACGATGTGTTGAAAGCATTCGATCCATACAAGTTCGTTCCGGGTTCGAACGAAACCGAAGGCACTATCTCGTTGCACTCGTTTTGGAATCACCCTCAGAGTCAACGACCATAGCCCTTGCACTCTGATTCACCATCTCGAATCTATAAGCACTATTCCGTCAAACTCATTACGGAATCACCCACAGAGTTATACTGACGTATAGCTCTTACACCTCGAGTCTTCACTCGCTCCACTTGGATTAACGACCTAACGTTTAGTTGGAATCGATGTGGTTTTCGGAATTCCAAATATGGAAACCCGATCCCGGTCTCACCGAAACCAAACGCCATTTTAATGTCCAAGTTGTACTTAAGGGATTTAACAGTTTAAACTTATATTCAGGATGATATATAACCAGATAGATGAATAACATTATCACAACAGATAATCATATCAAACATTCATCTCATAAACAATATATCACATAACAGATATATCCAAATCATCCAATATCATTCAATCACTCAATATCAATCAACATTCAATATCAACCAATCATCCAATATCAATCATTCATACAGAATTGATTAACTCTAAATCAATTTAATTAACCTATAATTAAATTAATTACTATCCTTTAAACATTTGGATTATCTTAATCATACTTCATTGATTTATTACAAATCAAATTCAATTAATCATTTCTTAATTATCTTCTTTAATTAATCTTCTCTGATTAATTATCTTTAATTACATTCAAGTAATTATCCTAAACCATATTCAGTAATTAACCCTTTAATTACTATCATTAATTATAATAATTAATGATCCTTTATTAATTAATTAACTATAATTAATTACAATTAAACTTTAATTAATTACAATTAATTATACATACTTAAATTAATTACTTTTATTAATCAACCTTGATTAATTTCATTAATTACATTAACTAATGATCTTTATTAATTAATTAACCTTTAATTAATTAAATAATTAACTTATAATTAATCATCTTATTAATCATAAACAATAATTAACAATTTGTAATTACTTATCTTAATTAATTAACTTCTTAATTAATTAACTTCTAAATTAATTATATTAATCCTTGATTAATTAATCCAATTAATTAATCTTTTAATTACTTCATTAAGTAATTATTAATCAAATTAAATTAACGATTAATCCTTAATTAATTACTTAATTAATTAATTACATTTTAATTAATTACCTTTATTAATTAATATTAAATTAATCTCATTCATTAATTAATTACATTAATTAATTAACTAAAATAAATTAAGTAATTAACTCTTAATCTTTCATAAGTAATTTCTTTAATTACTTTCATTAATAACCCTTAATTAATTTCTTAATTAATTACTTATCAAATAATTAATTCCATCATTAATTAATTCTTAATTCTTTAATTAATTAATTACTTCATAATTAATTAACTTTAAAACAATTATATTAATTAATTCCTTAATTAATTACAACAAGTGATTACCCATTAATCACTTCAACTAAATTACTTCCATAAGTAATTATCATTTCTTAATTTCATTCAATTATTAACCATTAATTACTTATTAAGTAATTACACTTAATTAATTCTTAATTAAGTGATTATTTAAAATTAAATAAATAATTAATCAATTATTTAAAATTAATTAAACAATTAATTAACTTATAATAATTTCCAAATCCTAATTTGATTAAGAGAACATAAATCTTAATTAAACTTTACTTATTAACCATCAAATTAAATATTCAAATCAAAGATAAATTAACCTTATTTATCTTGTAATGAATTAAATCAAATTTTAACATCTTAAACAAATTATCCTATTTGGTTTTCAAAATTATAATGATGATCTTATTTAAAAATAGGAAATTTAGAAAACAAATTCCTAAATTTCAATGCTTTAAAACATTTAAATTATTCTTATTTATTTCCAATATAAATTTTGAAATCTTAAGTTTGAATCATTACTTAACATTTTAAACTTAACTTGATTAAATATTTAAATTCAAAATATCCTTTTAAATTGAACTCCAAATGTAATTAACTTACTTTCAAATAAAATCACTTTAAACAAATTTAAAGTAAAATAAAATAAATACAATTTCAACTTAACTTTAAAAGTTTGATTAACATTTAATTTTAAACAACAAGTTTACACTTTACATTTTAAACTCTTTTTATAAAACTTGTTTATAGTTAAATATCTGATTTCATCGAAATCAGGTTTCAGGTTGAAAACAAACGTTACCCTTGGGCCAGACCCGAGTAAACTTCCTTAATAACTCGAGTCAAACCCGAAGAATACAACCCCTTCCCAAACAAACCACAGAACGATACACGTTCATCCTTACTTCGAGTCGCCCCCAGGTCATACGCGAGTTCCCACCCGAGAAAACTCCATCTTCCCCCAAACCAACTTCCCCAGATCAATGTCGTGCACGGTGCACGTGCCCAACCACGTCCGGCCACCGTTGATCACCCCGACCATCCCCATCGACCACTCGAACACGCGAGACCCAAAATCCCAACCCAGATCCACGAATCACCATGTGAATCGAAAATTCGTACTCGATCACGAAACTGCAGCAACCCACCTTCCACAAAATCACCCACGACCAACATCACATCACCGTTAAGCCGTCGCCGCCCTCACCCTATAATCTCACCTCCATGAACTTCGACATCACCAAAAACGAAGTAACTCGATTCATCATTTACGTCGCGAAAGCCATTACAGTCAAGACCAACCGAACTTGCTTAAAAACCTTAATTTAATCCAATTCGCACAAATCTGACATTAGAAAAATACTTAGACATTTTTCCTATCATCGTCATCCCTCAAACAATACTCCATCAAGAAATCAGACCAAATAGTTGCGTATCTCGACAGCAATCACCAAAAATCCCAAAAAGGTTCAAACCCAAAATTCTCCTAATTTTTTTAAACTAAAAATCATGAAACTTGTGTTAAAATTCATGATTTACAAATACAAATCCATTTATTTAATGTAAACTATAAATTGAATTCATTGATTTTAACATGCATTAGAGTTTTACTGTGTTTTTTTCCATTTGTAAACTGTTTGTAAATTTAAGACTACAGAAACTATATATTATTATTATTTCAATTACCTTCAACATCAAAACAAAGTCTTACATTCAATCATCAAGTCGTACTACTGATTTTTAGTGGGAGACTAAGATTTTTGATGTAAATTCTGTTCAAAGAAACAGAATACAAGGTGCTGCAAATAAACATACACACATACTTGCTTTATTCAATATAACAGAGATACTTCACATAGATTCATGTTAAAGAATTTCAATATCAGACAATATCACCACAAACATGATAGTAAAAACAATTCAAGCTGTTTTTAAAAGAAGTTCACTCACCTCTGAAATTTATGCAGAGAAGAACCAGTTAATTTCCAGGCTTGAACTTTTTAAATTTGAAAACAGTTTTGAAACTCCCTGCATGCCAATCACTCTTGTTGTTTACAGATTTCTTTAACTTGCTGGGTTGATTAAAAGTTGAAGCTTGCAGTTGAAACAGATGTTGATTTCCCCTTTGCATGTTGAAATTGCAGATTGCAAGTTGAACTCAGATGAAATGCAGGTTATAGCTTTGTACAATGCAGATTTTAGTTTCATATTTGCTTTTGATTTTTGCATTTAATTTTCAGGTTTTGGAACTTGATTTCTGATTTTTCCATTATTTAGTTGAGAGGTGGAAACAAGGAATGGAAGTGTTAGAGAAAAACTAATTTTCTCCTAAAAATGTTTATTAAAAATTAATATGAATGACTTGCCACTTGTTCATAAATTTAACAAATGTAAATTGCATGCATTTCTAAATTTACAAGTGTTTAAAATGTTTCATCATGTATTTACAAGTGTTCTTTTCTTTTAACTAATTCATTTTAAGTTATAAATGCATTCATAAAGTATTTGTATATATTTAAGAAATGTTTACACACATTAGTGAAATGTCTTTATGATATTGAGTTTTTTTGAATTTTACTAAATACAAGTATGAAATTTTTTATACATGTTATTTCAAATCTAAACACTTTTAAAGAAATAAAACAAAACTTATATTTAATTCCTTTTTATAAACTATCATATTAAAATTTAAACATTATAAAAGAAAATAAAACAAAACTTAAATTAAATTCTCTTTTAACTATCATATTTTAAAACAACAATTATCTTATATTTTGAAAGCAAATAAATTAATCTTTATATTTTTAAAACAATTGAATTAATATTTAAATTAACTTTTGAAAACATTGATTCTAAAACAAAGCTTCAATTACAATATTCATTCATATCTAAATTGTCAATAGATTAAAATTAAATTTCAAAACAACTCAAACTATAACATATACGTACATATATATTATAATTTGAAAATTTATCTTTAAAACAAAAGATCTCCTATTTACAATATATATCAAATGTATACATTATAAATAGAATAAAATTTCATTAGCTTTGGAAAACAATTTTGTCAATATTATTGCCAGATTATAAGTTCATTAATTTTTTAAAAAAAATCAAATTAGCCAATTTTAAATTAAAATTATAAAGAAAATTATCAAACCAATTAAATTATTTACACAGATTATTAAATTCTTATTGCCCAAAATTCCGGGTCGTTACATTAGCATAGTGACCCTTCTTATCACACTTGTAGCAAACTATATCCGCTTTCCCTTTTTGGCGGCTCCTTCTCTCTGAGCCCCCTTCTTTTTTAAGAACTTCCTTTTCTTCCCTTGAGGACTATGGAATTCAACGGGCTTCTCCCTAGCCAAAACAGCAAGCATTTCCTCACGACGGATGGCCATTTCCACCACCACAGTAGAAGGATTCAGATATGGGCCATAGCCATTCTCCCTAGCTCTGGCCTCAACCCTCTGATGAATCTCTCATTCCTTCTGATATCTGTGTCAACCAAAGCATAACCATATCGGGATATCTCATCAAACCTTGCTGTATACTCGACCATAGACATTTGTCCTTGGACAATATCCATAAACTTCCTCACTAACGTCGACTTGGCTACCTCAGACAAGAACCTTTGCTCAAACCTCCTCCCGAAGTTAGCCCAAGTCAATTCTTCCTCTAGCACTCCAGCCGTCACACTGTTACACCAATGAAGCGCTAATCCTTCCTACTGTCTCGATGCTAGCCTTTTCTCCATCATTCAAGCGGAGACCTGTAAAAATCCTTTCATGGTTCAACAAACAATGCTCCACTTCAACAGAATCTTCCGTTCTAGCAAACAGCTTTCCATCTAAACTGACATAGTCTCTACTCAACTTAGCATAGTTATTTCTAGCTTGAACTACGGATTTTCTCCACCAACATTTCCAGCAGCATTACCTCCTACAATTCCGGCTGTAATTCCAGCCTGCATCATGTTTACAAAGAACTGATACATTGCACCTATGTCCATCTGGGGAACTCCACCAACAGTTTCAGCTTGCGCCTGACCTGGACCTCTTCTAGCATTGGGTCGGGCATTTCCATTAGTAATGGTGCTCTCTCCTTCAATATTAACTCTGCCTTTTCTTCCTTCCATATCTGTATTCAAATCTAGCGAGATACAGATAAATTGCCTAACTAAGATAGAAGTCTAGAGATATAGCGTATACTTATATATATAACAAATACAAGTACGTTACTACAACGTTATCCCATACCTCGATCTTAATTCTAATTTCTAAGGATTATGTTTTCAAAAATCACTTTTAGTTAAAGTATTTTGTAAACCATCCTCTGATACCATGCTGTAGCATCCCCTTCTAGAGGCAAAAATCTAAGCGTTGCAGATGCTGCAGTCATCTATAGTATTAGCTTTCGGTGACTAAATATGTCATGTTAATGATATCAATAATACCAGAAGCACTTGAATATGAAACAAACAACAAATTTCAAAACAACTTTTACTTCATTACATGTCAAAACCAATTGTTTCACATTTACAACACATAATCTCAAATCATTCCCAAGCACAGATAAAATATAACTGTTACAAATTACGCCAAGAGAAGTATATGAAGATACACCCTTGGATGATTAGAGTCATATGGTCATAATAGACCTACTACAATCACAATGGAAATGCATTAAAACATAACAAGAACTGCAATCCTAAATAGCTATCCCTTGCCTCTGGTAGCCTTATTCGTTATCCTACTAAAACCTGAAAAAGACCTTAATCCCTCAGCCTACTCAAATTAATTTTGAGCACCTGAGAGTTTAAGGGAGAAACATAAACTTCAAGTCATACATAAAGCTTAGTATGAATAATACTATACATTCTGGGTAATCATGTTAAGTGAGACCATGCCGCTTGGCAGAATGGGTTTCCCCTCACTAACATCCTTTTAAAACATATCTTTTACAGAACCTTTCATAAAACCATATTCGGTGCTCCTGCATCCATAATGGTTAAAACATATATTTGTAAAACAATATGGTGATATGCATACTTGAAAACAATTAGGATTTCCCCATCCCCAATTAAATTTTAATTACCTTTATTTTGTTTAAGTTGATGTAGACTATCCATCTCACATCACATAAATTTTCCTAGGATGATTATGAACCCGTCCTTTTTCCATTTGATTCATGCTAGCCCCATGAATCTAATTATTTCATGTTAGCCTCGTGAATTAATGGTCTCATGTTAGCCCCATGAGTTTATCTATATCATGTTAGCCCCATGATTATATTTGAATCTGCCACTTGATTCATTCTAGCCCCATGAACTTATTTGTATCATGTTAACCCAATGATTCCATTTGAATTTGCCATTTGATTCATGTTAGCCCCATGAATCTATTTATATCATGTTAACCACTCGAAGGGTTGATTTTCAATGGTTTCGAAAGGTTTTGATTTCTAAGCGTTTTGAGGATACCAATGGAAACAATAAATGAATATGACCTAAATTAGGGATACTAATACAAGTTGAATATGACCTAAATCAAGTTGAAAGCTCAATTTCGAAAGCAAAGCAGGCGAAAGCTTTTGGTTTATAAAACAAACATTCCCCAACCTCTTTGGCCATCAACCTTTCAACTAAGAACCTTTTGACCTTATCTAATTCATTACATACCAAGTTACTTGATACATATGCATTAATTTGACATTGCCGAAAACTTTGAACCTCTCGACTTGGTCTGAAGATCCGGGTCGGAAGGCTTACTGCTGTAATAGGTTGAAAGATGCTAAAAGTATGGTTTCTTTTTCTAACATAAAAATGATAACTTTTCAACTAACCTGTCTTTTTTTGTTAAATTCTCATTGGCTGACAAATTCTTTCCAGAAATATGCTGCCTCTATTTTCAAATTTTAATATTAATTTTATTTTACAAAATTCTCCATCTTCTTAATTAAATATATAAAACATTTAAGTCCCATACCTTAATAATTTTATATATTCATCAAAACACTTAGGAAAAATTTGTAAAAGTCTTAGAAAATTTATTTTAATATGTTGCCTGATATATAAAAATTTCAACCCTAAATAGTTATTATTTTAGCTGAAAATAATTCGTAACCCAATAAACAATTTCCTTCACTAGAAAATTAATATAAAATCCACCATAATTTAGAAATTTATGAAAATTGAAACTCATCTCTGAAATGTCATTTCTGACCCATATTTAAATTTTCAAGGCATGAATGTAATCAAATAGGGTTTCATATCAAATATATCATAAAACAAGTATGAACATACATATTTCACCAACCAATAAATATATGTAACTTTAATCATCAAAACATCGCATCTACTTGCAAAACATATAGTCTTAAAACTGAAAACCAAAAGAAAATGGGATGTGGTAATTATTCACCATAGCTTTGAGATTATAGATTTGATATTTGATGTTGATTTAGTAGATTGTATTCCTTCTCTTAAATCATAGCTTTAATCTTCTTCTTGAGAGTGAAAATGGTGGCTGGCCTTTGTGCTTTTAGTTTGTTTAAAATGAAATGAACGTGAGTTTCTATCTCCTAAATGTTTAGGGTATAAGCTCCACACATTTTCCATACTGCCCTTTTTATTTCCTAACACCTTTGTTTTAAGTTATTTTAAATTAGTTAACACATTATTATGGTACGGCTACCCTTAGCTAAAACAAATCTCAACCCATTAATCCCTATATTATGTTATTTAATTTAACAAATTATCCTAAATGATGTCATTAAAATATGGGGTGTTACAATGACCTCATCGTTGAGGCGCACAACAAAATATCTCTGACCAAGCCGAGACCATTGCCAAGCTACAGGCTCATGTCCCACAGCTCAGTGCAGATAAGTCCACCGCTGAAGTTGAGAAAGCAGCCTGTAAGAGCAGATTATTTGGAGCTCCCAAATGCCTTTAAAAGGAAGATGAAGGAGCTTGATGCGACCATCCTTAATTTTTATGTTAACTCCTTGTTGCATCAAGGAAGTCTCAGTTATCTGGGCTCGAAGTTCCCACACACTCTTCCTTTGGTATGGAAAGAAATCTTGTCCTACTTTTCTGATAACGGTGATGTTTACATTGAGCAAGAGTTGGAGGACGCTCATCTGAATGAAGAGTCAAGGAAAGCATTGCTTGAGGGCTAGGAAATTCTTTGAGTTGAAAGAGAGCAGAAGGCCACCGATGCTGCCTTGACGACCGCTATTGAAGCGCTCACCAAGCCTTTTATTTATGGCGTGGGAAAATCTTCAAAGCAGCCTCACGACCTGCTAACGAGTTTGAGACTTGAGCCTCTCCCTTGGGTAGTGAAGCCATTAAAAGAGGGTGAAGGTTGTGAGTTTGAGGTTGCTATTCTTGATCATTCCCTGGTGTAGGTAATGTTCTTGCCTCCTCTGAATTTTGGAGTTCCAACTACGTCGCAAGAGCAAGAGGAATTTAATGCTTTCATTTTTGATGTTATAGGTCAATCTACTTTCCCTGTTGATGTGCTATCTTCTTCGACGCTCGAACTTGTCGCCATTTCCATATCTTCCGTGGTTGTTTCTGTTCCTGGTCTCGCTTCCACGTTTGCGTCTAGCTTTCAACGGAGCCAAAAGCTAAAAAGATTGCCACACTTCATGGCCTGGATGACCCTTCCATGTCTTTGGAAGGCAATATTTCAACTGTAGAGGCCAAGGAGCATGAAAATCGGTCGGAGTAGCCCAAGAAGACTCAACTCGATCTGATCGCCATTAAGACGAAAAAGATGGAGGCGATCAAGGCCTCAAAGGGATCACAGAAATCATGAAAACGCAAGGGGAAGGGAGGCTCTTCTGAGAAGACTATAGAGGAAGAGGTGGACATTTCCACCGAGGTGTTCGTTGATATCATCGGTAGCGATTGCACTCTTGAGGCGAGGCAGAAGCTGCCAACCAAGGGTGGAAAGAGGAGCGGAGGAAAGAAGCATTGAGCAGCTTGCCTAATGACTGCTTTGATCTTGATTCTTTTTGAGTCATTTTGTACAATTACAAAGCCTGCTTTTAGCATTTTTGGTATAGAGTCTATATTTTCTTTTTGGTTGGCCGATATTGTGTGGGTACGACCCTACATATTGACCTTGTGTAAGAAAATTGTAAGCAATATATTGATATTTTGACTGTATTCTCATTTGTATGCTCACATATGTTCTATGCACTTGTGTTTGTTTTATTTTATACTTATCTAGTGTTGTGATTACAGTCAAAGCCCTTCGTTCGGAGTAATAGAACTTAGAAATTAACAGCACTTTGAAAATTAATAGAACTTTGGAAATCAATAGAACTTAAGAATTTTTATTAACTTAGAAATTAACAGAGCTTTGGAAATTAATAGAACTTAGAGATTAACCGAACTAAGAAATTAACAGAAATTTGGAAATTAATAGAACTTTAAAAATTCTTTGTTAACTCCTTTGTTTAAATTTTTCTTGTTTGGGTGATAAAATTGTGAATCTAAAGATTTCACGTGTTTTCGTTCAAGTACCTATGTGTGCCTCTAGTTCACAGGGCTATTTACTTCAAACATTTTTCAGATGACTGGAAACTTAAGGTTTAGATAATTCCTATATCAAACTTGAAATTTTCCTAAGTCGCATCTTGATTTTCCTTCTTTTGGAAGTTTTATAACTTTAACATGTAATCCTAGTTTATGGCGATATTCTGGTAAGTATGCAATTTATGCGTGTTTAAAAGGTGCACATTATATGGGCTAGTTGGGGGTGATTTTAATCATTAAATGTCTATAGTTGAGACTTTTCAGTTGGTTTGTAGCATTCCAATTTCGTTGGAGTTGTGCTCATTATTCCTGATTATAGGAGTAGTTGGCGCTAGTTATGAGATGCATGGTTTTTGGTGCTCCTTAGCGTTGCCTATCTTCGGGCCACGTGAGGAGCACTTTTTTAGTGTTACCTAATGCTGCCTGTCTTCAGCCAGTGTGAGTGGTTTAAACTTTAAGGTTCAGTGCATGATTTTTCCTGCTTCTCAAATTCGTCTATCTTCGGGCAGTATGAGGAGTTAGTGTTTTGGAGTTTAGTGAACGGCTTTTCTTTTTCCTCAGTGTTGCCTATCTTCGGGCAACATGAGAGGTTATTACTTTAGTGCACGGCTTATGGAGTGTGTGACATTTGTTTTTCCTTGATGTTGCCCATCTTCAGGCAACATAAGGTGTTATTATTTTAGTGAATGGCTTATGGGGTGCGCGACTTTTGTTTATCCTTGGTTTTCCCTATCTTTGGGTATGTGAGAAGTCATTATTTTAGTGCATGGTTTATAGGGTGTGTGACTTTTAATTTTCCTCAGTGTTTCCTATCTTCGGGCAACGTGAGGAGTTATTATTTTAGTGTGCAGCTTATGAGGTGTACGACTTTTGGCACTCCTTGGTGTTTCTTATCTTCGGGCAATGGGAGGAGTGTTGATTTTAGTCTTCTTGATGTTGCCGGAGCAATACCGGTTTTTGGAAGGCAAAGACCGGATTTTGCCAATCTAACAGTTTGAGTCGATTTGCTTCCATCGACCCGACAGCTAATCATTATAAACAAGGTTTTGTTGGTTCAAGAAGAAAATTGTATTAAGGAAAGCATGGTAGTTTTTGCCTATGTATAATGCCCCCGGCATCTTAGGATGGCTTATTTGCTGGAAAACAAAATACATAAGGTAACTTCCAGACAAAGCAATGGCGAAGCGATTCGCTGTTCCATGCCCTGGGAACTTGAGTTCCATCGACGGTTGCTAGCTTGAAAGTCCCATCTCTTAGCTTTTGGCCAATGACATATGGTCCCTCCTAGTTTGGTCCAAAGGCCCCGGAACGGGGTAAACTTGCTTGGCATAAGATTGTAGAATATACTAGTGTATGATTTTTGTATGATGATAATAAACACACACACACACACACACACATATATATATATATATTTGTTTAATTATATTTGTTATTGTACTATTTTATTTTTACACATAATTAAATAAATATTTGTTAAATAAAATAAATAACTCAAAATTCTTATTTAAATAAATATTTTATTCAAATAAATACTTTACTACAAATTCAAATAGTACAAGTGTAAGCTCTCACTATATTTACACAATTCCAAATACAAGTTTCAATTACAACACAATTTTCACTGTACATTACATACATGTTTCACCTCACTACATATTCACCCATCACTCATATTTGATCAACTCTGTTCCAGCCTGTATCCAACATCTGATCTATCTGCAAAATAAACCTTGACGCAGTAAAATTGAAAAAGAATTATTTTGCAATGCACAATGAAGTGTGTGTGTGTGTCTGTTTGAAATATTGTTTGCCTTAGTTTTTTAGGTTATTCATCATCGTTTTTTAAATTCATCTATTTATATCAAACTAGAAAAAAAATACGCAACAACTTATGACATGCATAGTATATCACCGTACATGCCGTAAGGTCGTGCACACCGATATACACTTGCTTGTTAAAATTGTAGGGACAGGTGAGCACAA
The DNA here is from genome assembly GCA_030765085.1 of Allium cepa. Taxonomy (NCBI): domain Eukaryota; kingdom Viridiplantae; phylum Streptophyta; class Magnoliopsida; order Asparagales; family Amaryllidaceae; genus Allium; species Allium cepa. Next base: position 837,165,659 of record CM060935.1, on the reverse strand, counting down.
GGTCAAATCCAAGCCAAGATCGGATTCAACTCAGGTGTAATGCAAACATAAACCAAAACTAACCAAGGTCATTCCAGTCAAACCATGGACCAAAGTGCACCAGACATGTACAAAGGATAAAGCAAGTATGATAAGCAGTTTAGGGTGAAGAAATCAAACAACCATTTCAAAGTTAATTTTTTAGAAGCAAGAACCGCACAAGAAAAGCCAGCAAGGATACCGAAAAAAGGGGACTAACACATCAGGATGAAACATGGAAGCAAGGCGATAAGAAACAATGTCGAATATTCACACCTAAGCCATGACTCGAACAAAACGAAGCAAAAAGTGCACAAGACATGGTCAGGAGCAAGCAGTTCAACATGCATAAATACAAGTCCAGTTTTAGTACACCGAAGTGCATAAGACACAGCAATGGTCAGTACAAAGCAATCAAGAAAGATCATCAAGCTAGTAAAGGAACCACCATACATGTATACATGTCTGTACACACATGTATACATATATATAGTGGCAACCAATCAAGTAAACATGCTCATATGTACTGGATATGCAAGCATTGAGGCATGAACACACATGAAAAAAAGAAAACCAGAATGAAGGGAAGAGATAAACGCAAGTGAACATGTGCAATATCATCAACATGAATGCAAAGCAATAATATGCAATAAAGGAGACATCTAGGCATCAGAATATACGAATTGAAATTATAGGGTTCTGATCCCTATAAATACCCAATTCATCATTGGCAAATATGATATTCGAGTTCAAGCAAATCAATAGAATAAATAAAGTACAAATCGCATACCGATTTTATACCATCCGAACTTGATTGAAGCGGCAGTAAGCAAATTGAGGAACGAAAGCAACAAGGAAACGACTTAAATTTCTATTTCCAAGTGGCAATAAGAAAATCCGAACTTGATTAGGGCCTTTTATTTATTTTTTTAGTACGTTTGTTTGTTTTTTGTTTTTTGTTTTTATATAAGTTAAACTCTAGATTAACTAGTTTGCGAACTATGGTTTTATAGTTTGAGAATTTGCAACTTGGAGGCTGAGTTGTGGTAGGGTTTTGAGCTTAGAATTAGGTTAATCAAGTTAGCAGGTATCACAAGTTTATATGTTTTTGTAGGCACCCGATTACTTAATTTCTAGTAGAAACCTTGGGGGTCGCATGTAGGAAATTTTTCGACGAAGCTGGGTGAAACTATATATGATCTTTACTACATTACTTTCTATTTTTATTTCTATTTCCGCATTAATATTTAGTAGACCCCATTCACCCCTCCTCTAGGGTGAAAACGATCCTAAAAGTGGTATTAGAGCTAGGATCAAAACCATTTTCCATTAAAAAATTTGATTTTTATTTCTTTCAATGGCTTCATTAAATAATGTTTTTACTGAAGGTCAATCCATAGCTAGACCACCCATGTTCAATGGTGAATATGCACACTGGAAAAATAGAATTAAAAATTTTCTAAAAATCATAGATGAATGGAATATTGTTGAAACGGGATATAGCACACCAACAATAATGGTAGGCAATCAAGAAGTTGGTAAACCTATGGATCAATGGATGGATCTTGAAAATAAACTACAAGCTTCTAATGCTAAAGTTATGAATTCTATTATTTTTTCATCAGATCAAATTGAATTTAACCGTGTCTCACGTTGTCTAACTGCGCAGGAAATCTAGCACACACTTAAAAGTGACTCATGAATGAACCTCCCAGGTCAAAGAATCTTGCCTTGCCATGCTTCGTAGCGAGTACGAGAACTTCACAATGGAAAAGGGTGAACGTGTCAAAGAAATGTATGGATGGCTTTTTAATCTTGTATACAAATTAAAATCTCTAGGAAGACCATACACGAAACTGGAAATAGTCCGAAAGGTCCTCATTATTATTTCACAAAATTTTGAAGCAAATGTGACTGCCATCCAAGAATCAAAGGATCTGAAATAAGGTTAAAGTTGAATAATTCATTGAAAACCATACCACTTATGAGCTAGATATCAAATTCAAGGAAGAAATGTGAAGGAGGAGATACACGAAAGAAATCAATAGCTCTCAAATGAACGATGGAAAGTGAAGATGATGATGGTGATGATAAAGAAGCAGCTGAATTGGCACAGATAATAAAGATATTCAAAAGGCGGAACCGCAAATATGGAAATCTAGCCCTAAATCAACAACTGAAGAGCAGAATCGTCAAAGTTATAGACAACTCAATAAAGCAGGAGATCATTTGTCACAAGTATAATAAACCTTGTCATATCAAGCCAAATTGTCCTTAAATTCGATTCAGCAAAGGAAAGAAACTAAAAGGGAGAAGTTTTGCAGCAACTTGGGATGAAAGTAATGAATATGATGATGAAAGCACGGGTAGTGAGAGTGAAAGAACAAATCTATGTTTTTTAGGAGAAACAAGTGACAACGATGATGACGAGCCAAGTGAGGTATCAAACTTACTCACTCGCAATTACTTAAATATTTTCATAAAGTAAATGGCTGTTTTGAAAGACTTAGGGAGAAGTACGCTAAAACTGAATCATAAAAATATAGTTTGATAGAACTAAATATGTAGCTTGATCAAATTGTCAAAACTATAGAAAAAAGAGCCCTAAGTGTGATAAGTGTACATCATTAGAAGAGGAAATAAAAAACTCAGAAACAAAAATTAAATCGCTTGAAAATGAAATTTTGGTTTTGAAAGAAAGCAAAAATACTAGAAGTGAAAATTCTATTAAAAGGTGCACTTTGTTATTGAATGAAAATGAATCTCTAAAGTCACAAGTCCAACAATTGTCTACAACTTTAGAAAAATTCTCCAAAGGAGAAAGATCACTAAATATGATACTTAGAAAACAAACTGTTAATACAATTAGACAAAGACATGGGTATACTCAATCTGAAAAAGGTAGAAGTAAAACTAATCAAGTCAACACCAAGTGCACGATCTGTGGAAAAATTGGATTCAATCAAAACAATTATTGGTATAGACCCAAACACACGAAAACCATAATAATTTGGGTTTCTAAAGGCACAAATATAAAATCCTTTAAAATCGAACAAATTTGGGTGCCAAAAGGAACAAACATAGACTGTCTTGGTTCTACACAAACTTGTTTGTCAAATTTTTTTGTCACTAACAATCATGGACCTACGAAAGAAAATAGGTCAGTAAACTCTTTTCTCGTGTAGGTATGTTAGCAGGCTAAGGAACAACAAGAGTGGTACCTGGATTCTGTCTATTCCAGGCACATGAATGGCAACAAATCAAAGTTCCTTATCCTAGAAAAATAAAAAGGCGGTAGAGTCACAATGGGAAAAACCGATAAATGTAAAATTATCTGTAAAAGTAAAGTAGGTAATGACACATTTACCTTAAATGATGTAATATATGTTGAAACTCTACACCATAATCTGATTTCAATCAGCCAGTTATGTGATAAGGGAATGAATGACGTTTTTTATTATGATTTGTGCAAAATTGTTAACTAATCATCAAAATAAACATTATTTTCAGGTAAGAGGAAATGTAATATATACTCTCAATCTTTTGATGATCTCACTCTTTCAAAATGTTTGGTAGCTAAGGATGAAGAAGTAAACTTATGGCGTAGACGATTAGGACATGCTAGCGTGAATCTATTAAACAAATTAAAAAGAAAAGATTTTATAAGAGGTTTACCATCTCATGATTTCAAAAACAGAAACTCTATGTAAAGCATATACTATGGGAAAATTTAAAAAATCATCTTTTCATGCCAAGAACACTATAAGTACCTCTACAGTCCTTGAACTAGTTCATATGGGCTTGTTTGGACCTAATGATATTGCAAGTTTAGGTGGTAAGAGATATTGTTTTGTATTGGTTGATGATTACTCTAGATACACGTTGGTATACTTCTTAGCTAAAACATCAAAAACTTTCTCAAACTTCACTAAATTCACAAAATTGGTTCAAAATGAAAAAAGAGTTTCTATTACTTCGCTAAGAAATGATCATGGTGGAGAATTTGAAAATTACGAATATGAAAATTTTGTTGATGAAAATGGATTTAAACATGAATTCTCTGTCCTACGTATTCCACGACAAAATGGAGTAGTCAAGAGAAAGAATCGAACCTTACAAGAGTTGGCTAGATCTATGATAAATGAGTATGAACTACCCTTGTCCTTTTGGGGAGAGGCAGTAAATACAGCTTGTTATGTAATGAATAGAGTCATGATTATGCCGATTCTTAAGAAAACACCATATGAACTATGGTTAAACAAAACCCGAACATTGCATATTTCAAAAATTTTGGTTGTCCGTATTTTATTCTCAATACAGGTGATCTACTGGGAAAATTTGAGCGAAAAGAAGACAAAGGCATGTTCATGAGATACTCTTCCAGAAGCAAAGCTTATAGAGTATACAACAAAAGGACGAGAACAATCTTGGAGTCAATCAATGTGAAATTTGATTAAGGCATTGATGATCAAAGGAAGGAAACAATAAAAAACAATGTCGAATAGGATAACAAAAAAGACGAAAGTGAAAATCCAAAATAAATTACAACCGTGGAAGAAGTCCAAAGAAATCTAGAACCAAAGAGATTGAAATTCAAAGCATACCATCCTGCAGAATTGGTAATAGGTAACCCTACCGCAGATATTCAAACTCGTTCCTCCTTTAGAAATTTATGTGGTTTGTATCTATACAGTGGATTTATATCAAAAATTGAACCCAAAGGCATAGATACAGCTCTCAATGATGAAAGTTGGTTTATGACTATGTAAGAAGAGCTAAATCAATTTGAACAAAATGAAGTTTTGATTCTAGCACCTAGACCTAATGATTAACCGGTTGTAGGAACCAAATGGATTTTAAAAAATAAATTTGATGAATATGGAAATGTGATTAGGAATAAAGCTAGGTTAGTTGCTAAAGGTTATAATCAAACTGAAGGAATTGATTTTGATGAAACTTTTGCACTAGTAGCAAGACTAGAATCCATTAGAATCTTGTTAGCTTTTGCTTGTTATAAAGGATATAAACTAAGACAAATGGATATTAAAAATGCTTTCTTAATGGAATTTTGAAAGAGGATTTATTCATTGAACAACCTAAAGGCTTTGAAAGTCAAGAATACTCTAACCATGTATATATACTTAAGAAAGCACTATATGGATTAAAACAATCCCCTAGGGCTTGGTATGAATGTCTTAGCACTTATCTCCTTGAAAATGGGTTCAAAAGGGATATGTGGACACCATATTATTTATATTGCACGAAAATGATGACATTTTGATTATTTAAATATATGTTGATGGCATTATTTATGGTGCCACTAACAACATTTTGTATGAGAAATTTGAAAAAGTCATGCAGGAAAAGTTTGAAATGAGCTTGGTAGGAGAGTTGAAATTCTATTTAGGATTTCAAATCAAACAAAGCGAAAAAGGTACGTTCATCTCCCAAACAAAATATATCAAAGAGCTTATCAACAAATTTGGATTGAAAGATGCTAAACCTACAAAACTTCCATGAGCATAACAATTAAAAGTGACAAGGATGAAAAAGGTAAGGTAGTTGATCAAAAGAAATATTGAGGTATGATTGGATCACTTCTTTATCTTATTGCTTCTAAACCCGACATTACGTTCTCTGTTTGTTTATGTGCACAGTTTCAATCAAATCCAAAAGAATCTCATTTAAAAGTTGTAAAGAGGATTATAAGGTATCTGTTGCACACCTCACTATTTGGTTTATGGTGTCCAACTAATGATAACTTTGAGTTAAATGGGTATTCAGATGTAAACTATGTTGGTAGTTTAGTTGATAGAAAACGTACTAGTGGAACATGTTTTATGTTGGGACATTTGTTAGTTGCATGGTCAAGTCGAAAACAAATTGTTTTGCATTATCTACCACTAAGGTAGAGTATATTGCTCTAAGGGTTGCTCTGCTCAAATCTTATGGATGATACAAACGTTGCAAGACTATGGTCTAAATTTTAAATGAGTTCCACTTATGTGTGATAGCAAAAGTGTAATTGATCTCACAAGTAATCATGTACATCATTCTTGCACCAAGCATGTGGATGTTAGACATCATTTCATTAGAGATCACAATTCCAAAGAAAATATCTGCATAAATCTCATTTCAAGTGATTCTCAATTGGCAGAAATTTTTACAAAACCCCTTTCAGAAAATAGTTATTATCGACTTCGTCTCAGTTTAGGCATTTTAGAAATGCGATTTTGTTTTGGATTTGATCTTAAATGCCAATATTAACTAATTTGGCTCCCTATTGATTATCAAAAAGATAAATAGTGACTGAAAAAAGTGCTGAGCGTTGATCTTGATCATACATTATGCCTTGAGAGAGTATATTTAGAAAATTTCATTAAAAATTTAAACAAAATTTGTAATAACTTTGGTTGGTAAAAATTCCATTCCTATCATATTTCTATGACAATCACTCATCAAAATCCAGTATTGTATTACAAAATGTGGTATTTAAACAAGGATTAATTCATTTTTTTAAAATTAGCAATAAAATCATCCAAAATTACTCACTATCATTTAAAAATCCTCACGGTTATGCATGGGTGAGCTACTTGAAATCTTTGATTATGTGGTTTCATTCTCATTTAAAAGTCCTCACGGTTATGCATGTATGGAACACATATCAAAATTGGATGAAATAGGCAAGTTGATTCTAACCCTATTTAAAATTCCTCACGTTTATGCGTAGTTAGAAGATTCTTGGAATTCATTTTTAATAAAAATAGGGAATACTACTAATCTCATTTAAAAGTCCCAACGGTTATATATGGTTAGTAAGTATTTAAATTCCTGCCATAAATATACCATAAATGGACACGACTATATGGCTTTCTATGCCGACATCACCCCTATCACTCTAAAATAGAATATGTGCCTAACAGAGTCTTTATGATTTCTGTTTGAATTTTTTTGAAATTTAATATTTATACTCGACTAGGTATTAATGTTATATAAATGTCTATCACTCTTATCAAACACTGTTACTCTTTTGCTGATAACAAAAAGGGGAGAGAAGTCAAGAATTTGGAAAATAAGTCATTTTTTTATTTGCATATTCTCATCTTTGCATATTCTCATCTAGGTTCGTTGCATTTTTATTTTCATTAATTTTTGGTGAAGGATGATGAGATTAAAAATAGATGGAGAGATTACTTCGACAAGCTATTTAGCGAAGAAAGTGATAGCACAATGATGGAGATAGACGACTCTTTTGATGACACCAGTAGGCATTTTGTTCGGAGAATTCAAAAATTCAAGATAAAGGAGGTGCTAAAACGGATGAAAGAAGGCAAGGCATTGGGGCCAGATGGCATCCCCATTGAGGTGTTGAGATGCCTTGGAGATGCAGGGATAGCCTGACTAATTATGTTGTTCAATAATACTTCCAAATCAAACAAGATGCCAGATGAGTGGAGAAGCATATTAGTTCCAATTTTTTAGAATAAAGGAGATATCCAAAGTTTCAAAAACCACAGAGGAATTAATCTTATGAGTCATATAATGAAGCTTTGGGAGAGAGCCATTGAATATCGATTAAGAAGAATGATAAGCATTTCAAAAAACCAATTTGGCTTCGTGCCTGGGAGGTCGACCGCGGAGGCGATTTTCTTGATACAATAACTTGTGGAGAGGTTTAAGGAGCAAAAGAAGGATCTGCACATGGTATTTATCGATTTGGAAAAATCTTATGACAAAGTACCACAAAAGGTGATGTGGTGGGCTTTGGAAAAGAAGAAACTCTCTACAAAATATATTACCCTTATCAAGGATATATACTATGATGTTGTGACTAGTGTCAGAGCATACGATGGTGTAACCAATGACTTTTCCATTAACATAGGATTACATCAAGGGTCAGCTTTGAGCCTCTAAATTTTTGCCCTTGTGACGGATGAGGTTACGAAGGGTATACAAGAGAAGATTCGTTGGCTCATGCTATTTGCTGATGATGTTGTGGTAATTGATGAAAGTAGGATTGGGGTTGATAGACAACTTGGGCTATGAAGACAGACTTTAGAATCAAATGGATTTAGGCTTGGAAGAACTAAAATAGAGTATATGAAGTGCAAGTTCAATAATGTCAGGTCAGAGGATGAAGATGTCACTCTAGCCGGACAAATAGTTCCTAGGAAGGAATCCTTTCGATATTTCGGATCAACATTGCACTGTAAGGGTGAGATTGATGAAGATGTTAGTTTTAGAGCTCGAGTGGGATGGGTGAAATCATGACAAGCATCTGACATTCTCTATGATAGGAAAGTCCCAAAGAAGCTTAAAGGTATGTTCAACAAAACGACAATCAGGCCTGCGATGTTGTATGGTGCAAAATATTGGCCTACTAAAAACCAACATATCCAGAAGATAGGCATAGCAGAGATGTGTATGCTGCGATGGAGTTAAAGTCATATAAGAAGAAACCGAATTAGAAATGATGATATACATGAAATACTTAGAGTAGCACCAATTGAGAGAAGCTAATTCAACATCGCTTAAGATGGTTTTGACATCTCCAATGAAGGCCACCCGAAGCACTGTGCGCGTTGCAATTATAGGCCGCGTTGTATGCTTAAAAAGAGGTAGAAGTCGATCAAGGTTGACATAGGAGGAAGTAGTAAAAATGAACTTAAAGGATTGGAATATATCCGAAGAGCTGGTAACGGATATGAGCACGTCGAAGTTAGGATTCATGCACCAGAACCATGGGCTTTGTTTTTTTATACATTTTAGAATATAGGAATGGGGAAAAGGAGCCTAAGCCATAGCGTTTGGTCTATGATCAATATTACTATTAGCACCATTATTACTATTTATAATATTATCATCATTTGTTTGTTTTTTTACATATATATGGATTTTTATCTTTATTTTTTACTTTACTTAGTTACTATTATTATTAATTTACTTATTTGACTTTGTTTTATTATTGCTATTGTTATTGTTATAACCTTTAAATTAGCTCTGTTAGTTAGTTTTTGGGTTCCATCTCTAGACGACCCCAACTTAGTTTGGGAATAATGGCTTTGTTGTTATTGTTATTGTTGCATATGTGAAAAAGGAGCTTTGTTTTAGGCGGAATATTCAAATAGGGGGAGGTAATAGAATTCATAAAGACTAAATACATTTAATAGAGTCAAAATCTTAAATATATGTTTGTTATCATCAAAAATGGGAGATTGTAGGATATGCTAGTGTATGATTTTTGTTTGATGATAATAAACATATATATATTCGTTTAAAGGTATTTGTTACTTTACTTTTTTATTTTTCCATATAATTAAATAAATATTTGTTGAATAAAATAAATAACTTGGAATTCTTATTCAAACAAATATTTTATTCAAACAAATACTTATTACAAATCCAAATAGTATAAATTTAATCTCTCTCTATATTTACACAATTTCAAATACAAGTTTCAATTATAACACAATTTTCACTATAAAATTTTATATACACTTTTCACCTTACTACATACTCATCACTGTATTTGATCATCAACTCTGTTCCAGCCTGTATCCAGCATCCGATCTATCTGCAAAATAACATTGACAAAGTAAAATTAAAAAGGAAATATTTTGCAATGCACAATGAAGTGTGTGTGTTTGAAAATATTGTTTGCCTTAGTTATTTGAGTTGTTCGTCGTGATTTTTTTAAATTCATCTTTCTATTTCAAACTAGAATGAAAAATACGCAATTAACTTGTGACATGCATAGTGTATCACTGTACATGCCACAAGGTTATCCACACCGATATACACTTGCTTGTTAAAATTACAGGGACAGGAGAGCACAAGGTAAACCCAAGCCAGGACCAGATTCAACTCAGGTGCAATGCATACACAAACCAAAACTAACCAAGGTCAGTCCAGGCAAACCATGGACCAAAGTGCACTAGACATATACCAAGGATAAAGCAAGTATGACAAGCAGTTCATGGTGAAGAAATAAAACAACCAGTTCAAAGTCAGTTTTTTTAGAAGCAGGAACCACACAAGCAGAGCCAACAAAAAAATTGACAAAATGGGACTAACACATCAGGATGAAACATGGCAGCAAGACAATAAGAAACAATGCTGAATATTCACACCAACAGCCATGACTCTAACGAAACAAAACATGCATAAATACAAGTTCAGTTTCAGTACACTGAAGTGCACCAGACACAACTATGGTCAGTCAAAGCAATCAAGAAATACATCAAGCTAGTAAAGGCACTAGCATACATATATACATGTTTGTACACACATGTATACCTACAACACACACACACACACACACATATATATAATGGCAACCAAACAAATAAACATGCTCATATGTACTGGATATGGAAGCATTCAGGCATGAACACACATGAAAACAAGACAACCAGAATTGAGGGCTGAGATAAATGCAAGTGAACATGTGTAATATCATCAACATGAATTCAAAACAACAACATCCAACAGAGGAGACATCCAGGCAACAAAACATAGCCATAGTAATCACACATATATATACATACATATATGTGTGCATATACATGGAGACATTAGACCAAACTTAAGAAAAAGGCAACATGGGCATATAAATTAAGAAAATCAAGGCATGTTGTTAATTATCAGTAGCAATTTGAACAAAGTCAAGCGAATTCAATCAGAGGTCATTAGGAAACACATTCAGAAAATGGAACAGTAAATGATGAATTGAACAAGTTTTTGGCAGTAAAGAATGAAACAAATTAAAATATATTTAAACATATTTGAATATATCAGAAATACATTCAAAGGATGAACAAGTAAAAAACATATCAGAATCCTAAGCAAAGCAGAGAACAAATTCAGAAAGATGCAGAAAAAGTCATAGAGAATATCATGATGGACAAGTCAGACTTCAGGAAGTCAAGATTAACATAAAATTAGTATACATATTTCAAATTCATATGTCAAGCTGTAAATCAAAGGATGATCAAGTCAAAGATGAACAAGTCATACTTTAGAGATCGTTTGATCATAAATCAAGGCAAGTACTAAAATCATGAAGAATTCAATTCAAAATATACAAAATGAAATTATAGGGTTTTGATCCCTATAGATACCCAATTCATCATCAGAAATTATGATGTTCAAGTTTAAGCAAATCAACAGAATAAATAAAGTAAAAATTGCATACCGATTTTATACCATCCGAACTCGACATTGAAGCAACGATAAGAAAACTGAGGAACGAAAGCATTAAGGCAAATGATTTAGATTCCTACTTCCAAGCGGCTGCTCCAATTCAACAAAACCCTAATTCCAAATCGCAAAAGAAACGAAACGGCACGGATGAGCATGAAGCAAAATAAAGGGAAACTTATTTATGTTTTGATTTGGGCCGTATAGACCATATTAAATATTAGGGCCTTTTATTTATTTTTAGTACTATTGTTTGTTTTTTTATTAAAGTTAAACTCTAGATTAACTAGTTTACGAACTACAGTTTTATAGTTCGAGAATTCACAACTCAGTAGCTGAGTTGTGGTAGAGTTTTGTTCATAGAGTTAGGTTAATCAAGTTAGCGAGTATTGCAACTTTATAGTTTTCTGTAAGCGCCTAATTACTTAATGCCTAGTAGAAACCTAAGGCAGCACGTAGGCAAATTTTTACCGAAGCTAGGTAAAATTGTGTACGATCTTTACTGCATTACTTTCTGTTTTTATTTTTATTTACACATTAATATTCACTAGACCCAATTCACCTCCCATCTTGGGTTAAAACGATCCTACAAAGATCTCCCACTTCGAAGTTTTATTGTGAATTTTGAAGTTGAAGTACCGTGCGACCCTTTTTTGGTTGGCGGCAGTTCTTAGCTCCGCTTCTTTCATCAACCATACCCAACGATTCGTGTTGGAGCTGTTCATTTTATTTTTGATTGAAATTCTTCCTTTGGTGCGAGGGGACTTCTAATTCAACTGGAATAATTATTTCCAAACCATATGATAGGGAGAACAGAGTGTTGCCGGTTGCAGCTTTGTGTGTAATTCTCTAAGTCGATAGTGCAAGCGGAAGTTCATTAACCCAGTTTCCTTTGCCTTTTCCTAGTCGCTTTTTGATAGTTGAACTGATCTTGTTATCACTTCTACCTACCGTTTGCTTGCTGATGAGCCACTATAGATTTTTTTTTTCAATTCGAAAGCCCTTAGAAGTCTTTGAACTTGGCACTTTTGAACTGGGTTCCATTGTCGGTGGCACACCAAACCTACAAATGATGTTTCTAGTAACAAAGTTAAAACTTTCTTTGTGGTTATGGTGGCCAGCGGTTCCACTTCGGCCCATTTTGTTAAATAATCTACGACAACTATATCATATTTAGCTCCTCTTTTTGCTATTGGCAAGACGCCAATCAAATCGATCCCCCATATTGAAAACGGCCATAGGCTGGCCATCCGTGTTAGCTCTATTAAAGGAGTTCTCTTAATTTTGCTGAATCTTTGGCAGTGATCGCATCTTTGGCATGATCTGTGGCATCGCAATTTATTATTGACCAGAAGTACCCATATCGAAGGACTTTGGGTCTGCCAGCAATGTGGTCTTCGCATTCGCCTTCATGTACCTCCTTTAGAATTCATTGTGCTTCATCATCAGTCACACACTTAATAAGGGGGAGGGTTGAGAATCGCTTCAATAGAGTATTCCATCCTGTATCATGAACCGTGGCACCTTTCAAAGAAGCTTCTTCGGTTGATTTCGGTCAGTTGGAAGGGTTCCTGCGAGTAGATATTTCTTTATCGTTGTCATCCACATATCTGGCTTGACTGTGGTTTTGAGAATTCAGTCTACGTCCATTTCGTTTATGCTTGGGTTGGCCAGAGTTTTGACTGGGACTAGTCTCAATGACTGAGATTCTCTTGAACTAGCCAGTTTAGCCAAATAATCTGCGTTAATGTTTTTCTCCCGTAGGATGTGAGTGATGGTGTAGTGCTTGACTTCACTTAACATTTCTTGTACCTTGAACAAGTACGGGGCAAGATTCTCACCATGCACTTGATACTCCCCTTTTACTTGACAGACAACCAGTTGTGAGTCGTTGTATATGTGAATAGCTTTTATTTTGAGCTCCTTCACAACTTTCGGTCCAGCGACCAATGCTTCATATTCTACTTCATTGTTTGTGGCTGGTAATTCCAAGCGCAAAGCATAGCTAATGGCATGCCGCTTGGGGTTTTCAAGCACTACTCCTATTCCTGAACAAAAGTTGTTGGATGCGCCGTCGACGAAGAGCTTCCATTGCATGTCTATTTCTGACTAAACTTCCTCCTCGTAATTGTGTATGGT